>CM052022.1:24594410-25858577 GCA_028476575.1 Platygaster robiniae | reverse complement strand
GCCAGCAATAACTCGCCGAGCGCCCGACGTCAAAAATATAAGTCCTTACGGCCCTCATCGGGTATGAAAAAAAAAAGTTTTTGTTTCTTTGAAAAAAAAAATACTATATCATAAAACTTACGAAAGTACGTATTTTTTTCATTTAAACATTTTTTCTGGGAACAAAATTTTCTATAATAAATTAATAAAAACAAGGTTTTTTCGATTCTCGAAAATCAATGTTTTTTTAAACTTATTTCATCAAAAAACAGTGTTAAAATGAAAATTTTACATCGGGCTTCAACATAGATATGTATGAGACTTTGCCGATCCAGACGAAAGCTCATTACAAGCAAAAATATTCACATGATCATGTTTATTTAATTATAAACTATACCGTCAAAATAACGTGTTTCCCATTTTTCGGTAAGCGAGGAAGTTTTTTAATTTTCAAGTGTCATCAAACTTCCCGTGAGAAAGTTGTCACAAATTGTATGAACCAGTTTTTGTGAAAGTTTCATGTCATAAAAATCAAAAGTTTTCGAGTTTCCAATTTATTAAACAAAGCGCTCCGCGTGTTCAGAACGATGTGCTGATGAATTGTATACAATTAACTTATGTATTTCCTAAGCGTTAGATCAATAAGTAAGTACAACAGAAATATCTTATGTTTGATTGTTATTCATTCCAATAACGCCTTTGAAAATTTATGATTACACAACTATTTTTACAACACTTTGAAACTAGAATTTTAAGTTTATACATTTCGAACGAGACAGAACACTTTTTTCATTATGATATTGTATGCTTTTACAAATGGTCATTTCAAACCATGCTTTTTTGAATAAGTTTGCAGTAGTTATTATTGAAAATAAGCAATTATTTATTATTATTGTAAAAATAATAAATTACTTATTTTGAACATGTAACGCTTCTATGGATCAACGGCTTTGGTAGTATAAATAAAATGTGAGTTCCAATCTACAACACTTAGTTTTTATTATTTCGAAATTTCACTTACATCTATAGTATACATTTCTGGGTGCAAACTTAACTATTTTCACTTATATTTGGACGAAATTTTAGATTTGACTTTAACACTTCGATGCATTACATTGTAAAATTACTTGATAAGTTTACGCTGTTTTGTCTGAAGCAATGTCAAATTTTTCCAATATTTCATTGTAAAATGATTTTCCTTTTGGACTCAGGTAGCGAAAAAGAGTTTGTAAATCTTTTTTTTTTTCATTACTTATACCAGTGATTTTCGACAAGGGGCAACTTTGAAGATCATCGAAGGAAATAGAATTGTTTACTTTGTAAATACTTGGTTTTCCATCACATTTTTGGAACACATTAATATTGCCGTTGGGAAAATAATCGATTTTCACAGCCTTACTAACAAAAAAATCTTTCGGTTTCGCAACTTTCTCTTTCAATAGAGGTTCAAAATCTTTCACAGAAATGTCTTTTAACTGAATAACTTTGAATGCAGGCTTTTTCGAATTTTCAATTAACTGAATATAATCGTATTCCGTTTCAATAACTTCAGCTCGTTTTTTCGCCTGACTATACACGGCAAAATTTCTGTCGCATTGACAATAAGAGTGTCCTCTCACGGGATACAAATGCTGAATTTCGACTTGAAGTATATTCGATAATGAGGACAGGAAACTAACCATTTGATAATTTTTATTTTGACCCCCACATGAGTCGGAAAATAAGAAAATCTTGTTGAACATTCGTGATTCAAATTCTTTTGTTATTGCGTGTAGCAAAAAATTGCAAACCGTATTTGCGCCTTTTTTCAAAAACCCTTCTAAAAAAGTATACATGTAGCTATCTCTTTTCTCTCCAAAAACATGTACATTAAAAACATTGAACCATAGTAAACGATGGTAATATTGTTCATTTACAGGCAGTTTGGGTAAAGGGAGATTAGCACCAAAATCAAATTCACAGCATAAAACACTATTTTTTTGGGCTAACATGGACTTTTTCAAATTACTGTACAGTTTTACTTCACTTTTATGTAGCTCGTAGTCTTCTCTCATTTCCGGTTTTTTTTTCATTTTCAAAACAAAAATTGCAAACATCTGTTCGTGGATTGCTGAATGAGAATGGAACATTGTAATTAAAATATTGCTTATAAGTGGACAATGCCAATGGAATGTTTCTATCTCCTGTGATCGCTGAATAATAATCAACAAATAATTCATAAAGTATTTCAAAAGTGAGATCTGGATAATCAAAATACTTCAATTGCGAATTGGTATAATGAGAAGTTGAGTGGGGTAACGTTTCACAATGTTGAATTATTAGTATTTTTACCGTTTCGGTCAATCGAATATCGCGATTCTTATGTTTGCCACGTTCATCTTGCAAACCACCACTTTCTAAAATTTTTTTTTGCACTGTTGCAAATCTTCCCTTAGTAATATTTAACAATTTACATAAAAATTGCTGGTACATAATTTTATTTCTTACATTAGAATGAAAATTGTACTCCCAAAGAACAACTTTGCTGTTGCTCTGAGCTGATAGCTCCTTTTTCCTCATACATCCAGCTAAAGAAACATTTTGAGCTAAGTAATCTCCATACTGGTAAAATTTGTTGTGACATTCTTCTTGTTCTTCGACCGGGATATCTTGAAAACAATTTTTTTGGCAGCATGCAGTGACGGTAGTAAAATTTTTTGCTTCAATTTTTTTTCCCGAAACATTACTGTATTCTCGACCCTATAACAACAGTATCCTTTGATTAGGTTTTCATATAAACTACAAAATTATAAATAAAAAAAGTTGGGAATTTTGTTCGACATTATTTAACTGCTGACAAGAAATATTTATTGGACATTTTCTGAATGCAAAGTCAAAAAAACAAATAAATCCAAAATCTTTTAGTTAAAAACGAGAAACTCAGACTAATTTTCTTCGAAAATAAAACATTGGAAATTAAAAGTTTGGTAACCAGAGTTACAGAATTTGACAAAATAAAAAAGCAGTTAACATGTTTATGCTAATAACTATACATTTTGCGTGATTACTTTTTAAATTAGCAAAAACGTTCAAGAATTTGATTAAAATAATATATAATAATATCATTTTGGTTCGAAATGTGTTGTATTTTTTGAAAATTATAACATTCTAATGAGGAGTATTGAAAATCTAGGAAATTAGGAAAAATTCATGTTTAATTCTCTGCGAGAAAAAACTTGAAGCACATACTTGAAACGATGAGAGAAAGCAAACGTAAAAATATTTTCGTAAATATTAACGTACCGAATTTCTTGCTTCTTTATTGATTGTCCTTACCCATGCTTCAGGATTTTGCTTACGTTTACGACTGATTTGTAAATACTTGTCACACATTATTTCACGCAAAAAAATATACTGCAAGTTGCATGAGGAAAAACTCTGAATCGGGTGAAAAGCGAAATAGAACTGAATAGAAATTAACTACAGTTTTCAGAATGCATTTTTTGGAGAGATTTCTAACTTGGCTTATCTTTTAAGGTAAAACAAGTTTTCTTGTTTTTCTAAGCCAACAATAGTCTGGAATTTTAATGATGCTGCATGGAGCATCGAATCAATGTTATCCCACGTTCGGCACCGGTGAGAATAGTCAGTGCATCGTTCTGAACACGCGAAGCGCTTTGTTTAATAAATTAGAAACTCGAAAACTTTTGATTTTTATGACATGAAACTTTCACAAAAACTGGTTCATACAATTTGTGACAACTTTCTCACGGGAAGTTTGATGACACTTGAAAATTAAAAAACTTCCTCGCTTACCGAAAAATGGGAAACACGTTATTTTGACGGTATAGTTTATAATTAAATAAACATGATCATGTGAATATTTTTACTTGTAATGAGCTTTCGTCTGGATCGGCAAAGTCTCATACATATCTATGTTGAAGCCCGATGTAAAATTTTCATTTTAACACTGTTTTTTGATGAAATAAGTTTAAAAAAACATTGATTTTCGAGAATCGAAAAAACCTTGTTTTTATTAATTTATTATAGAAAATTTTGTTCCCAGAAAAAATGTTTAAATGAAAAAAATACGTACTTTCGTAAGTTTTATGATATAGTATTTTTTTTTCGAAGAAACAAAAACTTTTTTTTTCATACCCGATGAGGGCCGTAAGGACTAATATATTTTTGACGTCGGGCGCTCGGCGAGTTATTGCTGGCTGCCCCTCAAATGACGCATCATAGTTTTTTCTTATAATTCAACTCGGACTCGAATAAAAAAAAAAAAAACTAATGTTGAAGAATGCAAAGATCTGAATGCAAAATCTGAGGTATTTATTCATATTATTATCTGTTACAGGCAGATGAGGCAAAACGTTCGTCAACGAAAAAAGAAAAGGATACTGCAGATTACGTTTAAGAATGTGATAAAAATTGTTATTGGAGTACTTGATATCTTCAAACTTTATGAATAAAATTTCGAAAAAATTCCTACAGTCTGATAAAAAATTTTTTCAATTGTGTAATATTCCATTTAAGCGAAAAATTGTTTGGACCATTATATTATTTTATGTAAATTTCACACAAGTTAACCAGATATTGCGTGCAAGAAAATTTCTAATTATTATGAATTGAAAATAACAAATGTTTTTGTTCAAGTAATCAAGTACCCTAGTCAATATTTGTGAAAGACGCATATATCTATGCACCTTAATTCTCGAAAAGCTGATAAATCGTAGTAAATAAATTTGTTTTCAAATGACTGTTTAGTCGGTTTTATATCTCTACCGTCCGTATCATCATGACTAAAAATTTAGTGAAAGAATTCAAGGTGTCGTGTTAAATTTTTCATTATTACAGAAAGAATTTATATCCCTATAAAAAAACTTAGAAAAAGTAAAAAAAGGTTATCGGCTAATACAGAACAAAACTTATGTCGATAAAAAAACATGATTGATATCATGGTTGCCGAAGAAGTATTATAAACAATTGTGTAACAAAAATTATTGATATCCAATTGTCGGCCAAACCCTATAAAAAATTTATGCTGCCATGCCTACTAAAATGTCATAAAAGACAGAAAGACATAGTGGTATAGCTCGAATTCATAATTACATTAGTCCTACACAAAAAAAGTAACAAAAAGACCCGACAACCTGCTCTGATCAGCAGCAATAACCTTTTAAATAGTATATTACGCGAAAAGGGGAAAACCGAGCCAATACAAACGAGTGAGAATTGGCTCAGTGAAGCCCCGTTGTCGCGTACGATATTTTTCACAATAAGAACATCGAAAATACGGCGGCTTTCGCAGTCGGCGCAGCGGTACGAAAATAGCCGAATGCTAATAAGTGGGTGTGAAACTTTGCAAACCCAAGGGTTTACAACCTCTATTTTACACACCCGAGGTTTATAAAGTACTTCCGTACCTGCTCGCTTGCATTCGGCTATTTTTGTCACGCTGCGCAGACTACGAAAGCCGCTATTTTCGAAGTTCGTATTGTGGAAATAAATTATAATATATAACAATTGTGGTTGAAAAGATGTGCTTGCAAGCATACATAGCATATAGCGATTCAAGGTAAGACCCTATTTTTGTGAAAATTCCGTGTAAACTTTAGAATTATGCTCTTGTAAAGATTTTGTTCAAATAAGTCCACATGCACTATGTACATGCAGACGAATTCATACTAGCAATTCATGCAAATTTAACTTTATACAGATGTAAGGGTGTCAACTCATCTGTCTAAAATTAGAATAATAAAATGTTACAATTAATAGTGACCTACCAAAGTAAATTCTACCGACTTTGCCTAATAAGCAGTAATAAGATATCAGTAGCATTCTGATAACAAGAATAATGAACATGATAATTGATTATTCAATCTGAAATCGAGAGTGATGTGTTTTACATCAATAATATTTTAGAAAATATCACAAAAATTGATGATTTTCCTACAAATAAACTTGAAAAAGAAAGATCTAATAATTTTCGAACGTTTCATTTGAGAAATTAAATAATTAAGATAATTATGCGATTATTAACAATATATTTTTAGTTAGATCTCGCTAACTTTATTGTTGGAAAATTACTTATTATTCAGTGAAAAATCAGTAATTATCAGTGAAAAATAAGTCATTGAGAAAAAGTTCTTTATTCAAAAATTAATGATTTCTCTTCAACTAAACTTAAAAAAGAAAGATCGGATTATTTTCAAACGTTTCATTTGAGAAATAAAATGTATCAAGAAAATTATTCCATCATTACCGATATTTACGCAATAATTGTTAGTTACATCTCACTCACTTTGTTGGTAGAAAATTACTTATTATTCAGTGAAAAATCACTTATTATCAGTGAACAATAAGTCATTGAAAAGTTTTTTATTAAAAAATAAATGATTTTCCTACAAATAAACTATAAAAAGAAAGATCTAATTATTTTTAAACGTTTCATTTGAGAAATTAAATAATTAGGACAATTATCCGATTATTAACGATATATTGTTAGTTACATCTTGCTAACTTTATTGCTGAAAAATTACTTTTTTTTCAGAGAAAAATCAGTAATTATCAGTGAAAAATAAGTCATTGAGAAAAAGTTATTTATTCCAAAATTGATGATTTTTCTACAATTGAAGCTCAAAAAAGAAAATTGAATTATTTTCAAACATTTCGTTTGACAAACAAAATTTATAAAGGCAATAAAACGGCAACATCACACAAAAAACTTCTTTATTCTATCGCACCTCGCATGGGATCGTCTAACATATTTTCGAACTTACTTTGAAGCGAATGCAACATAGATAACTCTTCTTTGGTGCATGTCATTTTGGTAGCGTACCAACTTGTAAAATCGAGTAAGTTTTTTTAGGCTTCCTTTGTAGATCGGCCCGTACTTTCGGTGATGCTACTACATGTTGAATCGAGTGAAATTTCAAAAGAAGGACTGTTTTCACTTTCTTCCAAAGCACTTGTGTCTTCTTCCATGGAGATCTACAATTTCAAAAAGTATTGTTTACATAACTCAGTAGTACATAACGTAAGAACTTGAAAAAGCGACAGATTTTATTGTTTTTAACTGACCTCAGGATTTTCTGACGTTGTAAATTTTTTAACGATGTCATCGTCAGACTATTCTCGGCACGTTTGAAGATTGGTCCTATCTTCAACCCAGTGTTGAATATCTTGGGAAAGCCAATGATTTTCACCCATTGCTTGAACCAAATCGTTCAATTCTCTTGATATCGGATCTTCGATGGTAGGCAAGGCACTTTCCCCGAGAAATTTTTTCCAGGCTCTGGACAAAGTAATTTTTGGGACACATGACCATGCATAAGCCGCCGCAGATACCGTGTCTAACATATTCCAATTTTTTTGAAATAATTGGATGCCTTCGCTATCCTTGGAGTCATCGAGCAAGAGTTTTCGTAAAAGAAATTTTTTGTAGTACTTCTTCATATTTTCTATCACTCCCCGATCCATCGGCTGAATGAGAGCGGTTACATTTGGAGGCAAATAAGTAACTCGAAATTGGGGATGAACCAAATTGAATTCATCAGCCGATGGGTGGCAAGGAGCATTGTCTAGAAGCAGCAAAACCTTCTTCTCTTCTCCGGGTCTTCTTTCTAATACTGCCTTTATAAAAAAATTTTCGTACCAATCGCAAAAGATAGTGCCTAAACACATTTTGAAAAATTGTTATTAATACAATGACATGAATACTTGAAAGTTTTTTTACATAAACATAAAAGTTCATCAAAAGAACGATTCATAATTAAAGATCCAATTTTTATTCAGGAAGTGAACTCAACTCATTAAGAGGCAGTTTTTGATTCGGTTAAAGTTAAAATAAACTGTAAAGTATAAAAAAAGAGAATTCCAAAACAATAATCTCGATCCAAAAAGGAATATGTGGTAAAAAAACGTATAATTTTAGAGTAGATAATTTTTTATTTATTGATTACCATTCATCCGAGCACTTTTCTGTCCCCTGTAGACGACCGGCAACTGTTGCACACTCTTGAAGCATCGTGGATTTTGCGATTTCCCGATGACAAGTATTTTGTGGGTTCCCGTCGCATTAGCACATGTCATAATGGCGACTTTTTCTTTATTTTCCTTAAAACTAGGAGCTTCTTTTTCGTCTGCTAGAGCTAACGTTTTGGTTGGCAATGACTTTGTGTATAATCTCGATTCATTTGCGTTGTATACATTCTCCAAATCGTAACAGTCTTCGAGAACTTCTTTGAAAACTTCAGGAAAATTGTCAGCTACATCAAAGTCAGCCGAAAATTTTCTCCTTTAAAGCGTTATTAACGCATTCCATATCTTCTTTTGAATTTTCCGAGCCAACCTTCACTGGCTTTGAATTGCTTCATCGGAATATTTTCATTATTACCATTTTTTCTCAACTCTTGCGATATTTTTTCATGAAAAAAGAGTGCTTTTTCTTTTATCATCGGCACCGAAATCGCAATTCCAAGAGAACGTTTTTCCTTAATCCACCCGATTAGGCATTTTTCTAAAACAGGATATTTCTCCCCACTACATCGAGTGAATTGAGACTCTGCTTTGCTTGTATTGAGCGCTTTATATTGTTCTTTATTCTTAAGCAAGTAGTAAACTGCTGAACGATCTAAGCCAAATTTGCTTGCAACATTAGCGGCTCCTTCACCTTTTTCAACCAAGTCAATAAATAATTGCTTTTTTTTCCTTGACAGACATTTGTTTGTATTTTTTTTTTTTTTTTTTTTTCGGCACGTTTCGAAGTATCTGTAAAATTTGAAGAGTAAAAAACGGTAGTACTTCAATTTTTTCAATTACTTCAAACCCTTATTTTCCTTCGCTAGTTATTTTTATGAGTTGTTTTTACTCTGTATCGAGTTTAAGTCCTGCCGATCAAACTTAGAATGATTTTCTACTCTTTTTGAGTCACAAGTATCTCTAATGTAATAGAATATTGCTCCTATCGAAGTGAAATGTACTAGTTCGTTATATCATAATTTAATTATTCAATTTTTCAGTTATTATTGAAAAAATTTTTTATCTGCTTCCTGAGAAATGAAAAAATCCTGATACATATAATGTAACTTACTTTTGTAAGACTTTGATATTCTAAAAATTTTTATCACAAAAAGATATAAATTTTTTGTATAACAATAAAATGTTTGCAAATTTTACAATCATGTAAATCTAAGTTATACGTTAATATGTACCGGAATTTTTCGAAGGTTCTTGAGCAGCACACTCAGATTGTCCGATGCTTTCTGAGGAATATAGAACTTGCGAGACATCAATGTGATCTTCCAAGTTTTCTATAAAGCAAAGCCAGAGTTGAATAAATTATTTAAAATGGAAAAAATTAGATTTGTAAAATTTTAAAACAGGTCAATATAATTCTTATGTGACTTATGAATACATTTTTGAAAATTTTCACGTGAATGTATTTTATTATTGACTTATGCATGGAAAAAAACGAATTTCATTTACTCATTAATATTCAAGCGCATATATACGTAACTAAAAAAATAAGGCTACCAATTTCAGTAAGGAATACAAGCGTTTGCATATTTATTTGTAGACTGCAATTGATTTTTTTCTGTGTATTAAGTTCTTTCAGTGAGTAATAATACATTATACTATATTTATAATACTCTAATTATGTAGCCAGTGTAGACGTTTCAAACAATGTATTATTCGGTTTGATAAAAACCTATCGAATAATAAAAAAACTTTTAAATTAATTATTTTTTCTTTAACAAGATATACGATTAACCAATTCAATAAAACTAAAAAATAAAAATAAATAGTAAATAAATTGGAACAGCCCCATGCAACTCTCAAGCTTCGCGAAACCGACAGCTGGCAGAAAATCAGGGCGGCGCCACCAGTGTTCGAGGTAGCGATATATATATGCCACATTGCGTCCCCCTCTACTTACACTACTCTAGATTCGTATGAGGTTGCACCCCGAAGCGGTCTGCTGCTTTCGGGATGCTCGGCTTCTTTCGATAGTGGTCGGTTCAATTCGGTTACGGCCCATTCTATTTCCGTTCCGAATTTGTCTAGTGACTGCGGCTCGAGTGAGCTCGAGCACTCAAGCGCGCTAAGAAACTAATCATTGCTGATCATTGCTAACCATCGTCAACTGCGCAAGCTGACGGCTGATACAATTGTTTTTTTTTAGTTTAGGAAAAAAACCTGTGCAGCGGGTTAATTTCCATAAATTATTTTTATCTCGACGTTTTGAAGTCAATGTGTGATCTTCTTTTCAGGGAAAATTTGACATACATTCAAGGATATAACGTCGGAATAAAAATAATTCATCAGAATTGACAAATGCACCGGTTTTTTTCCCAAACTTGCAAAATCTAGACCAGTGATAGCAAATCAAATAATTTTTCCAATTGATTGATTTTCTCTTTCTTTCTTATTTAAAATGCGACGAACCTAGTTCTTTGGGTTTTTATGAAGTTTACATAAAACTTCTTAGAAAATGTCGGCATTTTTTATAAAATTCCGCTTTTTTTTAAACTCACTTTATGATAAGAGCAATGTTTTATAGAGTTTCTATAAGTTTCTAAAAAGTCACTTGATAAAAACTTTATAAAATCTTATAAAATGACGTCATTTCTATAAAGTGAATTTTGAAAACTACTTAATGAAGATTCTGACTTTTTATGAAGATTTCATAAAGTGACTTTATGAAAACTAATAAAAACTTTAAGAAATGTTTCTCTGTTTATAAAGTGACTTAAAAAAGCGGAATTTTATACAAAAAACACCGAAATTTTATGACGAGTTTTATAAAAACTTTATTAAAACCCAAATTACTAGGGGAAACCTGGGGAAACCGTCAAAACAGCTGAAGCAGCTTGTTGTTCAAATATTTTTTAGCGCTAAGGGCATCATTGAGTTCGTATTTTTTTAAATAAAATTTTCCCCGGATAAACATGATTAAAAAAAAAAATCCGTGAAGGAGCTGGCAAGCAATGATAAATTAAAAATGATTTCAAAATTCTTTGAATTCCATATTCCTTGAAAAAATTTTAAAAATATTTTGTGAATAATAATTGCCATATATATATCTGTAGTTTCTTGCTGTTACAGAGAAAGTCACTTCTGCTATAAGGCTCATTTTACATGATATTCTGATAAAATTTTAAACGTTATTGAAGAAGTGAGTTTCTCTGTTAGGGTGAGAAGCCACAGATATATTCCGAATATATATATATTTTTTTAAATCGTGTAATTTCTGAATTATCTATGATTTAGACGAATAAGAGATTTTCTTAATCACTTCTTTGAATCGTCTTCAGATGTGAAAAACACATAGAAAAGAGATTTTTTCGAATTCATAAGAATTGTAGAAATTCCAAGGTTCCACAATGTTTCGCAATCGTTAAACGTTTCGATGTTTTTGAAAATTGTGAATCAGGAAGCGGTTTTTAAAATGTTTACGATAAAAATTAATTCTGAATTTCTTGATTCTTATATAGCATTCAGTATGGGTCTTCTATAAAATTAATTTAAAATTGTATGAATTTTCGAATTTGTGTGATTCCATAATTACAAAAGTTATGAAACGCTCTGAAAATATTAAAAATTTTCGAAATTATACTCTGTTTTGCATTTTTGTATCGTCAAATATCTTTACCGAACTCAACCCTTAAAGGTTTCGTTAAATTTGTTAACATTATATTTTATAATTTCAAACATTTACAAACACTCAAAAATGTTCTAAAATTATAGGAATATTTCTGTGAAATTTAAGAATGCTTAAAAACTTGAAATTTCTCAAATTATCTGATATTAGATAATCAGAAAACACTTAAGTTATTTATTTCAAAAAATTATCTGTTTCTACGATATTTATTCTTGAAATACGAAAGTTTATGAAATTCCATACTTTAACAAAATTTGTTAATTTCCTATTTATTTGAATGTTGGAAACGTTCGCACATAATGAATCGTTTTTATCATTTATGTTGTAGTGATTATGTTTCATTAGTGATTCGATTTCAACAGTATTAACGAAGATTCTACACCTCGTTGAATTCAATGACATAGAATAAAAGCAACACTGTTCTACATTGGAAAATTGTAGGCACTATGCAAGAATTGAGACATTGTAATGATGACTTGAGTCATAATTAGGAAATACGTGTATATGCAATCTACACAATTGTGACTTAAAAATAATAAAAAAATTCGCACATCCATACTGCTACGTAATATACTAATTTCGTATCTCGAACATTAAAACGCGCGTTTTTGTGCTCACGTGTAGAAACCCTACGACCGCCTTTTTGAACGATGTTTTAGAGAACGTGGAAAAATCGTATGTTTTGTGTTTACTAGTATGAAAAAGCACGAAACCATGGGTAAACAACGGTGATAGGGTGCGACGTCGCCAGTTTCATCTCAGTTTTTAGGAACAGCCGATTCATCGATTCGGAAAGATGGCTTTGGGTTTCTACACGTAAACAACAAAAACGCTTGTTCAGTGTTCTCGTTAAAAAAATTACTATTCGCATCAAGGTGCATACTTGTGTTTCAATTCGTGAAATCTGCTCACTCGCTTCGCTCGTTCGAAAAATCTTGCACTCGTAAAAACACTCGTTTTTGCCCCTTGATTCGAAAAAATACTATTATATATTCGCAATCACAAACTTTCCAATTTTTTCAGTAATCAAATAGAGCAAGAAGTTTTTTTACAGTCAACCTTCCACTCTGAAAATCTAGCAATATCGAATTGCCCGAATTCCATCACAGCAAACAAGAAAATATTGGATGATCACATCCTCAATTCAAACTCGATGACTTTGAATATTTTCCATAAAAGATCAAAGTGCCGACATCAAAAGTATTCAAAGTTATCGAGTTTGAATTGAGGATTTGATCATCCAATATTTTCTCGTTTGCTGTGATATTATTTATCTTGATATTTTGCTGTAAACTTTATTTGAACGTTATACAGAAACTATTTAATTTTTTTCTATAAAATTATCGATTTTGAGTTACTTTTTTATTAGAATTTTTTTTCTACTTTTGAAAGTTATAGCCGAAGACGCATTTACAAGTCAGAAGTACTTAATGTTCATGTTTCAGAGTAGAAATTTTTAAATTTCATTGGTCTCTTATTATTTATTTCTACTCCATATATTCCATATAGCTGATAAGGAATATTGATGTACAAAGTTTGTTACTTTGGCGACTTCACTAAATAAATTATTGATATTTCGTTTTTTTCAGTGGAAAAATATTTGAATTTCTCATTTAATTATCAATATTTTTTAACTCTACCGAATAAAAAAAGGGTCAGACAATAATATCGATTGAAATTTTCATTACTTTCAAAAATATGCATTATTAGATTTTGAGAATTAAGATTTTTTTCGAAACAAACTTCACTAATTTAAAAATTTTTCCATCATTATTATAATAATTTTTTTCTAACTTGTTGTTTTACAGCAAAACAATTTTCTTCGGTTTGATATTTGAAAACATCAAGTAGAAAATTTGAACTTGGGATTTATTAATCACTGAAGCATAAATTTTTATTGCATCGTTTTGAAATTACAATGTTCTCTATAATAGATTGTCCGAAAATTTTTTCAATGTTGAAAATCCTCTAGTTTTAATTTTCAGTTGAAACCGACTACTTTGAGAATTCATTACTTTTAACAGTATTTTTCATTTTACTAAAATGCATCAATTTGAGATCTCGAAATCAAATGGCATTAACTGAATTATAATGAATTTTCGTTCATTTTTGACCATAGACATTTACGTTATTATACATAATTCTATCTAAAGAAATTATTACTTATATTTAAAATTACAGGAAATTCTTATATTTCAAAAAAATGTATAACAATGTGAAAAATTTGTAGATAGAGTGTAAACTTACAAAAATTATATAATTATTTTAATTGTTCTTTTTTTGTGCAGTTGGCATTCTAAAATGATACACGCCTATATCTTAACGATAAAATAACAGCTCGGAGAAACTGATTGAAACCATTGAAATGCATGGAAACGATCAGAAACGATATAAATACATAAACACAAATCAGTTAATAGGTTCGGTCTCGTTCGTCAGCTTTTGGTTTTCGCTCGGATTATGGGCCGGAGCGAAGCGAAATGAACCGGAGCAGTCGGCGCTAACGAATGATCACATAGACGCGAGTTTCGATTTGTGTAAGTTCGAGGTACAGCGTATGACATATATATTGCGCTACCTCGAGCATAAGTGGCGCCCACAGGGCAGCTTGGCTTTCTCCGAGCATCGCAGCTCCCATTACAATCATAGGCAGTTGCACGGGGCTGAATTGGAATCATTATATTAAAATATTACTATCATTTAATATAAAATAATATTTAATTAATGATATTCAATGAACATTAATATTCATATTATAACATATAATTAAATAATAAATAAATATATTATGTATGTATTCAATTGATATTTAATTAATATACTTTCAATAATTTTTTAAATAATCATATATAATATTTAATCATAAATTAATATTATTTATTATATAATGAATATTATTATTTAATTAGTAAATAATATTAAAAAAAATACTTTAAAATATTAAATAATATGAAATAGTAACAAAAAGTGTAAAACATGTATAAAATAATGGCAAGTATTAAATACATAGTGGAATAAATATTCTGAATAATGAATGAATAATATGAATAACCAAATAAAGAAAAATAAATAAAAGAATACGTCATGTTATTGATAAAGTTTTCATTAAAAAATATTTCTTTTAAAACATACTCATTTATTTGAATAAAGTTGTAAATAAAATTATCTATAGCATACATTTTAAGCATTATCGTTTACGCTTTAGAATGTGTCCGTAAAATTTTAGCGACCCTTAATTAAAGAATTTACATTAAAAATTCCCTAATACGAAAATATTTCGAATTTGTTTTGTACTTAGATCGTTTTTACTTTCAAGTTATAAAACACGTAATCCAACTGCAGTAACTGTTCACTTTTAGTTTTGCTATTGTGTGAATAATTGTATTTCCAAGTTTCACCATAATGATAAAATTACACGATTCAAGATTTATGAATTGAATTGAAAAGTAATTTGAACTTGCTTCCAGGGAATAATTAAAAGAATCAAAAATCGCTATTATAAGAATCAGAAATGTATCTACATATTTTAAACTACATTCTTGAACGTACGTTCACGTATGTGCGATTTTATTTACCTCAGCATGAATAACGTCTATTACATATTTACTTACTTGATCTTTGCGGCGATCCTCTGTCGTCGTCAATTTCACTGTAACGAGCGGAGTCATTGCCCACTCGTTTAGATTCCCAAAAGAGAATCATTAGAACAGACAGTTATAATGGGTGTTCAATTCCCGCGTATCAAATGACTCTCGATTAAGCCTTTCGAAATAGGATAATCTTAACTATTGTTTTGCAAGAACATTTTACGAATTCACTTGGAAAATGATTTTCTAACTATTATCTTTGCAAAACAGCAATTTACAGAACATTTAGCGAATCCGCTTGCGAAATGTTTCTATTACAACACGGGATAGTATTAACAGATATTTCGCAAAACGATGAATAGCAAGATGTTTTTTTCACTGCACGAAATAATCTAAAAGACTATTTCGCAAGGACGACTATTGCGAATCATTTTGAGTTTGATAAAGCAAAGACTAGGTGGGAGTTTTTGGGTATATAAGCCCGTGCATTTTCGATGGAAAGCAGAGTCACTTTTGCCTTCAACGGAAAAGCTTCTTGTCTCTAGTTGGCCTAAAGCTGCTCGCAGCTCTTGCATCTAGAGTACCTCTAGCCGAAACCGTCCCTTGCAATAAAGACTTGCCCTTCCGGAGCCTAGCCTGACCTGACGACGGCCATTTGCTCCCCCATCTGTTCTATATCGCTAAGCCGAAGTAGTACTTCTGGTCCAAGTATAGATCGAGATCGGATAAGAAAAGTAAACCATATTTTTACTATTATTGTCATTTGTTTGCCTAAATCGGGTTCATTCTCTCTATAAACCTATGCTAGATGATAGGAGAAATACCTATCCAGCTTCAGATCCATGGCAATCTTGCACAGGCCAATTATGGAACAGAGTAAAAACGACCAAGGTACAAGGGCTTAATACTTTAGATTATTCAAACGAACAAACTGATCAAATTGAAAATACAATGCATTTCATGATTTAAGTACATAACAATATAATCCGTGATAATCGTTATTTTAATAAAAGGTCTTTACGCAGTGTATCGAGTGAAATAATTAATCCAAGAAACCAGGGAGAGTGCTCGAAGAAATGGTCTTAAGCCTTCAGCTCAGGAAAACGCATTCAAGAAAAAGGGCCAATTAGCACTTTGGATCAAATTGAGGATCCTGAAGGGTTTTTCCCTCGATCATCAATTAACCAAAGTTGAATTAGACGCCCAAGTAGCTAGGTACGTTAGTAAGTTGTGCGGAGTACCTTTACAAGTACCCGACCAAATTATCGACATTACCTGCATTAAATGCGGGGAAAAATCGAGCTATACTAAGAACCCTTCTCAGTCAAGGAAAAGGAAGAATCCCAACAATCAAGAGCCACAGTTCGATGCCAAGAATTGGGAGAAAAGATTAAATAGAGATTTTGATGAAGCTTTCAACTTTTGTGAGAAGAGTTTCGATATTATAATAGAAAAGGAAATGCTTGAGAAATTGAAACCTCCTCCTCCAGCATTACCAGCTTTAATATAGACTTGCCAGAGTCACAAGCGAGCGTTTTCATTGAATATTGTATGAAGCTGTATTTTTCTGATGTTTATTATGAATAAAAGCCCAAAGGGCAATTAAAGTTATTTTCTAGATCTTTTCTTTTAATAACCTCATAATCTTTTGGACTCCACAAACTTCAAGGGTCACGCAGGGCGGTTGTCCCGCATTGGTCCTTTTCTCTGTACGAGTAAGGAATCATTACATCGTTGGATGCTCAATAATGAGTTCGCTCGTTACATCACTGTCGCAAGAAATATCCATTGTGAATAAACTCTGTGCTCTCAATACATGGAGCAAAAATATAAACACAATGTGTAATTTGTTATTGTTACTCTGCAACACAGTAGTATAACAGCTGACTGCAGCCCGCTGCAGCTGTCTGCTGTTACAACTCCCATGCACTCAAGTTAGAGAAGTGGGAGTAAAAGGAGAGGATCACACCTGCCGTGGTGGGGTCACGTAGCATTTCCTCAGGTGTAGAAATTCGCGAGTGGCATTGAATTCGGCCCTGTCTAAATTCGAGAGTTTTTAGTGTATTAAGATTCTCTCAAAAATTTATTAAATTTGCGATTGTTTCCTTGTAGTTAACATTGAAACAAATGAGATACTCAGAATATTTGTTAATTTAAAACAAATATAAAAATTTGAATAACCTGGTATACCAGGTCCACGTATTACTTACAGATAATCTGATGACGAATTCAGAAATGAAATCTGAGAGTCAATGAATATATAGAATATGCCATTCAAATAAGAGACATGAGTTCACGAATAAAATGAATTGTATAACTGTGGAGAGCCTTTCATTTTAAGCCATATCATAATATATTATTCCTAATTAAGGTCATGAGTCATTTTTTTCACTTATGTAACAGTAATGATATGCGTTACACTAGTAGTTTTAGTTCTTATAAAGTTTTTATAAAATTATTTATAAAGTTCTTTAAAAAGTAACTTTATAAAGTGATTTCATAAAAACTTTAAAAAAATTTTATAAAATTCTCTAGCCTTTTAGTTTCAATAAAGTTTATATAAAACATTCAATAAAGCTTTTTATGGGGTTATTTTATAAAAACTTTATTAAATTTCCGAAAAAAAACCAACACTTATCAGCTACTTATGAATTTACAGATTATTATACTGAATTAAAGGCGATTCATTTTTTAGATTTAAGTCATTCTTTAAATACGTTGTTGTTTTTGTATTGCACTGGGTTTTATGAATATGTTCAAAAATTTTAGTGCCCAGGAAACATTTTCTTCACACAGTTTCATAAATCCAGGTGTGTTTTATACAGATTTTTTAGTCTTTATAAAGTTCTTTATAAAGTTTGGTCGCATTTTATAAAACACTTTATAAAAATTCCCGAAGCTTTATAAAGATTTACATTTTATAAAAGTTTTATAAAGACTTTATAAAATGACTTTATAAAGTTTTCAATGCTTCATAAAGGTGTTTTATAAAAAAATGAAATTTCATAAAAACTTTATAAAAAGTTTTATAAAAAAAGGAAGGTTTTATAAAAGCTTTTTAAAAACTCCAGTTACTAGGGCATACTTTTCTAGGTGACTTTCCAAGCCCTGCTCTATTTCACCGGCTTGTGTGTTTGATAATTGATTTTTGTTGAAGTTTCACTTCTGCCTTGTGTTCTTTAACACAGAAACCAAGTTTTTTTTGCAGAAAGAAAGCATCAGGTGAGGGGATAAGAATTACAACAAAGTGAAAAGCAAATATTCGATTAAAATACAATGATAATTATGAGACAATGATGATGATGATGATGATGATGGCAATACATTAAACGATGAGAATCGATAAAAGTAATTGTGTTTAAAATGGATTCAAAGAAACTAAGTAATTAGAGGATTATCACAAACGCTTGGGTGGCATGATAAAATAAATACGTTATGAACCAACTGACAATTAAAATGATCTAAAATTATGTGGATGCGTTTGATAAATAGAGAACAAAATAATTACCTACAGATAATTTGATGACGAATTCAGAAATGAAATCTGAGAATCAATGAATATATAGAATATGCCATTCAAATAAGAGACATGAGTTCGCGAATGAAAATGAATTGTATAACTGTTGAGAGCCTTTCATTTTGAGCTGTATCGTAATATATTACCATATTCCTAATTAAGGTCATGAGTCATTTAAGACATTACAGAGAAAAATTTTAAATAAAAATAATATTTAATATGTAAAAATCTATCGCTAAACCACAATGTCCTCGCTTTGCCCAACCTTCCCCTATATCTATAAGAAACCCTCCACTTTATTTGCCGAAACTATATAGCGGTGATATATCAAATTCGCTATATAAATTGTATTTTTTACGTAGAATTGCTTCGCAAATGCTATTTATTACCGAAAATCATTATATTTACTGGAAGCATTTGAAAAATAATTTTTGCCACGAAGGAAGTCAAATTATAATGTCTGATAATTTTTCTATTTTATCAATCTTTTATAAAAATCCTATGACAATCTGATGCTAACCCTAATGTATCTTATTAGATCGTCATTCGAAAACCTTTGCTAATAGGATTAGTACAATTTTGGTCAGGTAAAAAATTTTTGCAATAGGGCAAAAATGTACCAATGTAATAATGATGAAGACAATTTTTCTGTACGTCCCATAAACAGTTATTTCATTTTTCATTTTTACGTAAACAACTTTACTTTTTTTTATTATTTTTATTCTTAACTACTTAGTTGCATAATTTTATGATAAATTTTCATATACGAACGCTTACGATTCTAAATTTGTAAAATATATATTTTTCACACTTCAATGTGTAGTTAATGTAGCAAGTTAGTTTACAGAAAACAAAGCGGGTTGTCGGGCCCAGCTCTATGCAACTGGCTATCTTGACTGTAGAAACGATTACACAGCCCCACAAAAAAAAAAGTGGAATGTGCGACAGACTACGGTAATCCTATCATATGGATTTTGGGTTGCTGAATCCGGATCCGTAGTTAGAATTTCAAGATTGGTGACAGTTTTTGACATAACCCCAAAAAACGTTGTTTTTCGGCTAATTTTGCATTAAAACATTCTTCAAAAAAAAATCGTTATTTTTTTCTAATTTGACTACAGATTCAGATTCAGCAGCAAAAATATTTATTCTATCAAGTCCACTAGCCCTAATACTTTGCGGTGGGGGAGAGACTGTAAGAAGGGTATAAGTGGAAAATCCCGCCGAACAAAAATGACTTTTGTTGGCAACCAAACAAGTCGATTTTTATGAATTTTGGGTCAGTGAATCCTAATCTGTGGTTAGAATTACACTTTTGGTGACAGTTTTTAACATAACCTCAAAAATAATTGTGTTTTCAGCTTATTTTGCAATAAAAAAATTGTAAAAAAAAAATTCTTGGATTTGTATCAAATTTTATACTTCAACTTGATGAAATTTTATATTTTAACTTGATAGAAAAATTTCATTAAAATACGGAATGCAAGTATAAATGAAATGTTTACTTACAGTATAATTAGTGAAATCACAGAAAAAATATAGTAAAATTTTCCCACCAAGGTAATGGTTAATGACTTTTCTATCAGTACAGTAAAACGATGACAAATTTTTTTTAGTGTGTAAAAAAGACATGCTCAGTCTACTTGATTCAGACGTACAGACATCTGATACATAAAGTTTCTACTTTTTTTACGTCATTCACGAATTACTGATTTCCTTATTTTTCAATATGGTACACCTAGATTTCAGTCTCATGAATATTTTGTAAAATTTCAACTACCAAGTTGAATTCAGTGACACAATATCTACAAAAATCAATTATTCTGGTTGGCACAAATAGTAAATTTTGTTCGGCGAGATTTTACGCTAATACCCTTCGTACAGTCCCTTCCCTACCACGAAGTATTGGTGCTAGGCAACTAAAGAAGCATCACTCTTGTATTTTTTGCTGCTAATACTGAATCTGTAATAGAATTCGAAAAAAATCCACGAATGTTTTTTTTAACAAATATTTTTTTGCAAAAGTAGCCGAACAAACAATTTTGTTTGAGGTTATGTGAAAAACTGTAACCAATATTGTAGTTCTTACTACAGATTCGGATTCAGCGACTTAAAATCCATAGAAATCGACTAGTCTGGTTGGCAAAAAAAGTCACTTTTGTTCTGCGGGATTTTCCACTTATACCCTTCCTACAGTCTCTCCTCCACCGCAAAGTATTGTGGCTAGTGGACTAAATAAAGCATTCCTCTCGTAGTTTTTGCTGCTGAATCTAAATCTAAAGTCAAAATAAAAGAAAAAATTCACGATTTTTTTTAAGAATTTTTTAATGCGAAATTAGCCGAAAAAACAACGTTTTATAAGGTTATATTAAAAACCGTCACCAATCTTGAAATTCTAACTACGGATTCGGATTTAGCGACCCAGACTCCATAAAATGGGACTACCGTAGTCTGTCGCACATTTCACTTTTTTTTTTGTACGACTGTGTTATTTACGCACCCCGGAAGTGCCACTTGTGTAAGGCGCACACGCACGTGCTCACAGAGGTCAACCGGTCGATGTGTAAGGCCTCGAAATAAAACAGTTTTGTGTGTGTCAGGTAGGCACATGTAGTCATATCGTGAACGGTCGAACTACGGGAGATGCATAGGGCTGGTCAGGTCTTTTTTGAACTCTTCTGCAAAGTTCTAATGTAATACTCTTCTCACCCGACACTATGTAAAAATTCCACACATCTTTTGGATCTCGAACGAATGTACCTACGAAGGTCATTAAATGTCAGTTAGACATGAACTGAGCGTGAACAGAATAGCTGTAACAACGATAGCGATTAAAAAAGAAATTTTAATTTTTTGCATCATATGTTTCAGAACCTGATTTTTACGAGCTTTTCATCATTATTTCTTAATATTATCTTTCGTAAACGAAAGTCGCCAAGGTCAAATGATAATGAAAGCCTCAAATTATGGTATCAGAAGTGTTTTTAACAAAAAATTTTTTAAATATGACGTTTTAAACGTACCGTTATACCTAAGATTGGAAATGATTTTTCATAATGTATCTTGTTTGAGTTTTTTAAAATAATAAACTACAATAGCTAACTTTTTTTTTTACCTGGAAAGCCGCCAAACTCTTTTCCACTTTTTCAAAGTTTTTTTTTTACAGGGATACCAGTTGTTTTTGTAAGAAACAAAATTTTTTTGATATGTTCTTTGATGTCGCTTCGTTTAATAATGAATATGCAAGTTCAGCACGAATCTGACCATAAGAAAACCGAAGTTTTCGGGGTTTCAGAGTAGCAAAATTTCCATCGCATCCAGCAAAATCATAAGGGTTATACAAACTACTGAAATTCAGGTATTACCTCGAACTCTGAAAAGAATTCTCTAACTTGAGGATTTGTAGTGTAACTTTTGGAAGTGTTGATTTTTTAAATTAATTTAAACTATCAGATAATGTACCAATCAAAAAGTTTTCATACAGGATAAAAAGAAATCCTTAGTATCAAAATCTGTTTCTCGAAGATTTGAACCCCGATCGTTTAGACAGTAACCGACGACTGCAGTTACCGTATCGCTTATCTGTCATTGTGATATATTATGACGATCGTCATGATTATTTAGTGTTTTCTAGAATTACTTTGTTCTACATTATTAGAAGATGTTTATCTAAACTTAAAACGTATTCAAAAAATCCATATTAGACCGATTCCATTTCGATTCGACAAAGCTATACGGGTCCACGTTTTATTTTTGCTTGAAATTCATGTATTTTGTACCTTGAACTATTTTTTTTTGACAATTGTTTTTTATTGTGCAGCAGAAAGTTTTTTTTTGCTAGTTATAAGGTATCTGTCTGAAGCTGTCCGTATTGACTTTCCAGGTTACCCATTGAATATTTTTTTTCTAATCCTTAAAACTTTAACAAGTAATGACCGATTTCGATGATTTTCATGTCAGAATGCGTAGAATAGTTATAAAAAATTGATTAACTCCAAAATTTATAAGATACCCACATATCGCCTCGTTCAAATCGTGACAACGTAGAAACTGAAAAAAATTTTCAAAATTCATTCTCTCGAAATGCATTTTTTCTTCGTGATGTTAAAACAATGTTTCAACTCCATTTTCGAAAATTTCGGAGTAGGGAAAATTTTTTGTTCCAAAAATATGAATTTTAGAATAAAATGTTTGATTTCTCCGTGTAACATCATCCGAGTTTACCCATTTTTGTCTTGAATTCAATTTTCACAGTCTAAAAATGACTTTTCTATTGAAAAAGTTACAAAACACTATCTGCTAGGCATTTTTGATGAAATTGTGAAAGAGGAAGAGCGGTGCTGAGAATCAACGGAATAGAAAAAAATATGTATAAGTAAGTCAAGTTATCTATTTTTAAAAAACTCATGATGACTTGTCGTTGGCTGAATAATGCGAGTAGAATCTAACGCTGTGAAGTGCACACTGTGTTTCGTTTTTCTGTGCGGTTGTATTTTGTTTTTCGTCTGCCGCATCCACAATTCGCCAGATCTCGTACAAGCGCGCTATATATAAAATGAAACCTTTGATTTGTATGCATAAAATCGATTGTGCAATATCGATATTATTGTGAGCTATTTACGTATTATTAGTCACGAAAATTGGAACGTTTGAATAATATTTATTGAACTCTAATGGATTATGACTTAAGTTATAATATATCAAATATGTATGTTATACATATCTGTATGTTCTGTCAAATGTATATGATATGTTTAGTACAACTGGGAATACTACTTTAATTCTAATTCTTTATTAACAATAACTTTAGACTTGTTACATATTGGTACTCCTCTCCCGACCCTCGCTCCATGCACTCACACTCTCACGCCCACGCTACTCACACATACACGCCTATACAATATACCACATCTCCCTTTTTTCCCAACAATCGATGACAAAACAAAAATCAAAACCCTAGAACTATGTCACATAATCTGCCAGATAGACCGGCCTCCTAGTGACACGTCGAGGCCTCGGTGGCACCGGTTGCACATCTTCTCGGCTCGGTACCACAACCCTGGCCTGCTCATTAACCGTATCCCATGTAGCTCCCTCATCAGACGCCCCATGACCGCCACAATCATCACCGTCATGACGACGTCAACCTTAAATTGCCTACCTGACCTAAAGTTAAACAAATGCCTCCTATTCCTATCAACAACCCTTCCACTATCCAGCTGCATCTTGTACGACCTAGGTTTATGGCAATTCCCAATGACTCTTCCTCTCTGTCTCTCAGACATACTTTACTCTACAAAAACATCATCGTCCAACTTCAACGGCTGCTGTCTAACTGTCCCTCTGTCATAGCACGCCCTCTGTCTTCCCTGTCTTATCAAAAGCCGTGCCCTTGTCTCCTGATACTGGGAATTCGCAAGAAATTGCCTCATACACGGAAGTATACCCCTCAATTTTCTCCCTAACATCAGCTCCGCTGGGCTCCGAATTCCCTGACCTATCGGCGTGTTTCTATATTCCAACAAAGCCAAATGAGGGTCCTGCCCGTCAACGACTGTCTTCTTGAAGATCCTCTTCACCGTCCCAATATGTCGCTCCACCATTTCATTCAATTGAGGATACATTGGGCTTGAAGTCTCATGCTCAAAATCCTAACTCCTGGTAAACTCCCGCATCTCAACCGAATCGTACTGGGTAACGTTATCAGAAACCACCTTCCTTGATATCCCATATCTCGCAAAAGCGGACTTCAAAGCTAATACCACCGCCTTCAACATCATGCTACTCAAAGGACAAACCTCAATGAACTTAGAAAAATAATCAATCACAACCAAGTAATCCTTTGCGTCCAAATGAAACAAGTTAGTACCTAACGCCTGCCACGGCGCATCAGGCACCGGCCAAGGCATCAACGCGTCCTTCCGATTGATGCTCCTAAAACGTGCGCATGTCTCACAACCTGCCACCGTATTCTCAATCTCATTCGACATCCCCGGCCAAAAAATACACTCCCGCGCACGCATTTTACACTTCTCCATCCCTAGGTGACCATAGTGAATTCTCCGAAGCATCTCAGCCCTCATGTTACATGGGATCACCATACACTCCCTCTTCATCAAAATCCTATCCTTCTCGTACAACTCCTCCCGAAAATTAAAAAAGGGCTTCGCAAAATCACAAACCTGCTCCTTCCTCGCCGGCCACCCAGTCCTTACATACTTAACAACCGCATGAAGCACCTCATCGTCCCGGGTCTCAACTCTCATCCTTCCCAGTTGTCGCTTTGAAATATCAACATTCCCCAGAAACATGGCCACATGCATCTCAATCCCATCCTCACTATACACCAGAAACTTTCGAATTTAGACACTCGCCAATTTAGACACTCCCCAGTTTCTACAGCTAGTCAATCTCGAACCTCACTTTCCCCAGCCCCCACTACTCGACTCAGTGTTGTTGAGGGGTCGACGCAGTGCAGTCAAATTAGAGAAGTGGGAGTAAAAGGGGAGGATCATATCTGCCGTGGTGGGTCAGGTAGCATTTCCTCAGGTGTAGAAATTCGTGAGTGGCATTGAAACCAGCCCTGTCTCAATTCGAGAGTTTTTAGTGTAACACTCCTTCCCTTTCGAATTCATCCTTGACAACGCGTCCGGCAAGTACAACTCTTTTCCCGGCTTGTAAACTACCTTCACGTCATACTGCAAAAGTCGCATCCTCATCCTCTGTATCCGAGCCGGACATTCATGCAATGACTTTCTCCTCAAGTGGCTTGTGA
The DNA here is from genome assembly GCA_028476575.1 of Platygaster robiniae. Lineage (NCBI taxonomy): Eukaryota > Metazoa > Arthropoda > Insecta > Hymenoptera > Platygastridae > Platygaster > Platygaster robiniae. The sequence continues at coordinate 25,833,072 of CM052022.1, read as the reverse complement.
TCGCTCTCTACAGTAACACACCTACCAAAAATGAACTGGTGAAATCGCTCGCACCCGAACACAATCGCTAGAGCCTCCTTCTCAATTTGTGCATAAGCCTGCTGTGTCGAGTTTAGAGCCTTCGCGGCATAAGAAACCGGAAAACACCCCTGCAATAAAACCACCCCAAGACCATCAACCGAACTTCGACGCATCAACCGAAATCGTGACTTCCTTACTTAGGTCAAAATACTCCAGCACTGGCTGCACAACCAGAACGACCTTCAACTTCCGAAAAGCCTGCTCCTGTTCTGAACTCCACTGCCACACAACGTCCTTCTTTACCAGTTTCCTCAAAGGGGCCGTGTAATCAGAAACGTTTAGAATGTACCTCGTGACATAAGTAACCATCCCTTAGAAAGTCCCTAACTGCTTCACATTCTCAGGCCGCTCCATCTCAACAATCGCCCTCACTTTCTCATCATCGACTTTCATACCTCTATCAGTAAAAATATGACCTTAATATTTCACCTCCTTTCTCCCGATCATACACTTCTGCCTGTTAAATCTCACCCCATGTTCCCTGGCCCTTTGAAAAATCTTCCCCAGTATCTCGTCATAACTCTTCTTTAAATCCACATGAATCAGTAAATCATCAATTAAAATCTCGACCTTTTCTATGTCCCCAAAAATCCTAGTAAAACGACGATGAAAAACCTCGTGTGCCGAACTTATACCGTAGGGTAATCTCAAAAAACAAAACCTACCATAAGGCGTATTAAAAGCCGTATTCCCTGCACTATCCTCTGACAGCCTGCTCTGCCAAAAAGCCTGCGTACTGTCAAGAATACTAAAATACTTCGAACCTGACATCCTAGCTGAAATCCCCTCAAAAGTAGGCAACTGATAATGTTCCCGCATTTAAGCCTGATTCAAATTATGTGGATCTAAACACTCCTGAATTCGTCCATTACTCTTCTTGGTAAGAACGACCGAGCTAACCTAATCTGTAAGTCGCGTCACTTCACGAATAACTCCCATTTCTTTCATCCTCATCAATTTCTCCTTAAAGGGTCCCTGTAAACGTATCGGAGCCTTCCGCATCACATTAGTTTTGGGTTGTGCATCCTTTTTCTACTTCATGTCATACTCGGAATCTTTAATTAAACATCAGCGAGCGTCGAGTGCACACCATCCACGAATTATTTTCCGTGGTGCCACCGGTATATAAGATCATTGAACTGCCAACTCACGTTATTTACCATCCAATCACCGTGCAAACAATACATCATCTACAGCTGCGCATTGTGGGTCAAGACGAGAACCTTGTGAATTTTTGAGGAGAAGAGATCACTATTAGACTGCACGTGAAGGGTGAATAATCGAGATCGTCTACGAAGAGAATAAAAGTTTCACACCACGTTCAAGAGTAATCAGTCAGCATAAACCTCTCAAAGTGCTCACACCACAGAATGCACGGTTCCTAAAAAGTTTAGGTCTCAGATTTCGATTGGCTGTCTGATATCATGTTATCCATTGAGAAAAAACATCATCTTTGACGAGTCGATAGCGCAGTATGAAGTACACGCGCATCAGCCGTACGCCTCGTCAACGTACAATAACAACGACGAGATTCGCATCAGTGTACAAAACCAGGATTCATACATATTGCCGAGCAAGAGTTCGCTACACATCCAAGGACGTTTGACGAAAGCTGATGGAACCAACGTGACTCACACGTCCCTCGTGAACAATGGTATCGCACACTTGTTTGAGGAAATACGCTATGAACTCAATGTTGTGGAGATTGAAAGGGTGAAAAATCTTGGACCTACGAATGCTATGACAGCCTACATCTCGCAGATACCTCATCAAGAAGATCTTTTGGAAAATGCTGGATGGATTATGGACGATACGAGATCGTTGTTGAACAATCATGTATATTTCGATGTCTGCATACCACTACAATTCATTTTTGGTTTCGCTGAGGATTATCAACGAATCATCGTCAACGCCAAACACGAGCTCATAATTCTTCGAGCAAACACTGACGTCAACGCTATTTTGCAGATAGCGGTTGCTGCTGATGCAGTTCCGGAGGAGTTCAAAATAACTGTCAATAAAATAGAATGGATGTTGCCATACGTCAAGGTGTCGGACCTCGAAAAGATTCGAATGTTGAACTATATCGCTAGCGATCCTCCCATTGCTATGAGTTTTCAAAGCTGGGAACTCCAATAGTATCTACTACTTCCACAAACAACTAAGCATGTGTGAAATGTGAAGACAACGACTCAACTGAAGAAACCGAGATACATCATAGTAGGCTTTCAAAAAGGACGGAAAAATTCAGTAACAGAAAGTGCGAGTACTTTTGACAATTGTAAATTACGAGATGTAAAAATATATCTCAATTCACAGTGTTATCCTTATACGAATCTCAACATAAATTTTGAACGAAATCAAGTTGCCACGTTATACGAGATGTTTGCAAACTTTCAATCTTCATATTATGACCAGAAAAATGCTCCATTATTGACAAAGGCACAATTTAAGGACACTGCTCCTCTCGTAGTGATTGACTGCGCTAAGCAAAACGACTCCATCATAACTGGGCCAGTTGACGTTCGTCTCGAATTCGAATCGGCAGATAACTTTGCAGATCAGACTGCTGCCTATTGTCTCATAATACATGATCGTATTGTCGAATATCAATCGATCAGCGACGTTGTCAAAAAATTATGAAGCGTGTAACGTTTGATTGTAACCCGCCTACGGCACATGTACTGTATGTGTGGGATTTTGCGTATAGAATAGCAAGACGTTGTTTTTGGATACAAGCAGCTTATGATCGGTATAGATTCCAACAGCGGATCGCTAATTTCCAAAAAATTTTAGATCCTGTATTGCGTAGAAAAATTGTAGATTTGAATAGTAAGCAATAAATATATATTAATAAATATCCATTATCGAGATGTAAACGTAAGAGAGTGATCATACAGCATCTGATTGGTCGGTGGTAGAGATAATTGAATTATTGTGAAAAGAGTTTTGGTCGGTGGTGAAAATAATAAAAGCATACAGATTTGACGAAACGCGTCAGTGTATCAAGAGTTTTGGCGAGATAAAGTATATCGTGGACGTTCAAGGATTTTCCGTGCAAAATACCTTTCTTGTCAAGGAGCTTGCAGTTCTAAGACTCGAGCCCTACGCTAATGTTGTCACCACATTATTCAAGTCACCATGTGCCTGGAATAGTTTACCATCAAAAGAAAAGGCAACCAATTTGTGACTGATACGCAGTCATCATGGTATTCCTTGGAACTCTGGAGACGTATCATCCGATGAACTTTATCAAGAGCTACGGGACCAACTACAGGATCCCAGTTTCGTATTCGTCAAAGGAGTGGAAAAGAAATACTGATTGCAAAATCCACCGGATTCCGGCAACATTATCGACCTGCAGGACATGGGCTATCCTTCGTTTGACAAGCTGCGTGTCTCCGCATGTCCATTAAACAAATATTACCAATCAGTGCAACATCATAGATTCTGAAGATATCGCAGTTTTACCTCGTGAGTACCTTCTCTACTTTCAAACGAAAAATATAAACAAAGTTTAAGATAAGCTGCCGCTAGAATTGCAAAAAGATAAAGATTTTATAGTTTATACTCAATGTGATGAACATTGGAACTTTGATTCTGAATTTATCGGCGACGTTTCAGACGGATTACCACAAATGCGAAAAAATTGTTATAAATGTAAGCGTAAAATGTAACGAAAAAAATTTTTCGCAAAAAAATTGTTAAACTGATAAGTGACAATATGCTATAGATTCGAGGATAAATAGTTCCGATTGTATCATAGATTCTAAGAATTATATTATGAAGATAAACGTGCTTAAACTTATACAGATTACGTGACCCCTTGAGAATGTATTGAGATTTTTGTTTCTGAAGCTGTAAAAAGAATTTCAAACATAAAATTTTAATCTAATCAGCTCAAGAACGTACGTGGATAACACTTGCCGAAAAAACAAATACACCTCCCTCAATATGAGTTAGCCAAACTGCGCCATTCAAACATTCGGGCCTACGTTATCATAGATATGATAAAACGATTTTCTAGGTCGCGCAAACACTATAAATAGTATCGCTGTTTCTAAATAAATATTTGAACTTGTGATAACTTTATCGCTTAAGAGTGTCGCGAAATCATCGTTTCCGAAGACGTGTTTAAACTTGTAGCAATGACGTCAGTGATTATGTAACTGCGTACACCTAAAAATACGGGCTCCAAGTGCTGAAGCGTCAGGGTGATGGAAATTGTTCGAAAAGTAAGATGGAATTCTCTTAACTTAACCAAGTGGCTTGCGCGGAGAGTTTTCTTTCAACGCGTAAAGTTGTCGAGCTAGAAGTAAATAAAAGTTACACTGTGACCGCCCTTCCTTCCGTTACTAACAAATTTGGTTCGAAATTCGTCAATACTCTGGATGCAGAATTTGAGGTTTTTCTGCCGGAGAGGATCTGCAAAACTCTCCGAGATGATTCAAACGAGCTTCGACAGCTTGACGACTCGGTGAAGTCTAATCAGCCAGTCAATTTTCGTCTTTTGGGAGGAAATTACAACGCCTGTGAGTTTTTTTTTTTAAATAATTGTATTTTGAGCCTGATCATTGTGATGTAAAAATGATGAGAAAAAAAATGTCAAATAAAAATGGGGAGACTGATGTAATGGTCGAGTCTCACTGCAAGGGGCGGGGTGGAGCCCATGCATAAAAAAAATAAAACAATGTTGAAATTTTGAATTATCTTATTGCATGGACGTATGTTTGTATGTGTGTTAGTGAGTGTGCCAGTTTCAAAGACTATCAAGATCAGCTCATCGATGGAGGATTCTATGCCGAGGAAAATACATCAATATAAAATATATTACAGTAAGTAATTATTTATTATAAAAATTAAATAGGAAACAAATTCGTCATTACCCAGTGCGCCATTTCATTTTTAAATTCATCATCAACAGTTTCCCATTATCCAGTCCGCCATCTTGTTTTTTAATTAGCTTCGATAATTCATCATTATATAGTCTAACATCTTGTTACACAGCGTTTTGAAAGGGTGGGGGAAATTGCGGAAAAGGGGTGGAAAACCGCGAAAAGGGGTGGAAAACCTGCGAAAATGGGTGGGAGATCCGCGAAAGGGGTGGAAAACCTGAGAAAATGGGTAGAAAATCTGCTGAAAGGGGTGGAAAACCTGCAAAAGGGGAGGGCCATGGGCCATGGGGGGAAAGGGGTAGGTACTACTAAAGAGAGAAGGGATGAATCCTGGGGGAGGGGTTGACCAATCAGGAGAGGGTGGAGGGAAGAGGTGGGGATGAGCGGGGAATATGAGGGGAGGAGGTGGGCGGGGCATGGAAGGGGGAAGGGTGGGGTGAGAGGGACATTGGAGTGGAGAGGGGTCACGTGATGGGAGTTGGAGTGGGGGGGGCGTACCCCCCCTAGCTTAACTACTCATAACCGTCTTCCTGACACACTTCCTCACACACTCGATGTACGAAATTCGAAGGTTGAATGATTGAAGAATAAAAAAGCAAATAATAAAATATTAATTTTTCTCCATTTCATTATTGAATGAAAATAACAAAATTTCTGTATATTGAGTTTCTTTAAAAAGTTCAGAAAAATGTTTACAATCAAAATTATGGACTTTTTTTATTAACAAAAGTGAAAAATTGTTTACTTCTATAGCAAGAATTATGCATTGTATTTGTTCTGTTATTTAATTTCCTAAACATTGTTTGGTCCCAAAATCATTATATAAGATCCTCCCTCCACCACCCCCGCCGAACATTGCCAATGTATAAATGCTTGAAATAATAGAAAGGCAGTGTAATTGTACTCACGGAAAAACTTCATGAAAAAAGAGTGATAAGAAAGTATTGAAATCAGTACTGAATTAATGTATAAACAGAGAAAGTATTTATTTGTTATGCAATTCATAATGTTTATGCGAAAACGGATTCTGAATTTATTATATGAAATACGCCATTATACTTGAGTAGTACAAAAACAAAATAAAAAATTACTTAAGATCATTTTTTAAAGTTTTACATAGAATACAGATACGATAGTCTTTATCAAATTAAAGTTCTGTTAAAATCCAATAATCTCAGAAGCAAAACAGGTAAACATAAATTCGTAGGCTGCTGTCAAGATTGATAAAATTACTGTTTTCTACCCATAATAGTAGATGCGTAGTGATGCAACGATTGATATTGTACTTTGTATTTACTTTACAGATGTTTCTTTTTCTTTTTTTTTTTTGCTATTTCATCTATTCAAAAATTTATAACTTCACGAATTATGACACAAAACTATCTCAAAATGCAATGGAAACACATGATTTGTGAGCAACAATTGTTTACTAAATCAGTATTGTGCTAACTGGATCTCATTCAATAATGGAAAAAGCGTGTTAGTAAATTTCAACGAATATGTACAACTTTCATGGTGTTCGCATTATTAAAGCCGAATTTTTTATTGTACATCATTTTCCACGAAAAGCTCCATCGAGTCAAACTTTTGCATTACTTATTATGTATTCAAATTCCAAGTTGTCTGTCAGTTATGAGTATGAATACAGTAATACGAATCAATAATCTTAGCTCTGTTATAGAGCTTGGTTATTATTATGAAATTTATTGTTTATACAAAAATTGTTATTAACATATGATAGGTTGTTTTTTGCACAGCAGCCTTGAATTAATTTTTACATAATTTTACTTCTGAGACTATTGGATTTTCACAAAACTTTAATTTGATAAAGTCTACTGTACCTGCATTCTATGAAAAACTGTGAAGACTGATGTTTTGTAATTTTTTGTTTTGTTTTGTATACCACTCAAGTGTAATAGCGTCTATCATGTAATAAATTCTTATCCCGTTTTTGGATGAACATTAATAATTGCAATACAATTAAATCCTTTCCCTGTTCATACATCGATTCAGTACTGATTTCAGTACTTTTGTATCTCACTTTTTTCATGAAGTTTTTTCGTAAGTACAATTACACTCTTTTTTTATTAATTCTAGCATTACTACATTAGCAATGTTCGGTGGGGGGTGGTGGAGGGGGGACTTCATTAATTCTTTAATTTTGAAAGAAAAAAAATTTTTTTCCAGACATACACGGAAATGCCAACTATATCAACGCAATGAGCGGGAACACTGTCCTCTTTTTAGGAAAACCGTGATGCAATTCCTCAGCGAGAGTAATCCTGGGGAGGGGATCGCTCCTTATAGACAATTTTTGCGGGAGCAACCCCAAGATTGCTCCCGCCGAAAAATTTATAGTGGATACCTTAAAAAGAGGACACTATCCCTGTAAATCGTGTCGACAAATTGACCATTTCTGTATATGTATGGAAAAAAATATTAAACATAGGAGGAAGTGATTCCAACTCGTGTGTAGTTTGTGACCTCGCTCCACACGGTCACAAACTATACATTTGTCGGGATCATCCTCCTCCTCCTTTGATGAACAAGTATCTATTTCTACCTGAAAAAGTTGCATTGCGAAAATGAAAGGGGTGTTCATGAATTAGATTATTCTTACTTCTTCTGTAGTTCTTCACCTAACGATGAGAAAACTATGTAAGGGCGATCAGTTCACTTCTTAGATTAATCTCAGCCATAGCTGGGCAAACATTGTATTGGCCAATTACTGATTTCAAATTTGTGGTAACTGAAAAATGCATTATTAGTTACTTGATTAGATGGAAATAGATTTTTCGTTATTCTTGCAAGATTTATTATTCTTACGAAAATGTGAAAAAAAAAAAAAAAAAAAACAACGTTTGCAACATTTAATGCATATCAGTTGATTCGTTCGCTGATTACGAATCTAGCTTAGATTAAGAGAATATATTTATGTACTTATTTTTTCATTTTTTGTAAATAAATATTGCGAGATTGAAGTAATTAAAAGATGCATATGCTTTCCCTTGATTTCAGGAGACAAATCAAGGAATCAATGTGAGATTTTAAAAATCGATGCTTTCAACCCTGAGGAAAACCTTACATTGACGAAGTAAATTTGCCATTGTAAACTCTATCGAAGCTAAATGTGAAACAGCAATTTACATAAAGATTCCATTGAGTTAACAATGGCAAAGGAACACTGCTAATGTAAGGTTTTCTTCAGGTAGACTGTATTTGGGAATCAAATTATAACAAATAATTTTTGAAAAAAATTGTTGAAATCACGTGTTGCAAAGGCTGACTTTAAAAATTGTTTTTTGCACTTGTCAATATTCTACTCACAAAAATCAATGCTGCTTATAAGCAAAAAACTATTTAAAAAAATATCGGTTTTTTTTAGTCATGTACGCAACTAGAATTCACTTTATCTTTTAACTAATATTACTCAGCGCGCTAATTTTGTTACCAGCTGTCAGCGGCGATTGCATCGATTTTTTTGTTTGTTTGTTGGTTTATTTTTTTTGTCGATCGTTTTTTTTGTTTGGTTTTTTTTTGTTATTTTTTTTGATAGCTTGACTACCTTCAGCAATATCCTTTCGAGCCCCCAAAATATGATTTATCATACGACCAGAATATAAATGTAACACTATAATTCCTGATTTTATTACAATAATTACAAGAATCGACACTTGTACAACAACGCACATGTCATAAATAAGAGTCACATAACCTCAATCATGAGGACTGCTTACTTTTTGGTTAAATGAAAAACATACTGTCATTCCACTATGAAAATTTACCTCATTGTTATAGAACACTCACTAATCATGTAATTACACCTGTTTTACATTGGACATTGAAAAAAGTTTCCTCTATATGATGGTTTCGAGTACAGTTTTTTTCTATGTGTTTTTATGTTTTTTTTGAAAACATCACTTTTAACTTACAGAAACGTAAATAGAAGAATATTAGCTACATATTGGGAAAACAAATTTTTCCGCACCATTTTGGCCTTAAGTAGCCTCTCTGCAATTTTACTCATTATCTAAAAATCATGACTCTTTGCGCTACGCACCCCTACTCAAGACGAAGAAACTTTGTTTAGATACTTTTTTCACCGGAAACAGAGTTATTCATTAATTTTTATAACTGTTCTTATCGAATGGAGTTTCAACGGGGATTTGTCGTATAAGTATGTAGTTAAGATGTACTATGATATGAGCTGTGTCACTTAACAAATGTTTTGCATAAGCGAAACAAAATATTTATGTTATACATTTTATTGTTTTAAAAATAACGAATTATATTCAAAATGAAGAGGAGAGAATGTTAAGTTATACGCATGGTGCTAAAATAAGATGTGCTGAAATACGAATAAACGTTATAAATGAAACGTGAAGATTGTAAGTTAAGATTATATTGTTGGTGAAACAGTAAAAATATTGGAATCGTATGACCATAATAGCTTCTCTGGAAAGAACTAAACTCAAAGTCCGAAAAAAAAGAAGGAAATAAATAAATCACTAGCAAAAACTGGTAGTAATCTCTCATATTTAGTGTTGCTTTTGAATATTACAAAATTTGTGACTGTAGTTTGAAATGCTTATATAGTACAATATTTCTGCCGCTTTTTGATTCTATTTAAAGAATCAAAAGCTCTTTCCTGTAAAACGAATTCGTACTTACGATCAAAGTCATGGTCTCCATAACGCTGAAAATGCCCTCGCCCACGATGATCAGAGCAAACGCTTGTGGCTTTAGATGGTGATCCGAGCTGGGCTACGTCAAATTTTTCCCGGAGATCCATGGCGAATACCTTTTCCATCTCCTCATCAAGAACTTGTACCGTTTCTGAGCCATGGCCGTCAACCTACAAGTATACAAAATACATAAGTAATATCAAATAGCATAACCCTTCTACAAGTCATCATTTAGTGATCATAATGATATTTACTGCATAGATTTCATTGCCAACATTTATCTCCAGGATCAAAATGTATGGTAAGCTTCAAAACTTATCGTCACAAGTCGAAAATTTAATTTTGTTTACAGAAGTAGGTGCAGGTAATTTTCGTAGAATATTATAATTAAGTTCTACCCTCAAAAAAATATTTTTCATATAAACGGTAGAGGCAAGAGCTTGGTTTGCAACTGCAATCAACCAAAAATAACCAAGTCAGCTACATGCCTTTTAGTGAGTGAGTAAAAATAAGTAAGTCAGTATCGAAAGTTCCATGATTCGAGTTTTGTAGAAAAATTTGGGTTTCATTCTAATGATTTCGACGAAAAAATTTCAATTCGGTTAATTCCTTTATTTCTTTTTTCCTGCATTAGAGTAATTTAAATTTAAAGTCACTCACCTGCACGCTTTCACAAAATTAAAATGGAAGTAAAATTAATTGTAAGTTTTTGATTATAAATGCATGTTTTTGTTTGTTGTCAATGCATACTTTTGAAAATACTATACACTCGACGCTTGCCAAGTTCAATTGTGCAAAAAACAATGAATCGAATTGGTTTCGCGGAAACTGACAGGTTCTCGACATCTGACTCATAGTTACGCTTAGTCATTTGAAAGAAGCAGGGACGGCTCGAGACGGCGTTATTCGCAGAGAAGTGATTAGTCTGGTGTAAGACTCTTGTTAGTAAGACGTTTAAATATGGAGAGAACAGGCGCGCACTATACAGATCTAAGAGTAGGACGATTGCTCGAGGGATTAGGTGTTTTCAAGTCCCTAAACAAAAGTTTAGCTAGTGTAACGCAAGACACAAGTTGTGGCACTTCGGAACCGTTGAGTGTATGTTAATTGTTCGATTATAAATTCACCAATCAAAGTAGGTCTAAACTAATAGTGAATTTTGCAAAAGTATATGTACAACACACTGCCATCTTAGAAATTTTATGTCATTCTACATAGTTTAAAGTATCTAAATTGATTTCTCTGTAGACAATCATCTTAACATCTATGCAAGAGAGCAGCATGAATGTTCAGATGAAGATGCTACATAAGTGTCCATATAAACAAGAAAATAGAGATACTTTTTTTTGATAAGGTTTTCTATGCGGAAAATTTTACAATATACATTGCTTGTCGATTGAACTTGACGTTTCGTTGGATATCCACCTCAACTATCTATGTGAATATGCATTTACACATCTATTTGGAATGTTCATCTGACCAAGAATCTTACTCTCTTACCGTAAGGACCACACAAATACACAGTGGAACCAAAAAAAAAACCCCAAAGAAAGTTTAACATACAGCATGTAATTTATGACCTCCTGAAACTATTATCCTGAACGTTTTTACTCCATCACGTCACATTTGCCAGTAATAATTTTTTAAAGATTAAATAAATTGAAATTCGTAGCTTCTTTAGTTTTCATGCTTTTGGATCGTGAAAAAAACTATGTTGTTCAGTTTTTTCCATAGATCTCAAATATGCAATTCAATTTAAGATTGAATTGATCCATCAACAATTTCGTTTTTATACGAAAAAATTGTTTCTCGGAATCATGGATCAATAATTGACACGTGATGGCTAACATTCGAAATATCAATAAGGTTTATTCACTCTCTCGACTTTTTTGCAGGGACCACAAAGGATCCCTTCGTCCGAGAAACGAATTTTCGGATGCTAGCCGTCACGGATATATTAGTGATCGATGATCCCGAGAAACAGTTTTTTCGTATGAAAATTAAATCGTTGAGAGGCAATGAAATCATGATTTTAATTGCATATTTGAGATCTATGGAAAAATCTGAACAACATAGTTTTTTTTTACGATCCAAAAGCGCGAAAACTGAAAAAGGTAGAAATTTTAATTTATTAAATCTTTAAAAAATTATAACTCGCTAAAGTGACGTGATGAAAAAAAACATTCAGGATTATAGGTTCAGAAGGTCATAAAGTACATGTGGCCTGTAAAACTTTCTTTTGGGTTTTTTCGAAACTCGATTTTTGTTCCACAGTGATATCACAAAGTCCGGCAGGACTTTGCCGTCGCTTTAAAAAAAAAAAATTTTAAAAAACAGTATTTCATTAGGTTCCAGCAATATACGGCCCTGACACGAGCGAAGTCGTCCGGATTCTTAATATACCGCAAGCAACTTCTCTTTCTCCCTCTTACTACAGCCACGCGCTTTCTCTGTCCCTTTCTATTCGGCGTTTTGTTCGTTTCCACTGCGATCGCTGTAAAATCAGTATACCTATACTTTGTCAAGACTAGATGGCTCAGGGAAGGTTGGGTTCACTAAGGGCCCCGAACCTTGCCGAGCTTGCTCGTCTGAGCCCGATGTCACACATTTCGCTCTGGCCATACATCATGTCGGATATGGACGTGGATTCGTGAAAAAAAAACCCCCGATATGCTTTATGAAATTGAAAACTTCTTTCCCTTTGCCATTTTACAGAAAACATAAAATTAAAAAAGTTATTTAAGCCAAAAATTCAAGCAATAAATGCCCTCTCCCGACGAGTTAGGGTCATATTCACGGAAACAAACTTTTTATAAATTTTATTCATATTTTTCTGCGTGAAAAAGTCCTTTCCCGCATATCGCAAAACTCAAAATCAAAAAAGAAATTCGAAGAAAAAAATTGAAGAAATCTGATTGGTTAAAACTTGTAACCCGAATAACTTTTTTGATTTTGAGTTTTGTGAAAAAAGGCAAAGGACTTTTTTACTCAGAAAAATATAAAAAAAATTTAGAAAAAGTTTGTTTCCGTGAATCCAACTCCCTCTCGTCGGGAAATGACATTTATTGTTTTAATTTTTGGCTTGAATACCTTTTTCAATTTTGAGTTTTTTAGTTTTTTAAGTCGCATTTCCTGCTTATGAATTTCCGGGTCGCTGACAATAAATTTAGTGGTAACTTTGCGAAATGAATTCATATTAACTATGTATGAGCTTTAACACACTATGTCAAGAAATGAAATCGTTCACAAAAGATGCATATGCTGGGGGAGGGGGGGGGAGGGAGTTGGAGAGGCCAGAATTCATTAATTTTTTTATTGAAAGTAAAATTTTTTTCGGTTCAAAAAAGTTCTTTGGCGAAAATTAGAGAGTTGTTCGTGGATTATAGAGGGACTATTCTTACTTTTCATGTAGTCCCTCACGGAACAATGTAAAAACTGTATAGGGGCTATGAGTTTTTGACTTCAATTTCAGCCAGAGATGGATAAAATTACCATCGGCTAATTACAAATATTAAATTAGTGGTCACTCAGAAATTCTCTATTACTCAAATAATATAATTTTATCACGTGTCATATTTGCAAGATTTATTATTCTCGTAACTCGTTTATACAAATTTTAAGAAAAAAACATTTATTTGAAGTTTTAAAAATTTGAAATTTAACGATAAAAAAGAGGAAAAAAAAAACAAGTATTCAAAAAGAAAAATTTCCCTGTTGCTTTTAAGGAATTTTCAGTTAAAGCAACAAACTTTATGGTAACCAACAAAGTATTAAACACAATCCTCCCTTTGACTATAAATCAAAAATTTATGTAACTTTTCTTTTCGTTCTAATTTTGATTATCAGGACTTCAGGTTCATGAAGAAATAGATTGTTTTCTAGATTAAAATGCCTTTCGTAGTTGTTTCGTAAGCTGATTGATTACGCTGATTACGCTGAAATGTTGTTTCGTACGCTGATTACGCTAGTTGTTTCGTACGCTGATTACGCTGAAATTATTCACAAGTCATACAAAGCAACTTATTATTGTTGTTTGTGTAAATGTTTCGTTTCGACAGTTACATTCTGAAAAATTTTGTAAATTATAGCTTTGTTATTATTTAAAAATTTTCGAGTACGACTGTTGACATTTCTTAATTTGACATTATTTCATTTGGAGTTTTTCGACAATTGCTTTATATATAACTTAACGGTAATTTTGAGAAAAAACTCCAAAGATATTCATAAATCCTTTTCCTTGATTTAAAAAAAATTGTATGTTTGATTGTACAGATCATTTGAAACACTATTCTACACTCATTTGTACAATTCCCGCACTCAGAAAATTCTTTTATCATTTTATTTTTCGGTTTATACTTGAATTGCCACACTGAAAATGACGAAATCTTTTCAGGTCTTTTTTCAGCCATATGATATTTTGATTATTTGGCGTGAGCTGAACCCCCGCCAGCTCCCACCACTTACCACACACCTTGCCAATGTAAAGGTGAGCCGTCGCTTTGGTGTGCCAACAAATCCATTTTTCCTTTTAAGAAACCTTTTGTTTCTTCTATGCTAAAACTTTACTTTAAAATCACTCATATGAAGGTTGTGATATCTAACAATTCGTCGATTTTCAAATAAATATTGCACAAATGAAAAATGTGATATCCACAACGTCGCGTCAATCTATTCTTGTATGATCAACTTCTTTTCTTTAAAAAAACAAAAAAAAATATTTTCAAAAAGCAAGTTGACCGAAGTATTAGTATCATACCAGAAACTGATGATTTGATGCTAAAAGGCAAGTGACGGCCCGCTTCAAATACTACTTTAAAACGGCCTTGGAAATTGTTTATCATCATTTTTTCTAGACAAGAATGTATTTCTAATTATTTTCCGTTGTGATGACGCACAAAACTGAATGTGTTATATGAACATGATCACTTGACAGTATTGGCGAGTTTTTTGTTATAGCAACTTAGTGCCTTGTTATTGCTTTACATTCGCAAAAAAGTCATTTTGGTTTACCATACCAAAATGTGGTACACCGCACCAAAAGTTTGGTAGAAATTTATCAAACAAAATTTTCGGTAGAGGGAACCAAATAATTGTGTTGATCCAGTTTAGTTGGCTCTAATTATTGGTTTTTCAAAGCTTAGTGTATTTTTATTACTTCTCAAAAAAACATATATTCGAGTGTAGTAAAAAAATATTGTAACTTTTAGGGAACTTTCGTTACAATGTTACAAATGTGACAAATAATGGTTTTGAAAAAAAATTGAGAAAAAATTTATTTATTAAATTAATATTGTAGAACTTTTTTTTAGAACTTAACTGAGTGGATCTGCGTTCAACTGAAAACATAATTTTCAGACATTTAATTTTTCTTGCCGATGCTGGGGATTCGAACTCACTACTATCTCTGGATCTCACCTACCTCTCCGAACACACGCATCTTGCCACTAAGCTATTTCCTACATCGCACGTCTACGTGTTTTAATCGTCCTCAGATGAGGATCCTTCAAATTTCAGAATAGAAATCTTTATCACAAAATATTTGTCATGCAGTGTTTTTATATTATATTATATTATCGCTGATGTCGTATTACTTCAAATATTTTCTAGATCCCGATTAAAACCTTCTTTAAAATGCCGATGTCATACAATAAAAAATATGAGAGCCTGAATAATCAACCTGAAACTAAAAACTATTTCGCTACAGTCTAGAGATGATAAACGATAGACTTATTAGTTTAAACTTTGTATCAACAATTACTTGCAAAGTTAATGTTTTTGCAAGACGCATATGCTTTCCATTGTTTTCGCAGGTGCGCTGATAATGAATGTTATGCCAAGTTGATAAATGAGTTTTAATTTTTCAACAATTACTTGGAAAATAGAAGTTTTTGCAAAATGCAGGTTGCGTCATCGATAATGATGCTGGTGTTAGATTTATGGATTTGATTTGTTTAAACTTTATCGATAAAAAGTTGCGAAATTGAAGTTTTTTCAACATGTATATATGCTTTTCATGGTTTTCTGGCGCAATGATCATTAGCTTGGTGTCAAATTAATGTCGACATGTTGTGTCGTCAATTACACAGTTCGACAAAATTCGACTTTGAGAAAATTACTGGCGAAATTTTTGGAAAAACTGATTCCCTAGGTCGTTAATAAACCATTTTCGAAAAGATTTTTGTTCACTGGCATCGTTTTTTAATGTTATTAACAAAAATAAGAAAAAAATGTGAAACCGGATGTATATGTCCGATTTGAAAAAAAAAAAAACTTTTTTCTTGCTCTCGATGAGAAGAATCCATTCCACCCTTTTTTTCGTGAAAAAATCATTATTTCAGCAAGTTGATATTGCCGAGATAAAGGCCGTTTTTTTTTCGGAAAAAGATCTGTTCACTATTCCGGCATTTCTCTCTTCTTTACACTGATTTGGATGCCGATCTCTATTATTTGGGCGAGTGAATGGTCGAATCCGACACAGATCCTCGGAGACACATTCAAAAAACATCAGTCCAGCTTCAAGCAGATTTTAGAAGAAAGAAATGCCGGAATAGTAAACAGACCTTTTTCCGAAAAATAGAACAGCGTTTATCTTAGCAATATCAATTTGCTGAAATGATGATTTTTTTGCAAAAAAAAACGGGGAAATGGATTCTTCTCATCAAGAGCCAGAAACTAGTTTTTTTTTCCAAATCGGACATATACATCCGATTTTGCATTTTTCTCCTATTTTTGTTAATAACATTAAAAAACGATGTCAGCGAACATAAGCTTTTTTGGAAATCGTTTAATGATGACCTAAGGAATCGGTTTTTCTGAAAATTCCGCCAGTATTTTTTTGTGTTGAACTGTGTTATCAAGTGTATATTTTTTATGATCAACAAACAATTCCAAACATGGGAAAAATGCATGTTAGGTTTTTCATCGTGATTATTGTTTATTAAAAAAAATAATGAAAAAAAAATATGTATCATTGAATCGCGAGATGCAATAATGATCGATTATGTTATCATTCAATTCTAAAAATATAATTATTCGAGTACATAATTGCACACTTTGAGCGATCATCACAAATTGCAATGACAATCAAACTTTTTTATTAAGGCTAAGCAAAAAATTTGAACAGCCTAACAAACATTTTCTTATGCGTACACTAAAATTTTGTTACGGCGTATAACACCTTATTGACTAGGTTTTACGCCATACTAAAAATTTTGTACAGGCGAAGCGATTATTTGGTACACTGTACCAAACTGAGTTTACCAAATTCATATGCTACAGTTTACGAAACTGACTTTTGTGTGTTGATTTTTCAATTAAACGTTTCAGCCTTGTTAACTGTTGTGATTTTTCAGAAAATTATTTTATTTTAAACATTAATTTTCTCAGGTAGGCTAAACAAAACTCTTCAACTTGTTTGCTTGCACTTGATATTATTTTATCTTACCCTTTCTAAACATAAACTTTCCTATTTCTTAAGGTGCAAACTGCATGTTCACTTTAGACTGTGATCCTCATAAGAAGTATATAACGATCCAAATTTCCATATAAAATATTTCAATCCGTATAAGGCCACTCTAAAAAAAAATTATCTGGATTTAATTTTCTAATAAATTTTTCATACGGTTACCTGATGAGAATTTCGCAATTAAAAAAAAATTTATATTTACTATCACATTGTCGTAAAATGATTCGAAATATACTTTCTGAATTCCTGTAAATGAATTTTTACTTCTTGTTTGAGTGACAGTATTTAAACTCGATATATGTGAGGCGATCCGACAAAAGGGACCTACTATCCAAAAAATCGTTTTTCCGATTATGAGTGATTCTATCAGTTTTTAATCCAACCTTCAATTATGTGCAATAAGAATGTACATACTAACTTTGATTTTTTTGCAAGCAATGAATTTTTCAAAATCTTTCGTCCCATTTACCGTTGTGTATTTTGATTCATTCAATCGCCCGTCTTGTGAAATTTGCTTTTTGGATAGTAGGTCCCTTTTCTCGGATCGCCTCACATATAGTGAAACTTTACTCTAAGAAATCAACTGACTATATAAAACTTTGATGAGGTACGCAGTTAGATGGGTATTCATATTTATTGACCATTGATTGGACTTTGAACGTGCCTATAATGTATTGTTATGACCTTAACCAATACCAAAACTCGCTATGCAATATATGATTTATAATTAGTTGAGCAATTGACGAAAACAGTTCCAAATATCAGCAACCGTGGAGTCTAAATACTCAAAGTTCTAGCTACATGCATGCACATTAAAAAAATATATTTCATTTGACTGAAATCGTTATACCATCAAAACCGGAATGAAATTTTTCTTATTGAAAAAAAAACTCATGTAAAAGATTTAGATCCAAAAGGGATCTAAATCTTATACATTTATTATGTTATTTCTGTCTGTAGATGGTTAATACAGGTGACTTGGCAAAAAGTGTTGAACGATTTGTTTTCATGAGAAAAATTTCAAGGCAAACGTGGTAACTTTTCATTTATGAAATTCTTATATTGTATATAATAAGTATATATTGTATATAATTAGTATATATTTTTACTAGAATTATTCTATTATTCTGCCTAATTTTCTGTAAAAAATTTGTCCGACACATGTACACAACATTTCTGTCAAAAATAAGAGCAGCGCAAATGATCAAAAACCATCCTGCTAATTGTAAGTAAAATCAAATATTGTTTGGCCAGTCATTCAAGGTTTAATAACTGGTTTCCCGCTTAAGCCATCAATTCCAACTTAAAAGCACCTGTAAGGATATTCATGTCTGAATTCCTCGACATTTCTTGCAACAGCACGTATCACAACGGAAAATAATTAAAAATACATTCTTGTCTAGAAAAAATGATGATAAACAATTTCCAAGGCCGTTTTAAAGTAGTATTTGAAGCGGGCCGTCACTTGCCTTTTAGCATCAAATCATCAGTTTCTGGTATGATACTAATACTTCGGTCAACTTGCTTTTTGAAAATATTTTTTTTTGTTTTTTTAAAGAAAAGAAGTTGATCATACAAGAATAGATTGACGCGACGTTGTGGATATCACATTTTTCATTTGTGCAATATTTATTTGAAAATCGACGAATTGTTAGATATCACAACCTTCATATGAGTGATTTTAAAGTAAAGTTTTAGCATAGAAGAAACAAAAGGTTTCTTAAAAGGAAAAATGGATTTGTTGGCACACCAAAGCGACGGCTCACCTTTACATTGGCAAGGTGTGTGGTAAGTGGTGGTCTATATTTACAACCGTTTCGATATTTCTAATCGGTTTTTAACTTTTCCTCATGAATATATTGCAGCACACTCCCACACAATTCATACGAAACGCATTTCACTGTAAAGAAAATGAAAATTCTCTATGAGTCTGAATGGAAATATTTCCAATTATGAGGACTTTTTAATTTTAAAGTGAAATTTTTCTTCTCATAATGTAAACTTTTTACCACAATGAAAGCAGAGCGGCAATTTAGAGCGTTTCAGGGTAAGAGACGGGTGGGGCGGTGGTGGCAAGGGGACATGTCACGTGTTGTCATGAGAATGTGTGAGAAAAAGACAGCAAGTGCGTTTCAATCAGAGATAAAATGATGGCACAGCGTACTTATACGTATGCAGTGTCCATGCGGAAAGTGGTGTCGGGTAGAGAGGTTTTTGTGAAAGACTCGTCTGACCTCTCTATTCTAGAGGTGTCCAGCGTAGTTTATGCAGACAATTTCATGTTTGTCAAATTAAAGTGCATTTCAAAAACAAAATTACCGCCAAATATGTTCAATGATTTAATATTACTGACTAAACGACATGAAACAACGATTATTCCGGTTTTTCTTATAGATTTAGAGATATTTTTATGCAAATTATTTGCGACTTACTGAAGTTACCACAAATGACGTAAAAGCTTTGCATTTTTTGCCAAGAAAATTATAAATAAAGTACCCTTCGAATAATCATTTCGTTCAATTATATGTGAGTCGCGATATAAATGTTGCAATAACTACGAAGGGTCTTTTTGTCGATGTGTAATATTTTCACATTAGTAATACTTCTATATGGCCAGCTGTGTGAGAGGGAGTGAAGCCGACTATATTAGACAGAATATCGTTTAATCTCTCTCACTCACCATACAGGCCGGGAAAGGGGCAGTCCATTTGTTTATTCACGCTCTCCCTACTCTCACAACTTGCCTACTACCCCGTCCCCGTCTTGTCTAGTGATTGAGAAAGACGAGACAATATTCTGCCTCGTTTTTTTGGCTTCACTTCCGCTTGCAGACAAACATAGGAAGTTGGTCATTTATAAGTATTACATAAATGAATATTTTTACTCGTGGGTGCCGATGAATACAAATTGTAGCGCCAAAGGAAACAAACAATATAACGTTTCTCACTCGCTCGAAATTAGTCCAGCGCAAGCGAGAAATGATAGGAAATAAGATAATTAGAGAGGGGGAAGTACATACGATGGGCCGGCACCGCTCCTAAAAGTTGGTAGCCTGAGTACAGCGGCCGCGTGAAATTTAAAATTTATCAGGTGGAGCAGTGACTTACACTGACGGATGCAACCCAGCCCTGCAATCGTCCGCCAGTTGACGGGAGAATCGTTATGTTGCAAATCGCATATTATTCATTGCGGCTAATACAGTGTTGTTTGTAATTATTAAAAGAATTAGAGTTACTTTATAGGGTGATAAAAAAACAAGAGTTGGTGCCAAATTGTTAACGAACTACTTTTAATCTTTACTTTCTTTTTCCTTATAAGAACCTTATAAGAAAATAAAATTTCTTATCAGAATTTAATTTCTTCTAAGGTGCATCTTATGAAAACCTTATAAGAATTTCCTTTTTTCTAAGATGGCATCATTAAAACCCTATAAAAAACTTAAATTTCTCATAAAGAATTAATTGAAAAAATTCTATGAAGTTATTTTCCTGTAAGATTTTATCAAATACATTCCTACAAGAAATTTCAGTTTCTTCTAAGATTTCTATAAGGTCACATTACAAGAATTTTAATTCTTATAAGGTTTTCATTAGGTGCACCTTATAAGAAATTCAATTCTTATGAGAAATTTCATTTTCTTATAAGGTTTTTACAAGGATCAAAATTACTAGAAACGTATAATTAATCACTGCGTCAGATAGAGGTTTTTTTTAGCATCTCCTGCATTATGCCTTTGTTTATGTTTGTGGATTATTTATATTTTTTTTTTGTTTTCACAATATATTTGCAACCACAAAATAAATAAATAGAATGATTCACCAACTATTTCATAGCAATGACAAGTTTGTAATTTTTTTGAGTAGGAAAGGAGGGGAGCTCGTTGGAGTCTAAGAATTAAGTAACATTTGTAAATACATTACTTTTGTTGATAGCACCTCAGCGAGAAATCGCCGTAGTCTTGTCGATTATGACGAACGGCCAAGTATTGGCGCAACTTCGGAGTACGACCGTCGGCAGCCGATATGTGTCTAATATCGGCAAAATAATCGAATCAGTGCTGGTTCGGCTGTTTAATAAGTGACGGCGCGAAGTTCACTATCAGAGTCGAGCCAACTCCGGCATATCAATTGAACCAGTACGGTTTCGATTGTTCTGTGAGTCATGACTCAAAGCTCATTACCAGTATTAAGCCAATATTGGCAAACCGATTGAATCAGTACAGACTCAATTCTCTAATAAGTGATGGCACAGATCCTATTGCCAGTATCGAGCTAACATTGGCAAAACAAAATAACCAGTATAGGCTCGAATTTCTAGTAAGTGATAGTATAGAGCTCATTATCAGTACTGAGCCGACATTGGCAAAACAAGCAAACCAGTACAATCTCGACTGTTCAAAGTGTAATGACATAGAGCTCATTACCAGCATTGAGCTAACATTACAAAAACGAACGAACCAGTATAGGCTCGATTGTCCACTGAGTTCTTGCGCAGAGATAATTTCTGGTATCGAAGTAACATTGGCAGAACAAGCGAACCAGTATGGGCTCGATAGTCGAGCAAGTGATGACGCAAAACCTACTCACAGTATTAGACGATGTAAAATGAAATAATTATTACCAGTTTTATAGTCAAGTAGAAAGTAATAATTTAACGCTAAGTGTGCTTATTTCAGAGCTAATTAAGTAAAGCAACCCTGTAAAAGAAACAAAAAATTTTTCATATTGTGTATGGGAATTTTCGCATAGAGCATTGAAATTTTGAAATTACAAAAAATGTCTCATGCGCATGTCACTTTACAACATTTTTCTAAGAAATTCACACATGTATAAGAACGTTTCTTTTCATGTATGGTTATTAAATACAAAAGCATGGAAAATTTCAGACTTGTCTGTGGAATAGTCACTTCCTTTAATGTAATAAAAGTTTTTCTTAGAGTGAAACACAATATTTGCCACTTATTGCTATACTCGTTTTTTGGTTTCACATACAATTTAGCTTGTGCTACTTTATATAAAAAGCAAATTATGACACTTACTATAAAAAAATTTAATATTTAAATAAAATGTTCAAATTGAATAAAATTCAGTAACTTAGTATTTCGTTTATACAGAAATTCATATTCATGTACGATGCAGTTCATATACATAACAAATTTTCGAAATCTGTCGAAAATAACTTCTTTTTCCATTTACTCGTTTAGTATTGAGCTAAATATTGCAAGATAAGGCACTGATCGTCTGATTGTTGCCGATTGCCGTTTTACTTTTGTTTCTACGGTGCTGCAGACAATGTTTTTTTTTTTCGTCATGTGCAGTTCTACGACCAACGTGCAAGCAGTGCCAATTATATTATAAGTGAGCCATAATAAATGATCGACAATGTTGAAATCGCTAAAACTATAGAAGTAAGTGTAAAAAAGTATCGAAAACAGTCCTATGCTTATTACTGAATTTTTAGCATTATAATGGCAATGGTTAATATTATGTAAAATAGATACTGTCACATTCATTGATAATGTTTGAAAAATTTCAGAACTGATAGTTGACTCAAAGTCATCGGTACTGCTTTTTAAAAAAAACTTAAACCAGTAGAAAAATGACCCATCAATGTATGATTTTTTGCCTACAAGAATCAATGGAAAATAAATAGAAACTGCCCAACAAGGAATTGATGACCTGGCCGATACTGAGTCAATCATGGCAGCCGTTGTTCGACTGTCAGCATTCGATCTTGGCGCAGTGACGAAATAATAACGCCAGTTAATACCGGGTCAACACTGGCAACTGTTTTAACTGCACCATTGCTACCTTAACATCGGACCGATACTGGTTCGCTTGAGTTGCTAATGTTGGCTTGATACTGATGGTGAATTCCACTCCGTCACTCACTAAACAATCGTACATGCACTGGTTCGACTGTTTTGCCGATATTGGGCACATATCGGCTGGCGACGGTCGTACACCGAAGTTGCGCCAATACTGGGCTGATCGTCACAATGGGCAAGACTACGGCAATTTCTTGCTAGGTGATTTTTCCAATTTCATTCCTATCAGTTTCGCTTGGTGAAAACTCACTGCCAAGGGGTCATTTTCCTCGAGGAATATTGTAGTGGAATTAAATTATCTTCCTCCTTTCGGAGAATTTCGAAGTACAGTTTATGAAGACAGACAACACGACAATCATATAAAAACTGAGTCGTTGGCTATCTCAGGCTCAAAATCGTGAAGGTGGTTAAAAACAACGTCGGGAACAAAAAAAATAATAATCAAAGTTCATAAATGCAGATTTCCCTTTGATGTTTTACAGAATAATGCGTATTCTTTATGTAAATTTCATTATTATTGTTGCAAAATTCCCAAAATTTTCAGGATTTTGGTTCAGTCCTAGCATGCATACTGTTTAGAAAGGTTGGTAAATTTTCCATCAAAGCATTAGAAGTTCGTGTGAGGTTCGTCCATTAATAGACATGGAATTTCTTCGATACGTTAAGGGAATTCTTCTATATATTATGAAAAAATTTCAATATGTATGGAAGAATTCCCATTGCGTATGGAAAGGTTTCCAGATCATTTTATGGATAAATCTCATACAAAATATGGATTCATAACTTCCAATGCTTTTATGGAAAATTTATTAACATTTTTTAACACTGCAGTATTGGCATAATGCATTGCAAAGCGTGATACCAGCATTAAATACTAGAGCAGTGTTGGCATGCAGTATTGGTATTATACTGGCAATCAGTATAGGCGCCATGACAGCATTAAGTATTGGTATGGAACTGGCGTCAAGTACTGGCTCGATATTGTTATTTGGTATCGGCACGATAGCGGATTATGGTACTGGGTTGACTCTGGCTGCCGTTGCAATGGTTTTCTGTGAATATCAGTGTAACGTCGACATGCGATTCTGGCATTCGGTGTGGGTGCAATGTTGTATTATGATATTGACGTGACACTGGCTACCGCTACCACGGTTGCCAGTGCCAGCCCCGTATTAACTGGCGTTATCATTTCGGTACTGCGCCGACGGTCGATTGCCGACAGTCGAACTACGGCTTGCCGTGATTGGCCCAGTATCGGCTAGGTCGTCAATTTCTTCCTGGGACAATATGGTATATAAGTAACATATGAAAAAATTATTAATTCACTATTATGTGACAATTACTCGAAAAAAGAAAAAGTAGAAACAACTCAGGTGTCATTCGTAAGTCGAATACATTTTTTTTTTTTCATTTATCATGTCAACATTGTTCTTAGACATAATCCAAATTTTCACATAAAAGTCAGTTTCTTTGACTGTTAATTTTTTTTTTAATTCTCTAAAATATAGGTTCAAAGTTATTCTAAATTCATTGATAAGACGTTCATATAAGCTCCATAGTAAACTTAAGTTATGATGAATTCTTTTTAAAAACCCATATAAAATCTCCGTTTCTTATATAAAATTCAGCTTCTTGATAAAGTGGCTACAAAAAACTTCGAAAAATTGCTCTCTTTGTGAGGTCATTTTATATTATAATTTACAAAATCTTCATAGAAATACATTATCTTTAGAAAGAAGATTCTATAAAAGAAGACTTTATGAAGATTTTATAAAGAGGCCTAATAAAAAGAGCAATGATGTTTCATAACTCACTATTGTTATTAAATGACTTTATAATAAAGCAGACTCTTATTTTGAAAAACAGAGATTTAATAAGGGGTTTTATACAGAGTTTCAATAAGCCTCTTTATAAGAATAAGATATCTTATAAGGCTGCCTTATAAGAAATCGGATTCTTGTGAGGTAGCCTTATGAAGCTCTCATAAGAATTTTTTTACTTACAAGGCGGCCTTATACTTTTCTCAAAAGATTCTTTATAAGAATCCGATTTGTTAATATAAGGCTTCCTTACAAAAAGAAATATAAGAAAGACTATTATTATAAATGAGATTCTTACAAGGAATCATATAAGAATTTAGAATAGTCTATTAACGCCTTATGAGAAGAAAATTCTTATCAGAGCCTTATAAGGTCACCTTATAAGACTCTATATTAGCAGAAATAATTTATGGAAAATAGCTTAAAACTTTTGAAAAGTAGTGTACATGCATGCTCTGAGTGCAATAATTATCAAAACTTTACTTTTTTAATTTCTACTCAATGATATATCAAAATTGGTTTATGGCAACTCTAATCACGTATCGAATAAATGTCATCATATTCGACTAACGTTATTTATTTATCAGTTTTTACCAATTCCTTTTTATTTATTTACCACTCGATTATGATTGACAAATTTTTTTTTAACAAAATAAGTCATATTTTGTGTCACTTTTTGTAATTATTATTGTAAATTTTTTTATACCGTATTTTTCTCCCACTTAAAGGCGTACTATGATTGTAAAATTATAATAAAAAATTGCTTGATTATATTCCTCATGTACCCTTATCATGTCATCAGACATAGTCATGAGGACCCTTTTTAAATCAACTCGGTGATTCCCGACAGGTTGGGAATCGCGAAGTTGGTATTATACATATATCAATACAATATAACAAAAATATTTCAAAATATTGTAAATTTTTTAAACCCCGGCCTCCTTCTTTATTTCTACTCAAAAAATCGCTCTGTGCGATAATACATTTGAAAAATAATAAACTTGCCTATTCTATAAAATAATACTATAAAATTGTAGAGGTGAAGCCTACTATTAATATATTTTGTAGCTGCAAAAAAACAAATTGTGAAAACAATATGAATACATAGTTTACAAAATAAACAATGTCAGAAGGACAGGAGATAATATAAAAAAACAAACAAACTCCCTCTCTGACGCAGTGATTATACATAAAAAGTAGCCCATAGATAATTAGGCACTAGTTTTTGTTTTTATTACACTATACAATTATTATTAATATTATTATCATGATAAACAGCCCTAGTACAAGCCGCAAAAAATTACATAAGACTCGCAACACAATAATCCTTGCGTTAATTGACGGATGATTGTAGGGGTTGCATCTGCTGTGGTGTACGTCACTGCTTTTTTTGAAATTTCGCGCGGCCGCCATACATGGGCTTACAACTTAAACTAGGAGCGGTGTTACGCCCCACCTTTTGATAGTTTATTCGCAGAAAGTGTTTACGTAGTCAGTAACGTCAACTTAAGTATGAGTGTTGTGTGGTTCAACGAGAATGATCGTAAAATATATGTATAGGAAAAATCAAAAATCGTTTGGAAAGTCGTTTAGAGTTATATCACTGATTACTTTTCTATGGCTGAAAGCTTAAGCTATCAATTCTAAATCAACCAAGTATCTGAAAGTATTCTCGTTTGTATTTCTCGACATTATTTGCATGCAGCACGTATTACAGTGAAAAATAATCAAAAATACATTCTCGTCAAGTGAAACTGATCATAGTCAATTTGCAAGGTTGTTTTAAAGCAGTATTCGAAGCGGGCCGTTGCTTGCCTTTGAATATCAAATAATCAGTTGCTGGTATAATACAAATATTTTGGCTAAATTTTAGTTGTAAGGTTTTCAAGCGAAAGCTTTCTATGGCACGTTGTGGAAAAAAGTTGCTGTGAGTGAAATGGGACTGTCGGGACACATGGTGTAAGTCGGTGCTGGAAGGAGGTCTGGCCTGTCATGTAACTCGGGCGAGTGGCGGAGAAAAGAGAGTGGAGGAAAGGGTGCGCGGACTAGCAGGCTAACACGTACACAGATGTATATTAGGATGCGCTGTGCATATCTCTTTAGTGGTGTGCAGTGATGTGCTTTACAGTAATGAAGACACACTATACTTTACAGTATACAGAAAATGAAGAGGTAGCTTTGAAAGTATTTATGTATCATCACATAAATATAATAATCGTAGCATAAATGTTGAAAACCCATACAACGAATTAAGAAGAAAAAGCTACATTTAGTATAACAATTACTATAACATATATTATTAGTGAAAAAAATAGCGACATAGTTAAGGTTATAATAACAAAATTATGAATAACAATGTAAATATCAAGTATTAAAAAACAACGGTGTAGTAAAAATATTAAAAAACGGTATACTTTATCTTAGCGAAAATCGGTTTTTTGGACCACTACGATAAAAAAACTCGTTCGCAATATAGAAAAAAAAAATTTCTCACAAAGCAAAGGATATAACTTATACCCTTGTGAGAAATTTATTTTTCCTAGATGCGAAATGTACTATTGTGTAGCTAGGAGCAAAAACGGGCGATGTAGAACGAGTGTGAGGTTTGCTGCCTGAGTAAAGTAGAGGAATCATACGAGAAAAAAGCGTCTCTAAAACTGTTTCAACATGGCAAATGAAGTATTGAAGGTTGACCGAAGGCTGGAGAGAATGACGTTCAGCAGGGGAAAGAGGTGGACCTTTCTGGCCCGCTGCAGTCCCAACATTGTAATGGGTCCCAACAAAAAGCAATAAATTTAATCATGAATGAATATACGAGATTTTCCGTCTAGGTTAAAGAAAATTTATTCAGACAAATCTTTTAAACTAGAAAACCCAGGATGAGAATCAGGTAAAATGATTTAGCTATGCACATCTTCTAATTCCAGGATTTTACCTTTGACCCATTTTCTGTCCGGCTTTGAAAGGCAAAAGTATTGAAAAAAAAATTATATGACGAATTAAGATAAAAAATACTCAATTAAAGAATACAATGTAAATAAGAGGGGTTAAATTATACAAAAAGTAATGGCGTAATTGAGATGAAAATTCACAAAATAAAGGATAACAATATGAATAACAATTTAACAACAATATTCTGAAAACTTGATTACTCTTGCGGTAAAAATGCCTTCGCTCCAATCATGTGGTCTTAAGCACACTCCCTATTTTTCTTATTTAAAAAAAAGCATTTAATATTCAAAATGTAGGTCGACGTGACGTGAATATCATAGCTTTCGTATGTGTAATGTTCATTTCAAGTCGTCCTTAGCGGCTCCTCGTATGGCTGTCAACTACATTTTGTTTAAAATGTTATATCTCTGATCAGAATCTAACATCAAAATATTATTCTTACCTCATCTTCCAGATAAGTGTGCTATTTTCTCCAAAATTCACTGATACGTTGCGATAAATTGAAAAATAATTCACATCAAACAGTTTGATTTTAGATTCTACAGAACTAGATTTTCTATTTTTCTGAAGCGTTCGTTTCATTGCATATGGATCTACAGGTCAAATATGAGCACCGTTATGAGCACATTACTTATAACGTACAAAGAAAGGTAAATTGCAATTTACAGGTGCACGTAATTACTAAAACTATCATGTTGACTAAAATGGTAATTTATTAAAGTAGAAAATTAAATAAATGATTCAATAGATATTAAAAGCAATTGTAATATTTCGAACACCTCCCCCTATTGAACATAGAAATGTTAAAAATGAAGGCTAAGGTCAGTAGCCCAAGTATGATTTCGGACTCGATCTTTATAAAAAATACAAAGGCAGATATTAAATAATGTTATCTTCTCTTCGCAAAATATTTAAGACTGCATCGTGAATACGTTTGAAGGTTTACCTTTTGGCGTCTTTCTTTTCGGCTTACAAAGGCTGTGAAATGATAAAAGGAAGGTTAATATTGAACATATTTTAATTATTTATGAGCGATGCATCGAAAGTTTTCAGTTGTCGCTTTTAAAAGTTATGTAATTATATAAATAAGACGAATTCATACTTTAAATGCGACAAAACATAATGTGGCCTATGTTTCTCCATTGATTCCCTTTTAACAAATGTTAAAAAAATCGTGAAAATGTATTAAAAATTTACGCATGCAAAGTTTTTTTTTGTTTTCCATAAAAAAAGTTTAGCACTATTCTTAAAAAGAAAATGAATTCTATTAACATACGTGCAATTATTGCATAAAGTTCGGCTTTCAAGTACTTAGCAGCTCGTTGATGGGGAACAAGAGCATACAAGTTTCTCTTAAAAAAAAAACTTTTTCTCGACTCGAGCATCGATAATAGCCCACGAACAGCTGGGAGCACGAAAGCAAACAACACAAGGGCAAATCTACTGTCGTCTCTGTGATTGGTCGTTTCCAAGCAATCACAGAGGCGAAAATAGATTTGCGCTGTGCTTGTTTACTTTCGTGACCATCAGCTGTTAGTAAGCTGCATGTGGGAACTTTCGTGATGGTCTATAGGCTACTCAAGCCGCAAAAATTCGATGCTCTCGTCGAGTCAAATACGGTACGCACCAGGGGACGGACCTCGTGGAGCAAACTCGGGCTAATTTGAGCTGCAATCACTCGGTTTCGTCCCCTGGTTCGTAATGTACTATTTCGTTTTATTTGGGAGCAAATAAAAAATACCGAAAATGCTGTAACAGCCCATCTTACAGCTTTTTATGTAAGTACTACTGCTTCAAAAAATGTTAAGATGCAAATAAAAAAAAAGGGTTTCCAAATTTCTCCAACAGTAATAAGTGATATATACTGCCGCGGACCTCTCTTTCTACACTGAAAAAAATGGTATCTTGCCACGAGACACTTTTTGACGCCATTTTTAAGCGTTTCAAAGATGTCTTTTAAACTCATTTTTTTAACACATAAAAGTAAGACACTTAATGACTAAAGACATGGATTTTGCGTCTTCGTGTCTTCTACGGAGACATGTCTCATATATGTTTTTAGTAGATGAGCTAAGCGGGTATCGGATCCCCCCACTCCTCTTCCCATCACGTGACTCCCCCGCCCCGCGGTCCCCTCGCAGGCCCCCTTCCCCTCGTCGGTAATGTAGAATTTCAAGATGTCGGCGGTTGGTGAAACAGGAGCGTGTCTACTATTAGTAAGGTTGGGGTGTGGTCGATAAAACCTTCTATCGGTAATATCTCCTGTCAATAACACCTTTTTTTTCTTTTTTCTTTTTTCTTTTTTTGTTTTTTTTTTGTTTTTTTGTTTTTTTGTTTGTTTTGTTTTCATTTTTTTTGTTTTTTGTTTTTTTTTGTTTTGTTTTTCCCGCCCCTCATCATTTCTCGCCCCTCACCATTTCTCGCCCCTCACCATTTCCGTGGTATTTCAATGATTTTCCAGGTTTTTCCCCGATTTTTCAGGTTTTTCCACAATTTTCCAGGTTTTTGCGAGTTTTCGAGATACAAATTTTCCGGGAATTTTCCTAAATTTTCCAATTCTATTCGCAAGTTTCCGTGATATTTCCAAAATTGACAAAAGTTTCTCGAAATTTTCCTAGAATTTTCCGAAATTTTCCGAGTGGTTTCGTAAGTTTTCGCGATATTTTCAAATTTTGCGAGAGTTTTCAACAATTTTTCACGAATTTTCTGAAATTTACCAAGTGTTTTCACAAGATTTGGGAATATATTCTAAAATAAATAGAACAATAATTTTTTAATGCAAGGAGGCCCCTCCCCAACCCTGCTGTGAAGCACAACCATTTAATTGCTCCTCCATTTTTATTCATTTGTTTGTTTTCATTTTTTATTTTTGTTTTTTATTCAGTTTATCTTATTTTTATGTTTTTCATTAATATTTTAAAATTTTGTATTTTAAAGTTTCCAGGATAAAATCTCGGTAGATACTGAACAGGATTAAAGATTTTTTTTTCAATTTATAAATCCTCTTACGAGGAAAAAAACATCGAACTTGTATGTTGATTGATCCAATTGAGATCAGTATAAGAATGAAAATTTATTTCGAGAATCTATTACCAAGCGAAAACACCATGAGACTTGCAGCTCTTGAATATCATTTCCGGTATTAGCCGTGCTCGAATTTCGTAAACATCGTGCCGCCTCATCTCTTAGAACGATGAAAAGAATAGCATTTGAAATCTTTGAAATATACTTTCAAAACTTTTAACACGATGGAAATTCATTTGAAGCCACGTATCCTGTTTTATATGCTGCTTAGAAAACGTCTGATTGTATTATTCACAAAAGCTATTATCTTCATAGTTCGATTTCCAAAACGTGATTTTATTATTGACTTCTATCGAGCACGGTGGATTCATGGTGATGTAATCATTTATCTAACGCTTCCAATGTAGCCCGCGTATTCTGTTTTGAACACTATGTAGAATTCGTTTGATTTTATTATTCACGAAAGCTATTATATTCAGCATTTGATTTTCGAAACGTGACTTTATTCCTGACACATATTGATCAGGGTGATGCAATCATTTATCTTACACTTTCAATGTAAATTTAGTCCGCGTATCCTGTTTCGAACCTCACATAGCAGGGTGGTCCGATGGTGACATCATCATTCAGCTATATAAGAACCTCCGATTTCCTCAACATCAGCCAGTCACATTTTTGACATCATCGCGAAACATTTCAAAAATTCCGCGCCTCGTTTAACAGTCAGTCGCTTCACGATTTTCATCAAATGTATTCGATCACCTTGAGCAAACGTTATCAAAATATAGAAGTCAGTGAAAAGTTATCTACAGTCGAATATCTTTGCGGCGGATTTAGTTGGCGTCTCGAGTTAACTCGAATTGATCAGAAAACCGTTCAACCACGTATATTGTGCCGCGAAGTGTCTGACCAATATTGCGGACGTCACTGGCGTATTTTAGCGCAAATTTTGTCAGCTGCATATCTTTATATATCTGAAGATAATGTTGTATTTCACCCAAGAAATTGGAGCTTTGATCTTGATCTTGCAATCATCATGGATTGGTTGAAAGTTGATGTTCAAATTAAGTTTGATGTTAAACAATATTCACCCCCTTCTTCACAAAATTCCACAGTGATTCAAAATTTACGTACACTTTTTTCAGATGAAACATTTTCTGATTTTATAATTATAACTCCAGAGAATATGATGGAGAACTGAACTTTGAAGGAATTTCTTTTCCAGTTGTGCCAAAGCAGACTTCTTTATTTGAAAAACTCAACAATATTTCCATTAATATCTACATACTTTTAAAAAACAAAGATTTTTCAGTCGCTCCTATCCATATCACTAAAGAAAAACAGGACAGGCATATAAATTTTCTTGTCATACAAAATCATTATGATGAAGATGATGATGAGAGCGAACCTCTCCGCTACCATTATGTCTGGATCAAAAATCTTTCATATCTAGTAAGCAGTCAGCTTTCTAAACACAAGGAAAAACACTGGATTTGTGACCGGTGTCTTCACTACTTTCGAGATTCTGAGGAGTTAAATGCTCACGAAATTGATTATAAAGAAATAAATAATTGTAAAGTGAAATTGCCAACAGAGGAGAACAACATTCTCAAATTCATCAATCATAAAAACAATATCAGAGTTCCATACGTCGTTTACGCGGATTTTGAATGTTTATTGAAAAAAGTTATGCCTAACGAAGAAAAAAATACTCGAGTCGTGCAAGCGCATGAGGCTTGTAGCGTTGGCTACTATGTCCAATGTAGCTTCGATGAAGGACAATCTCGTTATGCGAGCTATCGAGGTTGCGATCCCGCGCAGTGGTTCTCCGAAGAGTTGGTGAAACTCAAGGAACAAGTCCAGGAGGAGATGAAGAATCCAAAACCCACGGAACTCCTCACCTCTACAGAGCAAGAGATGTTTCGAGAAGCTGTCGACTGTCACATCTGCAAGAAACCTTTGAAAGGTCAAATCAGAGTGAGAGACCACTGTCATCTTACGGGCAAGTTTCGAGGTGCAGCTCATCAAAAGTGCAATCTCATGTACCAGGATGCACTCTCTATTCCGGCAAGATTTTATGACAATATATTTTTTCCAATAACACTTTGAAAAAAATATTTCTATGAGAATTACATATTTTTTTTTTTTTTTTTTTTTTTATTTCAGATTATATTCCACAACCTGAGTGGATATGACGGTCATCTTGTGATAAAATAAATTGCCAAGTGCATCGAGGGACGTATCACTCTAATTCCACAGACAATGGAAAGATACGTCTCATTCACAAAACATTTTGATGACAGCAAGATATCTTTACGATTCATTGACTCGTTCAGATTCATGAACTCATCCCTGGATAAACTTGCGTCATACTTGGAGAATGATTAAAAAATCATCATCCATCGAGAACACTCACATCTCGACGAGGAACGCTTAAAACTCCTCATGAAGAAAGGAGTGTTTCCCTATGAGTACCTGGACTCTTGGGAAAAATTGGAGGTAACCCAGCTACCTCCTCAAGAAGCGTTCTACAGCACCCTGACGAATGAAAACATTTCCAACAATGACTATTGGCAAATAAACTATTTTAATTTTTATCGTCATTATCACTTTTCGTATTATCTTTCTATTCAAAGACTTGAAAAAAAATTTATTTTCTATTTTAGCCATGCTCAAACAGTCTGGCAGTCGTTCAACATACAGTCGCTTGGCGAGTACTCGGACCTCTACCTGAAGACTGACGTGCTTCTCCTGGCGGACGTTTTTGAGAACTTTCGAGACAGCTGCCTCGCGTCCTATGGACTGGATCCTGCGCACTACTATACAACGCCAGGTTTCAGCTGGGACGCTATGCTCAAGCATACGAGTATTGAATTGGAGCTGTTTACTGACATTGACAAGCTCCTCTTCATTGAACGGGGGATTCGAGGAGGAATCTCCCAATGCAGCCATCGTTACGCCAGGGCCAACAATCCCTACTTCGCCACTGAGTATAATCCTCAAGAGGAGGACAAGTATCTAATATACTACGATGTTTATAACCTTTATGGATGGGCCATGACGCAGTGCTTGCCTTATGGCGGATTTGAGTGGGTTGAAAATTTTCAACAAGATTTTACGTGGGATGTTGCTGATGATGCCGGAGAAGTTTACATCCTAGAAGTGGATCTCGAGTATCCACCGGAAATTCATGATTCACATAATGACTTGCCGTTTTG
Source organism: Platygaster robiniae (assembly GCA_028476575.1). Classification (NCBI taxonomy): domain Eukaryota; kingdom Metazoa; phylum Arthropoda; class Insecta; order Hymenoptera; family Platygastridae; genus Platygaster; species Platygaster robiniae. The sequence goes on along the minus strand of CM052022.1, from coordinate 25,799,105 downwards.
CGCAGAGCACAAGACTCCTCCTGGTTAAAAATGTACAAAACTTTTAACTTCTTTGGAATCGAAAACACGTTACGTCATTCATTATAGAAATTTGAGACAAGCACTGCGTCATAAATATATTAGCGCGCCCGTCGAGCGCGCTCATCGCTTTTTTAAAAACATAAGATTTCTGAACTAAAATTGTTTTCCATTCACTATTAGTATCATGAATGTTTATTTTGAATACGTATATGGTACATAATATTAGCAATCAAACATTTTATTCACTTTTTTTTAAAGAATTAATTGTGACTGATCTAGTTTTTCGATTTTAGTGTTTTATGTGGCAATCAAATTGTCATTTAACAAAAATTTACCATGATTATTCACGATTTAAAAACTTGCAATTTTATGTAAAAGTTCTATAATTGTTTATAAAAAATTGATAAATAAATGTCTTCTTTATCGGATTTCGACTCAGGAAAAACCACATGTACTTCATTTAATTATCTTTCATAGTCCGCTGGAAATTAAAATCGCCCACAATTTGGAACAGTCCAATTTGGTCGAAAACATAGTTGCGCGAGGTACCAAAACTGTGCCGTTTGTTTGCGCGCATTTATTATTCACCGTGCAAATGCTTCGTGGTATAAAAAAAGGATTTTCTGGGTGGAAAAATAATAAAATTTCAATTTTATTTAGGAAATATACAATCTTGACAACAATTTATTGAAATTTAGCACAAAATAGGTAGTACTTTCAAGGAGGATATTTTCGATAGGTATTGACAATGTAAACTAAAATCCAGAATAATTTCGCAAAAAAATTTTTTATCATTATAATTGTTGATTGTTGTTTTGATTTTTTTTTTCAGCCAATTACTGATGATCTATTTTGCCAAGTTGAACGATTCCAACTATATTTTATTGACTTTCGGATGTCAATTATTTGTGGATGTTCTCGAACAGAAAAAATTAATTTTAGACCTTTTTTGATGTCCTTGTATATAACAAAATGTTAAACAAAAATACAACGCCAAAAGGCTTATTCGAGTGGGCTGTAGGTCGTTGTAAAAATATCTCTCTCGCTTTTTGCACCACTGCTGAGTACGAGAGAGAATAACATTTTTTGAAATCCTGTTTTGCAAAAGCTGTTTTAATTAGGAATACGCACAAATTTCATTCATTCGAACAGCCACAGAACCAAAGCACTTTTTTTGCAAAATAGTATCGAATATAATAATAATATTAATACTCTGTGTAAGATCTTATGTTAAATATTATGTCTTATTTGAAGGCATAGTAATTTGATGAGTTCATTAATTTTTTTTCGAACAGCCAAAGAATAAACAAACATTATTTGTCAAATATTCCAAACACATGCATAAACCAGAATTATTTGTAAAATTAATCTTCATTCAGTATGTTGTACTATGTTTCATTCTTCAACTAGTGTTTCAACATCAAAAGTTTCAACTTAATATTTTGTTACTTTTATTCATTTCCTAGTCCATCAAAAAACAACTGAAAAAAAATTTTTCTGTTCGAGAAAATTTACAAATAATTGACATCCGAAAGTAAAAAAAAGTCGGAATCGTTCAAATTGGCAAAATAAATCGTCAGTAATTGGCTGAAAAAAATGTCTAGAAACAACAATCAGCAATAATAATGACTTTAAATTTTTTTTCAAAATAAACCTGGATTTTGGTTCACATTGTCCATACCTATTGAAAAAATACCATAACGAGTAAAAGAAATTCTTAACCATATTTGGGTGATCTGATTGAAGACTTCATCATCCTCGAAAATACTACCTATTTTGTGCTGAATTTCAATAAATTGATGTAAAGATTGTATATTTCCTAAATGCAATTTTAAATTCTATTATGTTTTCACTTAGGAAATTCTTTTTCCATAGCACGTAGCGTTTGCGCGGTGAAGAATAAATGCGCGCTAACGAACGGCACAGTTTTGGCACCTCGCGCGACTATGTTTTCGACCAAATTGGACCGTTCCAAAATGCGGGCAATTCTTTTTCCCAACGGAATATGAAAGATAATTCAATGAAGTATATGTGGTTTTTTTTGCCGGTCGAAATCAGATGATGAAGACATTTGTTTATCAATTTGTTATAAGCTATTATAAAATTTTCACACAAAAGTGCAAGTTTCTTCTTTCAAACATGAAAATTGGAAAACTAGATCAGCCACAACTAAGTCTGTAAAAAAAAGTGAATAAAATCTTTGATTGTTAATATTATAAACAAAAAAATTTTTCGAACGAAATCACTTTCGATTTATGTCAGGAATGTTAAACGCTATCGTGAAAAATCAATTTCAAGTCGATTTGAATTTCAATCCAATATAGGTGATCTGTTTGAGAAATTTAAACTCCAGTAAAAAAATGATAACTCGAGAAAATGATGTATGTTGTTATCTATCGCGAATATATGGTATAATTTTAAAACTTGGTTTACGAAAATTAAGCTTTTATCCATTTGAACGCCTCAATTAGTTACACTCCGACGAATCTATTTTTGTTCCCAAATGATCTTGCTTAACTTCTACTCGAGCAGGTATAGAGATATGGCTCCAACCAGCCGTATCCTAAATTCGCACGTAACAAAGATAATACAACATTTTATTGATGAAATCTTATAATTATCACATAGGAAAATTTCTGATCAACCGAAATACTTAGAATACAGACCACATGCTGAGATCACGCGGTCATCTCAAGGATTTCTCTGACGCGAAATAAGAGATTAAAACCATTATAAAAAAGGCATAAATTTCGGGAGCAGTCAGTTGATCCCAGTCCTGTACCTGGTATTATTTTTCTCGAATCAAGTTTTGCTAATTCGTCACGGCCCCAGTACTCTTGTGAATAAAACCCACCCCTTTCATACCGTTCCTGTTGCGCCTGGAATTCGCAGCAGCGAAAAGTAAGTCATCAGTTTCATTGTTTTTTTTTTGTTATTTTTCTAATTCTTCGATTTGTTCTGCCTGGTTTTACTCTTGTGTATTTTGGGTTTTTTCCTTTCAAACTTGCTATAAGCGTGATCTAAAATATTTTTCAACAACTGAAACTCGCCGCAAGGCATGATATAAACCATTCAATTTTTTCTAACTCGCTATAAGTGCGATCTAAATTATTTTTCAATACTTAAAACTTGCCGCAAGGCATGATTAAAGACGTTTCTCAGTTTTAACACCCGCCACAAGCATGATCTACAATATATTTTTTTTAAATAAGTAAAAATCGCCACAAGACCTGCTAAAACTAATTCTTAGTTTGAACACTTTCTAAGGCGTGATCTAGTTACTCAGGGTGTTGTTTTGAAAAGTTTCATACAGTTACCTAACCAAGTTTCAAAGGGGAGACATTAGTCGCATCCGGGAAGCCGGCTCAGATTGGGTGAGCATCCGGTGCGGACATTGTGGAATCACTTCGAACCTCCCCGGTCCTCTGGAAAAGGAACTGATCAGGGGACTCGGAGCTATCGCACTCGTTGTAAGAACTGCCACTGGAGAATTCGTGGATTCCTGAGGAACACCGAGAACACGCCAAAGGAGCCAGAGCCGGAACGAGAAACCTCCCCAGGAATCACGGTGGTGAAAACCAATTTAGCCAGGCTGTTGGAAAAGCCCGACACCTCCACACAGCCCTCCCTCCCGGAACTTCTAAGACCTGCCTATCCCTTGGATCCGCTTCCCGGGCCATCAGATTTATTCAACTCAAACCCTTGTTTGTAAAAAGGATAAGAAAACCCCCAATGTATCAATAAATGTAAAGTCGTTCAAATATCCTTGTTTTCATTGACAATACCCTCTCCAAGGTCGGGAGAGTTTCCAAAGATTGGGAACACTTGTTATAATCAATCTATATATAACAATGTACATCAAAACATGGGTTTTCTTCCTAAATACAGTCTATATAATTTTTTGCAGACACACCTTGAACATCCATTTAATGCTGTATTCAACGCTTGTATCTATGTCAAACGATAAAAAAAAATATAAAGTCTCAATGAACACCCTGAACGTGAGTTCGAGGTCGAAGGAGAAAAAATTATACAAATTCCGCATCTTTTCGATAAAGCACACGATTTTTGCAGAAGTTCTAACGACACTGCAAAAAAAATTAAAAAATTATAATTTTCTTTGTTCATTGATATCAAAGATCATTCAACTTTGTGTTGTCACTTCAGTACTGGTTCTGAGAAAAATATTTATTAAAGTTTTATTACAAAAGTTCTATGAATAAATGAGTTTCTGAGAGGTTTTTTTTTGAGTGTGTAATTTTCTGTTTCGTGTGTTTTACACATTCAAGTAGCATATATCCTGTGAGACAATGATATTCACCATTAATGTATGAAAAATAACCATTACAACAGTAATAATATTATAAATAATAATAAATAAACATCTGTACTATTTAATTCACATGTATAAATAATTCATTTATAACTTGTAATAAAAAATTTTAATCTTTGTGGTAGCAATAGTTTATATATTAAAGATAATAATAATGAAAATGATATTATTAACGTAGTTTATATATGTCTAATATTAATTTGAATAATATTATTACTACTATTTTTTTTTAATAATTATTATTGTTGTATGATAAGTAAGATAATAATATATAATATGATACACAAATAAAAATCCTAGTAAGTTTGATCCTTATGGAAACCTTATGAGAATTCAATTTCTTATCACGTGAACTTTAATAACCTCATCATAAGAACTTAAATTTTTTATAAGAATGTATTTGATTATATCTTATGAGAATATAGGCTTAAAAAATTTTTTCGATGAATTCTTTATAAGAAATCAAAATTTCGTATAAAGTTTTTGTAAAGTCTCCTTATCAGAAATTATATTCTCGTAAGAAATTTAAATTTCTTATGAAGTTTTATTACAAGAACCAAAATTACTAGTGAGTATTCTAAGTTATCATCGATATTGTTATTTATGATCATCATGATAATTGTGTTCAATACATAAACCAACTCTATCACGAAGATCAAATCTTTTTTATTACACAAGTAAATTATACTTGTCGATTCAATAGTATCGACGTTTATTTATTATTATTATTATTATTATTATTATTATTATTATTATTATTATTATTATTATTATTATTATTATTATTATTATTATTATTATCATCATTACTATTATTATTATTATTATTATTATTATTATTATTATTATTATTATTATTATTATTATTATTATTATTATTATTATTATTATTATTATTATTATTATTATTATTATCATTATCATTATCATTATCATTATTATTATTATTATTATTATTATTATTATTATTATTATTATTATTATTATTATTATTATTATTATTATTATTATTGTTATCATTTTTAATTATCAATATAAAGCTTTAAGAAATTTATTTATTCATACAATTTTGTGTTATATTTCATTAATATTCTTTTAACAACCAGTACTGAAGTGACAATAATCGTAGATTGATTTCTATAATCAATGAACATCGAATATTATAATATTACAGGGCTTGCAAGTAACACGCACGTTAGTTGTACGGCGTTGCTCTAAAGCGTTTTTTCTTACTGCAACGATAATTTCTTACTGTAGCGATGAAAGTAACCATAACGGCAACCTGTCAATTTTTTCAGTAACCAGTAACAATAATCCCGTTATTTTACGTTACTTTCATCTGCCTTTTTAAGTTTTTCCAGCACAATTTGTAATTTTTAAAGGAATGTTCTTAAACTGAGATAATAGTAATTTTTTACTCCTTCATTTATGAATAGAAAATTCTCTATTTATAATTCACGGTGAAAGAATCTTGAGTATTAGTAGTTTGTGTAAAAAGTATTGACGAAGAATATGCTTTTTTACTTTTTATTAGAAAACTCGTACAATGCAAAGCGTCGAATTTTAGAAATTCGCATCAAGATATATAAAAACACTTGAAATCTATAGATCTTTGAATCTATGGCAGTATCTGGAAGATCTGTAGATCCTGCTAGAAAATCTTGTAAAATATAATGAATACAGCGAAAAAAAAAGGAAAAATACAAGATTTCAAAAAGCTTCATGTTATTTGATTGCTTTAAAATTTATGTAATTCCAGGAATCGAAAAACTCAAATTTCTCGAGCTTTGAATTCTAAAAATATATTTTTTTAGAAGTCTCTATAAAAAGATAAGAAATTTTTTCAAAACTTCTAGCTTTGTGAGAAATACAAAAATTATTGAGGGCACTCTAAATCTATTGAGAAACTGTTTTCTGAAAAATCGATCAAAATACTTCAGAAATTTTGAACATTCAATTTTATCTCATTCTGAAAATTTTGAGAAATATCTTTGAAAAAATTCAAAAATTCCACAACATTCTATAGAAAATTAGAAATACAGTAAAAAATACGTAGAGATAATTACGTGTACATATAGAAAACCTTGAAAATCTCCGAATTCCAGAAGATCATGCAGCAATATTTTAAAAAAGTAAACGATCCTTGAAATCATAGAAAAACTGAAGAAATACGAAAACTACTGGTATAAGTGAAAATCTATCAAGGCACTGTTTTCTGAAAAATCTTGTAAAACACATGAAATACCATTATGTTGAAATTCTAGAGTTCAAAATTATTGAAATTTATACAACAATTAATATTATAAGAATACTCAAATTACGTAAAAACCCTGGAAAATTCTGCAACATTCTATCATTCTGAAAAATACGAGTAGTTTCAGAAATACTCAACTATCCTTCAAATCGTATAAAAATTGAAAAAGTATCAAAAAAATCAAAGAGAATGAAAATCTTCATAGCCACTATTTGCTGAAAAATCCTCTTAAATACAAATAATTTAATGAATCTTGAATTCAAGAGCATGAAATTCTGGAAATCTATGTATCGATGTACAGAAAAATAGTAAAAATTTATAAAAATACTAGAAAATCCTGCAACATTTCATACATACTGAAAAATACAAAAATTTTAAAAATTCTGAAAATCTAAGTAAGTATCAAGATTCTCTCAAGAATCTAATAAATTTGCGAATGTTTCCTTGTGGCTAACGCTGAATCAAATGTCATATCTAGAAATTTTGTGAACTTGAAAAAAAAAAAATTTGAACAAGCTGATCGATTTTTTTCAAGTTGAAAAAGTACGTATTAACATTGTTTATTATATCTGAAATAAACAATTTCTATTGAACAAAACCACCAGTACATTAATGTATTTTTTTTCAGCCTTAGTTTTTCGATGTCTTATTATTTACATTCAGTTTATTCCGAAAAGTAACGTAAAAGTAACAGAACGTTGCTTTTTTTTAACGGTTATGGTAACGAGTTTCTATTTCTTTTCAAATAACGGTAACTTAACGAATTACTTTTTTACCTTAGTAACGGTAACGTAACGTGTTACATTTTTTTAAGTAATTCTCCAAACCCTGTAAAATCATTACGTTTTTCGCAAGTTGCAGTTAGAATTTCTGCAAAAGTCGTGAGCTGTATATAGAGAACATGCGAAATTCGTATGATGTCTTCTCCTTCGGCCTCGAACTCACGATCGGGGTGTTAATTAAGAGACTTCACATTTTTCTATCGTTTGCTATAGGTACGAACGTGGAATTAGAGTATTGAATCGATTCTTACAGTGTTTTGCGTGTCTGCAAAAAAATTATAGACTGTAGTTAGGACGAAATTTCATGTTTATTAAATCGCTGAAAAGAGGACTCTACCATCACAGGTTGACGTTATTCTAAGAATCTGGAAAAAAACATGGAATTTTTTTAAATTATTTGGAAACATTTTATAAGTACGTCCTTGGTCATGATTCTATCGGACTTGTTTAATGGCTATCTAAAGTATATAACTCTAATGTAAATTGTATTCAGAACTCTTATTACTCACAATTTCTAGTTCTTCGTTCATAGAACATTAGGAATATTTTTACGTGTACGTACTTTTTTCCGATGACTTTTTATATTTGTTTCTTTTTCCGCTGGTCATGTTTTTTTTTTCATTGTCAACTTTTTTTACAACCCTTATGATAAAATTAGCAAAAAAAAAAGTTGAAAAAATTGAACGAATGATTAGTATTTGCGACAATAAGCAAATCATTCATTATATTTCACGAAACATTTTTTAAAATGAACAAGCACGTGTAAAAGTAGTATACTATACACAGCTCATACAGCAATTTTGATATTATAGCATATTATGGTCCGAGGTATATACGGCCGTCATTATGGGCCGATCGTGGTTTTTTCAGGATGGGTCGAAAGAACATGCACGCCGTATATTGTGAGTTTCGGAAATTGACTTTTTTGACGGAACGAAAGTTTGCGGTCCGAGGCGAAGCCGAGGACTGTAACTGTTCCACCAAAAAGGCAATTTCCACCATTCACAATATTCGGCGCGCATGTTCTTTCGACGCGTTCCGAAAACACCACGAATAGCACATGAAGACGGCAATTTATTTTCCGAGGTGCGTACGATATTTTATGCAAAATCAGCAATAACGAGCGATGAAGGTCGTCTGTGAAATGATCGTAATGTTCCCGTCTACAAACTGTGCGCATAATAGTCCAAATTGGTCATAATGAACCATTGTGACCCTCCGAAATTGGACATGATGAGATTTTTTTTTTTTCAATTTTGGAAACCGCCTTTTTCGACGCAACGAAAATTTACGGTTCAAGGCCAAGCCGAGGACTGTAATCGTTCCGTCAAAAAAGGCCATTTCCGAAATTGAAGAAAAAAAAAATTTTCATTCAGTTCAATTTTTGGGGTCATAATGGTTCATTATAGCCGGTTTTAACTATCATGCGCTCGGTCGGTAAACGGGAACATGACAATCACTTCACAAGCGGCGTACAGCGCTCGTTATAGCCGATTTCGCATAAAGTCATTTATACTCCCCGCACGTATGAAAAATACCGAATGAATCGGCTTTGTTGTTGAGCGTACACTAGCCGTCCAGCAAGACGATGAGCGTGGGACTTTCACCGTCCGGAAAGACGACAGCGTGAGGGGCCCTCACTCCTGCGCTGAGAGTGTATTCGGCGTAGAGCGAAATACCATAATGTGTTGAGTGCTGTGAAAACAGCTGATAATAATACGCACTCGCAATGTGGCAAATTTGTAAGCGGGTTGAAAATACTGTTTTGTATTGTTGCTAAGAAAGTATAATTACAAAGGAGTGTCAACAGTGGAGAAAGCAGAAAAAACAGTAAGTCAAGTGATCACCATTTGATAATAATTTGATATTAAGAAAGTGATTAAATATGACCTGATAAAATGTAAATTTAGCATGTAAGTAATGATAATTTTTGAGTGCAGCTGCAAGATGGAATCAATAATAGGTTCTAGTGAATTATTCGGATGAACAATTTTTAAGCGAAAAAAATTGTTAATATCAACAAAATATTCATGATATAATATAGGTAAATAATTATTTACGGTTGAAATCGTACATCTCAAGATATATTAAGAAAGTCGGAAAGGTTGAAAAATTATTCAGATGAGTAGAAATATGCAAAATTGTTAAAATACTCTGAAGCCATTTTAAATGAAAAGAGTTAAATATTTCATTCCATTTCTTATAGATTTTTTGAATTTCTTCATTACAACAAAAAACGGTATGGTCTTATATTATTATATTACATACAATCTTATTAGAAATATTTTATTACATATATTCATTCATCAATAATATTATTGTACATTATGTTTTATTATAATAAATATTTGATTTCTATTATATACTTCATAGCTGCGAGAAGTACCCTGCGCAATTGTGATTGATGAAAAACAGATCAAATGTTTTCCGGAATTCGCGCTTTCATAATTATAGTGAAAATGGAGATAGCATTTTTTTGATTATAATATTTAATATAATATTAAATATAGTATAAAATCTGGCTTTAATAATGATTTTATAGAATCCGTAGTTTTAATAACCATTACTTTTAGAAAAAAAAAAAAATCATTATTTATCACCATTTCAATTTTTTTATTCTGTTATGAAATTGATCGTATGATTATTATGATATAAAGTTTTAAATCACAATTATACTACAAAATTGATGCAATTAGTAAATGCTATACTAAAAATTAATTTTCTTAACTTTTTTTTCATGTAAATATATTCGTACTATTTTTTAAATATTTTTTTCGCAAACATTAGTTAGGCTCGGAAGTATCTTATCTTCAAGATTTTCTTTTTCGATAACATGAAACTTAACTTTTTTTTCGTTTTTTTGACTTGAAAGAGAGATTTTGAAGATCTTGAAAATCTTTTTTTGTTTTTTGGATTGTTACGAAATGTATTGTTACGAGAGTAAAAGATGATTTGTTAGTATTAAAACTGAGATAAATCTGTTCATGATATGATGTTCGTCAAAAATTTCTATTTAGTTATTTTATGCAATAATGATAGGAGGCTGCACATAATTTATTATAAAAAATATGGATAATTGAAATAATATCTACGGAATGAAAATGCATAGAAAACATGTTAACTGCCACTGAATATTAAAAAAAATGTTTTTCTTTTCAGCGTTGCCAACGAAAAACATTATCTGTATTGAAAAAAATTGAAATAATCGAAAAGTTAGAGCATGGAACCAAGAATTTCCAAATCATGCAAGAATACAACCTGCCCCATTCCACTGTATCAACCATTTTGAAAAATAAAGAAAAATGCAAAAAAATTTACGAAACTCTGAATAGCGTTCAAGGCAAAGTTGAAAAAAAAAATATTGTCATGCAGAAGAATCAGTGTTAGAAAAAACTTTGTATGCGTGGTTCTGTCAGAAAAGAGCCGTTGGAGAACCTGTCACTGGCATTTTATTAAAAGAGCAAGCAAAAATTTTTGCCGAAAAAATCGAAAGCGCCAATGACAATAAAGAAAACTGCAATCTGACTTTCAAAGCTAGTGATGGATGGCTGAGAAATTTCAAAAAAAGGCATGGGTTACGCATGGTCACGGTCAAAGGAGAAAGACAATCTGCAGATACAGAAGCTGGTGAAGAGTTCATTGAAGAATTTCGTGATGTGATAGAAAAAGGTGGATATGGACTAGAAGAAATTTTTAATGCAGATGAATTTGGATTATAATTTCGATCTCTCCCTGAAAGAACATTAGCTCTGTCAAATGACAAAGAAGTTTCTGGGCATAAGCCTTTAAAGGATCGTGTATGGCATGTGCCAATGCATCTGGAACACTGCGTATTCCATTGATGATGATCGGAAAATCGAAAAATCAACGCTGTTTCAAAAATAAAGGAAAATTGCCGATTAAATACAGATCTCAGAATAAGCAAAAAGCCAAAGCCTGGATGAACACAGAAATATTTCTGAATTGGTACAAAAATATTATCTTGCCAACTGTCACCCAGTGGAAACCAAACGGAAGGTTTGTAAAATTATTTGTGTACGTAAATTTCAGCGTTTTTTTTTTTTTTTTTTAATAAATAAAAATTTTTCAATTTCACAAAAAAAATTAAATAAATGTCTTTCAACGCATATTTAAGTATACAAACTGTGCGAGTATGATTTCAGAACGATCGGCAAAAAATGAGAACAATAGTAAAAACTTCAACAATAAAATGGCAACAAAGGGATTCAAAAGTTGTATATTATTATTTACAGATTCTTACTGTTACTCTAGAACGCACCCGTTCACCCTTCTCTGGAAATTTTGAACAAAATTGACTCAAGATGCACCTGCATTTATTTACCTCCAAATGTAACAAGTGAAATACAGCCCATGGATCAAGGCGTTATTAGCGCAGCCAAAAAGCGTTACCGTACTGGTTTTTTAAGAGAACTTCTTTCGCAGACACATGAAACAAGTGCTGGAGTTGTCGGATTGATGAAGAGTTGGAACATTTACGATTGCATGACTGTATTGAGAGATGCATGGGACAGTCTGACGAGAGAAACACTGTCGAATGTATGGCGTCCTTTGATTCCTGATCTCAACAATCGAACGAGAATGATTTCTTTTTCTGAAAATGACTGTGGAAATGATAGAATTGTTGAACTTGTCAACAGAATTCCAAATAGTGGAGTATGTTCAAAAAATGATATAGAAAACTGGTTCGTTGAAGATAAAAAAATACAAGTTTTTAAAATATATTCTGATAAAGAATTATTGAATCGCCCTGCTGGGCTGAAATTACCAGTACTTGACAAAACAGTAAGTGACGATGAAGATGACGAGAATTGCAACGATTCCATAGAAAAAATAGGTGGCGAAACAGGAGAAAATGATTGTCTCGATTCGATTTTGGCAATGACAAAAAGGATTGTGAACTGGAATCGAGCACGGGTTGAGTTGGTGAACGACGAACATCGTCAAGCCTTGGTGAAGTTTCGAGATTCGTTATTTGACTTGAAAGAAGCATTACAGTAAGATCAATGATTTTTTTTAAATGTTCAAAATTTATAACATTTTTGTAGCCTGGACATAAAAGTTTTTTTTCTTTCGAAATTCATTTTTTTTTTTTTAATTTATATAGAAGTTGATCAGTCTTCTTATGCTTTTATATATTATAGTATATAATATAACTTTTTATTATTGTACACGACACCTAGGCTATGTACGTTTTTTTTGTATGACAATGATGTTTTTGTGCAATACAAGGCTGTGCACGATACATAATACTAATTTTGCCAAATCACACTACATATGTCCACAAGCTGTGTTAGTTATAAATTGTTTTGTTAATAAATATTCGTTGTTTACCATAATTCACATCGAAAACATAAAATTGTAGAGTAAATCACTATGCGTAATGTTTTGTATGATACATGTTTTTTTTAAATCCTCACCAAAGTGCAAGTTTTTTTAGTTTTCTGTACTTATTTCCAATAAAACAGTTAACAATTTAAGACTTTCATAAAAACCGTGTTCTTTTTTCACTCTTTTTAAATCCAATAGAAAAAGTGACAATCTTCTTCACTCTGTAGAAACAAAACCGTCCCGTATAGTAAGCAAAAAAAGGAAAAACTGATATTTTTTTCAAAAACTACAAACGAAATACCGTATGCTACACGGTAAAAAACTGAATTTTGAATTCGTGTGATAGTTACCTTCGCTACGATCAGGATAAGTGACCTCACACTCATTTGAAATCAATCACTTATCACCATAATGTACTCTTATGCAGGGTGTCTCAGAGTCGCGTATGCAAAAAAAACCATGGATTTCTTTTTCAATTTCTAGTCAAAAAGTCCTTCACCACTTTTTATAAAACTCAAAATTTCAAAAGTTATTTAAACCTGAAATTTAAACAATAATTGTACACTTTCGAAAAGTTGGGATCGAATTTTTAAACCAAACTTTTTCCAAATTTTTTTCATATTTTTCCGAGTCGAAAAGTTCTATGCCACTTTCCACGAAACTCAAAACCAAAAAAGATATTCGGGTCACAAGTTTCAACCAATCAGATTTATTATTTATTTATGTTCGATTATCTGTTTTGATTTTGAGTTTCGTGAAAAGTGCCATAAGACTTTCCGACTCGGAAGAATATGACAAAAATTCGGAAAAAGTTTGGTTTGAAAATTCGATCCCAACTTTTCGAAAGTGTACAATTATTGTTTAAATTTTAGGTTTAAATAACTTTAAAAATTTTGAATTTTATACAAAGCGGTAAAGGGCTTTTCGACTCGAAATTGAAAAAGGAACCCTAATAGCACAGAATATTCTAGGAATGTGCTAAGAATATTCCCTTAGAATATTTCTAGAATATTCTTATGTCCGAGTAGTGTCCCATAAGGTCAATGGTAAAGAGAATATTCTGAAAATATTCTTGAAGAATATTAAAAATATATTTTCCCAGAATATTCTTAGAATATTCTCCTTTACATTGGCCTTATGCGACACTACTCGGCCATAGGAATATTCTAGAAATATTCTAAGGGAATATTCTTAGCACATTCCTAGACTATTCTGTGCCATTAGGGAAGCCATGGTTTTTTTTTGTATACGCGACTTTGGGACAACCTGTATTGTACACTTATTTTTTATCGTTGCTTTTTTCAAATTACGATTTTTTCAAATTATATCTTTAGTCATTTATATTTTGAAAATTAACTGATTTGTATTCCATTGCCTGTATCATTTTGTCTATGTTTATAAAAGTGAAAACAAACTAGCTGTGAAATCTGTAAATTGCTTCAGCAGCAATCTTGCAGTACAGAGAAGAATGTGGAGGGGATAGAGGTACGGCCTCCGCCGTCGTTTCGTTGAGCGTTCCCCCGTCGTCTTGTTGAGCGGGTCGTCTTGCCGGAGGTCGTCTTGCTGGACGGCTAGTGTATTTGAAACTTTCGAGCATAACGTAACTAATTTTACTAGACTGCTTCGCGCTAGACTGTTCATTCCAGTGTAGTAAAATCTGTGTCACAAAATGAAAGAACATTTGATACGGTGCTTTGTTTTACACTCTTCACCAAAACATAAAACTTGACCTGTATTGCAAATTTTCTATCTAGTATTTTATGCAACACTTAAACTGTTATTTACAATACGAGTATCGTGAATATGACACGGATAGCGTATCAAAAATTCATAAATGGCTGTTAAGGTGTTGAATATGAATTAGAAACTATACAAGATCTAACAAACTATACGATCTTGGTATCTTTTTGGTGGAAAATGTAGTAATCTTTAGATAAATTCTGTGAAACTGTACAGCACTTTTTTTCTCCGTGTAACATTATTTACTATCTGTTTTTTTTTTTTTTTCAAACGTCTAATCTAAAATCATACTGGGGTTACTGACCTTAGCCTTAATTTTTAACGTTTTAATGCTCAATAATGGAGGGAGGTGTTTACATTAATATGAGGTAGCCGAAAATTAGTGCCTGTAAACTCCATCTAATCCTTTGCTGTCTAAGTTTCAACTATCACTCTCGTTGCTTTCTCGCTCTGCGCGAGTTGGTGGGGCAAAAAAGCGCGATAGAAACGCCACTGCGAAATTGTGTAAAACGTATGCATGCAAACACATACACATTATTTCCCCTTAACTAGGCATGGTCAAGTCAGGGGAAATGAACCTCGTGTACATTCCTGTCGGATGAACCACGTGGAGTTTACAGGCACTGGCGAAAACTGAGCAAGGCACGTGATTCTGTTTTTTCGACCTCCAGGAGAGGCGCGTCGCGTACTTCATTTTATAGTTATATATATAGAGAATTGAAAATCAACAGTTCTAAATACGCCTACAACGCGTTCGAAAGTACCAAGAATACGTGTGCAATGTTTGGTGAGAATACTCGCAATGATGTAGATTTCTAGAGGTCACAAAAAAAAGGAACTTCATTTTGTAGTTACGGATTATTATATGAATAATCGAAATATACTGTCTCTAGAAATACAATTGGAATGCAAGGTTTTATCGTCAGGATTTTTACTTCCATATTTCAATGGTCTTTTTTTTCAATAAAACGATTTTGGTTAAAACCCCGACTGATAGTGACCATCACAGGAAAAATGCATTTATTTTTTAACTATCCTTGTAACGTGCGGAGCCCACATGAAATTAAATGGATAATTCATCTGGATCTGAAGATTTACATTCTTTCGATGTTTTTAAGTTCTTGGGCCAAGTATCAAACTGACCTTATACTTTAGAAATATAATGTTTTTGAATACAGACATTCTTCTCATGGTTTATTTGAAAGAAACAAGTACAATTTCAAGATAATACACTTTTGTTTCGTTATTTGGCTGTATTGTCTATTTGAATGTTACATATTTCTCTTTCATTCCTGTAGCGGTATAGTTTCTTCATTAAATAATATCTCATTCATGTTTAGCGAATATAAATAGAATAATGTTCAAACTGGCTACTCATGTAATTAATAATTTTTATGATTAAACATTAATATTGACGGTTGTTTAATTAGTTCGCTCAGTAAAGTGATTTTGTTAGAACTACTAACACTTCTGGAAAATAAATAGTCTGTGTAAGATGTGTATTGGAAACTAAATTTTAATCATCAAGAAGGCATTTATATGAATTTGACTAGATTGACTAGCAATACAATACTAGAATACAACTTAACTATTTTGATGATTCGAAGGAAATCAACTCAAACTTATTTCTTCTCAATAGAAACATACTGTCTATTTGATTATCAAAATAATAAATTTTCTTAATAAATAAGTCTCTTTATCATTTAAAGTACGCTTTTATTGACCTTTTAACTCATAAATTGTTTGAAAAAAAAATTCAAAACTAAACCAGTTAAACGTGAACGCCTCAATTCCACTCAGCTGGTCCACGCCAAGGTTGGATCAATGCGGTCGAACCTTGAACTTGCGCTTACGTGAGTTGCTAAATCTACTGCACTTTTAACTGACAGCCTTTAAAAGCATTACATAAATGGGAGCTTCGTCTAAATGGAATTTTTTGCGACAGCTTGGGAAACAAAAGTTTTTACTTTTCTACCAATTCATGTGCGCGCGAAAATTTTACTAATTTAAAATATTTTTTTTTTACTTTTTGGAAAAAATCGTTGAAAAAGTTACTAATTGTGCTGCTTATTCTGAAAATACAATTCAATTGTGAAAATAAAATGAAATGTAAAAGGTTTCACCGTGAAAAAAATATCTGTATACGTCGCGTTTCTCGCAGATTTGAAGGAAGGATCATATTAAACATTTTAGAGAAAGAAGATGTCAAGTTATCGTGATAGAAATTTATGTAACACGTGCCAAATGTCGAATTGAATATATTAGTATGAATTGATGGTTAGTACAGGTAAGATATATTCTTTACAACGGTAGGCGTTATAAGGAAGAATAATTTTTAAATAGGAATCCTTGGTGGAAATGATGATAAGTTTTTTGTTATGAGCTGAGTCGTTCGAAAAGTTAAAATAATCTTGCACATGTAATGTTTGTTACTTTTAAAATGCATTTTCAAAATCAATAGGATCACAAAATAACAAGTATCTTTTCAAACAAATGATTAGTTAACATTAAAACTGTTCCATTTATATACCTGGAATAGATTTTCATAAAACTCTGTGATTTTCTGGTTATAAAACAATAACGCGATTTTTATTATAATTTGTGAATTCTGTGACTAATTCATCTTGCTTTATTAAAAGTTACATGTGCTGAAAATAGTAATATTGAAGAAATAAAATTTTAAATACCTCTTTTAGGTTCTTTTAACACGACCTTGACCCCTTAAAGTAACACAATTCCGTCGAACTCCCTAGAGACTAGCAAATCAACGATGGAGCGTTTTCTAAACAAATATCTCAAATCAGATTATGAAATAAGAAAGTTAAATGAATCTCAATCAAGTACTCAATTGGTGAGAGTACTTGATGAATTTGCTAAACCACTTGGACTGACTTGCTAGGTTGAATTTCCCGGAAGAACTGCTGTCTGCCTCGAGCATGACGTCCCAGGCTGAAGTGAGCCAGCCACCGGCGCGAACTGCAGGATGGGTCGCCCGGGTCGATAGGTACAACCCCTTACCCTAACCCTACCCCCTTTATACTGATGACGTTGGGTGGTTGCCACCCCCAAACACAGAACTTACTGTTGGGCTATCAAAAAAATTCATCGGAATGCGGCTGTAGTAAATAATCATAATAAATATTGTGTTTCGTGGAAGATTTTGACTAGTAAATTACACGTACAAAACAATGAATAATTATTATAAACCAATATTTTCAAAACATACTCTTACCGTCATTTTCGTTAGAAGCAAGTGACAAACTGATTGTTATAAGACAATTAATGATAGTTAAAATAGTTATCATTATAATGTTACTATTTATTCATAAAAGTCTAATTTTATCCCTTTGCTCCGTTTTATAAACATCCTTAGGAAAGGTGAAAAATTGATCAGTCAGAGCCATTTTTTTTTAAATATTGATTTCTTATCTATTTATTCAAAAGTATCAATATTTCAGCCACATATTGGGCCTCATCATGATAAACTAAAAATCCATAGTTAATTCCAAGTTAAAATATGACGACTTATTTTTCATGTAATCAGCGTCATATTTTAAATTAAATTCAACTATGGATTTTTAGTTGATCCCGATGAAGGCCTAATATGTGGCTGAAATATTGATGATTTCAAAGAAATAAATAAGAAATTACTATCTTTGAAAAAACTGTCTCTAAGTGATAAATTTCCCACTTTTACTACATGTGTGTTACAGTCGTTACAGTTCATTGCGTCAACATGACGCATCCAAAATATATATGTTCAATAACGCGATTTCAGTGCTGGGGATGAATACTTTTTTTTTAACAGTTTAATAGAACATTACATTACCGGTGATATTATGGGCGTCTTTCAACACAAAGTATGATGTTTTCAAGGCGAGTTATTTGACATTGCGTGCTATTAAGACAAGGTAGACCGGTAGATGCAAATCTCGGACACCCGTCCTGACGGTGCGCAATCTCAAAAATTGGGGAGAATGCCAGGCACTCGCGTAGAATTAATGTGTAACAATCATAGTAACAATAAGTTAATTATGTGTAACAATAAGCTTACATGCTGCAAACAAAATACATACACAGGAAATATGACTAGAAATTAAATCTGATATGAAATGAGAAAACCGATTAAAAGTTCAATTGTAACTTGAGATATAAATTAACATATAAACACAGCTTATTTTCTGAATTGATTTCCATGCAATAAATTTATTGGTTTTATTCATAAGAGATGTGTAGGGTAATTATTTGAATGTTGTAGGCTGTTAGCAATTTTTAATTATTTCCTACTGTGTTTGTATCATTTTGTAATAGAAAATTATTATTCTAATAAAATTTTTCAATGTGATTTTCAAAAAAATATGTGTATATATATATATAAGCAAATATAAAACAAAGTATTGATGTTTTCACTTTTATAATTTTTCAATTTTTTATATTGATTTTCAGGCCGGAAATTTCGCCACCACTGAAATAACTAGTACCTAAATATGCCTGTAAAAAATGCTTTTTGAATAAGTGCATTAAAATTATAACCAAGTAATGAAAATCATTGTGAATAATGTAATTGAGTGAATTCAAAAATTGTAACTAATACGGGTTATTCTCAAATCAAATTACCGTACAGGCTTGGATCTTTTGATAAAATATCATCTTCTCAACAATTACAATGAATAGTTCTGTGCTTGAATTTTTTTTTGTACAGAGTTTGAGCATCTTAAATATAACTTTTAAACTTAATAATAATTAAGACATAAACTGAAGTATATGGGCTAAGCGGGTTCTGGACCACTTAGGGGGGTCCACGGAGCGAAGTCCCTCGCAGCGTCATGCCTACACTCGCGTTATCCTTCACCCTTCCCCTCCACCCTAGCACGCTCCGCTAACTTCATCCCTCCTCGATAGGGTCCTTTCACTTGCCTCCTTCACAACCCCCCAAAAGACACCTGTCATTCATTCCCTCCTCGCCCCCTGTGAACACAACCTTTTGGAACCGACTAATACGTTCCATCTACCTACTCTGTCCAGTGATGGAGGACGGGCTTGTTTTCGTCTTTCGCACAGATTGAGAAGGGGCAGCAATGTCACAGAAATCCTAGCTTTCCCGCTCGTCTCCGCGTACCCCGCCGCTAGAAACTACTAGGACGTACATGACAGAGGTCCTAAGTTTCCCCGCTCGCCTCCACGTACCCTGGTCTCTTGGGACCCCGGGACCAAAATCACTTTTTCTATGCATGAAATTTGCGGTAAACATAGCTTTGAGTTCCGGTTAGAACGATTAAAACGGTGCTTTTCCAAATGCGACTATGCTGCAGGTCCTATTTAAATGTATAGAATGATTGTGGCATACGTTTATTATGTTGATTTGCATGATTATCTTTGGTAATTATTTATATCTACCTATAAACATAAAGTTTCTGTTAAATTTATTTATTTGAGCGAATGATTCTGTAAATAAAACTATCACGATCGCAGAAAAATTAAGTTAGATTTTTTCCCACGAAATTCTGTTTTGAGTGTTTTATCTCAAATGAAAAATCTGAAATCTAGTACATAAAATTGAAAAATACAGCATCACGCGTGATCACGTAGTGGATGCAAATTAAAAAAATTTGAAAAATCCCACGTAAAATTATTTAATAACTGCTTCAAGCGAACATTGTGAAATTAGTATCCAAATTGACAAAATTGAAAATTCTGAAACGCAACACCTTCTACGGCTCAGAATTTTGTCACCTTAAAACTTGAAACTATCTTGACTATTGACAAATTTGACAATGAATTGGTTAATTATTTATCATTGAATCATTGAATAATAATTTTTTATACTACGTGTATTAGGGAATTGTGTGAGGAAGACTGTTATGAAATTCGCAAAATTCCGTATAACTTAAAAAAAGCATTTACGAACATTCCACGATAAATATATTTTAATTATCTCACTGAAAAAATTATTATTCATGCTCAAATACCTATGAAAATATATAAAAAAAAAAAAAATACAAAAAAAATGAAAACACACATCCAAGTGAAAATTGGTATTTAAACTTAAAAATTTTAAGAATCATAGCAACGGAGAATGCAGAGGGTACTCACTCAGCCTGAAATCCATACGAATTTTATGAGCGTGTTTTCGTCACACGCATACTCCCCCCTGTTCCCATGCACTCCTGACCACCACTGCAGACCACGCACCTTTCCAATTTTACTACCCGCTGGCCTATGCCAAGCACGGTGGCGTGATGATCATTCTCTTATGTATAGGATTGAATAGGAGTGTGTACCCCCTGGGAGAATGATAAGTAATTTTTTTGAAAAATGTAAAGTTTCAACGAAAAAAGCAAACCATTACTGAAAAAAAAATTTTTTATTTATTTGTGTCGAGCTATTTATCATTTAACATGATGAATTCTACCAAAAAGTATGATTGATCTATTGTATTATAATTGTATTATAAAAACTTATTGGTGAGTAAAATCGTAGAAAAAATGAATACAATACTACAATATAATCGGACCCTTATGAAAAAAACTCAATTATTGAGCGTATACGCTCGAAGTTGACCATCATTTCAAACGCTCATGGTTGATTGTATACGTTCAAATTAGGCATAACGCTTAACTGTTACGGAAAAAACACTCAACTATCAAGCGTTTATTTTCGTGCGTTTTTCCGTACGATCAACTTGGGGGTACTCTCAATTTGAGCGTATGCTCTCAACTTGAGAGTAATGGATCTTGTCATTATAATATAGATATTTAATGTAGCAGATTTATTTCTTATTAATCAGCAGCTTTTTTATCAGAAAAATAAATTCTATGAAAAATTTTTTTACAGAAAAAAAACTTTCCGCGCAGTTCCACAGTCATTTTTTTATAATGCTGAACTAACCTGCCTATAGAGGGATTTAAACTTCGGAACTATAAATTATCGACCTAGCTACCTAACCATTACTCTAACGAAACCTAACATTTGTGATAATTAATACAAGAGTCTAGTGAAAAAACAATGAAATACCTATTATTATCCAAGTACTATAAAGTACTTGTAGAGATATATTATGAAACTTCTTCGTGTGACACGTGTGGCAACAGTAGTATAATGCGTATCAGTCGATGTATTAGTTGAGCCGTAGCTCCATACATAGTTTTCATGTCGCTCTAATATGTAACCCAAACCTTATGAAAAAACGCTTAATTATTTAGTGTATACGCTCAAAGTTGACCATTATTTCAAACGCTCAAGGATGATTCTATACCGTCAAGTTGAGCGTGTATGGTCCAATTGAGCGTTTGAAATAATGCTCAACGATGAGCGAATACGCGAAGTTGAACATGTAAGGTCAAGTTGGGCGTTGAAATAAAGCTCAACTTTGAGCGAATACGGTAAAGTTGGGCATGTACTCTTGACTGTACAAAGTTTACGTTCAGCTTTCAGCGTATATGCTCAACGTTAAGTATAAATGCAAAATAGTTTATTCCCAACTGTTCAGCGTTTATGTTCAACATTCGGCGGAGATACTCAACGCTGAGTATACACACTAAAAGGTTTGGCGTGGACTCCCAACTGCTTAGCGTTTATATCAAATGTTCAGCGTAGATGCTAAACGTTGAGGTTAAACACCGAATATTGGATATATTTACTAAAAACTAAGCATATATTTTCAAAATTTGGCGTATACGCTCAATAGTTCAAAGTTATTTTCTTAAGGAGAATTACACAATTCTTATTTATAATTATAACAAAAAATACAATTAACCATGAAATAGTCACATATTGAGCACCTTATAGTAAAAAATGGAAACATCAGAGAGGTGACTAGGAAGCAAGAATAAATAGTTGATTGGAAAAAATGGAAACGTATCTAGTAGCTGTAAAAAGAAGGAAATTTCCACTTTTTACTGCCCAACACTTATTTGCACTTTTTACCGCCGCTGATGATGATTCCATTTTTAAATTCTCTCTTTCCTCAACTTACACAATATTCCATGTGGCAACAGCGCAATTTCATTCTCGTTTTAGAGTATGTATATTATTCGATAGGTCGAATATTCTTTTTTTCTCGTTGTTTCGCGCACTACTTTAATCAACTTTTTTCAAGTTACCGTCGTAATGTCTGCGGTATAAATATAAGAACATATCATTACATCAAGGAATTAGTGTTGTGCGGACATTATAATTAACATTTAGTAAGATGCGGATTTTGTACACTTTTTAAATTTCGTTGATGCATGAGTATACAGAAAAACACGATAAGTATATTATAAAGTATCAAATATTAATTCACTTTCAACAGTCATGAATCAGTGTGGTAATAAAATACATCTTATTTAAATTAAGCAACAATGTTTTCCGCTGTTGTTTGCAACAATGTCATGAGCTGCACTATTCGGAGCGTTTGGAACTGGGGAAATCAGTAAGTCATTTCTCTTGTTTTATAGAGTCGCATTTTTCAATAGGATGAAATTTGTTTATTCTTGATTTAAAAATGTAGAATACTAATCATTTTCATTTCTTCGAAAAAAATGTCACTTCATGGGAATAATTTTGAACTATAAAAAAAATAATAATGTACGTCTTCAAATTCATTACACAGGTGATTCAGATTCCCCGCAAATAAACAAAAAATGTTAATTACATTTGAATATGCTTAGTACATAACTCATTTACATTTCCTTGAATACATCTATAAATTCACCGAAATAGCACAAATATGATAAAGAATGTTATTTCATGAAGAAATGTATCGAAAAAATGTAATCGTGAAATGTTTGTAGATGCTTTTTTCAAGTTAAACGGAATTTCGCGAATTTCATAACAGTCTTTCTCACACACTTCTTAATACACGTAATATAAAAATTATATTTCAATGAATAAATAATAAATAATCAACTAGTTCATTGTCAAATTAGAATAATAAAATATATGATTTATGTAAATTTCATTTCATTCGAAAAAATGTTTTCATACTTGAAATGATGGACATTTTTGATAGTTTCTTTACTCGATCTGAAAACAGTTTGATTTTACAGTGAAATCATGCATAGTATTCGTTTCGTCAGTTAATGCACCAATCATTGTTCAGTTCCAGAAGTGATATTCAAGATGATCAAACTCATTGTCTTAAAAAAAATTCAAGCACAGAACTATTCAATGTAATTGTTGAGAAGATGATATTCTATCAAACGATCCAACCCTGTACGGCAATTTGATTCGCGAATAATTCGTATAGGCTCCAATTTTGAAATTAAATTAATTACATCATTCACAACGATTTTTATTACTAGATTTTAATTTTAATGCACTTATCCAAAAAGCATTTTGAACGGGCATATTTAGGTACCAGTTATTTCAGTGATGTCGGAATTTCCATTATTTTCGGCCTGAAAATCAATATTAAAAATTGAAAAATGTTCTGATATAATTAAATTGAAATCAGATAGAATGAACACGTGTCTCAAAGCATGTATTTTAAAATGAAAAATACATGTATCTCTTGCCATGTTTCACTTACAAAGTTTATACTTTTTTCAAAATAAATATTAGAGTGTTAGGAAATTTGGCAGAGTTTGAGTACATGGTAGAGGGCGAAACGGTAAATTTTGTAGATTTTTCGGCAATCATTATTGTGAATATTATCATCATTGAATAGCTGATAAAGAAAGTTAATAGTGTTGAGTTTAAAAAGCTTTCACACGATGGTAAAATCATGATAATGTTAATCGAAAATCTGGGGAAATTCATTGTTGTATCTTCTACCATAAACGCGAACTCTGTCAAGTTCAGAATTTTCTGTTAGTTTCGGAAAGAGTTATAAATTCTTTTATGAAACATGCAAAGAAATACATGTAATTTTCCATTTAGAACTATACCAGCTCGGTTGCACATGTTAATGCTATCTGAACTTTACAAACAAAAGGTTTTTCAATTATTTCAATTGATTTTCAGGCCAGGAATAAAGAAATTCCCAACATCACCAAATCAACCGGCATCGTAAATAATATTCATATTGATTGTGCTTTCATATTATTATTCTTTCATATTATGTTATGTACACTGTTAGAAATTTGTGTCTTAAATTGAATATAACGCCTATAACGCAAATTTCACATAACCTGTATTAACAATGCATTAAAAATATACAAAGTGTATACACGCTCACATTATTTTAATATCCGCGTGTCTTAAATTTTATACATCATCTGTGTTTTATTTCATACATTACATAATTATATACTTCTTTTATATTCCACATGAATTTAAGTCAGATTTGTATTTATGCACCGATGTATTAAAATCATACAAAAATGTTTGATTCAAATTTAATACAAGTAATGTGTAGTTTGCGTTACATCCCAAAAAACCATGTCGAACCAAATTTTTTTCTGTTAAAATTCTTATACAAAAAATTTTGGTTTTGAGAAAAGATGTACAGAAAACATTTTTACATAAAATCTCCTTTTCATTAATTTCAATTGTTAGTTTTTTAAAATTTCAGTCCAATTAAACACCTTCGAAGATAAATTATTTCTTCGCATTGTTTGTACGAAATATTCTATTCATCAGGTCCCTCACCTAGTTCACCTTCATCAATATTAATAAGGTTTCCACTCATATTTAAAGGATTTCCACAATAATTCGCATTCGACAAGAAATTTGGTGTAGCCACCTAGCGAGCACGAGCGTAGTAACCAACTTGTGTGAAAAATGTATGTTACTCAAGCAAGTGCTTCGAATTTATACAGATTTAAATTATGTTTATCTTACTATGTTTCGAATATCAAACTTATCAAATTTTAGGTACATTTTAATACAGAATATATGGAAAGTGTATTAAACTCAAGTAATTGACCCTAAATCGTACACTTTAAAAACATGTGTATCTAATTTACATTTTATACAGCTGGCTTACGAAATTTAAAGTAAATTTTAATACATTTTGAATAAAAAGTGTATGAAACTTGAGAAAAATTTTTAAACGTGTATGTCAATAAATTCAATTTTAAAATTTAATAATCAATAACATCTTGAAAATTTATTGTTAAACGTAAATACCCTTTTCCCTATCATACTTTTTCATATTTCTTATTTCGACGATAAATTGATACTCATAAAATTATGCAATACTAGTATATTTATAACGGGGAAAGGAGAAGCAGCGCACCTCTTGGCGCTTCGCAAGCCATCCTTTATTTGGTATTTATTCAAGTTTGTATTTGAATAGACGTAACCAGAACAAAAATTTTATATTTTTCACGAGTGCAAAATTTGTAGACCTAGGTGAAGCTGAGGTTTACAATCACATAATTGAATATAAAATTTTACCAATGAATATAAAGTGTCTGTCATAGTCACGTATGATATTTCATGTACTTCTAGCTGGAAAACAAGTTTGAAAATTTTGAACTAGAAGAAAAATAAGTTTTCTGTGCCAGAGGTTCATAAAGCAATTTTTTTGAGAGTTTGAAAATATTATAACAATGCTTAAACTTCACTCAATTTTTCATCCTGTTTGCTTTTCGTCGTATCCACACGCTACCAACAGGGTTGCAATGATAGGACGAAAAGCAAGCAAATATAGTTGTTATAGCTAGGAGTAAAAGCATTACTGTGAATGGAGTGTTGTAAATCTTATTTATATGTGTTTCCCTCATTTTCATTGGTCAAACATTCATCAAATTTATTTTTTGAAACTACTTTTTTCTAGATATAAGAACGAAACAGATAGAAATATTACGGAAATATTCCATTTGTATTGAATTTTCACAATAGCAGTTCTAATGGATCAGAATTTTTTTTTACCTTTGGCGAAAACATATTTTGTATTTTAGAGTTTCAAATATGTTTAAACTCTTATACAAGAGTTCAAACTGTTTAGGTTTAAAATACTGCGAAAACTTTTGTTCTTATTCCTTAAATTGATAGGATTATTTTTTATTTTGCCGTATTTTTCTACAGTACAACTCGTTACTGTTGATATTAATTAATTATTTCATTGCATCGCATTCAAACTGATAACAGTCGATTTTTACATTCATTGCGTGTAGGCATCGTTAGTAGATTTTATTTATAATAACGAGAAAGCTATTTTTCAGCTCGTATACGAACAGTAGCCTTTTGAAGAAACAAATTTTTTTATCTAAAAAACGTATATGGAAACACTGAACTGCCATCCTTTCTGGATAAGCAATTAACTTTAGTGACTTTGGCTCAATAATCTATTATTTATTTGATGCAATATAGTATTTTGCTATCTCACGCTCCGTTAAACAAATTGAATGGTATTTTTTAAAGGACAGTAGATTATATAATTGAGACATGAATTCAACACATATTCACGAATGTGAAGTTTGTAGACTGAGGCAGAGTCGAGGTCTAGATTAACACAAGTGATTATTTTGTAGAGTATGCACTAGACAAAAAACGAATTTTTTATGTAGAGGTACACAAAACTTTTCAGATAGAATATCCAACCCTGCAAAAGCTCTACATTCCACCACATTTGCTCACTTGTACCCTTTACGTAAGACAAAATTATTAATTGTTTTATTAAGGTACTTATACTCCACTATTTTACTACAATGATCTCCACGATGAACGGACAGGGGCCTCCGATCAGTTACTGAAACGTTTTTGCCCTACTTCGCACAAAAACAAGATTTACTGAAGTACTATAATTTATTATACCATATACGTATTCAAAATAAACATTCATGATACTACTAGTGAATGGAAAACAATTTTAGTTCAAAAATCCTATGTTTTTAAAAAAGCGATGAGCGCGCCCGACGGGCGCGCTAATATATTTAAGTATCAATAAAAGACTCAAATAAAGTTTTTTCAGTTATTTGCCTGGAAAAACAACTAAATCAAATTGCAATTACGACTGAATTACATTCAAATAGAGACACCCGACTCTGTCAACAAACGTTCTAAATGTTATAAGCATATCAAATTTTTGTAATTTGTTTGTATAAAAGATCGGTCCAAATTTCTATGACGGTTGAATTACATCCAAGCAGTTAAGATTATCAAAGTATCACACCGCGGTTTGATGTTAAGGGGGGAGATACACCTAAACGGCTGAAATAGTTCACAAATTTTGCGCGTGGATTGCGAAAAAACTATTAACGATAGAAACCCCAAATTCGGCACACATAAAGTTTATTTAATATACTACAAAGTGATGAATGTCATTTTGCAAAGATGTAGCTCCGTTCGCGAATTTAAGCCTTTAAAATCGCATCTGCACATTTTGCAAAGGCAAACGGTGGGACTTGTACAGCTTCGGGAACTCAATATAAAAAAAAAATGTAGGTACAAATTTTTCAGGTATTTACTTCTACTTTAACTTGACATTCTTGGTTCCTTTTTTTCTTCAATTAAAGAAAAGCAAAAAACGTGAAAAAGTTGAATTTTTTTTTCACTTATTGCGAAAAATTGTTAAAAATGTTTTTTTTGTATTTTCAGGAAATCAGTTCAGCAAAATCAGGAAATGTCAATTCATGAAGCATTGTTTTAGGTTTATTATTATTAAAAAAATTATGAAACTCGGTCAGGCCGTTCTCTCTTTACTTGTCTACCATGTTAAAAAAAATGATTTTTCGGAAAAACGCGTTTTTAGTTTTTACGTAAGAAAAAGAAATATTTCAAGACTTTCGTCTCAAAGATGTGTGTACAAACTTCAATTGTGCGCAATTTAGGGTTCCTATCGTTTTTAGTTTTCCCGCAATCCACGCTCAGAGTTTGTAACCGAATTTCGGCCGTTTAGGTGCATCTCCCCCTTAATCTTTCAAGGTCATGGGAGTTTTAACTTGTCATTACGACGTCAACAAAGCATGTTTGAACGCGTCATTATGACGTCATCGCATAGGAATTCTAAGCAGCTAAGAGAAATCTCGTGACGCTGGACAGGAGTGGGGGGGGGGGATCTATGCTACCTTCACGGTTTGTCACGAGAGGGGCAGGAGGGAGTTTGCGTACTGTCACGCGACTGTGCATTATCGACTTTTTTAAGAATTTCCCGCGAAATCTAAGCTGTCGGTACGAATGAAATACGCTCGAGAGGTTAGGTTATTCAGATCACCGAGTGTCAGTGCTGCCATCGAAATGCTTGATATTGTGAATAATTGTGAACAACACAACGAATCATGAGGGTTAAGCCGTAACTAGTAATTGACTTACTTCGCATCAAAACATAACGTTTGATAAGGTTTCTACAAAAGAAGGTTATGTGGAAGAATAAAAAAAGTACGATGCAGTTTCGCAGTTTGATGAAAAATTGTATCAAAACATAATTGATGTATGCAAACAGGATCTTAAAGGTTTGAAAATTTGTTTCCGTAAACTAAGAAGCCCATAATTTTCAACAGGTATAAACATGGATAAAAAAAAAATTGTTTCGAGATTTGCTCTCGCAGTATAATGCCACGTTCCCTCTAAAAAAAAGTGGAGATTTGCAGAAAGAGGCCGTGCAACATTGGAATTCCATAAAAAATGAAGAAAATTTTGAGTCATTGTTAAAAGCTAAATTGTTAGAATTCAAATCGAAAGAATTGAAAGGAAAAAGTCAACTGCTATCTTTCTGGGGCCAACTAAATAAATTTTTTAAATTTTTGTGCCTAAATTTTTTATTTATATATATTTTCTTATTTTCATTTATGAATTTTCTCTTCGTTTATGCACCTGCATTTTTTATTCGTATATTTTATTTATTTATATATAGAAATTGTTCATTCGTATATGCACCTAAAGTTTTTATTTATATACATAAAATTAAAAAAACCGAATCATGTTTTGTTCAAGGTTCCAACAAAAACAGATCATCCACCAACACTAATGCCCCCCCCCCCCCACACCTTACCAAACGAGAATGCGCAAAATGCTCCAAGTACTCCAACAACGTCAAAAGTAAGATAAAGTGGCTGAACATTAAAAAAAATATTTAATTTTAATTAAATTGAAGAATGACTTGAATAACATTTATTTAAAAAAATTTATTTTAAAATAAATTCATAATTTAGCAAGAAAAGAAAGTTGCGATTTGAAAATATTTATATATGTAAATGCGAACGTAAAAAAATGTTGATATTAAAAAAATATAATTTTTTCTTCAAAAAAATAAAAATTTTTTAATGATTGTGAGTATATATGATGATATATTACAGAAGAAGTATTATTAAAAATATTAAAGCTACATACATTAGCTTGATGATCTGATATCTGCTATAAGTTTAAGACTCATGTCAATGATTATGTTTCTTGAAAAAAAAAAAAAAAAAAATATGTATGATGTGTTGCTGCATAACTATTTTCTAAAAAGTATAATTAAATCAGCATAATCATTTAGAGAAATAGATAAAAATTAGTACGTAATTTTGAAGACGTATAATTTGATACGTAAGAAAAGTAACTGTGCCAAAAATTAAAGAAAATATTGAAAATGAGAGTATTTAATAAATTATTAGCTGTATGAAATTTTAATATGTATAATTTTAATTTTAAATCAAGTAACTGAAATTCTAATCAATAATTCAATTTGAAAATTTTTTTTAGAATAAAATGATAATTATGAATTGCAATTCATACCTGAATTCATGTATTTTATTGTATCATTTTAATCTCACTTTTTACTATTTTACAAATGAATTCATTTAACGTATGAGATATCTTTTACTTGTTTTATATATTTTTGGTCATGTAACATAAGAGAATCCACATATATTCAATTTCATCTATTAAAAAAAATGTTCACTTAAAAAAATGAACAATATTTCAATAGTTGATAATTTTTTATTACCAAGAATATTTTTTCTTCTAGAATTTTCCAAATGAACGAGATGGTGCACCGATATGCAAGACAAAAAATGAAACTTTCGTCCAAAAAAAATTAGAGCAAAATATTGCAATACTACAACAAGAAATTAAGGTGCTTGAAGTTAGAAACTAGGTTAATTTATTGACTGCAGATGAAGAAAAAATTCTGCAACGGAAAAAAGTTGATTTAGAGAAAACTGAAAAGCCTCTTAGAGAAAGAAAACAAGGAACAAGCAAAAATGCAAAATACAGAGAGAAGCGAAAGAAACTTCCAGAAGATTTGTGTTCTGAAAACCCTGAAATTAAAAAAAACTGAGATTGCAAGAAAAAGTGGGCGTCCTAGACTCGAAGATTAACAACCTAAACTATTGAATGTCATCACCAAAATTTGCACTCATGGTTCATCTGCAGCTCAAAAACATCGAAACGAAAGCATAAATTGTATCAAATCTTAAACTGAATTGACTGATGTTCTCAAGAATAAATATGGATTCACATTAAGCAGAAGTGGTTGTTACCTAAGACTACTTCCTTGCAGGTTTAATATAAGCGAAGGAAAAAAACACATTGTGAGAGTACCAGTCAAATTATCAAAAGCCCCAGCTGATCTTCATGAGAAACACGTTGACGTAGAATTCGCTCGTGCGACCATTAACAATTCAGAAGAACTTGCTTCTGTGTTAGGACCGAAAGAAGTGGCTTTCTTGAGTCAAGATGATAAATCGCGGGTACCAATCGGGATAACAGGTAAAAATTTGATTGAAAACTCCATAACAAACTATAAAACAAAGGAACTTTTTTACCTAAGTAGTATACGTAGGACAGTTCTGGGTCACTTGGCGGGCCGAGATCCAACCGATATGTAACCAATATACCCCCACCCCTGACTTGGTAGCCAGTGAGATTCCTCTTCCCCAACCCACAACTCGATGACTAATAAGGTTCCTCTTTCCCCGCCCCTGACTCGATGACCAATGAGGTTTCCCTTCCCCCACCCTTGAATCAGTAGCCGAAGATGTTCCTATTTCCCCACCACTCTTTGATCAACCAATCAGAAAAGAGTTGAGCGAAATCTTGAGGAAGTTGCTGAAAAGCATAAGTTAGGCTCGTGGAGTGAAGCAACTACATCGAAGCGCGGAGCTGTAGGCGTTGCTCGCGCTCCAACCCCAAGAGCCGACTGGCTAGGAAACGCGCTCGCTCCTCCTGACGTACGGCAGCGGAGGAGTGGGTGAACGAACCGTAGCGGGGGCAAAACTGCGGAGGCGGCGTGAGTGGAGGAGCGAAAACGGTGGTGAAAACTCTCCAAGGTCCGTGCGAGCTGGTATACCCGAGCGAGCCAGCCAGGTGGATCAGTGTGCCGCGAAGTAGCGGCAGCAGCGGAAGATCAGCGGAGCAGCGACGACGACGACCCTGGAGGGCTGACGGGGAATCTGGAGGACTAACGGAGAAGCTGGAGGAACAGCGACGACAACAACCCTGGAGGACCGACGGGGAAGCTGGAGGACCAACGAATAAGCTAGAGGACCAACGAAGAAGCTAGAGGACCGATGAGGAAGCTGGAGGAGCGGCGGAGACGACGAATCTGGAGGACTTACGGGGAAGCTGGAGCAGCAGAAGTGGCTGAAAGAGCGTGCTCGGATTAATCTGTCAAGGATTGACTCGAAACGCTGCTAAAGTTGTCAGCCCTTTTCAAGGATACAATTTTTTTATAAAGCAGCCCTTTCCAGAGCTACAAAAAAATTTTTTTCTTCTCAATGAACTTCTAATGACTTGAAGTAACTAAAATTTTAAATGCCAGCCCTTTTCAGGGCTACGAAAATTTTGGTGCTGTCAAGAAGTATAACTTCCATTACGAATATATGGTCAATGAGTTAACATTCACTCAGGTCAAAAATTCACATTCATTATCGGTTCTTTTCAGAACCATCAATCATGTTTTTTCAAGAAATACACATAATTACTAGCTATGAGGAAGGTTTGAATGGAAATTGTAGATTTTGATGGAAATTATCCTTGACATCAGTTTAAAAATTTTTTCAATTTAAGTAATGATATTGTAATCTTGTTCTAACATTTTATAGCCCTAAAAAGGGCTGGTTTGAGGTTCTTTAGAAAAAAAAATTTGATCGGTCATTGAGAACGTGGTGGGGGATCGTAACCTCATTGACTACTGATTCAAGGGTGGGGGAAGGGAAACCTCATTGGCTACCGAGTCTGAGGTAGGATAAAGAGGAACCTCACTGGCTACCGAATCTGAGGTAGGATAAAGAGGAACCTCATTGGCTAAAGCGTGGAAAAAAGTGAGGGTAACTCTGGATACTCAGGGTATATAATGAGGTGAATGTCAGAGGCAAATCATTAGTTTCATCGAACTCTCGTCGGAGAAATCTCGAGTGACATCGTAGCGTGACAGCTGAACTTCAAGAAATTAACACTGGCAGCAGCAGCAGCAGCAGTTGAAGTGGGGAGAGGCCCTATATCAAGAGCGATCCAAGCAGAATTATCAGTCTCAACGAGAAACCGAAGCAACCACATCTCTAGCGACAATAGAACTTCAAGAAATCGCCACTGACAGCAGCAGCAGCAGCAGTTGAAGTAGGGAGAGGCCCTATATCAAGAGCGATTCCCAAGCAGAATCATCAGTCTCAACGAGGAACCGAAGCAACCACATCTCTAGCGACATCGTAGTGCTACAATGGAAAAAGCTAAAGAAGTCGGCAAGCGTCAGCGTCACCTTTTGAACGCCAGGCACATCAACTCCGAAGAAGTCCAGGACTTAGTTGCCGAAGCGGAGTAGATCATCGAGGAGTTATCAGCCCTGGCCAAGACGAACAACACTTGATCCGCCTCCACTGCATCAAAGTGATCAAAAATCTCAAGAGCTACAACCACCTCTTGAGAGGACGTTACGTGCAAGGAGCCGGCTTGCACCGTAGAGACCTCGTCTGGGAGGATGTCAACTCAGCCTTCCAGCGTTGCCTAAACACCGGCCCTCATCATCAACGACACGCATTTGGAAATCGAGTACTTTCTCTAGGACGCCCAGACCGTCTTCATCGATAACATCCAGGCTGCCTTAAAAAAACACAACGCTCTCAAGGTCAATATTACTTTCGAAGGAGAGTACACCGTGCTCAAGAACAACGAGGAAGAAACAGAAATCAAGGCTTTCCACACGAAGAACAAGCCGATTCTACAAACGACTGACCTCATCGAGTGGTTCAACGAGAACGTCAAAGAAGCCCTGCTGAGCAGTGTCAAAGATTTCCAAGATACTGGCTCCGGCTGGACTCTGCGAAGGATCGTCAATTTTACTGTCAACCTAAACAAATACAACCCGATGAAAGGAAGCTCATACATTGAACTGCCCTAAGTCATCAAGCTCAAAAAAGCATGTGTTAATGTGCAAAATCTTGACAATCAATGCTCCAAGTAGGCTGTACTCTCAGCCTTGTTTCCTGCAAAAGAAAATGCAAAGCGTGCTCCAAAATGTATGGCTCACGAATCCAAGTTGAAATTCGACGACATCTATTTTCCTGTCCAGCCAAAGACAAATTTGAGAAAGTGAACAAAATCTCAATCAACCTGTACATACTCCAGAAAAAGGGCGCAGAAAAATTCATCGTTGCTCCGATCCACTTTACTAAGGAAAAACAAACTAAACATGTGAATCTGCTCCTGATTCAAAACCACTTCGTCAACGAGAAATAGCCAGAAGAAGAAGAATAAGAAGAAAACAACGAGCTGATCCAGTTCCATTACGTGTGGATCAAGAACTTGTCACGATTGGTCAACTTGCAGCTTAACAAACATGATGGCAAAACCTTTATCTGCGATCGCTGTCTTCATTACTTCAGGACCCAACAGAAATTGGATGCCCATGACGTTGATTGTAAAAAACTAAACAAATGTGGCGTCATCCTACCGGATCCCAAGAACAACATCCTCAAGTTCATAAACGCCCAGAACATTGAGAGAGTACCATTCGTTGTCTACGCAGACTTCGAATGTATCTTGAAGAAAATCGATGGGCAGTCCAATACCAAGACAAAAGTTGAAAAATAAGGGGGCTAGCAGCGTTCGATACTTTGTGAAGTGCAGCTATAATGAAGATCTCTCTCGCTACAACTCCTACCGTGGCCTCGATCCTACAAAGTGGTTCGCCGAAGAACTTCACCAACTAGGGAAAGCCGTCGAAAGCCTCATGGACATAAACCTTAATGTTGAAGAAGAGGAAGCCTCCAGGAAAGCAACAACATGCCACATTTGCGGAAAACAACTGAGACCCGATCGAGTCAGGGATCACTGCCAACTGACTGGACGTTTCCGAGGAGTTGCACACAACGCTTGCAACTTGAACTTCAAGAATTCCAGGACAATCATCGTCATGTTCCACAACTTCAGCTACTAGGACTCCCGTCTCATCATCAAAGACGTTGCCAACCATGTCGATGGAAAAATCAGCCTGCTGCCACTCAACATGGAAAAATATATTTCAGTCACCAAGAGGCTGAAATATATCGACGTCAACCTACGGTTCATTGACTCTTTTCGATTCATGGCGTCTTCACTGGACAAGTTGGCATCGTACCTGGAGGCATCATCGCTCACAAGGAAATAATTCAGCGACATCAACGATCAAAACTTCAAGCTCCTCCAACGTAAAGTGGTCTTCCCCTACGAGTACGTAAATTCTTGGGAGAAACTCGACGAAGGAGAACTACCAGCTCACGACCAATTCTATAGTCACCTCAGCGGGAGCAACATCACTGAGGAAGACTACAGATTAGTATCTTATTATTCTTATTCTGTCATACAATTTGTGCTGACTAATTCTTTTTTTTTCTGTTTACAGTCATGCTCAAACGGTGTGGCAAACGTTTGGGATCAACACTTTAGGCGAGTACTCGGACTTGTACTTGAAAACAGACGTCATGCTGCTCGCTGACGTTTTCGAAAACTTCAGACAAAAATGCTGTCACATCTACGGGTTGGATTCAGTACACTACTATATGGCACCCGGCTTCATGGGACGCAATGCTCAAACACACAGTAATCGAGCTGGATTTGCTAACGGACATCGATATGATGATGTTCGTTGAACAAGGGATCCGTGGTGGCATAAGCCAATGCAGCAACCGCTACTCCAGGGCGAACAACAAGTACATGGCCGACTACAACCCGGAAGAAGATGACAAGTACCTCATGTACTTCGATGTGAACAACCTGTACGGCTGGGCGATGACGCAGTACATCTCATACGGAGGCTTCAAGTGGGTGGACAATGTAAACGAGGACTTCAACTGGAACGTCGGCCCCGAACCCAACACCGGCTACATTTTGGAGGTGGACCTCGAATATCCAGAGGCCGTTCATCCATCATGCACGACATCCACCAAGACCTGCCCTTGTGTCCAGAGCAGATGCCACCACCAGGAGCCAAGAAGAGCAAATTGCTCACGACTTTGCTGCCCAAGAAGAAGAACGTCATCCACTACAGGAACATGCAGCAGGTTCTCGAGCATAGGCTGAAACTCGGCAAGATCCGCAGAGTCCTCTAGTTCTCACAGTCAGCGTGGTTGAAGCCCTACATCGATCCCAATAGCAACTTAAGGAAAGAGGCCAAAAATGAGTTTGGAAAAAATCTCTTCAAACTCATGAACAACGCAGTATTCGGCAAGACGATGGAGAACGTCCGGAATCGTGTGAACATCAAAATGGTGACCAACTGGAACGAACCCTACGCTGCCGAAGCCCCCATAGCAAGACCAAATTTTCAAGCTCGATCAATCTTCGATGAGAATCTGGCGGCTATCAAACTTGCACAAGTGCAAGTCATGCTAAACAAACTAATTTATGCTGGTTTTGCTATCCTCGACCTATCAAAGATTTGTTTATATGAATTCCACTATAATTTTATGAAAAAAACTATCGATTGTAAACTCATGTACACAGATACTGATAGCCTTATCTACGAGATCACTGGTTGCAACATCTATGAAGTCATGAAAGAAAACATCCACCGATTCGACACGTCTAATTACGAAGCATCCAACCCCTTCAATCTTCCATGGGTCAACAAGAAGGTGGTTGGCTTAATGAAGGACGAGTGCAACGGTTGAATCATGACTGAATTCATCGAGCTTCGCAGTAAGATGTACAGGGTCCGAGTTAACGGCCAAGACGCTATAAAAAAGCCCAAAGGCGTCAAGGCAGCTGTCGTAAAGAACATATATGATATAAGAACATATATGATGATATGTCTGTCTCACGTATAAAAATTGACAATCCTTACAATCAATCCTGTAAACAACACCCTGTTGATCTAAACTTTAGAATTTATCTTTTCCTCTCTTGATAATATTCATATTTAATTCGTTACTTCTTTTATATACAACTTTAAAATTTTCCTTATTTTATATTTTTTCAATTGCCTTTTGACCCTTTTCTATATAAGGTAAAACTAAAAATTTCTTTTTTTCCTCAATACAATTTGAATCTCCATTAACCTTCTTTTTTGGTTCAAAATATCTTAAATAACTTAAATACTTAATTTACTTTCTCAAGAAGAATCTTGAGAAAGTAAAATTAACAAGAAAGTCAACAATTGTTTCGTTTGATGTCATATCATTATTGACTAATATTCCAAAAGATAAAGTGAAAAAGGCGCTCAATAGAATATATACGTTCATTGAACCGCACATGAAGATACCACGTGAAGATTTTATTGATAGTGTTATTAAATTAATGGAGTTGACTTTCTTTACCTTTGGTGAAAATATTTATGAACAAAAATATGGGACACCAATGGGTTCCCCGATTTCTCCCATTTTGGCGAATATAGTGATGGAGGATTTGGAGAAATTGAATTCCTACCTATTCAAGGCGATCGCCGCGAGCGAGACCCCCAACCGCAACCGTTAGTCATTTGCTTAAGTAATTTTCTTCAAAGTTTCAACTATGTGAAAAATGCAGTTTTTCAACGTTTTTATGATAAAAATAGAATTTGCGACCTCAAATACATAGACATGCGCTTTTATTCGGTAAAAATTGAGCCATAATTGTGAGAATTACAAAGTTATACTTTCGAAATTTTGCGAAAATAATAATTTCTTGAAAACTTGCTCTAACTTCGTGAGAAGCTTTTGCAAACTTGTTTATGGGGTCATTAGGAATCGATTTTATGCGTTTAGATCTATAGAAAAAAAAAAAATTTTTTTTTGTCACAGAGTGGTATCTGATATCATTAGGTAATCTGAAAACACCTAAGTTATTATATTTTAAAAAATTATATGTTTCTACGATGATTACTCTTAAAATTCTTAAGTTAACGAAATTCCATGATTACAAAAAATTTTTTAATTTCACATCTATTCGAATGTTGGAAACGTTTGCACATAATAAATCTTTTTTATCGTTCATCTTGTGGTGATTATGTTTCATTGGTGATTGAATTTCAACAGTTTTCACGAAGATTCTACACCACGTTGAATTCAATGACATAAAATAAAAGCAAAACTGTTATACATTGAAAAATGGTAGGCACTATGAAGAATTGAGACGTTTAATGACTTAAGTCATAATTAGGAAATGTATATACGATCTACACAATCGTAGCTTACAAATAACGCAGAATGATCAAAATTCCAAGGAGGACTGAAATTGACATCTATTATGTAAAATATGGCACTCGATTTTTATAGGACTTTTTTGACTCATGTGATTGTCAAACTCGCATTAGGCTTGTTTTGAAAACTCAACATACCCCTATCGGCCTACTGTGGACGTTCGCAAACGTTCCGAACGTCCACAAACGTCCGTGAACGTCCGCGAACGTCCATCGAGTTTTTTATCAATTGTTCGTCGAAAATTTATAAGGAAATTGATATAATTTGTCAGTTTGGGTCACCCTGTAACCAAATCATGCAAAAGATATTGAAGTATATGGTCATAATAAAAGAATAGAATTCACTTGTTTTTTTTTTGTGACAGTCCGTGTATGTGTAAGTGTCAGTGTACACGGTCTGAGACGGACGAGAAAAACAAACAGTGAGTTGTATTATTTTATTATATCAACATATTTCAACATCTTTCGCACGATTTGGTTAAAGGGCAACCCTAATTGAGTAATTACATAATGTTGGCTTTTATTTTTCGACGAACAATTAATGAAAAACTCGATGAACGTTCACGGACGTTCACGGACATCCCCATGGCATGCCGATAGGGATAAGAAAAAAAAGTTCCTTTTGCAAACGTTCAGGGGACAGCTATTGATTATGATGTAAGTAAACTACTTAGTTATTGAGAGGGAAGGATTAATTTATTGGGAAATATTTATCACTTTTCAATCATTGTTTTAGTTATGTGCAGAGTTTCAAGTGATATTTCTCTAAACCCTAGTAATATTGATTCTTATAAAAACCTTGAAAGAAAATGAAATTTCTTATAGGAATTCGATTTCTTTTAAGATGCACCTTATAAAAACCTTATAAGAATTCAATTTCTTGTAAGATGATATTATAAAAACCTTATGAGAAACTGAAATTCCTTAATAATAATACCGATTTCCCAGTCAAATTTAAAAATTGTTTATCCACAAAGTAGACGTTTCGGCTCTGGTTTTGAGCCCTTTTAAAGACGTCTTAGTTATGAAAAATATAATAAACCCATTACACTGTTAGAAAAAGGACTCGAAACCACACTGAAAGTGCGAGAGTTTCCTCTTTACACCTTCAGTGTGTTATTGCACATCCCTTTCGGTGCGAGATTCCGTGTCGTATTTGAAAGCGTGCCTTTTTCATCTAAGCAAGACGGATATTACATCTTTTCAGTGTGAATGACGATCTCAAGTGTTGAGATACGAACGAATGTTAAAGTGCAGTGTGCATCAATGAAGTAAACTAAATCTTGCATTCTTTGGTGTTCGAAGACTTCAATTTGCCACCGTTCAGGACGACCTTACAACTGTCAAGATGTTTGCATGTTTCCAAGATATTACAAACACCTTTTCCTCACTCATAAAGTTACCAAAATACATAGAAAATTTTACATCCTTTATATCCAAACCTTATTAATAAATATTCAAGGATCGAAACGTGTTACATTTAACGTTTAGTTTTGATAAAAAAAACCAAACTTTCATGATTGTTAACTTTTTGAATTTTTTAAAAAAATGTTCAGCAATGCGTATTATTTTTTCAGCTTGTTGCATAAAAGTGTTGTTTTCCAATTTCATTATTTAAAAAATTCACATTAGTCGATCAGCTGATACGTAAGTAGTTACATCGTCCTTACGTTGCTCTCAAGATTGTCATTGTTTTTGCGATTTATTTAACAGTTTCTCGAGCCTATTTTGGGCAAATCTGTTTCAGGATGCGCAAATGCACCCGACTCTATAGTCGGATGCTTGGCATATTGCGAAATCACACTGATTTGACGGACTACTTATTTGGACTACAACATAGCCTCAAACTGACCAGTATGGCGGACGAATCTAGGGGAAAGGAAAGAAAAGAAAACTCGAAGACTTACAA
This sequence comes from Platygaster robiniae, assembly GCA_028476575.1. Classification (NCBI taxonomy): domain Eukaryota; kingdom Metazoa; phylum Arthropoda; class Insecta; order Hymenoptera; family Platygastridae; genus Platygaster; species Platygaster robiniae. The sequence goes on along the minus strand of CM052022.1, from coordinate 25,759,277 downwards.
ATGCTGCGGGAAGGAACTGTAAGCTGTGTATTGCATAAACTGCGGTGGATATTTCCACAAAACCTGCCTTGAAAAAGATACCTCCAACATCAAATGTATCGATGAGTTACGTAAATGTTACGTGATGTTGTAAACCTAATTTGAAATCCGAGATAACAACAAAACAAAGGACGGGCGATTTACATCAAAAAGAACTTGAAGGTATGAAAGAAAAATATGAAGCTTTTAGTCAGAAATATCTCGAAACGCAAAGAAATTAAGCTAAAATTGATTCGATAAAGTTCGATAAAGCCAATATGGAAATTTTATTGCTTAAAACTGTAATATCTGAATTTCTGAAAACTAAAAAAGGTGAAAAGAATAAATTGCTGATCAGTGAAATGAAGTTACTCGAAGAAAATAAAACACTACACGAAGAAACAGTACAAAATAAACATAACGATACATTCCATCTTTCGTACGCTGACGTCACCAGAACTACAACAAAAACTACTCATACAATTTTGAATGCTCCCTGGATACACGTCAAACCCAAGAAAACACAAGATGTCTTGATAACGAAAAAAGCAGTGACAACCAAAGTTGACACCAGAAAAATCAAAATCAATATAAATTCCTTGAAAGAAGTCAAAAATGGTGAAATAAAAATCAAATGTGCACGTAATGAGGATGTCAAAAAAATGGAGGAAGTATTGAAAACTACACTGACAAAAAGTTATGTAATGTAATGTAAAGGTGAAAGAAATACAAAACCCAAGAGTAACAATAATAGAAATTCAACAAGAGATGACAGAAAATGAACTAGAAGATGGTATCTGAAGACAAAACGTTAATGATGTATGTGATGAGAAACAAATTAACGTCAAAGTTGAACACATACAAAAAATGAGGAATTCAAACAGTTTTACTGCTTATGCGGAGATCAGTCCAGCTTGTGTTCGAAAAATGATGGAGAAGAAAAAATTTACATTGGATGGGAATGATGTAAAGTATATGAGGATTTCAATTGAGGCCGTTGCTGGAATTGTTGCGGTTTCTACCATAGTGGACGAAATCGCATCAATCAAGCAACTTGCAAGACGTGTGTAGGAAACCATCCTAGTAGGGAATGTCCTGACAGAACTGAACAGAAATGTACCAATTGCATCAGACAGGTAGAGAAAGATGAGAAGCAATTCGATGTAAACCACGAGGCATCTGTTGAAGAAAAATGCGAAACTTATAAACTTTTTATAACATTAAGAGTCAGCAAGGTAAACTATGAATAATGCTTTTCATGTTTGTTTTGATTATATGTAGAAAATCTTGATTAATTTTAATTAATTCCAATTAAAAGTAAATTATAGATGTTTATGGATGTTTTCTGATTTTGTTTCTTAATGTCAGAGAATATTTATTGTATGATTAACAATGTAAATATTGAAACTATTAGTTGTGATAATCTGAAAATTTTGGATAGAACGATTCCGAGAGATGGTTTTTACATCTTTAATGTAAATATTCGCAGCCTTGGCAAACGTTTTGAGGATATAAAAATAACAATCTCTAGTACGTGTAAGAAACCGGATATCATAATTTATACAGAATCATTGTGGATAATATTTGCGAAAGAATTTGAATTAGATGACTGTGACGTCCGGAGTCAGAACTCCGAAGCGCCACGATATTTTATATTGAGTCTAAGTCCTGGTGGACGACCTGGTCACGGTCACGCCCTCCGCGGAGTTAGGCTCAATGTCCGTGTTTATTGCTGGTAAGGCTAACCGCATATACACAAGAACACTCGAGATAGGATTTCGGGAAAACCTCAAATAAATATATCAAGAAGATAATAATTACTTGTAGACTGTCTTCAATTATAATTGACAATTTGCTCAGCACGACTTCACAATAAACTGTTTCCCGGATCTTTCCTCAACCTTGATCGGCAGGGCTATGAACCCTATAGAAGGATGCCCGACTTGGTCTCTGGCATATGTATGGAATCATATATGTTCAGTCCCTTCAACAACAAGCGATGTCTCCAAGAGAACACCACGGACACATTGCCCTGGGGACGTTACAAGATTGAAGCGCCGATGGATATTGACTAATCTTCGATCTAAACTGATCCGTAATCATAAAAATATGAAAATATGTTAATGTATAATATAAATATGTAAATTAAGTGGTCACAGAAATAAATCAAAAAATGTCAATTAATTCAAAGTTGAAGTTAGAAATTAAGAATGACAATTTCTTCAAATTATTATATTTCCTACCCCTATCTAATAATGTTAGAGTGACAAAATGTATGCATACTGATATATGTTTGAATAAATGTTTTATTCATTACTTGCATATCTGTTTCACCCAAACATCACCCTAACATTGCCTCGGGAATTCATCATTTCATTGAAAACAACCTAGATGCATTGTTTATTGCATGCAAGCACCTGGAAGGAGTGCATTCAACAGAGTTGAAAGAGAATGGCTCCTTTGAGTAAAGAACTTTCGGGCCTTCTATTGCCACATGAACATTACGGTAGTCATTTAAACGACAGTGGGAAAACAATAGATGCCGAAAAAGAAAAAAAGAATTTTGAATTTGCTGGTCAGACGTTAGCCGTAATATGGTCAAATTCAGTTATTGACGGGTACCTAGTTATAAGTGAATATATAACTTCAGAAAATTCAGAGATTCAAGAGTCACAAATAATACAGAAATCTCAAGAATGGCAAAATGTTAATGTAAGATCAAGTCAATATTTGTTTACAAATTGTAAAATGTTAAGATTCAAAATGCTGCTCTGAATGAAGTAATTCAATTTTCAAAATAGTTCCCGTCGAAGTTTCGATATACGAATAACGATATACGAATAACAAAGTTTCTGTCGTTATGCTTATTGAAAACGATACAAAATACTATGTCCAATGATAAATTCCAGTCATTTAAAAAAATACCATATGACATTATGTGTCCTTCAATCAAAAAAGATATTAAACTTAAAATATGTTCGAAATGTGGTCTTTACATTGCTTTAATTGAAAAATTAAAGACACATAAAATAAATTGTGGAGTCCAACCAGTTCCTTGTAAAATTCAACCTGTACGAATAGCGGCAAGTCGGCAAAAAGAGTTTTTAGCTGTCATTATAAATTTTGAAAATGAAGATGAATTTAAATGGGTAGATCAAGAAAATATTGATACAAGTGATTTTATTGAAAATAAAAAAATCGACTTTCCGGCACCAATTGTAACCATTGAGGAAGAGAGACTTTTGGGAAGAAATAAGCTAGGATAAACGATGGATTATATCTAAAGTAGGACTAATAGTATATTGAAACTTTTTATAGACTTCTACACGATTGTATTTGTGAAATGCGAAAATATAACTTTCAAATGTAAAAATGGATTTTTTTTTAATTCCTGAAAAAAAATCATAAGTTCATTCAACTTTACTTGGGTATCTCTTTTTTTTATGAAAGAAGAAATAAAGGGAAAAAAATACGAACATTTCAAAAAAGGTTCTTATTTTAAACAATGATAGAGGGGAGGAGTATCGATCACCGTCACATGACACTTTGAGAGGTCTGTCGAACCGTCACAATCTGTCACAGGGGGGTGGGTGGGGTCAATTTTGACGAATTTTAGCGTCACGAGATTTATGGACGTTCCCTAAGAAAAACAAATAACCTCGAATAAAAGTTCATCATTCATAGAAAAACGTATTATCGAGACAATAGAAATCAAATTCCCAATTAAGTCATTGATAATAATCATTCGACTTGATACTATGTAATATACGGCTGGAATAAAATTCCAAAGTGATAACAGTTTTGAACAAATATTTCAAGAGCTCCAAATGACGTTGTTCCATCACTCTATGAGATAAACCAGCGCGGTGTATATGAATTCGTGTGACCGGTGATCGTTATCTACCTTAAATATCTTCGAAAATGCTACAGGCCTAATCAAGCATATTATTTCCAAGTTCGTAACTCTACTTTATTGTTTATTGATTCGTCATCTCCAAATCCATTATTTTGTTAAGGAAAATTTTTCTGGAGGTGAGTGAAATATAATAATAAAAGAGGTATGGAAAATCCGCAGAGAATCCGTGAGGAAACTCGAGGAAATCAGCGGAAAACTCGGAACAAACAATGAAAATTCAAGAAATCAGCGGAAACCTGAAGGTCACCTCGAGAAAATCAGTTGAAAACTCGAGAAATCAGGAGAAAACTGGAGGAAGTCATTGTGAAACTCGGGAAAAACATTCAAAATTCAAGGAATAAGCGGAAACCCGAAGGAAAACTCGAGGAAAGATAATCAGTAGAAAACTCGGAAATCAGTGGAAAACTGGACGGTGTCATTGAGAAACTGCGGAAAACAGATGGCAAATAAAAAAATGGGTTAGAACATGCAGAAAAGAAAGATGAAACTGTGATAAAAGGATGGAAAATCATGAGAAACAAGGAAAATAGCAGAAATGCAATAAGATCAACATAAAAAGTACGCGATGGGAGCAGATGGCTCCAAAGACAGCTATCAATTGTTAGAGCAATAAATTTTTAAATCTTAATAACAAACTGATAAAATAAAATAGAAAAAGATAAAATAAAACTACGGGCAGCGTTTAAATTATCGACTGTGACATATGATAACAGATACCGACGGGATTGGATTAGATTCCTACCATTTAACTCAATTTAGGCTCCTATCTTACTGACAAGAGGTATTGAAGATAGTTCATCTACCTCACCGACAAGAGGTATAACTTGCCACGCCCATACCTTACCGACCGTGTAGGACGGGTTGCATCCCGCTGCCCCTGAGGCAGAACCCCCACAGCTCGCCTTCTGCGGAATTCATCGCAAATGATGACCGATTTTATGCATCCGAAATATGGCTGGTGAAAGCATTGTTGCGAATTCCTTTTCTCGATAAAAAACATCGAAAATCATTAAACTTTATCCATGAACAAAGAAATACGTTGTACGATACATACATATCATTCAACTGTTCTTCGTAGCCATTACATAGATTAAGCCAAGAAAATTATGAAGATGCAGCTGTCGGGTATGTTTGTTTACAAACAAACCAATCTATGTGTACCGTGTAACATTAGAGGGAAAACTTGTCTAGAACATGAAGTCAGGAAAAAAAATACGTCGTCAATGTCATTGTTGATGACGACAAAATTTGACAGAAATTTGAAGACAAAAATTGAAAATGCTACGTTCGAAGATTGCGCAGCATCTCAAGGAAAAAATTATAAAATCTTCCCTTTATTGTTCCGAGTGATTGAACGTACTCGGAAATAATTGTAAATATTGTATCATTTTTCTTAAAAATTATTCATGACAAAAAAAAAAAAAAATCGCCCAAAGACTTTTTATACTTGTTGCTACATGAAAACAAATATTTATGATCATAATAATTCCAATCTATTTTTTAATATTATTTTATGATAATTAATTGCAGTTTATGATGTGACAATGAGTAATTTGTACTGATTTGTTTTATATTTATTTAATAGTATTGTGATTAGATTTCTCTAACAGTTATAGTAATATTCACATATTTATTTTCTATACATTAGCTATTTTTTATTATAATTATTATAAATTTCCTCATCAGTTATTATTAAATTGAAGTTGGAGAAAAGTCTATGTACTTATATTTCTTTATTTATACTCTACAAACAATGTAGACCGGAAAAAGGAGTCAAAGTACGACTCTCGTAATCAGTAACTTTTCGACTCGGCAGACGATATGGTCTGACGATGAAAATGACGATCTTATTTTACGATTCGTCATGACAACTTGAATGACGAGACTCGTTATCGGTCATCTTATGACTCATCGGTTGGCTCGTCAAGTACATCGTCAGATGATGTAATTATAATAATATAAAAAATTTCCCCTCATTTTATTCGTTACAAATTGTTCGTTCAACTGTCATTATAAGATGTACCTAGTTTGGGAATGTCCACATATTACATCATCAATTTTTTACCCATTTTCGACCCCCTCCCTCCCCATATTATCAACCGTCATCATTCCGCAGACTCCACCCTTTGTGTTGACGTCATCACATAAAAAAATTTTATATGTATTTATATTTATATGATACTTTTAAAAAAGACTAATTTTATGCATTAAAGTTCAACTTCCAGAGATGCAAGAGAAAAATTTCGGAAATCGATAGAGTTGGCTTTGAAAAGAAAATTTCGCGTGTCTACAAGTAAATAAAACTGACATAATGGTGAACCTTATTGGAAAATGACAGGCTGATATTGGTAGAACCGTTCTTTGGGTATGGCAATCGAGGTGGTAAGCCCCCACTTCCCCTATGCACGTGTATTTTACTGTTTGTTTGAAATTTTTTTCTCGAAATATTGTAAAAATTACTCTAGTCAAAACCTTAAATAAAAAAAGTAATTTACACAATTTATTCATCAAATGATCAAAATATTATTGTAAGATAATTTTCTGAGAAGGTATATTGTAAAAAGATTTCAAAAGAGTCGAAAAAGACATCACGTTTTGGCAACGAATAAAAGTTAAATGTTTAAAAATCTCAGGAATAATATTGAGTAGCAATATTCATTTCATATGAATGCAGCGCCAAATTTCAGAAAAATCAGATTGCCATTTGAAAAAACGCGTGCTAGGTTTGAAAATTTCTCAAACTTTATGGAAAAAATTTTTTTTAATGATTACGTCATCATCTTTGGAACCCCTACACTCCCCTACGTCATTATCCGTCATCAAACTTAACACCCCCTCCCCCTCTAAGAGTGATGACGTAATATGTGGACTGCCCCTTTCATCACTGGAAACAAATTTTTATATATTGAAAATTCCTGCTTTATTGGGATTTGAAACTTGTCTCGCTCGCTTTCAAACTATACGCACGCAATTGAACCACTGCGCTAAATCCTATACCGACAAAAATTCTGGTTCTTGATCGTTCTTCTTATGCCGGTGTCGCAAATTTTGGAACTATCACACCACTAAAAATTTAATATGCTGAGTTTTGACATGATAAGATCTGTTTCGTAGCTTTATATATGGTAGAATATGTTTAGGGTTGCTCTGAACCCTGAAATAAGATCGCTTTACAGAAATTGCATAACTAACTTAGCGGTCATTCAAAAAATTTGACGAACCAAAATATTTATTCAAATTATTGTTGGTCGGAAATTCACCAAGTAGTCACTCGGTTTTCACGATGTCACCAAAATTACCATTTTTTTCTGTAAATTTTTAGTCCTTGACAACCTGTACATGGTCCAGGGAGTAGTTTTTCAAAATTCAATTGTTTAGTTGTTGTTTTATTAACTTTAAAAATGAGGCAATTTTTTTCGTTAAATAGGTGTGCAAGAAATACGGAACCAACGTACCCCAAATTTAAACGATATATGTAAAAGCCTCTATACTATGAAATGATTAATATTTTGTTGAAAAAAATTTTTTTCCTAACCTTTTTATAGACCAATTGTTTTTTATTGATGTTCTCAATCAATTTAAAAAAAATTTTTTGTATATTAACGTTCCTGACCCATATTTTTTACAAAATTGGAAAAAAAATCTTTAGGATCATGCTCGAGTTAAAGCATGTGTTCAAAATTTCACTGTTGTACAAGTTATTGATTATTCATATTTTTCATATCGTTCAGGCACCGCAGAACATTTAAGTGCCCTTACTTTTTCAGTTTTCGTAATCTTTTCATTGTTTGCAATAATTCTCAAATGGTCCATACTACTTCATGTTGCGATCCAAACAACAACAAAAAACTGCGGGTTTGTTACAAAGAATTTATTCGCTCAATCGCTCAATAATGTAACGAGAAATCGAAAAACTTTATCGGTCTACATATGTGTGATTCTTGTTGGAGGAAAGTGAACAGTGTTGCAAACACAACAAATAGTGCATCTGAAAGAATTTGTGTGTGTGCAGATATCGATGAACACGGGTAAGAAAAAGTTGACTACAAGGATAGTGGAAAATCAGATCGAATTTTGGAGTGTAAAAAAGTTGATGATGTTTCGAAAGTGAAAAAAAAATTTTCTTGCAAGAATTAGTAATACCAATAATCTAGAACAAAAGCTTTTCTCAGCTGTCTCAAAAACTTCACACTGTAACTTTTTTGTTACTTTGTTCTTGATGTACTATTGTTGTTGATAGTTTCTCTATCATTTATGTTTGTATTGTTAAATTGTTCTAAATTTTTGATTCAAAGTGCAAGCCGACATTTTATTACTAAAACATCAAATTCTTCACTGTGTAATTGTTCTTTTAAGAGGACGATTCGATATTTATTAATGATTTATTAATTTTAAAATCAAGTTTTTCATTAATAAGTTGTTGACTTTGACAATCGCTTAACTGCAATAATAGCTTTTCAGTAATGCAGTAAATTTAATCATATAAGGATTATTCTTTTATTTGATGATTTTAATTGATTTTGATTAAAAAAATCATTTATTTGATTCAATGGTTGAACTTGAGTGTTATTATTGTTTATGAAAATCATTTGATAATGCTTCCAGAAAGAGTTACGTCTTTTTTTATTTGTAAATATAACTTTGTAAATAATGCAAAAATATCAGAGAATAATTGTCAACATGTTTTAATTAATCATTATTTTTACTTTGCGATTTCTAATTTACTATACTGAATTTTGTGACTAGTAATTTACATTAAAATTTCAAAATTATTCTATGGAAGAGTTTATTTTTATATTTCAAAAACATTATTCGACAATTAATCTTTGTTAGATAGTGATGAGATTTTTTGTTACTATGATTTTAAAGTGATTTGAATTCATGAATTTTCTTTGAAAATTTTATATAGGAATTTCTCCAAAGTAAAAGAGTTCAAAAAAATTAAGAAATATGTAAATAGAAAATAGTTATAGATATAGACTCTAATAAAATATTGAAATTTTCGAATAAAAAATATTTGTGATCTTGATATTCAGTAACTTTTGAAATCATCAATTATAATAATTGAATTACAGTACCTTTTCTGAGTAGTGCCGCGGTTTTCTGTGTCACTCCCATGTGCCGTGGCGCCACATCGATGGGTTAGAGAATGACAACCGTGGCACTATTCAGAAAGAGTACCGTATTTGATACGCTTTGTAACTTCAGCCAGTGATTCATCTATTCAATGCATTAATATAAAAAAGAAATTAAGACAGTATTATTAAATGTTTGAATTTCGCAAAACCGAGTATGGGATAATTGAATAATGTACAGGAATTTATGGGAAATATACAGACAGGAATTTCATTTATCCTATTCAGTAGACACCCTGAGTTTGAAAAATTTGAAACATATATACGATTTCAGAAAATGTCGATAGATGTTGAAGATTGTGTTATTAATCATATTATTCTGAAGTACACATGAAACGATTTCTTTATTATTATTAAAAGTAATATTCTTGAAAAGTAACAAAAAAAAAAAAAAAAAAAATGAAAAACTTTGGCATGTCGTACAAATTTTTATTAAGTTTGGATAATTTCCAATGGTTTTCACTATATCCAAAATTTAGATAATTTAGAAAAAAAAACGATGTGTTTAAATTTTTGTAAATTGTAAACAATTTTTAAAAATTTGAAAAATTTGTACAATTTCAGAAAATGCTAGTCAATTTTATAATTTTTTCTCCTAACTATAATCATCACTTTGGAATTTACATACAGATGTTTTTGAAGTTTCCAAAAACAATTTTAAAAACTTACAAATTATTGAAAAATGAAAAACCTAAGTGTTGGACAAATTTCTATAAAATTTTGAAATTTTGAATTTCTTATCTAATACGAATTATGTTTCACATGTTTACTATTTTAAGGAATGAACAACACTCCAATTTAAGATCGTTGATAACCTTGAAAATCACAATAATTTCTAGAATTTAACAAACACTTCATAAATTGTGTCTGTTCAGTAGGTATATTGTATATTTTTAAAAATTATGCAAGAAGATACAGTTTCATGTTTTGAAAAATTAAGAGAAATCTTACCTTATAATATTGAACAATCTTTGAAAATCTCATTAAATTCAAAAAATTTGTGTATTTCAAGAATTTCAACCAATGATAAACTATCACAATGGAGAAAATTGCAAACGACTCTGGGTTATTATATAAATCTGTAGAATTTTGAAAAATGTTATTAAATTTTATATATTGTCATCATTATCATATGTCTTTAAAATATTCATGATAAATTCTTTATTGTGGTTTTTTGACTAAAATTCACTCAACTTGAAAATTTCATAACCATATTCTAACAATATTTTATATTTAATGAATTTTTATCAAGTTTGCAAAGTTTGAAATAGTTTATATTTTATCCAACATTTTCATCAATCAAAGAGCACAAAGTTCAGGAATCGTCAATAATCCATAAAAATTTAAATGAATCGTAAATTCTCAGAAAAGGTTCTGAAGTTTCGTAGATATTAGGAATCCCAGAATACTCGAGAAAATGTGATACCCTTGCAATTTGAATTGATGAAAATTGAAAATGAGCTCATTCGTACTTGTTTACGTGAGATATTTTTCATCGCAGTTGCCGAAAAGTCACTTCAAAATGTCAGTTTTGAGGTTAGAGTGATTAAAATGTAATTATTTAATATTTAACATTAGCATGTAACATAAAGACGTAGTTTTACGTAACGGCACACTTCTGTGTGCTGTTTTTTTTCTATCTTTTTCATAGAGAAAATGATCAATTTCTTGTTACTTCGTCTCTTCTTGATATTAATCGTACTTTTTAAGAAAATGTTATTCAATTTTTCATCTTCTTTTGTAACTTTCATTTCAAGGCTTCAATAATCATTCTAACAATGTAAGACATCTTATCAAGTATGACGAGTTGGCGAACTTGCGCAATCTTCTTATATTCTTGCATCTAACGTGCGTTTTTTTTTCAGTTCTACTCGTCCGGAGGCCACGAGACACCTGTTCTCCTTCCTTGTTTCCAAAGGCTGCCACTCGCGCCAGAAAGTGCCAATTGCACTAAATAGGCTGCCACTTGCGCCTTACAGGCTGCCACTTGCGCCTTACAGGCTGCCACTTGCGCCAAAAAGAGCGCAACTTGCACCAAATAGGCAGCCACTTGTGCCTTGCAGGCTGCCACTTGCACCTTGTAGACTACAGAGTGCCATTTGCTTTGTATAATTTGCCACTTGCGCCGTACAGGCTAATACTTGAGCCAATACTAACTGCCATTTGCACCACGCAGGTAGCTTTATATTTTGATAAAAGATCTTTTCTTGAGCTGATCAGATATTGTTCTCTATTTCTATATTTATATAAATAAATGGTGGAGATCATTCGAGTTGTTTACCCCGACACATATTGTGCTCATTAATATATAAAATCGTATAAATATGAATACAGCATTTTTCTGTACTGATTCGGCGACAAGAGACAAAAAAATCATAATGAATCACGCAGAAACTGACGGTTTGCTCGAAGACGTTCACACGAACTGCTTTGCGCGCTTACTACATGATAAAATGAATGTTGAAATCCGACCAACTTATTTGAGAGATGCACCATTTCTCATTGAACCTGTTAGGCCTGATTTTGATCATATCCAAATTTTACATCGTCCAGGACATTGGACATGTAGTTACTATGTTACTGAAAAAATTACAATTCACGATTCCAAGTTAGGATCTGTACGTTTACACGAAGAACAGATTCAATTCCTCAAAAGTTTGAACCCCCACATGGAAATCAATGAGGCGACTATATGTTTCGCAGAAGTACAACAGCAACAGGATAGTCATTCGTGCGGACCATTTGAAATTGCATTCGCTACATCACTTGCTGTTGGTATTGATCCACAAAAAGTGCTTTATAAGTTTGAAAAATTACGAACACACTTGTACACTATGCTGACTGAGTCTATGTTCGATCATTTTGTCCAAGAAGATTCCTTGGTTCGAAAACCACAAACAGTGTTGCTCATTTCATTAGCAATGAACAAGCGTCAGACGTATATATTTTATTAACAAAGGAAAAATTCGGCAAACATCAAGAATCACGGTCTGTCTACTCAGTGCGAGAAATCTGATACTTGTAATAAAAAAGTGGTGGCAGTTCAAAAATATGAAAATATGGCGATCAGAGAAATGTCTGCTCAGAGCAACAACAAGGCTAACAAAAAAAATTCCTATCTTTCAATTGATACAACTGTACTCGAAAAACAGGTTTGCTCCAAGCAACAGGCCTGTTCTGGCAAAAAGCATTTCTTCTTCAAGCAACGGAACAGTTCCAGAACAAAACATTGCTTCTCCAAGGAACACTGCTACTCTAAAACAAAACATTTATTCTCAAAGCAACTTAACTATACTCAAAAACACATCTGTTCCAAGTGAAAACTTTCGGTTGAATAACATTGAATATGCCTCTAAAAATTTGTCTTCTCAAAGCATCTAAATGACTTTAGACAGTGGAAAATCTTTAAGCTGCAACCGTGCAAAAAAACGACATGTCCCCGCCCAAAGCAAAAGATGCAAGTTTCAAAAATAATCTCCAGTAGAAAGAATCGATGAACTTGATCAGATAAAAGTAACTTATTTGTCTGATAACTGCAAAAATATTCCAAATCAGTCACAAGGGTCAAATAACAATGAAAAGGTTAACAAAGTCGATGCGTCACGACCTTTGATTGATAAAGTTTGCAACATCAAGAACAATGGAAAATATCTTGATGATGAAATTTTGAAAGTTGATAGGAACTGTGCATTTACTTACCAGAATATAGTTAATAATATGTTAAAACGTCAAATATCCATGACATGTGACACGACACTAGAAAAATCAAAAAAGCAGAAAATGGAAGGGAAAACTTTACTTCATAAGTCAGCTGAAAAAGATGAGGCCATGAACATCGTTCAGGAAAATCAGTCTAATCAGAAGCAAAAAAGAAAAAAGACTTCAACATCCAAATCAAGAAAACGAGGGCAATGTGAACTTTCAAATGAAACTGCTTTGATAATCACCAGTGAGGCTTGGCTTAATAATATGCACATTGATCTTTTTAAAAATATATTGAAACAAAAAACTTCATCTATCCCATGTTCTACTCTTTTATTGCAAAAACCTGAACTGATTCGTCCTACAAATTAAAAAAAATGTCATATACAAATTTTTTTCAGTATGAGTGATGACAATTTTATTCAAAAGGATTGTCCTGAGGGACACTGGTTTTCTTGCTACTATGACGGAATCGATGTACATATATACTACTCTTTAAATAATAAAAGGTTGCATGAACATCATAAGCAGTTTCTTGAAAAGCTGTTCCCTTTTCATTCTGTGGACGATATAACTATACACTTTCCTACAGTTGACTAGCAACCAAATTCCAACGACTGTGGTGTATATGCTATTGCGTTTGCTACTTCTCTTGCTTTAGGCATGAAACTCGGTGAAATTACATATGATTCGTCGAAAATGCGCGAGCACTTACTTTACAATTTACGAAATCATGACTTGCAGCCATTTCCATTAATTGATGATATATGTATCCTGACAAGGAATAGTTCAGACGGTGATGTTATAAATTTTGATTTAATGGTTACAGCTGAGAAATCATATCCCCTATTCAACGATCAAGAACGAAAGATAATGAATGAAGTCAGAAAGTCTGAGACCAAGAGATACCATAATCCACAGCATTACGTGCAGAATAAAGTTAGAAGATCGCAACAATTTCGAGATTATTACAAGAGAAATAAAGCTGCCATAAAGCAATTAAAAACAGAATATCATTAAAAAAAAGGCTTATTATTCACAGAGAAAATGAACTTACCTTCAAAAGTGTAAAGGTTTTTTGAAGAAACAGAAAGTTTATTCTCAACGTTATTACGCAAGAAACAAACGTTTGATATTGCAACGACGTCAAATGTATAACGCAACCAATAAAAATAAATTGCTCTCGAATTCCAAAACGTACAAACAAAATTATTACAATAAGAAATATACAAAAAAAGAACATGATATGCGTATTATCAGCAATAAATGTTTGTTACGAATAGAGGCTCATGTATAATCACAAAAAAGTAGCAGCCGTAGACAGGGAAGGAAGTTACATATGGTACGTAATTCTATAAGAACAAATGTGAAAGTCAGATATCTCATTTTGCGTCATTGTCGTATTGTTTTGAATTGCCTAGTTTGAAAACCTTTTTTTAATTACAGACGATTCCGAGTGTTACGTACTAAATTGAATCGAGGGAGAGCACATATGAAAAAATTGAATTCGAGTCAAAAATAAATTTCGTAAATTCAAATCTGCAACAGCTCTGCGCTTGTCTGCGGAAGCTATCAATAGAAACATCGCTAAATCGATGGATAGACAGGTTGATTCCAAATCACGATTAAATAATCGACTGCGCGCTGTAAATATTTACACACGGTTCAGACAAGAAAGGAATCGATACATCTTTTATATAAAAAAGGATTTGAGCATGTTGCGAAGTAAAGCTGAAGTATGCCTAACGCGTGCTCAAAATTGTCCTGACCTCAACGTCAAAGAAAAATTCGAAGCATTATATGAAATAGCAAAACATCTACCTTCCTCGTAAGCATACTATTATGAAGCATCATATCATCATTGCTCACCTCTAAATAATATCAATTGAAACAAACCAGAATCTGATCATACTTATGCTAAAAGTAAAACCGAACGATGTAACGAAAACATGAATACCTCACAGATCATACATAATTTAAGTTTGAAATATGATTCTGAATTTGATGACAATATCTTCCAAAAACATGATCTGTCTTAAAAAGTGAAATTCTAGCAGACAGCTGATAAATATGTTGTGAATGAACTTGGTTATGTAACCAATGTATTCTCTGTTAATTACGATGAAAAAGAAAGACCATATTAGGATTGTACTGAAAAGTGTCGCATTGACGATGCGTCAGTATTGTTATGGTACGAAAATTTTTTTAAATCTTCGATTTCTTGTAATAGGAAAAGTCTTCATACTTTCATTAATGCGATATGATTTTGTGATAGAGAATACATGTCCAATGGTTTGGGTCATTTGTTTATGTGCTACATCGAACCAAAGACTTGCAAATCGGCATTTTTGCCTGTTTTGGTTTTAGCTCCACATTTTCCACAAGTAAGGACCATAAAAAGGATAGTTAATAGAGTAATGAGTAATTATCGTTTTATATGTTCAATTGATGAAGGCTTCGACCAAAATAACGTTGATTATCTGAAAACCATCCGCGACAAGGCACTTGAAGAATTCAAAGTGGTCATTGATGAACATGAGATAAATCTTGTGGAGGATGACATAATATCTAAGGTTTTAAATCTTTTGCAGAAAAAAATAAAATAGCAAGTGATTTCAATTGAAAATACTGCTTGAATTTTTTTCGTAAAAACAAACGCCACCCACTTGTATTCAGAACAACTTGAAATTTGATCCGATACCTGCAGAAATACAACGTTTGAACAATGACGGAAGAATGTTTATTCAACGTGCCAAAGCATTCCAAGTTGTCCAGCAGATGGACATGATATCAAAGAAAAAAAAATGTACCACACAGGCACAAAATTCAGAAAGTAAAAGAAAGGACTTTTCATGGGAACCAGATCTAACTAATATTGAATATCTTGTCGGAGAAGCAGACGTGGATAGGGAGAAAAAATCGGAAAAAGAACCAGCACTTGTCACTCAAGCAGATGCTGACGACAGCTATTATGAACAATTCACGATCTCCCTAATTTATGACAAGCGTGAAAACAAAAATTCAACTAAATTATATTAACAATGTAAAGTAAAAGATGTATCATTAGACAACCGGTGTAGGATTTTAGATCTATTATGCTTTCCATATTTGTATTCTAATGGAATGAATGGACAACATGAAAATAGACCAACACCATAAAGTGATTCATCATTTATAAAAACAAGGCTGAAGTCAAAAGATCCGAGATACAGACTTGACATACAATATCTTTTTTATTTGTTAAATGATCACAACATAAGACAAATTAAAGCAGATATACCAAAAGCTGAATGTTAGTAATCCACGCGAAAAATATACAGCAGGAAAATATTTAGAATTAATGTCAAAAGACTTACTAGAACGACAATTGACAACAATATTCTTGAGTTTGAGAAATACGGAGCAATACTAAAATATTCCAAGAAGTAATCTGCGGTGTATGATAGAAAATTACGGCCCGGCCACATGGTTCTTAACTTTGAGCCTAGCGGAATGGCTATGGTTGGATACGATAGATTATGTTCGTGAAGTGAATGCTCAACACATGAATAAAATGTCTGCGAATCAAATTATTGCCTCAGATCCTGTCTTTGTTTTGAAATTTAATGATAACGAATTTCATGCCATGTTGGATTTCTTGTATTCGAAAGATAATCCTATCGAAGAAATCGTACATCATTTTTGGAGAAGAGAATATCAAGGTAGAGGTACTCAGCATTTTCATTTACTGCTGTGGGTGAAAGATGCTCCAATATTGGGGATAGACGATAACGAAAGCGTTGCCAAATTCATTACAAAATATATAACTTGCAGGATTCCCAATCCTAAAAGTTCACCAACCTTATACAACCGAGTGTTAGCTCATCAAAAACATTATCATCATTCGTACTGCTTGCGAAGGAAAAAGTTATACAATGGTTGAACAAAGTCTTTATGTCTTTCTGGGTTTTCTAGACCAATTTCTAGAACATTATCATTAAGAGACGTTATCACATCTATCGCTGGCAGGAAGAAATTACAAAGCAACAGCCGATTATATGATCTACAGCATAATAAAAAAGAAGTAGATATAAACGACTATAACCCAACTATTTTAACTGCTTGGGAAGATAATATGGACATACAGTTTGTTGGTGAAAAATCAACCATGTTGAATTGGTACTGCATTAAATACACGACGAAATCCGAAAAAAGCTATGATGGAAATTTGTTCAGTGATATACAGTCAAATGCTTCAGTTTGTAGCCGGTTATGGAATATTGGAATGCAAGCTTTGAATAATAGAGAATGCAGTGCTCTCGAAGTGGCTGATAGTCTATTGAGTATACCTTTGTATGGAACGGACTACTACACGCAAATCTTTTGGTTAGATGTCAATTCGATTATAAATCAGATAATAAAATCCAAAACAAAATCGAACAGTTGAATCCCGAATCTAACGAAATATTCTGTCCTAATATCATTGACGACTACTATTCACATAGGCCACAGATTCATAAATCAATGACATTGTATGATTTCGCGCGATAGTGCGACATCGTTAATAAAGCGCCAGTTGATCTAGAAGTAGAATACTTTACTATAAAGAAAAAATATTTCAAAATAAGGAAATGTCCCATGCTTATTAACCATTACAGAAACAATCCCTAAATTCAGCCAGAGAGATATTTTTACGCTTTGCTGTTATCCATGGAGGGATATTTCTGAATTGAAAAATGGTTGTGATTCACATGCAGAATCGTTCTCTACAGTGCAATCAACTCTTCATGATGCCATGAAGTACCATGAAAAATTCACTGATATCAAAAACGGAATCGATACTGTTAAAGAAATGGTGCAAGAGAAAATTGATAATCCGTCCGCAAATGAGTGTAAAGATGAAAATTTTTTGGGTTGTGACACTGTTGAGGTTGGTGATGCGATGAAAGATTTTCATGATGCAGGAGCTAAATTAGATGAAGATTTGTCTCAAAAGGATTTCAGGATTAAATGTAGATCAGAGAAAAGTGTTCGATCAAGTGTGTGTAGCTATTGATAACAAAAAACAACCATTAAGACTTTTTGTAAGAGGAGAAGGTGGAACTGGCAAAAGTCGTTTAATACAAGCACTTCAAGGCCATGTTACTGAAGAATATAAAAAAGATACAGCTGTAACTGCTCTAACTCGTATAGCAGCTTTTAATATTAATGGCTTGACAGTTCATAGCCTTTTTAATTACCAGTTGAGCATGACAAGACTCCAATGTATAAAGAATTGTCAGACACAGTTATTCAAATACTGAGAGATGAACTCAAAAATGTAGAATTGATAATCATCGATGAAGTTTCTATGATATCGAACGTAACTCTAATATACATCAATCTTCGGCTTATTCAAATATTCAATTCATCGTCAGAAGAAAATGGATGGTTTGGTGAAAAACAAATACTTATATTTGGCGATTTACTGCAACTGCCACCTGTACGTAAGGATCCCAGTTTCATAAAAATGTCTGAAGATCAAGTCAATAAATACCTTGGCTCGTTGAGCGCTTATAACTTGTGGAGTCTCTTTAAATATGAGGTGCTAACCATCAACATGCGACAAAAAAATGATAAAAAATATAGACAATTACTGTCTCGAGTACGCTTTGGCACGGTTCTGACAACAGACATTGAACTATTGCAAAAAAGAGTCATAGAATTTCATACGTCGAGCTTTAATGAACGATTGAATGAGCTTAGTGTGTACATAAATTCATTACCTTTTGAAACAGTATGTTTGCTGCCAACGAACAATCTATGTGATACCCTCAATTCAGCTATACTCGAAAAATTGTCTACCACAGAAATCTTGCTATATTCTCGTGACAAGTTTTAGTTTCTGAATTATTTGAAAGCGAAAGTTATAAAAGCATTGAATTCTGATAAAGAGGGCGTTTCAAGAACAGCTGGGTTGTCCAAACTCATAAAAGTAAAAATTGGTGCAAAGATCATGATTCGGCGAAATATTGATGTTACGAAAGGTCTTGTCAATGGCACTATTGCTACAATCAAATCAGTAACTCCATCAATAGACGACATATTTCACGAAAAAATTTCTATAACAACTCGTGCCCCTGGAGCCCTTCTTTTTCCCATTTAAATAACATGGCATTTTGTCTTTATCGCAGTCAATATTTTTTTGCCGCCATAAAAATTAGCCTAAAAATATGGTTGACACGTAAAATTGCTCGTTAGGGTGGCAAAAAACTACGAAAAAATCAAAACCGGTCAGTTATAGTATTCCGCACGTAATATTCAACAAGCAAAATCGGATAATATTCGATTTTGCGAGTTTTACGTGTTCCAACTTGTTATTTCACTGAATATCTGTAATATTCCATATTATAAGTATATTTTCCGCATTTTGTTGATACTTGATAACAATTTGGAATATTGAGAAGTAATGATTAATTATTTATCATCTTTCCATAATGACTGATAACAATCATTCATAATAAAACAGTAAAAATATCAATAAGAATCGTATTTTGGAGTATTTCACGATTTTTGTGTACTTTGTAATTTGATATACTAAGCTTTCTATGACTGAGTGCCATACATATTTATAATTCTAATGCTACTTGAAGAATGGCAATGCAACTTGATTCGAACAGTTACTGATATAATGTTACAGTACGATTATGTCACATTTTCATAATTAGTAATAAAACTCCTACAGTTGAAGTTATCAAATCTGTAGAATATGTATGAAATCCTTATTTTAAAATTATATGTTTATTTCTACACTATTTTGAAGCTTTTCTAGAACAATACAAAACTTCAGTTGCTCTTTCCTGTTGCTGATGAACAAAAAATTGTGAAATAGTCAAAAACACGATTCTTATTGATATTTTTACTGTTTCGTTATGAATAATTGTTATCATTCGTTATTGAACGTTAATAAATAATTCATCATCACTTTTCAATATCCTGAATTGTTATCAAGTATATTCAGTGAAATAACAAGTTGGAACACATAAAACTCGTAAAATTGAATATTATCCGATTTTGCTTGTTGAATATTACGTGCGGAATACTATAACTGACCGTTTTTTATTTTTTCGTAGTTTTCTGCAACCCTAACGAGCAATTTTACGTATCAGCCATATTTTTAGGCTGATTTTTATAGCGACCAAAAAATATTGACTGCGATAAAGACAAAATGCCATGTTATTTAAATGGGAAAAAGAAGGGCTCCAGGGGCACGGGTTAAAGTTGGGTAAAAAATCAGAAAAAATTCAGGGATTTTTTTGAATTATTTGGAACCAATTTATAGGGCGGCGTGGTTAAAATTCGACCAAACCCATCTTAAGGACCACCCTACTATACACAAGAGTCAAAGCTTGAGCTTAAAGAGTGTTATCATTGAATCTGGAAACGACATATTCAGCGATGGGCAAACTTATGTAGCACTGTCATGAGTCACATCACTCGAAGGACTTCATTTGATCAATTTCAATCCGTGCAAAGTGATTGCTTGCGAAAAAGCAATAGTCGAATATAATAGAATCGGAAAAATTCATGACCCTCCTCTTGAAGCTTACGAAATACAAAAGATGAATCATCGTAAAGTTGCTGATAGAAAATGGGCGATTTCAAAACAGTGCTCAGAGTTTCAAAAGCCTGGTAATAATGAAGAACGAGTCTTATACATACGTGGTTTGCCAAACAACGTATCAGGGTACGCTAACGCCACTTTGCAGTGTATTATTCAATCTGATCTTATAAGGAGTTATCTATATAAAGCCAAAGATACAGATGCTCTTGCAAAGTTTCTGGAATATTATTCAGATCAACAACTAATACTTGATATATCGTTTGTGAAACACTTTGAGGGAGATAAATTCATGAAAAATATACAGTTCGATGCAGCAACATTTTTAAGCGCGTTGTGTGAAAAATCGGCTGCGCTAAGAGACGCTGTTGAATACACATTTATCACGATCGAGCAATGCAAAAAATGTAAATACAAAGCCTCGTCCAGAAGAATTAACTCAATTCTCAAAATTTCTGTCAAACATTTATCTCAGACTATCACTTGCATAGCGACATCTTTACAAACTCTTATTAATAACACTGCACCATTAAGTTGGAAACCAGCTGTAGACAAACTATGTCCTAAGTGTTCGAAGCCGCTTGTAACAAAAAAAGAAATAAACACAACAGATTGCATTGTGATACAACTTTCACTCTTTCAACCTAAGAAAAATGGCCAAATAAAAAAGATAAAATGTGCCACCTCAGCGATCACTCAGAAAATAATGATACAAAGAGTACAAGTTCAAAGTAGTTTCGGCCGTATTTTATAACGGAAGACTTCTAGACACAGGGATTTTTACATCCTTCGTATCAGACACTAAGTCCAAATGGAAATGCATTGAAAGTAAAAAAGTTACGACATTAAAATGGCCTAAAAATGCGAAAAATGTTTACATTGTGTTCTTACAGCGGAAAAACTAACGAGACACTGATGAATATAAAATATTCAATAAAAAATTGATAGCCTACATCATAACATTTCTAATAGATCCATATTACACAGCATTTTTTCGCCGCAGTGAAAAAGATAGGTTTTAAATCATTCTAGTGGCAAAACAAAAATAATCCTAACGATGCTACTGACATTTTACAACGGCAAGTTATATGAATTTTTCTAACTCTAATTTTCTAAAAATGAAAAAAGAAATGAAATCCCCTCTCCCCTCACACCTCCTGTCCGAACATCGCCAATGTATAAAAGCCAAAATTGATAAAAATGACCTCTTTTTTGAAAAATTTTAAACTGAATACACGTTGATAAACAACCTTAACAGTATTTGTGTGTGAACGCAATGAAAAAACTAAGATACAGAAGCTACCTTAACAGCTATCGCCAGAGAGATAATGAAAAAAGTAAGATACGAAAGTATTGAAATCAGTACTGAATTAATAAAGAAAAAAAATATGACACGGTTTATCAATCTTGAAATTGTGAGAACGAGTATGTTGTTTTAATATATTCTCATCTTGCAGAGAAAAAAATTAGAACGTTGTTTAATCATAGTGGAATACACAATACTTGGTTGAAAAAAGTTATTATTACGTAATAATCGAAAAAGTCTAAATTTTATAATGTCAAGAAAAAGTATTTGGTCTTGAGATATTTAAATCCTGCAGAGACATTATGTGAAACGCCATTATACTTTGACGATGAAAAAAAACACCGGGCCTTACAGTTTCACATAGAATTCACACACAGTTTAAACTTGTTCAGATAGAAGTTTTGTGAAAATCTAATGGTCTCGGAAATAAAAGTAGGATAAAATTAATTCGTGGGCTACTGTACAAGACACGACCTCTTTTATTTTGGAAGTAATGTTTGTCACAACATAATATTTCTCAGTATCAATCAATTTAGCCTTATTACTAGATGTTGGCCATTGATTTTTTACATCACAATAAATGCATCGAACTGGGAGATATGTCGCAGAAACTGAAATAGGAGATGCAATTGTTTGACTAGAAGTAAACGATTGTGGAAAAAATATTCAATCACAGTAAAACATTTTTGCCGTTGGAAAGTATGTACTTGATAAAAGTCACTTAAACACTTTCAATATTTTTGTATGATATTTGTTCTGTTTGTATTGTATTTGTATTGTATTGATTAACAAAAACATGACTGTTCTCAAATGAAATGTTCTTACCGCTTACCTAAGTATGTACTTGTATCACCGTTATAGAATTATAGTTTTTTAATGGGGCTGTTCATGAATCTCGTGTCCTCCTGAGGAAGAAGGAAAGTATGCGGCGGGGGGGGGGGGGGGGGGGGGTGGAGTTAAGAGTCATATCAAAAGCCTTGATCCATGTTAACGTTCATAGAGAATCGCATCACTAGGGTGGGAGGGTGGTTTAAAAATATAGCGGAATTCGTGTCCCAGGATTCAATAACGGTCACTATGTGAGAAACGTAAGTGGAAATAAAACGTAAGAAGAATACGAGGAAGACAATATTCTTAATCGTACCAGCTACGGTACATTGTAGTTGGTCATTGGCAAGTTTTTGCGTCTTCATTGAAGCCACTGTAGACGTGTCTTTGATTTAAATATGTTTAAGTAACTGACACTCCGAAGC
Organism: Platygaster robiniae; assembly: GCA_028476575.1. Taxonomy (NCBI): domain Eukaryota; kingdom Metazoa; phylum Arthropoda; class Insecta; order Hymenoptera; family Platygastridae; genus Platygaster; species Platygaster robiniae. The sequence goes on along the minus strand of CM052022.1, from coordinate 25,736,368 downwards.
CTGTAAATAGGAAGGAAAATATTGTATTTCTCGTAATATGTAAAGAAAATACACACAACCCTAAACACAAGTACATTACTACAGTCTGGGCTTGGCTAAATTGATAAAAAACACAACCCAGTAAACATTCAAGACATAATTTCTGATCATATTTGATCAAGCTGTGACATGTCACACTATAATATCATTTCTCATTGCAATGACATCATGATCTCAAATGGTGATGTCATTTGAGTATTATATATCATACTATGCAAAGCCATAGCGTGTCATGCATTGTATCATGATAAATCCATATGATATCAAGTTGTCATACCGTGATGTCAACTGAATACCAAATGATATCGAAATATGGCATGACATCATATGATTGGCTAATGACGAAGCACATGTATGTCATATGACGTCATGTCGTGTATGTCATGACATCACATGATTGCAGTATGAAATCATAAGTGTTACCTAGGGAGTTTTCAAATTCTTGACGGCAGCCCACGAATTAATTTTATCCTACTTTTATTTCCGAGACCATTAGATTTTCACAAAACTTCTATCTGAACAAGTTTAAAATGTGTGTGAATTCTATGTGAAACTGTAAGGCCCGGTGTTTTTTTTCATCGTCAAAGTATAATGGCGTTTCACATAATGTCTCTGCAGGATTTAAATATCTCAAGACCAAATACTTTTTCTTGACATTATAAAATTTAGACTTTTTCGATTATTACGTAATAATAACTTTTTTCAACCAAGTATTGTGTATTCCACTATGATTAAACAACGTTCTAATTTTTTTCTCTGCAAGATGAGAATATATTAAAACAACATACTCGTTCTCACAATTTCAAGATTGATAAACCGTGTCATATTTTTTTTCTTTATTAATTCAGTACTGATTTCAATACTTTCGTATCTTACTTTTTTCATTATCTCTCTGGCGATAGCTGTTAAGGTAGCTTCTGTATCTTAGTTTTTTCATTGCGTTCACACACAAATACTGTTAAGGTTGTGTATCAACGTGTATTTAGTTTAAAATTTTTCAAAAAAAAGGTCATTTTTATTAATTCTGGCTTTTATACATTGGCGATGTTCGGAGAAGAGGTGGGAGGGGAGAGGGGATATTAGTATAAATAAACTGTTGACTTACAGTAAAGTTAGTAAAATCACCGTAAAATTATAGTAAAATGTCCCTACCAAGGTAATGGTTAATGACTTTTGTATCAGTACAGTAAAACGACCACAAATTTTTGTGTGTGTGTAAAAAAGACATGCTCAGTCCACTTGATTCAGACGTACAGACGTCTGATACATAAAGTTTTTACTTTTCTTACGTCATTCATGAATTACAAGTTTCCCCGTTTTTCAATATATTACACCTAGGCTTCAGTCTCATGAATATTTCACGAAATTTCGACTGCCAAGTTGAAGTCAGTGACACAAGATCTACAGAAATCAATTCTTCTGGTTGGCACAAATAATAATTTTTTTTCGGCGAGATCTTACGCTAATTTCCTTCTTACAGTCCCTTCCCCAATACGAAGTTTTGGTGCATGGCAACTAAAAAAAGCATCACACGTGTATTTTATGCTGTTGATACCGAATCTGTAATAAAATTTGAAACGAATGCACAAATTTTTTCTTACAAATTTTTTATTGCAAAATTAGCCGAAAAAACAATTTTTCTGAGGTTATGTGAAAAATGTCGTCTGTATTGTAATTCAAACCATAGATTCGGATTCAGTGACCTAAAATCCATAGAAATTGACTAGTCTGGTTGGCAAAAAAAGTCACTTTTGTTCGGCGGGATTTTCCACTTATACCCTTCTTACAGTCTTTCCCCCACCGCAAAGTAATGAGGCTAGTGGACTAAATAGAGCATTCCTCATGTATTTTTTGCTGCTGAATTTGAACCTGTTGTAAAAATAAAAAAAAATACATGATTTTTTTTTACGGATTGTTTAATGCAAAATTAGCCGAAAAAACAACGTTTTTTTAGGTTTTGTCAAAAACCGTCAATTATGTTGCAATTCTGAGTACGGACTCGGATTCAGCGACCCAAATCTTGATGATAGGACTACCGTTGTCTGTCGCACTTTCTACTTTTTTTTGTAGGGCTGTGCAATGAAAAGATTATGAAAACTGAAAAAGTAAGGGCGATGAAATGTTCTGCGGTACCTGAACGATATAAAAAATACGATTGATCATTAACTCGTAGAACAGTACAATATAATGCAATAAAAATTTTCGCACGTCGCCACGGTCGCCGCAGCGGAGCGTCGAAGCATGCTCGCTGAGCTGCCGAATTTTGAACACATGCTCCAACTCAACCATGATCCTAAAGATTTTTTTTCTCATTTTGTAAAAAAAATGATTCAGGAGCGTAACTATACATAAAATTTTTTTAAATAGATTGAGAACATCAATAAAAAACAATTTGTTTCTAAAAAGGTTATGAAAAAAAAATTTTTCAACAAAATATTTATTATTTCATAGTATAGAGGCTTTTACATATATCGTTTCAATTAGAAGTACGTTGCTACAGTATTTTTTGCACAACCCGAAAAAAAATTGCATCATTTTTTAATTTACTAAAACAATAACTAAACAATCGAATGTTGAAAAACAACTCCCTGGACCATGTAACAGGTTGTCAAGGACTACTAATATACAAAAAAAATTGTAATTTTGGTGGCATCGTGAAAATCAAGTGACCACTTGGCGAATTTCCAACCTGTTGCTTAAATAGATTTTAGCGAAGAAGAGAGTAGTTGAGTCTGTACGACAAGTCATCATGAAAAGTCGGCATGACGAGTCGTCATGGTAGCTAAAGATAATCTATCACCATTTACCGATGTAATACGACGTATCTGTCGTATTTGTATTAACAAATTTTTCGAATCTTCATACATAAAAATTGCTTTTAAAATATAAGACAAACCCATCCTCCAAGAAAAAAAATTTTCAACGTAAAATTTGGAGGTAAGGGCTCTAGTCTCAAACCAAAAAAAAACCAAGTATTTCACATGCTCTCCATGAGGGCAAATCATTATTTTATTGATTTATGTTGAAAGGTTATACACTTAAATGTTTCTTCTACAGGTTTTATACATGGGTCAGAATTTCTTAAACGGATCACGGGACTTAGATAAAAATGCACATTGACTTGTAATTGATTTTTCACGATAGTGTTTACCTTTCCTGACATCAATCTAAAGTGATTTAGTTCCAAAAATTTTTTACCTTTATAGTATTAACAATCAAAGATTTTAATAACTTTTTTTTACAGACTTAATGGTGGCTGATCTAGTTTTCCGATTTTTATGTTTTTTGTGGCAATCGAATCGACATCTAACGTAGATTATCTATGATTTTTTCTGATTCAAAAACTGGCAATTTTATGTGAAAATTTTATAATTGTTTATAATAAATTGGTAACTAAATTTCTTCTCCATCGAATTTCTATCGGGAAAAAGAACCCCATATACTTCATTTAATTATTTTTCATATTCCATTGGAAAAAAAAATCGCCCGCATTTTGGAACGGCCCGATTTGGTTGAAAACATAGTTGCGCGAGGTGCTACAACTGTGCCGTTCGTTTGCGCGCATTTATACTTCATCGCGCAAACGGTTCGTACTATGGAAAAAGGATTTCCTAGGTGAAAAAATAATAGAATTTGGAACTGTATTCAGAAATTATACAATTTCGGAATTAATTTATTGAAATTCAGCACAAAACAGGTAGTATTTTTAAAGAGAATATACTCCTTAATCAGATCCCCCAAATATGGTCAAAAATTACTTTCACTCGTAATGGTATTTTTTTGATTGGTATTGACAATGTGAACTAAAATCCAGAATAATTTTTTTGTCATTATTATTGTTAATTCTTGTTTCTACTCATTTTTTTTCACCTAATTACTGACGACCTATTTTGCCAATTTAAATGATTGCAAATATATTTTATTGACTTTCGGATGTAAATTATTTGTGAATTTTTCCCGAACAAAAAAATGGTATTTTAGTCCTTTTTTGATGTACTTTTATATAAATAAATGTTAAACAAAAATACAACGCCAAAAGGCTTATTTGAGTGGACTGTAGGTCGTTGTAAAAATATCTGTCTCGCTTTTTGCACCACTGGTGAGTAAAAAAGAGAATGAAATTTTTTGAAATACTGTTTTACAAAAGCTGCCCTAATGAAGAATATGCGCAAATTCCATTTATTCGAGACAGCCACCGAACCAATGCACTTTTTTTGCAAAATAGTATCGAATTCAGATGTTGGTACTCTGTGCAGGTTTTGATGTTTATTATTATGTCTCATTTGAAGACATAGTAATTTGATTAGTTTATTTATTTGTTTTCGAACAGCGAAAGAATAAACTCACATTATTTGTCAAATATTGAAACACATACATCAACCAAAATTATTTGTAAAATCAATCGTTTTATTCAGTATGTTGTACTATACTTCATTCTTCGTTTGGTGTTTCAACATTAAATGTTTCAACTTAGTATTATGTTACATTTATTTAGTACCTAGTTTATCAAAAAACGACTGAAATTGAATTTTGTCGTTGGGGAAAATTAACCAATAATTCACATCCGAAAGTCAATAAAATATAGTCGGAATCGTTTAAATTGGCAAAATAGATCGTCAGTAATTGGGTAAAAAAAATGTTAAACAATAATTTACAATAATAATGACAAAAAATTTTATTGAAAAATTATTCTGGATTTTAATTCACATTGTCAATATCTATCAAAAAAATACCATAACGAGTAAAAGTCATTTTGGACCATATTTGGGTGATCTGATTAAGGAGTATATTCTCCTTGAAAATACTACCTGTTTTGTGCTAAATTTCAATAAATTAACTTTGAGATTGTGTTATTTCTGAATACAATTTGAAATTTTAGTATTTTTACCTTGGAAAGCCTTTTTCCATAGCACGAAGCGTTTGCGCGGTGAAGAATAAATGCGCGTAAACTAATGGCACAGTTTTGGCACTTCGCGCGACTATGTTTTCAACCAAATCGGACCGTTTCAATATGCGGGCGATTTTTTTTCCCAACGGAATATGAAAGATAATAAAATTAAGTTTATGTAGTCTTTTAAGTATATGTGGTCTTTTTTACGGTCGGAATCCGATGAAGAAGACTTTTGTTTGTCAATTTCCTTATAAACAATTATAAAATTTTCACATAAAATTGCAAGTTTTCGAATTGGAAAAAATTATAGTTAATCTACGTTAGATGACGAATCGATTGCTACAAAAAACAGAAAAATCGGAAAAGTAGACCACTCACAATTAAGTCTGTAAAAAAAAGTGATTCAAATCTTTGATAGTCAATATTGTAAACAAAAAAAAATGTTCGAACCGAATCACTTTGGATTTATGTCAAGAATGGTAAACACTATCCTGAAAAATCAATTTAAGTTGATTTGAATTCTCATCCAATTCGGGTGATCCGTTTGAGAAATTCTGACCCACATTGAAAGAACAACATGATCATATGTATAATTTCACTTTTAGTTAATCTGAACTCGAGCCTTTCCAGTCACTCACCTGCCTGGCTTTATGACTAACAAAAGCGGCCAATTGTAATGTTTGTAATGAAGACTTTGCAGGAATCTAAATTATTCCAGAAGCTCTACCCCGTTCCTCCCTTTGCTTCTGTTGTAATAAGCATCAGATTTAAAATTTTGTCGTTACTACAATATTCCTGATACAAAATAAGGAAGTAGCTCCTAATTTTTCTTCTCCTGTTCCTGTAATCGTAGTAAAGAACACAATATTATTATTAAACAATTATAAATTTCAAACGAATAAATTCAAAACATCATCTCAATGTTCATTTTGCCCATGGCCAATACCTGCGATTTTGACTACTTTTGTATATTTTTATTCTGAATTTTTAATAATTCAGAAGCATCGCCCCTTTCCTCTACTTGCTTATATTTACAAGTACCTTCGAATACAATTTTATTTCCATTGGTATTAATTCTAAAAAAAATATGACATACAGCCCACCTCATACCTCCACTAACTTCCGATACCCAGTTATTTAGTGTATGATAATATTAAAAAAATTATGAAAAACCATGCGTAATTTGAGGTTTTAAAGTATTGATCAGTCAGAAAAACTGGGCAGGTGAGGGACTAAAAAGGCTCGAGTCCAGATTTACTTAAAGTGAAATGGTACGTATGATCATGTAGTAATTTCAATGTCTAAAACCTGTATAAGAAACATTTTCATGTTTAACTGTATAATATAAATCATTATAATGATTTTTTTTCATATTTGATAACGCTCTATTTCTCTTTGTCAATAATTTCAGAAGAAAACGATTCTTTGGAGTCAATATAGTAAGTTTAGGTTTTAGTAATAAAACACCTACTCAATTATTCCTTTCAAGCTTTCGGCTATTTATTCTGCCCTCTTCAGGAACTATGAAATAATAAGAAAAACGTAATTATCAAATAATATTGAAACATCTGAAGTCTAGGTAATATAACAATACAATACAAGATAGCTGGTTTGAATAATACAACAATACAATACAAGATAGCTTGTTTGAAAAATCAACGCCGTTTTTTGATTCAGTGTAGAAGATATGATGTTATTCCGGCACATTGGAGGAGAATGAAGATTAATTTAGAATTTAAAAGTAATTATGCTGACAGGAAGTTTCAGAAATATTTTTTTAATATAAGAAGGAGATTGTTAAACTTAGAGATTAAGGATGCATGTTTTCATTTACGTTTTTTGGAAAGAAATGTTTTCTATATTGAAAATGAAATGATAAAGGTTCTCCCTTTGTTTGTTCGTCAACAGTTCTTAAGTTACAATTTTGTTAAAGATAAGGATGTTTACGATAGACACTTTTTCAGATGTAAAAAGAAATTTTAGCGATTGTTGGATGATGATAGTTTTCTTAAAAGAAATTTTAATGAAAAAAGTGTTCAGAATCTGACTGACATTGTACTACCAGGATTTGTTTTGTCGACTTTGTCTTTAGATGAGAAATTTAATTTTCCGATTAGGAGCAATAAGCAGATTTCAATCTTGGAATTTATAAAGGAGTTAGAAATGAGGATTTTTGATATGGAAGATAAAGATAAGAACGAGTTACGAATGAGTGTTTTAAGTTTAATGTCGAATGTCACTAAGAATAGAAACCATATTAAAATGTGAAATAGGATATTATTATGGAATTTTGATTAGACAAAGAAGTTTTTTAGAAGTCATGATAATATTATGGTGACTAGAGCGGATAAAGGTGGCGCAGTTGTTATTTTGTATAAAGAGGAATATTATGATAAAATGGATAGTTTGCTAGGTGATGAGGAGACATAGAGAAAACTGAATGTAGAAAAGAAAAACCCACTCAATAGAATTAGGGAAAAGGTGAGGGAGCTTTTGAAAAGATAAAAAGATAGATGTTATATTAGTAAAGATGATTATTACAGATTATTGGAGACAGGAGGTAATTTATCAAGAGCATATGGGCTTCCTAAAATTCATAAGAATAATAATCTACTTCGTTTAATTGTGTCATCTATTGGGAGCCCAACTTATAAATTGTCTAAATATATACAGGACTTACTTTCTGAACATTTACCTAAGGCTAATAGTTATATTAAGGACAGTTTTGAATTGAAGGAAAAATTGAAGGACCAATTATTGAGTAGTGATTATAAAATTATTTCGTTCGATGTTACTTCATTATTTACAAATGTTCCAAAGGAATTGGTTGTGGAATCTTTAAAAAGGAGGTTTGACTTCATCAAACCGCACACGGGGATCCCGTGTGATGAGTTCATAAATTGTGTGATGTTGTTGATGGATTCGACTGTTTTTACTTTTGATGGTGGAATTTATGAACAAACATACGGGACCCCGATGGGTTCACCAATTTCTCCGATTATTGCTAATATGGTCATGGAAGATTTAGAAGAAGAATGTTTGAAAAAGTTCGCTCATGTGCCTGCCTTTCATTTTAGATTCGTAGATGACATATTAATTGCTATACAAGAGAAGAAAATACAGATCACTCTTGATACCTTCAATTCATATCATGAAAGATTGAAGTTTACTCATGAAATTAAAAATAATGGTTATATTAATTTTTTGGAATTAAAGATCATAGGAAGAAATGAAGGACTAATATTTGACTGGTTTGTTAAACCCACTTCTTCAGGGAGATTCATTAATTTCGATTCTAATAATCCATTGCATCAAAAGAAGGCGTTAATTTTTGGTTTAGTTGATAGGGTTGTTAGATTGTCTGACAGAAAGTTTCACAAGAAAAATTTTGATAAGATTTGAAAAGTTCTCATAGAGAATAATTTTCCTATTGAATTTATTAATAAAAACATTACTTGTAGAAATAAGAAATTGAAATACATTAATAAGAATAATCAGGATTTATATGAAAGAACAGGAAAGAAGATGGTAATTTTATCGTATATTGATAAGGTTCATAACAAAATTTTGACAATTTTTAAGAAGTATGAATTTGATGTAGTTTATAGATCAAGTAACATATTGGATAAAAAGATTATTTTAAGAGGAAGACCACATATTGTAAATATGTGGGTCAGACGAAACGATGTTTGGGAACTAAAGTGAAGGAACATAGAGACAATATTAGACATTTGGCAAAAAATCATTCAGTGTTGACCGAACATAGGATAGAGAAGGGTCACGATTTTGATTGGGATTTGGTTAGGATTTTAGATAAGGAAAAGAATTATAGAAAAAGATTCGTTTCTGAAATGATTCACATGAAGAGAACTGTTGACACTCTAAATAAACAAGAGGACTCTAGATTCCTCAGTTCGATGTATGATAGGTTTATCGATGAAATTTCATAATATTCTTTATCATTTCATTTTCTTTGTTATTGCATGTCATGATTCGCATTTCATTGTCACGTAGCAAGTTGACGAGGAAGTATCTATAGTGTTCATTGATGTAAATTATGTTTATGACAACGATGAATCTTCTGATGTACATTACACTTGCTGTTTCAATAATGTGATATTTTTTTACAATACCGTGATCTCTGTGAGTAAGAAATGTTGTATTACCTATACTTCAGATGTTTGAATATTATTTGATTATTTTGTTTTTCATATTATTACATAGTTCCTGAAAAGGGCTGAATAAATGGCCGAAAGCTTGAAAGGAATAATTGAATAGTTGTTTTATTACTCAAACCCAAACTTATTATATTGGCTCCAAAGAATCGTTTTCTTCTGAAATTATTAAAATTATTATGATGATTTGCTCTCACGGAGAGCATGCAAAATATTTGATTTTTTTTTTTTTTTTGGTAACTCTATCACACTAGAATCCTCACCTCCAAATTTGACGTTGAAAATGTTTTTTGGGGGGATATGGATATTTTTTCGGTGAACTGTCCACGAACTATTATAAATCATATTTCAACGCAACAATAAATATATAACTGTCTTTGTAAAAATTATGTATAGAATTCTTCGGCATTATAAGGCCATAGATTTTTCTTGACTGCATCGTCATCTACTGTTATCCAACCCTTAGACTGTCTCAAATATCAAAAATAGTCACTTGTCAATATTTTCTTTGCTCCTGTGTGAGTAAATGCACTTGTAACTTTTGAGAACTGCCTCCAAATTTGATGACAGTATTTGGAATGCCCTTAGTTTCATATTTTTCAATTTTTTCTAATACACCAAAACTGATACATCGATATACCATGAGCTAGACTACTAGAATCAATGGAACTGATTCAACGTTATTTCTCTCAAATTTGTACCATCGAGTTGCACTGTGCCTTAAGATTATATACTTTTTTTTTAATTTTTTTAATTTTTTCTTCTCCACCAACAGGTAAGAATGCATCAGTTAATAATCTATCATCTTAAGTATACATTCTGATTCAAACTTGGTGATTATCAGCTAAATTTTTTATGAATTTGATTATACTTATATATATTACTTACACACATATATATATATATATATATATATATATATATATATATATTTTTTTGTTGCTGAGAGGTTTGAGTTCTTCTAATCAAGTTCGTATTGAACAACAACGAAAGTTACCGAGTGTGTTGATCATTCGCGTTCTAAAGTGAAAAGTAATAAAATACAATTCATTAAGGTACTATGAGGACGTTAACAAAAATAAAGGAATGTTTATGAGAAAATAACAATTCGTCAATTTAACCCCAAAAAAATGTGTACAATGAATCAAAAGTATTTTGTCTACTTAGTTCTAAAAAAAAAAACAATTCTAAACTATGCGTCAATTCACACGTGTTCTTATGGAGCCAATCGTGTTTTCATGCATAATTTAGGAGGGATTAGGGAAATTTTTCCAACACTTTCGCAAGCATCAAAAAAAACATTCACAATCAAGTTACAATTCATAAAACGAATTTCCACTATTTTGTTTTCTAAAAAATATTCTTAAACATCATTTTCGGATAACTTTCATCCCTCCATTTGACATTTAGCAATGTTGAAAACTGCTGTTTGCAGTTGCTGTTGTGTGTAAATATGTATATAATAAAACAGGGTAATTTACAGATGGCTTTTACAACTTAGAGCCATATTCAAAGTATTTTACTGCTCATTATACCTTCATCACAACTTCCTTACATTTCCTTCGCACCTAACTCTCCTTCAAGTCTATTTCAAAATAAAAAGACTGAGTTTTATGAATCGCTGGTTCAATCCTTTCAAAAACAGCAAACATCCTGCATCTGCTGGAGAATTGAGAGCAGTTACAGAAAATCTACGAGAAAAATATAGTTTTGTGCCACAAAAAAGACGAATGTGTGGAACCAGCCGGAAGAAAATGACAAATTTTTCTAAAATGTTTACTCTACAGAGCCACGTCGTGTTAATGGAAACAGTGTTATTCAAAACTTTTTTCATCAACTTGTTCAGCCTGACGAAAAATTATACTTAATTGAATGCATACGTATTTTTGAATGGACTCGGAAGCAAAGTTGGGCGCACGCGACATTTTAGGAAGTTGCCATCAAGAGTATATATCATGTATTGTATTTTATTACTTTCCACTTCAGAACGCGAATGATCAACACACTTGATAGCTTTCGTTGTTGTTCAATACGGACTTGATTAAAAGAACTAAAACCTCTCAGCAATAAAAAAGCTGTGAGACTAAAAAACAGTATTAAGCACAGCCCCGTGCCTATGCTTTGAATGGGAGCTCGGTTTCTCGGATAAAGCCGAGCTACCCTGTGGGCGCCACTTGTGCTCGAGGTAGCGCAATATATATGTCATACGTTGTACCTCAAACTCACACAAATCAAAACGCGCGTCCTTCCCACTATGTGACCCTTCGTTAGCGTCGTCTGCTTCGGTTCATTCTGCTCCGCTCCGAGCGAAAACCGAAAACTGACGGACGAGACTGAACCTACCTATCAACTGATTTGTGTTTATGTATTAACCGGCATTTACATCGTTCCTCGTTTCAATCACTTCAAATCGCTTGGAAGTTCATTCGTTGGTTGTGTACTGTAAATTAGTTTCAATCAGTCTTTTCCAGATTTTAATTCATTGTCAAGATGTACACATGTATTATTTTGGAAAGCCAATCGGGAAAAAAAAAACAAGAAAAAAAAATCCTCAAGCAACTCCGCGCAAAACGAGGAGCAAATTAATGAAAGTGAAGATGATTGTGAAAGTCACGAAAAGTGCAGTTTTTTCCATTCCCCCGGAGGATGAAGGAAATTTTCTAAATTTATGCCAGCGAAGGGATCTCATCGGAAAAAAAAAACGAAAAATCCTCGTCGAATTTGCGAGAAACATTTTCGGCAAGGGGATATTAAATGCGAAAAAATATTTGCAGATGTAAATAAAAAATTCGACCCTCAGGTACACATTACACTGTGTGACAAAATTTGATGAAAGTGATTCGTCTGGGATTTTTACAAAATTAAATGAATGTACATAAGTCCCATAACCCATTCCTGAAGGAATTTTTTTTCGTGTTCGCTCCTATAAGCAAGATATAAATATTATTATTATTCAAGAAAACACAATGACGGAAATCAGAAATAGGCAATTTATGTCCGATTTTAATGGTTCAAAAACATTTTTTGATGTTTTTTGTGCGTGTGGCTCATTTCACTGATCAGATTTTTTTAAAAATTGATCAAACTCGAATTCTTTGAAAAACGATGTTTGTCTATAAAAAGTGAGAACTGCTCTGATGGTTGTGGGTTCCGTTGAACTATACCTGTTTACATAACGGTCCAGAGTCGGGAGTCGAAGTCAACTTCTTGGCCGTTTATCTCCGGTTCCAAATTCTTTTTCTCATTGATGGCTGTAAATACTTGTATTATATGCTAACCACATTAAATGATGATCTAATTCCAAATTTGTCATGTCAATAGATAAAACTAATAAAAATGTTTAGACCACGAGTTCGGCAAGTCTTTGGCCCTCATGTTTGTAAACAGGTATAATGTAGCGAAACTCTAAACCATTGCAGCAGTTCCCACTTTTGATCAACAAACCTCGCTTTTATAAGAATTCGAGTTTAATCAATTTTTTTTAAAATTTGATCGGTAAAATGAGTCAAAATGTCCAAAAAACGTTAAAAAATGTTTTAGAATCATGAAAATCGGACATTTCCATCATCGCGTTTTCATAAATAATATTAATATTTACATCTCGCTTATGGAAGCTAGCCCGAAAAAAATTCCTTGAGGAATGGGTTATGGGGTTCATGTACATTTATTTAATTTTGGAATAATCCTCGACGATTTTCCATGTTGCACAGTGTTATAATATCGTGTTTTCAACGAATCGACGTTGTTAAGACATTCTGTGAATAGAATATAGTCTATCTCAAAGTTCTTGAAGTACATATTTTTCATTTAATTAGAGTTTGCTATTTTTTGACTCTGATACTTGAATAGTAAATTGTATAATTTTTTAATTTTACGAAATCCTGAATCTAAAAATTTTTCACATTATAATACGTTTTTTTGAAATGTGAGAATTTCCTGCGATTTTTAATATAATAAATAATTTTTCAAAATATAATGATATATGGTATATATATAATGATATAAATGTCCATGATCGAATATTAATGAAAATTTCTAAATCAGTTAATGCGATTTGAATTTATTAAGACCTCAAATTGATGCATGTTATTAAAATAAAAAATACTGCAAAAAAGTAAAGTATTCTCAATGTCATCGGTTTTGAACAAACATTGAAACTAGAGAATTTTGAACATAAAAAAAATTTTTCGACACTGTCATATAGAAAATTGTAATTTTAAAGCAATGCAATAAAAATTATGCTTCAGTGGTTGATCGATCCAAAGTTCAAATTTTCTACTTTATGTTTTCAAACATTAAACAAAGAAGATTTTTATTGCTGCAAAACAACAGGTTACAAAAAAATGATAATATTACATTATGATAGAAAAATTATTAAATTAGTGAAGTTCGTCGTGAAAAACATCTTAACTTTAAGAATTAAATAATTTATATCTTTGAAAGTAATAAAAATTTCAATCAATATTCTTGTCTGACCTTTTTTTTTTATTTGATAGAAATAAGAACGAATTGATAGTTAAATGAAAAAATCAAAAATTTTGTCATTGAAACAGTTGAAATATCAATAATTCATGTATTGATGTTGCAAAAATAACAAACTTCATACTTCAATATTCATGTACAGCTACATGGAAATTCATGGAATAGAAATTAAAGACCAATAAAATTAAAAAATTTCTACTCTGAAACCTAAAGCATTAAATACTACTAATTTTTTAAATGTGCCTTCAATTGAAACTTTCAGAAGGAGAAAGAAGTTCCAGTAACAAAGTAACTCAAAATCAATAATTTGATGGAAATAAATTATATAGTTTCTGTATAAGGTTGATTAAAATTAAGTTTACGGCAAAATATCAAGATAAATAATATGAAACTCGGACATTTTGACATTACTCGATTTTCAGAGTAAAAGGTTGACTATAAAAAAACTTCTTGCTTTATTTAATTACTGGAAAAATTGAAAAGTTTGCAATTGCAATCACATAATTGTATTTTTTATGATACATGTATCTTCCCTACGTCTTTTTATATGTGCGGAGCGGTCCAAAGGTTCCTGTTTTCGACAAATGAATAGCGATCCGAGCGGAAATAGCTCCTCACAATCCCAAAACAACAAAACTTGTTCTCCGTCGGGGCAGAAAAGTTTTTCTGACCTCTCATCAGGGCAGAAAAACTCTTCTGCCCTAGGGCAAAAAAACTTTTCTCCCCTGACGGGAGAACAACTTTGTTTGTCTTGGAATTTTTAGCAGGTTTTTCTGCCCAGACCGCTATTCATTGTTCGAACACAGAAACCTTAAAGTCCTCCCGCAGATATAAGAAGACATAGACAAGATACACTTATTGTAAAAAATATCGTTCACTTCTTGGGACAGAAGTTTGATTCTCACTCGATCAATCAGTTGACACTCGTGAACAACCTTGGGCGCCTTCGGCACCCTCGCATGTCACTCGTGTCGACTGTTTTGATTTCGTCTGAAAAATCTAACTTTTGTCCCAAGAAGCGAAATATACTATTTCGAATCAAGGGGCAGAAACGAGTGTTTTTACGAGTGCAAGGTTTTTCGAACGAGCGAAGCAAGTGAGAAAATTGCACGAGTTAAAACACGAGTATGCACCTTGATGCGAACAGTAATTTCTTTAACGAGAATATTAAACAAGCATTTTCGTTGTTTACGAGTAGAAACCCAAGGCCGCCTTTTCGGATAGATAAATCGGCCGTCTCTAAAAACTGACATGAAAATGGTGATCTCGCAGCCTAACACCGTTGTTTACCCCCGGTTTTGCGCTTTATCATATTAGTAAATACAAAACATACGATTTTTTCACGCTCTCAAAAACATCGTTCGAATAGGCTGTCGTAGGGTTTCAACACGTAAACACAAAAACATGCGTTTCAATGTTCGAGATACGAAAAAGATATTTTTGAATTTCTTTTCTCCCTGAAAATTTTGACTACACATCCTTTGTATACACATATTTCAAATTTAAAGAATGTTTATAAGAAATATTTAAAAAAATATTTGATGTTTCAGAAAATTTGCAACAACAATTAATGATAAAGCTTCTGACGAAATTTACACCTTGATAAAACAGTTTGCACGAAATTCGTGCAAATTTCATGCAAACTTAGTAAGATGCAAACGCTTACAAAAAATTGCATGAACTTCAATCATGGATGCGTCGGCTTATTTAAGCAAACATTTCATGCGGATGCTTTGCATGGAAAAGTTTGAAATTGGTAAAAAAAACTGTTTGTATCTTTGTCGCGGATGCATTCTATTAAGACACTTTCTTTCGTACTCCCTTTATAAAATTAGTATACAAAAAAATATTTTAACATTTTTTGACTTAACTTAAGTGATGTAAAACTTCTTCTAGCGAACATTTTCACTGTAAAGTTATTCATTGACGTAGAACTACGACTTTCTCTCCGGTGTGGACATATATACGGGGGTAGTAGAATGTCACGAGAATGTGTCACGAAAGGGGGTCTGGAGAGGGGGTAGAATGTCACGAAAATGTGTCACGAAAAGGGGTCTGTAGGAAGGTAGAATCTCACTAAAGGGGGTCTTAGGGGGGGTAGATTTCCACGAAAAAGGACATGTAGGAGGAGTAGAATGTAACGAAAATGTGTCATGAAAGGGCTCCTGGAGAAAGGGTAGAATGTCACGAGAAGAAGGGTCTGGAGGGGGGTATAATGTCACAAAAACGTGTCACGAAGGGGGGTCTGGAGGAGTGGTAGTACGTCACGAAAGGGAGTCAGGCGGGTGGGGGGGGGGGGGGTGTATAATGTCACGAAAATATTTCACGAAAGTGTGTTCAACTTCATGAAATCAAATGTAATTATTCGATATTTGACATTAGCATATGACATAAAGACGTAGTTCTACGTTACGGCACACTTCTCTGTGCTGTTTTTCGTTTTTTTTTTTTTTTTTTTCTTAGCTTTTATACACTTAGCGCTTGCCATTTGAGCACTTGCCAATTGATACAAAACGAATTAGTTTCCGCTCAACTGACGGATTCTCGACATCATGCCTAACGGTTATGCTAAAATATGTTAAAAAGCAGGGATGGGTCGAGACGGCGTTACTTCAACAAATATATATCCGCAAAAGTCAAGAGAACTAGAGCGCACGATACGGACCTGAGAGAAAGGCGATTGCTCCAGCTTTATTCAGATTTATTCTGATTTCTTCGAGAACTCGAGCGCTCACAATGCCCAGAACAAACATTTGCCATTTCATACATAAGACCCGAGATGTATCAAATGGCAAGCGCTGAGTGCATTTCAATAAACGAATAAAATAATTTGTATTGAGCATTGATTCATTAGTACACTCGTTCCTAATGACAGCGAACATCAATCTGTATTTTTTCTGATGCTAACAGATCAGAATAGAAAGAGACGAAAGCATTTTTATTATCAGGAACGAGTAATATAATAATTTTACATTGAATTTTGAAAACGACCGTGTTTTTTTAGCATTTTTTAGTGTGACTTCACGAAATCTTTCATATCTTTAATTTTTTTCATCTTTTAAATTATAGATTTTTTATTATTTTTCGTTTTTCTAGTGCATGTATATTTTCTTAATCGAATATATGAGTTGGGCGAATTGAATCGAATTTCACATTACATACTTCACCGAATTGTTTAAATTTTCATCGTTACTTATTGGCTGAAATTGTCTAACAATGAAAATTAACCTAATAAAAGTTTTTGAAAGCAAATATTCATTTTTGGTTGTAGATTCGAACATTCGAAAATTACTACATACATTATCAACAGAAAAACGTATGTGGGTTTTTAAATATTAAATCGAAAGCATTTTATTTAGTTTTTACCTTATGTTAGTGTTTCTTGAAATTTTTTGACAAAAATGCGATAAAATTATAATGGTATTGCAAATTTAGGCAATGACTATTTTGAATACAGAAATATAAATGGTTTTACTTCACTTTACAGTCACTAGATGAAACGCTAAACTCTTTATCATTTTCAGACTATAGCATGTAGGTTCGAAGTTTTTCGAGAAAAAAAATCATTATAATCATACTTTTGTAAACTTCAAACTTTCTACTTCATCATGATAGTGAACGTTTTTTATATAAGGCGAATGAGTTTATTTCACTGTTAACTGTGTATTTGCTATCAATTTAATCAATAAATAATAATCTAATGTTTATAAAAATCATAGTAGTTGTAGTAATCGTATTTGCCTGTATGCTGTCATCAGTTTTTATTTTCAGTATGATAAGTGGAAATACATCCTAGTTACATTTTCTTAGTTTTTTTTTTTTTTTTTTTTCGTTGCAATTTGTTTTCTCTTAGGCTCCTCTTCAAAAAAAAAAAGATTACGTCGTGGCGCAGTTCCGACAGTTTTTCCTTGGACAAAAAAAGCGTACTCATCACCATACCGACCACACCAGAGGCAACAGAATCGCAACCGAATCCAAATGTACCTGTTCCATCAGATGCATCAGATTTTTCCTCTGTTGATTTTACGGATGAAGTGCAATCAATTAATTCCAGTTAAGATAATTTTTGGCTAAAGAGTTTTGATTTTGAGAATAACAGTGAGGAGAACACTGCAGCTGACTCTTTTACATTTTCCGAATTCAAAAACGCTAAGTTTCAGTTGCCTATATCATGGAACAAGCAGGTTTTGGATTTTGGAAGTAAGAGCGGAATTTTCTTCGTGAAAGTTGTCGCTAGACTGGACAATAAGGAAATAGTTAGCGATTGGAACGAAGAAGTTGTTCTGTACGATGATTTGACTGTCAGAGTCCGAGTCGACAATCGATCTCGTAACACTTGATCGAGTCAATGATCACGTTCACTCGCCTCGGGAAATCGAAAACCTCATCGCATTACTGGATTCTTTACCAGTCTGCGCAGGCTGTTCATGTAATAAGAACAGTACTACAAGTGTTGGTTACAAAGTAAATGACAGGAAAGTGCAGCATAACAATTGTCCATTGCTGTTGAAAAAGCAATTGACCCGATATTCTTTTTGTACGAATCTGTCTTGAAATTTTGAAAGTGAGGCACTGAAAAATGTTCATGAAGGAAATCCATCGAAGCGTTTTCGATTAGATGAAGAAATGATCTTGACGCCTTCCCTATTGCAGAATATCCATGATATTTGTCAAGAGAAAAGACAGTCTGAAAAAAAAAACGAAAATTCTAGAGTGTCCTAAAAAATAAAGTTGATGTCGAATACCAAACTTCAGATTAGTGATATTTTATTCGTGATGTGATTGGCTGATTGAAAAGTTAAGTAGGCGGTGGAGTAAAATTTGAACTTCGAATGAGAACAAATTAGAAATTCGCGACATGTACCGATAGTATCGAAGTGAGCCGTAATTCGCGGAAAATTAAAATTTGCATGAAAATTTCGAGTTAAAGTGTTTTTATGTTGAAATTTTTGTGTAAAAAACAAAAAATTATATAAGTGAAAGTTGACGGCTGAGAGAGAGAGCAGATACACATTGAAACAAAACACAGTCTAATGTTTTTGTCAGGCGCGTGAGCGGAGGTTGGTTTTGGGGGTTTAAACTATTTTCGAAATTCGGAAAAAATTAATTATTTTTTTGTGTAAAAACAATGATATTTTTATATCAAAATATAATTCAAAGACGAGCTATACAAATAATGCATGAAAACGTGAGTGATATTTATTCAATGAAAAAGGGAAAATTATTATAAGGTAAGATAACGTAGAAAGTAACAATTTAAAAAATTGCTTCAACGCAGTGAATAGTAGAGAAAAGTAAAAATCTTCGAACATGCTGAAGATCTGAAAATCTATTAACATGTAATTAAGAAATTATAGAAATCTATGTAGAATACTTATTAGAGTATTACAAAATCATTCGAATCATAATAGTTCCGGAATTATACAAAAAGTAATATGAGGCACTTAGAACAAGAGAAAGAAAGTTATCAATGCCTAGGTAGAGTATATTTTTTCTTCCTCTTCCACCAACTGTTTTTCAATCTTACTCTACCTAGGCATTGATAACTTTCTTTCTCTTGTTCTAAGTGCCTCATATAGGAATCTATGAAAAAAGTGTTTTCTGAAAAATCTCAATAAATTCCTACTTTTTTTAATATTTTAAATTCCAGAAAGTCTAATTCTAAGAAACGTATAGAGAAACACATGGTTATTTAAAAATCAAGAAATTTCTAGAGAACGCGACAATATCTTTAATGTACTTAAAAATATGAAAAAACAAGAACTTCAGAACATACGCAAAATCTATATGAATGTAGTTTTTTTATAAATCTTCGAAATAACCGAAAATAGATCGAAATTCGAATTTCAGAGTCTCGAGCATTGAATTTTTCAAATATATGTAGCAATGTAGCAATAGGAATATATGAGAATATCTGAGAAATTCTTCAAGGTCGCGTATACTAGAAAAATGCGTAAACTACTAGAAATCATTTGGTACATGAAAACTATGTTGACAACATGTCTTTGAAAATTTAATTATCTTGGAATTCTATAGAATATACATATGTATATTGATTCATTATCAGTAGATGAGCTAAGCGGGTATCGGATCCCCCCACTCCTCCTCCCATCACGTGACCCACCCAGGCCCCACCCCTTCTCTGATTGGTCACCCCTCCCCACACCCCCTCTGATTGGTCACCCCCACCCCACCCATTTCCCCACCCCTTCTCTGATTGGTCACCCCCAGACCCCGCCCCACCCCCCACCCATTTTGGCGGCATACACCCCCCATCACCCACCCCTTTTCGCGGTTTTCCACCCCCATCCCCCATCTCCCACCCCTTCCGCGGTTTTTCACGCGTTTCCGCAGTTTTCGCGAGTTTCCGCAGTTTTTCGCGAGTTTTCCGCGGTTTAACCCTTTCGTGAGTTTTCGCAGGTTTTCCACGGGATGCAACATCCGCATTTTCGAGGGTCTCCCCGTTTCCAGGACGCTTGAACGATCACGCGTCCTTTCACGTCGAAGCTCTGTTGCCTACTAGATCATTTTCGGGAGTCATCCAAATACGTAGGCGGATGGACTTACGTAAGGTGGTAGTGGGAGCGGAAAAGAAAGTTTTGAAAGATACGCGATTCGACAGGTTTCGACACGCGTAGATGTTCACATTCCATGTAACGTAAACTCAAAAAAAAAAAAAAAACAAACAAACGATGATATAATTTTTAATGCGTAAAAGTTTTTTCTAGCATACAATATTCGACAAAAGTGTTTGGATGTTACGTATTACTTTACGGAATATTCATTATTTCGGGCTGAATTACTCAACCCTAAGAAATCTGTATTTTTTATTTTTCGTCGTTGCTTTAGATAAAAGGTAGATTTTAGATAAAAGGTAGCGTTCCGACACTTGCAGGAAGATGCTAATAGAAATTGGAAACTCTCGTAGTCATGATCGAGCGTGCAGAGACTTGTTTTTGACTATTACGTATCATTCTACGAAATATTTTTATACTATTCAGAGCACCCGCGCCTAACTTTGAATAAAATTTTGTATGTATTTTTTTTTTTTTTATCACTTTCCTAGTTTTTTATTTTCCGTCTTCCTTTTGAACGAATCATTTAAGTCCTAATCCATTATGCATCGAAACATTCTTCAAGCTTCTATATGTTCGAGAATCTTTCACTCTCACGGTATGATAAATAGCAAAATAGAAAAAAGCCAGCCCTCCGACACTTCCGGGAAGATGCTAATAAAAATTGAAAACTCTCGTAGTCATGATCGAGCGTGTAGAGACTTGTTTTTGACTATTACGTATCATTCTACGAAAATGTGTTTATATTTTTTCGAACACTCTCACCATACTTTGAATAATCTTGTTTGCCTAATTTTTTTCTTCTCTTTTTTTCTTTCAAATTTGTTTTGTCCTAATGCATACTATGTCGAAAGATTTGTTGAGGATGGTGGCACTTGTTTTTGACTATTACGTATCATTCTACGAAATATTTTTATTCTGTTCAGAGCACCCAACTCTGAATAATCTTTTTTTATTGAAATAATCCAGAAGTTTCTACCGCGATACCATCAATAGGAGAATATGTAAAAGCTGGTACTCAGGCGATTCCGGGCAGATACAAACTGAATTTGAAACGTTCGTAGTTATTCTCGAGAGTGTCGCGAATCATTAAACTAAAAAAAAAAAGAAACGATCGCGGAACGGTGTAACTTTAACAGTGATTTGTAAAACTTTTTTTAAAATAATTAGTTTGTGTCAGGTTTAGGCATAATTCATATTTTAGAAACATTTGGAATACTAACAGAAAAGTTTTTTTTGTAACAAGGATGACATTTATAGACGACATGATACTGTGATATCATAGCGTAAAAGTTTTTAAACATTTTGAAATGTTTTGATGATGGCACCAATCAATTTTTCTGGAAAGTTTGATTTAAAAAAAGTTGGCGAGGAAGCGTTTTTGGAAGAAATTTTTAATGTTGGTTTTGCGTTTCGCGTATCAGTGAAAAAAGTGAAAGAAAATAAAGTACAGCCTACCCTTTATTGTCGCCAAACCAGCCTGCATTATCATAATCAATACTGGCGCATTTTGGCTATTGTCTCTTCCGTAATCAATGATTATCGCACGCAGTACAAGTATGTATTTCATCCAGGAATTTTAGAAAGTGATTTGATTAGTGAAAAATATTCCAATGGTTGCAATAAATTGATCCAGCTTCAAGTTGAAATTTCTTATCATATACTACCGCGAACGTTTTTTGATTATCGTTCTTCAGATCAACATCATTCGTCATTTTTGAAAAGCTTTAAAAAGTTATTGTACATTGAGAACCTCAGTGATTTTACAATAATTACCCCGAATCGTGAATTCAAAGTTCATAAATGTATTTTATCAGCAAGGAATATCTATTTTGAAACACTTTTCAGTCATTCATGGAAAGAAGTGCTCGAGAATCGAATTTTCATTAGAGATTTTTCTGACAAAGCGATAAAAATATTTCTGAAATGGTTGTATGCTTGCGAACATGATATTACCAATGTTTCTGTTGATACAATCATAGAGTTATATCAAGTATCGAAAATGTTTCTTGATGAAAAATTTGAATCAGTTTGTCTTGATGCTCTAATCAGTATAGTCGTTCCAGATAATTTTGAAATTCTTGAAAAATTCTGTCGAACATTCGATATTCCAGAACTTGAACTAGAAATCAACGACATTAAATATTTTTTATATACTTCTCACTAATGATTTATCATACACTCATTCGAAACAATTAGCAACAGTGTACAAAATTTTTCACTACTTTGTTGAAAATATCATTCACGTTCAATTAAAAAAAAATCATCTGTTTGACTTTGAAAGCTATAGCGTTTTAAATTTTGAAATATAAAACTCGACTACGCTTTCAGATAAACGATGGCGGTTACAGTTCTATAGGCATTTTTGAAGAGGAAGGGAATCATTCGAACGATTTAACATTGTAGCGCGACAACGAAAAAGATTTCACTAGTTGTACCAGTGTCAGTTAATATAAATATAGAATTTTTCAAGCGCGCGTCTCAGTCTAGAAATGGCTATCAACGGTGCTAAAGAAGTAGTGCGTCGCCAACGACAACTTCTCGCTTCGCGACCTGTCAATCCTCTCGAGGCCGCGGCCTTGATTGAGGATGCTGACGCGTGCATCCGGGAACTGTCAGAGTTTGGCTTAAAGTGTAGACCCGAACTGAAACTTCAGTGTAGTCGTATTATTATACATTTACGTAGTTATATTCGCGAGTTGAGTGGATACCTAGTGAGTGGTGGGGACCTAGGAACCTCCTGGGAAGATGTCAAAACGGCATTCAATCGCAACCTTGAAACTTGACTCATCGTAAATAAACATCACTTGGATATTCACGGCTTCCTGGAGGAGGCACGAACCATCTTCGTCGACAAGACCGAGGAAGTTCTCCAGCGTCAAAATGCCCTAAAAGTGAATGCTGTACTCGATGCTGAGTTCACTATCGTCAAAGACGGAGAAGAAGTGACTGAAGTGAAAAGCTTTTTCACCAAAACGTCTCCAATCATGAGGACAACGGACTTGTCGCAGTGGTATCTCCAACGCGTCCAGCATCGCCTACCTCGAGATATGGAGGAATTCCAACACAAAGACTCTGGATGGACACTCCGAAGAATTCTCAGCCTAGCCGTTCATATGAATAAATATAACCCGATGCGTGGCAGCACCTACGTAAAACTCCCAGAAGTCATCAGAAGAAGACGGACCTGTGTCAATGTTAAAAACTTTGATGATGAGTGTTTCAAATGGGCCATCCTTTCAGCGCTACATCCAGTTGGGAGAAATGTAGATCGTCTCTACAACTATCAGAAATACGACGGAGAACTTAACTTTCATGGACTCTCGTTTCCGTTCGTGCCAAAACAAGTGAAAGTTTTTGAGAAACAAAATGATGTGTCAGTGAATGTGTATGTGTTAGAGAAGAAGAAAAATGACTTTATCATCGCACCGATCCATGTGACTGTTCATAAAAAAGATAAACACGCCAATCTTCTTCTCATACAAAACTATTATACCGATGAAGATGGCGATGAAGATGAAAGTGAATGCGAACCCCTGGTATTCCATTACGTTTGGATCAAAAATCTTTCTCGCTTGGTATTTAATCAACTTTCTAAAACTAACAGCAAACATGACATTTGCGATAGATGCTTGCATCATTTTCGAACTGAAGAGAAGTTAACTTTTAATGAAACTGACTGTCGAAAAATAAATAAATGCAGTGTTCAGTTACCAAAAGAGGGGAAAGATAAAATTAAGTTTTCCAATCATAAAAACAATCTTAAAGTGCCGTATGTTGTGTATGCGGACTTTGAATGTATTCTCAAAAAAGTTAATTCTCAAAGTCATGAAATTACCAAAGTCGTTCAAATTCACGAGGCGTACAGTGTAGGGTATTACATAAAATGTAGTTACGACGAGAACCAATCCCTATACAAGAGCTTTCGAGGATATGATCCAGCGCAATGGCTTTCTAACGAGCTCGTAGCCTTATCACACCGAGTCAAGGGAAAGATGAACAATCCGAAGCCTATGATACCACTAACACCGGACCAAGAGCGGTCTTGGCACAATGCTCCAAATTGCCACATCTGCAAGTAGCCGTTCCCGAAGACCGACGAGAAGGGGGGTGGTAGAGTTCGAGACCACTGTCACTTGACGGGGAAGTTTAGAGGAGCCGCACATGGCAAATGTAATCTCCTATACCAAGACGCCCTCACGATTCCCGTAAGTTAACTTTTCAAAAAATTTACTAATTGAATCATAATTTAATTGTTCCTTTTCATTAATTTATTTCTATTATATTTGAAAATGACTAATTTAAGAAGATGCGAAAGAGATATCAGTTATAGAATTTTTTTTCTTTTCAGATTATATTTTATAATTTCTAATTCATTTTTTATCCATATATAAACCTATTTACAGATTCATTCATTTCTTTTTCATTTACAAATGTATAATTTAAGCAGATTTAGGTGAGTTAACACTTATGAAATTTTTTTTTCATTTCAGATCATATTCCACAACTTGAGTGGGTACGACAGTCACCTTATCGTGAAAAAAATCGCTAAATGCGTCGAGGGACGAGTAAGCGTAATACCACAAACCATGAAGCGATACATTTCCTTCACCAAGAACATCAAGGATGACAAGATCTCACTTCGATTCATCGATTCGTTTCACTTCATGGCCTCATCCCTTGAGAAGCTGGCTTCTTACTTGGAAGACAAGGCAATTGTGAGAAAAGAATTTACTAACTTCAACGAGCAGCAACTCCAGCTCCTGACCAAGAAGGGAATATTCCCTTACGAATACCTAGATTCGTGGGAAAGGTTGGATGAAAATCAACTGCCGCCCAAGGAGGCCTTTCACAGCACCCTGACTGATGATGACATTTCCATCAATGACTACTGGTAAGCAAAACTTTCAATTTTTTCGAGAAAATAACCATTATGATAAATTGAATACTATTTTTTATTTTTATGATTTCAGTCATGCCCAGGCAGTGTGGAACAATTTCGATATCCAGACGTTAGGTGACTACTCAGATCTTTATCTCAAGACGGATGTTCTTCTCCTGGCGGACGTCATTGAGAATTTTCGAGCGAGCTGTTTGCGGGTGTACAACTTGGATCCGGTATATTACTACACGCTACCAGGATTTAGCTGGGATGCGATGCTACAACATACCGGAATCGAGCTTCAACTTCTCACTGACATCGACCAACTCCTTTTCGTTGAACGTGGTATCCGAGGTGGAGTCAGCCAATGCAGCAACCGTTATTCACGTGCCAACAATCCGTACAGCGACTACGACCCACAAGAAGACAGAACATTTATTATGTATTATGACGTTAACAATTTGTACGGCTGGGCTATGACTCAATACCTACCTTACGGGCAATTTGAGTGGGTCGAAAATTTTGACGAAAATTTCAAGTGGAACGTAGCCGATGACTCGGAAGTAGGCTACATCCTTGAAAGTGGATCTCGAGTATCCGCCAAACTTACATGACGATCATAATGATTTACCTTTTTGTCCTGAACATAAAGCCCCTCCCGGATCAAAAGACGTTAAATTACTCACAACTTTAGAGCCAAAAACGCGATACGTCATTCATTATCGAAATTTAAGGCAAGCGTTGAGTCATGGCCTAATTTTGAACAAAATTCATCGCATATTGAAATTCAAACAATCGAATTGGTTACAAACTTAAATCGATCTCAATAGTGAGTTGCGTAAGGGTGCCAAAAATGAATTCGAAAAAAATTTGTTCAAGCTAATGAATAATGCGGTATACGGCAAAACAATGGAAGATGTAAGAAAACGTATGGACATGAAACTTGTGACGCAATGGCCTGGACGCTACGGTGCCGAAGCTTACATAGCAAAGCCAAATTTCAACTCGAGAGTAATTTTCGAAGAAAATCTAGTTGCGATCAAACTCGATAGGGTTCAAGTCACGATGAATAAGCCGATTGACGTTGGATTTTGCGTTATCGATCTCTCAAAAACATGTCTGTATGCGTTTCATTTTGATTTCATGAGATCAAAGACCAACGCGAAACTTTTGTATACGGATACAGACAGTTTGATGTATGAATTGACAAATGTTGATCCATATCAATTAATGAAAGACAATTCAGATTACTTCGATACTACCGATTATAACCGCGATAACAGATTTGGAATTGAGTTGAAAAATAAGAAAGTCGTTGGTCTCATGAAAGACGAATGTAATGGTAAAATCATTACTGAATTTGTAGGTTTAAGGTCAAAAATGTATAGTTTGCGCGTTGAAGGTCAAGATAGGATTAAGAAGGCTAAGGGAGTCAAAGCATCCGTTGTCGCGAAAACATTAGATTTTATCGATTACGTCAACTGTTTGTATCACAATACCACAGAGTACCGCACACAACATCTTTTTCGATCACACTTACACGAAATTCAGACAATCAGACAAACAAAATTAGCGCTAAATCCATCCGACGACAAAAGGTATATTTTACCAAACACAACGGATACTTTGGCACACGGCCATTATAAAATTAGTAATTTTGAAATGCAGGTAGATGAATAGGTTTATTGATCATGAAAGTCATGAGTTCGGTAAGATGAATCTCTTATAGGTAAATACTAGATATACACGTTTCACAACTATTTTGTATAATTTACACTGGAAAGCAAATTGCTTTAACATATGTATGTAAGGGGATAGGTTAAGAAAAAAAATATTGATAACGATATATGAATAAATGTTTTATTGTCACTACATGTCTGTTTTATTTATCCAACTGTTGTGAGTATTATCGAAACCTAACCATTTTACATAAAGTTTATTTACACACTTGCGCAACACTTTTTCGACGAGATATACATTAGGATGCATGACTTTGGCGAGTTCCTCGGTATAGAATCCTCCATCGATGGGTTGATCTTGACAATCCTTGAGTTTATACGTCGTGGGTTGTGTTTGTCTCACTGAAGCGATGGTGAATATTTCAGTTGTCCAATTAGGCGTGTATCCTTTCTCAAAGACATGTTTGTACTTGCTGATTCTGACTTTATCACCGACGTTGAATTTACGCTTGTCTTTTCGATGCTTAGTACGGTATATTTCATGGATTAGGCGTTCTTCATCAGCTGGAGTAACATCTTAAGGCTTCATATTGATAGTGCGGTGTTTTGTGGTGTTGTAACTGGACATCAATTCAGGTAAGATGTTGAGCCATTTGTAATGTCCTTGGAGGGAGAATCGTTTCCACATCCGACTCTTAAGTGTGCGATAAAAGCATCCATTTAAATATTTTCAAAAAGCTTAATGAAATTGATGTTAACAAAATCACTAACTTTAATTCTGAAGAAGTAAAAAAAATCTAATTAAATATATTTTTTTTTCGTGTTCTGCCCGGAATCGCCTGAGTACCAGCTTTTACATATTCTCCTATTGATGGTATCGCGGTAGAAACTTCTGGATTATTTCAATAAAAAAAGATTATTCAGAGTTGGGTGCTCTGAACAGAATAAAAATATTTCGTAGAATGATACGTAATAGTCAAAAACAAGTGCCACCATCCTCAACAAATCTTTCGACATAGTATGCATTAGGACAAAACAAATTTGAAAGAAAAAAAGAGAAGAAAAAAATTAGGCAAACAAGATTATTCAAAGTATGGTGAGAGTGTTCGAAAAAATATAAACACATTTTCGTAGAATGATACGTAATAGTCAAAAACAAGTCTCTACACGCTCGATCATGACTACGAGAGTTTTCAATTTTTATTAGCATCTTCCCGGAAGTGTCGGAGGGCTGGCTTTTTTCTATTTTGCTATTTATCATACCGTGAGAGTGAAAGATTCTCGAACATATAGAAGCTTGAAGAATGTTTCGATGCATAATGGATTAGGACTTAAATGATTCGTTCAAAAGGAAGACGGAAAATA
This sequence comes from Platygaster robiniae, assembly GCA_028476575.1. Taxonomy (NCBI): domain Eukaryota; kingdom Metazoa; phylum Arthropoda; class Insecta; order Hymenoptera; family Platygastridae; genus Platygaster; species Platygaster robiniae. The sequence continues at coordinate 25,708,280 of CM052022.1, read as the reverse complement.
AAAAACTAGGAAAGTGATAAAAAAAAAAAAAATACATACAAAATTTTATTCAAAGTTAGGCGCGGGTGCTCTGAATAGTATAAAAATATTTCGTAGAATGATACGTAATAGTCAAAAACAAGTCTCTGCACGCTCGATCATGACTACGAGAGTTTCCAATTTCTATTAGCATCTTCCTGCAAGTGTCGGAACGCTACCTTTTATCTAAAATCTACCTTTTATCTAAAGCAACGACGAAAAATAAAAAATACAGATTTCTTAGGGTTGAGTAATTCAGCCCGAAATAATGAATATTCCGTAAAGTAATACGTAACATCCAAACACTTTTGTCGAATATTGTATGCTAGAAAAAACTTTTACGCATTAAAAATTATATCATCGTTTGTTTGTTTTTTTTTTTTTTTTGAGTTTACGTTACATGGAATGTGAACATCTACGCGTGTCGAAACCTGTCGAATCGCGTATCTTTCAAAACTTTCTTTTCCGCTCCCACTACCACCTTACGTAAGTCCATCCGCCTACGTATTTGGATGACTCCCGAAAATGATCTAGTAGGCAACAGAGCTTCGACGTGAAAGGACGCGTGATCGTTCAAGCGTCCTGGAAACGGGGAGACCCTCGAAAATGCGGATGTTGCATCCCGTGGAAAACCTGCGAAAACTCACGAAAGGGTTAAACCGCGGAAAACTCGCGAAAAACTGCGGAAACTCGCGAAAACTGCGGAAACGCGTGAAAAACCGCGGAAGGGGTGGGAGATGGGGGATGGGGGTGGAAAACCGCGAAAAGGGGTGGGTGATGGGGGGTGTATGCCGCCAAAATGGGTGGGGGTGGGGCGGGGTCTGGGGGTGACCAATCAGAGAAGGGGTGGGGAAAGGGGCGGGGCCTGGGTGGGTCACATGATGGGAGGAGGAGTGGGGGATCCGATACCTAGCTCATCTACTAGTGTCACACTCGTTTCGGAATAAATCAGTCTTCACCATCGTAGAAAAAGGAAACACGAGTACGAACCAAAACACCAACCAGTAAGTTACATTGTTGGAATCGTTTTTTTTCAATCAGAGTCTTACTCGTGTATCTTTTTCTGTAAAGTGGCTGCTATACTTGTAATTTTGTTGAGTTCCGAACTAACACCTTTTGAAGAGTGTTGCACTTTCGATTTCGTCGAGTTTCGTACCCGTAATTTTGTTGAGTTTCGAACTCACGCCTTTGAAGAGTTTCGCACTCTCAATTTTGTCGAGTTTCGTACCCGTATTTTTGTTGAGTTCCGAACTCACACCTTTTGAAGAGTATCGCATTCTCAATTTTGTCGAGTTTCGTACCCGTATTTTTGTTGAGTTCCGAACTCACACCTTTTGAAGAGTTTTGCACTCTCAATTTTGTCGAGTTTCGAACTCGAACTTTGTTGAGTTTCGGACTCAATCCAAACAGAAATTTTATCTAAACTTAGTGAACACCCAACTGACTGCGGCAAAGGCATTGGCCAAACCTCATGGCATACGGTACAAGGCGGGTTTCCTTGAATTCGACGCCCGCGGGATCCCCGAGGTGTGGATTCGCATTAAATATCTGACTGGTAGGATTCCGGGTCTGGAGACCCTGCCCACGGATCTCGAAGCGGCCATTCCTCAAATCATTCTGGACCAACGAGCCAGATCTCTGAACCGCTCACCCCCTGAGTCCCCGTTCAGGAGAGCCCAGACCGGGACCGCCAACCTCAGCCGACTACGCGTCCTGGACGAAGAAACCGCGCTGCTGCGATGCCCCCACTGCCGTAACTTCACTAGAGTAGGAACATCAACAAGTCACCCTGTCGCTCCAGGTACTACCCGTATACAGGTGCCCTGCCAGGGATGTAATAAGCCGCTCATAGGCTATCACCGACGGACAACCCCTAGAACTAGCTCTGCACTGCAATCTCGGGTAGCTGATCCTGAACCGGAAATAAGAATAATAAAAACCGTCGCCAGGATTCCCCTTTAACCTCTCACGACCGGGAAAAAGCGCCTCATCAGGGACCGACAAGTTGCACCGGTAAGACAAACCACGGGACCAACTGCCCCTAGAGCACGTCATCCGGTTGTGGTTAACCTCACCCGTGACCATCTACAAACCCGGAGCGTTCAGGAGGTGGAAACTCTTCCTTTCAGCGTCCAACGACATCTGGAGAGACTCCGCTAGGCCACTCACCAGCCCTCTCGTGGCACTCTACCCCAAGCATCGGTCAGCAGCTGTCGGGACCCACTGCACCCGGGCCCTTGACGAACGTCCAGCAGGAGCACCCCTCACAATCGCTACAAGTCCCGGTTGTCAATCGCCCCGCAGGAAATCAAGGCAAGTCAACCCAGAGATCTCTCTCTACCTGTGGAGGTTCAGCGCGCAATCAGCCAGCGACGACGGTTTCACATACGCCCGTATCGACCTATTCCGCCGTCACCTCCAATCTCCCCCCGAACCGAGGCACGGCACCTGGAGGAGCGTATGGATACAACTTCCCCTCCCATCCCGACGGCTTTACTTCCAGGGCACCCTCTGGAGCCCCTTCCTACCATTGGGGCATTGTTCGGCCCCAAAGAATGAATAGAACCAAAATTAACTGGAATATCAATGTATAGAAATCGACGTGAGGATTTGAATAATTACAGCGAAATGTAGCAACATCAAATTTCAATGGTTTTCTTAGTAAAATGACTCGCTGAATCCGAAAACGCAGTCTAAAAAATTCCCCGTAGGACGGATTTCGCGGTATTGCGAAAAAACTGTTTTTCGCATATAGAGAAAAAGTGTCTTCAGTCAATCGCAAATATCTCCGGTTCTACTTGAACGTTTTTGATAATTTTTATATCAAAATGTAGGTAATTTAATAACCTATAAATTATTTTCCTGAAGTTTTACCGTCACATTCACGGTTTGGTTGCTATTCCGACATTTGTATATAATTTTTTGTCATTTTTGTTAATTTTTTGAAAAAAAATCAACTTTAAGCGAAAATTAGGCCGAAAAAAAAATTTTTTTCATCACTTCAATGAATGGCAGTTGAAGCCCAATCGATGACAAAAAAAAAGAGTGGTCAGTTATCAAAATCAATGGGTAAATATAGAAGTTATAGGTGTTTTTCCGAAAAAAGGCAAAAAGTACATTTTTCTCAACTTAATAGCATTGTTAATTTTTATTGATATTAAGTCACAAAAAATGAAAATTTCAAAATGAGTCAAGTCCGATCGTCTTTGTCGCTTGTGCATGTCTTCGCTTTCTCGAATCAAAAACCGGCAATAATCGCCCATCATTGTTTCATCCCAAAATCCTTGGTATCGTCTTTCCATGTTTTTCATTTGCTGATGGAAGCGTTCGCCATGTTCATCGCTTTCGTCGCCAAGATTTTTCGGGAAAAAATCCAAATGCGAATGTAAAAAATGAATTTTAAGAGACATATTCACACCTGTCACCGAAAAAAAGTGAGAAATAATTAGCATAATTTAATAGTATAGAAATGTAAATTTATATTAAAAACATACCTATTTTCTTATAATTCACTAGCAAATCTTGGATGCTTTTCTTGTAGTTCCGACTTCTTGAGTTACCCAAAAAGCCATCGACGACAGAACGAAACGAATTCCATGCTTTCGCCTCGTCTCCTGTCAATGTTAAAGCAAAATTGGAATCGCTGAGAATTTTTTTTATCTGAGGTCCCACGAATACGCCTTCTTTTATCTTAGCATCAGATAAATTCGGGAACACGGATTTCAAATAATGAAAAGAATGACCGTCTTTTCGCAAAGCTTTGACGAAATTCTTGAAGAGTCTAAGTTTAATATGTAATGGTGGAAGTAGAATCTTGTCTTTCTTCACTAGAGGATCGAATTTTCCTGACCTATGGTGTAATTGATTCGATTTGGCCAGTCTTTTTTCACATAGTGTTCATCTCTCGCTCTGCTGTCCCACTTACACAAAAAACAGCAGTATTTTGTGTAGCCTTGCTGCAAACCAGTTACCATGGTAACAACTGAGGTCAGCACAAATTTTCCACTCGTGATCTTTGTACTTAATCAAGTCCAGTAACATTGCCATAGATTGATATGATTCTTTCATGTTGACAGCATGGGCTACAGGAAGTGAAGGCTTCATGTTTCTTTGATGAATCAAAACTGCTTTTAAGCTTAATTTGCTTCTGTCAATGAACAAACGCCATTCGATTGGATCGAAATTCACACCAAATTCAACAAACAAACCAGTGATATCATGACAATAACAAACATTCTTTTCCCTCGAATAGTATTGGGCAAATCGTATATGCCGATCTCTATAGTACGTCACCTTCACGCCCGAATCCAGTCAGTTCCGTTCTTGCAAACGTGATGCCAAAATCTCCGAATGATATTTCGTCAGATCTAAGTCTCTTATCAAATCATTAAGAGCGAATTGTGTAAAAGGCTTTGAAACTTTCATAGGCTCTGTGTCAGTCGAATTGGATTCACTTTCTTCTGATGATGGTGTGTCAATTTTTCTTCTCTTCTTAGGGCTTACTGGATACGGAACGTCAGTGGAATGCGGAACTGGTTTTGTTAACGATGGTACATGCGGATATACAATTTTGCGATGACGTCCGTGTTGTTTTATGTTACATAAGCAGAAGTAACAGTCAACCTCGTGATTCGTTGGCTGTCGCCAAATTGCAGGCACATCGAATGACAAGTAGCGACTACGAAAAAGAAATCATATGAACTTGGTAGTATATTAAAGGGTTAAAATCAGAAACAGAATAGATGAATATATATTTATACGTACTTGTCACCTGCCATCCACAAAACCAAATTTGTTCTGCATGTGTTGCACATAGAACTCGGTGTCCATGCTTTATCAATATTTTCAGGTGAAACTTTGAAATACAAACTGTACGCATTTTGTAATGCATCCGTGAAATTCCGTGGTTTCGCGAGAATATATATTCTGCACAAGCATAGCAGAACTTATTCGGATCATTTTTGCACTTGAATCTACGTTTCTGGACACTCATCCTTCAAATTTCGATTTAATTTTCCGTGCCTAAGGTACCTTTCTGGGTCAAGCCAGCGCACCAATCAGAGCGCAGTAGGTTTTCCCGCGGTTTTTCCCCGGATCAACCAAGCGCACAAATCATAGTGCACCGCGGGCTCCGCCACGGAGCGAGCCAGCGCACCAATCAGGGTGCACCGTGGGTCTACTTGACCAACGTGTAACACGCTTATGATGATAACCATTGTGCACTTTTGATAATATTTTCAAAAGTGCACTTTTGATCAATTTTAAAGTGTCCTTTCGATTATTATGCGCTTTTGATACGCAGCCATTTTTAAAATGATATTTTATTTGATAAATAATAAATACGTAAATGTAATTAAAAATTCATATGTACTATCAAGGTATTTTCATCGTTTTGAACGAGTAGATCCCCAGAAATAGTCTCTTACTAATACAATTTTAAACTATATTATATGAATTACTTTCTCATAAAATTTTATAGGAAACCAGGAACAGTAAATTACGAATCTAAGGAAAATGGACTTTTTACCTTTTTTCAGAAAAACACCTATGACTTCAATATTTTCCCATTGATTTTGATAACTGGCCACTCTTTTTTTTGTCATCGATTGAGCTTCATTATCCATTCATTGAAGTGATAAAAAAAATGTTTTTTTCGGCTTAATTTTCACTCAAAGTTGAATTTTTTTCAAAAAATTAACAAAAATGACAAAAAATTATATACAAATGTCGGAATAGCAACCAAACCGTAAATGTGACGGTAAAACTTCAGAAAAATAATTTATAGGTTATTAAATTACCTACATTTTGATATAAAAATTATCAAAATCGTTCAAGTAGAACCGGAGATATTTGCGATTGACTGAAGACACTTTTTCTCTATATGCGAAAAACAGTTTTTTCGCAATACCGCGAAATCCGTCCTACGGGGAATTTTTCGGACTGCGTTTTCGGATTCAGCGAGTCATTTTACTACGGAAACCATTGAAACATGTAGAGGATACAAAAATTTTTCAAAATTTGTAAACTTGTGTAATTATTTGTTTAGTTTTGATATTTGCTGTTATCATTGACCACACCCTCTCTCTCAGAGAGTCTCTTAACCGGAGACACCTGTTACATGTCTAATATATAACACTACATTCGGTTGTCTTTTCATTCCTCATTTATCTTTTTCCCTTTTAATAATATCCATATTCAATTTATTATCACTTTTATGTATCACTTACATATTTCCTTTCTTAAATATTCTTTCAATTCTTCCTTGTCCTTTTTCCATATATGGTAAAACCAAAATTCCCCCTCTTCTATCATTATTATTCAACAATTTATCATCTTTATCATTATTTAATTTACCAAACTTCAAAAAATCGATTCTACTCCCAATATTTTTCTCTATAAATTCAATGGAATTTATAATTCTTGTAAAGTAAATTTTTAATTATATCAAAATTTTTTTTATGAAATCTAACATCAGATAATTTAATTACTTCATCAACTAATCTATATATTATCCCTTTCTTCTGTACTATCGGATTTTTTGAATGAAAATTCATAAATCTTTCCGATGAAGTCAGTTTTACGAACCAATCAAATAATAACTTTTCATTTTCTCTAATAACTTCTAGTTTCAAAAAATGTAATTTCCCATCACTTTCTATTTCACTTGTGAACTTATCCTATCATTGTATGAATTAAATCTTTTAAAAGTCGTATCCAATTCATTTTACTTAATTATCATAAAAATATAATCAACATATCTACAGTAAAATATTGGTTCATAACTCAAATTACTCAAAACATCTACTTCCATATCTTCCGTTACAATATTAGCTAAAATGGGAGAAATCGGTGAACCCATTGGTGTTCCAAAAGTTTGTTCATCGTTATATATTGGAAATATATAGTATAAATTTTTAATTATTTTTCAAGCCTTGTTGCATCATTTTTTTTTCTCCTCTCGATTCATAGATAAGCAAACCCGGTTATTTATAGTCCAGCGCTTTAGATAGATTCCGGTAATGATAATAGAAGAAACGAAGAACAAGTACATTAACCCAATTGAACGCCTCTGACTAGATAAATAGTTACGGGAGAAAAATACTCACGATAGATATCAATCAATGATCTATTAGGTAAAAACCCAATGATGTAAATTTCGATCGAACTACCTCCCATGAATTTTTATCAATTTTTGCACATGAAACTTCAATTTTTGGATCATACAAAAGCCCAGAATTTTAAGAAAGAAGTAGTAGTCGGGTCAGAAACCTGGTAAAGTAAACTCTTTTTTGAAAAAATTCGGAAAGCACCTTTCGGTAGAACGGGAACCTTTAAAACAAGCTCCGGATTACGAACAGTAAGTTGAACACTTGATTTTAACTTTGAATTTTGTTCTGTATTCTTTCGAACTTGTATTTTTCCCAAGTTTCGTCCTTGGATATTTTCACAAGTTTCGTACTTGTATTTTCCCGAGTTTCGTACTTGGATTTTTATAAGTTTCGTACTTGTATTTTTCCCAAGTTTCGTACTTAGATATTTTTACAAGTTTCGTACTTGTATTTTTCCCAATTTCCGAACTTGGATATTTCTTTTTTTTTTTCAAGTTATGAACTTGCAAAATTCAATTCCCAATCTAGTGGTCACACAAGTAAATGCAGCCATGGCCCTGGCAAGGACATACGGCGTTAGGCATAAGGCAGGTTTCCAGGAATTTGACGCCAGAGGAATCCTTGAAGTTTGGGCCCGCATAAAGATACTAGCTGGCAAAATCCCCGGTCGGACAACACTCCCGGAGGACACTGCAGCAGCTATAACTCAAATCATCGTGGAACAACGGGCCAAATCATCGAGACTACGGCTTCCAGGAGAAACATCTAAGATTCTTGGGAAGGGCTCAGCCACTCTCAGCCGAATTCCCCCCGTAAGTGACGGGGCCTCGTTACTAAAGTGTTCTCACTGCCGGTGGAAAAATAAAGTGGAACACTCCACAGCACGCCCTGGCACCCCGGGAACCCTCCGTCTCCAGGCCTCATGTCAAGGGTGTGATAGGCCACTCGTGGGGTATCACCGTCAACTAGGCCCCAGAAATCGCTCCATTCCACAGCCGGGACATGAAACAGAAATCAGGGTTGTGAAGGCGGTCGCGAGGGTCCCCCCTCAGCCCTTAACGACAGGGAGGACACGCTACACCCAGTACGAGCCACTCCTGGAATAAGAAACCCAGTGGAAGTAGACCTCACAGGAGACCGCCCCCGGATAAGGATAGCCCCAGGAAAACAACCCTGAAGAGGTAGATCTAACCCAAGACATACCAACGGTCCGTGCGAATCAGGAAGTTAAAAACCTTCCATCGAGGGTCCAGAAACAACTAGCCGGCCTGCTTCGGACTATTCGTCGCCATCAACCAGGGACGCCGGTCCACTCAGCGAATAGAGGACACCAAGAACGCTCGGCTACCGGGCCGTCAGTGACATCCCCGTCGGAAAATCGCCCTCGAGAGGTTCAGGCTCCACTATCACCTCCACGCCCCGAACATGGAAATCTGAGGAGTAATACCCCTGTACCCCGCCCAGGTAGGGGAACAGACAGTTGAACATTAGGATCATCTGTAGCTGTCCCGAACACTCGGATATTTCCTCAGCGTCCAATCAACCGGCGAATAAGGCCCTTCATCCGCCCGTACAGGCCTCCTACCCAGTCTTTGCCTCCTCCATCCCCTCGGACAGAAGCACGACTCTTCGAAGAACCTATAGATACGTCATCCCCGACCACCCCTAAGGAATTATTATCTGGTTATAAATTGGAACCCCTCCCGACCCTCGAAGCACTGTTCGGTTCCGATGTCGAATTTGATTAAAATTGTATATAGGATAAGGAATGAAAATAACCTGTGTTTTCCTGAAAATTTTTGAATAAACAATAACCTATTTTATTCGAATTGTCTTGTTCTCATTGGCAACTCCCTCTCCTCAAGAGAGTCTTCATTTTGAAGACACCTGTAGTCAATACATAACAGGTGGGAAATTTTTGGCGCAGCCGGTAGGGTAGTTTTGAATTGTTGTCAATGAAAACGTTCATAGAAAAATGTCAACATTGTTAATCGATGAGGAACTCTATGACAGTATAAGCCGTTGGGTACACGCACTCCTGGACATCAGCGAAAACCGCATCATCACTACTTACTACATAGCGTTTGCTCTTCGGCAGATTGCAGACTATTATTTCCATAATGTTAATCAAGATGACGCCTTGTTCGGCTTTTCTGCGGTCGTCGCCATTTTCTGCGGGCTCTATATTGAAGGACTTAACAGGTAGTTCTTCCAGAAGCTGGAAAAAGATACTTTTGACTTCTGTATTGGCTCTTTTGGGAACTTTGGAACATATCCAAGGACATGCCTAGTTACCTGCCATACCGAATAAGATTACAATTAAAGGCCCTTTGGAACAGTATAGTGGGACGTTTTACTGAGAACTTTCTATATCCAAACATCAGGCAATGTCCGGTGAGGATACTTCCGGAAAAACGGTGTGAAAATCCTGCGGAACACGATTGTGAGGAACAACGCTGTCCCATACAACCGGATCATGAATGTGGAAGGCTGACGGAAAGGAATATTTGCAGCCAACATCAGCGTCTCGAAAGTTTGGAGTGTAAACAATACCACTTGCAATGTAACGACAATGCAAAGCAACTTGGAATGGATTTAAGAGTGATTTCACTTATTGAGAGACATCATAGAGCGAAGTTTGCCGAAAAGTATCGCAAGCCAGAGGATGCAGGACATGTGACACGGATCAAGATATTGGAATACCGATACAAGGGTTACCTCGAACGAGACAAGAATCAAAGGCTCAGGGTAAAGGTTCGTCCTACAATACCAATTCATTTTTTTCTGTATCTCCTGAGAGTTTAGAATACTTCAAGCATCTAAAGGAAATCAGCAGTAGGATCCCAAGTACGGAAAACTGGGATGAAGAGGTGTAAGGTTATCCTTTTTCTTTTTTCTCAATGACGGATCCTCCAATCACACGCAGCCAAATACGCAACTTCCCTGAACACATTCGGCGTAAGATACTTGACGCTGGGCACGAACACGGGAGTCCGGCTGAGGAGGAATACATCAGGAAGTTGTGCATAAAAAGAGGTATTCAGATACCTCTATCCCCACTGATAAACACTAAGGCCACACAAAACGTAGACCAGTCCTATGGCCTAGAATCGGCCAAATCTCAAGAAAATCAAACCCTTGAAATCATACAGGAAACCACAGTCGGTCCTGTCCCAGATCCCACTCTGCCCGATAGTCCAATCTGCAACACAATGGCACAAACCTAGGGAATCAGCTTACGCAGTTCGGCTGAAAGATGCTGTTATGACGATCCCTCGTTTCTCTGGTGACCCTTCCAGCGGCGTGACATTCCGGAAATTCGCCATTGGGTGCGAAGATGCAAAAGCGATGTTGCCTGCTACAGCTGAAGCTGGACTTACGCAAATGATTCGGACCCGTCTTAAAGGATGTGCTTTGGAAACGGTCCGACGTGAGGAGTTTGCCAACATGAAAGCCCTCCCGGCACATTTAAAGAGTGTAATGCACCCCAAGAGTCCACAGCTCAATTGCGGGGGGAACTAGGTCGTATCTCTCAGGGATATGATGAAAACGTTGCTAAATATTTCAACCGAACAAGGGAACTTGGGCAACAAATCGTCGACGCCGACAAAACAGAACATAATGGGGAAATTCCGGAAAAAGAAAAATCTAGAATAGAAAAGGAAACTATTCAGTCATTTCTTTTAGGATTACGGCCGGAAATATCATCCCAAATGCAGGAGTACGAGACCCTAGGGGAAACCTGAAACCTGCAGGGAAAGCTGTGATAGAGAAGGAAGACCGCCTTAGGACCCAGGAGGCTTTACGTTCCAGTGGATCTGGGAAATACAGGACAGAGCGCGTGATTTGCGGTAGTGGGTCTCACAAAACAGCTGCTTGTGAGAAATTACGTAAGTCTCTGGCGTCCCAGTTGTGTTTTAAGGAAGATCATCTCGCCACGGCCTGCCCTCGAAATAAAGGGAGAGAACCATGTGCAATATGATCCCGGACCAATCACGTTACGAAGAATTTTTATCGCCTGCAGACAGTCAAAGTGATCCAACCTGTTCCAGTAACACCTGCGATACAATGCCAGTATTGTGATGGAATGTCTCACACAGCCAAGAACTGTCCTCAAATAAAAAGACAGAACCAGGTACCTACCGAACCTTCCCCCATGCAAAGGCAGGAAAATTGGAGGACACCCACTGTACCTCCAGGTACGTGCAATTACTGCAAAGAGCCAGGGCACTGGAAAAATGAGTGTGAGGTAAGGTACAATGCAAGAAGAATTCAGCCGAGAAACGCTTACCGCCTCTCGGGTACGCGGCAGGCCAACCAAGGGTGCACCCAACGCCAGACAAGAACAGCCGGCCCACACATGGGACCCGCCATGGAGGAACGCAAGATTCCTCAGCTCCCTCCCCAGTAAAAATAAATCTATCCAGCATATCTCCAAGTATCCATGTGCAATTCGGAGACCCTACAGTGCTGCTGCTGGATACTGGATCAGGACCAGATTTACTCAAACAGAAATCAATCCGGGACCCCAGGTATGAAATCAACACGCATGAGAAATTATATTTGAGCGGAATCACGCCAGAAATCGTTCAGACCTTTGGAAGCCTGGAAGTGGACTTTATGGGGTTCCCCATAACTTTCCACATCGTGGCCGATAAATTCCCGATAGAGCAAGATGGTGTTTTAGGAAACGACTTCTTTCAAAATTCCAAGGCTCAAATCAAGTTCGACACTAGAAGCTGGGTATTCAGTGGGGCAAGCTTTCCATTCCTCGAACAAGAACCACAGAAAATTTCCCCCCGGACAAGACAGGTAATTTGCGTCAGGGTGAAAGAGACAAATCTTCAGGAAGGTTATATACCTCTGGTCAACGTCAAGGATGGTGTGTTCTTTGGAAATGCCGTGGTGAAACAGGATAACGGCAGAGCTTATATACCATTGATAAATACAAACCAAGGGAGTCTGGAATTCGAAACCCCTTGGATAGAATTGGAAAAAGTTGCAGCAATACAAGAAGACATGTACAAAGAACCCTGTAGTCGGATGGCAGGGAGACGGAAGCGGATGCTTCGGAAGGAAAAAACACATCACTGTTTTAGTATAAATACAGACTCTAGAGTAAGTCAGGTTATGGATCTGTTACGCCTAGAACATCTTAATGAAGAGGAGAAGCAAGAAGTTCATGAGCTCATACGAGGAAGCGCAGACTGTTTTCACCTGCCGGGTGAAAAACTTAGCGGGACCAATCTCATTCAGCACGAAATACATCTAACAGATTCCGAACAAATTACAGTTAAGCAGTACCGTTTTCCGCCAATCTTAAGGAAAGAGTTAGATCGACAAGTAGAGGAAATGTTAAAGAGCGGTATTGTCCGACATAGCACTATTCCTGGATAGTTAAGAAGAAACCCGATAGCCAGGGTAATCAACGTTGGAGATTGGTCCTGAATTTTCGTAAACTCGACGAGAAAACACTGATGACTCCATGGCCCTTGGGAAGGATAGAAGACATCTTAGATGCGCTGGGAGGTGCTAGGTACTTTTCTGTATTCGATTTAGCTTCTGGATTTCATCAATTACCTATGGCTGACGGACACGCGGAGAAAACTGCCTTTAGTACTAGTAAGGGACATTTTGAATACGCCCGAATGGCCATGGGAGTGAAAACCGCACCCAAGATTTTTTCTAGACTAATGTCGATAGTCTTGGTGGGACTAAAAGATGAGGATTTATTACTATACTTAGATGATATAATAGTTTTCGCTAGGACAATTGAGGAACATTAGGGAAAATTTTTTCAGCTAATAGACCGTCTCAGGTCCACGATGTATTTCATCTCGCTAAAACTCTTGATACACTGACGCGCTACGTCACATCTGCATGCTTTCATTATCCTTACCACCGACCAAACAGATGCTGTACGATTACTCCCTTACTTCTATATCTCACAAAGGGATATTTATTAATATTTACTGCTGATTGTTTAAATATACAATTTTTCTATGCAAAATAGGATCAAAAACTTTTTGAACATTAGCGATCCACTATTGGAATCTATATCGTTTCAAAGATTTTGCACTTTAATAGTATATTTTGCAGCTACGGGCAAAAACAGCCGATTTAGAACGAGTGTGAGGTTTGCCGCCTGAAAGTTTTAGATCCTATTTTGCGTAGAAAAATTGTAAATTTAAACAATCAGCAGTAAATATTATTAAATATCCCTTTGTGAGATATAGAAGTAAGGGAGTAATCGTACAGCATCTGTTTGGTCGGTGGTAAGGATAATGAAAGCATGCAGATGTGACGTAGCGCGTCAGTGTATCAAGAGTTTTGGCGAGATGCAATACATCGTGGACGTTGAAGGATTTTCCATGCAAAATACCTATGCTGTCAAGGAGCAGTTTTAAGACTCGAGCCCTACGCTGACATTGTCACCACATTATTTAAGTCACCATGTGCTGGAATAGTTTACCATCAAAAGAAAAGGAAACCAATTTGTGGCTGATACGCCATCATCATGGTATTCCTTGGAACTATGGAGACGTATCATACGATGAAATTTATCAAGAGCTTTGGGACTAACTACGGGATCCCAGTTTCATATTCATCAAAGGAGTAGAAAATAAAAACTATTTGCAAAATCTACTGGATTCCGGCAACATTATTGACCTGCAGGACATGGGCTGTCCTTCACTGGACAAGCTGCGCGTCTCCGCATGCCCATTCAACAAATATTACCGACTAGTGCAACATCATAACTGTGTTGCAGAAAACGTTCGCTGTCTCAGAATACGGTTGATGGAGAAATTCGGGGACATACCATCGCTAATCATATCATCAGCTAATCATATGTATATGATCAGCTTATCATATACAATACTGTCTTACGTGAACGGGATAGACAAGTTGGATTCTGAAAATATTGCTGTTTTACTTCGTGACTACCTTCTGTACTTTCAAACGAAAAACATAAACAAAGTTTGGGACTAGCTTCTGCTAGAGTTGCAAAAAGATGAAGATTTCATAGTTTGTACGGAATGTGATAAACATTGGAACTTTGATCCCAAATATATCGGCGACGTTCCAGACGGATCACCACCAATGCGGGAAAATTGCTATAAATGTCAGTGTAAAATGCACCGTAAAAATTCCTAAGTGAATGTGTCCTATGTATTCGAGGATAAAATATTCTCGATTGTATCATCGATTCCAAGAATTATATTATAAAGGTAAACGTGCTTTAACTTGTACAGATTACGTCATCGCTTAGCAATGTATCACCGTTGCTGAAGACGTGTCTTAACTTGTAGTGATGACGTCTTCGCTTGGGAATGTATCATCGTTGCCTAAGACTTGTCAAAACTTGTAATGATGACGTCATCGCTTAGGAATGAATTGACCTTTTTGTTTTCGAAGCTGTATTCAAATCTGTAGTAGAAACGATGATGTAATCGTTTCTCAAGACGTGTTTCAACTCAAAGTGATAATTTCATCGGTTAAAAATATGCTTAAGTCGCTGTTTCCTAATGTATATTTTATCTTTTGATGGCGTGATCGCTTAAGAGTATCGTGCAATCATCATTTCCGAAGACGTTTTTAAACTTGTAGCAATGACGTCAATGAATACGTAACTGCATACACCTTAAAATACGGACAACGAGCCATGAAGTGTCAGTCTGACGAAAATTATTAGACAAACAAGAAAGACTTCTCAAAGCTTAACAATGTGGCTCGTGTGGAGAGTTTTCTTCTTCCAACGCGTAAAGTTGTCGAGTTAGAAGTGCAAAAAAGTTATAACGTGATCACCCTTTGTACCGTTGCTACTAAATTCAGGCCAAAATTCGTCATCACTCTGGATGCAGAGTTCGAAATTTTTCTGCCAGGAGGATCTGAAAAACTCTCTGAGATGACCCGAACGAGCTTCGACAACTCGACAACTCTGTGAAGTTTAATCAGCCAGTCAATTTTCGTGTTTGGGAGAAAAGTACAACGCCTGCAAGTTTTTTTAAAATAATTGTATTGTGAGCGTGGTCATTGTGATGTATAAAAACTGAGGAGATAAAAAAAATGTCAAATAAAAATGGGGAGACTGATGTAATGGTTGAGTCTCACAGCAAGGGGCGGGATGGAGCCCTTGCACTGAAAAAAAAGAGATGTTGAAAACTCTACCTATCCTATTGCATGTGTGTGAGTGTGTGTGTCTGTGTCAAAGTTAATCAAGATTAGCTCATCAACGGAGGATTCTATACAGAGGTAAATATATCATCAAAGGTAAGTAATTACTTTTTATAAATAATTATATAGAGAACGAATTTACCATTACCCAATCTGACATTTTGTTTTTTAATTCATCATTATTCAGTCCACCATCTTGTTATACTTTATATTGAGGGATAATTTTTTTCAAACTTTCAGAGTCGTTAGTCACGTAATGAACATTCAAGGTTGTTTTACATAACAGATTTCTCATTTTATACTCTCATTTTTGACGTAAAATATCCTAAAAGCAAAGTTGTAAAGTTCATTCAATTTTAAATTAGAGTCGTCGCTTTTATTTTTTTTTTTCGTACATTCGAAGTGATAGATCGCTTAATAGAATTTTAAAGTCATATTTTATATCCTTAAATTGACGACACGAAATAAATCAGTTTTATTTTTGAGAATGAACGCGTTTAAACTCGTCAAAAATTTTTCGACGAGCATAATACATGTGCGTGAAAGAATTTCGTAAAATTTGAATATGCTTTTCAGATTTCCAAGATGATTACATAGAAACAGTCTCTTATAGATACGATGACCTGGACAATGTTTTAACATATCTTATGACGTTTTTTGTTTTCTTTTGTCTATCGCTGCATTCTTCAGCGTCATAAATGGATCACCTTCGATGTGAAGGCGGATTTACAGCCTCTGCCTTTTCGTCTGCCTGGTACCTTAGCGGTGGGAAACGGGCAGACGGCAATGAGGCAAAGCTGGAAAGTAGGGCAGCGCGGTAATCCCACTACTACCCCGAGGACCCCGAGCAACCCGAGTTTTTTTTTATCGGTGCCACAGCCCGCAGTATAGTTGTTAAAATGTTTGGGCAGGCCTAAATGGGTCTTTTTATACACCGGAAACAACGGCAGTTTTCGAGATTGGTATAATGAATTTGGAATTCAACATTGAATTTAAGTTGGACTGTATGCATGGCAATGTATATTGAATAGTTCGGTCGAACTATCTTGTCACGTAAAATATGTCCACAAGTCTCGACCGCTATTCTTTTCTGTAAAAATCAGAGGCGTGGTGGCATTTGACGTATTCCACCTTATCGAATTGCGCGCTACAGCCGAATTGACCAATCGCTTACGATCATGTTCTCGAGCGCCTGCACTTTGTCGGTCTCGGTCTCGTTCGGCTTTCACAAAAATTTCTTTCCCCCCTGGCCCCGGCCCCCCTGACCATGCGATTTCTGGCATTCTCAAAACTACCGCTGCAAGGTACTGGCGCCACTTGTGCGCAGTATTCAGTATGATTGGCCCTAACTTGCGAATTTCGCGCTCCACGACACTCACAACAGAGTTTCGACGAGCGAAAATCATTAAGGCGTCTAGCAATAATTATGAATACGTGTAGATAAAAATTAGTTATCTATTTTATCCATCCAAATTTTTGACATGACTATGATAAGATTTCAAGGCTCACCATATGAAATTTTACAAAGTATAAATTCTCTTAAATTCGACCTAACGAAAACCTTATAAAAATGTTAAACTTCATAGAATTCTGCTTAAATCTTATAAGCGTATAAATTTACGTTATCAATATTATCAAAAACTTTATACGGTTTTTTTTCTTGAATATGGAACTAAAATTATATAATGATTCAAACTCATTCAAAATTGTCAGATACTTTTGACAAACTTTGCAAACAGCAAATATACAACATTTTAAACTTACATTATAATTCAAATTATAATTCTACGATATTTATGGAGCCACACCAATGAATAATTTCCACACATATCTTTTTTTCTTCAAGCTTTCGGCATTTATTTTGCCCTCTTCAGGAAAAACTGAATGTACAAACCATAACAACAATCAATACATTTTTAATTTAAACAATAATTTCCATCACAGAATCACTTAATATACTTACTCCGAATATCAATTCCAGTTTAAATTATCTTATGTGAATACATTTCGTCACCTTTTTAATATATTAGGTAAATAAGAAAGATACAATACGCTTTAAAAAAACTTATCATTTGTCTGTACACGACTAAAAAAATACATCAGTTTTCACTTCCTTATATAGAAAACGAACCGATAACACTCATACCACATCATCAATGCATGAATCATAAATTGAACTTAAAAACCTCGTGTCTTCTTGCCTGGATTTTGTCAGGACAGGGAATGTTGATTTCTTATATTGACTGGCTTACCAAAATCCTGCGGACCCTTTGTGGAGCCTTATGTAAGCATTGGGAAGTGGTTTCTGAATCTAGTGTGTCCCTGGACTCAGATGCGCAGAGCCCTATGAATTTTCGCCGGCCCCGCTGTACAATTTTCACATCCCCTAACGTCATTTTACCCCATTTACCGATGTTCCGATTGGATAAGAAGTGACGGGTATGAGGTTTGGCTGCTTGTCCATAAGTATCTACAAATAGAAGGCAATTGTCTTTTTTTCTATGCAAAGGATCCCTTGTTTCGTACATTGCTTCTCCATGTATCAGTTTTTCTAGTTCTGGAATTTCATGATCCCGTATTTGATCTAGGTTTTCGATCGGGTGCAAAATTTTCTCTTTGTCCTCAAATATTTCATTCCTAGATTTTCCTGGATTCACTTTTCTCGGTTTTCCATGATTTTCACAGATAATATCACTGAAATCATATGATTCCTGCTCTTCCAGTTGAGGATCTCCGTGTATCAGATTGCCATCAGAATCCGACTTTTCCTCAAGGTCATCACAGAACTCAGATAATTTTTTTTTTCTTGGCCTATCTGATTTCATGATTACAGATCCCAGATTTCCACCAGAATTTTCCTTTCCAAAGTTCAGATTTTCACAGATTATTTTATCAGAATTCGTCTAATAATAATCCGGATAAAATAATAATCCGGATTTCCGGAGTTTTCTTCTTTGTAGTCCGGGTTTGCATAAGCTCCATTGCCAGAGTTTTCTTCCGAATTTTTACAGTTTCTATTACCAGAGTTCCCTTTCAGATTTGCACAGTTATTGTCCAGATTTTCACAGTTTCCATTGCCGGAGTTTTCTTCTGAAGTTTTATAGTTTCTATTACCAGAGTTCTCTTTCAGATTTGCACAGTTATTGTCCAGATTTTCATAGTTTCCATTACCAGAGTTTTCTTCCGAATTTTTATAGTTTCTGTTCCCTGTTGCTGTGGACCCCGGCTTCCCTTGTACTTCACTTTTACCAAGTTTGCCCCATGTTCGCGATCTCTTTTTCTTTGTCTGAGCAGTATAAATTTGCAACATCATTCAAAGCATGTCTTTGGTTATACTTCCTTTTGCAGTTTTGCGACGTCTTTTCTCGATATATTCCCGGTATTGTTCTCCTTGCTCTGTTGGCTTGAATTTACGTCCTGTTCGTCTCCATGCAGGTTGAGTAATCAACCCTGGAGATTGGTGTTTCCCATGCGTTTCTACAGGGTCTTCCACCCCCTCAGGCATATTTGGTGGAGGGTTTCGAGAGAGAGCATCAGCGTTGCAGTTTGCTTTTTCAGCTCTGTAGACTATATCAAAATCATATTACTCTAGCTTCAAGCGCCATTTTGCAGAGGTTGGATCTTGGAGAATCCCTCCAATGGCGTATCCGTTGGCGTCGGTGGTGAGAACGAATGGTTTCTCATAATCTGGGTATTATAGAACAGGCTCTTTACATAACCTAGATTTGAGTGTTTCGAAGGATTCCTCTTGTTCTGTTCCCCATACAAACGGTGCATTTTTCTGTAAGAGGCATGTGAGCGGTCGAGTGATACGGGCTGAGTGAAGCGAAGGTGGAATGCGTAACGTTCGTGTTCAAAAGAAAGTGGAGCGAAAGCATTGAATGGAAAATGCAATGATAAATCTGGTAACGTGTGTCGTGAAGCGATGAAACAGAGTTTTTTGTTAGAGTAGATGTGACAAATAAAGTGGGTGATAATTGATAATTGCTTATTAGAATACTAAGGAATCTGCGACGCTTTCCTTGATGTCACTACTTTTGTATCTTACTTTTTTCTTTCATTTTCAAGCGTGGGAACCACACACGATTACGATGGCGACCTTTACATTGGCAATGTCAGTTATGAGGGAAGGGGGGGGGGGCAGATATCATATTTTTTTTAAATGCAAAGTCGAACACGAAATTTTAATTAGAAATAAAAATGAAAAACAATTGTCGTATACTCTTGAGCTATAGCTTCTATTTATTCAGTGTTATTATAAATCAATGGGCACACTAACATTACCAGTGATGGGGGACGGGCTTGTTTTCGTCTTTCGCTCAGATTGAGAAGGGGCAGCAATGTCACAGAAATCCCAGCTTTCCCGCTTGTCTCCGCGTACCCCGCCGCTAGAAACTACTAGGACGTACATGACAGAGGTCCTAAGTTTCCCCGCTCGCCTCCACGTACCCTGGTCTCTTGGGACCCCGGGACCAAAATCACTTTTTCTATGCATGAAATTTGCGGTAAACATAGCTTTGAGTTCCGGTTAGAACGATTAAAACGGTGCTTTTCCAAATGCGACTATGCTGCAGGTCCTATTTAAATGTATAGAATGATTGTGGCATACGTTCATTATGTTGATTTGCATAATTATCTTTGATAGTTATTTTAATCCACCTATAAACATCAAGTTTCTAGTAAACGTACTTGTTTGAACGAATGATTCTGTAAATAAAACTATCACGATCGCAGAAAAATTGAGTTAGATTTTTTCCCACGAAATTCTGTTCTAAGTGTTTTATCTCAAATGAAAAATCTGAAATCTAGTACATAAAATTGAAAAATTCGCCATTACGCATGATCATGCAGTGGATGCAAATTTAAAAAATTTGAAAAATCCCACGTAGAATTATTGAATAACGGCTTCAAGCGAACATTGTGAAATTAGTATCCGAATTGACAAAATTGAAAATTTTGAAACGCAACACCTTCTACGACTCAGAATTTTGTCATTATAAAACTTGAAACTATATTGACTTATTGAATAAATATATATGTCCTCATGCCCAAAAACGCAGAATTAAAAATTGATATTCAAACAAATAATAAATACTCAAGTCTACTGCATTAGGTAATGAAACTTATAAAAACACGTTAATAGGCAATCATGTGATATTTTTATTATATATAATTATAAATTTTAAAAAACTAAGTACCACATTATATGAAAACGCTGAAAGAAGGTGGCAAAATATTATTCCGGGATTTTCTTTCTTTTGTAGGAAAAGATAGAAATGAAGTTGAAAACAATATAATATATTTTGTCAAGTGGGTTAGGATCTATAAAATTTCGTGACTAAAAATTTTTTTCGCTGCTGCGAAACCTGGTGAAAAGAATGTTCTTAGTTATGTTATAATTCGAATGATGCTTTCCCAAGCACCCCTGCGCTGATGGTCTTACTTGAACTAATAAGGTCATTTTGCAATATGAATTTTATGTTCATTTTGCATTATCATCTTAAATAAGTGCATGAAATTCTTTTTATTCGTTTTCATCGTTAGGGAATTTGGTCACTTCAGTGAAATAATTATATCAGAAACAAAACCAGTCATTATAAAATTAGTAGTTCAAAAAAAAATCTTGTATTCAACATTCTAGTAGTTTTGTACTGTTACGGAGGCGAATCATATTATTAAGGATATTATTGTGACCGAATAATTATAACATGTAACGTAGTAGCTAGATCTAGATAGACATAATCGAATTAAATAAAATACAGCATTTCAGATTTTCTCCTGCATAAACATCTATGCTGAAAAAATTGAATTTTGAAACGAGTACTCAATGGTTGAATTTCGTGAATCATATCGAATTTTTTTGTTAATTCATTATTATCATTGGATTCAGGTGTACAATATTAGTCAACGCAAAATTCATAGAAAGTTGAATAAATGAATAAATTAATGACTTCGATTTTCCAGCAAAGATACTTTCATATATTTGTGCTCAGGCTTCGTTCAAAAAAATTGATCTAAAATATTAACGATTACAATTCTGAAAAAAATTATTTGGTACAAATAATTTTAAAAATCAAAGCGATTCCTCATTATTATTTATTATGATATACGATATTTATAAATAATACATGTATAACATAATCTACATTATACATACATAGAAATAATTTGAATAATGCAGGGATTTACAGTGGTAATTATGAGATTTTTTTTGTTATTTATTATGAATAACATCATGTTTGAATTCATTTCTTGAAGAGAATTTACGCACTCATATGTAAATAGGACAATCGGCAAAGTGACGTTTGGAAAAGGTTCCGTTCTAATCAGAACTCATAGCTATCAATAGCTATGTTTACCACTGTGTTTACCACCGATTTCATGCATAGAGAAGTGTTTATTGGTCCGGGGTCCCAAGGGACCGGGGTACGCGGAGACGAGCGGGAAAGCTGAGATTTCTGTGACGTTGCTGCCCCACTTGTGCTCCGGGCTGCGCGAACAAAACCCGGTCCCCCCATCACTGCCTCCGCCGCGTCATAAAGTGAAAGTCCGTTACGCACGAAACGAAGCTGCCCGGGGCTTCTCGATATCAGTCGAACGGCTCGTGTGCTTATGATTATTTTACTGAAAAATTTTCTCGGAATTCTGGTTTGACGAAAATTTCTTAGCCAAGTAGCTCAGAGACATAGGTGTCTCTCGGGCTCCCCGCCTTACGCGTACGTGTTTGAGGGAGTGAGGGATAGATATCACGCGTCTATTTACACACGGCCAGTTTCGACCTTTTACCGTTAACTATTGGGAGAGAGGTAAAAGGGATCTGCGATTAACGACGGTCAAAACACGTCCGTGTTTCAAAATATGAAATTTTTTTAATTTTTCCAAAGTTTTTTAAAGTTTTTTTTTAGGAGAAATTCATCAGTAAAATATATTTTACTCTCAGCGTCTTATAACACTGCGACAAAAAAAAAATTTTTTTTTGCTATAGATCTAAATGCATAAAATCAATTCCTAATGACCCCATAAACAAGTCTGCAAGAGCTTTTCGCGAAGTTAGCGCAAGTTTCCGAGAAATTATTAATGTAAAATTTCGAAAATATAACTTTTTTATTTTTACAATCATGGCTCAATTTTTACCGTATTAAAGCGCATGTCTATGTCTGAGGTCTAAAAATCTATTTTTATCATAAAAACGTTGAAAAACTGCATTTTTCACATGGTTGAAACTTTGAAGAAAATCACTCAATGCAAATGACTAACGGTTGTGGTTGGGGGCTCGCTTGCGTTCGATCTTCTTGAATAGGCAGGCATTCATGACGATCGAGCGCTATTGAATGACTTTATATTCGAATTTTGAAAATTCGCGCTCTCCCCAAGCGCTCGCCAGATGGCTGCTGATTTTTTTTCTTATGTTTCACGTTTTGTGTAGAATGCTTAAATCAAGTGCATGTCTCTTAATAATTAATATACTTTTTTGCCCATTTCCCTAGTAAGTGTCATTACTTGTGTCACAAAGGCACGGTAGACGCAATCGCTAGGAAGTTGAGGTCCAATATGTTTTTTCCTACTTTCTACAAATATAAATGAACAATTTTTCATGGTTACAAATTTTCCATGCACAAAAAAATGCAATGCGAAAAAAGAAAGAAAAAAAATCGCTTATTTCGACATGCATGCTGATGCATGTGGCATAAATGAAAAATGCAACTTTTTTTTTCCCGGGAAACTCACAATTATCTCACAGAAAACCGTCAGTAAACTCACCTCGACATTTTCCATGGAAGCGAACAGTGAGCTCACTGTTAGCTCACTGTTGGCCAACAGTTAGCTCACAGTACGCTCACGCCAACGTGTTTGAAAAGCGGAAGTTGAAAGCCCACTGTGAGCTTACTGTGAGCTCACAGTTAAGCTCACAGTGAGCTCACAGTGAACTCACAGGTTTACTGGGAACTTTTATATTTATTGTGTTTTTTATTATATTATTGCAATTTTATTATTAACCCATGAACTAAAATATGTCAGTGGTTTCCTAAAAAAATCTGAAATGAAAGTAAGAATCGGAAAAGCTTTTTCGATGAAGTCACGTTTTAGATAGTTTTTTGAATATAGTTTGGCGGTTAAAGAGCCAAGAGCGTAGTGACTCTCTGGCGAGGCCTCACCTCCAGCTATGATTTTTAAAATATATAAGAATTTAAATGAGACGACCTGACTGACGACATGTTCGGAGACTTGAAATATTTGGCGCTGCGTAGGACTTGGAAAAAAAAGGGAGTCAGCACGACAAGTCGTCTGAATAAGTCGTCATGACGAGCCGTCATGTAAACATGATTATCTATCACCATGAACCAATAGAATGCGACATACTAACAAAGTCATCGCATCTACATGCATGAAAAATGCTCATAAAATATGTCAAGCCCATTTTTATCACACATATGAATTTAAATGTGACGACCTGACTGACGACACTGATAACGACATTCGGGGACTTGAAATATTCGGTTCTGCGTATGACTTATAAAAAAAAGGAGTCGGCACAACGAGTCGTCATATCGCATTTCGACCATCAATCGCTATCATTTAACAATTATATAAACGATGAATTGTGCCTCCAGAATAGTACGCACAATTCATTCTCATGAATATATTATACTTTAAATGACGACTCGACTACCGACTTCAATTTCGATATCGATATTTTTGGCAGATTAATAAATTATAACAAATTCAAGGAGAAAAAAAAAATTATTAAACAATGTCCGAGTAATTTTTACTCATTTATAATCCATCTCATCTTGACTATAAAGTTTTTACTGATAGATGTTTTCATTTTTTTTTTATTCTCTCTTATATTTGTTGTCATATTACATTCATATTCTGTATGTAATCAACATTTATAAATATGAATAAATTCTTGTTTCTTAATAATTTTTTTTATTTGAAATTTGAAAATATATCAACGTAAAAAACTCAAAATTTAATACCATAAACAACATAAACCACTGAATGAGTTATTATTTATCTTAATTTTGATGATTGTTAATATTGAAAATTATTTTCTCTTATCCCCAAAATAAAATATATCTCGCGATTTTCATGATTATTAATTATTTTATTTTATTTACTTTTTGAATATGAACTTATTGATGTTGAATTGAATTTATTTTAAAATCTTTATGTATATTCATTTTTTCAGATGAATTTAAGATAACAAATTTATCATAATCAATTGCTCTTAACTATTTGAAACACGATTTGATGCACAGAACCTTTTCCTGTATTTCATCTGATTTAGGTACATTTGCGTACACTTTTTCAGGATTTGCGCGTTCTGTATTTGTACACAAAGAAACAAAACACCATCGTGAATTTTTTTTTCGTGAAAAGTTCATTTTCATAATTTTTTTTTACTGTTTTTGTGTCAACGGTGCGATTTTCCATCGTCAACAGTAGCGGTGTTTTCGAAGTATATGTAGAATGACGTCACACGAGCTGAACAGGGTCACATGATACAGTCGCGACGATTTGGCGTGAGAGACGTAAATTTAAATTTCATTCATTTATTGCAAGGCCAATTTTGCAGTAAAAATTGCCAGATAAGAAATTTTATACCAAATAAACCATGCTCCTTCCCATGATCATACTTTTGAAAAATCGTCAAGTTTCCTATTTCACATGGCTCTTCTTGGGATTCGTTCTAGTATCCGAGTGAATTAAACGTCCCCCTCGGAAAATCACTTTACACAATCTGAATATTTTTGTGACCTAGCTCTTCAACTGGTAATTTCCCGGAGTGGACGATTTCACAATTGACTATGTAGTAGAAGTGCTAGGCTTAGTAACACACTTTGACTGTAATCGTCTAGTAATTTTACCAGATTAACAAGTGTACAAAATTATTCGGACTGGGTGTAGTAATTTTACCAATATTTTTTTTAGTATGTACCTGAAAACAATGGAAAGCATATGCATATTTTGAAAACTTCAATCTCGCAATCACTTCATCTCTGTTACAAAAAAAAAAAAAAAAAAAAAAATAACTTTCTCAATCTGAGCCTCAATCAAATTAAGTAATATGAATTGAAATCTTGCGATAATCCTGTTTTTTTTCACAATTCGTGTGAACAATTAGTAATTAAAATAAATCCATCAAATATGTCCCAAGATTAATTACATTCATTTGGGTAACAGCGCATTTTTCAGTTACCTGCTACTGATTTAAAATTCGAAATCCGCCTAAACCAAGTTTCTTCAGCTATGACTTAAATACTGCTGCTGTAGTGCATGGGAAACACAAGTCAAGAGTAAGCGCGAAGGGTGACTGATGGAGAACTAATCGGCCAATGTGATCTTGGCATAAGAGAACGAGTAGATTCGATTGACACTTGTCTCGTAATCTCATTTGCAGGATGTTTCCCGGCCTTGCAAGAACATGTGCAAAGATGACGACAGCATTTCACTGTGATTGTGAATGTTAGCTGCAGCTGAGTTGGAGAAAAGTGTCATAATCAAAGCTATAGATGGTCAATTGCCAAATCATAAGGGAGAGTGGTGCTAATTCGATCGGGAGATTACTTCGATCGCTTGCGATTTTTTTTTTTTTTTTTTTTTTATTTATAATAAATGAATTTACCACAATGTCACACGAAAATTCATTAAGAAATCAAAAAATAATACTCGAAAACGAAAATATCAATTTTACAAATACGGATTTCATCAAAAATAAAATACATGACGGTGACAGATTCGTATATGTAAATAAAACAATAAAAAAACGTGGAATCTTCTATAAAAATGTTCTGTCTGTAAAGTAATGAAAGTTTTTATAAAATATTGAGTTATATGAAAAATAATATACATTGTGGAGCTCTTGAAAGTTTTAATGCAATAAGCTTATAACCGGTTCCTATGCGTTACGGAAAAAGTTTCAGAAAGTCTTTTGGGAGTTGACCGTGTTAGATTCGGCCTCTGGTCCCAGAATCGCAAAGGTACCGCTTTTAAGCCTTTTCCATAATCACTTTCAAGGGTTCCACGCTGTATATGACTTGAAAAATTATTTTAAGTTTTACAGAATGAATAAATACGTATTAGATAAAAATAGAATTGAAAGCAGATATTTATAGGTAAAGGTTTAAAATTTTTGAAATCAATGTGTATGAATTAAAAAGTATTCAAGATTAGAGGAAGAAAATTTAATAATATTTCATACTATCATTATAGAAACAGTCGAGTTTCCTGCAAGTCAATCTCATCAGATATAATTATTGTAAGAGATACTTAAAAATGTTTTATTCATTTTTTTTTCATGGCTCTCTACTTAGGTACGTTGATGAAATATTTTGAACATTATATTTATTATCAAGAAAAAGAAAGGATCCAAAACTATTAAAATTCATAGTAAACAATAACAACGGATGAAGAATAAGTGCCTCGAGTTAGAATGAAAAACCATAAAAATTTTTTGATGTAATTAAATCAACAAAGTATTCATTATGAACAAAAATTTATTGTAAAAAAAGAGTAAAATATTTTGTATATACTTTTCAGATAATACTAATTCGAAACTGCAAAAAATTAAGGGATCAAACTATAATGAATGAATTTTAAATTGTGAATTACTGCTAGAAAGTTTCAGTATAATTCAAGAAATTTAGAACTTTCGAAATTTCAGAAATTGGACAATTTGGAAATGTTAAAAAACTTTGACAAACTGGAAGAAAAAAGTAGATATAAAAAAAATGTTATTATCAAAGAAAAGTAGTATCAAAGATTGAGTATATGAATTAAATTATTGATGTTTTACAGTTACACATAAAAATGTTTCCTATACATGCTTTATACATTAAAATAACTACATGATCATACGTATAATTTCACTTTTAGTGAATTCAGACACGAACCTTTCCAGTCACTCACCTGCTCAGCTTTATAATTTGCAATAGTGGAAAATAGTAATGTTTGTCATAAAACTTTAAATAAATCTTTATGATTCCAGAAGCAATACCCTTTTGCTCCCCTTGCTTCTGTTATAATAATGATCAGATTTACAATATTATAGTAACTTTAATATTTCTGATACAAAATTAGGAAAAACCTCATAATTTTTCTTCTCTTCTCCCTGCAATCGAAGTAAAGAACACAAGTAGAAACGTTAACCGGGTTCTGGACCCCCCCCCCCGACTCCTCCACACACCTTGTGACCCCCCTACGCTCTCAGGCCCCACCCGAATCCCCCAATCCCCTCCCTGATCAATCGAAGAAGTCACGCTCTTCCCCCAACCCTTCTAGGACACGCCCCTCACCCCTCACATGATTAGTCACCCACCCTCATGCCCCGTGGCCCACCCCTTCTGCGGTTTTCCGCGGCTTTTTTGCGGTTTTCCAACCCCTCTTTGGGAGTTTTTCGCGGGTTTTCACAAACTTCCCCACCTCTTTTTCGCGGGCTTACCCCTTCCAAACAAGAAAGTTGACTGTATCATGATAAATTATTGATGCCTGATTAAAAAACAAAATAGTAAAGTGGCAAACAAGATAGCGTCGGTGAAAATGAAATCTTTTTAATGACAAATTCAAAAAACAAGATGGTCGACAGTATAATGAAGAAGTTCAAAACAAGATGTCTGACTGGATCATGATGAATTATTATTGCCTAATTAAAAACCAAAATGGCGTCGATGAAAATGGAATCTTTTTATTGGTTAATTGAAAAAAAAACAATATGGCGTATTTGATAACAAATTGCTAACCTTTTATAACGCATTTTCCTCAGAGTCGTTCACTTTCCGTTGATGATACTCACACACACACACACGCGCGCACGCGCGCACGCATGCAATCATGTGAAGAAAGAAATAGAAATTTCAATCTTTTTGTACAAAGGGCCCCAACCCGCCCTTTGCTGTGGAACACAACCATGTAATTGCACCTTCATTTTTATTTTTCATTTTATACGATACAATTATTTTTATAAAAACTCGCAAGCCTTGAACTTTCCACCGAGGAATCAAAAACTGACGGTTTGCTTTGACTTCACAGCGTCCTCGAGTTTTAGAAGCTCATTTTCATCCTCTTATAAAGATATGCCAATCTTCTCCGGAAGAAAAATCTCAAACTCTGTATCCAGTGCGATGATGAATTTCAGCCCATATTTGGTAGTAACGGAGCGAATGTTGGTTACGGTATAGCTGTTATTAATTTCCAAATCACCAACTTTGCGCGTTGGAAAAAACTATCCACACAAGATATTCTGTTGAGCTTCGAGGAGTCCACGTTGCTTGACCAATATTTTTCGTCAGACTGACGCTCCACCGCTCGCACACACGTATTTCAAGGAATATTTGACCTCGAAAATCTATTGCGCAATTACTCAAGCGATGACGTCATCTGAACAAGTTTGAACACGTCGCCGAAAACAATTACTTCAACACATTCCTGATCGATGACGTCATCTATTCATTTGACCTTGAAAAATCTATTGCGTAGTTTCAAGAATTTTTTCAAATTTTTAAATCATTGATGGTGGTAGTCAGCGAGAGGTTAGGGATTCCTCCACACTCTTGCACAGAGCAGTATTATTTACAATAAACACTTGGTTTTGAACTGTCGCAGATTCATCTTTTACTTATACCTTTTGATAAGGTCAAGATTTGACAAATTTCTTTTCGCAGGTAGTTTCTATATGAACAATGAATCACAAAAACATTTTTTCGGCGAGTTCTAATGCCACGAATTATTCATATTCGATCGTTGAAAAATTGAATCCGCGGATTTCACGAGTTTTTAAGTATGGATTTTGTTAAGAAATGACTGACGCATGGTAAAACAGGTGCAGTTCGCAAATACCTCTATTACCAACAACTTTGCTTATACTTTTTTGCCTTCTTTTGACATATGGGTTATGTTTACATAAACGTAAACAATAAATATACAGATGTGTAAAATGGATTGTTTGAGTTGAAATTATAATTTGAACTTGTCGTGAATTTCGTGCAGTGCATTAATTTTTACAATATTAGCTCGATATTTACATTATTTCATAAATTTGTTGGATCTTACAACATCTATGCTGTAGGCTTAGTTAATAATATTTTTTCTTTTCACAATTTAAAAATTCGACGTGTTTTATAATAATAACCATGAAATTTTCGCACATACTTATGTTAAAAAAGTGGTAAAGCTGCTCAATTTTGAAAAGAACTGAGAATTCTTTAAATATTTATACATATATTTTTCAAAAATTCAAATTTTCTAATATAAACAGATGTGAATAAGTTTAACAATTTTTTATTTAAAACTTTTCCAAAAAAATCGACATGTATATATATTTAATATATTTTATAACTTAAATATAATTCTTGTACTTCATTGTTCGACTGTCAGTCGAAATTGGTTGAACTCTCAAATTTTTAAAATTTTCTGAATAATTTATTGATCATCTTAAAATCATGAAAAACCTCATTTAATGAGTAAAAATATCGAAATTACATGTCTGCCATTTTGGCACTCACAATAAAAATGTATTGTCAAAATTGACGATGAATGAAATGTGTAATCAATTTTTATAGATGTATAAATTAAAACAAATTTACTTTTGTTTGTCATAAATAAAAATATTGTCAAAAATGTATTGCCAAAATCCACAATTCATAAAATGTGCCATTTTCCATACGGGTGCAAAGGAAATCTTAAGAGGTCATTATTAATGTTACTTTAGACAGTCAAAAAAATGGGTAGAAGTACATTACTCCTTCTGAATAGTGCCGCGGTTTTCTATGTCACTTCCATATGCCGTGACGTCACATCCATGGGTTAGAAAAGGACAACCGCGGCACTACTCAAAAAGAGTACTGTAAATGATAATGAAGTTAAGAAAAAATCATGGCCTTATAATGCTAAAGAAGTGTATACCTTATTTTTACGGAGACAGTAATTGTTTTATTACCTTTCTTCCCAATTTTGCCGTTAGGGAAGTATTATGTATTTTGAGTATATTTTTCCAAAATACTAATGTTAGAAAAAAAATTCCCCTATTTTTTAATATATCATCATCGAGAAACGTTCTATTAAATCGAACATTAAAATGTACGTCGAATCATATTTCATCACGGTCGAATTAATGCTAAGTAACTTTAAAATTAAAGTTAATCAGTAGCAGTTGGCAGTGATTTATCAGAAAATCTCCATATTCCCAAAAAAAACATTTTCAATGTAAAACTTTGAACGTGAGGGGTCGCGTCTTAAGAACATACTAAAAAAAAAAACCAAATCTTCCCTATACGCTCAGAAAAGGCTAATATTTATTAGAGTGAGTAAAGTAATGTGGTTTCGCATGAAAATTTTTATTTAAGGTTTCTTACACTAAAATTGTAACATGATCATACGTGGCAAATTTTATTTTCAAAAAAATCTGGACTCGAGCATTTTTAGTCACTTACCTACCCGCTTTTCCTGACGAATCGTAATCTTCAAACTTTGTTGTTTTTTCGTTAATGACTTATAAATACATATGAAAGGCTGGGAGTAAAACCGAACTAGCAAGGGACAGATGAATGTGAAACTCCATGTTTTCTGTCTCTACTAGTTAGGTTTTTCATCTCAGCATGTCATATAAAAATTGGATTTGCAATTTTGAGTTTATTCAATGTTGAGTTCAGAATGATTGTTATTCAGAAACAAGGGGAAGCATAAAAAGTTGATAGGCATGTACACTTATCACTCAGATAGCAATAATATTTTATTCTAAACTATTGTGAACCAAAAGAGAGGGGACGAATGTAGCGGTGCTTGTGAATTTTCCAAAAATTACAGTCATAAAAACATTATTGTATTATTCATTGCCTTTGACAAGGAGCGTGAGAGAAATAGAATGGTGATTCAAAATAAATAATTTGTAATTGTGTTCAAAAATATTGTATTTATCATAACACTATGGTACAGAAGAAAAGGAAGGAATGGGGTGGCACTTCTAAATTAATCAAAATTGATGTAAAAGATCTATCCGAGATGACAATACGGTAGATCAAGGAACTAGTAAACATTGCCTTTACAACTCATAAAAGCGGTCAGTTGAGTGCCTGGAAATGCTTGAGTCCAGATTTTTTGAAAATTAAATTTGCCACGTATGATCATGTTACAATTTTAGTGTAAGAAACCATAAAGAAAAATTTTTATGCGAAAGCACATCACTTTACTCACTCTAATGGATTTTAGCCCTTACTGAGCGTATAGGGAAGATTTGGTTTTTTTTTGGTATGCTTTTTAGACGCGACCCCTCACCTCCAAAGTTTTACATTGGAAATGTTTTTTTACGGGGATATTTTCTGATTAATTTACTCATTTTTTTTATTTTTTCATATTTTTCTTTTTTTTTTCGTTCTTTTCAATTTCATTCATTCATTTTTTTTTGGATATTGAAATTTTTTTTTTACTACGTATCTGATTTATTAATCTCATTATTGTGGGTATCATCGAATGCTAACCATTATACATACAATTAATTCTTACGCATTCGCATCACTTTTTCGATGAGATAAACTGGATGCTTGACTTTGTTGAGTTCTTCGGTGTAAAATCCTGTATCGATTGGTTGATCTTGATAGTCCTTGAGTTTATATGTCGTGGGATTTGTTGGTTTCACAGCAAAGATGGTAAATATTTCCGTGGTCCTATTGAATGTATATCTTTTCTCGAAGACACGCTTGTACTTGCTGATGCGGACTTTTTCACCGACATTGAATTTACGCTTTTCTTTTTGATGCTTGGTATGAAAAATTTAACGGACCAGACCTTTTTCATCAGCTGAAGTAACATCTTTTGGCTTCATCTTGATAGTATGATGTTCGGTAGAGTTGTAGCTTGACATCAATTCCGGTAAGATGTTGATCCATTTGTAATTTCCTTGAAGTGAGAATCGTTTCTACATCTGACTTATGAGTGTGCGATTGAAACGTTTACGGATAGATGCTTTTATGCTGCTGCATGTTGAGTACATGTTGATTCCATGTTACTTCATGAGTGCCTTGAAGTCCTTGTTGTACAACTCCTTACCTTGATCGACCTGTAGATTCTGGGGTTGACGATCCTTGAGCACAGTCTTCATAGCAGCCATGACGACAGGGCGATTTTGAGATTCCACAGGAACGGCTAATGCATACTTGGAGAAGACATTGATGATGGTGAGCAGAAATTTGTAGTATTTGTCAGTATGCGTAGTCATGTCGACAAAATCAGCTTGCCAAGTTTCATCCAGTCCTCACATCTCAACATGGTGACGACGATCATTTCTTCTCGCAGGTTTATGTAGTTCTTCCACCAGAGCTTCTTTCGAATCCATATCCCCGACGTTCAAATTTATAATGAGCGTCCAGCGATTGTTTTTGAGCTTTTATTTATTGATATCTTCTCGAACTGGTTTCCTTTTTTCGAGACGTTTCAATCGTCGCTCCAAGTCGGAAATTCTCGATGAATAGTCGTCCACATGTTTTTGATATGTGGCTGCTAAAGATTCCAGCGATTTCGTCAAATTGTCGGTCACAGTATCCATCACATATCGTAGTGATTGAAGTGCATTTCCGACAATCCTATTAACTTCTTCGAGGTTTACTGCATCCATAATCGAATCTGCTTCACCAACGTTGCATATTTTTTTTCCTACCATATCATAGTTTTTCTCAGGAGTCAATTTAAATCTAACACCAGGAGGGCCATGTAACCCATAATTCTCGTCCAGATGTCGTCCGAAAACGTCTACACTTGCCATTGTCTAGGTTGTGAATGAAGTTATATGCTATGTGTGTCTCATTATATAATCTTAGCTTCTCTCAGTTCTTCAACGATTGAGTTAATTTTGTTGGTATGACTGTTGTTGTCAGCCGCTTGAGATGCGAGTATGAGTCGCAAGCGATCAACGAGTTTGTTAGGATAATCCCTATGCACATAATCGATGTGACGTTCGCGATTGACCACATTATATACACCTGTACCCACTTTTTCATCAGAAATGTATATAAGATACTTTAAGTCTTTACTTTTACGTATACTTCTGTCAGCTTGATAGTGTTTCTTGTCAGCACTTGTTTGTCGGATGATAATTTTTTTATAGTTCACAACATCGACATCTTTCACAAGACTGAAGATTGGCACTTTTTTGAATAGCAGTTTGAGCAGTCTTGATGTCCTCTCATATTCCTTGTGTCTCACATAGACTTTGGTTTAAGTAAAATTAACTGGCACGTTCCCAATAAACATTCCAGACTGTAGAAGTCGTACACCATATTGCATGTCGAGATTCTTTTGCTGAGTCTTGTTCTTCAACATCTTCAAGTATTTAGACAGAGTGTCAACAGGAGCTGGGGAACTACAATACTCGGGGCAAAACTCTGATCACCGATGGTTTGATAGAAGCTCTCTAAATCTTTACCAGATGGCTCTTCTAGCGATGATTCGAATGCATCTTCTTACAATTGTATAGATGGTTCTTCTTTCTTAATTCCTTTTATTTCCTCATCCTACTCGGTCAATGACTGGAGTGGGGCGATGATGGGCTTGAACATTTCTCGCAGCAGCTTTCCCTCGTTTTAGCAAACGATGTTTGTGACGGATATCTTTGCTGGCTTGTACGATGCGGTGTAGTACATCTTGACGCTCCATCTTCTTTCAACGTTTCGACAATACTGATGTAGTTATCGCGAAACATTTCAATTTATAGTGACGAAGCAGTCAAATCTTCTTCTATATAGACCTTGTTTACTATGCTTGTCAATGACCATGAAACCGTACTTATCTTTCCAACATGCTGCACATAAATCTCGAAACTGTCCGAACGTCATGTCAGTGTTTACGTGATCATCGTACACATGTTTCAGGTTCATGTCATCTTGACGAAATAGTACGAGAATATTAGCATTATCTTGCACCAAGTGTTTAGGAATGCGCGCATAAGTTTGACAGAGATAGAAACTAACCGTCCCATACAAAAGTAAGCACGAAGATTGTTTCGTTTTTCACATGCGATGTCGTCAAATACCATTAAAGAGTTTGGTTTGACTTCCTCCCCACTGACGACTTTCTCGTTGTCGTTATATGGGAAATATCATACTCCTTCGACTGGTTCATGTATTTTTTCCAAGTACTTGTATTTAGACTGCTCGAGAGATTTTGAATAAACGTAAACGTTATCAAATCTCAATCCATTTAGATATGTAATAAGTGAGAAAAAGTTATTAGTTTTACCACAATTCGAAGTACCGTGAACTTATACTTATATATTATACAGCGAACTGTATGCGGCAGAAGTTTTCCATGACGACCGATTTCTTCCCGCCTTTCCATCACATTATCAAAGTTGAGGACAGGCAACTTGACATTCTGTGATACAAACTCCATGATGGCTTGTTAGCATATGACTTAAAAACCTATAAATACGAGCTATTGATAGTCGCGAGCTCAGTTGAGTGATGGCTGTGAGAGGAAGAGGTCTCATCAACGCCGTTATTAACAAGCTCCTTGTTGAACTTCATATAGCAGGATATCAATTTTGGGTTAACCTAAAAGGTTGGAACGCGGGGACCGTGGAATCAATCCTCTCGATTCAGCGTGCAGGGAGCACGATATCGCATACTCAAAAAATTCAAATCGCGCAGGCAGACACGAAGCTTATCAATTGCTTGCTAAAAGAGCAATTGGACGTTTTTTTGCCAAGAATTAGGAAGTTCGTGAAAAAACAGTCGCACTTAGTGGAGCATTATAGGAGTTAAAAAAAAACTCGGAATGGGGCTAAAAAAAGTCAGAAAAGTGTTCAAGACAGTGGTCAAGAGAAAAAAGATTACCCTGAGGAAAGTCATCGATGCAGCGAAAGTAGCAGCTGTAGCAACAGGTTCTGTACAATCAACATTAAAAGCTTCACGAGTGGACGTCATGGAAGCTAGTGGAAATAAGCTACATCAGCTTCAGCTGCGTCTTGTAGATCAAGACGGTCAGTTGGTAAATTTTCGAGGCGAAGTTATCACTATCAGACTTCATGTGAAAAGTAAATAATAGGAATCGTTTACGGGGAGTATAAAAGTATCACATCACGTACAAGTATCATCAGTTGGCACAAACCTCTCAAAGTGCTCACACCGCAGAACGTGCAGTTTCTGAATTCTTTAGGTTACAGAATTTAATACCATGTTACCCATTGAGAAAAAAGAGGTCTTCGATGAGTCGATTGCGCAATATGAAGTACATGCGCACCAGCCATATGCCTCGTCAACATACAATAACAACGATGAGATTCGCATCAGTGTACAGAACCATACATGTTGCCGAGCAAGAGTTCGCTACACATCCAAGGACGTTTGACGAAAGAGGATGGAACTGATGTTGGTCATACCTCTATAGTCAACAATGGTGTAGCTCACCTTTTTGAGAAAATTCGTTATGAGCTCAGTGCCGTGGAGACCGAGAGAGTGAAAAATGTCGGGCTCACCAACACGATGAAAGCCTACATCTCGCAGACACCTCATCAAGAAGATCTTCTGGATAATGCTGAATGAACCATTGACAATTTAAGATCATCGGTGGAGAATCATGGATATTTCAATGTCTGCATACCACTGCAATTCATTTTTGAATTTGCTGAGGATTATCAACGAATTATCGTCAACGCCAAACACGAGCTCATCATTCTCCGAACCAACACTGATGTCAACGCTATCGTGCAGACTCCAGATCTTGCACAACCTTAGGAGTTTAAAATAA
Source organism: Platygaster robiniae (assembly GCA_028476575.1). Lineage (NCBI taxonomy): Eukaryota > Metazoa > Arthropoda > Insecta > Hymenoptera > Platygastridae > Platygaster > Platygaster robiniae. Next base: position 25,672,242 of record CM052022.1, on the reverse strand, counting down.
CTCTCAATAAAATCGAATGGATGTTGCCATACGTCAAGGTGTCGGAGCTCGAAAAGATTCGAATGTTGAACTACATCGCCAGCGATCCTACCATTGTTATGAGTTTTCGAAGCTGGGAACTGTACTAGGATCCACTACTATCACAAACAACTAAGAATGTGTGAAGTGTGAAGACAACGATTCAACTGTAAAAACCAAGATACATCATTGTAGGCTTTCGAAAAGGTTGAAAAAATTCTACAAGAGAAAGTGCGAGTACTTTTGACGATTGTAAATTGCAAGTTATGAATGTATATCTGAATTCACAGTATTATCCTTATATGAATCTCAACATGAATTTTGAACGAAATTAATTTGCAACGTAATACGAAATGTTTGCAAACTTTCAATCCTCGTATTATGCAAAGAAAAATGCTCCATTATTGAAGAAGATGCAATTCAAGGACATTGCTCCTCTCTTATTGATTGACTGTGATAAACAAAACGAATCAATAATAACGGAGCCAGGTGACGTTCGTCTTGAATTTGAATCGGGAGAAAATTTCCCAGCTCAAACCGCGGCTTATTGTCTTATTATACATGATCGTATTATCGAATATCAACCGATCAGCGGCATTGTGAAAAAACTATGAAACGTGTAATGTTTGATTGTAACCCACCTACAGTACATGTGCTGTATGTTTGGGATTTTGCGTATAGATTAGCGAGACGAGGTCCATGGGAACAAGCAGCCCGTGACCACTATAGATTTGAACGACGAATAGCTAATGTTGAACAAATTCTAGGTTCTGTTTTGCGTAGAAAAATTATAGATTCAACCAATAAGCAGTAGATATTAGTGTTAAGGCTCAATAATAAGCAGTAGATATTAGTTTGAAGACTCTCTAAGATGTAAACGTAAGAGAATTCATAAAAAGTATCTGACTGGTCGGTGGTAGGGGCAATTGAAGTAGTTGAAGTTGAAGAGTGTTGGTGGTGAGGATATAAAAGGTTGCAGATACGCTGGAGCGCGTCAGTGTGCCAAAAGTCATCATGAAGTACATCGTGGACGTTCAAGGATTTTCTTTGCAAAATACCTTTGTTGCCAAGAAGCTCGCAGTTTAAAGGCTTAAGCCAAACGCTGAAGTTGTCATGACGCTCTTCAAGCAACCATGTGACTGGCATGGTTTGTCTTCAAAAACGTGGGCAACCAATTTGTATCTGACACGTAATTATCACGCTGACTCAAAATGTAGTAAATGGAGGAATTATAGGACACACCATCGATGAGGAGATCTTTAATCTTACTCTCTTACGTAACCGGAATAGATGAGTTGGATTCAGAAGATATCGCTGTTTACCCCGAGAATACCTTCTCAACTTTCAAGCGTCCTATAGGTCGTGACCTAATATATATATATATATATATATATATATATATATATATATATATATATATATATATAAACAATGCTTGCGATAAGCTTCCGCTGGATTTGCAAGAAAATGAGGAGTTCATTGCCTGTACGCGATGTGATAAACATTGGAACTCTGATTATATCGGCGACATCCCGGATGGACTACTGCGAATGCGAAAAAATTGTCATAGATGAAAGCAAAAATAATGTAATGTTTTGAGAAAAAAAAAATTTTTAATATTTATTAAGAAAAAATAAATAAATGAATTAAAAAAAAAAACAGGAAAAAAAAATAAAAAAAAATTAAAAAAAAATGAGTGAATTCATAAAAAAATATTCAAAAATAAAAAAAAATTCTTGAAACTACGCAATAGATTTTTCAAGGTCAAATGAATAGATGACGTCATCGATCAGGAATGTGTTGAAGTAATTGTTTTCGGCGACGTGTTCAAACTTGTTCAGATGACGTCATCGCTTGTGTAATTGCGCAATAGATTTTCGAGGTCAAATATTCCTTGAAATACGTGTGTGCGAGCGGTGGAGCGTCAGTCTGACGAAAAATATTGGTCAAGCAACGTGGACTTCTCGAAGCTCAACAGAATATCTTGTGTGGATAGTTTTTTCCAACGCGCAAAGTTGGTGATTTGGAAATTAATAACAGCTATACCGTAACCAACATTCGCTCCGTTACTACCAAATATGGGCTGAAATTCATCATCGCACTGGATACAGAGTTTGAGATTTTTCTTCCGGAGAAGATTGGCATATCTTTATAAGAGGATGAAAATGAGCTTCTAAAACTCGAGGACGCTGTGAAGTCAAAGCAAACCGTCAGTTTTTGATTCCTCGGTGGAAAGTTCAAGGCTTGCGAGTTTTTATAAAAATAATTGTATCGTATAAAATGAAAAATAAAAATGAAGGTGCAATTACATGGTTGTGTTACACAGCAAAGGGCGGGTTGGGGCCCTTTGTACAAAAAGATTGAAATTTCTATTTCTTTCTTCACATGATTGCATGCGTGCGCGCGTGCGCGCGTGTGTGTGTGTGTGAGTATCATCAACGGAAAGTGAACGACTCTGAGGAAAATGCGTTATAAAAGGTTAGCAATTTGTTATCAAATACGCCATATTGTTTTTTTTTTCAATTAACCAATAAAAAGATTTCATTTTCATCGACGTCATTTTGTATTTTAATCAGGCATCGATAATTTATCATGATCCAGTCAGCCATCTTGTTTGGAAGGAGTAAGCCCGCGAAAAGGGGGTGGGGAAGTCCGTGAAAACCTGCGAAAAACCCCTATAAAGGGGTTGAAAAACCGCAAAAAAGCTAGAAAACCCGTAAAAAACTGTGAAAAAAGGTTGAAAACCGTGTTAAACTCGTGGAAAACCGCGGAAGGGAAAGAAAAATCATTTTATGTAAAAAATCTAATGACTACAAAATTCAATATGGTATTTTATCACGTGAAATAAGATTATTTCTAGTTTTTTTAAATAATTCAATAAGAATACATAACTTTTACGAAACAAATTGGAAAAATAATACGCACAGCTGAGCATTACTTTAAAATATCTAAAAAGTGAACGATCATCATGAAAGTTTTGTTTTTTTTACATAAATTAATATTGAATATAAAGTGTTTCGATCCTTGAATATCTATTTAAAACTTCAAAAAAGTAAGAAAGGTCGGGCGAAACATGCCGAAGCTATTTTACAAAAAATATTGATATCCTACAGTCGGTTTCACCTGGTATTATTTACAAGAAAAGCCAATTATCAATTTGCTTACGAGACTATCACGATGAAGAAAAAGAGAGATATTATTATTAGTCAGGAATGTTGTCCAGATTATACTCGACGGATATTTACTGTTCGTAGGATATTTGTTACAACTTTAACTCGGATTTATTTGAGTACCTCAGAAAAACGTAACAAAAAAGGCCCGACAAACCGCTTTTGCACGGCAACAGTATCTCATATAAATAATTCTTATCGACTGAATCTTGTACAATATTTTTATCATTACCACCCTAATAATAAATATCAGAATTATTTTCTGTTTTATCAATATTATAGGAAGACTTGAAAACAGGTCCAAAAAATACGTAGCTGAGCTGGCTTTAGAAAGAAGCTAGAATATTTCAATTTTAAAGCGTCACACAATATTTAAAGTATTAGTAGCAATCAATAAATGTATCATGATTATTACAAATTATGCATGTTTTGCTTATCTACTTATATTTAATACTCTCGCACAGTTATCTTATATTCCCTCAAAGTTCAGTATTGACACCATAACGATGAAGACAGTATAAAATAAACAAGATTTAAAAAAGTAAAACACTTGAAGAGTTAGATCAGGTTTGTTTTGATCGTTTAAGGTCATAATGCATAAAATTTATACACTATACACAATTATACACAGTATATGGAATGATAGTATACAATATGTCATTGCGTTATATTTTTATGTATATTTTAATGTATTACGTATCAAGTGCTCTTTTAAGTTAACTATTTCTGGATAAATGTAATAAAAAAATCGGGTTGTCTGGCCTGTTTTGTTACGTTTTTCTGTGGGACTAAAATAAATCCAAGTTAAAGTTTTTAACAAATATCCTACGAACAGTAAATATCCGTCGAGTATCATCTGGACAACATTCCTGTCTAATAATAATATCTCTCTTTTTGTTTCTCGTGATAGTCTCGTAAGCAAATTGATAATTGGTTTTCCTAGTTAATAGTACTAGGTGAAACCGACAGTAGGATATCAATGTTTTTTGTAAAATAGCTTTGTCATGTTTTACCTGACAACCTTTGTTACTTTTTTGAAGTTTTTTCATAAGAATATCAATATGTTTGTAATATTGTCGAATTTTATGCTATTAATATTTACTATAATCTTTAAATTAATAAATAAATACTCAAATTGACGCATTTAAAAAAACTTTATTCACCCTATCGGATCTTCTGCAACCGAGCTTAATTGCGTTCGGTTGCAGAAGATCTGATAGAGAATTGAATACATTCCAATAATTATTTTTGCCTCTCACACATTAAAAATGAGCGTATTTGAACACGTTTCGACATACACAAAATAAAGTATTTCAGGCCAACACGCAGGCTGTCGACAAATGACAGTCGGCAGGGAAATAACACCCGATTACAACTCGTGTGATTGCCGCCTGATTAATTATGAAATACGTAGTAAAGTACAGTGGATTAGGCCTAATGATATTGTGCGATATATATGTATTATACAATGCACAATAGGTTTTCAGTCAAACCTGATGTTCATATTACAAAAATATTAAGTCAATGAAATGGGGGATACCACGTCTAAAAAAACTGCGCTATGACTCTACCTCTGTGGTTGTGAGAAAAACACTAATAGACCTGTATAATGCAAAAAAAGAAAATATATATATTTTTCGCAAACAATTTTCGGGTAATGGTTTCATCTTTAAATCGAAAAAAATCAAGTGACCACGTTTCTTACAATGTTCTGTCAAATCGAATAACAATATTCTGCTAAAAAGTACGAAAATGTTTTAGCTGGGAAGAGCGTAGACGCTTATTGCTAAAATAGAAGCTGATGTGATATTGTTCTGAAAAAGTGGCTAAAAAATGGAACGTCACTGAAAAAACTCATCTTATGTAGTGTGGCTCGATATTCCCATCTACTTTTTAACTTTCATTAAATTGAAAATTATCAATAAATAATTCTTTGAGACATACTGTAAATAGAGTAGCCTCAACATAAATTAATTATGTTCTCGAAACGTGAGAGTTTCGCTCAACATTCTACACACGTATAGAATTTTCGCAATCAGTCTTGAATGTGATAACATAAACTTGAAGTCAGAAGGGTAATTTGTTATTGGAAAAAAAAAAATGTTTTTTTTTTTTTTTTCAAAAAACGCAAATGCGATTATTTTGTTGAAAGAAATATAGGAATCACTAGTCAAGAAAAAAATCATCACATCAAAATTTCACGTAAAATAATTTGTAAAGTGGAAATGAACAAAAAAACAATAGATCTGTTGAAATGTGAGAAGATAATATAAATTAGAATAAAATGAATTTTTTTTTTTTTAAACAATTAAAAAGAGAGAAAAAAGGAAATGTAATATGCAAACTCGATCGTTTGCGAGTGCATGTTTCTCTTATTAGATGCTAGTTTTCAAAACATCGTATAACACAAAAGAGACCTTTTCCGGTTGTAAAGCATTTTTTAAAACCCACGGGCCACGCTGCTTTTCTAAACGGGTTCCATGAAAAACTTCCTTTCTCTTTCAATATCACGAGACGAGTGAGCTGTCATTTTTAACACGTTCAAATGTATAAGGAATACTAAAGTTGCATGGTACGAGGCAGGGGAAGGCTGGGATATCGAATATAGTTATACATGGCAAAGCCGGAGCCACTGCGCACTTGTAGCGTCAGTACCTTGTAGCGGTAGTTTTTGGAACGCCCGGAATCGCTTGGCCAGTGGGGGCCGGGGGATAGGGGGAAAAGCAATTTTTGTGAAAACTGAATGAGACCGAGAGCGAAAAAGCGCAGGCGCGCGAGAACATGATCGTAAGCGAGTGGTCAATTCGGTTGTAGCGCGCATTGCCATTGGCAAAATGCGTGGAATGCCACCACACCTCTGATTTTTACAGAAAAGAATAGCGGTCGAATCTTGTCGTCTATTTTACCCGACAAGATACTTCGACCGAACTATTCGATAAGGTTTGGGTATAAGGGATGCAAAATTTTCTATGCATTTTGGTAACTTTATGAGTGAGAAAAAGGTGTTCGTAATATCTTGGAAACATGCAAGCATCTTGACAGTTGTAAGATCGTACTAAACGGTGGTAAATTGAAGTCTTGGAACATCAAAGAGTGAAGATTTAGTTTACTTTATTGGTGCACACCGCACTTTGACACTCGTTCATATCTCAAAACTTTACAACGTCATTTGCTCCGAAAAGATGTAATATCCTCCTTGCTCAGAAGCAAAAGGCACGCTCTCAAAAATGACACCGAACCTCGCACCGAAAGGTATGAGGAATAACACACTGAAGGTGCGAAGAGAAAACTCTTGCACTTTTCTGTGTGATTTCGAGTCCTTTTTCTAATAGTGCAGAAAGTAATTAATGTAAGTGGTCTAGGCCGGTGAACCAAGACATTTTTGGTGCAAGTTTTTGCACAAAAATATCTTTTTCTCTGCGAAATTACCGCAAAAACGCACTTGTCTTCTTACCTCTAGGGTGGTGTGGAAAAGGCCGAAAAATACGGTAGTTTCTTTCATACTTTTTTTTTAAGTTAATTTTTTATTTACCATACATTCGCTCATGGTAAAAAAACATGAATAACTAAAATCCAAAAAAAGATCCAAAAAAACAAAAAAGGATTATCATTCTGGCACTGAGAGAAAAAGGCAATCAGGCGATTGCCTGTTTATTGGGGAGACATATTTTTGCACTGAAAATTTTGAAACATGCATTTTTTCATAGCTGTTAATTATTTTGAAAAATAATGAGTACTATCACTTTAGTTAAGCTGAAAGCGAAAATAATGGTAAAATGGATTGCCAAAATCGGTAACTCCATGCTGATTATCGGCTATAACTATTGTAAAATTGATCGTAAAAATTTCGATGTAACGCGTTTGCGTCAAATTCGCACTAAAGTTCGACCGTTAAGATATAAATATTTTTCAAAGCACCTAATAAGATTGCAACTTCGCGCTTAAAGGAATTAAGAGTTCATGTTCGTCTGGAAAATTGATCGATGAATAAATTGATAACACTTACAAACTAGCCAAGAGTTTTGATGAAGATCATATATTTGATATTCCAAATTGTGAAAATTTGCTTCCATTATCTTAACTTTGGAAGTAAAAATTCGCTTCTCAATTATTATTTTCTTACTCATAGGCAAAAAAATTTTTTTATTCAAAACAGTTACTAATAAAATCGAAAAATTTCTTATACAATCTAAACGAATTCTAGTGCTGCAAAAAATTAAAAAGTGTTTCTTTTGAATTTCTTTTTTCTTCGAAACACTTTCATGGCCAAAAACATTTTCTGTGCTTATCGAAATGAAACATAAAATGATTAAAATTTTATATCAAATTTCTCCACTTGTCCGGTGGAACAAAATCTTTTCTATTTTCCATCGCACAGCTAACATAATGGACCCGGAAAAGTACCGTATGAAATTCTTGACCTGCTTCATACCCATCAGAGATTATTTTAAATGACGTAAAACTGAATAATGTAATAAATAATCTCAGTTCAGTTTAGTAGAATTAATAAAAAAAACAACTTAAACAAAACTATCGCCCAAGTCAACTGAGACTTATACATACAAAGACTCCCTTGTGAGCGTGGATTATCAATTTTCCTTTAGCATCAGCACGTATTGTACGTAATATGTTACCTGTAGCGTTTGGGTGTCACGTACTATAGCACTCAAGGAATGGTATCGCCGATAACTGCCACGAGGCAGAGCAGCCAACGCGCCACCACGGCACTATAATACACATAGCGTATAAGCGTACACAGCAGTACAGTTATAGTGTTCTTGAGACAGTCAAATGACTCTGCACACAACTCCACACATGTGCACAGAGCTGCACAGTTGTGCATAGTACGGCGCGCAACGGCGCATTTATCCACGACAATCCACGATCTCACACGATTCAATGTTTTTACAATAATTACTAGCCTAAATTTTCCTGAATGTCCGTTTATTTTATATGAACGAACATAATCAATAATCTAAGTTGAGATTATAGAACTAATAAAAAAAAACATCAAAGTCAATTGAGAGTATTATACATAACATGCCTCAGAAATATCTTCTCGTAGGGATTCCTCTTAGACCAAAAAGTACTTTATGGTCTAAGGGATTCCTTCAGCCTCGTTCGCAGCGCCTCGAGCGGCGAAAACTTGGACTAACAAAACGTAACCTAGTTAATATGTCTATATATTTTCTTCCTATCTTCCTACCCGATGGCTCGGGGAAGGTTAGGTTCACTAAGGACCCCGAACTTTTCCGAGCTTGCCCGACCGCGCCCAATATCGCGCACTCGCATAAATTAATGTATATATAGTAGTAGTACAGTGACTGTGCTAATACAAACAACTGCACCCAACTACACAGTACTGTTCATTTGCGTGCATTTGCGTTCATCTTATCTATCGAAAGTCAAAACGGTCATGACTTCATGATTTCGCGGTAAATAAATAAGCACGGCGCGGTATATAACTTCATTTACTCTCATTTTTGTAAAGAAGTTGTGGCGTAATGGGGAGAATGCCCACGTCGCATTCCGTAAATCCCTGGTTCGATCCCTACCCAGAAGGTTTTTTTTTTTTTTCTTTAAACATGATTATACAAAACTATAATATATGTAAATTGTATTTTTTTTTATTTCTACGATTAATTATATTTGAAACTTACATCATTTGTGAACGGAAAGTTTCGTTAAAAGTTAAATCTGCCTGTAGTATCTTTTTTTACAAAGGATATAATTTACCGATAGATGTTTCTGAGATTTGCTATTAGCTACGATTTGATACCTCTGGTACATTAGAACCATGTGAAGCATCGTACAGTAACGCGCTCACGTTTATAAATATTTTTTGCAAATAATAGGCCATTCCAATGTAAAATTTTACAAACTTTAATAACCTCACAGAAAAAAAGTACCAATTTTCGTCGAGATTCACGCTCTACGCCATGCCTTGAGCATTTATCAAATGATCTGTGGCTTTAGATTTAAAAAAATTATGTAAATAACTATTTGTTCAAACAAATAAACCATTGAAATTATATTTTCTGCAATGTGCAAACGCTTTCTAAGTTTATTTGGTACATTGATCACAAGTATGGCATCAGACATTAAAAATTGATGTGTTGAAACGTTTTTTCAATGTTATTTACGAAATTGCAGTTGTTGCAATATGAATATGCTTCCCCCAGTTTTCTAAGTCACTGGTCATGAATCTAGTGCCAGGTTCATACAATTCATTCAATAAAATGTTTGTTTAACAAATGACGTGAAACAATAATATTGTTTCGAAAATGCATGTATATGCATTTTATAGTTTTAAGGTACGATGATTACAAATCTTACACCTTGATTGCAAAACTAATCCGTTTAAACTTCAATAAGTATTTCTAGCAGATAATTGGGCAAATTTTCATTACAAGAAGATGCATATGATTAATGTTTTTTCAAATTAAAAGGTGAGAATTTTTATTATGATTCATGAAACACACATTTAATAGTTCGAAATTTAGCTTGCGGATAGCCATTTATGTGAATATTTTCTCCTAAATACTTTGATACAATAGAGCTCTGTAACAATATTTAAATATTTATATTATATGTAGATATTCAGTAATGTACCTAATTATGGCCTGTTGACCTGAAAAATCATTTAAGCATCTTGCAAGTACTTGAATTATACGTGAACGTCCGGTCATTTAACTTTACAAAAATTATCTTCGGGAACCAGATGCCAAATTTGTAATAAGCAGACCAAATGAATAATGAAAAATAGGAAATAAGAAAGATTATGAATCAGTGAAAAATATTTGCATGTGACAAAATAGTATTTTGTTTACCGCGGTGCATTATTGCTGTTCCGAGGACAAGGACGATCATTTTTCGTTCGAGGTGCTAACCAAGGACAGGAAAATATTGTCCTTGTCCAAGGATGGCAAATGCGCCAAAGTTAACATAAGATTTTCTGCCCGGAGACGTACAAAATCCAATTATTTGTCATAATTTGATTCCCAAATACAGTCTCCCTGAGGAAAACCTTACATTGGCAATGTTCCTTTGCCATTGTGAACTCAATGTAATCTTTACGTAAATTGCTGTTTTACATTTAGTTTTGATAGAGTTTACAATGGCAAATTTACATTGTCAATGTAAGGTTTCCCTCAGGGTTGAATGCATCGATTTTTAAAATATCACATTGATTCCTTGATCAGTTTCCTGAAATCAGGGATAGCATATGCATCTTTTGATTACTTCAATCTCGCAATATTTTTTCGCTAAAAATGAAAAAAATGAGTACATATATATATTTTCTTAATCTAAGCTAGATTCGTAATCAGCGACGAATCAACTGATATGCATTAAATGTTGCAAACGTTATGTGTTTTTTTTTCACATTTTCGTAAGAATAATAAATCTTGCAAATATAAAGTAGAATCTATTTTCATCTAAACAAGTACCTAATAATGCATTTTTCAGTTACCACAAATTTGAAATCAGTAATTGGCCAATACAATGTTTGCCCAGCTACGGCTAAGATTAATGTAAGAAGCATACTCATCGCCCTTACATAGTTTTTTCATCCTTAGGTGAAGAACTATAGAAGAAGTAAGAATAATCCTTGTATGTACAGTCCATGAACACCCCTTTCATTTTTTCAATGCAACTTTTTCGAGTAGAAATAGATATTTATTCATCAAGGGAGGAAGAGGATGATCCCGACAAGTGTATAAGTTGTGACCGTGCAGAGCGAGGTCACAAACTGCATACGAGTTAGAATCACTTCCTCCCATGTTTAATATTTTTCATGGTCAGCGGTTGAAAAGAGTGTGTTAGGCTACTCACGGATTGAGCGTAGGATTCCTCTTTCCGCTACGCTCACCCCGCTGCGCGCCCAACACACTCATTCCAAACGCCGAACAAGAAAAGTACAGTTCGTATCACGGGGCTAGAGCCTTTTCACGCGCGACAAAAACATTTTCGAAACTCGTGGAATTACCTCAAGTCTACGGTCCTCAGCATTCCCTTGTTCCGAGAATGATGCCGTCGCGCACGAAAAGACGCTGCTAGGCCCCTTTATACGAAATATATTATTTTTCCATACATGTACAGAAATGGCCAATTTGTCGACATGATTTGCAGGGATAGTGTCCTCTTTCTAAGGTATCCGTTATGAATTTTTCAGCGGAAGCAATCTTGGGGTTGCTCCCGCAAAAATTGTCCATAAGGAGCGATCCCCAGGATTGTTCTCGCTTAGGAATTGCATCACGGTTATTCTAAACAGAGGACATTGTTTCGGCAAATTGCGTCGATATAGTTGGCATTTCCGTGTATGTCTGGAAAAAAACTTTTTTTTTTAATGAAAAAATAAATTAAATCCTCCCTCCACAACCCCTACCGAACATTGCTAATGTATAAATGCTAGAATTAATAAAGAGAGAGTGTAATTATACTTCCAAAAAAACTTCATGAAAAAAGTATTACTTTATGAAGATTCAAGAGTATTGACATCAGTACACAAGCTGTAAATATAGCTTGGCGGTCAAAGAGCCAAGAACGTAGCGACTTGCTGGCAAGCCCTTACCTCTAGCTGACTACCACCAGCTATAATAAAAAACGTCCATTTTTCCGTTTTTATATAGTTGATAATTGTATCCTTACATGCATATTTTGACATAAAAAATTAAATTATTCTTGATAGATTATTAAGTCGAAACCGTTTTTTATGAACAAAACACCACAAAAAGTCATTACTAGGAAAATTTCTGGGATTTTCATCATAATTGCTGAGAAAACAGCATAGAACGGAAAAAGGACGCAAGGAACTCGCAAGAAAGTCGGAGTTGTTTCCCTGGGCCTTTGCCAGGGTCTTAGATACCTCGAATTCGACGAAGACTTGCGAAAACTGATTATTCGTGAAGATTTTGCAGGAGTTGTACCATTTTACAACCAGACTTGTAAAAAAATAATTGACCCGAGTCAAAATTTCAGCTCTGATTTGAACATGATAAACCTACAACGGCAGGTTTAAGATGATGAAAACAAGATGTTGGTTTGTATATAATTAAATACGAATTCTGAACCTAATTTGAACCTTTCACCTAGAAGTATTTCCTTTCCGGGCTTAAAATGTTCAAATAAGGATCTTCTTCTGAGAAATATTAAGATGAAAAATGTTAAAAGAAGGTTCTTTTTTCAGGAATATAAAGGTGCAAAATGTTCAAATAAGGATTTCGTTGAATGCATTCCAGTAGGTTCAAAATGAACGAAAAAAAATTAAAGGATCATGTGCTAGAAATATGCACATGGTCCCGAGAGAATCGTCAAAAGCAGAATTTTTTTTTTAAATTTGAGGACACGAACGCGCGTTGATTATCCTAGTTGCGGTCCCAGTTAATGCAGCTTGACGTCGGCGACTGATTGCGATGTTGCGATGCAACAACTCCATGAGATCCTATAGTTTGGAGGAGAGTTACGATGGGACTTAAAACACCCACGTATCACGTGACATTCGGCTCGTCAATTTTTACCAATCGACTGGGGACATATCGTTGGCTGACAGTAAGTAATGGAGATTTAAATATGAAATAATGTTTAATGACTTTTTTCCCATAGATATTGGACTACAGCATTTTCCAATAGCACAAAGGAATAAAATTTCGTATTACCTATAGTGAGCTAAAGACAAAAATAAAAATTCGACCCTCGCACAGTGGTTTGAAACGCCCAAAAAGCTGGCCAAAAATGTTAACGTTGGTAAAAAAACTAGAAATTTTGTAGAAAATAGTTTTGAAGATCAGAGAATACAAAAGTAAGGTCGACAATAAAAAAAAATTACGGATCTAACATGTTGAACAGATTTCTAAAAAATCATTGTCAGATTCGTAAAAATATGTTATCTGGGGTTTACTGAGTCGAATATTCTGAAATTGAGGTCAGATAATGAAGAAAAAATCATAGCCACTTCAAAATAAAGGTTTTTTATTTAAAAAAAAGTGACGTCATGCAGCAAGATCCCCCAAGACTAACAAACATTTCATTTTCAGCACTTTTGGGTCAAGATATTGGAATTATATAATATTCTCGATTACAGAAATAGGCCGTTTTTCAATGATGGACTCCCTTCATAAAAAAATGCTTTTATGGAAAAATATTTAATTATCAGTAAACCATCATCAACTTACAGTTAACTCTTGAAAAATATCGTGTTTCATTTTATTTTCATCATTCCATGAGCATGACAGAAATTTTTTCTTCTTCTTCATAAAGTCACAATTCCATTTCATCACCAGAATATGATTCCGAGTCAAAATCTAAAAGATTTGGCGAAAAAGCTTGGGTAGACAGTAACAATTATAGTACTTTCAAACTGAGTGGTTTACTTGTTTTCGGGCTTTTCGGCCGCATTTGTTTGAATTTATTTATTTTAATTAATTCTACCTCAAATACCTCCCCTTACTTATAAAAATGACAGAGCGAGTTGACGATAAGAGATGCGCTGATACGCCCGAGTCGAAAAATCAAAGTCCTCATTTGAGCCTCTTGGTGATCTTGAAGCTCATTTAAACGTTTTCAGCCTCCATAACCTCTTTTAAGCCTCTTGATAATCGTTAAGTCGTCATTTACTCCTCTTTAGCTTCTGTATATTATTTTACAACCTCATTTGACGCTCAAGAGCCTCTTCGGCCTACAAGAGCCTCACACTCACTTTACCCGTTGTTACAATGACCTCTTTTAAGCCTCGTGAGCCTCGTCCGTTTGAAATAGCACCTCATTTGATCCTCTTTAGCCTCTATGACCTCATTTAAGCGTCATGAGTCTCATCTATTCCGAAAAGAACCTCATTTGACCCTCTTCAGCCTCTATCACCTATTTTATTTAAAGAGTAGAAAAAATTTTATTTTTAATTCTTTAATTTAAAAATAAAGCTTTTTTCATGTTACAACGCACATTATTATCACCCTTTGCAACAAATACACTGTAAAGTACAATTTCTTGCACAATCGCGAAGTGTTGATTATTACAAACACATTCTTGCAAATAGCAATCGCAACAAGACATTTTTTATGTAACAGTGGACGAAGCCCACTGTTACCCTTGTTACTCTTGTGTCAATCGTCTCGTGTGTGTTAGATCATCAATCAGTCAGTGAAAACTTGCCGATTAGGGTCCGAATTTCTCAAACGAGCTACCTGAATTTGATAAAAATTCATTTTCACTTGAAAATGAATTTTTTCGATAGTGTTTACCATTACATACTAGGGTAAACCCAAACTGATTTCGCTCGAAAAATTTTTTTTGTTCGAACTCTTAACAACCAAAGTTTTTCGTCATTTTTTATTATTCAATTCATTGCGGGTGATCTAGTTTTACGATTTTTATGCTTTTTGCGGCAATCGAATCATCATTTCACATAGATTTATCATGATTTTTTCCGATTCGACAACTTTCATTTTTAAAATATATTTTCGTATTAGTTTATAACGAATTGATAAACAAATGTGTTCTTAAATATATTTGGACTAGAGAAAAAAACCACACATACTTTATTTAGTTGTCTTTCATATTCCGTTGAGAAAAAATAATGAATCGCATTTTGAAAAAAAGTTATTCAGTCGAAAACGTAGTCGCGCAAGCTGCTAAAGCTATGTCGTTCGTTTATGCCCATTTATTTATCACCGCGCAAATGCTTCTTGCTAGGTAGGAAACGTAGGAAGGATTTTGTGGGTAAATATATAATAGAAAGTAGTATTTTCAAGGATAATATACTCCTGAAACGCATCAACTAGATTAGGTCGAAATTAATTTTCTATTGAAAATACATGTTTAATAAAGTGTTTGACATGTCAAATGTAATTTCAAAAATATCCAGTGAGAAAAGTTTATTGTTAACATTATTAACAATAAATTTTTTTGTGTCGATTTATCATAAAAAATATCGGCGATCTAATCTGTTAAATTTTTTAATTTTCTGATCATGATTGTATTTTTCATCACTGTCATTTCATTATGTTTTTTTCAATGAAAAATAATGTGACCAAGTGAATTTTTTGTTACATTGTTTATAACAAATCTGATTTGTCAACCATATTATACCCGGCAAAAACCACTTTCAGTGATTTTCACTTTCATTGAATTTTCATCAAATGCAGGTGGCCCGTTTGAGAAATTCGGACCGATTATCAAAACAGTAAAGTTAATGTCCCATTTTTTACGAATGTAGGGATTTTCGCGGTGTTTTTTGCGTGCAAAAGTATTTTAAATATACTTTACTGATGAAAAGTTGCGATAAGCGCACAGTTTGAACTTTTGTGCATCAAATTCGATTAGGAGATTGAACTTATCAACCATAATTATTTCAATAATTGGTAATATTTGACAATATTACAACTAACTTCTTTGCACAAATGAATTTATACGTTAAACCCAGTTTGTACGAATTAAAAATGTCCTAGTTTGAACGAGAACTG
This sequence comes from Platygaster robiniae, assembly GCA_028476575.1. Taxonomy (NCBI): domain Eukaryota; kingdom Metazoa; phylum Arthropoda; class Insecta; order Hymenoptera; family Platygastridae; genus Platygaster; species Platygaster robiniae. Next base: position 25,656,596 of record CM052022.1, on the reverse strand, counting down.
TCATTGAAGAGTATAACCAGATGAATTCATTGATTTCCACGGATTCATACAGGAAATGCAATGAGAAATTGAGGTGTAGGCATGAAATTTTTTCGGAAGAAATTTATTTGAAAAATATTTGTTTAGCACATTTTCTTCTTTTTTATCTTTAAACCCCTCGTACAAACTGGTAAAATCAGCCATGACATCTCTAATAGTATGGTTAAAATATCTGCCACATTGTCTTTCTCACCGTTTTTTTCTTTTTTTGTCAAATTTTTCATCCCGATCAATACTGCTGTAGCATTATTATGCGATACTTACTACTTTTACGATGATTGTACGACACTGTGCTAGAGTCGTATTACTCATTATAAGTGCAAGAAAATGTGATGAAACACTTTATATGTTATTATTCACATGTATCACACATGCAAACACATTTTGCAACGGATACACATAAAAATATCTTTGTAATACAAAAAATCATACGCAAAAAAAGGTTTATATCTCGATTATAGATTTTTTATCGAGCACTTTTTTTGTATTTCAAAATTTTTTTATGTGTGTCGTTACGAAATGTAATTTTTATTGTCTTTTTATGTATTATCAATAACATTTAAGGTGTTTCATCACACTTTCTTGCACTTATAATAATGATTAATACGACTATAGCACAGTGGTGTACAATTATCGTTTAATAATGCTACAGCAGGATTGATAGGGAAATAAATGTATAAAGAATACGTTAAATGGAAAAAAGAAGCTTTTGCAAATGAAATAAGCGAGCTTTTCATTTACAAAAAAGTACAAGTTTCATATTAACGTATTTTATGTTAACGCGCGTCCGTACGAATTGCGACACGCGTTTTCCCCTACCGTATTAGTAATGTTCGAAAAATACAATTTATAAAACAATCCTACTATTCTACGCAATGTTTTTCCAAAAAAAAAAAAAATTTTTCACTTACTCCTCAGCCAAAAAAACTTCCACGCGCAATGTTTTTAACCCTTTTTTTCACTTCAATAGCAAACAAATAAAAAAAGTTTTCCTGTTTTTTGCCGAAAAGTTAAGATTTTCGTCTCAAGGTGCATTCCGAATCAACGTATGCAAGCCGGTGGAATGAAAGAGTGTTCAACGATGCAGCGTTTCACCCAGGACGGCTGAGTTCAAATCTCACGCACACCGAATATTTTTCCAGGGTTTTTTTTCAGGAATATATTTCGTGGGTTTTTACTGTATTGCGTTTTCTCTTCCTCACAGATTAACAATATAAAAGCTTTGTAATTCATATGCTTCGAATCAATGAACGTCTTCCTCTAGATTTAAAAAATAATTCTAGAATTGATTTTTTTTTTTCGTTTTGGAAGTTTTTTTTACAGCTTCTCAACAGCCAGTTAGCGTCGCTTTCGTCGCATTCCTTGAAGCAACCTTGAGAAGCTGCTGAGAATTTTTTGAAAAGACCATTGGGTTTCTAGAGGTGGATAAATTACAGCCTCTTTTGACCCTTCTAGGCCTCAAGCAGAGCCTCCTTTGAACCTCTTGAGCCTCACTAAATTTCGATCGAGAGTCTCATTTGATCCTCTTGAGCCTAAAACGATAATAAGTCGCACCTCGAGGATCAAATGAGGCTCAAAAATACATTCGAAACATATTATCCATAAGAAGCTGTTTTACTCCTCTTGAGCCTCCTGTGAGGCTCAAATGAGCTCTTCGATTTTTCGACTCGAGCGCGCAGTAGAACAAGGCGACTAAGCGCCTAGTCCATTGACGTTTGTGCGCTTGAAAAAAATTCATAAAAAGAAATGGGACAAAAAGGAGCAATTTTTTCCTCATGATTTCGTATCTTTATACCTTTATCTTTATATTTCTATTGAGATTATCACCAATGGACATTGATGAAACAACTAACGGAGTATTTATTTAAAAGTTTTTAGTCAGGTTACGATTTCTTATACTAGCAGTTTAATATCAGCCAATATGCATGTAACACGTGCATTTCTAACATAAAAAATAAAAAAGTCCATGTTTATACCCCCAACAACAGTTTTCATATCGCAAGTTACAAAAAACACATTGTCATCGATCAAAATATTATTTCTAACTGAGCTCAAATTTTGACGTTTTGGTAATTCTTGGGTGACAGTGAAAACATATGATTTTTCATCTATTCGTAAAACTGGCGTAGGCATCGTAATGCTCTACATTTTCAGCTATTCCTTCGAAAAAAGTTCCTCAATGAAATATCATATTCGAAGTTCAAAAAAAAAAATTTTCGATTTTTGATTGTTGGCCAGCTTTTTGGGCGTTTAAGACCACTGTGCCTGCTCCTGCCATTCCAGTTTTTTATGGAAATTTTACAGGAGAATTTTCTTCCGTGTGGTCAAAGAAGGTTTTATTTGAGGGGTATTAAGGTACGAAATGTTTAAATAAGGATTTCATGAAATGCATTAATTAGGTTCATCAAGAATGTAGAAGACATATCAGATATTATATTGAATGCGATGCGAAACAGCGGTATAGAATTCAATAACCGTTTGATTTGGAAGCATTTTCAATTGTTAAAAGATAACAAGTTGTATGTGTCGAGATTGTATGGCAAAATATTACAAACGGAATCATCAGTTGTTGAATTCTATATGGGTCAAGAAAAGATGTTAGGCATTATTCAATGGTTTGTATTAATATTCAGATGCGTATGCAATGCCGATGAGTGCGAATGCTTGAGCCAACATTATACTATACACTGTTAGAAATTTTCTTATTGATTTTAAAAAACTTGTTTGGAAGTTTTTTTACATACACGCATGTTTAATTTAATACACGGTGTTCTTTGAATTGAAGAAACATTTTTGAATCTCAATAAACCTGTTAGCGGATTTTAATAAACTTGTATATAGAATATTCATATACAAGTATATAAAAATTCATATGGTTTTGTAAAATTTAATCAACATTTGATGCATATTCTGTTTGAACTTTCAAAAAAAAAAAAAAAAAAAAATGATAGTTTTCTTCTGTATATTTTACTGCAAGCTTTCGAAAATTGCGAAATAACTCCAGCCTATACGTTTTCACTGATAAGCTAATGTCACATCTGAGGAACGTTATTTCTTTTCAGATTATATATGCATTCAAAGGTTTAATGCACAGGCTAAGAACTTTCAATAAACACTCTATAGTTATTGAAAATTAATAACACGTTCAAGTAAGAAAAATTATCACATAGTTGTTTTGATTTAATGATATACTGAAAAATAATGCTTGCATTAGGAGTCCGACATACATGTTTATAAATTTCAAAAGACATGCTTATTGATAAACAATTCGTACAGTAATGAATCAATTTTAATATACTTTTATACATTAAAGTGTATTAAATATAAGCATAGTGTGTGCGATTGGGATTCAATATATAATTTTAGCATTTTTAAGAAACTGTCTAAAAATTCAATAAACATGTAGTGTTTTTAATACAAAAGTTTTATAATAATACACACATGTATTAATTTAATACATGTATAATAATAATCAATACATTTTATATGATCATATAAGATCTTGACAAGATTTTTCTTGTATTTAAAAAGTTTAAAATGTGTAAGACAGGAACTTGAAAGAAAGACTGATCTATGTTGCGCTGAGCCTCAAATTGATCTGAAATGCTCAAACGAGGATTAAAATTTTCACTCGGATATGATCAACAGGTCGAAAGAAGGTTCTTCCTATATCTCAAAAGTTTAAAATGTTCAAAACAGGAGCTACAAGGTTTAAACTGTTTTAATAAGAACTAAAAAGACCTAAAATGTTCAAATCAGGACTAAAATTTTAACTCGGGGAAGCTCTCCAGAAAAGTTGTGACGAGTTGAGCCTCAATATGGAAATATTCATTGATCAATGTTATTATGGAGGACTTATGTTATCATGTCAGTGGCGCCAAGTAGAGAATCAAGAAACTGTACCCATTGATGATGTACGTTCATTGTTTATAGGCATCGTTCGAACCTCGCATTGTCAAATGCCATGTCAGTCCCACCTATTCGAAATTGTCTTAAGATTGTGAATGACCTCGTGAAATTATTTCAAAACCACGCGTATGCAATGAACATTTTTTAAGATCTTATCCAAGAACATGCTCGAGAGAGAGAGAGAGAGAGAGAGAGAGAGAGAGAGAGAGAGAGAGAGAGAGAGAGAGAGAGAGAGAGAGAGAGAGAGAGAGAGAGAGAGCATAAAATTGTTTCGATTCGAAGGTTTTTTTAAGGTCACCTCATAAAAAATTGAATTTTTATAAGAAATTTTATTCTTCTATGAGGTTTTTATAACGTGTAAAATCACTAGGGTTAATCGCCTATGCGAAACAAGATTCATTAAACGACATGACAGCATACCATCTTTCGTAGAACCTTTCCAAATGATCTACATGGGATTTGAAGAAATTAAAAAAAAGTTTTAGACAATTTTGAAAACTGCGGCCTGCTTACTTGCAGCAGTTCAGAAAAGCGAGTTTCTAGTCAGTCTCTTGGTTTGTAACAAAATTTTCAGCTTCACGCTTCCTTTGTCAGTTTAACTGCGATAAAAGTCACGTGATTTGGCATTAGCAGTAGAGCATGTTCTCAAAATCGTGAATATGCTTCAAAAAAAACGAAAAATTGCAGAAGTATCGTTCAGTGAAATTTTTATAGCAGCTGGAAAGTTGCAAAAGCTTGATTTGATATGGAGCTGAAAGTTCCGAGACAAACGTTGAAGCAAATAACTCGTTGCAATTATCAAACAGACTCTATTGAATCGTACTTTCGGTCTGCAGTTTTTATTCTTCGCCTCGCACGGCAAGCAGAAAATTATTGAAGGACACAAAGTAGGATTCAAACGCACAGCATTTCAATATTTTGTGCGCGCGATTAAATGCGCCGACACCAAAAGTATTGAAACGCAGAAAGTTTTAATGCTATTTTGTTTCCTCTGACAATTTTCTGTTTGCGGTGCGATACGCTGATTCAGAATTTGTCCGACAAATTTCTTAACGAGAACATGAGAATCTTATCAAGCTTACAGATACTTCTCCCTGGATTTTCTGCAATCAAAAAAGTAGATAACTTGCATCATCTTTTTTGAATCCAATGTAAAAACAAAGTATAAATAATGGTGTGGGAAATTATAGGGGTTCGAGAAATATGCCAGGGTTTTACAAGTTTTAGATTTTTGTGACACGAGCAGATTCCTGACAATCAAATATCGTTCAACAGTTTTGGAAACTCTTCCGGTCATGAAGGCAAATGTGGAAAGGTCATTTTCGACACTGAAAAGGATCAAAACTTACTTATGTAACTCAACGGGCAATGAAAGACTCAGTGCACTCGTCGTAATGTCAATCCATGGAAACTTAGGTATCGATTCTTGATATTATGACTCCAAGGAAATCGCGAAATTTTAAATTTTGTCTACTGAAACTGACGCTTCTGTTTGACAATTGATATGTTTGTGCGTGATTGACAATTAAAATTACAGTGAGGATATTGATAACAATAAAGCAGTTTTGAACAAATTAGTCCAACTTTGATAACAAATATCCATACAAGACATCCCTTAACCATTTCCGCCCCCCCCCCCACCTAGAAAAAATTTATAACTACATGTTGGGCCCTCTCTGAACCAAATTTCTGGCTACGGGCCTGTCTGTATCGTGAGTGTTCATAATTTGAAAAAAAAATCAACCAATCAATTAATCAAACATGTGTGATTCTGCTGCAAAATATTTTAATTACCTGCTTGAAAATATTTACAGAATATTTTCAAAAAATGTGAATCTTCGACATTCGTCTAATAAAGCCAATGAAGTTAAAAATGATTTCAGGTGATTTTAATGAAATATTTGAAAAACACATGAGGGATATGCCTTCAAATACACAAAATATGATACGAATAAAGAAAAAAAGAAAAGGTTTTTTTTATTGTATGTTATCTCAAATATCCCTTTTTCTCTTCGAATTTTCACGTAATGAATACACAGTTATCTCTGGGAAAAAACTTTTTTTTTTTCTTTCTACTTTTGATTCATCGATACTTCGACCCCAATTGGGACCTGATTAAGACTTCTCACCACTATAAATTATAAACTATGTATATTTCAATCATCATCAAACAATATAAATCTTACTTACAAAGTGTGTTCATGAATCAGATTATTTTCCAGGTCTCGTAAAGACCGTCGTCCTAATATGATACATACGTCACGGAATAAGAAAACGCAGCTTGGCGGCAAAACCAGTATAGTATATTTTGGATCGACACGATGTTTTGGGTCCTAAGTGCCCCAAAGAACCACGCTGTAGGAGGGCTATTGTGTTCGACAGGGGTCGACCAGTCCGTAGGAAATTCTTGGCTAAAAAAGTGGGGTGACGGGGGGAGAGGGACTGTTAGTGAAGTATACCTATATATGTGGATATATACAGGAATACACTCCTACTTTTTTTTAGGTTAATTTTAGCCAAAAGCACGACCCACAGTGATCGAGCACTGGTGTTCGAGCTCGAGCCTGAACAAACTCAGCCAATGTAAGCGCAATTCGTTCCAGCACTTACGCTTAACGATTGAAAAGTTCTCGGAAAATAAATGATCGAGCCCAAACACAATATGACCCTACAATATGCTGATGTAGGCACTTTGGGCTCGAAATTTCAAGTCAGTCCTAATTAAACCTTACCGACTTTGCCACTAAGCTGCGTTTTCTTATTCCACGAAACATATTTATATTTTATATATTATCAGTCATAATACACTGTGAGTGGATATTGTGATTGTGACGATTAAATCCTGCTGGGAACGATAATATCAAGTTGCACACACAATCTGGGGAGATTCTGCTGGAAATGATTTGACATACGGATCACGGCAATACACATATTCTTGTGAGCGTATCGTGACGTTCAGGATTTTGTTTACTTGTCACTAATAGACTTTAAAGTGCCTGCGAACATCCGTGTCCTCCCTATGGGAATCCGTGTAACTCCCAAAGGTATACATCGGCTCGTATACAAAGGTATACAAGCCGATTCTCAACGGAACCGAGCGCATTCCGCTGCGTCGCGCATACGTATCCTTCACAAAGGCAAATATATGCTTACGTGTGGAATGACGTAGAAAGTTGGAGCGTATTGTGCTCATCGCAATATCCACTTCACAGTGTATAAAAGGAGTATAGACAACTACTTTTTTTCGTTACACTCTCTTGTGCGTATCGATAACCCGACACGTGCATTATATTTACAGCTATTGTCTTCAAAAGACATTGAAAACTTAAAATTGTAGCTCCAACTTTTTCTCATTCCAAAATCTCTTGCCCATATTCAAAACATGCTTAAATATCCATTAAATGCAAAACTCAAACTCTTCGTGTCTTCTCATTTATTGATCGTATTATTATTCTTTTTAATGAAAATTATTTCTGAGAAATTCCTTTTAAAACTATCAATTTCTTTCTCTAAAACTTCCACGTTTTCCCAATCGTGTTCATATCCCTCATTTATTCTGTGATTCGATAAAGCATAATGGTTTGATGAAATTTAATAATTATTATTTTCATGTTCTTAATTTTTGTTTAATAAAATAATTCCTTTTAGTTTGTCTTACATGACATGAGCTACAGTAATTACAATTATTTTATAAACCACGTTTTGTTGATCAAAAAATTGCAATCTATCTTTGCCTCTTTTAATAATTTCAGCATGTTTCTCAGTTTTATTTATAATCTGTACATTATGTTTATTAAAAATCTTCTTTAATTTCATATCGAAAGTCTTAACAAATGGTAAAATCAGTTTTGTCTTATCAAAATCATTTTTTTTTTTAACATTGTAGTTATTTTTCTCTCTCAAAAATCGAGTTCTCTTCTTAATATGTTTCTCAATAAAACTCTCTGGGCAACTATTAATCATTTAAATTTCCTTGATTGTTTGAAAATTTTTTAATTAAAATTTATTATGAGCAATTTTTTTGTTTTTATCTACTAAAGCACTAATAGTGCCAATTTTCTGATGTGGTGGATGTTTTGAAAAATAGTTGGTAAATCTTTTTGGAAAGGTTGGCTTCATATACCAATCAATATCTGTACCCTAGTCATTTTTAATTATATTTAACTCTAAGAAGTTAAAAGTCTCATCCTTCTTTAATTTCAAAGTAAATTTAAATCTTGAGCGATAAGAATTCCAAATCGAGAAAACTTCGAGGACTTTACTCTTCGGTATTAGAGCCAAGACGTCATATAAATATCTGACAAAAAATGGACAAACAAAATCAAGAGAACCCAAACAAGTATCTTCTAAGTCTTGCATTACCAAATCCGCTAAAATCGGTGACAACGGCGATCCCATAGGGGTCCCATGAGATTGTTCATATATAGTCCCACGGAAAAAAAGGGTTTGCTATTAAAGCAAAAGATTATTTTGGCTATTTTAACAAATCTTGCTTCGCTCAATTACCGACAACCAATCTTCCATGTTAAATTAACCAATCTCAGTTTGCTAAGTAGGATTCGTTAAAGTAACAAATTTTTTTAACTGTTTCACCTATTTAGACCAACTATTCTAACCAAGCTATTTGAAAGAACTTGTTTAATCAACAAATCTGATCAGTTGTATTAGCTTGTTTTCTAGTTGTAACACCAAATTTTTAAAAAGAATAGCCTTAGTAATTCCACCAAATTTGCTTTGCTAATTCAACAAGTTTTCCATTGTGGTATAGCAAAATTACTTATGCAACTATGAGTCCACGCTGAGAAACGAATTGATGTCTTATCTTATATGAAAAAGACATTTTTTGACAATCCACGTGGGAACAATATTGTAATATAACTGTCAAAAGTGTCCATTTTTATATACAAGTGACATCAATTACTTTCTCCGCGTGTACATAAGATTTTAGACGCAATCAAGACGAAGACGAGTTGATTCACATTCTATTACAAACTTTATTCACACGCATGAAGTACGTATGCTATGTTTCGTTCACTACAATGCAATACAATTTTCTGAATCTAATTTTCTCAGAATTTTCGAAAAAATATTTATCAAAGCGCCTTTGCTATGAATCTTACAATGTTATCAAACGTCATAGCGCAAAATTATATAATTGCTTCCGCAAATGGTCTCATTTAAACTGAGAGGAAGAGGATCTGTAAGGTGAGCAATATTGATGAAAATTTTGCAATGTTAGAAGTATTGTGTCACATTTAAATTTTAAAACGTAGTGTTAATTTATTAAAAACATTCAAAAACAGAAATTCGTTATTAATCGTCTATTTATGTTTCCAGCCGTTAATGAATAAATTTTCAGCTGCTATCACGCTTACGTAAATTTCATTTTCTTTGGCGTTATCAGCCGATAACTTTATTCATTTGTTCGGATGATTGATGACCACCTCTTCATCATTGCTTTTTGATGTTGAAGGAGCCTCGGTGTTCGTTTCAGACGGAGCATTGATTGTATGTAGCCTGTCTACATTTGTCTCTGTAAAACATAATGCTAGTTATTTATTTTACTTGAATTTTTGTAGACTTATCTTAACAGCAACAATTCAAATAAATTATTTGTAGTGGTATCTAGGTACGATTCAAAGACATCAACCAGAGATCTATTATCAAAATACTGACATATAATAACCTCACAAAAACATTGAAAATGTTGCCGGGAAGCTAATTTATCGTTAGATTTTCATAATACGTAGATCATCTACGAATGAAGGTTCTGAAATCAATTCGAACTAACTCTCGAGATAATTTTTTAGCTGTTATTGAAATAATTCAACGATATTTGAATGACGCATTTTTGAACATCAGTTTGATTGTTCGGAATGAAAGTATTTATGTGAAAGAAAAATTACTGAGTATGAAAATTGCAAAATCTAAGTGAATCAGATCTTTAAAAAAATTTCAGAGTTTTTAATCGTACTCCTTACTATAGTAAAATTATCACGTAACAACATTATTTTATCCTATTACATAATCTTTCTTTGATATTCCGACCAAAAGTAATTAGCGGCTCGCTGTAATGTTTATAAAATATAATGTGCTAATTCTTCTTGTTTCGGTTACCAGGTTTATTGTGGGATAAGAATTTATGAAACTACCGGTTGAATCGGACTGAGAATTGTTAAGAGCTACTAAAATTTTCTCTTTCGCGTTAATTCACTATCTTAATATCACTATTTAGGTAAATACTACTTGTAAGCTGTACAGTTCTGTCGTGAAGAAACGTCTTTACCTTACTCGTAGTGTAAACTATCGCAAATTATCTGACGAAGAAGCATTTCTTTCACTCATTCGTTTATAGTTCTCAGCTTTGCCGTACCAGACAACAACCCCTTTCAAAATGATTCACAAAATGATTTATTTACAATCATAGTTCTCAACTTTTATACAGCAAAACAACAAGCCGCTAATTTCTTTGACCGGAATATTAAAGAAAGATTATGTAATAGGAGAAAATAATGTTGTTACGTGATAATTTTACTATAGTAAGGAGTGCGATTAAAAACTCTGAAAAATTTTTTTACTTTATGATTAACTTAGATTTTATAATTTTCATACTCAGTAATTTTTCTTTAGCATAAATGCTTTCATTCTGAACAATCAAACTGATGTTCAAAAATGCGTCATTCAAATATCGTCAAATTATTTCAATAACAGCCAAAATATTATCTCGAGAGTTAGTTGGGTTTGATTCCAGAACTTTCATTCGTAGATGACTTACGTATTACGAAAACCTAACGATGAGTTAGCTCTTCGTTAACATTTTAATGTGTGTGTAAGGGATTTCACTTCTTTTTTCATTTCCTAATATCATTTTAATATTTTATAATCATATGTATTTTAGATTCATTTAAAAGTAATAAATTGTTTTGTATACTCATAATATTATCGACATATTCAATGTTTCAATAATTATTTTGTATATATTATTGAGAATGTACGTAATCATTTATATCTTCAAATACATATGAATTTTCGATTGTTTATGATTTTTATATACCCATGTTTTGAATTTCATTTATAACTATTTATAACTGTTTTTTTCAATTTCAACATTTGGTTAACCCGTTACGATTTTTACAATTATTTATTTAACAATTAATACAATTAAAAATGATTAAAATTATTTATTTCTATTTTATTACAAATATTATATTCTAAAATTTTGAACAATAAACATTGTACCCTAAACTGGAGAGAGATTGATTCCATTTTGGGTTTTTTTGCCGTTTAATTAGCAACAGGGGTACAATATATATATATGTACATATAAATATATGTTTTTTACTCCACCCCCTCGTTTGTACTATCCGCACAGAAATAACGGTAACGGAAAAAACAACAACATTTCAAAATATAAAAATAAGTCTGTCCTTATTGATCTCGAACTGTCACAAATAATATATATATTGTTTAGAACACTCTGCTTCCTCGTTCCTCAACCTGCTGAGCTTCAACCTTGAACCTCAACTTCAACCTCAACCTCAATTTGCTTCCCAACCAGCGTTCGCAACCAGGTAGTTCGTGACAAGGACAGACTCATGTCCCGTTGAGCGCTAGAAAAAGAAAAAGATAAACTTTTGGGAACGCTGCTCCCAACACTGCTTGTGCATGTTTCTGTGTGTGTGTGTGTGTGTGACAGTGTGTGAAAACATATGATATGAACAAAACAAAATATAGCGCCGCCTGTAGGATAAAAACGTAGACGCAAAAAAATGGCGGATGTAGCGAGCTCAGCTTTCATCGTCGAAAAAAATTGAGCATTTTGCGGGAAATGAAAAATCTAAAAGCCTTTTTCTACGCGATAAAAGCGTAAAATGAAGTAGTTTTTGGTGCGTCGTTTTCAAAAAAAAAAAAAGAAAAATTTGTGGTAAGTTTTTAGTGCAGTGTTTGAATGTTTTATGTGATGAAAAACTAATTATTTTATATCAAGGCTAATGTTGCGAGAGAACGGATACTTAGCTGGATTGACATTTTTTTAAATCAGCTTTCATAATACGGCCAGGTTATTTGATTACACAGAACTAAAAAAAAAAAAATTGGAAAAATGGAGTGCTTCGAAAAATCATTTGAATCAAAGAAAGAAAGGTTGAGGTAAGCTAATAATAAATTGAATATATCATCATAATAGATCAATATCTTGTCTTTCAAAAAACATTGATAAAAATACGATTTTAGAACAATACCTAGAAACAACAGAATATAAATGTTGATTCTCTTACGAAGAAGGGTGAAGATACAATTTTGAGAGATAAATGTTAAGATATAATTTACTGAATTCTAAGTGACGGGCCTGAAAACGAAGTGGCGCTTCGAAACAGGTCTCGGAAGTGTGGACTAAAAATTTGTCAATAGAAAGGTGGACTCAAATTCCTCAACAGAAAAGTGGCGCGTCGAAAGCCTACACGGAACGGTGGGCGAAACAGATTTTCAACGGAAGAATTATACTAAAAATCTTTTCAATGAAAAAAAGATTCTATTTCAGGGTCTAGTGGAGTCTCAGTTGAGTCACCTAGATTAACCACCCGCAATGCTTTGTTGGGAAACATGAATAGGCAGATTAGCATTACATGAATAATTTTAGAGAAAATATACTATTTTCCTCAAGTGCCCAAAATGTAAGTTTCTTTTTACGCGTATGAATTATGTCTTGTGAATTTTTCACCATTTTTATTTTCTTCAATGTTAGAAATATTCTTTTTCTCAGGAGCGGCTGAAGTATGATAACTAGAGTTCTGAAAAAAATTTTGTTTTATTGTCTATTCAAAAAAGCCGCATCGTTGAATAAAGGAACCTGTCTCCCAAAAAAGCTTTGACGAATTTGAATAATTTTCATTATTTTGTGCATCATAAATTTAAATAGTTATTTTTGAACTTCACATATATCTCAGCCAAACTATGACAAAAAAATTTTTATTTTCAAGCCTTATTATTATATTCTTTATTATTTGTGTAGCTTTTTTGTTGTTTGTAAAATTTTATTTAACTAGAAATAAAAACAGTTGTATTTGGCATTTAACGATTATATATTGCCAAAAAACTCTTCTCAATACTTCAGAAAAGCACCAATGGCCAGCGAGTTGATTAAAAAAAGGAATCATATAAAAATATTGTTGAAAACTTCGATGCATCCATTGAACTCAGAAATGCGCGGAAATACTACTCGTAAGTACTCGAGTGCCAAGGACACATACTCAAGTACAATCCAAGTAAAAAAGTACTTGTACTTCATTACATACTTATACTTTGTCCTATATTAAATAAAATATTGCTAGTAGTCGAGCAGCATTTTTTGTGTTAATCATGTGCTTATACGATTTCATTATTTTTATCGCTACCGTGTAATGCACACGCCCTTTTCTTCTAAATTTTATACGTGATTAAAAGGTGATAGTGTACTCTTAAAAATGTAATCAATTTCAATAAACTTCCATGTAGGAAAGTTTTATGGAAAATAATAAAGTGTCATGTTGAAGTAGAATATTAAACTTTCGTATTGAAAAAAATACACTTATATTGAAATCTATAAACAGTTTATTGAACATGCTAAAGTTGTAAATTGAATCCCAATCACACACACTACGCTTTAAAAAACTCTCTTATGTATGAAAGTATATAAAAATCGATTGATTTTCGAAAGAATTCTATATAAATAAACCTTATAAGATTTTAGATTTCTTATAATATAACCTCATAAGATTCTTAAGGACCTTATGAGGTTCTTATAAGGAGACAAGAACCGTGTGAGAGATCATAATCCTTATTAGGCAGTCTTATAAGGGATCTTATCTTATGAGACTGCCTTATAAGGTCCTTATAAGAAATCGAAAATCTCAATAGGATCCTTGTAAAGTTTTTTAAGGAGACCCTATAATGACCCTATTAAGATCCTAGATTTCTTATAAGGTCTCCATATTAGAACCTTATAAGGTCCTTATGAGAATCAAGGTTAGTAGGGAGGTGACAATAGCTCAGTTGTCAAAACGTAAAGGCTAGGTAGCTTAGGTAAAAAAAGTACTAGGCGCAAATCCTGCTTGAGGCGAAAAATTTATCTGGAGTCATTTCGAAATTTCCGAAAGCTTTGAGTGAGGTATACTGAAGAAAAATATCAATTTTTTTTTAAAGTTTGAACAATATATGCATAAAATGTTTATAAAATTTCACAAACCAGTACATCGATATTAATATATACTTGTACATAAAAATTCTATAATTGAGTTTATTATCATCCGCATACAGGTTTATTAAAATTCAGAAACGTTTATGACTTTGAAAAACACCGTATATAACATTAACCATGCGTTAATGTAAAAAACTTCCAACACAGGTTTGACACTCGAATACTAACGAGTAGTATTTTCGCGCATTTCTGAGTTCAATGGATTCATCGAAGTTTTCAACAATATTTTTCTATGATCCCTTTTTTTAATTAACTCGATGGCCATTGGTGCTTGAATAGGTATTTTTTTTCTCAGCCGCTCCTGAGAAAAAAAATTTTTCTAACATTGAAGAAAATAAAAATGATGAAAAATTCACAAGACATAATTCATACGCGTAAAAAGAAACTTACATTTTGGGCACTTGAGGAAAATTTCTCTAAAATTATTCATGTAATGCTAATCTGCCTATTCATGTTTCCCAACAAAGCATTGCGGGTGGTTAATCCAGGTCACTCAACTGAGACTCCGCTGGACCCTAAAATAGAATCTTTTTTTTATTGAAAAGATTTTTAGTATAATTCTTCCATTGAAGATCTATTTTGGCCACCGTTCCGTGTAGGCTTTCGACGCGCCACTTTTCTGCTGAAGAATTTGAGTCCACCTTCCCATTGACAAATTTTTAGTCCACCCTTCCGAGACCTGTTTCGAAGCGCCACTTCGTTTTTAAGCCCGTCATGTTTGAGGATCGTGACGTACGTAGTAAACATTGAAGAAACAAAAAGTCAATTTAAAACAAGTATAAAGGAGCATAAGAATGATATTAGATTTAAAAATCATATGTATGGTAGTAACTTATCTTATGATATAAAAGAATTATAAATTTGACTACAATATTTGAAGAATTTTAAATAAAAAAAAATTACTTTCAAAAAATGACAGCATAAAATTTGTACCAAAAAATTAGCTAATGAACAGACACAGAGAAGTTAAATTCATATAATGATTTAAATAACTTTTTGTTTCAATTTTCAATTAATACATATATTCAATCAAAACCTATTTATTTATTTCCATTTGCTCGACTTTTGTTTGTTTCATAATTATTTCCTATAAATTTGTATTTCATCCATTCATATAAAATTATATTTCATGAAAGAAAACATGCATATATAATTTTATTCTTCCAATATATATGAATCATTTCATTAATTACACATACATACATTACTGTTTCCTATCTATCTACTACTTAACCAGCTTTTTGACCATAAAAAAATCTTGCCTTGAAGGTTTGGAAAATAAAAGAAATTTATTATGAAAAAAGAGTGTGGATATACCTCCTCATTATACTTAACTGTTTTTCTCTGTGTCACTGCAAAATGTATAATCTTAAGTGATAAATTCAGTTTCCTCGGAAATTGAGCTGTTGATAGGTTTTTTATTTTTTTGGGTGCAGGATTCTTCCTGCAATAATAGGAAAAATCGTTAGTGATGACAATGTTTTGCAACGATTGGATAAAAGCTTGAGTCCGACATTTCTGATTCAAAGATTTTCATATTTTTCTTGGATATATAAAAAATCAACATATTAAAATTTACAGTTGTTCTTTGGAACTTTTCTGTAAGTCATGGACCATGTAAAATGGTACATAATTCGTGTGGGATTTGTTGTATGTGTTACGAGACATAAAACCAGAATATCACTGCTTTCTTTTGACCACAGTGATTGAATTTTTCTCAGAACATTTGCATGAATTCCAGTAATTAATGAATTATACATATTTTGAAAAATGTTTATGATTCTTTCATAACATCTATTTTTGTCATATTAAGACAAAAGTCCAATTTTAGCAGATAAGTTATCCCTATTCAGTCTTTAACTACAGAAAACCAGAATTATCAGTCAATGGAACTGTATTTTAGAATTCTATTGCTAGCATATGTAGTTATTGATGAGTTTTTCTATATTTTACGTTTTAATGGTAAACATTTTTTTTTAATTGTTTGCTTTTGGCAGTTACACTTACTTAAAAAAAATGTAATGATTTCTTAAAGAAATGTGTCTACATGTTTAAATAGTTGTCAAGGTTTTAAAAATTTTTATTTCTAAAGAGGTATGATTGAAAGAGCAGAATTTTAAAAAAACTGAAAATGCATAATGAAGGCGAGATGATTGAATAGGCATTTTTCCAAAGAATTTTTATATAAAATAATTTGAGAACTGAGTTGAATGCTATTAACTAAAACCATTTTTGACAAATATTTGAAATAATTACCGTTGCCTCTGTCGGTGACATCATCAGTGAATCCATCAGGCGTTTTAACCTGATTTCATCACTCAAAAGAGTGTCTGATAGTAGCGAGATAATGTCGAGCGTAATACTCTCTTCTGTTGAAAAAAAAGTCACATTTCATTTTATCATTTCAAAATAAGATTACACAGATCAACAAAAAAAATTCCTCAATTTTACAAGCAAAAACCACTCAAAGGAGAAATTGTGAAAGGAAAAAATGTAAAGTAAAGTAGGGAGTGGGTAGAAATCTAACTATTTTAATATCAAATACATTCTACGACGGGAAACATGACTTTTTGAATGAATCCCCCGCCCCCGACAATTTTTTTCTGTGTGCGCCCCTGGTCATTATCATCACATGGGTTTTTCGACATTTTATTTCTATCAGATTTTAATTTGTGTTCCATGTGTTCATTATATTAATTATATAAATTGTCATGCACACTGAAAATTCAAATTACTTCCACATTTCTAAATTAAGAGCTATGTGCACCAACAAGAAACTTAATGTGGAACACCATGTGGAAAAAATATTTTTGACTTACTCTCGAATTTTTCAATAGTTTCCATAGAAATACCGAACTGTCCAAATTTATCGCGTATTGAAACGTCCATATTACATACTTCTTGTAAGATCCAACAATGAGAATGAGGCGATGTTTTCGGATTAAAACTTCAACTTTACACTCGTCACTCACGCGAGATGAAAATGCGGGAAACGCGCGCGAAAAGTAAAGAAACTGTACTTAGAATAAAGTACTGTTAATTACTGCCAAGCTGTGCCAAGCACTGCCAAGCAAACACTTCTGCCCTCTGCCAAGCGTCAAGACTGTCAAGTGCTGCCGGTCGCAATCGATTATTTTGCACTAATCCTCAATACGCTTGAGGCTATAGTATCGAATGATTGATGCTTATTCAATATAGATCTGTCATTGTAATATATATATATATATATTTATATATATATATATATATATATATATATATATATATATATATATATATATATATATATATATATATATATATATGTTATGAATCTTGTGAACTCAGCAAGTTTTTATCAGGAGAGCACGATAGCTAAAAGAAACTTGCTGACGCAGCAAGAGTGGGGTAGTTAAGACAACTAATCAGTTTTGGTAAAATTCCCAGTTTTATACTAACGAACCTTAAATTTGCTGTAGCAACAGATCTTCTTTATTCCGTTTCCATCAAAACTAAAACATGTAGACTCCATCAAGACCAAAATACACTCAATAAATTCTTTCTCAGTAATTTTAGTGAACCTACTTAGATATTTGCTAAATCTTCTTTTCAAAGCTGAATTGACTAATTCTTTAGATATATTGGTAAATAGATTGGAAAAATCAAATGGGACAAACACATGACCTACATATGTATCCAGATTCTGAATTAATGTTTTTAACTCAGAACTATCTTTCATGTACGTTTTTGCTTTTGGCAAATCCTTATTCATGAAATCCTGTAAATATTCACTTAGTGCATACAATGAACTACCGATCCATATGATACCATCCTTATGAATTTTCGGCAATCTATATGCTTTTGGGAGACAACCTCCACTTTCCATAACCGATCTATATGGTATAATACACAATTTATATTATTATTTTTTAACCATCTTTTAAAAATATTGTTACATTTATAACAAATCTTATTCAACGGATCTTTCGCAATAATCGATAAGTACTACCATCATTTAATATGTAGATTCTTCATTTTACCTAAGTAATCTTCTTTATACATGACTACGGTAGCCCCTCGTTTATCCGCTTAAGGAACTAATAAATCTTTATTACACTTAAAAAATCTTGAAGTTATATCAATATTAGTTATAATGCATCTCCCATAAAGATTCATACGTTTATCCGAATAATAATACAATATGTGATACGTGTAAAAAGGGCATATGCCCGTGAAAAGTTGTAAATGAGTAAATAAAAACTTCTACCCAAAACCCAAAAAACTTGTGAACGATGGTTTTAACGCAAGAAAAGTGGTGATTTTGATATAAAAGTCAAGGAGCGCTCTGGTCAACCTAAAAAATTTGAAGATCCAGATTTGCTAGCATTATTAGATGAAGACTCAACCCAAACTTTAAAACAATTAGCAGAAGCGTGGAATGTTGCCCAAACGACTATTTCTGAACGTCTACACGCATTTGGAAAGATCCAGAAGGAAGGAAAATGGGTGCCGTATGAATTAAGGGAAAGAGACATTGAAAGGCAATGGGAAAAGCCACTTGTGAAATTTTGCTTGCTAGACAAAAAAGAAAAGGTTTTTTGCATCGAGTTGTGACAGGTGATGAAAAGTGGATTTATTTTGAAAATCCAAAGAGCAGAAAATCATGGACAGACCCAGGTCAACCTTCAACATCCCAACCAGTGCGCAATATACATGGAAAGAAGGCTTTGCTGTGTGTTTGGTGGAATAGTAGGAGAGCTGTGTATAATGAACTGTTAAACCTGGTGAAACACTACCGAAAGATACCGAAAACAATTAATAAAATTGAACCAAGCATTGAAGGAAAAATGACCAGAATATGCCCAAAGACACGATAAAGTCTTTTTCGACATGACAATGCTCGGCCAAATGTTGCGAAATGTGTTTAAAACTACCTGGAAAACATTAAATGGGACATCCTACCCCACCCGCCATATTCACTGGACTTGGCCCCATCGGACTACCACTTATTCCAATCAATGCAGCATGGACTTTCAGAACGAAAATTTCATTCTTACGAAGAAATGAAAATTTGGCTTGATTGATGGTTGGCCTTAAAAAAAACGAACAGTTCTTTTGGCACGGAATCCATTCTTTGACAGAAAGATGGGAAAAAGTAATATCCAACGATGGACAATACTTTGATAACTAAGGTATTTAATTTTAATATGGAAATAAATGCTTCAATTTGCCGGAAAAAATCGACATTATTAACCTATACACCTATTCAAATTAATGATAAAATCGAAATTTGATATCTCAATCAATTGGAAATTCAATTTCCCGAAAAACTTTGGAGCACCTACCAATTAGGAATTAAGTTAGTAATTTTGTACAAATCACAAATGTCACAAAATCACGAAATGTCACAGAATGTCACAAAATGTCACACAATATTAAAAAATCACAAATAGCACAAAAACCACGAAATGTTACAAACACACAAAATGTCTCAAAATCACTACAATGCCACAAGGTCAGCAAAATGTTACAAAGTCACAAAATCGCGAAATGTTACAAAATTACAAAATATCACAAAATCTTACGAAATCACAGAATGTCACAAATCGCAAAAAATCGTATGATCACAAAATCACAAAAGTACCAAATTCCACAAAATTACATAATGTCGTGAAAAATGAAATATCAAAAATAACAAAATGTCACATCATCGCACGTCAAAAATCGGAAATAGTTACTAAATGTAACAAAATTACAAAATGTTCCAAAAACACAAAGTGTCACAGTATCATACGTCACTAAATCAAAAAAAGTTACTAAATGATACAAAATTACAAAATGTCATAAATAACAAAATGTGACATCACAAAATTTCATAAATAACAGAATACGAAAAAATCACAAAAGAACACAAAATCGCAAAATGTCACAATCAAAAAATATCTCACCTAGATATCACTTTAATTTGTATAATTTTGTGACTTTGTGACTTTTCCTGATTAATAACATTTTATGATTTTTGTGTCTTATATTTCATATTTTTAAAAGTGCAGCAGAGGTAAAGGTGGAGGAGTGGGCCATTTAGTTCCTAAATGAAAACATGCTTATTACCTTCTCACGAACGTGGTCAATAAATGTCAATAAATTTTAGGATGTTTTCTGCAATAGTTTGTGAGTTATAAAGCAGATGATAAAAAGATGTCCATTTTTTATATCAAATAGATAATTTCGTGAAAAATATTTAAAAATAAATTTTTTAAGAGGAATAAAATCTATACATAGGAACCTTTTAGAAGTAAAACTTCTTAGTCAGCATTATACAACTGATTTACAGTTAAGAAACGAAAAAAAAACTACACTGAAAAATTGACGGTTCTGTCAGAACTTGAAAAGGTAAAAGGTATCTAACCTTTTTCTATAGATCGGAACCTTAAAGAAAGTAACATTGGAAGTTTTACTTCTAGCGCGTGTTGATTCAACACGCTCCAATTTGTATCCGTTTTGGTTATAAGTTAGTTATGTTTTCAGACTCGCAAAAGATTTGTTATACTTACCTCCCCTCCCCCCTGACGCCCAACATCGCCAATGTAATGTACCAGAATTAATAAAAATGAAGCGAAATTCCGATTAAGAAAAAACTTTAAGAAAAAAGTGAGATATAAAAGTATTGAAATCAGAAATGAATTAAAATCCAAGGGAAATTTTTGACTGTCAAGTAATCAAAGTGACTAAATTGATTCCCTCCTTTGCATCATTTCTTTATTGGAAATAATAAGTACATAAATCGAAATAATGTGTTTGCCCTGGCAATTAAACTTCAACCTTCAAAGGTTATAGTTGGGTTAAAATTCGGTTGTAAATTTTTTAATTAAAAAAATGGCCTTGTGCACGATATTTTTGCGAGGAATGGCATCGGTTCATCTTATTCGATTACAAGTTGGCAAATTTATTCGTCTGAACTATAAATTTTGCCTTTAATTGTTATTTTTTCTTTTTTTATGACTGGAATTTCCTTAATGTCCACGTATCTATAGATAGCTTATATATTTAAGAAAAAATATTAAAAATTAACACATCCTAGAACGCAAAGCGTGTCAAAATGATTTTTTATTTACAATTAGTAATCTGCATCGTTTATATAGTCTTATTGCGTTTTTAATATTTCAAGGAAATCCCAGCCATGAAAAGAGATAAAATAACAATTAAAAGGCCAAATTTATAGTTCTGACGATTAAATTTCCCGATAGATAATCAAATATAATTAACCGATGCAATTCCTTGTAAAAATATCGTGCCCAAGGCCTATTTTTTTCATTTGAACAATATACAACCGAACTTTAACCTAATTATAACCTTCGAAGGTTCAAATTCGGTTAAAGATTGTTTGCTAGGGTGTCGATATTTTTATGCGATCAAAATTCTTTGAATAAAACCGAATTTTCAACAAATTCTGAAATTGTTGTGATATTTTTTACTTTTAAATAGATTTTAAGCAATATTGAACTCCTGGCATAATTTTTTGAACAATGTAACAAACCATATTATGGAACGTAGTCTGAATTTCATTGCATTTTCTTTTTTTTTTTTCACGCAATGTATTGCCCCTGGTGACGGGGCTCCGAGAGACTTCCGAGAGACTTCCGAGAGAGTTCCGAGAGCGGACTCTCGGATCCCCGTTACTAGGGCATGTCTAAACAAACTCGAATTCCATTTAGTTTCTAATATTAGAAGTTCGTGGAAGAATATTTTTGTCTCGTTAATGCTTATATAAATCATTGCTTAATCGAAATATTTATTATATGGTCGAATGGTTTTCCAATAGCAGAATTTTAGTAGCTATATAAAAAAACTTTAAGGCAATCTCGAGTTAAGTAATCATCGAAAAATAGAATTATAAAAATTTTGAGAATGTTTGAAGAACGATCGAGTTATCGAATTTGTCAAAAAAAGATACTTGCTGCCTTAAGTGAAAAGTTTTGAACTAGAACTAGTTAAAACAAATTTCATTTCATCACAAAGAAATTTTACAATAGATTTTTTATTATTTCAATATTTAACTATCCAAAAATCAGAACATTCAAAAATACAACGTCCGTGGGTTAACACGGTCAACTCGGTTAACGCAGTTAACGTACGAAACGTACGAGTCTACAAATACTCAACAAAAGTGAAACAATCGACAATCGCATGCGCTTTCCGCCGCCCGCGCTTCCCTCTGCTGCCTATCGCGGTTTCCCCTATTACCCCCATTAGCAGCAGATAGTTGAGAAATTGTAGTTCCATGGAGTTGAAGATGCATATATGCAACACAACCTCTGGATAAAGCGTCATTCTGTCTTTACTTATACTCGTAAGGCGTTAATAGAAATAGAAAAAGAAAACCAACACCCTATCCAGAGGTTGTACTGTACACAGTTCTTGATGTTTTAAATCGTTTGACCTAATTTTTTTTTATTATTTAGAAAACACATATTCAATAGGTCACCCAGCCCCCCCAAGTCGTAGTGTAATACCACTGTTAATCAAAGACGGGCTTATGTTTTTCTTATGCTAGAAAGAGAAAGACAATCGATACTTGGGGACACTTAGTTCGCAGTTTAATTCGCGAGTAACTAATAGTACACCTTCCTAGAGAATATTGTAACAATTTTAAAATATTTCTTTATAATATAGTGATGACATAATACTTGGTTTGTTGACCTGGCAACCAACAGTGTATGAAATAGAGCATACATTATAAGAAAAAATTTGGTTTATTTTCCATACAAGCATTAGAAGTTTTTACCCCATACTCTGTATGTAAATTGTTCCATAAATAGATTTGGAAAATTTTTCATACGCTATGAGAATTCTGACATGAATATGAAAATTTTTCTATAATTTATAAAGGAATCTTTGAAAAACGTATCTTCATAATTACGTATGAAAAATTTTCCCGATCTATTTATGTGATAAAGTCAAATACAGAATATGCCTTCAGAACTTCCTTTTCATTATGGAAAATTTACTATCTTTTCTTAAAATTGTATCCATCTCGCAAGAACTTCTCAATTTTCAGCAATTCTGCAGTAATTTTATTTAAAATAATTTAACTTTGCGAACTAGATGCCAGGCTCGTAATATGCAGGTCAAAAGAACTAAGAAAAACGTTTGCATGCTACAAACATTACCCATAATTTGGATAATTTTGGGACAAAACTTTAACTAGTGATTTTCTTCGAGCGGATGATTCCGCATTTGACTATGCAGTAGAAATAACAGGTTTAGTGAGACAGGTTTACGTTATTCTTTTAGTAATTTTGCTAGATTAACTAGTCTCTTAAATTTTTTAGACCAATTGAGACTGGATGTAAAAATTTAACTAAAAGATTTTTTACTGTGCTCCTGAAAACATTAAAAAGCATATTCATCTTATCTTCATCTTATCAAATGCATAGCATTGAATGAGACTATAAGAATTGATTTTGAAAAAAAAATTTTTTTTCATTTATCATTCTAGTGTAATTGTGTATCGTTGAAGAATTTAGAACCCTGTTTCCGCTATGATTTATTAACGTTTCTGGTTATTGGCCTCTTCAAGAATTGTCAATCATTTAAATTAAAGACAATCTTAGTAGCCATTTCACGATTACTTGACAATCAAATATTTCTTTTGTATATAAATTCATTCCTAATTTCAATACACTTTTATCTCACTTTTTTCATCAAGTTTTTTCTCAATCAGAAATTTACTCCATTTTTATTAATTCTGGTATATATCCATTTCCAAAAAAAAAATTTCCAATGTAAAACTTTGGAGGTGAGGGGTCGCGTCTAAAAAGCATACCAAAAAAAAACCAAATCTCCCTTATACGCACAGAAAGGGCTAATACCATTAGAGTGAGTGAAGTGATGTGCTTTCGCATACAAATTTTTTTTTAAGGTTTCGTACACCGAAATTGTCTCATGATCATACGTGGCAAATTTCATTTTCATATAATCTGGAATCGAGCATTTCCAGTCACTCACCTGCCCGTTTTTATGACTTGTAAAGACAATGTACACTAGTTCCTTGATTTACCGTATTGTCATCTCGGATAGATCTTTTGCACCAATTTTGATAAATTTAGAAGTGCCACCCCATTCCTTCCTTTTCTTCTGTATCATCGTGTAATGATAGATACAATATTTTTTATTACAATCACAAAATATTAACTGTGAATCACCATCCTATTTATTTCTCGCTCCTTGTCAAAGACAATAGAAAATACAATAATGTTTATATGACTATAATTTTTGTAAAATTAGCAAGCACCGTTACATTCGTCCCCTCACTTTTGGTTCACAATTGTTTAGAATAAAATATTATTTCTATCTGAGTGATTAGTGTACATGCTAATCAAATTTTTATGCTTCCCCTTGGTCCTGAATAACAATCATTCTGAACTCAACATTGAATAAACTCAAAATGGCAAATCCAATTTTTATATGACAGGCTGAGAGGAAAAACCGAACAAGTAGAGACAGAAAACATGGAGTTTCACATTCATCTGTCTCTTACTAGTTCGGTTTTTACTCTCAGCCTTTCATATGTGTTTATAAGTTACTAACGAAAAAACAACAAAGTTTGAAGATTACGATTCGTCTGGAAAAGCGGGTAGGCGAGTGACTGGAAATGCCCGAGTCCAGATTTTTTGAAATTGAAATTTGCCACGTATGATCATGTTACAATTTCAGTGTAAGAAACCTTAAAGAAAAATTTTTATGCGAAAGCACTTTACTTTACTCACTCTAATGGATATTAGCCCTTACTGAGCGTATGGGAAAGATTTGGTTTTTTTTGGTATGCTTTTTAGACGCGACCTCTCACCTCCAAAGTTTTACATTGGAAATGTTTTTTTTTGGGGATATGGAGATTTTTTGATAAATCACTGCCAACTGCTACTGATTTACTTTAATTTTGAAGTTACTTAGCATTAATTCGACCGTGATGTAATATGACTCGACGTACATTTTAATGTTTGATCTAATAGAACGTTTGTCGATGATGATATACAAAAATATGGTGGATTTTTTTTCTATCATTATTATTTTGAAAAATATACACAATATGCATAATACTTGAATAATGGTAAATTAGGAAGAAAGGCATTAAAAAAAATTACTGTTTCTGTAAAAATAAGGTATACCCTTCTTTATCATTACAAGGCCATGGCTTTTTCTTAACTTCATTATCATTTACTTCTATTCGTCCTCTTGACTGTCTCAAGAAACAAAAATAATGATGACTTTTTAAGATTTTCTTTGCGCCCATATGGAAAATAGCACATTTTTTGAACTGTCAATTTTGACAATATTTTCATATATCATAAACACAAATTAATTTGTTTTAATTTATACATCTATAAAAATCAATTACACATTTCATTCATCGTCAATTTTGACGATACATTCTTATTGTAAGTGCCAAAATGGCAGACATGTAATGTTTTTGATTTTTTTTATTAAATAAGGTTTTTCATGATTATGAGATTATCAATGAATTATGCAGAAAATTTTTCAAATTAGAGATTTCAAACAATTTCGACTGACAGTCGAACAATGAAGTACAAGAATTATATTAAAGTTATAAAATATATGAAATACTAGGGGGGCATCGCCCCCTTGTGCGCTTCGCGCGCGTATTTAATTAAGGTATTGTTTTTTTGTTCAAATATATAGTTTTTTGTTCAAATAAAACTATACCTTTAAATGAGGACCTAATAGTTGATAAAGAAATTGGGAAAAAATAAATTTATTGCTGCTTTTATAAAGAAAACACAAAAGAGTGGATGAGAGGAAAGATGATAAAATATTGTTCTGGAAAATTTCATATAGAATTAATTGATGTGAATGATTATTTCAAATTAGAAAAAAGAATGTTTGTTATTCAGCAAACTTTATTTCGGACCTTCCAAAACAAAGAAATGAGGCAAAATTGTCAGGCATTACTTCTGTAGATTTAAAATTTTGGACAAAAGAATGAATATCTGATTTTGAAAGTGAAATTTGAGCAGGACTTTTGATATTATTATACGAAATGTTATGAACGGAATTTAGATAGTTTATTTACAGGATTCAAAGCAAATGTTTGATTTAAATTATTTTTTACGTTCATGTTCACATGGAATTTAAAGTGAAATATTTGTAGGGTATCATTTTTTGGAAGAATAAATATCTGTTTGTTATTGCTTTTTTAATAAAAAATATTTAGAATAATTTATGTCAAAGAAACCTTTTAAATTTGGTTTTATCAATAAAAGAAATATAGGGTATTAGTGAATTCAAATAAGTATTTTGCTTTATCTTTATTGATTTTAATTTTCAACGTTATCTAGTGAATCAAAAAGGATATTTGAGTTCGATATATAACAAAAAAATAAGTTGAAACTTCTAGCTCGACTATCGTTTTGACAAACAATATCGTTTCATAAACAATCATAATTATGCGATTTATTGCTGAAATATGTTTCTTTAATTTATTGTGAA
The DNA here is from genome assembly GCA_028476575.1 of Platygaster robiniae. NCBI lineage: Eukaryota > Metazoa > Arthropoda > Insecta > Hymenoptera > Platygastridae > Platygaster > Platygaster robiniae. The sequence goes on along the minus strand of CM052022.1, from coordinate 25,629,928 downwards.
CTGCCATAAGGCTAATAAATATTCAATAAGAAGATATGGATCCCCTCCACTATCTTTAAGTAAGAGAGTGAGAGGGGAATTAGGGGTGGAGAAGAAGGGTGAAGAGGGGAAAGAGAAGAGGGGAGAAAAAGGAATAGGGGAAAAGGAGAAGTAGGGGAGGGAGGAGAGGGTAAAGCACCGTTGACTGACACGGCGGCGGGGGCGGTGGAGGCATCAAGTTTTTTCATAATATAGGGAGATTATTGATAAAAAAAAATTGATAAATGAATTTTATAATAAAAAAAATTAGTTCATGTTCACATGGTATAAAAAATTCTTATAATGGCCAATATGGAGCCAATAAAGTGCCAATATATGGCCAATATTAGGCCTATATGATTCTAAAATAGGGCTAATATTAGGCCAATATGATTCTGATATAGGGCCAATATTAGGACGATATAGGGCCGATATAGAGGGAAGGGCCAAGGAGGAAGCATCGACTGACACAGCGGCGGGGGCGGCGAAGGCAGCGGGGGCATCAAGTTTTCTTATAATACCATATAGGGAGATATATACATGTCGATTTCTTAGGAATAGTTTTAACTAAAAAATTATAAAACTTATTCACGTCTGTTTATACTGAGAAATTTGGATTTAAAAAAAATATATGTATACAAATTCAAAGAATTTTACGTTGTTTTCAAAATTAAGCGCTTTACTACTTTTTTAACATCAGTGTATCTGAAAATATCATGATTACAATCATAAAAAAAGTTGAATTTCTGAATCGCGAAAAGAAAAATTTTAATAACTAAACCTAGATTAGATAGATTTTGTAAGATCCAACAATTTATGAAATATTGTAAAAATCGATCTAACCTTGTAAAAATTAATGCACTGCACAAATCCATGACAACAAGTTGAAATTATAATTTCAATTTAAACAATCAATTTTGCACATCTGTATATTTATTGTTTAAGTTTATGTAAACATAACCCATATGCCAAAACAAAGCAAAAAAATATAAGCACACTTGTTGGTAAAATAGGTATTTGCGAACAGCATACACCTGTTTTACCATGCGCCAGTCATTTCTTAATATAATCCATACTTAAAAACTCGTGGAATCCGTAGATTCAATTTTCCAACGATCGAATATGAATAATTTGGGGCCTTGCAAGTCGCCACAAAATGTTTTTGTGATTTATTGTTCATGCAGGAACTACCTGCAAAAAGAAATTTGTCTAATCTTGACCTTATTCAAAAGATATAAGGAAAAGAAGAATCTGTGACAGTTCAAAACCAAGTGTTTTTTGTAAATATTACTGCTCGGTGCGAGAGTGTGGGGGAACCCCTCACCTCTCGCTGACTACCGCCAGCAATGATTGGCGAAAATCGGTGGGAGGGAGAAGGGGAGGATTTCACTTATTTTTTCATTGAGAGAAAAAGTTTTCATCGGTTCGAAAAAGCTCCGCGGCCAAAATAAAAGTGGTGTATGTAGACAATAGAAGGAATACTCTTACTCCCCTTATTGTTCTTCAAAAATCGATTCGAAAACATTGTTAAAACCATGAGTTTTATTTCTACTGCTATCTTAGCCTTAGCTTGAGAAACTCAGTATTTGCAAATTCTAAATTTTAAATAAGTGATTACTGATTCAATGCTATGCATATGATAGAACAATTATAAGTTGGATATGCTTTTCATTGTTTTCAGAGGCACAGTAAAAAATCTTTTGGTAAAATTATCACATCCAGTCTAAATTGGTCTTAATAACACTGTGGAAAAAAATTTGGGTTTTGTCAAATACCAATTTTTTTTTTCATGCAACAGGTAGGTATAGGTCAGTGAAACACGCATGCAAAAAAATTTTGAAATTCATAGTAAAATTTTCAAATTGTAAATATGTAAAAGTATTGTAATGCAAAAAACTTATTTATCATCCTATTCTAAAAATAAAAAAAACATTTTTTCTGTCTTTCGATACAGAATTCAAAAATGTTTGCGAAATCGCGATCGCATTAATACTTCAAAGCGCGAATCCCTTAATGAAATTTATTTTTTTCTTGCAATTTGTTTTGGATTCATTGACTTGTGATTTATCTGTCTGAATATGCTCTCTGTATATAAATATATTGTTTTTTTCTTTCATTCTTTGAGAAGCGTGAAGATCTATTTGCTCTACCATCATTCGGGCATCTTTTGTCGTCATCTAGTCTACTGTGTCCAAGTCATTGGGTCTGAGACACCATTCGATACGGTTCAAAGGGAAAGAACGACGAGGAAAAAAAAAAATTTTGTCTGGAAATTCGCGCATGAAATTATTCATGCGATCGCGATTTTGTATAAATTTTTGAATTCTGTGTGAAAAGACAGAAAAAATCGTGTTTTAATTTCAAAAAAAAACATGAAAAATAAAGAATTAAGATTTTTTACATTTCAAAGTCTGTAAACATTTTTTATTCGCAAATTCCGCTATGAATTTCAGAATCCTTTTGCACACGTGTTTCGGTCACCAATGCCAACATGTTGCATGTAATTTTTACATTGGGTTTTTTTTTGTTCCACAGTGTAATTTGAGACACTAGTTACTCTAGTAAAATTACTTAAAAAATACAGTTAAACTGTCTTACTAAGCCTGTTACTTTTACTACAGAGTCAACTGCGAAATCATCCGCTCAGAGAAAATCACCAGTTGAAGTTTTGTCCCAAAGTAATTCAAATTATAGATAAAGTTTGAAGCATGCAAACGTTTTTCTTAGTTCTTTTGGCCTGCATATTATGAATCTGACATCTACTTCGCAAAGTTAAATTATTTTAAATAAAATTACTGCATGATTGCTGAAAATTGAGAAGTGCTTGTACGATGTATACAATGTGACGAAAAGGTAGTAAATTTTTCATAATTCAAAGGAAGTTTCTTAAGAATATTTTGCATTTGACTTGATCACATAAATAGATCTAGAAAATTTTTCATACGTAATTATGAAGATACGTTTCTCATAGATTCCTCTAAAAATAGTAAAAAAATTTCCATATTCATGTACGGATTCTCATAGCGTATACAAAATTTTCCAGATCTATTACTGTAAAAAGTTACATACAGAGTATGGAGTAAAAACATCCAATCCCAGTGAACCACTTTTGCCGCGGCGACGTACGCAAGTACGTTTCAATGAGTACGTACCCGGTACGTCGTCAGTTCGTTTCAGCAGCGTTGCTGCGAAACGTAACAGTGACATCGTCGGTACGTGACAGTTAGGCAAATGCAGCGTAAAAAGCAACGTAACCACTTTGTCGCTGGTACGTTATAATGATGAAAAGAAATTTTTTTTTTGGAAAAAATTTTCATTCACAAATACTTATTAATGTTCATATTTGAGATTCGCTGTACGAAAAAACCTGAAAGATTTTAAAAAACATACATTTCATTTTGCATTTTTGTACTGACACTCGAATCCAAACAATAATATAACAGAAAGAGAGCACACAAATTAATGCCCTTTTTTGTTGCATCATTCTTCAGAGTGTCAGTACACGCATAAAAGAAGGTGCGTAAAAAATTTATTTATTTCGATTAAAATGAGTAAAATTTGATTCCATTTTAATTTATCATTGCCAGTAGATACTATATGTTTTAATTCATATGTATATTTTTTCTTAATATGAAAACACATACCTTAATGGCTCAGGTGATATCGCGGACCGGTTATGACACTAGTGGTCTCGAGTTCGCGACCGGTCCGAAGCAAAGATTTTTTTCATTTTTATCAGGATGGAGTGAGTGGATAAGTAAGACCACCCCCCTCCCACTTCTTCACCCATCACGTGATCTCTGCACCTCCCCTCCCCTTTCCCTTGGCCACGCCCCCTGTGTCCTAATCAGCCCGCCCTTCCCCTCGCCCCGCCTCTCCCCCACCCCTAAGTCCCGACCCCTGCCCTGATTTTTCCACCCCCTCCCCGCGAGCTTTCTGAAATTTACCTAGATTTTCCGGAATTTCCCATGTTTTTTCGAAATTACTCTATATTTCCCTGAAATTTTCCGCGAGATTTCCGAATATTCATAGATTTTCTAGAATTTTCCATACTTTTCCAAATTGCCTATATTTTTTCAGAATTCTCTATATTTTTCTGAAATTTCCTTATATTTTTCCGAAAATTTCTTTATTTTTCGCGAGTTTCCTGGAATTTCCCTACATTATCCTAAGATTTTTTGCGAGTTTTCCGAACTTTTCCAAAATTATTTAGATTTTTCTAAATTTTTCCACGAGTTTTCGGAAATTTCCCTTGATTTTCCCCTAGAAAAAATCTCTTAACAAAATAGCGACCAACAAGATAGTGCCTGAAATTCAAGATGGCAGCAGTCGGTAAACCAGGGGCGTGCCTACTGTCGTCAAGGTTGGGGCGCGGTGGGTAATACCTCCTGTCGGTAAAACAGGGATGCGTTTAGAAGAGTTTTTTTATTTTTTTTTTAACAATACAATATTTACAATGTTAACACTAACAATACATTTAGTCTTTGAAAAAAGACTCGTTGGCGTTAAACTTCCCTCCGAGAAGACGATAATTTACTGAATTCTTCGATTTTACAGAGTTTTAAAGTTTCTGCAGCCCACTAGGATCTGCTCGTAGAGTCTTGCAGATCCTATCCTGCAGGAAAATCACAAATTCCGAATCCAGAGTGATTCGATGATAATATATGATTCGATGATGATAATAGATACAATATACCTTAACCAATCTATTGCGCAGTTACGAAAGTGATGATGTCATAACAACAATTTGAAACTCGCTTGACCTTGAAACGTTACTGCGTAGTTATACTTTGATCACATCAACTGCGATTAATTCCTTAGCGATGACGTCATCTTAACTGTGTGATAAATTCCTGGACACTTGATCGCGCAGATTAGACAAACAATGAGCGTCAAACGATGAAGTAATCCTACATTCAATGGATGGAAATTCGTTTATAAATGAATTTAAAAATTTTTTTTTTTATTTACTCATATAATATTTTTTTTGTTGGCAATCATGGATATTTCAATATTTGTATCCCACTGCAATTTCTCTTTGGATTTACTGAGGACTATCAACAAATCGTCGTCAACACTCAACATGAGCTCATCATTTTCCGAGCTAGCACAGACGTCAATGCTATCCATTAGACAGCGGTTGTAACTCCTGCAGTTCCAGAGGAGTTTTAAATATCGCTCAGAAAAATTGGACGGATGTTGCTGTACGTTAAAGTGTCGGACGTTGGAAAGATTCGAATGCTCAACTACATCGCCAGTGATCCTACAATCACTATGAGCTTCAGGAGCTGGGAACTCTACGAATATCCTTTGCTGTCTACAACTACCAAGCATGTGTGGAGCGTCAAAACAACGACTCAATTGGAAAAGCCGAGATATGTCATTGTAGGGTTACAAACAGAGCGGAAAAATGCTCGCGGAGCGAACACAAGCGGCTTTGATACTTGCGCTTTGCGCGACATCAAGCTTATATCAACTCGGAATGTTATCCTTACATGAATCTGAATATTAACTTCGAGCGTAATCAATTTGCAGCGTTGTATGAAATGTTTTCCAACTTTCAATCATCCTATTACGGCAGGGAAAATGCTCCATTGTTAACAAAAGTACAATTCAAGGATCTAGCGCCTCTCGTAGTCATTGATTGTGCTAAACAAAGCGAGTCCCTCATTACCGGGTCAGTTGACGTTCGTTTGGAGTTTGAATCAGCCGTGAATATTCCAGCTCAAACTGCGGCTTATTGCTTCATTATACACGATCGCGTTGTTGAATATCAGCCAATCAGTAGAATTGTCAAAAAATTATAAAAAGTTTGATTATAACTACTGCGCATGTGCTTTATGTACTCGCAAGAGCTAAGCACCTCTTGATTACAACTTTTACACTGTTGAACGATACTTGTTACATTGCAACGTTATCGATAATATTTTAGGTTATGTTTACATGTATAATCAAGTATATAAAAAAAAGATAATTACTCTCGTTTACTCAGTTACAATAGATAAGTCCAACGATCAACGTCATTGCTTTTTAAATGAAGAAAAATTGTCTGACAAGTATAAGCCTATGTCGGATAAGAAGGAGAAGGAGGAGAAGGAGTCTAGTGTCAAGTATGTGAAATTGAAGAATTGATGTTTTGGTAGTGGCGGTAGGTGTTAAAGGAGGTTGATTTGCGAGAGCCGTCAGTGTATCGAGATGAAGTTCATCGTGGACGTTCAAGGCTTTCATATGTCCAAGTTTGTCATCAAGGAGCTCACCGTTCTGCAAATGGATGGCAGCATTACTACCACGCTGTTTGGACCGCCGTGCAGCTAGACTTTATTGTCTCTGCAGCAGAAAAAGATAAATAAATGGCTGACGAAGAATTACCATGGCATCCCGTGGGACGCTGGAGATGTACCCTACGAATGGTTCGAACAAGAGCTCAAGTATCAACTCGAGGAAGCCAGCTTTATGTTTGTAGAAAGAGAGGACAAAAAATCCTGGTTGCAAGACCGTCTACGCTCCAGCTGCATCATCATAAATCTGCTGAAAATGGGATGTCCGTCGCTCAAGAAGCTGCGCGTCTCCGCGTGTGAATTCAACGCATACCATCGACCTGTATCTGCTCATCACTGTGCCACGGAAATCACCTGTCGCCTCAGGATGTGGTTAATGAAAAATTTGGCGACACACCATTAATGAAGAGATCTTTTTCTCTACTTTCATACACTAATTGGTTGCACAAGTTAGATTCTGAGGTTATCACTGCACTGCCACGAGAATTTTTACTTTACTTCCAGAAAAAATGTGTCGCCTAAGCTTGGAAAAAAATGCCACTGAATATGCAAAGTAATAAAGAATTTCTTGCTTGCAGACTGTGCGAAAAACATTTGAATTCAACTAGTGAAGATGACGTTGGTAAACGTCCTATGATTAAGGATTGTAGCATGTGTGAGAAAGAAAAAAATTGGTGAATGAGTCAAAAAAAATGGAGGGGCTACTCTTGTGATTGAGCCTCACAGCAGAGAACGGGGAGGGGCCCTTTGCAGAAAAAAAAGTATTTATATGAATAAATGAAAAAAATAATTTTAAATTGATTTATAGAGAAATTCCTATCCCTTAAATGTAGGATTACGTCATAGTTTGATGACTCATTTTTTGTCTGATCTGCGCGATAAAGTTTCCAGGAATTATTCACACGGTTAGGATAACGTCATCGTTTAGGAATGTAATGACGTCATAGTTTCCGAAAATCGGGTCGAGCGTGTTTAAACTTGTCGTTATGACGTCATCGCTAAGGAATTAATCGCAGTTGAGGTGATCAAAGTATAACCTCGCAGTAACGTTTCAAGGTCAAGCGAGTTTCAACTTGTTGTTATGACATCATCACTTTCGTAACTGCGCAATAGATTGGTCAAGGTGTATTGTCTCTATTAATAGATGATAATGTTATCGTTTCCGAGAATTAGGTCAAGCGTGATTAAACATGTCGTTATGACGTCAACGAAGCGTGTTCGAGCGTGTCGTGATGACGTCATTGCATACAGCTTAACATACGGATAAGCTAGCTCCAAGCGTCAGCCTGACAACAATTTTCGGACAGGCAACATGGATTTCTCAAAGCTCAACTAAATGCCTCGCGCAGAGGGTGTTCTCCCAACGCGAAGGGTTGCCGAGTTGGAAGTCAACAAAAGCTATGCTGTGACTGGAATCCGCTCCGTCGTGACCAAATTTGGACCTAAATGTATCATCACTCTGGTTTCGGAATTTGAGATTTTCCTGCAAGAGAGGATCTGCAAGACTCTACGAGCAGATCCTAGTGGGCTGTGAAAACTTGAAAACTCTGTAAATCGAAGAATTCAGTGAATTATTGTTTTCTCGGAGGGAAGTTCAATGCCAACGAGTCTTTTTTCAAAGACTAAATGTATGGTTAGTATTAACAATGTAAATATTGTAATGTTAAAATGAAAAAAAAAGATTAAAAAAAAAGAATAAACCCGAAAAAAATAAAAACAAAGAAAACTCTACCAGACGCATCCCTGTTTTACCGACAGGAGGTACTACCGACCACGCCCCAACCTTGACGACGGTAGGCACACCCCTGGTTTACCGACCGCTGCCATCTTGAATTTCAGGCGCCATCTTGTTGGACGCCGTTATGTTTAAGGATATTTTTCTGGGGGAAAATCAAGGAAAATTTCAGAAAACTCGCGGAAAAATTTGGAAAAATATAGGGAATAGCGTAAAAGTTCCGAAAACTCGCGGGAAATCTAGGGAAATTTCGGAAAACTCGCGAAAACTAAGGAAATTCCAGGAAACTCGCGGAAAATAAGGAAATTTCGAAATCCTCGTGAGAAATAAGGAAATTTTCGGAAATATTTCAGGGAAAGTTCTGGAAAATATGGAAAATTCCGAAAAAATTTAAAAAATTTTGGAAAGTATGCAAAATTCGAGAAAATATAGGAAAATTTCGGAAATCTCGCGGAAAATATCAGATTAATCTAAGGAAATTTGGCAGAAACATGGGAAATTCCGGAAAATCTAGGTAAATTTTGGAAAGCTCGTGGGGAGGTAGTGGACAAATCAGGTCGGGGGGGGCCTAGGGGCAGGGGAGGGGAGGTGTGGACCAATCAGGGAACAGGCGGTGGGGTCTTGGGGTAGGGGAGGGAGGAGTGGACTGAACAAGGCGCAGGGGGTGTGGCCTGGAGAAGGGGGAAGGGAGGGGCGGGGGGTCACGTGATGTGTGGAAGAGTTGGGACGGTGAGAACCAGCCTCACTTATCTACTCACTCCATCCTGAGAAAAATGAAAAAAATCCATGCGTCGGACCGGTCGCGAACTTGGGACCACTAGTGTCATAATTGGTCCACGATACCACCTGAGCCATTTAGGTATGTGTTTTCATATCAAGAAACATTACAAAAGGGAAGGCAGTATGTCAAGCACCCCCCCCCCTTCCTCTTTAAGTATGATGCCACTTTTGTGAAATTACAATTTTCTTAGAAGAAAAAACAACGAAAAAAAAATTTATGTCTTAAGTGTACGAAAAATATTTATCACACAAGAATTGTGTGAGATTCTGGTCCAAGATTCTTGATGAAGGCTTGGGCAAATCTATTTCTCATATGAAATGACTTGTTTCTAGAAATGTTAAAAGTGTTTCGAAATTTTTCAAGGTTGACTCTGTGAATCGCTTTCTATTATAGATCTAATAGTACTTATGTATGGTGAATCCCCATTGGGAATACAAGTTGCCAAACCAAAGTCACTGGCAGTTTATCTCATCAGTGTTGCGAGAGACTTCAAGCAAGCTGGTTAGGTCGAAGTGGTCGAAGCGCGCGCATAGTACACTGAGGAAAAAATGAAAAGTTTACTTTACCATAGAAATTGTAATATGCATGCATTCGCAGTAAAAAAGAAAAATTTGCGGCACTACTCATATCTTTTGTCATATAAAGAAGAAAAAGTACCGCGAAAAAAGTTATTTCTCTTTCTGGGCCCGAAGTGAAAAATTACTTTTTTCGCGGTACTGACAAAGTACAATAAAACTGCCGCAAATATTCCTTTTTTACTTGGAATGCATGTAGATAACAATCTTCATGGTAAAATTTACCTTTAATTTTTCCCCAGTGTGTTTTTCCCACGATATCCATTTTAATTTACAGGGTTACAGGCAGATCAGGGGCACCTTTTTTTATGCGTGTACTGACACTCTGAAGAATGATGCAACAAAAAAGCGCATAAATTTATGTGCTCTCTTGCTGTTGCATAATTGTTCGGATTTGAACGTCAGTACAAAATGGACAATGAAATGTATGTTTTTTTAATTTTTCAGGTTTTTCCGTACAGCGAATCTCCAATATCAACATTAATAAGTATTTATGAATGAAAATGTTTTCTAAAAAAATTAAATTTCTTTTTGTCATTATAACGTACCAGCAACGTAGTGGTTACGTTGCTTTTTACGTGCATTTGCGTAACTGTCACGTACCGACGATGTAACTGTTACGTTTCGCAGTAACGCTGCTGAAACAAACTGCCGACGTACCGGGTACGTACCCATTGAAACGTACTCGTGACGAAACCGGCTGAGAAATTCCGCCGTGGCGGCGACGAACTGGCTACGTAGCCTGGCGGCGTAGTTACAACGTCGCCGCGGCCGAAGTTGTTCACTGGGACGTGTCAAATGCCCTTTCATGTGAGCTGCTTCTAGATGAATGTAATGAAATAAAATAATGAATTAAAAAAATTGATATAAAATTCAACTGCTCCGACCCGACTTCACGCTCATTACGATTATCTGCTGTGAGTTCCAGAATTCGTATGTTACAGTTACAGAAGAAAATCTCTCAATTTCTCTGTTATACACAGAATCTACTTTAATCATTTAATATGTTTTTTTCAAACTTGATTTCGATTCTTTTAAAATTTCAATTTGATTTTATTACAAAATCAAACAATGATAATATCTGTTTTTTCTTACCCGATTTCAATTTTTTCAAAATAATAAATTTTGCGTTTTACATATAAGTGTTTTCAAACGACCGGAACCAAAAACGTAGAAAATTATTGCATTCTATTGAAACATCACACAATGAAATCCAGGAAAACATCAATCACACATAATTATACGATTTCCTAAATTTCGCAGCACTATTATTAAAAACACATATAAAAATTTCGATTCATCTTTGATGTTTCTAAACAAGTTTTTTTTTTATTTGCTTTTTCGTAATATATATGTTATATATATTTTCCATCTACCTTGAGCAAAACTTTTTTCATAAACATTTCATGTTTCTGCACAAGTATTGTTACTTGATTGGTTTTTTAATTGGTGTTTTCGCAGTAGAATATATTTCCCATCGACCTTCAGGGATTTTAGTCACTGCGTACTAGTGGCACCAGTTCCTTGCAATGTTAGTTTTTAGAAAGTCAGAAATCGCATGGCCAGGGGCGGCCGGGGCCAAAGGGTAAAGCGACTGAATTTTTGTAAAGGTTGAATGAGACCGAGAGCGACAAAGCGCAGGCGCGCAGAAACATGATCGTAGGCGATTGGTCGATTTGGTTGTAGCGCGCATTGCCATTGGCGGAACGTGTGTATTTGCCACCACGCCTGTGATTTTTCGGGAAAAGAAAAGCGATCGAGATCTTGCTGTCACATTTTACCCGACAAGAAGGTTCGATCGAACTTTTCCATTTCCTACGAGGGTATATTACTTTTTTCCATGGTGCTAACGATTTTTTTTTCCTCAACTATAATTCCGAATGGGCTTCTTCTCCCTTGATTATAATGCTGAAAAAATAACTTAAAGACCAAAACAATTCCTTATATGTATCATAATATGATAATAGTTTTTTTCATATCAAGGGTGTACTCGACTCATCTTACATGTTACGAGGATAAAAACGTATTTTTAATTGTCAGAGCAAAGTCATCCATGATTATTAAATAAATAAAAATTTAAAAGAAATGGAATCCACTTTAACATAAAAATAATAGAAAAAAACTATATAAAAATAAGTGCCTAAACTTTGACCGGGGTACAATTCACATTTTACGTTTGATTGACATGCAATTTTGCGTATGTATTATTCACGCTCCCGGACGTGTCGAGAAGATATTTATAAGTCATAATTTTGCATGGTTTTTTTATAATAAATCATCAAAGTTTCCATAACAAACAATGACAAGCACACTATCGATATATCGATTATCGTTCGGCTACACTGTATCGATAGTATGCAATTTCTACGATGTAAACGAATGTGCATAACCAAAGAATTCAAACATAACTTTTATTGATTTTATTTTCGATACAATCATAGATCATCATTTATGAAAAAATTCAATCGTGCAGTGTAATTTTGTGGAATTATTGTGCAGTGTTATTTTGCGGAGTCACAAATTTGAGACTGCCAGCAGTGAGTAAAAATAACTTTTTTCTTCTTGCTATTTTGATATGTTTAGGAACTGTAGAGTAATTTTTTGTTTTATCTTTGTTTTGACAAGTAGAATATAGATCTTAATTTTTTTGAAGTTTTTTTTATTGTTTAATTTTTTTTTTTAATAATACTGAAATTTTTGCATTGAACGTATTGGAAATTTTTTGTGATTAACAGCACATTTTTTCATGAACAAAAACTTTTATTTTTAGGTTGACTGTTTCATAATATTTGAATTATTTTGATTTTAATCTTCTTAGCCCCACACATGCTGATTCAGTAACGGGATATTGGTAATAAAACAATAAATAATATAATGCACGAAAGAAATTTCAGAACATAATTTTTAACTTCAATGATTGATATTTATTTCACTACTGTGTTACTAATCAGTTGAAAAATTTTACTACCAGTATTTCAGTTACATTAATTACGCATTATTAAAATTAATCATCATTAAAATCTATCAATCTTAGAAGTCTAAATGGCTCAGTGGCAGAATCACTGTCTGTCACGTGGGAAGCTTAGGTTCGAATCTTCAAAATTGTGATTTTTCGTTTTTTTATAACGTAATATATATTTTGAAGGTGAACTAACACCATGTACGCAATTCAATCAATTTTAAGCCACGTTTAAAATAGTATTTTTTATTTTTGAACGGTCCTTGAATGTAGGATCTGACGCCTTATTTTTTCAGTAGGGAACATTTTTAAATTTGTTCAACATGAATCACTGATAATAGTTTCTTTCCCAACTTTAATCTCAACAGATTATAAAAATTAATCTATCTAAGATATAGAAATGCTCATGATCATAAAAATATAATGCGTACATATACGGTACTACTACATTACGCTGTTTAATATATAGACTGAACATCGCATAAAAAAAATTAAAAAAAAACATTACCAAACGAATTACTAAATCCGACCAACAGCGTGTAAACGCGGAGCAAAGCCCGCGGGTACCAGCTAGTAATAATAGAAAAAATAATAATTGCACGTAAATAAAAATTGTGTAAAAGATCAAAACAATTTTTCAATCCATCACAATATACAAAAATATATTTCTAATAATAGCAACGAAATATATGATTCTGGGGGAAAAAAAAATTCTAATGAATTTTATTTTACATACATTAGAATGTGGAAAAAATTTACAAAATGAAACATGTTTATAACATTTTTATTTTTTTGACTAAATTATATCATACAGTAGGTTGTTTTAGAGAAAAAGAAAACAAAAAAGTTCACGTCACGAAAACTACGAAAAAATCACATTCATAAAAAACGATAATATGAATATATCTGTGGCTTCCCGCCATAACAGAGAAAGTCACACATGCCATAACGTTCGAAACTTTATCAGAATATCATGTTAATTGAGACCTATGGCATAAGTGACTTTCTCTGTTATGGCGGTAAGACACAGATTTTTTCTAAAACTTTTAATGATAAATCTATTGTGTTACATCATTTCAATAAAGTAGCTAATAATCAGCAAGTTTTTATCAGAATGTATATTCAAGATGATAGATCATTAACTGGTGAATTCTAAGCTGATAGTGGAGAAGAAAAAATAAAAATATAAAAAAAAAAGTATATAATCTCAAGGCACAGTGCAGCTGGATAACATAAATTTAAGTAAAATAACGTTGAATTAGTTCCATTGATTCTAGTAGTCTAACTCATGGTATATCGATGAATGGTGTATTAAAAAAAATTTAGAAATGTGAAATTAAGGGCATTTTGAATACTGCAATTAAATTTTGAGGTAGTTCTTCTGAAGTTACAAGTTCAATTTTTCACACAAGAGCAAAGGAAATATAGACGGATCATTATTTTTACTATCTAGGATAGCCTAAGGGTTTGATAAAAGTAGATAATGATGCAGTCAAGGAAAAACCATGGCCTTATATTGTCAAAGAATTGTGTACATCATTTTTATAAAGACAGAAATATATTTATTGATGCGTTGATTACTTCTGCCATGATTCGGAAATCTTGTATTTCAAAATATAGTTTAAAAATTCTTTTGCGAGAAATGAAAAAAAACTTTCAATGAAATCGATTACTACAATTCACGTCTTATTATTTAACATCACTATGAAATTCTTATAAATTGAAAAATAAGAAATGGTAGAATATGGTTAATAATAGGTAACGGACAGTTTACTAAAAAATATCCATAGCTCCCAAAAAAACATTTTCAACGTAAGATTTGGAGTCGAGAGCTCTAGTCTGAAAAAGATACCAAAAAAAAAAAAAAAAAAACGAAATATTTCGCATGCTCTCCGTGAGGGCAAATCATTATTATAATGAGTTATGTTATAAGGTTTAACATGAAAATGTTTCTTCAGGTTTTAGACATTAAAATTACTACATGATCATACGTACTATTTCACTTTTAGTAAATCTGGACTCAAGCCTTTCTAGTCACTCACCTGCTCAGTTTTTCAAACAAATCAGTATTTTCTAACCTTGAATTATGAATGTTTTTTTAATAATTTTTCTAATACTATCTAAAACAAAAAAACTGTTTATCAGAAGTTAAGAGAGGTATGAGGTTGTATTGTAATATTCCAAAGAATATTCTGGAAATTTCCACCGTATTCCAATATTGTCAAATCATTATTTCGTATTGTACAATTTCCGGTTAAATGTTCATTTTTGCTGTATTATCGGATGTTAAATTACAAGAAAATTGTAATATGACTCAATATACGTTCGAGTTCGAAAACAAACTGATTTATTAAATGACTTTTCTGATAATCGGAAGAATCCCGCCAAAAACAGGGGGTATAAATACATGTAACTTGTGCGCATCGCGCGTGGTATTTTTCCAGTCTTTTCTTGTATTAACAATCAAATAAAAAGTCATGTGTGTTTAACCAACTTGCAGTCACAGTTCATTTCAAAAACCCAGTTCAAAATAAAAATGCTCAAAACTTTACATTGGTGTCAGAAGTGGAATTGTGTTGAAAAATATACCGTGAAAATTTCTGCTTCGTCAGTCACGGGTATCCACAATCGAAAGTGAATTGAACTGATCTGTGTTGGAAAACTACACAGTGAAAATTTCTACGTCGTCAGTATCCACTGGTATCCACAATCGATGGTGAATTGAATTGCACCAAAAATCAACTCGGGGACGACCAACTTGGGGCAATCTTGTCCTGCTTACCAGCAAACCTCTTCGCTCTCAATCAAATCGACAACCTGGTCTACAACTTCAAGCATGGGTCCACGTTTTTTAACGCTACTGTAAGCTTTGTTTGTTGTTTGCTTGTTTGTTTATTGAGAATTACGATACTTGGAAAATATGGCGGAAAATACAAAGTTGTCGATTGCTGAGCGTATGCTGTCAACTTTTGATGGCCAGAAGAAATATTTGTATGAATTTGTCGATAATGTTGATAAGGCCATGTCAATTGTAAACGATGAAACGAAAATTGTGTTGTTTCAAATTGTTCAAACAAAAATAACGGTAAATGCAAGAACACAACTTAAAACTTGGAATTTCACAGATTGGGCATCGTTGCGAGCCCATTAAATGAAAATTTATTCACAAAAAAGATCCCAAGGTCAATGGCAATCGGAACTTTCGTCTTGTAAACAGAATTCAAAAGAAAGTGTTGCATTATATGCAGCTCGAAACGAAAACTTACTCTTGAAACTTTCTGATAGTTTAGACGATGACTTGTCAGATGCCGAACGAGCAGCTTGTACAAAATTACTTTAAAAGCAAGCTTTAAATGTTTTTGTATCGGGATTACAATCAGTATTACGTCTTTTTGTAAAGAGCCAAAAACCCACTGGCCTTGAGGATGCTGTTTCAATTGCTTTAGCAGAGGAAAGCGAGGTAAAATGGGGAATGGAGATGGCAAAATTTCAGAATTTGAATTCCAAGATCACGAAACACTGTGATCACTGCAATAGCACGAATTACGTAACGCATGATTGCTATTTTCAAAAACCGCGTCAATCTTATGATGCACCTCAGGTCAAACGAGAACCGGGTTTTTTCAGCAGCGGGCCATTTACTCGCAACACGCGGGGGAAATCATTTGTGCTTATTGTAAAAAAAAGGGTCATCATATAAATCAATGTGAGAGACGTGCATTTAACAATTCTCTACGCCACCAGGCGAACTTTTCACAACAGAATACAACTCATTTAAACTCTTTTCATCCCCCGACAATGCCTGCCATGCCGAGGGATGTTTCAAAACTCAAGGCAGAGTATTACCAGTAAATCCTGGAATTACGACATACCTTCCCATCAGGCTATTATAGACAAAACCTAATGTCCTTCCATTTTTGCTTAATAGTGGTGCTGATATTTCATTTATAAAACTCAGTTGTGTTCTTAATGGGATCATGGTTTATGAGGATTTCAAAGTAAAATTTAAAGAGACAAATGGACCATGTTTTGAGACGTTGGGATATTGCTATTTTGATTTGTGCCTCGGGAATACTTCACGCAGGGTAATAATGCATATCGTAAAAGACGACTTCCCTATCATGTTTGCAGGAATTGTAGGAAATGATATCTTGACAGATCATGGGGCTAGAATAAATTACAGAGAGAATTTTTTGACCTTCAAAGAAGGCTCTATTTCAATGTTTCACATAAAAAAAACCGTTTGAACCCAAAACAGAGATATAACGTTTAATGTTTGACAATGAACTTTTCAATCTTGTTCCCAATAATGAAGAAATAGGTTTGAAAACTGAGAATTCTACTCCATATAAAAGCATTAAGAGGGAAATCGAATCCAGAGATTTGTTGATTGTTGGCCCACGATCTGAGACAGTTGATTTTGTGCGTGTAGTTAATCGTGACATACACGAAGGCATAATAACAAAAAGGGAGATAACCGGTGGTCTTTTTTTTTACCTAATTCGTTAGTAAAAATAAGGCCTGACGGTTCGGCATTAATCTCTTTTCTCAACACCACCGATCAGGAAATTAGCATTGAGAGACCTTGCATTGAATAAGAAGAATTTGGGAATTGTTCTGAAAATTTGATTACACTTGATTGTGAGAATGATAACTTTGAATCAAATCGTTCAAAAAAAAAAAAAAAGAATTCTTTAAGGTTGGATAATTTAAATAAAGAGGAAAAAGAATCCATCATTTCATTGTGTCAAGATTAGAATAATATTTTTCATCTTGAAGGGGACAAATCAACACACACCAATACGATTACTCGTAAAATTCATACAAGTAGTGAAGAACCGATTGCCGTAAAAACATATCGTTATCCAGAGGTCTTGAAAGGAAAAGTTAGTCGCCAAATAAATGAAATGCTCGAAAATGGCATTATTGAACCTTCTATATCACCTTGGAACGCCCCAATCTGGGTAGTTCCAAAGAAAGAGGACGCTTCTGGGGAAAAGATATTTCGGATTGTGATAGATTACAGGAAATTGAATGAGAGGACTATTGGAAACGTTCAGGAACTTCCTCTTATTTCCGAGATTCTCGATCAAATGGGACATGCAAAGTATTTCACAACACTTGATTTGGATTCGGGCTATCATCAAATAAAAATGGACCCTAGCGATGTTGAAAAAACTGCTTTTTCTTGTCCTGCGGGATACTTCCAGTTCACGCGAATGCCCTTTGGCTTGAAAAATGCCCCACGTACATTCGCTATTTTAATAAGAACGGTTCTTGCTGGAATTTGTGGTGAGCGTTGCATAACCTATTTGGATGATATTGTAGTTTTCGCAGATACTCTTGAGAATCATATAAGAAAGCTAAAACAAGTATTCGAGAGACTGTCTCATCATAATCTAAAACTCCAACCCTCTAAATGTGAATTTATGAGACCTGAAGCGAGATATCTGGGCCATACAGTTTCCGAGGACGGTGTACGTCCAAATCTTGATAATGTTAGGGCTGTTACGGAATTTCCAAGACCAAAATCAGTTAAAGAAATTAAATCATTCTTAGTCTTCGCCGGTTTTTATCGAAGGTTCATTGAGAAATTTAGTGAAATAACAAAACCCTTGACAAAACTGTTGAAAAAGAATGCACCATTCGTTTGGACCAGTATTCAGGAAGATGCGTTCGAAAAGTTGAAGACTAGTTTAACTACTCGTCCTATTCTTCAGTTTCCACAATGGAATAAGGAATTTCGTCTCACGACTGACGCGAGTCTATACGCAGTAGGTGCAGTCTTATCACAAATTAGTGATGGGAAAGACTTGTCAATTGCCTACGCAAGCCGTACATTGAACTCGGCAGAATCGAACTATTCCACTACAGAACGTGAGCTTCTCGCAATAGTATGGTCTGCGAAGCATTTTAGACCGTATCTCTATGGTCGTGAGTTCTTGATTATCACGGATCATGCTCCACTTAAGTGGCTTTTCAACATAAAAGACCCCGGAACGCGTCTCGTACGCTGGAGGCTGGCGCTCGCTGAGTACCAGTTCAAGATTGAGTATAGAAAGGGTCGTGAGAATTATGTAGCCGATGCCATGAGTAGAGTCAAGAATAAAGAGACCCAGAATGAGATTAATAACTCAGTTCAGGCTTTTCTCATAGATTTGAAGAATCCCGAATCTCATCATGACTTTTTAGAGAGATTGCAGAATTCAAAAATTGGATGCGAGAGAATTGAGGAATGTGATGAGTCAATTTTTGAAAATAATCATCAGAATCGTGCTGTCTGTGTATCCCAAGATCTGGAACCTGATAAGGGACCAGTGGTCGAATTTCTTGATAAATATCAACATTTGAATGAACTAAAAGCTTTAAAACCATCATTGAACGAAGTAGTACATTTAAAATTAGGTGGCAAAAATCTTTTCTATCTTATCACCAAAAATAACTTTTTGGAAAAAACAGAATACAAGGATCTTTTCTCTTGCTTTAAAATTTTAAAGGATATTTTAGTTAAAAACAAGTTGAGTGTAATTTGCATTCAGAAAATTGGGGGTGGTTTCGAGCGTTTGAATTGGAAGAAAATACGTGCAATGCTTTCTTATGTGTTTGAAAATACAGATGTCTCTGTTAAAGTTTTCTCAAATCGTATTATCGAACCTGATGACAGTCTCATTCCGACAATATTAAAAGAGTGTCATGATTCGCCTGTGGAAGGGCATTCAGGTGTTAACCGAACGTACTCTCGGATTAGAACAGATTATAGATGGCCTAACATGAAAAGAGATGTAGCAGAATATATCAGAAGCTGCAAACTCTGTCAAGAAAACAAGCTTGTTCGAAAAAGGAATAAACATCCTATGCTTATTACATTGACATCATCTCGTCCATTTGAAAAGATTTTTTTAGATATTGTGGGACCCCTTCCCCTAACTGAAAATGGTAACAAATACATATTAACGTTACAAGACGACCTTGCGAAATTCTCCCAGGCTTACGCAGTACCTAATCATCAGATAGAGACAGTTGCTAAAATACTTGTTCAAGATTTTATTTGCAAATTCGGACTTCCAAATTCAATTTTAACTGATCAAGGGACAGAATTCACTTCAAATTTGTTGTCACAAATCACTAAACTCTTGAGAATAAAAAAAATTACAGACCGCACCTTATCGTCCTTCAACGAACGGTGCATTGGAACGAAGTCATCGAACATTAGCTGATTATTTAAAGAATTATACAAATTCAAATCATGATGACTGGGACGAATCGATTGATTTTTTTATGTTCAGTTACAATACTACAGTACATTTCAGCACTAAATTTAGTCCTTTTGAACTCGTTTTCGGCCATAAACCTATTCTTCCCTCTTCTATTACCAAGGAACCGGAATTTAAATATTCCTATGACGACTATGTCGATGATCCAACACTCAAATTGTAAAAAACTCAAAAAATTGCTAGGGGAAATCTATTATCGTCTAAAGAAATGAATAAGAAATATTACGATCGAGGGGCAAAGAGGGTTGACTACAAGATTGGAGATTTTGTGTATTTTAAATCCCCTCTGACTTCAAAACTAAGTGCTGATTGGGAGGGACCTTTCAAAATTCTAAAGATCAACTCTCCTGTTAATATTACCATTCAAAAACGACGCAAACAGGTGGTTGTGAACATTGATTCTGTGAAACTTGCCCATCTTCGACGCTCATTAAGGAAAACCACTATCACATAGAATGAGACGTGATTTGTGACTTTGCAGGTTTTTCATTGCTCATTCACACGCTCGATCGTATCAAATCCATCAACTCGATTATACGCCGGGAATTTTCAATGACAGACTTGGAGAAATTACCGTTTTTTCAAAAACATGGAAATTGATAACCTACTTGGATTTGGCGCAAATTGACGCAAAAATCAACCTCATTGAAGACCATTACGATGGGGTGGTAAAATTGTGCAAGGATAATGAGAAAACCTTTACGTGTAAAACTTCCTTTAAAGTACTCCAAAGACTTATATCTGATATGGGAAACACAGAATCAATTTTCAAAGATATTTTGGGTCGTTTCCCGGTAAGGAAAAAGCGTGGACTTGTAAATATTTTGGGGTCAACCATAAAAATTTTCACTGGAAATTTGGATAACGAAGATGCAGAGTATTTTGATCAGGCTATTAAAAACATTGATAATGAAGAACTTGCGTTGGGACATCTCCTTAAAGATCAAATACAAGTAGTAAAAACAACCATCGTTAATTTCAATAATTCCGTTACAAATGTTAATTTGGCTCAAAAAACTTTAAATTATAATATTGGAATGATCATGAATTTCACGAATTCCTATAAGAATGAAATGTTTGACGTCGAGGAACAGTTGTTTATCGAAACCCATGTGTCATTTTTAAATTTTTTGTGTGAAAGCGTTACCGAGGAACTTAATGAAGTAATAAACTCAATAGGATTTTCAAAAATGAATTTTTTACACCCCTTTATTATTACACCAGTTCAATACATAACTAAGATTCAAAAGACCCTTAGATTCTTACCCCCTGGGTTGAGTTACCCTCTCGATCCTTCAAGATGCTCATAGTCTCTTAGATCTCGTTTCCATTCAAGCTTATTATTCGCAAAATTAACTAGTTTTCGTCATTCATACTCCTCTTACTTCTGAGACAATATTCCAGTTTTATCAATTAATACCCCTGCCTGTACGTCAAAAAGAAGATAGCTACATTTTCGTGCAACCATCACACAAATACATCGCTTTATCAACTTCAAAAACCACCCATATTTTATTTGATGATTTTAATAATTGTAAAAGGGTGTATAAAGGATATTCTATTTGTAAAATTGAACAGACAATAAGCACAGTCACTCCCGCGAATCCTTGCGAGGTGGATTTGCTGCTGAAAAATGAAAATAGGATTCCACGGAACTGTGACGTTAGATTCACAAATATCAAACAGGAAGTTCGGTATAAATTGTATGATAAGAATGTTTGGATATACGTCATTAATCGACATACATCTGTTACAATTTCTTGCTTGTCACGCGAACCGATGGATATAGTTTTGCATGGAGTTGGTATTCTTGAATTGTTTGGGAATTGTCACGTTTTTACCCCAGAATCTATATTGACCACAGATGGATCTTTCATTTCTTCAAATTTCACGGTTCAATTATCAAAATTCAATATTTCAATCAGTAAAGAGTCAATCTTTGAAAACCTGCATATTCCCGAGTTGGCCAAGCTTCGCGAAGTACCAGATATAAAATTTAATCTTGATAAGCTTGGAGTAGCTACTCATAAACTGGATCAGATTGAGCATGAAATTGTCAAAGCCCTAGCGAATGAAAGAATCGAGAGAACGATTTCATTTTGGAAGAAAAGTACAGTTGCTACAGGCGTAATTATAATCGCGATTCTGGTAGTTTTCTGGTTATATTGTAAAATGGGAAAATTGTCAAGTGGAAATCAATCGATTTGTAGAAAACTGGTGCGTCGGATAACACCAGGAGCAATATGCACAATCTGTCCCAGACAAAATAGAGGAAGGTCACATGAGTCTGATACTTCAGGTGAACAAGGTGATGATGCACCTAATCGCGCTATAGAATTAGAGATTCGACCCCCTGAACATGCTCCATTGTACCCAGTTATACCACGACAAGCTTCAGAGAGGCGAATACGTGATAGAATGTAAGAGAACGGGAGATACATCCCGAATAAAATCATTATATCTATTTTTGATGAGTCACGCATAATCTTAAGCTTTATTTTGTAAGATACAACAATATTGAAAAACAGGGAGATTCATTTAAAGATAAGTTCACTTCGTTCCCTTAACTTTTCAAAGAAGGGAGGACTGTAATATTCCAAAGAATATTCTGGAAATTTCCACCGTATTCCAATATTGTCAAATTATTATTTCGTATTGTACAATTTCCGGTTAGATGTTCATTTTTGCTGTATTATCGGATGTTAAATTACAAGAAAATTGTAATATGACTTAATATACGTTCGAGTTCGAAAACAAACTGATTTATTACATGACTTTACTGATAATCGGAAGAACCCCGCCCAAAGCAGGGGGTATAAATACATGTAACTTGTGCGCATCGCGCGCGGTATTTTTCCAGTCTTCTCTTGTATTAACAATCAAATAAAAAGTCATGTGTGTTTAACCAACTTGCAGTCACAGTTCATTTCAAAAACCCAGTTCAAAATAAAAACGCTCAAAACTTTCCAGTATGTACAATATATTTTATTTGTAAATAATAGCAATGGAAATAATATTGTATTCATAAGTACTAATAAACAGAAGCAATGAGAGGAAAGAGGAGGAGCTTCTGGAATAATTATAAATATTCATGCAAAGTCTTCATTACGAACATTACAATGTGCCGCTACTGCAAGTCATAAAGCCAGGCAGGTGAGTGACTGGAAAGGCTCGAGTCCAGATTTACTAACAGTGAAATGGTACGTATGATCATGTAGTAATTTCAATGTATAAAACCTGTATAAGAAACATTTTTATGTTGAACCTTATAACATAAATCATTTTAATGATGATATGCCGTCATAGGGCGCATGCGAAATATTTGATTTTTATTTTGATAACATTTTCAGACTAGAGCACTTACCTACAAATTATACGTTGAAACTGGTTTTCAAAGGTTTCTATAATATAAAAATTCTTTCATCCCAAAAATTTTTAATTTATATAAATACGTGAAATATAACTGACTGCAATAATGCAGTATAATTGTGTTTCATTCGTCAGAATATGTTAACTAGTAAAAATTAATTTTGACGGAAAAAAAGTATATGATTTCAAATCAACTTTGTATTTCAAAGTCCCTAAGAAATTCTGAAATTTGCACGCGTGAGCGCTACACTGTTAGAAAAAGGACTCGAAATCACACTGAAAAGTGCGAGAGTTTCCTCTTCGCACTTTCAGTGTGTTATTCCACATCCCTTTCGGCGCGAGGTTTGGTGGCGTATGCGAGAGGGTGCCTTTTGCATCTGAGAAAGAGGGATATTACATCTTTTCGGTGCGAAAGACGGTGGAAAGTGTTGAGAGACGAACGAGTGAAGAAGTACGATGCGATTCAATAAAATAAAATAAATCTTGCGCACTCTTTGGTGTTCGAAGGCTTCAGTTTACCATCATTCAGTGCGACCTTACAACTGTCAAGATGCTTGCATGTTTCCAAGATATTACGAACATCTTTTCCTCGCTAATAAAGTTATCAAAATACATGGAAAATTTTACATGCCTTGCACCTAAACCTTATAAATTAATATTCAAGGATCAAAACGCTTCACAATCAACGTTTAATTTTCGTAAAAAACCAAATTTTCACGATTGTTTACTTTTTGGAGTTTTTAAGGTAATATTTAGTTATACGTATTATTTCTTCAGTTTTTTGCATGAAAGTTTTGTTTTCCAATTTCATTATTTTAAAAATTCACATGTAATAATTATATTACATGTGATAATACATGATAATAAATTATGTAAACGTTTAATTTTATACATAAAATAATTCTCTCAAATTTTTTAGTCACGTAAACTAGGTTCAATTCAAACGTATTTTTTATTTTGGGCTGAAAACTTGTTTTTGTCGAGAAATTTAGATTTAAGATTTGGTTGTCAATTTCAGAGTAACCTCACTTTTGTCGGAAACTTTTTTTTACATCCTTTTTTCTCTTCAGAAAACCTATGGATTTCAATAATTTTTGTATGAAAACGTTCGAAATCGTACGGAATTTCTGAATAATGTATTGAAAATATTTCTTGTAACGGTGTTGAATTGTTATTAGCTTAAATGAAAAAAGTGTAAAGAAATTTTCAATAAATAGTTTTTGAACTGCATCATTTTTTTCCCGTTTTTTTTTTCATTGATTGGTAAAAGTATGAACTACGTTCTGTAAAAACCGCTACATGCCGAAACGTTTTGTTCGTAAGTGAGAATTTTTTTCCGATTTACAAGCCTGTCATTAACAAGTGATTATGAAATTTCAATATTTTTTTACTTTTCTCGATCTTAAGACGTTGTAATATGTTTCATTTAATGATTATATATATTCTAAACGAAAATAACGAACAAAAAATTCATAACCAGATGTTCGACGGCTCAGAATACAAATTGAAATCAAGCTTTCGTGTGGACCACTAGATTGCTAAAATATTAATTATCACACATATTCATTTCATCAGAATACTTTCGTCTCCTTTCTCTGAAACATTTGATTACATTTTAATGTTTAATCAGAATTCTGAAAGTAGGTCTATTTTAACTATCGGAAAAATCTTCAAGTGTGGAGTTCTGCGATAATATTATAAATTTTTCTGTTCAATATTTTAAATTTTCTGAAAAATAAAGATGAATGTTCGAAACTTGGCATAGTTTGAGTGTATAACTCAAACGTTTAAGACCATATTTTTCTGGAATTTGCTATTGCTGCTATCTATGTCTTACGAGCACTGAAAAAAAGATATCAAGTATTTTTTCGATACTCGTAAAGCATAAATAACAGTGATAGAAAATTGCAGAAAAATTCGGTCATGCACGTCACATTGTACACTCAAACTATGCCAAGTTTTTCACAAAGTATGAATTTTTAAAGAAAACGTATAAAAAATTACATGTTAATCCCATTCAAAACTTCAGTCGTTTTGTGGCACGTGTTAATCATGTCTGATTTGCTTTGAACTTTATAAAAACTTTTTTTTTCTACCTTGGTTGATTTACAGCCCTGGAATGGAAAAATTCCGACGTTGCCAAAATAAGTGACACCCTTATATACCGAATATAATTAATATAATAATTTTAAAGAAAAATTCCGTATTTAAATTATAATTACAAATTATTAAATAATTCTTGATAAAATCATACGATGAATAATATATGTAGAAATGTGTCATGTATGTAGAAATGAAAAATTGGTACAAACATATTCCATTAATTCAAAAAAATTCTACTCTTAGGATTAACTTTCAAAGACGAATTTCGTCTATTAAATTTTCAAATGTATGTGTATATTTTTTCAA
The DNA here is from genome assembly GCA_028476575.1 of Platygaster robiniae. Classification (NCBI taxonomy): domain Eukaryota; kingdom Metazoa; phylum Arthropoda; class Insecta; order Hymenoptera; family Platygastridae; genus Platygaster; species Platygaster robiniae. Next base: position 25,604,530 of record CM052022.1, on the reverse strand, counting down.
GAAAATTACTCTAACTATAGCAAATGGTTATATCCTTTTCATGAATCATAGAAGAGCCATTTTATTGAAGAAAAAAAAACTTCACTTTAATTTTCAATTCTTCAAAAATTTGTGTGTTTAAAATTACTCAAAATTTTTTTCAAGGGTAGAAGAAAATGGTAAGAAATATTGAAAAAGTGCATACTAAGTGAAGAAGCTACAATTTAAATAATAATAATGAAAAACAAGTTTTCAATTGCTAAGCAACGAAACTGTAGTAGCAATTCATTCTTAAAACAGCTAATTTTGTTAATGATCTAAAAGTGTAATTATGCAGGCCGGATAAACAAAAAGACGTACCTGTATTAAAACTTCAACGAGATTCAAGGGAAGTTTCTGTTTCTTCAATTCATATTATTTATATTTGAGGTTCAAAAAAGTTGAAAAATCGTTAACGAATTTTTTTAAAGGCATCTTACTTGTTGCTACATTAGCGTAGCAACAGCTGTTGAAAAAGGTTTGGTTAGTTTTTAAAAAAATAATTGAAGTTTTCAACGTGTACCCTGTATGGAATTTTTCCCATTAATTGCTCTGGAAATTTTCCATGCGTGATAGAAATGATTTTACAAATTATTGAAAAATTGTAATAATTTGTTTTTGGTTCTAATGAAATAATGTAAAATAACTCTTTTACCATGATAAAATACGTGTCATACTAATTCCTGACAAAAAAGCTTCGACTAAGGATCTTATTCGAATAAAGTTTTGAAGAAACAATAAATTATGTATTGATGATCAAATATTTTTTTGGTTAACGCTTATATGAGGTTTCAATTTCAGATTTTCTAATCCATTTATTTCATACTTTACATGCAAATATTAGTTTTTTTCATTTCAAATCACTTATACGGAAATTTTGTCATTTCAAATCCATTTAAAATTGAAAAACCCATTTGTTTGCATTCTTCGTGAGGGCCCCAGGCCGCGTCCCGTTGGCCCTGTTCTTAATCCGGCCCTGGTAAAAATGATGATTCTTGTATTACATGCCGTATGGGCGAGCTAATATAAACTGTGTAGTTGTAAAAATGGATATAAATAAATCTTAGTGCACATAAACCCCTTTCTTAAAACGCTCGGAACAAAAGAAGAACGCAAATGACCTTCGCTCTTGACTATACTGCACATGTACGCAAAGAACACCCTCACGGTGGTTGATTCGCACAGAATGTTTTTATAATGCCTGACATCTTTTTGGTGCAATTGAATAATGTTTCGAACACCGCGAAGTGGAGATTTCGTGAGCTCGTCAACTTTACACCGAGACGGTGTAACGAAATGCTCATTTGCACCGAAACATCGCACCGCGTCATTACAACTTTCCACTTTGGTGGCAAGTTGTCGAGATTTTTTCTAACAGTGGACATTGTCATTGGTTGTTATTATTCAACACTCGGAACACTCGAAACAGAGCTTCTACACTCCTTTGTTGAAAAAAAGTTCCATGAAATTAGTAACGACCTTGTGCAAAGATGTCGCTAGTATGTAATAAAAATTTTCTTTAGCGATGTGTTTCCATGTTTTATACATAACATGTATGTATAAGTGTGTGAATGTCAAACTGTAATACCGACTAAAGGACTCTGTCGTTAGATGGCGTTGATTTAAGTGGAACTTTTCTTAACAAAGGAGTGTAGGAGCTCCGACTCGGAACACGCACAAACTTTGACAGTTGCGCTGGGCCCTGTGCGCGAGTAACAGCGCCTCTGTTGGAATTGTGCGCTCAACAGAGGTCGTGTCAAGAACCAATCAGCGTAGACGATGTAGTCAATAATGGTGAACCTGTTGAATGCGCGAACGCCATTGGGCGATGGTGAGTGAACAAGAACATGCATTGGCTACGCACGCGAAGTGCGTCATTGAGTGGCGCTATTCGGAACTAATAACCCGTCTTTCAGTAGTGCTTATTTACTTAATAGTAGGTTATGAGCCACGTAACATTTATTTTTGAGGTGGCGTTATGGACTCCGAAAACGCTTGCTGCGAATAAAACATCTTACATAACGCGAAAGCAAAACCTTTTGACGTCCTCGACCGTGGTTTCCTCAGTACTTGGCCGTCAAAGGAGGGTTTGTTTTCGTGTTAGGTCATAAGGCGACCTCACAGCTTGTGGGCGTAGACGCTAGCGTGGCGGAATGGCGTGTACTTGGATGCGTAGACCGGATCCGCGCCAAAGGGGGCTCATCCAACCACTCGCTGATGACAGTGGCGGAGAATTTATTTACGAATAAACATTTTGGTTGTCAGGGTTACCAGTGTACCTCAAAACAGCCACAATATTGACATCACAAAGATAAAAAATTCCTTTATTCGAATAAAAAAGCAAGCAGGTCAGTATTTAGTGAGTGCCCTAGCGATACCCGACATGATCCGCGTGATCACCGTGAATGCAGATCACAAGCTGTGAGGTCGCCTATATACTATTTTGCGGCACTACAATGAGTGTTGCGGAGCGCCATAATCTGTACAGTGGCCTGTTGTAAGGAGTGTTTCGGTGCGCAACTTTCAATGTTGCATCTGTATTATTGAGGACCGCAATACTGTGTGTTGCGAAAAAAAATAATCCGTGTGGCGAGCAAAACACTGATTTTTCTGAGAGCCAGTTTTTCGTCAAAAATCCTCCCGCAACAACCATTGTTGCGGACCGAGATAATCAGTCTTGCGCTGCTCTCTCAGTGTATGCCGCTCCACGTGAAATTTATCTGCGAAATTTTTTCCGTGGCCTTCATACCGAAATGATCAACTCGTACTTCAATATTTGAAAATTTTATGCAAAATTGGCGAAGAGTAAAAATTTTAGTGATAATCTTCATAAAATATTGAAAACGTACATAACTGAAAAACTATTTCAAATAAAAATTTCGGATATTTACTTTTTATGTTATTGGTCTCACGGTCTTGAATGGTGTGTTATTAAAATTTTTCGTAAGTTATTTTTACCGACCAACTTCGCAAATGAATGAACAAACAAACGTCGAAGAAAAAACACGAATTTTTGTGTTTGTTGGTTTTTTGGCTTGCTTGTTCGTTTCTTTTTCGGAAGATGTATAAATATTTCGATCAAAATAGATACTCCTGGCGAGGACCAAAATGTAATTATCAAAAGCTTTGAAGTTTCGAAAATAAGGAAATTTCGAAAGACTTTTTGATTGCTGTAAAATTAGCGTTTTTTGGGGGAAATTTTAGGATCTGAGGATGGCGATACGATTTTTCTTTATATGTGACGGATTGAAAGAAGAATCAAAAACTTTTTTTATTTATTTTTTTAAATTTTTATACTCGGATTTTTTTTCTGCGACACTGCTATTGATCCAATTTTTCTACAAGTGAGTTTTTTTACGCCGCGTTGAAATGTATTATCTTGTCCATAAATTCAGTCATTTATTTATAGTAGCAACATTTCTACATGAATATGTTTCTACTGTGTCACATTGAAGAGAACGCGACAGTTGAGTCAACAAAAACATTCTGAAGAAACGAGTAAAGCCTTCAGTTAATAAAGTATTACGTTTTGTACTTTGAAAATTGAAGTCTTCTTTTTGATGCAAAGTTTTATAATATAATTTTCTTACTTTTAAATTGTTATACAAATAGGCTTCTGCTTAACAGATATTCTCTAGAAGAAAGTGTAATTCAGTAATTTGTTAGTAAATAATCATTGAAATATGAAATTTTTCAATAAATTTGGAATGAATTTTATTGAGAACGTACATATGATGTTCAAGTTGATTAATCACAGGTTTATTTCGAAACCTATGAGAGTCTGTATAAGTTATTAACTTTTATGGAACAGGTAAGAGTCAAACGAAGTCAGGCACTAATAAATATTGCATTTTATGTTTTTTTAATGATAATGTTATCATGTTTTCCATTAGATATATTATTTTTACATACATTGAACGAAAAAAAAAACATTTTTTTCGTCACTAGGCATGATCAAGTTCTGCTATTCTTTAATCATTTTTAAATGCGTCGGATTAAAATAGTTTTTCACATATCTTTTCAATTCTAAAGTAAATCATGAGCCTATTTGTTCCTCGACTGAAGGTTCCTTGAATTATTTGCAACTTTATAGTACTAATTATTAAGAAACACAACTCACCGACCGGCGTTTGGCAAAGCTCAAAAATGAGAGTTTTTTTTTGTTGCCCTGAGTTTCATGATCACTTTCTTCATTGTCCATCCCGAATGATGTGAGCTTCACTTTCTTCGAGTTGCGCAGCCAATCTTTTACCGTGATGGTATAGTCGACATGTAAGGCAGCTGCTGAGGTAGTGGCTCCGTTGTTTTATGTACGTTGAGGAAGCGAACTGAATAAGAAGCAAATTGATTTTGAAAAAAAGCGATGATCACTATTTTCACATGGCCGAATTTCAATGTTAATATACACTATCCTGCTTTAGGGTCAGTCAAAACATTTCATGTTTTTTGTATTTGTTATTTTATCTATCAGTCTCGGACTAAATTCTTCCAGACGATTTATTCGAAAACTATGTATTTTATGATCATTTGTAACTTTTGTTGTATTTTTTTATGTATGTATACGTGATAAGCAATTCGTGATGTAATCCAATGTTCGGCGTTTTCGGACAAGCAGTGAATGAAGGTTATAGGAACATTACACACTAATCTGTTTCACCGCCTTCAAGGAAGTTATTCATTCAATCCTCAAACGTTCTTCAACGTAAAAATAACGAAAAAATTAAACACTTTTTTGTCTGATATAAACTTGTACATCGCATCACAATTTATTGTAACTAATACTGACATCACGAGTATAATGCCATAGAAAGCCACTGTAACATGCTGGCAGGTCCCGCATGTTTTTTTTTTCCTTTTCTTCCCTATGAAAATATATTTTCATCTTATATTTTTTTTTCTCCTTCATAGAATTTTTCTTGCTTCTAAAAAAGTGCTAAAATGAACAATTAATGTACGACAAGAAGGAATTAAGATTAACTACATCCGTTTCCAAATGCGAATTGATTACAATGTTATTACTCCTAGAATAGAAATGCGATTTGTTTTCTAATCGAACAAGTATTGTGAAATTTTATTATTCTCTAAAGGAATGGGTTGAGAGGGGTTCTGATGCTCCAATGAATAGTCAAGTTGGAAACATCCGATCGTCTCCCACCCCCAGGGGTGGGAAAATAGCAATGTTATAAAAGACCCGCGCTAAGGAAAAATCTTGCTTTTTCCGGCGAACTTTCGACGTAAGTGTACATTGTTAATAGATTTTGTGAATTCCGTTTCCACATGTTGCGAAGTATTAAATTTCGATATATTTTTCCTTGATTGAATTTACATCTCCATATGTTACGATTATTTACTTTGATACTTTTTACTAATTCCATTTGTTTCCATATGGTGCAGTTTGTTTAGTTCTGATTTATTTTTCCTGACTGAATTGTTCCCATATGCTACAAGTTATAAAGTTGATACATTTTACTAATTCCATTTGTTTCCATATGGTACAGTTTGTTTAGTTCTGATTTATTTTTCCTGACTGAATTGTTCCCATATGCTACAAGTTATCAAGTTGATACATTTTACTAATTCCATTTGTTTCCATATGGTACAGTTTGTTTAGTTCTGATTTATTTTTCCTGTTTTTTATAATTCAACTATTCTTCTACAAGTTGCGATTTATCCAATTTTGATGTATTCTTTTTCTTTCGTGATTTAATTACTCTTTCGTATATTGTAGTTGATCGAATTCTGTTCGTTTCTTGTTACCATATACTATTTTTACTACGTTAATACTTGTTGCGATTGCTGGATTCGAATAATTCTGTTAATTGTAACAACATATGTTGAAAATATAAAAATTGTTCATGGCATTCTTTTGTTGGTTTCTTTCACTGTCCTGATATTCACCAGCGATTACGTCCGGTTCCTTGCCCTACGAGGGCTAAAACCGGAAATCAAACAAGGGTGATCCGAAGGAACAATCCTTTTCGTCGTCCTTTGCCACGCCCACCTAGGACGTGACATAAAAAATGGCGCAGTCGGCAGGACTAGCGTAATCTGTGGTGAATGTATTGGGCCTTGAGAGAGTATGGTAGGTGTTAAGGTTGAGAGAAGATTGCAAGGTTTGAAAAAAGAAAAGAAATTTTTTTTTATTTATTGAAGATTATTATCAAGTAAAAGCCTAAAAACTTGGATTTTTATTCTTGGCCTATTTCTTATAAAGACGGTGTTCTACAATTTTATAATTTTTTTTTTTTTTTTGAAATATTTCTAATATTGAAGGAAGTGAACACGATGTAACGTAGAGGAACGATTAAATGCAATTTCCGTTATCATTTCATTGAAATCGTGGCTCAGGTCTCTATGACTAATGTCGCTATTGAAGAAATGAGTTTTGAGTGATGTGATAAGCTAAATGAATGCGAACGTGGATGTAATTTCAGTTACATGCTACTTCTCACCAGTTTTAGAAGTTGAATGATTCTTTTTTTTTATCGCCAATGGTTAAATCAAGCGTTTCGAGAAAAATATTTTTTTTTTTTTGAAGGTTTCATGTTCTAACGTTGTTGTTATGTGCGAGCAGACGGTAATTTTATTCTTTTTTGAGGCTTTTTCGATCGAAACTTTATGGAATTTGAGTCCTTGATAATTAAGTAAGGCAGGGAAAGGAATAAGATAGGTGTGGAAATCGAAAAGGGTCAAAGGGGTGGAACGAAGGTAGAAAAGGAAAGGAAAATTCTTTTCTCTTCTCTTTCCTCTTTTTATTGGAAATCATCAATTGGATATTCAAGAAATCATATAATTTTTTTTTGTTTTTTTGGCATAATATTACATTAATTCTGTATTTTACAATTTTCTGAAATTTTGCTTCGACGCATTTTTTTTTTTCTCTTCCTCCTCGGTTATCAAGGAAATGAACAATAGATAATGTAAAAGAACGATCATGTACAATTTATGATATCGTGACTTGAAAATTTCGTTCAGGTCTCTACATGTAATGTGACTTTTGGAGTAATGACTATTCTAGTGATAAGATGAGTTCAATTCAATGAAAATGTGGATATAATTTCAAGCAAATGCTGTTTTTTTTTTTCTTCGAGTTTTAGAAATTCTTGTATGATTTTTTTTTTTCTCGTCATCAAATTGTACTCCAATGATTTTCAAAAAGGCTTTTGAAATTGCAACTGACTAATCATTGTGATTCTTTTAGGGAGATTTATTGTGACATGTGAATACTTCATTACAATAGATTGTTGGGAGCATTCGAGATATTATTGAATGATGGAATTTATTTATCTTGGTTGAGATAACAGTGACCAGTCTGAGGCACGGATTTTCGCATTTTTTTCTCCCAGGTGTAATACCGTACTAATATTTTCGGTTGATGAAAAGGGAAGAATCAATAATTACAAGGTATCCGAATTTATCTTTCTATACATTATGGTGAATGATTTTTCTTGGTGGACACAAATCCGCCGTTGCGACTGATGGAGTAAATTTTCTTTTCTCCTCCAGAACGGTGAATTTTCCGATTCTTCTTAATTTAAGAAATATGACGGACATATCGAGTTATCGCGAAACATAGTACACTAAGAAGAAATAGCGAACTCAAGCGATATTGCTGTTGCCCACAGATTAATAATGTTTTTCTTTGAGTTAAGCTTTCGTTGCTAGTGATAAAACACGAATTTCCGATCATCATAATCACGACATTTCAATTGACACGCAAATAGAATCGATTTCTATTCAAGAATCTAGCTCTTAATTTTATTAAATTAAACAGGGAAGAGTTAACCAGGCTATTGTAGAATTACTTCTCCAAATTCCTTCACTGTGATTAGTTACTTCTGCTTACAGTAAAAGTAATGTTTTGAAGACAGTTCTTTCTTGAAAATTTGCTCATTACTGCATTATGTTTTTGTTATCGCTTGATATTTAATATATCTCTCAATCTACGAAATATTCAGTGTACTATATGAATACGAATTCTAAATTGTAGTTACATCCACAATTTATTAATTTTTTTTTTCTCTTCTCACTAATAAATAAATACGTAGCTGCAGGTTACCGCAATTATGATTAAAGTTCCGTCAAAGATATGTAAGATAACAGGTGTAATAGCTCAAGCCGTGTCGATAAATTGAAGTTAGCGCCATAGTGCGAATCCATACGACGTTTGATTTCAATTACATCACAAATGGTTCTTGAGCGAGAGAGCGGGGAAAATAGTAACATAACGCGAAGTCAGACGAGCCATCTGTCTGAAGAGGAAAAGAGGAGATTGTTAGGTTCGGGACTTTCGTATAATAAACAGATACCTCACGACGAGCAACCTGTCGGTCCCGCTTTTAAGAACCAAGATTCGGAAATTCATCACAAAACAGAGGATTTTTCAAAGAAAACTATCGAACCACGAGAAAACGAAACTAAAAACATTTTTGAGAACCTCCACATTCCAATAGTAGCGATTACAGAAGGAAAAACCATGGCAGACACATCTATCAGGCTGCGAGACGCGCTGGAGGTGGTACCTGTTTTTTCTGGTAATAAAGATGGGACATCCTTTCGTGAATTTGCGGCTGGTTGTTATGACGCTAAGGCTATGCTACAGGAAAACGCTGAAGGACCATTAGTAAAATTGCTTATTTCAAAACTCCAAGACGGGGCTCGCAGGATAGTAAGAGGACAAAACCCAAGAACTCTTGACGAATTTTTATCACTCTTGAAGGGAATATATGCGCCAAGGACACCTACCCTCAGTCTGCTTGGAGAACTGTCCAGGACTTATCAGAAAACGAACGAAGACGTCGCCGGATATTTTGGGAGAATCCGTACCTTGGGCAGCCAGATAATAGAGTCCCACAAAACCGAAAATAATGGAAATATTGATGAAGCCGCGAAAAACAACATAGAAGCTGCATGTGGACGTGCATTTGTGATGGGACTGAAACCAGAAATTTCAGATAAGATGAAAGAGAGAGAAGATTTGAGCAAGGCCGGAACCGAAGCAATCGACATCGAGAATCGCTTGTTGTCACAGAGTCTGTTGAGATCGTCATCTTTTGAGTTTACCCAAGCAAGATGTCTTGTATGTAAGGGGACAAATCACGACACTGGAGATTGCCCTCAATTCAAAGAATCAGCTACAACCAAACGATGCCAGTTGTGTCAAAGGAACGGCCACATTGCAAAAAATTGCCCAAGTAATCTATCCAACGAGGCATGCCAATTGTGCGACAAACAAGGACATGATGCCCAAACTTGCTATAAAAACAAGCAGAATCAACGCCGTAACGACAAAAAATGTAGGATTTGCAATTACAGTGGACATGATGAGAATAACTGCAGACGTGACTTTCGTGTTTATTGCGAAATATGTAAACGAAACGGGCACACAACTGCAAATTGTAGATATTCTGCCGCAGTACATTTTGCTCAACCATCAAGAAGCTGTGAAACTTGTGGAAATGATGGACATACTAGTGTCACATGCAAATTGATCGTCTGCCAATTTTGCAAAATACCAGGACATGAAGCGTCAAATTGCCCAAAATTACAAGGACGCCCCCCTTCAGCATTGCCGTTGAGATGCGATCATTGCGGAAAGCCAGGCCACTCAAGAGATCGCTGTTATCAGTTGTCCTCGAGAACAGAAAATCGAACCCGTTGCACTTATTGTCAAAAGCTGGGTCACACCATCGATACTTGTTTTGCTCGGAATAAGGGACAGGGCCAATCCCCAGCATCCGCGCCGGAAAACTGGCGAGGCCCTCCAGCCTCGGAGGGCCGAATTACAAACCCCGCAAGGACTTTTGGAGTGGGAGAGATGACCGAGTAATTTCGCAGTCAGTCAAGGTCACCTTAGACCTTGATTCACCCACTATCGAGATTCTCCTTGACAGACTCTTTTTCTTTTTACTCGATTCGGGAGCAGGGCCGTGCCTTATCAAATCCAGGGCTGTCAATGAGAGTTTAGTGGTGGATACCTCGAAGAAAATTCAGTTGCTAGGAATTTCACCACATTTGGTTCCCACGTTAGGAAAGGTAACTATGAAATTTTTGGATTGCGAGACTGATTTTCACGTCGTTCCTGATGATTTCCCTATAAGTCAAGATGGAATTGTGGGGACAGATTTCTTCGCAAGGCACCGCGCTGCCATCGATTGGAATAGGGCCTGTTTACGAGTAAATGGCCTCGAATTCCCATTTGTGCGAGCACCACTGAAGAATTCGATCCCTCCTAGGACTCGAAAAATCATACGCGTTAATCTAAAGGAGACAGATTTAAAGATTGGATATTTACCACGCTATGAGGTAACAAAAGGAGTGTTCATGGGAAATGCGGTTGTAAATAATTATGGCGGGAAGACCTACTTGCCAGTAATTAACACACTTAATGAAGAAATCGGTATCGACGTCCCGGAGGTGGAATTGAAGGAAATCGACGCGATGAAACAAACTGACATATCAAAAAAACGTGGATATTATAAATCGGCTGAGAAACGAAAGGTTCGAAAATTTTTAAGAAATTCAGGGCGGCAAGTGCTTAGACTTACGGAGGAAACACGTAGCGAGCAAATAATAGAACTTCTTCGTCTAGAACATCTCGATGAACGAGAGCTCGATGAGGTGAGATATTTTATTAAGGCTAGTGCAGACTGTTATCATCTTCCTGGGGAACCTCTGAGCGCAACTACGGTGGTGGAACACGAAATCAAAACTGTCGATGACACACCGATTCACCAACGCCAATATCGTTTTCCTCACGTGCTGAAGGATGAAGTTACCAGGCAAGTGGACGAATTACTGAAGAATAACATTATACAGCCCTCTCAGTCTCCCTACAACACCCCTATTTGGATAGTGCCAAAGAAAACTGACAGTCAGGGCAATAAAAAATGGCGCCTTGTCCTAGATTTTCGAGCCCTTAACGAAAAAACCGTCAGTAACGCGTATCCTTTACCTAACATAACCGAAATATTAGATCAATTGGGGGGTGCAAACTATTTTTCGGTTTTTGATTTGGCATCTGGTTTCCACCAGATCCAAATGAGCGAGAAGGATCGACATAAAACTGCGTTTTCAACTCCTGCGGGTCATTGGGAATTCTTGCGAATGCCCTTTGGGCTGAAAAACGCCCCAGCTACTTTTATGAACTTGATGGATGTCGTTCTTACCGGTTTGCAAGGTGTGGAGTTGTTTGTCTATTTAGACGATATCGTTATTTACTCTAAAACTCTGTTGGAACATCGTAGAAAATATTTACAGTTGATTTCTAGGCTCAGAGAAGCCAATCTCAAATTGCAACCGGATAAGTGCGAGTTCCTTAAACGAGAAGTAAATTATTTGGGACATACGATTACGCAAGAAGGTTTGAAGCCTGACCCCAAAAAGTTACAAGCTGTAAAAGACTTTCCTCGTCCTAAGAACATGAAGAACGTACGAGAGTTCCTAGGATTAGCAGGTTACTATCGCCGATTCATCGACCAATTCTCTAAGATTTCGAAACCGCTCACCCTTCTTTTGCAAAAGGATCAAGATTTCGGGTGGCGCTCAGAACAGCAAGAAGCATTCGAGGCTCTTAAACAGAAACTTTGCGAGGAGCCTGTTTTGAAATATCCAGACTTTTCTCAACCCTTTGTACTCACTACGGATGCGAGTGGCTACGCATTAGGAGGCATACTCAGCCAAGGGCCAGTGGGCAAAGATCAACCCTGCGCGTACGTTTCGCGGCTTTTAAATAAAGCGGAGCGTAATTATAGCACGTACGAGAAAGAAGCGTTAGCGATTATGTTTTGCGTTTCGCATTTTCGGCCCTATCTCTGGGGGCGTAAGTCCACAATTGTAACAGATCATCGCCCTCTGGTCTGGATGCGTACAGCCAAGGACCCTACCTCGCGTTTAGCCCGGTGGAGACTCAAACTGGAGGAATATGAGTACGAGATTGTTTATAAAGCAGGAAAAACAAACGTGAACGCTGATGCGTTGTCTAGAAATCCGATCGAAGAAGAATCTGCAGAGTACGGAAAACCTGAGACTATGGAAAGCATGATAGTTGATGTGAAGACCCTTTTTACAGAAAATTCTGAGAAACGACGCTCTTCTAGGGTTAAGAAACCTACCGAGGCTGGAATGCAGTACAAACTCAGTCTTGAAAACAAGAAACAAAAGGAATCCACTACGAAATCGAGGCCAAAGCACCCATCAGCAATTCAAGAAAATATAGAGATTCCTTCAGATTTCTCGACTACTCCGAATCAACCGGATGAGATCATAAATTACGATTTTCGACCAAGGAAACGAGGCAAATTTAATAATGTCCCTAAGCTTTGTTCAGACGAAAACCATTCGGTCACTGATCAGGTAGGAGAAGAATCAGATACCGACTATGATTCTGAATTCAGCGAGATTGAACAAGAGGAAATCGACGACACCGACTCAGAACCAATCCCGATTCCGAGGAATGACCCTCCGGATAAAATTGATACTCTCAATTCAGATAATGATACTGAAACAGACTCTGAAAACGAAATTTCTCCCGACAATTTGGAAAAATTGATACGAGGACGAAATATTATCGAGACTAGAGACCCCTTGCAGTTGCGCCATGATAATCTTGCTTTCTTTTTGGACGCCCTTGGGAAACCCTTCGGAGAGATAGCGAATTCCTATTCTTCTGTGAAAGAAATTGGTAATTTACAACCAGGTCCCCTAGGTACGGTCTCGATCATCAAGTTAAAATCTCGTTTTCACATAGGGTTATATACGTTGCCACTGGGCACTCAGCCTGATTCGAAGAAGTTTGTGCATTATGCAATTCGTGCTTTTGCAGAATTACAACAGATCATTTGTTCGCGAGAAATACAACATTTTTGCATGCCAAAAATTCATGAGTTTGGTTCAGCAACTTGGGAAACTGTGTTAGACGAATTAAATTCGAAGTTCAGGGATACTCCTGTTAAAATTTGTATTTGCACTGGGCTGGTGAAAACTCCCAGCGTGTCAGAACGCTATTCACTCATCAAAGAAGCTCATGGATCCGTGATTGGAGGTCACAAGGGTGTGACTAAAACTTATGGTCGATTGAGAGCTAACTATTCTTGGGAGAACATGAAAGAGGAAATTGGGACTTTCATTCAAAACTGTCTGCAATGTAAACTGAAAAAGTTGACTCGGGTTAAGGTACGACAGCCTATGGCTATAACGGATACTCCAGGGTCAGCTTTCGAAAAGGTGGCTCTTGATTTAGTAGGACCTTTCCCAACCACAGCCGATGGAAATAAATGGATTCTTACAATGCAGTGCTTGCTGACGAAGTATTGCGTAGGAGTGCCTCTACCTAATGCCGTGGCTGCGACAGTTGCTGATGCGTTCTTAAAAAGGCTGGTTTGCGTCTTTGGAGCTCCAAAGGTGGTACTGACTGACCAGGGTACCAATTTCCTCTCAGACCTCATGAAGACACTCACTAAAAGACTTCGAATTCAGAAACTCCAAACGACAGCGTTTCACCCACAGTCGAATGGGTCGCTCGAAAGATCTCATATCGTTTTGGTTGAATATTTACGACAATTTGTCGAACAGGACCGCGAGTGGGACCAATGGATTGAGCTATCAATGTTTTCTTATAATTCTAGCATCCATGAGAGTACTAGGCGAACGCCCTATGAGTTAGTATATGGTAAGCCACCGTTGTTGCCTTCCAGTCGACCTCTCCCTCGCTATGAAAGGCTCCAGACTTATGACGAATACCTCACTCGACTTATGTCGCGTTTAGATTCTTTACACGAAGATACGAGAGAACATTTGAATAACGCGAAACAAAGGGCAAAACAATATTATGACCGAAAAAGGAACCCACAGAAATTTTTGGCCGGCGAATATGTTTTCCTTAGAAAGGGGACGAAGGTAGGAAAATTGGGGGACATCAATGAGGGTCCTTATAAAATCATCGAGATTATTGGCGATAAAAATGCGAAAATTCGTGTCCAAAAGGGAAAAGAAAAGGTTGTTGCTACAGATCGGCTAATACCGTCACACATTCGAAATTGCTCTGTTGAATAAGTTGTAATTGAGTTCGTCTATAATACATACAATGATTAAGGGAACTGGAAAATCATTGGAGTAAATTGACCCTTAATTCCATATATATATATTAAAAAGAAAAGAGAAAGGAAAAAAAAAAAAAAAAATATATATATATATATATAAATAAATAAATTTTTTTTTGAACGAAGATATAAATGGAAATAATAAATTAATAAATAAATGAAATTAGTTACATGAACAAGGAAATAAGAAATAACATAACTAAAAGAACGAATATTAATGATAATGATAATGTTTCGGAAAGATGCACATAGATTAAAATGATAACATATTGATAAGTCTTGAAATTAGGCAAACGTGTTTAAATTGTTCTTGTCTAGGTAAGAGAAAAATTATGTCGTGAATTTATGAGTAGCGATGAGAATAAAGTATCTTTTACCTGTTTTCTTTTGTTTTTTTTGTTGGCTATTGTTTTTGAGATCATTTTTTTTGTTTGATCTTTTCTTTTGAATAAAGTAAAAGAAAAATTATGTCGCGAATTTATGAGTAACGATGAAAATAAAGTATCCTTACCCATTTTTTTTTTTTTTTTTTTTTTGCTCATAGCATTTTATCTACATATTCTCTAATGTATTTTTGCTTGTAAGCGTATTTTATACACATATTAATTGTTGTTATTCAACCGTAGGTAAAATTAGAAATGGCAAGGATGTTATGTACGGCTCTGATTCTCTGGCTCTGGGTCTCATTATCACATGGACTCATCGGATTTGACTGCACCGCTCCAAACACGAACATCACTCAAATATCCCTGCGAGAAGTCGGCAATTGTGAATTACCCCAAGCAAGAGTCAAAAATGAAACTGTTTACGTGCAACTGCTGCAGATTTTATCAACCCAGTCCACCCACGTTTTTGGCTGTAAGATCGAAATACACAGACAAGTTTTTCATTGCGGCATGTTTTCTCATGTTGGAATCGTCACCGGAGGTTTGGCCACGTACTTAGCCGATTTAGGCGAGGACCAATGCAAGTCGTTGCACGCCACAGGAAGATATGTCATTGGAGCCGCAATCCTCGACGGTGCCAAGCCAAACGGAACAATCACCCATAGCGTTACACTTGCAGGAAAAACCTCATCAGACTCATCTTGTGAAGGAACCTTCTACAGTGACTTCTATGGTAGCTGGGAAGAAGTGGCGGTACAAGCAACCATAAAAATCACACTTGTCGATTATGAAGCCACCGTGACAACTGAAGGCGGAGAAGTGATAATGAAATCTGGGACTAGGTGTAATGAGGACCATGAACAATGCACTGATTTCGAAGGAATACATTATTTTTGGGATGCCACTCATAAAGACACCTGCCAATTTTCCCATTACGGAGTTCTTTACGCAGGAAACGCCCAAAAATTGAGCAGCATCAACAACAATTTCCGCGAAACGATATACACCGTTGTCTCCAAGGACGTAACTTTCGGGTTTACCACAGGGGAAACGAAGTTGGTGTGTGGCTATTCTCTTATTCGAACAGAGCACCCAAAATTATTTATTTTGGAGGGACCGAGAGATCAATTTTCTCGAGACAGAGTACCACTAAATGCACGAGATCTGGACCTTCTGGCGTATGTAAACAGTAAATTCTTGTATGTAGAAAGATATATTAGCAGGCAGTTGGAATCACTTTACAGAGACGTTGTAATGCAGCGGTGCCGTGTAGAAAGGCAAGTCCTTCTTAACGCTTAGGCTTTAGCATCAATTAATCCAGAACATTTCGCTTACAATTATAAGCAAAAGCCTGGTTACATGGCCGTAGTTAGCGGAGAAGTGGCTCACCTCATCAAATGTGTACCAATTGAAGTTAACATAGTCAGAACCGAAGTTTGTTATCAGGAATTACCAGTAAGACGCAGCAACGACAACACCACGTATTATCTTACACCCAGAACTCACATATTGAAGAAGCGAGGCTACGAGGTATCATGCAACCATATGATGGCACCTATGTTCAAATTAGGAGAAACATGGTATAAATTCTTGCCAACACCCGTTCCAACTGTTCCTCCACATGTCATGACACCACTCAACAAAGCTACATGGTCGTATACGAAGCCGAAAGATCTAATTTCGTCCGGGATCTACACTCCAGAAGATCTCGAGAGACTTCACGAAGTTATTATGTATCCGGCGGAACAACCAGCTGTTATTAACACCCTGGCTCGAGGCACCCTAGGACAAGGATTTCAAGTTCAAGGTATCACTCTGACCAAATTAATAGATGAAAATACCCTCAAACACATTGGAATATCCATTTGGAAAGAGGTCTGGGACGGTTTGGACAGCTTTGGAAGAGTAAGCTCTGCGATTATCGGCATCTATCTATTAGTCCATTTCATTTTGTGGATCCTTAGTAGTATTTTCCGCTGCTACCTTTTGCACACTTCTTTCGGGTGGAGTTATAAACTGTTAAGCTCGCCATGGGAACCATTAGTAACCTACCTGCTACAAGACAAGGCCCGATACGAACAACACAACACCCTCCCACAAAGCGAAACCGAGCTCGTGACCAGAATGACCAACCACTCCAAGAACGTCGAAGAACAAGAAGAGACCAGAAACCACAGAGAATCAGAAGCCAGTGTAAGCCATAAAAAGATTTACGGACTCTTGTCAGTTCCAATATAGTTGCGATCCTGAGTAACCATTTTCTGTCAAACCAGATATCAATTTATATCAATATACAGGGTTCACGTAATATACATTTCTGCTATTGAGAAATATATAAAAGCTATAAAATTAGAATTTTTGAAGAATAAATTATATTTACTTTCCCACAACTACAGTGTCACAAACAACCGTGCGATTATCTTAAGGCTAATTTCGTGCTAGGCAAAAATGGTTAAATGTAAGTCTTCGAACAATTTTGTTTGCTAAGATATGGTGTCGAAACTATGTCTCATTGTTTCGACAAAAATGAGGGGGTTTGTAACATGCTGGCAGGTCCCGCATGTTTTTTTTTTCCTTTTCTTCCCTATGAAAATATATTTTCATCTTATATTTTTTTTTCTCCTTCATAGAATTTTTCTTGCTTCTAAAAAAGTGCTAAAATGAACAATTAATGTACGACAAGAAGGAATTAAGATTAACTACATCCGTTTCCAAATGCGAATTGATTACAATGTTATTACTCCTAGAATAGAAATGCGATTTGTTTTCTAATCGAACAAGTATTGTGAAATTTTATTATTCTCTAAAGGAATGGGTTGAGAGGGGTTCTGATGCTCCAATGAATAGTCAAGTTGGAAACATCCGATCGTCTCCCACCCCCAGGGGTGGGAAAATAGCAATGTTATAAAAGACCCGCGCTAAGGAAAAATCTTGCTTTTTCCGGCGAACTTTCGACGTAAGTGTACATTGTTAATAGATTTTGTGAATTCCGTTTCCACATGTTGCGAAGTATTAAATTTCGATATATTTTTCCTTGATTGAATTTACATCTCCATATGTTACGATTATTTACTTTGATACTTTTTACTAATTCCATTTGTTTCCATATGGTGCAGTTTGTTTAGTTCTGATTTATTTTTCCTGACTGAATTGTTCCCATATGCTACAAGTTATAAAGTTGATACATTTTACTAATTCCATTTGTTTCCATATGGTACAGTTTGTTTAGTTCTGATTTATTTTTCCTGACTGAATTGTTCCCATATGCTACAAGTTATCAAGTTGATACATTTTACTAATTCCATTTGTTTCCATATGGTACAGTTTGTTTAGTTCTGATTTATTTTTCCTGTTTTTTATAATTCAACTATTCTTCTACAAGTTGCGATTTATCCAATTTTGATGTATTCTTTTTCTTTCGTGATTTAATTACTCTTTCGTATATTGTAGTTGATCGAATTCTGTTCGTTTCTTGTTACCATATACTATTTTTACTACGTTAATACTTGTTGCGATTGCTGGATTCGAATAATTCTGTTAATTGTAACAACATATGTTGAAAATATAAAAATTGTTCATGGCATTCTTTTGTTGGTTTCTTTCACTGTCCTGATATTCACCAGCGATTACGTCCGGTTCCTTGCCCTACGAGGGCTAAAACCGGAAATCAAACAAGGGTGATCCGAAGGAACAATCCTTTTGGTCGTCCTTTGCCACGCCCACCTAGGACGTGACACCACAAAGAAATTGGATAACATGAATGAATGAATTCGTTGTTTTTTCTTCTAAGGAAATTGTGATTTCACAACAGCGGCAGCATATTTAAAGAGGAAGTGGGAGGGGGGGGGGGTGGTGCTTGACAAACAACCTTCCCTTTCGTAATATTTTTTTTGTAAAGCTGTATGTTTATGTCAAGACCGAATGAAAACCAAAAATTTGTCTATTAGATTTTTTGAAATTTAAAAGGAACTAGATTTTCTGCATCTAATTATAATTTGATAAGAGTAAATAAATCAAATTTATTACCAAAGTGTCATACGAAAATTTCTTTTGAAATGGATTAAGAATGACAATCAAAAAGCGAATTTCTTCAGATTAAATTAATATTTGATTGAAATGAGTGAAATTAAAATCCATCTTAATTTATCGTTTTCAGTAGAGACTTATGGATATTTTTTCTTAAAATTGGAACCCATACCCGAATAGCTCAGGTGGTATCGTGGACCAGTAACGATGGCAGTGTCCCGAGTTCGCGACCGGTCCGAAGCAAGGATTTTTTTCAGGATTGAGTTAATTGCGTTTTTCAGGTGTTACCATTAATAGCAACATTATTTCTACATATGTGCAACTAGTTAAAACCATCTACCGATTATTTGTAGTGTTTAAATTTTTATATTAAATTTTTTCCTCAAGATTCTGGGACACACCTTGATCAAGTCTTGCAGTCAGTTAGTCAAGTGTCTTGACGAAGACTTGAGAAATATTGGAAAATAGATTTACCCAGAAGTTGCTCAAGATGTCTCAAGAATCTTAGGCACATCTTGATCAAGTCTTGCCGTGAGTTGGTTTTATGGGTGAAAAATCCCAATCTAACATTCGTTTTTTGCAAATTTGCATTTTTATGCGAATTAACTTTGTGAATAAAATTTCTTCGTCGGATTTTTCTTTGTCGCGACGAAAGTATGTTCTCATTCTATCTTCTGTCGGTGAAAAGTACGAAGTCCGTTTGTGAGGTTAAGGTAACGCACCGACTTGGCGCATCTGTATTTTGACAGTTTTGATTGTTAAGAAACAAAGTTATTTTGGAGTTTTTGAGATTGCTGACAAAATTTGTACTTAAACGGAAGAAATCATGAATATTCATAAACTTGTGCGTGGCTTGCCAAACAATAAAACAAAAATTTTGTGAAAAAACAGTAAATATAACAGTCTTCGCTCCTCTTGTAACGTTAAATAGAATGAATCCCGAGAAAAAAAATGAGCTTTCTCCTAATGCCAGTGAATTACTAAATAATTAAATATTCTATTAAAAATTGACATTTTCTGATTTCCGAATTTATTTTAACCTGGAAAACATAGTATGCATGACGAAAATCGCGCAGAAAAACTTACTGATGTACCAATATTTATTCATAAGAATATGAACTGTTAAGTACCAATTTGAAATGAACGGAAAAATAGATTTTTTTAAAATGGGAAAACTCACAGATGTACCAAAAATAATGAGAATATTTCATTGTTAAATTAACCAAACTTTTCAGATAAAAATTGAATCCATAAAAGTTTGTAATACAATGAAAAAAATTAACATATTATCAATGAAACAACCTAACATAAAAAAAACATAGTGGCATAAACATAGTGGCATAAACATAATGGTATAAACATAGTGGCATAAACACCTAGTGGCATAAAATATAAAATGAAGACAGTGGCAAAGGCTAGCTTAAAAAAATTGAAGCGTGTTAAATTAACATGCGATAGAAGTAAATCTTCTCATGTTACTTTTCTTTGGAGTTCTGATCTATAGATTTTTAGATACCTCTAACCTTTTTTAGTTTAAACGGATCCCTCAATTTTTCTGTGCAGCATTTTTTTCGTTTCCTAACTGTTCATCAGTTGGATAATGCTGCCTCAAAAGTTTTACCTCAAAAAAGTTTTTATGTATAGATTTTATTCCTCTTAACTTTTTTTTTGATTTTGTAAGATTTTGTGACATTTTGAGGTATTGTAATATTTCGCGATTATGTGAATTTATGACATTTTGTGAACTTGTGGCATTTTAGTGATTTTTTGATATTTTGTGTGTTTGTGACATTTCGTGATTTTTGTGCTATTTGTGACTTTGTGACATACTGTGACATTTCGTGTGACATTTTGTGTTTGTTATATTTCGTGATTTTGTGACATTTGTAGATATTTCTTGATTTTGTGATATTTTGTGATTTTGTAAAATTTTGTGATTTCGTGACATTTTGTGATTTTGTGATATTTGGTGATATTATGACATTTTGTGATACGAGGTGTGGACAGAAAGTTCGTAGATTGATGTTGTAACGAATTTTCTTTTATTTATTCGTCTACAACTACTTTATGAACTTTACTTTATGAATGACTTGAAGTCAATGCCTTTAGACACGCTGAATTGATTTAAACCTACTTTTATTTTTGAGACTATTATATTTTTACGAAACTTTCATTTCGGAAAGTTGACTGTATCCGAATTTTATAGAAAATTTGAGAATTGATGTTGAAAAGAAAATTTGTTTCCGAAATCAATGAGCGTTAAAGAATCCGATTCGGGGAGTGGATTCTATACAAGGCTTCGATAGTTCCGTTCCAAAACGGACTCGATAAGCGTTAAAGAATCCGCGTAGCCGAGCGGATTCGTTAAGAGGATTCCACAATTGGATTCGATCCGGATTTTTTGAGCGTTAAAGGATCCGATCTATCGAACGTTTTTGATAGCCGCGGATGCTTTGAGAGTTAAATAACTCGCCCAATATCTGTAGTTGATGTGGCTAGTAGAACACTGGCATTTGATGATAATTCGAGCCTCACATCTATATGACATTTTATTATCCAGCTGGAAAAATTAAAGACCCAGATGTGGAAAACGTATTACAGGTACAGGAAGTTACACGATTTTCACACATACATTGTCATTACTGTCTCTAAAGTCGAGTAATTCGATTTTAGTATAAAATTCATAGTCAAGTACAAAGCATATTTTTTGAAACGCACGTATTTTGGATCAATATACCGGGCTTCGACATTCTGTAACTGTATTTCTCATTTCAAGAAAAAACTGAAAAAATTTGAGAAGATGCAAAAAGTTCATGTGGACATATACATTATAAAATGATATTTTCATTTAAAATAAATCATATATAAAAATATTTTATAAAAATTCGAAAAACCTTAAAAAACTACTTTAAAGTATGATTAACAACTTACTCGCTGGAAGTTTGCTGAAACTTCAAAAACCGAAAACTTCCTCGCATGTCGAAATATTAGAAACGTGGTTTTCTTTTATATATTTTACAATTAAGCAATTGATGACCGAGAATTATTTTTGTGCGTTTATCAACACTGTTGGGATCCTGAGAGTTTTATAAACGTCTCTGTAAAAGCACGAAGTGATATTCAAATATTGAACATTATTAAAGGCGATTTGAACTGGGAGGAACATTGATTCTCGAATAAAAGAATTTTTCGTTTTTTTGTTTATCATATCCTCAAATAATTATCAAATAAGAAAATGTAATAGGGAAAAATTGTGCATTTTGGTAGATTTTATAAAGCGATTTAATTTCCGATCCAATGAAGACAAATTTTTATTTCGTCGTAAGAATTTTCCTTTCGGTCGATATTGGGTGAGAATTTCTCAAACGGGCCACCTAAATTTGATGAAAAATCCTTTTCACTTGAAAATGAATTTTTTCGGTGGTGTTTACCATTACCAAAGCAAACCCAAACTGATTTCGTTGCAAAATTTTTTTTGTTTATAATATTGACAACCAAAGTTTTTCGTCATATTTTGTAATTAAATTAATTGCGGGTGCTCTAGTTTTTCGATTCTTATGCTTCTTGCGGCCATTGTATCGTTAGTTAACATAGATTTATCTTGATTTTTTCCGATTCTAAAACATTTTTATAGAATATATTTGTATTTTTCTATCACAACTTAATGAGCAAATGTGTTCTCAACCATATTTTGACTAGAAAAAAAAAAAAAAAAAAAAAAAAAACAAGATAAACTTTATTTAGTTGTCTTTCTCATTTTGTTGAAAAAAAAAATGGATTGCATTTCGAAAAAAAGTTATTCAGTCGAAAACGTAGTCCCGCGAGATCCTAAACGTATGCCGTTTGTCCACGTGCATTTATTCTTCGCAGCGCAAATGCTTCTTGCTAGGTAGGAAAGGTTTCGTGGGTAAATGGATAATAGAATGTTTGAACGTGTTTATTTATCATATAATCTCCGCATTAGTTTATTTCAATTTAGCACAAAACGGTAATATTTTCAAGGATATTATGCTCTTTAAACGCGTCACCTTGATTGGGTCGAAATAAATTTTCTATCGAAAAAACATTTTTATTAAAGTGTTTGACATGTCAAATGTAAATTCAAAAATATGCAGTGAGAATATTTTATTGTCAACATTATCAACAATGAATTTTTTTGTGTCAATTTATTACAAAAAAATATTACCGGCGATCTATTCTGTTAAATTTTTTATTTTCTGATCGTGATTGCATTTTTCATCAATGTCATTTCACTTTTTTTTTTTCAATGTCAAATAATGCAATCAAGTGAATTTTTGTTACATTGTTTATAACAAATCTGTTTTCTCTATCATATTAAACCTGGAAAAAACCACTTTCAGTGATTTTCACGCTGGACAAAATGTAATATGGATGAGAAATCAGATTCGTTATATACAGTCGCCACCGAATATATTGCCGCGGACCTCTCTTTCCACACTGCGAAAAATGGTGTCTTGCCACGAGACCCTTTTATGACGCCATTTTTAAGCCTTTCAAAGATGTCTTTAAAACACATCTGTTTACCACATAAATTTAAGACACTTAATAACTAAAGACATGGATTTCGCGTTTTCATGTAGATTCTACGAAAACATGTATTATATATGTTTTTTTTGCAGTGTATCTCCATTTAACAGCTACTAGATGAAAAAGGACACATAGCGGCAATATGTTTAGAGGCGACTGTACAATGTAACCAAAAATTCACTTGATTGCATTATTTGTCATTGAAAAAAAACACAGTGAAATCACATTGATAAAAAATGCAATCACGATCAGAAAATAAAAAAACTTAACAGAATAGATCGCCGGTTATATTTTTTTGTAATAAATTGACACAAAAAATTTTTTCTTAATAATGTTAACAATAAAATATTCCCACTGCATATTTTTGAATTTACCTTTGACATGTCAAACACTTAAATAAAAATGTATTTTCAATAGAAAATGTATTTCGACCTAATCTAGGTGACGCGTTTAAGGAGTATATTATCCTTGAAAATATTACCGATTCTGTGCTAAATTGAAATAAACTAATGCGAAGATTATATGATACATGAACTCGTTTCGAAATTCTATTATCCGTTTACCCACGAAATCTTTCCTACCTAGCAAGAAGCATTGGCGTGGCGATGAATAAATGCGCGTGAACAAACGGCATGCGTTTAGCAGCTCGCGGGACTACGTTTTCGACTGAATAACTTTTTTTAAACTGCGATCTATTTTTTTTCTCAACGGAATGTGAAAGACAACTGAATAAATTATATGTCATTTTTTTTCTAGTTAAAATATGGTTGAGAACACATTTGTTTAATAATTTGTTATAAAAAAATACAAAAAATATTGTATAAAAATGCAAGTTTTCGAATCGGAAACAATCAAGATAAATCTATGTTAAATGACGATTCGATTGCTACAAGAAGCATAAAAATCGAAAAACTAGATCACCCACAATTAATTTAATAACAAAAAATGACGAAAAACTTTCGTTGTTAATATTATAAACAAAAAAATGTTTTTAGCGAAATCAGTTTGGGTTTACTTTGGTAATGAGTCAAATTTTCCCAAGTGGACTACTAAAAACGGACCTATCGATTTTGAAGATCTTTTTCGCTTTTTCCAATAACTTGAAACATTATAAGTGCTACCACAAAATGTTTTGGGAAAATTTGCTATTTTTTAGTAGTTATTTATAAACAAATTTTAGGCTAAGTTTTCGTAAAACGGCTAGATTTCAGTATACTAACAGTGCGATTAGAATGAAATGTAAAACACACATATAAAAATGTCTCAACAACTTGTGACGAGCGGGGTTTTCCCACTCGTCTATAATCTTTCATGCCTCCGATATCGAAATCGACACTTTAATGACGCTAACGACCAGCAACTAAGAACAAATGACGATAGGAAATAGATGAAAGAATCATAAAGACTTGCGGATAATCTAAATCGACACCGGATAGAAACGGCAGGAAATGTGCCAAAACGGAAAAATAAGAAGACTACTATTTTCCCTTCCACTATTATTTTCCAAGTTTCTGTAGTATATAAGCCCGCGATTTTTGGCATAACCTCGGAGAAATTCTACCGTCAAACGTCCTAAGAAACTCTCTAAGTGTCCAAAAGACGTCTTAGACAACTGAACTATCCCCGACGGATCCTTAAAGAAGTCCGACCTGACGACGACTTCTCAGACTCCATCATCACCAAGTAGAAATCAAGAGAAAAGACTGAAACTGTGTTTCAAGTCCAAGTTCTATTTCTACGCGGTATAAAAAGTAATTTGTTTAATCATATTTTATTATTATATTTTCATTGTGGAAACTAGGCATCTCTTAATTACCCGAATCGCCATCTAGGAGTAGAGATTTATCTCTACTAAGGTGGCTTCCATACTGACCTAGAAGGGTACCTCGGGAGTTGGGATTTGCTTGGTATCTATCGTTATGATTAATTCAAAAGTTATCATAACGATAGACTGCTCTGAAAATTGGACCGTTTGCTGAAATTATTATTAATAACAAATTCGATGATCAATTAAAATATCTAGAAGAAATAACTAATAATAATAATAATAGAGTGTTCATTATCTTAAAGGGTTACATTTATATAATAAATTTAAAGGGATGTTGGATTGGTCCGTTAATTACAGTGGCATTAGTAGAGGATTTATTATAGACTATTAAAAGTGCTGCCAGGAGAAAGGGAATAAAACCCAGTACTCACCGATCAATCTTTAAGAAAAAGGGAGCACTACATTTATATAATCGGCTTCGTATATTGAGGAAACTGAATCCCAAGGAGGAAACTTCCTGGGAAGAAATAGATAAGACCATCGCTGAGGAAACCTCTCAATTGTTCGGTATACCATTCGTGTCTTTGGATAAGCATATCCATATTACATGTACATATTGTAAAAGGGGACAAGATTTCAAATTGAAACAGGATAGTAGAGATAAGGAACTACAGGAGCAGCTAAGAGTAGAAGTTAAGAATCCCGAGTCACAGGGTCATGAGCAGAAAAATGCAGAATCCACAAGTCAGTCTTGATTGATGAAAGAGTTAGCCGAAATGGGAGAAATTTGGTTTTGAGGTACTGTTGAATTAAGGCTATTATTGTAAGATTATTATTTACTACATTATTATGATGTACCTGATTTAAGAATCGTAAACTGGTTGATTCAATAATAATTCTGGTTTTTCTAGATTTAAAACTTAATGAATCCTTGTTGTTAATTACCCTCTTCCTAAAAACAACCTAAGGGTCCTTTTGAGCTGTGTTTTCACTGGGGTCCTCTCTGGACAAGCGGATCGCGGCTGACTACTTGAAACGAGAAAAGGATAGAAAACAGGAATTAGTCAACGTTGGAAAGAACCCTATTTAACATTATCAGCGTTGGTTGGTCGCGGCTCGCTCGTCACAAACTATTCACGAGTAAATTCATATTTATATTTTTTTTTGTTTATAAAAAATTTTCATTTTTATAAACAAATGTAAATTTTTCATTATTCTCATATAGGTAGAAAAAAAATTGAAAAACTCGTGGATGCGGAAAACATTCAGCTTTGATTAAAAAAAAAAATTTTAGTACAATTCACAAACAAAAAAATTGTCAATTTTTTTATGCAAGCCTGCACGCGCTTGGGTGCTACCGAGTCGTCTCGTCGGCGCCAGTTATAACTCTCCTTCGTTGGCTATTGATTGTCATGATTGATTGATTGATTTTCCTTACTCTGTCTAAAAAAAGCATCACACTGTAGATTACTCAGGGAAGTTATCAAAAACTGGTTTTTCTTTTCATTCTTGGGAAAAAATTCATTTCAGTAGATCATTTTCGACCCAACGTTGCACAAGTTGTGTCGTTTAAGTTGAAAAAAATTAACAAATCGAAAGATGTCCCCGCCGGCTAAGTGTTGCAATCTTTTCAAAAAGAAACGTCATATTAATTTTCGTGAAAAATTATCTTTTATTTCGAATAACTGGGACTCCAGATTCGGTGCTTTATACGGTTTACACGTCTGTTCCAAGTGCAAAGTGCAGCTTTATCGACAAAAAGAAAATATCAATTTTGTGCGCCTAGAAACGGAAAAAAACTGTGCAAATTCTGAGAGTGCATCTGGAAATGTAGCTGATATTGAGTGTGGAGAACGAAAAGATGAAGAATCAAGTTCAAGTGAAAATGATCCTGATTTTGAGTGCAAGAGAGTGGATAAACAGCACAAAAGACGCAAATAACTCGAGCCTTTGAAAGAAATGATTCTTAATCCATCAACGTCAAAATTAAATCTGTCGAATGAAGATCAATCGATACTAATGGAAACAATAAAAAAAAAAAGTTTC
Source organism: Platygaster robiniae (assembly GCA_028476575.1). Lineage (NCBI taxonomy): Eukaryota > Metazoa > Arthropoda > Insecta > Hymenoptera > Platygastridae > Platygaster > Platygaster robiniae. Next base: position 25,577,639 of record CM052022.1, on the reverse strand, counting down.
GCGATTTCTTCCGAAGAAAATGAGATGACCAAATCGGTCAAAGATTTGAAATTAGCGTTGTCAAAGGCGGCTCATTGCAAAGAAAAAATTTTTCTCCTTGCCACTTTTCCATTAAAGTGCAGTATACGAAAAATCTCTCGGACGTTTGGTGTTTCTCGGCGGATAGTTAATGCAGCCAAACACTTGCACGATACCAAAGGATACGGAGTTACACCCTGTGATAAGAAAGGCCGTCTCTTGGAAACCGAAATCATAAACAAAGTCAAGGAATTTTTTCTATCAGACGAAGTGAGCCGCGGGATGCCAGGTGCCCAAGATTTCAAATCTATCGTTATTGATGGAAAACGCCAAAATGAAACAGTAAATTAACTTTTTGGAAATTTATATTCATGCTTTTTGAGGTTTTAAATCATTAGCAGAAAACATTTTATAAAAAGCCTTATCATAGGTATTTATTTCATGTAATTAACATAACTGATGATTTATAACTGCCTTATATAGAATTTCTTTTTTGAATCGATTTGATTTGATATCTCAATCCCACATGAGAAATTGGCGAATACAACAGAGATGTTTGTGTGAATCAACACATTGTTTTTAATGGAATTACAGTAAAATATATGATATATACAGTATATTTTCACTTATATTGTTACAATTAATATAGATTGTATCGAAGCCTAGTAAAGTCACTGTTATCGAAAATGATGAAAATTTTATGATGTTTCAATTAATTTCAATGAAATTCTTTTTTTTCCAATTCAATCTTTTCCTGATTGACAATATTTTTAAATCAAAATAACTGCGTTCACTTAAAATTTGCAATCCTAATTAACATCAGCGTTATTAATCAAGTAGGGTAGGATTAAAATTTTAGAATATTATTTGCAGCAGAAAAACTTACATCGTGAACAAATTGGAAAAAAAAACTATTTGATTTCGAAACGAGTAAAATATACACCCAAAAAGAGTAATAAGAGAATTTAATTAAAAAAAAAAAAAAAATTAAAATTGATATACATATTGGTTTGTTGATAAATGGTTTTGCACCCTACGCATCTAATATCGTATAAATCTTTTTTTTTTGTACAGAAACGTTTGCTTTTGGGAAATATCCGAGATATTCACCAAGACTTTTTGGCCAAAAAAAAAAAAACAGGAAAATCTCCTTATCAACATTCCAAGCCTTGCGACCACCCCAGTACATTTTTGCTGGACCGAAAGGCACACACAATGTCTGCGTGTGCAAAATTCACGAGAATCTCCGACAGCGATTCATTGGTTTAAAACAAGAGTTTCTCTGCAAAAATATCAACTTCACTTCCACATATCGCGATTACTTCAACAAAATGGTTTGCCCAGAGCCAACTAATGAATGTCGTTTGGGAGAACGCACGAAATGTCCTGATATAAATATGGTTTTGAGTGACTTGAAATCAGAATGAGGAAGCAAAAAAGTAGACAAAGTGACCTTCAATCAATGGCTTACAACAGACAGGTGCGTGAACTATTTTTAATGCAATGACTTTTGTAAGTATGCGAAACATGGTGCGAGGTGTATTTAATTTCTCGCAGGTGCCAATTCCTGGAGCAAAGTGAAAATATTGATGTTTTCATTAATCAACTGGCAAAAGAATTATCAACCGTTTTAAAATACGATTTTCTTGCTGAATCTCAAGCTACTTATCTTAGAGAGCTGAAGGATACAATCAATGAGGAGGAATTCATAGTGACGCTTGATTTCTCAGAAAATTATTCTTTTCATATTCAAGATGCAATTCAGTCGCAGCATTGGTCAAAAGATCAATCGACCCTACACGTTTATGTTGTCTATTTTAAGGAAAATAGTGTCAAAAAACATTTAAATTTTGTTGTTTTTTCTGAGTATGTGAATCACGATTCAACAGGAGTTCACCTTTACAACAACAAAATGATTTTTTTCTTCAAAAATAAATTTGAATCAAGAAATATTAGAAATCTTTACTATTTTTCTGATGAATCAGGCTCTCACTATAAAAAAAGATTCAATTTTGTGAATTTGTTAAATCAAAAAAAAGATTTTGGTGTAGAAGCCGAGTCGCATTTCTTTGCAACATCACATGGAAAAGGGGCGTGTCGTGGAATTGGAGGGTGCGTCAAAAGAAATGCTTACCGTGATAGTTTACAAAACAGAAATTCCAAAAAAATAACAAATACTACAGAATTGTACGAGAGGGCAACTGAATTTTTCAATAAAATTTACTTTGATTTCTGCACAGTTGAAGAATTTGAAAACCACAAAAAAAACGTCTTTCCTTACAACTTGATTGACAGAAAACCTTAACAAACAATTTGTTCATTTTTTCTTGACTCATTTGACAACGACATTGTGAGCATTATATTGTATAACAATGCATAAAAAAATAGGAAATATTGATACTCAATAGCTAACGAAGGAGAGTTATAACTGGCGCCGACGAGACGATTCGGTAGCACCCAAGCGCGTGCAGGCTTGCAAAAAAAAATTGAAAATTGTTTTGTTTGTGAATCATATTACAATTTTTTTTTTTTAATTAAAGCTGAATGTTTTCCGCATCCACGAGTTTTTCAATTTTTTTTCTACCTATATGAGAAGTTTGAAAAATTTACATTTGTTTATAAAAATGAAAATTTTTTATAAACAAAAATAATTGAATATGAATTTACTTGTAAATAATTGTTTAGACATTTTTATATGTGTGTTTCACATTTCATTCTAATCGCACTGTTAGTAAACTGAAATCTAGCCGTTTTACGAAAACTTAGCCTAAAATTTGTTTATAAATAACTACTAAAAAATAGCAAATTTCCTCAAAACATTTTGTGGTAGCACTTATAATGTTTCGAGCTATTGGAAAAAGCGAAAAAGATCTTCAAAATCGATAGGTCCGTTTTTAGTGGTCCACTTGGGAAAATTTGACTCAATGGTAAACACCATCGAAAAAATTCTTTTTCATGTGAAAAGGAATTTTCATCAAATTTAGGTGGCCCGTTTGAGAAATTCTCACCCCATTATATTTGAGCCCGATCGCTCGACGTCTTATTGCTCGTGTCTCCTCAATTAAGCATCTATAAAAGCCTCCTCACCATTTGCGATTAAGGGGTTATATACGTTGCGGTGCGGAAAAATGAAGGAAATTTTGGATTTTTTTAGAGTTATATAGGCATCATTTTATTGGATAAATGTTATAGGTTTCTTAAAGTACATAATGTTGTGTACAAAAAATGCTATTGTGCATTATGAAATGTCAACAACTGTCGGAGTTATAGCCCCTACCACGAAGCGCGATTTTTTTGAAGAGCTTTGCGGTGAGCATGATTCCGGTGTAGCAGCTCAACTGAAATCATAAAAACAAAAACAAAATTTTAGTTTACGGTTGTACGGAGTTCGTGAACGAAGATTAAAAAAAAAAAAAAATTTTCTCGTGGATACAAGGACAGTTTTTCGAAAAAGTCATTTTTTTCATCAAATGATTTTTGTAAAAAAAATTCTTTTAATAAAAATCTTATTTTTTTTTAAAAAAGGCTTCGTTCACGGACTGCCTCTACTTATCACGAATATTTTATGAAAAAGATAATGAAAATCGGTCGAATAGTTTGTTCGTAATCGTGCTCACGGCAACCGCACTTTTGTGAAAACATGATTTTGAGATAATTACGTTTAAAGTTTCAAGTGTACTTTTTGTAAGCTCAACGGTGAAATAGGCAAACTTACAAATCATCATCGATTCCGGGGCCATACAGTGTGTGTTCTAAATTTGAAGCAGCCTCCAAAAAGTCTAGTTGATGTTGCCTACGAGCCATTCGGGCCTCCCTGGTTGCGTCTTGCGCCCGCTGCTCAGCCAAGGTAACGCGTTTCTCGTCTTCCTGCGTGACGAACTCATGGGAGTAATTTCCACACGGCACCCCTAATCCTTCAAAAATCTTCAAAATCGATGTTTGGCCATCATTAAAAATGCAGGCTGCTAGATATGCTGCGATTCCTACTGACACAGCACCTCCTGGAAGATGTTTCGGGGACAGTTTCCAGATGAGTTGGTTGTAACTTTCGTTATTGTTTTGCGTGAAACCGCCGAGACATCTTTCGAGTAATTCATCCTTTGACAAATCATTGTATATTGGCGCAATGGCTTTCAAAACATCTGCGGGTAGAGATTTGTAAGAGTGGACAAATCCAGGAATCTTCATTTTCTTTTCCGCGGTCTTGTTGGGTAGCGCAGCAAGAGCTCTTTGCCACTCGCACCATGATTCATTTCCAGGGGGGCATTTTTCGTGCTGGGGATTGTCGTCGTTCGAGCTGTAATGATAAAACGTAGCCCAAATGTCGTTTTTCATTTTCTCAACAGAATCTGAATTGCGACGTATGGCTAATCCGTAGTAAACTGTTAACTTGTCAATCATTTTGCCCGTCAATTTTCCTTTGCCGCCCAGTCCTTTTGTGTTTTTTTTAACGTTCCGTAATCTTGTCCCCATCCTTTTCTGTACATGCCCAATGCATTCCTTTTTTTGCACGGTCAAGTCTTCATACGGCACTGCTTTGCATATGGAGGAATATGTTTTTGAATCGCCATCTCCTACGTAATTCGCGTACTTCACCCCATGCAATGTTTCGGAACGTCCAAACATCTCAATTATAGCATCTACCTCCATTTTTCCAGCTGATCCCGAATGATTTGAAGTGCAAACTGGTTCATGAGTATCCATCCATTCTTCATACTCGGTAGAATCCTTCTGCGACTCCCATGTTCGATACAATTTACACAAAGCACTTTTCACGACAATGTCTAAAATTTTTCCCGTATGATACCCAATCAAAGAAGCGACCCCGTAGAGAGAAGTAAACCCGCGTTTCTTCCATGTACCATCGCCAGAAACAGTCAAATGGTTACCAATCGGTCCATTGTTTTCTTTCAATTCTTCCCGCACAGAAATACTCGCGAATTGAGAGAACACGTATTTCACTGTAGTAAAAATGTTTTTCAAGATAGTATCGTAGGATGTTTGCCTCAAGAACGGCGGCATGTCCATAAATCCGCAAAATTTGGCGCAGCCCGCTGCTCCCACACCAAGTAATTTCATCGTAAGAACAAAACGTCGATTAATTTCGTATGCGCGGTCAATGATAGCGCTCGCGTTGATTTTTCGCTGCTCACATTTCTCGCAGTTTACAGCAACTTTGAACCCAAGTCCTCGCGTTTCAATAGGAGCGAATTGCACTTCACCATCACATGTCTTGCATTTCACATATCCAGATAAAGCCGTGAACACTTGCAAAAAATTTATGATTCGATATTGAATTGACAAATCAACTGACACATGAATATCGTCTTTGAATTTCAGTTTTTTTCGCGACGCACTGAAACTACTTTCATCAACTTCAACCGTTTTCGGATTAAAATACTGTTTCCTTTTTTTGGGTCGCGATTTTTGCACTTTTTTCTTACTTCTGATTTCGCGCGTGACTTTATCTCGAGTATTCATTTCGATTTCCACAAAAAAAGCAAGTACACGCGAAGCAGAAAAAAAGTTTTTTCGATTCTTATGCTTCGGGAGGTTGTATTCAACTGACCAAAATAACTTGAAGAAATTTGAAAGTTAGAAGAAAGTGGGGAAACGGTGAAGGAAACCTTGTACGTGATGTATTAGGCTTTTCAGAACTGTAAAATCATGATTTTGGAGACCAGCGTAACGACCGCCTGGCCAGCGCCGTGCGCTTGACTTTTTTCCTGTGACGACGCGCTCTAAAGGACGCTATTGCTTCGGTTCGAATGCACGGATCTTTTTTAAAATTTACAAATACATTTTTAAGGACATTTAGTTTCAGTTTCCAAAATAAAAATATTTTTGATTTTTTGATCGATCGCAACATATAACCCCTTAAAGACGACGACGGTCCGTTCATAAAAAATTTATTCGATTGTCACTTTTATAGTGCATTTTTGCATGAAAATGTGACTTTTTGATCGTGTTTGACCGAAACTCGAAATCAGTTCGGAATTTTCGACAAAAGTTCTTTGTACCTTCAAGGCAAGCACTAGAGAAAAATATTTTCAAAAAATTTGAGTAGATCACTTATACAATGGAGAATTCACAAATTTTTTTCTTAAATTCGTCATTTTACAGAACTTCTTGCTTTTGTCTGGAAAAGACCTTCATATTCATTTGTGAATAAAACTCTATATACTAAATGTAGACACTTGAACATTTTTGTTGAAGTTCAGGCATCACTTACGAGTAAAATCATAAAAATATTGAGACAAATAGAGCACTAAGAAAAAAGTAGGGATTTTTTCAAAAAAAATTTTTTGTGTAAAATTGGTGATTTCTCGAAACTTTACCCTTCTTGTGGCACATATTAATATGCATCAATCACGATGTAATTTCTGCACTTGCATTTTTTTGGCATTTTGAAACTCTTAAGAGGGTGTGTCCATCGAATTCACTAAAATTATCCAAATAAGGATCACCCTCATAAATATGAGGGTGCGCATGCATGAGGTGCGCGCACCTTAACGCACGGCCTAGTAAGTCAAAGAGGGGATAACGCGATGCACGAACGCATCGCGTTCGCTAATGAAATATAGCGTTCGCGCATCGCGTTATACCTTCTTTGACCTACTAGGCCGAGCCCTAAGGTTGTTATTGCACGAGCACCCTCATATTATGTACATTAGAAAATGAGAAATTCAATGAAAGATAAGTGTAATTTATATATATGAACGTATAAAATTTTTTTAAATCGAAAATTAAATTTTTTTAATAAAATAATACCAACTCTGACGATCGAAAAAGAGAAATGATTCGGAAAACAATAAAAAGTGCATTGGAAAAGACTACATGTCACTAAATCATATTGAAAAATTGATATTTCCTATTTTAGTTATTATCAGCCTTAAGTAACATGTATATCCTCTTCCTAGGCTGGTCGATGTTATATCTTGCACCTCGTTAATATTGTACAAACATATATTGAGACGGTTATTTGTGCAACTTATACTAACTCTTTCGACAAGTTTTGATAAAACAAAGAAACAATTAAATACAATAAATACTTGCTACTCATACATCTTCATTATTATTACTGTAATCAATACAAATCTACTTTTAGCGCGCTCATTTTTCAATGTCCCGAACGAGTGAATGTTGATGTATTTTTCATAATAGCGGTCTAAACAGTCTACTTTTCTGACCGCTTCGTGGGCAAAATCGGCCTTATCTCCTGCTATGATAAAAAATCGTTTTTACTAGGGAAAAAAATTAATTTCCCCCACGGGTGAATATATCCCTCGCCTTCAGCTCATGATGTAACTTACACCCACGTGAGGGATTTATTTTCTCCCCAGATGTGAAATAGACTATTATTTCTCCTCGGTGTATAAAATACGGTACGCTCCTCGGATGTCTTTTATTCACGGATTTACAAAATTTGCGCACGGTATCTGTAAATCGAACCCGAAATGGAAACTACGTTTCTGTCGACGGCCGCCAAGACATGAAAGAAATTTTGTACAAAAATAAAACTTAAATATAAAACGAATAATATAAAATAAAAAAATTATATTTTTATAGACTTCTCCGTGATAAACTTGAAAACAACAAAACGAAATATTGTGAACGCGTCTTTGTTTTTTTAATTTCTTTAACTGATATCATTTCGTTATTTTACTTTCTTCCGATTCATTAGATATCTTCAAATACAATACGGCGTTTCAGTTTAACCATGAGTCCTACGACGAACACCTAATTTTTTTTATTGAGATTTTATTTGTCAGCTATTTATTATTTATGATTATTAACTTTTGAGTATCATGATTATAAATAGTAGAGCAATATTTTTAGAAATATTCACTATTAACACCAATATTTACATGACTGCATATAATTGTGATATAGTAGAGTTTTCATTTTCGAATTTCATGTAAAATTATGTCACTACAGTGTAATAAAGACATAAGATATCCACTGCTTCATTTCAAATACTCTTTGGTGTTACTACTTGTTGACACTTGGAGGATTGTGTTTTTATGGTCTTTATGAAAAAAACAGTGTATGTACATTACACGAAAAGCTGCTAATTTCTTAATATTCATTCCAACAATACATTCACGATAAATTCACTCATACGCAGAATAATTAGATAAGGAAAACAATTATAAGGAATACAATCTTTTTTTTTATAGTTATAGACCATCAGTATTCTTGAAGATTCCATCTACTCCTATCGATTGCAATATACATTTCCTAAAATCGATCTGTCGTTTTGAGTACGAAAATTCATGATTTTGAGTGAATATTTATGTAAGTAGATTAAAACAAAAAAAACAGTATCCATCTGATTGTGTAGTATTTTTAGTATTGCCCGTATTTGTTCTGATTTTTACAATTTAAAGAATTTATTCGTATAAGTATGGGTTTTTTATCAATTCATATAATTTGATGTTCTGGGATTCAAAGTTTTATTTAAGAACTGCTACCATTCCTAGTACTTTTCTGATTCTGTCTGAAATTCTGAAATTTTTAGAATTCATTTGTTATTTTGACAGGTTTTTCGAATTTTCATAAAATATTTTTATATATGATTTATTTTAAATGAAAATATCATTTTATAATGTATATGTCCACATGAACTTTTTGCATCTTCTCAAATTTTTTCAGTTTTTTCTTGAAATGAGAAATACAGTTACAGAATGTCGAAGCCCGGTATATTGATCCGAAATACGTGCGTTTCAAAAAATATGCTTTGTACTTGACTATGAATTTTATACTAAAATCGAATTACTCGACTTTAGAGACAGTAATGACAATGTATGTGTGAAAATCGTGTAACTTCCTGTACCTGTAATACGTTTTCCACATCTGGGTCTTTAATTTTTCCAGCTGGATAATAAAATGTCATATAGATGTGAGGCTCGAATTATCATCAAATGCCAGTGTTCTACTAGCCACATCAACTACAGATATCGGGCGAGTTATTTAACTCTCAAAGCATCCGCGGCTATCAAAAACGTTCGATAGATCGGATCCTTTAACGCTCAAAAAATCCGGATCGAATCCAATTGTGGAATCCTCTTAACGAATCCGCTCGGCTACGCGGATTCTTTAACGCTTATCGAGTCCGGTTTGGAACGGAACTATCGAAGCCTCGTATAGAATTCCCTCCGCGAATCGGATTCTTTAATGCTTATCGAATCAAGATCGGATCGGAACCATTGAATCCTCTTATCGAATTCACTTCGTGGATCAGATTCTTTAACGTTTATTGAATCCGGATCGGATTCACTTTGTAAAATTCACTTGCCTAAAAAATCCGGATCGTTCAAGCCCCTGGATCAGAACTTTTAACGGAGCGGCTCCACATCTATGGTCAGGCGCTATAAATGCGACAGTTTCTCGGCTTAAATGAAAACACTTATCGACGTTTTCCCACAATATGATCTTTTGTTTCTTGTAGAGGAGGAAAGAGGCTTTATTGTGAGCCAAAAAAAATTGAAAATCACTGGAGGCGTGAATAGTGAAAACATTAAAAAAAATTATTTATTTCAAAAATTTTATCATAAATATTGATCGCAGATTAATACAATAATTTTTTTTCGCAAAATTCAGAAAAAATACTATGAGAAACACTCATGTTGATTATCTGTAAATGAAACACTGTTAGACTTCATTTCTAAGAATATAGGCGGATTTAAAAAAATGCTGTAATTCAGACCCCTGTAATACTGGAAACGGTGCATATTTCCGCCCTTCTTTTTGCAAAGTGATTGTACTCCAATAGTACAATAAATCCACAAAGTTTTATCAAAATCTGAGACATAAGATTTTTGAGTTAGGGACACTTGACGTAGAATGCCTCATCATGTATCTTCAAAAATTTGATTAACAAAAAAAAAACGAATTCCTTATTTTTTTGATAATGAAATATAACCTTTAGTAGCTGACAATAATCACTTTTTTTCCTCTTTCACACTCAAAAGAAGCGTTCCAAAACACGTTTGGACGTAAACAAATGAAGTATTTCAGGCCAACACGCAGGCTGTCGACAAATGACAATCGATGAGGTGAAAGGCAGGCTCTTTTGGTTCCTTGGAAACCCGGCGGGCCGAAAAGGACTCCCCCTTCCTTTCCCCTGCCGACTGACATTTTCTCTCGCCTCCGTGTCGACCTTCATTCCTTCATGTGCCATGTCGGAACAGTTTTGCTACGCTCATTTTTGCTATTTTCGAGGCAAAAAGTATCGTGTGTACCTCGAAGCAATAAACTATTATTATTTCAGTCATAAGATATTACAAAATGTTTTCACGTCTCAGAATCGAATAATATATCACATCTCAGAATTCAATGATATATGATACTACCTGTCACCCGCGGGATTCACCTACCTGATTTGCTTGCTTTTTAGTAATACTACCATACATTGGACTTCACTTCAATGAACGCTGAAAAATCTTTGTTCTCATCGAATTTTATATTTTATATATTCCTAATTCACGTTTACGTTTGAATATCAACGAAGTACTTAACAATACGTTGTCTGAAGATACTTATTGTTAACTTGCACAGACGTTAGAAAGTTCTTACCTACACTAAATAACTGATCATAATCTTCGAATACGTATCCTAAATAATACTACTCGTTAATTTTGCACAAAAGCCTGAAAACTACTTATCCTGAAAATACTGATTGCAAACTTGCAAAAACGTTAGAAAGTCTGTAACCTTATTGAATAACAGATGATATTTCAATACTCATCCTCACAATACGAAATGTAAATTTTTCACAAAAGCCTAAAGGGAGGTTTATCATATAGACGGCCAAAATCATTCTGAATCTTCGTGCGGGGTATAAAAAAAAGTTTTTAAGGTGAAGGCATAATCTTTTTTTTTGTTTGAAGAATTTTTTATAAACTTGTCAAATTTTTTTGTTTCTTTAAAATATATTTGTCTTTCTCCAGGCAGAAAACGCTCGTTTTCGCTCCGCTTAAACTCGCGTTTTTACCCATTGACGTACAAATACTTATGTTAACTTCGACGCATTCGCCATCCTTGGACAAGGATGACATCTTCCTCGGAACAGCAATAGTGTGCCGCGGTAAACAATGTACTATTATTCATTTAGGAGATAATTACGCGCAAAGTCGGCTATGCGTTTCGTGAAAAAGTAAATGGCGTCCCTGATTTCGTGACTGGTAGTTGATATAGGAAAAAATTATACTCAATTTTTTTTCAGTAATGTCTCCTCTTCGAAAGTTACCTAAATAAAAAAGTTCCAATCACTTAAAAAAAAACTGTAACAATAAATGTAAAATTAAAATTTTTTTATTGTTTTTTAGCTAAAATTTGTAAGAAAAATTTTTTTTTTTGTTTACATTAAAGAGGACACAGTATCGAAAAAAAAAGGTTTGATTTTTTTTTCAGATCAATTAACGGCGACGAAACCAGGGACGCCGTATACCTTTCCATGATCTACTTCGGTGTGTATATCTCAGTAGTTAAGCTAAGAGAGCACGAGACCTCCTACTCCTCCACCAATCACGTGACCCCTCCCCCCTCCCAGGCCCCGCCCCCATTCCCAGCGCCTCCCACCACTTTCAGACCACGCTCTCCACCCCTCCCGTGATTGGAACCCCACCCTTTTCACCCCCTATCCTTTCTGTGATGGTCACCTACCCCTTTCGCCCCATCCCTCCCTTGATTGGTCCCCCTCTTCGCCCCCCCGACCCTCCCGTGATTAGTCCACCACCCCCTTTAGGCGGTTCTCATCATCATGCCCCGTGGCCTACCCCTTCCGCGGTATATAGCAGTTTTTTCGCGATTTTTCACAGTTTTCCGCGGGTTTCCCAGCTTTTCCGCGCCTTTTCGCAGTTTTTCACGGTTTTTCGCGAACTTTTCCCACCCCCTTTTTGCGGATTTCCCTCCCTTCAAAACAAGATTGCCTACTCGATCATGATACTTAAATGATTCATAATAAAAAAAAAAAAAATGGCGGAGTGGCAAACAAGATGGCGTCGGTAAAAACGGAATCCTTATAATGGCGAATTCAAAAACAAGATGGCTGACTGGATCATCATGAATAAATAATGCCTAATTAAAAAACAAAATGCTGGAGTAGCAAACAAGATAGCGTCGCCAAAAATGAAATCTTTTTTAATTGCGAATTAAAAAACATGATTGTGTAGAGTATAATTGCGAATTTAAAAAAAATGGCGGACTTGATAATAATAATAAACTACTTACCTTTTATAACAAATTTTCCGCAGAGTCATTCACTTTCCGTCGATGGCACTCACACACACACACATACGCATGCAATCATGCAAATAAATGAACGAAAATTCGAATTTTTTTGTTGCAAGGGCTCCACCCCGCCCTTTGCTGTGGGACTTATCCATGAAATCAGCCCCTCTATTTTTTTTTTATAAAAAGTATTTCATTGTTCAGAAAAATACACACTATGTGATCGTTATGTTCAATATTTTATACAAGATTACGAGTGAAACATGTTTAAAATTACTCTTACACGCAATACTTTTCTCTAATCAATCCATTTATTCTCACTTTCTTCCCATCCATCAAATACTTATTATCATTCCTCTTCTCAACTCCGCATTCAAAATCACATACCTTTCTAAATATTCTAATCTTAAAATTCTGTAAATATCATCCTGTTCTTCGAACCCACACTCTTTACGAACCATCATCTCGCGCAATTTTTTCTTCTCGCATTCATCCAAACATTCACCAAATTTTATCTTTAAATCCCTAACACCTAATAAATGTATTGTTCTAAATTTATCACAGCTCTCTTCCTTGGCCTAGTATGTATCTTCATTTTAAACCATTGATTGATCCAAACTCCGAATTTGGCTTTCCACAAATGAATACTCTTCTTCAAATTGATTAACGTAAGCAACATCGCCACAAATTTCCTCCGCCAGACCTATGCGACGTGGCCGACAAATTTCACGTTTCTTGAATAAAAAGAAAATAAATGAATAAAGAAATTAAAAAAATTTTTATGCACTTTATAGCGCTGGTATCACTTTTCACTTTTTTCCTTTGAACTTACCAAAACGAAGAATCGTCCAACGACGACGAATTCCTCCCCCAAGATGCAATGGAGTCCCTCTATTCCGTACAACAACAGCGATTGCAGCAGACACCGCACAATCGAGATATACGCCTCCGCTGAAAACTGACGGATGTTTTCAGGGAGGAAAAACTTTTCACTACGGAAAAAGAACGATGGGAACATTTTATTATATTTTAAGAAAGTTAGCCGCACGAAAGTTTGGAAGATACTGAATAGAATTGAAAATTTTTTTGACTCTCTAGAGTTGGATTGCTTTGATGTAAAACGTCATTGTATAGAAATTGAAAAAAAGAAACTACGAGTCTTACGCATTGAAGGAACTAAACAGCTTTTTCTATTGCTTTTGATCGAGTTACGCATTTCAAATGAATCACCCCTTAATTTTTTTGTTGATCAAAAACATCGATACCGGATCTTCGCGAAAAGCATTAGAAACTTTGATCCCACCTGTTTCAAATGAACACGTGTTTATCCGTGCGCGGTGATGTTCCTATACCTCCATAGACACAAAAGATTGACTGAACACTGAGTATGCGGGCCACTGAGTTTATTGCGAGCCCAACGCTGTACAACCTTTTCTATTACTTTTGATCGAGTTACGCGTTTCAAAAAACTTCCCAATTTTTTTTATTTCATTATTCTGAAATCTATAAAAGAACTTCCTAAAATTCTAATGTATCTTTTCTTCCCATATGGTCCTCCTGCTATTACATTTTTTCTTCGCGTCTACCGAGCGGAGGGTAACAATACACTTCCCGAGAGCTGTATAACTAGCACGTGGAGTGTAGGTATCGAAATCATACCAAATTTATTTCATTTCAATTTTCTAAAATTTGTGGTGTTATATGCGTAAGTGATCATGCAAACGAAGATTTTAATTTTTTGAAATTCGATTCCCAATAACTTTCTTGTTTTCATTATTCTGAAATATATGTAAGAACTTCCTTATATCAAATGGACACGTGTTTATGCGCGCGCGGTGATGTCCCATAATCTCAGCATTAACAAAAGATATATATCGCTTGGACGCGGAGTATGTAAATTTATTCCGAACCCCAAGTGAAATGTAAAGTAAGCTCTTCTTAATCACTTTTGATTGAGTTTCGCATTTCAACAGGAAAGTAGCGTCAAAATGTTATCATTCGAAAAAATCAGAACATATTGTAATCAAACATATGAATTTTATGATGTCTTAACTGTTATGAATTATATATGGAAACATTATCGTTTTCATCTTTCATACCATTCTTTTGAGATTTTCATCATTATATAAACAAAAATATATCCTGATAATTAAATAATTTACTCATTGAATGATTATAATATTTTCAACAAAAACTGTAACGGTTTTTCGAGAGCACTTTCATTTATCAATATTAGTTTAAGACTCTCATTAATGTATCATCACGAAATCATTTTAAATTTATTTTATTTCAATTCTCTTAAATTCGGGATGTTATACGCGTATGTGATCTGGCACTGAATTTACCACAACCACATAAATAACATATTTGAAGAAATTTGTTCGATAAGTCTGATTACGCTATCACATTGCGTCATTTGAAAAAATTCGACAAGTCTCGACATGTTTGATTACGCAACCACATTACGTCATTTTAGAATGTTGGTCGACAAGTCTCAACACGCTTGATTACGCAACCGATGCTTTTTTTTCAGAAAGTATGTCAAAATTACGACAAGTTTCAACATGCATATTTATTTTTAGAACCGGTTTTACCCACACTCCTTTCACTACGCGGCATGGTGTAATTGGTCCTCTCTCCGCGCGACGCGTTGTGATAAGTTATCTCTCCGCGCGACGCCCAATGATTGGTCAGAAACAGCTTTCTTATATTTTTAGTCACACTCATCGCGATTAAAGCGTCACCACCATCTTTAAATACGGACGTTCGTTGACGGAACGTGAGTTCTCTCGAGAACGTTATTGTGACGCGTTCATTGATGCTGATTCTGAACAGTGATTGCAGTATTTTCAGATTAATTTTTTTGATTCTCTCGTGAAAGTTATTTTTATAAGTTATTTGATTTTTATTTTCAAAATTTGAACAACGGTTGTAGTTTTTCTCTGATTAGTTATTTTAGTTAGAAACATTGGTGATGGTGTTCTCTCGCGAACGTAATTTTGATGCATTTTTTTTTGTATAGCGTGACAACGTAGCATGACAACGTAGCGTGACAACGTAGCACGACAACGTAGCGTGACAACGTAGCACGACAACGTAGTGCGACAACGTAGCGCGACAACGTAGCGTGAAAACGTGGCAACATTGTGCAAACTTGTCCATAGCAACAGTGCGCGGTTAAAAGGTTGTAAACATTGCTAAACATTACTTAATATTGTCAAACATTACCGAACATAGCCGAGCATCGCCGAATAGTGCGCGAATTTGTCGCCGGTTCAAAATATCGATACGTCGATTAGTATCAAGATATCGATTGGCATCGATTAGTATCTATATTGATTGGTATCGATATATCGATTAGTATCGATTAGAATCGTTATATCCAGAGCCCCTATCTCTAAACACGACACTCTCTAGCGGGAAGCGACAGTTTTCTCGCGAACGTCAAAATGGTTATGAACGCAGCAAAACAAGTAATCCGACGCCAACAAAAACTTTTGTCGATCCGTCCGATCAATCCTTTCGAGGCAACATCCTTGATCGAGGATGCCGTCGCGTTCATCGCGGAAGTGAAAAACTTTGTGCAAAGTGTCGAGAATCCGCGTCGACAACAAGTAGTGAAAATGCAATGCGCGATAATAATTTTGCAACTGAAAAGCTATAATAACCTTATAGGTGAAGAAATCGTACTTGGTGGTGATCTTGGGCCGCGAAATTAACAGACTCACGTAAAGTGGGAGAACGTCGATTCCGCTTTCGACAATCGTCTCCAAACAGGACTTTTTGTGAACCTGCGCCATTTGGATGTGAAAGATTTCCTCGAAGAAGCCAAGGCTGTGTTTTCCGTAAATATTCAAGAATTTCTCAGAAGCCATAACGCGTTGAAAGTCAACGCCTCTCTCAATGCCGAATTCAGCGTTGTCAACGACGACAAGGAAGTAGCCGAGATCAAGGCCTTTTTCACGAAAAACGCTCCCATCCTCCAAACAACAGACCTCGACGAGTGGTTCACCGAGCATGTACAAATGCAACTGCCACAGAAAATCGAGGAATTTCAAGAGCGTGACTCTGGGTGGACGTTGCGGAGCATTATCAGCCTTGCCGTGAATATAAACTTATACAACCCCATGCGTGGAAGCTCTTACATTGTGCTACCTCCATTCATCAAGAGGAAGCAGGCATGTGTGAATGTCAAGAACTTTGACGATCAATACTTCAAGTGGGCGATTCTTTCGGCGCTACATCCTGCCAAAACACACGTTGATCGTCTCTTCCACTACCAGAAATATGATGGCGAACTAAACTCTAATGGACTATCATTTCCACTTATGCCAAAACAAGTGCCTCTCTTCGAAAAACAAAATGACGTGTCAGTGAACGCGTACGTGCTTCAAAAAAAAAAGAACAATATGAAGTGGCCCTAATACACATCACGCGACAAAAGAAAGGACGACACGTGAACCTTCTCTTCATACAAAACTTCTACGTTAAAGAGGATGAGAAAAACGAGAAAGAAATCAAAGACAACTGCGAGACTTTACGTTTCCATTAAGTGTGGATAAAGGATCTCTCTCGCCTTGTGAGCAAGCAAGTCTCTAAACGCAATGGACAAATACATGTTTGTGACCGATGCTTGCATTTTTTTCTTACAAATGAAAGGTTAACAGCATACGTAGTGGATTGCTGTGGAATGAATCCGCAAGTGATCAAGCTGCCTGATGAGAAGCACAGTACACTTCAGTTTAAAAATTTCAAAAATTTCGAGAGAGTGCCCTACATTGTTTACGCTAACTTTGAGTGTTTACTGAAAAAAGTAGAAGAATCTGCCGGTCAGAACGCAAAGATCGTTCACATTCACGAGGCGTGCAGCGTGGGATATTACCTCAAGTGCAGCTACGATGATAGCAAATCAGGATATAAGTGTTTCCGTGGACACAACCTGAGTAATTGGTTTGCAAACGAATTAGTGACACTCACCCGCGATGTGGAGGAAATTTTCAAGAATCCTAAGATGATGTCACCACTTACTCCAGAACAGTCTACAACCTTCAAAAGAACTAAATTCTGCCACATTTGGAAACAACCGTTTACTGCAAAGGACATCAAAGTGCGCGACCACTGCCATCTTACCGGGAAGTTTCGTGGAGCTGCTCACAACAGTTGCAATTTGCTGTATCGAGATTCACTCACCATCCCTGTAGTATTTCACAACCTGAGTGGATACGATGCTCACCTGGTTGTGAAGCAAATCGCACAATGCATCAAAGGACGTATTTGACTGCTGCTCGTGGCGATAGAGCGATATACCTCGTTCACCAAGTTGATCAATGATAGTAAAATATCCCCACGCTTCATCGACTCCTTCAGATTCATGGCCTCGTCCTTGGAAAAGCTGGCGTCCTACCTTGACGAAAAGACCATCGTCCGAAAGAACTTCATCGGCTACAGCGAGGCGCAGCTTGAGCTTCTCATGAAGAAATGCGTATTTCCTTATGAATACCTTGACTCATGGGAAAAATTTGATAAGAACGAGCTTCCAAGCAGAGACTATTTCCACAGCAGCCTATCCGATACGGACATTTCGGATGCAGACTACGCTCATGCGCAGACAGTGTGGAATGACTTCGGCATAACAACGCTTGGTGAATACTCGGACATCTACCGCAAGACTGATGTTCTTCTTCTGGCTGATGTCTTCGAAAACTTTCGCGAGGAATGCCTGGAGGCGTACAAACTCGATCCAGCCCATTACTAAACGACACCAGGACTCACATGGGACGCCATGTTGAAGTACACAGGGGTCGAATTGGAACTCCTCACAAACATTGACATGTTGTTGTTTATCGAGCGTGGAATCCACGGAGGTATATAACAATGTAGTAATAGATACGCATCCGCCAATAACCAATACTATACCATAAATTATAACCCAAGCGATAACAAAAATTATCTCATGTACTACGACGTGAACAATTTATACGGTTGGGCAATGACTCAATGCTTGCCGTACGGGGGTTTCCAATGGCTCGAAAACTTTGATCAAAATTTTGAGTAGAGCGTTGCAGATGACACCGAAGAGGGTAACATACGAAAACCTTCACGACGCTCATAACGATCTTCCATTTCGTCCCGAACACATAATCCCTCCTGGTTCAAAAGATTTGAAATTGCTTACAACTTTAAACTTGAAAACGCGCTATATCATTCACTATAGAAATTTAAAATAAGCATTTAGTCACGGCCTTATGCTGAAAAATATTCATCGTATCCTTCAATTCAAACAATCAAAATGGCTGAAACCATACATTGATCTAAATAGTGAAATGCGCAAGGCTGCAACTAATGAATTCAAGAAAAATTTGTTCAAATTAATTAACAATGCTGCGTATGAGAAAACATTGGAGGATGTTCGAAAACGCCTTGATATTAAACTTGTCACCCAGTGGCCAGGCAGATATGGAGTGGAAGCCATCATCGCAAAACCCAACTTCACTGCGCGAACAATTTTCGATGAAAATTTGGTTGCGATAAAGTAAGCCCGTCTTCAAATTATCATGAACAAACCGATATACGTTGGTTTCAGTGTTCTTGATCTGTCAAAAACGTGTCTCTATGCTTTCCGTTGCGATTTCATGAGACCCACGACTGACGGTCAAGCAAAAATTTTGTATTGCGATACCGACAGTCTCATATACAACATTCAAAACCTTGATCCGTATAGGTTGATGATGGACCATGCAGATTATTTTGATACTTCCGACTACCCCGCGGACAACCAATTTGTGATTCAACAACTGAATAAAAAAGTCGTGGTTTTCATGAAAGATGAGTGTAATGGGAAAATTATAACAGAATTCGTTGGCTTAAGGAGCAAAATGTACAGCTTGCGCGTAGGAGGTAAAGATAGAATTGAGAGAGCTAAAGGTGTCAAAATGTCCGTTGTCGCGAAAACACTAGATTTCATAAACTATGTGTATTGTTTGAAACATGAGGTTACGGCTTTCCGCTCTCAACGACTCTTCCGTTCAAACCTCCATGAAATCCAGACAGTCGAGCAAAACAAACTCAGCATGAAATCCGTTTGATGAAAAGCGTTTTATTTTATCAAACACATCGGATACTTTGGCAAATGGCCATTATATGATACCGCAGTAAATGGAAATTCAATAGGTTATGTGTGCACATAAAAATTGCAAATAAACGAGCGTCTGTGTACATGTTTTTGTATGTGTGCCTACGAAAATTTTTGTAAATATGGATATTATCGTGGATAACGCCTACTGGGGATACCACGTCAACAAAAACGCGCCATGAATTCTACCACCCTATGCGAGCGGGCTCTGGTGGTGCGGAAAAGAATTCATACTTCAACTCTACTAAACGATTTTCATACGTTGAGATATGAATGGGAAGGTTTCATTGGAAACAAATTGTTTATTGTTATAAATAATTTGTTTTTAAAACCTCCACAAAAATTTTGCAAAGTTTAAAAAAAAAAAAAAAAAATTAAAATTAAAAAAAAAAAAATTCTTGAAACTGTGCAATACATTGTTCAAGATCGAATGAACACATTATGACGTCATCGATTAGGAATTTGATGATGTAATCGTCTCCGTTTCCCCGCTCAAACCACGGCCTATTGTCTTATTATACATGATCGTTTGATTGTTACCCACCTACAGTACACGTGCTGTATGTGTGGGATTTTGCGTATAGACTAGCGAGCCGAGGTTCATGGGAACAAGCTGCCCGTGGCCGTTATAGATTTCAACGACCAATCGCTTATATTGAACGTATTTTAGACCCTTTTTTACCTAGAAAGGTTGAAGATTCAACCAATAAGCAATAGATATTAGTTGTAAGGCTCGATAGTAAGCGGTAGACATCGGTTTCAAGACTTTATGAAATGTAAACGTAAGAGAGAGAGAGAGAGTATCTAATTAATCGGTGGTAGGGGCAATTGAAGCATGATGGAGTGTTGGTGGGGAGGAGGTAATATAAGGATGTAGATGTGACGGAGCGCGTCAGTGTGCCAAGATGAAGTACATTGTGGACGTTCAAGGATTTTCTGTGCAAAATACCTTTGTTGCCAAGGAGCTCGCAGTTTTAAGGCTCGAGCCCAACGCTGACGTTGTCATGACGCTGTTCAAGCAACCATGTACCTGGAATGGTTTGTCCTCAAAAGTGCGGGCAACCAATTTGTGACTGACACGTTATTATCATGACATTCCTTGAAACTCTGGAGACGTGTCATACGATGAACTCAATCAAGAGCTGCAGCATCAACTAATCGGCTCCAGTTTCGTATTCGTCTAAGGAGTGGATAGGGAAAAATGGTTGAAAAGTCGACTGGATTTTGTCAACATTATTGATCTGCAGGAGATGGGTTGTCCTTCACTGGACAAGCTGCGCGTCTCCACATGTCCCTTCAACAATTATCACCGACCTGTCTACGATCATCACTGCGCTGCAGAAAACGCACGCCGACTTAAAATGTGGTTAATGGAGAAATTCGGGGACACACCATCGATGAGAAGATCATTTACGTTACTCTCTTACGTATCCGGGATAGATGAGTTGGATTCTGGAGATATCGCTGTACTACCTCGAGAATACCTTCTCAACTTTCAAGCAAACAATATGAACAATGCTTGGGATAAGCTTACGCTAGAATTACAAGAATATGAGGAATTCACTGCCTATACGCGATGCGATAAACATTAGAACTCTGATTATATCGGCGACATCCCGGACGGACCACCGCCTATGCGAAAAAATTGTCATGGATGTAAGGAAAAAGTTTTGTTATGTTTAAAAACAAAACAAAAAAATTTTTTCAAATAAAAAAAAAATTAAAAAATTAAAAAAGGAAAATGTAGGTACTGAATAAATGGTTGGGTCCTACAGCAAAGAGCGGGGTGGGGCCCTTTGTACAGAGAAATTTCTGTTTATTTCTTTGCATGATTGCATGGGTATGTGTGTGTGTGAGTGCCATCAACGGAAAGTGAACGACTCTGCGGAAAATGTGTTATAAAAGGTAAGTAGTTTATTATTATTATCAAGTCCGTCACTTTTTTTTTCAATTCGCCATTATACTGTCCACAATCATGTTTTAATTCGCAATTGAAAAAGATTTCATTTTTGCCGACGCCATTTTGTTTTTTAATTAGGCATTATTTATCCATGATAATCCAGTCAGCCATCTTGTTTTTGAATTCATCATTATAAAGATTCCATTTTTACCGACGCCATCTTGTTTGCCACTCCGCCATTTTGTTTTTTAATTAGGAATTATTTAAGTATCATGATCGAGTCAGCCATCTTGTTTTGAAGGGAGGGAAATCCGCGAAAAGGGGGTGGGAAAAGTTCGCCAAAAACTGCAAAAAGGCGCGGAAAAGCTTGAAAACCCGCGGAAAACTGGAAAATCGCTAAAAAACCGCGAAAAACTGTGAAAAATTGCGAAAAAACCGCGGAAAACCGTGAAAAATCGCGAAAAAAATGTGATAAACCGCGGAAGGGGTAGGCCAAGGGTCATGGGGATGGGAATCACCTAAAGGGGTTGGGGGACCAATCACGGAAGGTGTGGGGGGCGTGGTCTGAAATAGGTGGGGGAGGGACTGGGCTAAGTCAACCAATCAGGGGAGGGGTGGGGGATGGGGGCAGGGCCTGGGAGGGGAGAGGGGTCACGTGATGGGTGGAGGAATCGGGAAGTCTCGTGCTCTCTTAGCTTAACTACTTATCTCCTAAATGAACAAATATATTTGAACAAACGGAAAAAAAGTGCATGTTAAAAAATAAAGTCTTCAATACAAAAAAAGTTTAAGACTTTAACTCGGGAAAAAAAACTTGCATAAGTCATGCATGTTACATGTATGCAATAACATGCAAGCGGCTTGCATGTTTCTTGCATGCTGCATGCAAGTGTGCTTGCACAAAACATGCATGTAACATGTTACATGCATGCAGCATGCAAGATCAATTTGCAAGGTGCAAGAATTTTTCTTGCATGATTTTCTTACAAGAAACATGCAAGTATCAGGCATTTAAAAACTTGAATGTTACATGCATGTTATTGCATGCATGTTACATGCATGAATCATGCAAGTTTTTTTTTCCTGGGAACTTAAAAACTTTTTTTTCAAACTACGCGCAAAAAATCAATATGATTTTGCCTGTCTAATATGATAATTCTCCCTTAAACCTACTTATCTAATTCATTCATAATGTTAGCTACATTGGACATTACAGACTATCTTTAAATATATTTTATTTTATTTCTAATTGCAAATATGCCAAGATGTTCTGAATTTTTTTGTTATATTTGAGTTACACTTCATCAAGAAAATCGTTTTCGCAAATAATAAATGAAACCAACGTACAAAAAGAGTTGAAAGAAATATAGTATTCATAGAATTTAAAACTCCTCTAACAAAATCCGTTATATTATTCCAGTTTATGTATCGTAAATTTGCACAAACGATAACATTTTAACTTTAGTAAGTTGGAAACCTTAAGCTCGAAAAAAATTACTAAGTAATATTTTGAATCCTTTCAAATTGGGAGGGGGGGGGGGGGGTAGCGAAAAATTGTAATATCCTAACACACTGAGAGAAAAAATGAACTTCTCGATCATAATGTTGTTTGCCGCGCGAGGCATGGCTCCATCGATGCTTGAGAGTATGGATTCGATGCATCCTCTGCGCAGACGCTTGATTTAGAAGCGTGTGTCGTGCTCGGGGGAGATATTTTCTAACGTTTGAAGGTCGTTACAGCGCGCGCTTCGGACGCGCGGAGCACTGCCATGCTTGAGAAGTTTACTTTTTTTCTGAGTGCATGTTGACCTTTTTTTTTAGAGATTTAAATATTATTAAAAAAAGAAATTACATCACGTACACAAAAATGTTAGTACACAAATAAAAAATTTATATTTACCTGACATACAAACGTGTGGAAAAGCTAGCCCCCTCCCTTCCCTTGGGTTGCCACGGCACTGAAAAATGGCAAGGTTAACTCAATCTGGACCGCACTTCTCTCACTCTCTCTCTCTCGAGCATAATTTATCGAGTATTGATAGATAGACAGAGAATCAAGATTAGTCAAGATGGCGGCCTTGTCAAAACAAATAGGATACTATTAATAAAAGCAATCATTTTATAACAATAATCGGAAATCAAGTGTTTTAAATACGCCGACGACGTGTCCGACAGCACATAAAATGCGTGTACAAAGTTTGGTGACGATAATCGAAACGGTGTCGATTTCTATATCGAAAAAAAAAAGAACTTCATTTTATAGTTATAAATAAATATGAACTACACTCACTGTTAATATGTTAATATGTTAAATAGTTAATATGTTAAAAAACAGGGAGGGTTCGAGACGGTGAACGTCGCAATCTGACTGGATTGCGAATCAAGAAAGATATAAGAATGATTTTTTTATCCCTGTATTTCTATAAGTACAACTCTTTTTTCAAAGTTTTTCCTTCTGCGATCTATTAAACATTCTTCTTATTTATGATTTATTACATTGTTTAACACGTGAATTTTGTCAGATCGTTTTTATAATAATTTTAAGAGTGCAACGCAAGTGCAACGCAAACGCAACGCCAAAGTGTTGCTTAGACATTGTCAAGGGTTCTAAATGATATATTATAATTACCTTTACATTTGACTTTTACATTTAGTATCTACATTTGTGTTAACAATTAACATAAAACATTTAAATTTTTCAACACTGTGACGCAGTTGTCTACGTCAACAAAACGACTTAACTGTTGCAAACTGTCAAAATTGCACGTAAGTTACCTAAACTTTTGTCAATAAATAATTTCAACTTAACTGTTATATTTATCGTGTAAAATTTCCCCATCAAGGTTAATGACTTTTGTATCGGTACAGTAAAATTACGAAAATTTTTTTTTAATGTGTCAAAAAGATATGCTCAGTCCACCTGATTCAGACGTACAGACGTCTCATACATTAATTTTCTACTTTTTTTACGTCATTCACGAATTACTGATTTCCTCGTTTTTCAATATGGTACACCTAGACTTCAGTCTTTCGAAGATTTCGTAAAATTTTGACTACCAAGTGGAATTCTGTGACACAAGATCTACAGAAATCAATTATTCTGGTTGGCATAAATAGTAAATTTTGTTCGGCGAGATTTTACGCTGATACCTTTCGTACAGGCCCTTCCCTACAACGGAGTATTGGTGCTAGGCAACCAAAAAAAGCATCACTCGTGTATTTTTTGCTGCTGATACCGAATGTGTAACAGAATTTGAAAAAAATTCACGAATATTTTCGTTGCAAGTTTTTTATTGTAAAATAAGCCAAAAAACGATTTTGTTTGAGGTTATGTGAAAAACTGTCACCAATATTGTAATTCTTACCTCAGGTTCAGATTCAGTGGATTGAAATCGACTAGCCAGGTTGGCAAAAAAAATCATTTTTGTTCAACGGGATTTTCCACTTATACCCTTTTTACAGTCTCTCCTCTACCGCAAAGTATTGGGGCTAGTGGACTAAATAGAGCATTCCTTATGTATTTTTTGCTGCTGAATCTGGATCTGTTGTCAAAAGAAAAGAAAAATTCAAGGTTTTTTTTTACGAATTTTTTAATGCAAAATTAACTGAAAAAACAACGTAGTTTGAGGTTATGTCAAAAACCGTCAATTACCTTGCAATTTTGAGTACGGATTCGGATTCAGCGACCCAAAATACATATGATCGTATTACCGTAGTCTGTCGCACATTCCACTTTTTTTTTTTGGGACTGTGTAATCAATCTTGTCTCAGATTTTCAAAATAATTTTTTTACTTTGGTTACCAATTTTTCATGAAATTAATGTTTTAGCAAGCTGTGTTGTCACTTTCAATTGATTTTCTTTTGTATCAAAAAAAGTATCTGGTACTAAATTTCTTGTTTTATTGCTCTCTGACTACCACATCACATGATTCTTTTCCCTAAGAATGATTAACTAAAACTTTTGACATGTTTACAGTTCCGACGGTGAAAACGTCAACTTTACGTCGACATGCTGTGTCGTAATTTATTGAGTGTCGTTTTTCCATTATTAACCAGAATTCATTTTCATTTAACATGTCATATTGTGAGTATCTCAAATTCAACGAAAATCTTGCAAATGCTTGACGATAGGCAAAACGAGTTGTTGACTATTTGGAAGACAAAAATGTAGGTGTTGTCAGAATCCTCGGCATGCTGTGCTGTCATTATTAACATGTACTTTTTTCCAAAGACCCTTTATACAATTTTCAATCCATGCATTTTTGAGTCTAGAGATTGTGACATACTCATATTGAATCATTACCACAAAAATAAATCTTAAATAAAAGCCTTGTCGACATGTTGATGCCTTTGAGGATAAGAATGCAGGTGTAATCAGAAAAATCGAAAAGGCATTCATTGTAAAATTTTTATCTTTTTGATCGAATGTTGATTAAATAAAGCAAATGAAAAATTTCAAAATTTATTTATTATGTATCATCCGCAAAGGTAATACTTTCATGACTTTTACAAACACATGTAGTTGTAAAACTTAAAAAATTTCTGATTTAACGTTACATGTGCACTATTATTAAATTAAACTATGTAAAGCATTCTTACAATGAGAAATTTTATCGTATATTAAATTTCGTCGTATCGGTAATTTGCATTACATTCAAGGTATGTACTTCACATTTCAGCCTGATACGAAAAAAATTATAAAAAATCATAAGTATTCTGTTTTTTGTATGTATTTCCGTTTGTATTTTTTTTTTCTAAAATATTACTTGCTGAATAGGAATGATATTATGCAGTTGGCGAGAAATTATTTGAAATGTTTGAAATCTGTTGAAATCAAAGCAAATGATGGTTCCAAGGGAGCTGACGGGGAATGGAAGTATAACAATAGTGACCATCGTGACTTTGGCTTTTTTTTCTTCACTCGTTTCTCTCGTTTTCTCATTCTTCATATTCTATTCTAAACTTCTTCAATTCTATACTTCACTAGACAGCTCACATATAAGATTAACTGTGTGCGTGAATTCCTGGGATACTTGCATGAGTGGCGCCACAAATTTTGGCGAACATTAAAGGTATACGTGGAGTTCACTTGTGCCCAAGTGATGGCCTAGCCCGTCCCTTGCCACGCTTTGCCCTGACCCCCCTGCCCAGCCCGTCCCTTGCCCTACTTTCCCCTTACCCCCCTGGCCTACGGGGCCATGGTCTCGAATTTTTTGTTTTTTAGGTCATCAATGTCGGGAAAAAAACTTGATGACCTGAAAATCGTTCCAAGCATAAAGACTCCTTTTACATACAGTACCTTTGCTACGTGAAGCATAAAACACTCTTTGATTTACAACTTCTGCACTACTTGGAAATCATCACGTTTCAGGGTTCTAATACAACTTTCTTTCAGGCAGTCTCAACATTATCTTGAAAATGACAGTGTATTTGGAAAATTCCCTTCTCCTAGATCTTCGATTGCAATGCATTCTATTGATGCAAGAAAAACAACGACAACAAAAAAAATGCCACAATTTCAGACGCTTCTACACGAAAGTAACACCTTTTTCGCATCTGGATAATAATTTTTAATGAAAACGGTTTCATTCATGTCAAGGTTCAAGATGTTTTTTCACTTTTCTTTCAGCTGGCCAATTTTCGTCAATTGTAGTTGAAGCATAATTATGAGGAAAATAAGATCTGTTTTTAATAAAGCGATAAAGCGACATTCAGTGTTTCACATTTTTCGAGGTGTCTTATGGATTTTTTTTTCGAGAATAAAAATTTATAAAAAGTTTATAAGAGGTTACATAAATAGTAAGCCTTAGGAAAAATATAAAAAATTAGAAAAAAGCATATCGATCTTTTTTTTTTGATTTTTCACCTAAACGTTTATAAAACTACACAAAATTTTATACTCCTTCTTTACTTTTTTTTTGTAATATCCGCATTCGAATATTCGGAATAGTATTTTAACCGAATCTACAAATTACTTTGAAACGGATATACTTACAAACTAGCGATGTTTAAATTATACATTTCTGAACATAATTTTTTTTCGGGATAAAAGAGCTCATGAAAAAAAATTTCGAGTATAACGTTTTCAAATCTGAGAAAACCAGAGCCTTTGGGAAAATGTAAAACCACCTTTCAATCGTATTTGAAAAAATGATGATACCAGAACATTTTTTTCTGATTTATTTTTTATATATACTTCAACCAAAAGTAATTAATGGCTTGCCGCATTGTCGGAGCAATAAATGTTTAAAATAAAATTTTTTGTTTTTTAGAAACGGCAAATTCGAGCTTACTGAAAACTGTAAGAACTGTCACTTAACAAGAAAATTATAACACTTTCACTCTGTAGATTTAGGTTGCTCCGCAGTACTTTCTCAATTCATTCGAGTGAAAATATCACTCGACCTTTTGAGAGACTAAAAGGTTCCTTCTAGGTTAAGTGAATTTCACTCAAACTGTTCGAGTAATTTATATCACTTGAAACGTTCGAGTGAATTTGTGCTTCGCTCAAAGGTTCACTCAAACTCAAGCGAACCGCGTTCAATTCACTCCAACTTCGAGTAGACACTTTCCCCTACCAAGCAAAAAATTGTCATGCGCTGTTGTTCATCACGAATAATCACGAAGAGCGGTGATAAAGTTTGTGAACCAAGTACGAAGTAGTATGTGGATTTTTCAAAATTCATTGCTTTTCTTAAATAAATTAAAAATAAATTTTATAAATAAATAGCTTTTTTATAAATAAATAGTTTGATAAAAAAAGTTTTCTTTTTGTTGACTATAACTACTTCCGTATTTTTTTATTCAAGATACAAATATGGTTATTATTCTCAATATAACCTCGAACCTGACAATTTGATTTCATATTCATGTTGAATTTCACCATCAATAATAATGTTGGTACAATAATGAATGCTGTGTTTCTACACTTAACGTTTAATATTTTCCATTCTTAAAGTATACCATATATTGTCACATATAATTCACTCTCGTAAGAGCTGAAATTCACACGAGTAAAATTCGAAATCAACTCGAATAAGAGCTCAAGTTCACTCGAATAAGAGTTGTAGTTCACTCGCATTTTCGAGCGAAAAAATCATTCGAGTTTGATTTGCAGGATTCTTATCCTTGGTTCAAGTGGAATTTTACTCGAACAGAGTGAATGTTCACTCGAAGAAATTTAAACAGTAGTTGCAACCAGTAAAATGCAACCGCAAAATTTGAGGCCAAAATTATGCGAATTAGGTATTTTTTTAAGCGATGGAGCATCGCCCGTTCATGGAACGCTCGGCGCTTGGCCGAAGCGAACCGGACGAAGAAAAGTTTCAAGCACTCCCCTCCACTACATCCTGAGCTTCATAGTATATTACATTACGAGTAATGTACCATATTTTACCCACGATCGTCATTTTAGGAGCTCGTAGCGTCCCTTGACGAATGAGTGTTGTGTCACCCATTACGGCCATTACTGATATGACGCAAAAACTGGCCCTCGCAAAAACATCTGTTCCACGTAAGTTTTTGTGAGTGCTTGTGAGTCTTGTAAGTTTTGATGTCATTGGCTACTTTCTTCACGCGGGAAGTTCGAAAAGACATTCGAGATAGGTTGTTCTTGGTGTTGTTATGTTATGAATCTATAACGCGGCAGGTAAAGGTATTGGCTTCTTGAACTATTAACGTGATCACAGCCGATCGCCATACAGTTATGGGTGACGGAAAGCTCATTTTTCAAGGGGGGTCACGAGGTCCTAGCATGGCGGTTGCGGGTAAAAAACATTTACTGCCTTTTTACAAGAGTTTGTCAGATGACATTTTGTTGGAGAGATGTTTGGGAAGTTTTACACAAAACCCTAATGAAAGTTTAAGCGCATTTATTTGGCGGATATCACCAAAACACTTGCATCCAGGCCTGAAAAGTATAGAAATTGCTACTTATATCGCTGTATCAGTTTTCAACGAAGGATTTTCAGCCATTTTACGCATAATGAATACGCTGGAATTAAACATCAACCAGATTTGCAAGTTAACTGCTGACCATAGAAAATACAATTATCTAGTCCCTGACGAACGATTTTTTTGTTAGAACAGTGTTGTTTTTGCAAAAAAAATTCACAAGACTGAAAAAAAAATTAAAAATCGTTTTTTTGCAATTGTAAAGATAAAAAAATTTTTTGCAAAAACTGAAAACGTCAAAGACTAGTCAATGACATTACGAAACTAATTTGTAAACACTTTTTTATTCTACAAAAATTTCCTGAGGTGCTATCTGTCCCACCGCGAATTTGCAGACTCTTTCTTGCACGCTTCTAACAACAAGCAAGATGCAAATTTTGCAATAAAATTTTGTTTGTATCATTAGAAATATAACATAGAACCTATGTACGAAATTCGATTTTTCTATCATTATAGTTTTTTTTCCTATCCACGCCCAAAATCAAGTGACCGTTTCCTACTTTTATTTGGTATTCCCCCCTTAACAGTAAAGTCACTTTTTCCTTTCGACAAATTTGTATGTTTTTCTCCCAGAAACGAATGAATTACTTGTCTTGCAAAAAAATTATTTTTACTTTTTTTCTGATCTGTCAATAGATGGAAAAATATCGTCAGTTACTAAAATAAATAGTGGGTAACTGTCATATTCAAAATAGAGTTAATAAATACACTTACCAAAAGATAATGAAGTTAGTGGAAGTGAAAAATTATCATCTAAAACTTTTCCTACCCTTTACAACACGAAACATCGCCAATGTATAAATGCTAGAATGATTAAAAATGGAATGTAATTGAAGGTGCACCGAGCATAATGCGAATTGCGCAAGACTCTTCGTATCCTAGTAGGCAAGAAAGGGGATAGTCAGCGTCTCGCGGCTGAGTTTTGGCCGAAGATCTAATCCCGAACGAGATTTTATACTCGCGATATTTCGGTTACTTATGATTCGATTGTCTTCATTCTTAGCGAAAAACTTTCGTGAATGTCTAGCTCTTCTTATGAGCTAAATAGATTGTTGAAAATATTGCATGATCAAAAGTTAAAAAAATCAGCAAAGTTTCTTTATGTTTTATTCGAGAATTCAATACTAACAAATTGTTGAATAATGAAAAAAACTTATAAAAAACATTTTTTATGCAATTTATCGATAAATATTTTAAAAGTCATTTCAATAAAGTAATGATCGGCGAATAACTTATGAAAATAGCACATTTCCAAATTCGGTAAATTTATTATGTATATTTGTCAGCAATTATCTTTTTTTTTTCAACAATAAGCGTAACGTTATCTTTTACAATACATAAATTACTAAATCAGTTTTTAATTACATGACTGAATACGCTTAAAATATACTTCAGGTATTGTAAAAAGTTGAATAAATTATTACGTTTTTATTAATCTCATTGACATTTGCTTTTTTGCAGTTTTTTATAACTTTTTACAGATCTTGACATTGTTGTTTTTGTTTTTTTGCTGCCTTCTTCAGTGAGATAGTGTCTAAAACTTGAGTGAAATCTCTTTGTGTGTTTTTGCTAACGTAAGGAAATAATGCATTCACATATTTTGCTTTTTCTTGCGAGATACTTAAAATTTCAGGTAGACCAGCATTTTCGAAATCTTCAAAAGTCACATTTTTTGCAATGAAAAAAGTGTCTGCTTTTTGGTCTTAGTTTTTGAATACATCGATTTGACCATTACGATAGTAATGAATTCTGACAGCTTTTGTAATTTGAAAATTTTGTGGTTTTTTGAATTTATTTTCGATTTCAGCTTCGAAATTTTTCACTTCGAAATCGTCACGGTTCAGTACTGAAAAAGGAGGGTTACGAGCCGTTTTGATCAGGTTGATGTATGCATTTTCAGTTTCAATACGTTCTTCCTTTTTTCTCTTTTGTCCGTATGAACCGAAATTTCTGTCTCACTGTGAAATTGAATGTCCGCTGACTAAATACAAATGCTGTACTTCAAGTTGATATTTCTTTAACAGCAAGGATAAGAAAACTGTGACCATATAATTTTTATTATGACCAGGACAATTGTCAGAAAGTAGCAGAATTTTTTGAGATGTTTTTAGTTCAGTTGACGTGTAATAGCAAATCACGAATCGTATTTCCTCCTTTTTTTAATGAACCCTCAACAAAAGTAAACATGTAGCTTCGGTCACTTTTATAGACATTTACATTGAATACATTTAACTAAAAAAGTCGAAGGTAAAATTGAGCATTGGCAGGAACTTCTGGAATTGGCAAGTTTTGAGCAAAATCATATTCAATGCGGGTCAGAATTTCTCGAACGGATCACCCAAATTGAATGAAAATTCAAATTGACTTGAAACTGACTTTTTACGATAGTGTTTACAATTCCTGACATAAATTCAAAGTGATTTCGTTCGAAAAAACTTTTTTTTTATAATATTAACAATCAAAAATTTTAATCATTTTTTTTACAGAATTAATTGTCACTGATCTAGTTTTCCGATTTTAATGTTTTTTAAAACATCAAATCGTTATTAAACGTAGATTTACTACGATTTTTTCCGATTCATAAACTTGCAATTTTATGTGAAAATTTTATAACTGTCTATAACAAATTGATGAACTAATGTCTTCTTCATCGGATTTCGACCGGGAAAAAAACCACATATACTTCATTCAATTACCTTTCATATTCCGTTGAGATGAAAAATTGCCCGCATTTTGGAACGGTCCAATTTGGTCGAAAATATAGTTGCACGAGGTGCTAAAACTGTGCCGTTTGTTTGCGCGCATTTATTTTTCACCGCGCAAATGCTTCGTGCTATAGAAAAAAGATTTCCTGGGTGAAAAAATAATAGAATTTTGAATTTTACTCGAGAATCATACAGGTTCTCATTGGCCGGTCGAATTAAGATGTTTTTGGCGAGATACATTTTTTTTGACGGAGCGTCCGCCACAACGGTGCGTCACAGTCCCTACACTCCGTGTATAGAGCCTCGCACGCACACGTATTCATCAGCATTATCGAATCAGCAGTTCTGTGACGTGCACGATCTGCGCTCAGCTTTACGCAACACGTGAGAATTGACGCATTTCTTGTACAGAATTTCTTGTAAAAGTCGAGTGATCGAGCCTAGTTCCTGTAGGAATCGATTTCAGAAACAAGTTTGAAGTTAGTTGATCTCAAAAATTTGCTACATATTCGCGTAACTCGATATTTTGCATCAAAAATGTTGAACCCAAAGAAATCTGGAAACGAAAATAGGAAAGCAAAGAGGAAGCGGGAATTATAAGAAGCAGCAGCGTCATGCAAAAAATTGACAACAATGTTTTCTCGAGGTAAGAAAAATTTTGTTCACTCGCGTATAAATATAAAATATTCTCACTTCTATTGTAATCTTGAGACTGCATAACCTCTTATTTTGTTTAGTTTACGTTTGATAAAAAAAAATCTGTTGAAATAGAAAATGAAATACACCAAGCATGCTTATTGTAAAATTTTATTTGTTTACTCTTCATTATAAATGAAGTGAATATGATGAATCGAACAGACTTATCGAAAATATGAAAATAATTCAGACCCTACTGTTGTGACGTCGAATTCTGAAAACAGCGCGAACAGTAATGATGAGGAGAAAAAGACAGATTATGAGAAAGCAAACAATTCGACGAGTAATCGGAGTAATAATGAAAAGAGTAAGTTAAAAATGTATTATCAGACCGTTTTCTACATGGAATACAAGAGCGCATTATTTCACACTTCAATATTTCTCAACTTATCTTTTTATTAATCTATGCATGTTATTTCGAGGTTATGTGAATATTTACTACATATACCTTGATTTCACATTATCACATAGCTCTTTTAATGAG
This sequence comes from Platygaster robiniae, assembly GCA_028476575.1. Classification (NCBI taxonomy): domain Eukaryota; kingdom Metazoa; phylum Arthropoda; class Insecta; order Hymenoptera; family Platygastridae; genus Platygaster; species Platygaster robiniae. Next base: position 25,544,516 of record CM052022.1, on the reverse strand, counting down.
GCAAATAAAGTTAGTTCTTGGCATCTTCAATTAATATTTTAGTATCTGTACGGCACATGAAAATTTTGCATTGCATATTATATTCAACTAAAAAAAATGTTTTTGATTATTTCATAGTAGAAATGAAAAATACGCTTATCACGACTTTTTATGACAAAAAATAAATAAAATATGAGGAATTTAGGCTTTAGGGTAATTTTTAATTTATTTAGCTACGGATTATTATTTTCCATAAGTTCAATATAATACTGTTTCGAACTCTTCCGCGCCATATAAAGATACTTAACATATCAACAACTTGATATACCATGAGATTCACTGAAAATTTATTATTGTATTTATTCTTTCAGGTTGCGAAAATGTGATTGACGGTTGTGAGGAGACATCTGCAAACAATAATACCTCCTTGACAGGTAAAATTATATAGAAAATTGCTAATAAAATATGTAAATGCACACGCATTCACATATTCATACCTGAATAGCGAACGATTCATTTAAAAAAATTACCGTTGAACGATCATCCGATGAATAACATGTCTGGAAGAGCAATCTTCTATTATTTGGATAAATTTATTATTCAATAATCTGCTTACGTAAAATAATTTTTTATTTTAATTTTCAGAAACAAGGGAAACTCATAAAGATATGTATGATAGCAGTCATTTGACGGATAAAGATAAAATGCGTCTGAATTCCAGAAGTGACCCCCTGGAAGAAACTTCTGAATGTCAGTATTTTTCGAAACCAGAAGCAAACAATTTGAACCGTTTTTTTATGTTTCACCCTGTACAGCCAGACGGTATGTCGGAGAAAAAGTTACCATCCGACGAGAAAGTTTTTTTCAAAAATAACGATAAAAAAAATGTCAAACGTGAATGGCTATCTTTTGATGCTGCTCTACAAAAACTCTTTTGTTATATTTGTCTGGCATTCTCTAAAGGTATCTCAAGTTTTTGTTCAGGCTTTGTCGATTTTTCTCCAAAGCACTTGTACAATCGTATATATGAACATGAAAGTTCCAAAGAACATGAAAATGCTGTTCAGGCCTTCATTCAGTACAATAAAAAAAAAGATGTAGAAAGTCTTATTAGCAATGAACAATTGATTCAACGGAAAATTGAAGTGGCAGAAAGACGAGAAATTTCAAATAAGATTTTAGATGTGATTAAATTTTTGGGAAAACAAGGACTGCCATACAGGGGGGATCATGAAGCAGCACACTCTCTGATTAATCAGGAATTAAATCATGGAAATTTTCTGTAAATGATATTATTATTTGCAAAACACGACACTCTCTTGAAAACTCACGTAGAAAAAGCTATCCGATCTAGCACAAAAAAGCGGGATTCACATATAAGAAATGACGAATTGGCAAAAAACTCCGGTCGAGGTTCATTAGTCACTTTTTTGAGTCCAACGATTGTTACAAAATTGATTCAATTCATAGGGCATGATATACTCAGACTTATAAGTCAAGAAATTAGACAGGCAGGCATTTTTTCCGTTATGATGGACACTACCATGGGCATTTCTTCATTTGATCAATCCGTCATTGTTGCTCGGTACGTGTTAGAAACTACTGTTAATGAACGAGTCATAGGTCTCAAACACGTCAAGTCAACTGTGGCTCAAAATTTATTCAATACACTCGATGAAACTGTTGAAGAACTTGAATTATCTTTGGAAAATTGCGTAGCTGATGCGTTTGATGGTGCTGCTAATGTTAGTGGAGAATACAATAGCGTTTCAGCTAAACTGAAAGAAGTTTCTCCGAATCACATCCACACATGGTGCTACGCTCATGTTTTGAATTTAGTTTTGACAGACGCCACCCAATGTTTGACCGAATCTGTTTCTTTTTTTGGTTTGATTCAGAGTGTTTACGTGTTTTTCAAAGAATCATATAAAAGATTACAAGTTTTTCTTGATGGAAATCCTGTCTTTCGTTTATCATCTATTGGAGCAACAAGATGGCGGAGTAAAAGTGACACTACAGTTAAAATATTTGGCCGGATAGACTTTTGGACAGATGAAAATTTCAATGATAAGGAACGGAAATATGTTTCTTTCGAAATACTATCTGCGCTTTCTGTGATAGCCGAATCCAAGGAATTCTGCTGTAAAATTCGAAATGACGCCTCAGCTCTTTTAAATAATTTGAGAAAATTTGAAACCATATTGATGGCTATGACTTTTCTCCGTATATTCAAAACAACTACGCCATTATCTGATTACTTACAAACGAAAAATCTTGATTTCGCACAAGCATGGCGCCAAATGTTTGCAACATCAGAATCTTTGAAAAAAGTAAGAGACTCTTTTCCAGATATTTTCAAAGCTGCAAAGCGTTTCGTATCACAAATAAATGAAAAAATTGAAAATTCTGAATCAGATATCGACTTTCGACTCGAACCACAGTTGCCTCTCAAAAGACAGCGAAAAGTAACAAAATTTCACGACGAAAAATCTTCCGACGAATTCGTTAATAACAACTCTGAAGAACAATTCCGAATCAAAGTATTCAATGTCATAGTAGATACTGTTATCAATAGTTTTGAAAATAGATTTATTGTTCACAAAAAATTGTACTTGGATATTTCATGCTTCGATCCTCGGCGCTTTGAAGAAATGGCAAAAAATGGTTTACGTTCCAATGCTTTCGAAAACATTTGTGAATCGATCGTTGGAATAGATAAATCAAAATTGAGAGAACAATATCTTTCTTTTATCCAAAGTTGGAGTAAAACAACTGAACCTTTGAAGAAGTCTTATGAAAATATTGAAAATGAAATGAATATAGACGCACTATCAAACGATGAATGGGTTGAAATTCATAATTCTGCAGATGAAATTGACCTCAACGTTAATGAAAATAATATCAATCACGATGTCAGAAAAAATTTCAAATCTTGTTTTACGTGCGTTCTGAAGGTATTAGTCAAGTATAATATGTACTGCGTATCTTACGACGAACTGTACAAGGTTTACAAATATTTATTGACATTACCACTCACACAAGTGACTTGTAAACGCAGCTTCTCGAAACTGAAAATTTTGAAAACGCGATTGAGATCGAACTTGACTCAAAGTAATTTAGAAAGCTTGTTTTTGAGAGATTCTGAATAAAGTCGACAATGAGCGAATCATAGATCGTTTGTGTGAGAGGAGTAAAGAAATGCGGAGGCTGTTATTCGCGTGATACACGAGTTATGACAATTGTAATATTTACTTCGTTCTATGTAAAATTTTCATGCTGTCAACCGCGTTATAAGGTCGTATGAGAAAAATTCTACTTCTTGACTGATTTCGTTGTAACTTAAAGTGCATTGAACCCGACATTTTATAATAAACCAATTTCTACTATATTAGACTCCGACTATATTTTATTTACTTTCGAACGTCAACTATTTGTGAATTTTCCAGAGCAGAAAAAATTAATTCCAGTTCTTTTTTGATGGACTAGGAAATAAATAATAGTGACAAAATACTTAGTTGAAATATTTATTGTTGAAACGCCAGACGAAGAATGATACAGGGTGCGCCATTTCTTATGTCGGCATGTAAACATTGAATAACTTGAAAAAAAAACAACCGATTTCTGTAAATGAGGTATTTTTATTTAGTTTGGTCCTTTACAATTTATTTAGACTAGTTTTTGAACACAACATCAATCAAGTGGCCGCCCTTATTGTTCACAGCAAAATATGCCCTTTTTGCGGCGTTTTCCATTACCTTTTCGAGCATCTCGGGTGGTATAGCAATGATTTCGGCACGAATATTTTCCTTAAGCTCTTCAATGGTCTGCGGCTTGCTGGCGTACACTTTACTTTTCAAATAACCCCACAAAAAGAAGTCTGGAGGGGTCAAATCTGGAGATCTGGGTGGCCATTCAATGTCGCCTCTTTTTGACATCAGACGTCCAGGGAATTTTCGTTGCAGAAACTGGATTGTTTGATTCGCAGTGTGGCAGGTCGCACCATCTTGTTGAAACCAGTAATCTTCAAGACCTTTTTCACGCATTTGTGGGCAGACATAGTGAGCCAACATCCACCGATATCGGTTTCCATCGATCGTTTGGTTCTCTTTGAAAAAATAAGGACCAATGATGGTTTTGGCGCAAACGCCGGCCCAAACAGTAACTTTTTGGTCATGCAATGGCGTTTCATGGATCTCGTGTGGATTCTGCGTTCCCCAAATGCGGCAATTTTGCTTATTAACGCCTCCAGAAAGTTTGAAATGTGCCTCGTCGGTCATTAAAATTCGCTTCCAAAAATCAGGTTCAGTATCAACTATTCGAGCGATTGTTTGTCCATATTCCAAGCGACGTGGATGATCTGTAGGCAATATTCTTTGTGTTAATTGCATTTTGTACGGAAACAAATGCAAATCATCTTTCAAAATGCGCCGTAGAGTGGTTCCACTGATGCCGAGATGCTGAGCGCGGTGACGATATGAAACTTTTGGGTTTTGGGCAACGCTCTCTCTGACAGCTTCAATCAGTTCATTTGAACGTCTTGGTCGTTGATGAACGGGTTGTTCGCGATCTTTCACTGTCCCGTGGTCACAAAAATTCGACACCAAACGACGAATAGTGTTGTCAGATGGTGCCTGTTTGCCAAGATATTTTCGACGATATGCTCGTTGAGTTAACACAACTGAACGACTATTTTCAATGTACAAAGTAACTATTTCAGCGCGTTCTTTTGGTGTGAAGCGATACATGGTTGAAATTGTACTGAATTGACGTTTCCAAAACAAGTGAAGTCAAGTAAATCGGTTGTCAAATGTTTAAGTTATTCAATGTTACAATACCGACATAAGAAATGGCGCACCCTGTACATAGTACAACATACTGAATGGAACGATTGATTTTACAAATTATTCTGGTTTATGTATGTGTTTGGAATATTTTACAATAAATGTGTGTTTATTCTTTGGCTGTTCGAAAACAAATGAATGTACTTATCATATTACAATGCCTTCAAATGAGACTTAATAATAATGATTAGATCCTACACAGAGTACCAATATCTGAATTCGATACTATTTTGCAAAAAAAAGTGCTTCTGTGGCTGTCTCGAATGAATGAAATTTGCGCGTATTCTTAATTAAAACAGCTTTTGTAACACAGGATTTCAAAAAATTTTATTCTCTTCCGTACTCAGCAGTGGTGCATTAAGCGAAAGAAATATTTTCACAACGACCTACAGCCCACTCGATTAGGCTTTACAGCATTGGATTTTTATTTAACATTTTATTTTATACAAGTACATTAAAAAACGACTAAAATACAATTTTTCTGTTCGGGAAAAATCACAAATAATTGACATTCGAAAGTAAATAAAATATAGTCGGAATCGTTTACATTGGCAAATAGATCGTCAATAATTAGGTGAAAAAATGACTAGAGACAACAATTAACAATGATAATGACAAAAAAGTTTTTTTGCAAAATTAATCTGGATTTTATTTTACATTGTCAATACTTATCAAAATAATACCATTACGAGTAAAATTCATTTTTGACCATATTTGGGTGACCTGATTGAGGAGTATATCCTCCTTGGAAATACTACCTTTTTCGTGCTAAATTTCAATAAATTGATATCAATATTGTATGATTCCTAAGTAAAATTCAAAATTCTATTATTTTTTCGCCCAGGAAATTCTTTTTCTATAGCACAAAGCATTTGCGCAGTTAAAAATAAATGCGCGCAAACGAACGGCACAGTTTTAGCATCTCGTGCAACTATAAATTCGACCAAATTGGACCGTTCCAAAATGCGGGCAATTTTTCATCTCAACAGAATATGAAATGTAAATGAATGAAGTATATGTGGTTTTTTTCCCGGTCGAAATCCGATGAAGAAGACATTAGTTCATCAATTTGTTTTGGACAGTTATAAAATTTTCACATAAAATTACAAGTTTATGAATGGGAAAAATCATAGTAAATCTATGTTCAATAACGATTCGATTGCCTTAAAAAACATAAAAATCGGAAAACTAGATCAGTGACAATTAATTCTGTTAAAAAAAATGATTATAATCTTTGAATGTTAATATTATAAACAAAAAATAATTTTGAACGAAATATCTTTGGATTTATGTCAGGAATGGTAAACGCTATCGTAAAAAGTCAATTCCAAGTCAATTTGAATTTTCATCCAATTTGGGTGATCCGTTTGAGAAATTCTGACCCATGCACAAAGACACTTCAGTTTCGGATAACATCGCATTTTTCATTTTTTCATGCAAGACAACTTTTTTCTTATGTTCAATGGCCTTTTTACTGTTTGTCTTCTTAAGTTTTTCAAACCGATAACAAACATTGCAACATTAACTCTTGGCAAATCAAAAGTTAAATTGACAAAAAAGTGATCGAAGTACTGGCAGTAAGTTAAAAATTTTACCGGTACTGTAGTACAACTTGTTTTTTTTTTTTTTTATGATAATCAAGAAATTTGTCGTTCAATTTTTTCAAAGTTAAGCTCGAGTCCTTAAAATATTAAAGCTTCACTTTTTTTTTTGAGTAATGTGATTCAGTATAAGAAAGACTTTCGCAATATTCTTGAATAGTTTTTTGGACTTCTTCTGTCAATTTCGTGAAGTTCTCTGAAAATCTTATGCCACCACGTTTATCTTTCGAAAATTCGTTATTAACCATTTTTTTCTTTTTTATTTGTTAATCTGGACTGAGTAATACACAAAACTTTGCATAAAAAACTTTGTCAAGTTTTTGTGTCATCGTTTCCTCCATAATGATGAGGAAAACGATACTCCCATTTAACTTTTGTTTTTGTATTTTCTGACTTCTCTGACGCAGAAGGAACAATTTTGTTCATCATGCTTTTTAAAAGAATATGTTGACATCATAATCCCTAACGTCTTGATAAAATTCGTTAAAAATCCGTTTCTGCTGAGATACTACAATTTTCTTAAAGCAATGATTTCTACAGCATTCTGTTGGAGACGTAAAAATTTTTGCCCGTATAGTTTTGCCCGTTTGTTTTGAAGTATATTCTTCACAAAAAAATATTTAAATCGACAAGTTTGTAATTTATTTTACTTTATATCGGTAGAATATGTTACAAGAAGAATTATCATTAAGAAGTGAGAAAAAACAACAGTTCAGCTAAAAGGCGAAAAGAATAATGAAATTTTCAGAAATTTGACGTTTAATGTTTCTCACTTAAAAAAAAAAAAAAAAAAAAAACAGAAATTTCTCTTTAGAACAATATAGATTTATATCACCTTATTTCTGGCCTTTATTGCAATATTTGACCCACCTCCACCACCCCCACCGAACATTGCCAATTTATAAATGCTAGAATTGATAAAAAGAGAGTGTAATTGTACTTACGAAAAAACGTCATGAAAAAAGAGAAATAAAAAAGTATTGAAATCAGTACTGAATTACTGTATAAACAGAGAAAGTATTTAATTGTTATGCAATCATTAAAGTTTATGCAAAAACGGGATCAGAATTTATTATGTGATATACGCCATAATACTTGAGTGGTATACAAAAACAAAATAAAAAACTACAAAACATTAGTTATTACAGTTTTTCATAGAATACAGATGCAGCAGACTTTACCTATTGTCGATTTACGACCCGCTTATTTTTTTACGAATGCATCGTTATTTTCCTAGGCATAGTAAAAAAACTACACTCAGTGTAGGTCGGATTGTTTCCTAAACTGAGAGTCGATATTTTACTACCTGGTAGCTAATCTACTACCAGGAATTTTAATACCCACACTGAATGTAGTCTGTATAGTCAATGTAGAATGTTTCCAAAAATATTCTCAGAATATACTAACGGCTGAGTAGTTGCCCATAAGGCCAATGTTAAAATGAATATTCCCAGACTATTCTCCGAGAATATTCTAGAATATTCTTGGTATATTTCTTTTAACATTGACCTGATGCCACTACTTGGACATTAGAATATTATTCGAGTAATATTTGTAAATATTTCTGGTGCATTCGTCGAATATTGGGTGTCGATAAGGTTGTACGTTGTACCTCGCGGTGCTTCTTTGCGAATAATTTCGTCGATTTAATATAAAATAATAGTATGCGCTTGATATGGGCGTCGAAAACGTTTTTTACAAGTTAGATTCATTCATAAACAATTTATTAGTATTAGATTTTCAAATGAAACATAGAGGAACTTTGCTGACTTTTTTAGCCTATGATCATGCAATATTTTCAACAATCTGTTCAGCTCATAAGAAGCGCTCGACATTCACGAACATTTTCCGCTAAAAATGAAGACAATCGAATTACAAGTAACCGAAATATCGCGAGTGTGAAATCTCGTTCGAGATTAAATCTTCGGCTGATACTCAGCCGCGAAACGTTGGCCATCCCCTCCCTTGCCTACTAGGATACGAAGGGTCACGCGCGTATCGCGTTATGCTCGGTGCACCTTAAAGTAATGTCACCACTACGATGATTTCCAATTACAGGTGAATGGCACTTTTTTGCTACAGCACACGGGAAAGGAGCCTGCGATGGCGTAGGGGGCACTTTGAAGATGATTGTTCGGAGGTACTATCTGCAAAGTGGTACTAGGAATGAAATTTTGACAGCAAAGCAACTTTACGAATGTGCCGTAAACAACTTGGTTGATTATAATATTTTTTTCTGTTCGACTGTGGATAACGATAAAACAATTGAATTTCCGAAAGAAAGATTCATGAACTGTAAAACTGTTAAAGGAACCCTTTCGAATTATTGTGCCTAACATAAATTATAACCTAACCTATAGGTAGAAGAAAAATCGAAATCAAATCGTTTTTACAAAAAGGCGATCAAAAAGTAGTGACGTTGTAATACATGGGTCATTATATTGTGCTGTAAATACGTAAACCGTAACTCAGTTGTGTTTTTGCAGCAAAAAATAAAAACTGAAGTATTGCACTCGATCGAAACTTTATTTTTGAAATCAAAAACGATATGAAAATTGTTTCAACGAACACCGTAGATAGCACTTGAGACACAAAATGCATAATTTTTTGCAAAAATACAAACTACAATATAATTTTTACTTGCAAATTTTTTTTGACGTTTTTGTAATACGTTGCCTATTGATCAATAATATCAGTTGAGATATTATATATTTAAAAAAAAAAAGACGCCCAAGAAAAAACAAAACCGTCAAAGTCAACTGAGATTATTATATACTACTTTCGGAGCGTGGATGTTTTCAGCATTTTTCCTGTCCTCAGCATTTTTCTTAGAAAAAAAAAAAAAAAAAACTGGTTTCGCATTTTTTCACTGCGAGATGCTGCTTTGCCGATAAAAAAGCGCTTACCGACAGTAAGTCTGATCGCGGTCGTGGATTTCAATCTTCGGTCTCTCTCTGGTATTTTTCTCTGTTTTTTTGTCTTTCTTTTCTGTGTTGTTCTAAAGTTCGCACGTAAAATGTTACATCCCAATGATCATTAGTTTGCGAAGAATATTTTTAAAAATGAATGTGGTGCAGTGAGATTCTTTAGAAAGTCTACTATAGGATCAGTAGCGTAGTGGATAAAGCAGTCACCCCACGATCGCAAGGTCGCTGGATCGAACTCCAACAGAAGTAATTTTTTTTTCAAACACTATAATATGCAAAACTTTACTATAGTATTAGTAACATTTTCCTATTTCTATGATTTTCTTCACCGAAAAATATTTAACTCGTATACAGAAGGTTTCGTAAGAACCACATGAAAACCGAATAATATATTCATAGTCTTTTTTAACATACATAATATAATTTTTTAACTAAGGCACCCGTGAAAATCGAGAAAGATACAATTATTTAAACATAGTTCAATTATATAATGAGGAATCAAAATAGACGAATTTGAACTTATTTACACAACAATAGTTCAGTTAAATTCTGTTCGAAAAATAAAAAATATTTTGAAACGTTGCCGCAGTGAAGAAAACATTTGAGAAATTTATGTGTGTAAGTATTAGTTTTCACAAAATAGAAATAAAAATTGGGTTGTTTACAAAATGCATTTGCTTTTTACATTTGTCTGGAACCCTGATCTGAAATATAGTATCAAACGTAGAAAATTAATATGTAATTTTTAACTTTTTTCCAGCAGTTGCTTGTGAATTTGAAATGATCGCAAGATGCATTTGATTTTCATTGTCTTTTGTCACTCACCATGAATCTTCTGCCATGTTTGCATAGTTCATTAATTAAAATATTTGTTCAAATAAATCACTTATAACAATGATATAATTTCGAAGATGCCTGTTAGCTCGCCATAGTTGTTTGATACGCTGATTACAGATGTGGCATCAATTTCGGAAATAAATTTATCTTAACTTTTTCAGCAAATATTTGCAAAAATCAAAATTTTGCCAGTCGTATTTGCTGCTCATGATTTTCCGGGTCGCTGATTATAAATTCGGTGGTAACGTTTTGAAATTATTTTACTATACGAGCTTTAACACTATATGTCTAAAAATGGAATCGTCCGCTAGATGCAATGCTTCTTTCGCTTTCCTGTGTACTGATTACAAATTTCTCACCTTTTTCAAAACTACACTACTTTAACTTCAACTAATATTGCGAGCAGATAGTTGAGAAATTGTAGTTTCATGGAGTTGAAGATGCATATATGCAACACAACCTCTGGATAAAGCGTCATTCTGTCTTTACTTACACTCGTAAGGCGTTAATGGAAATAGAAAAAGAAAACCAACACCCTATCCAGAGGTTGTACTGTACACAGTTCTTGATGTTTTAAATCGTTTGACCCAATTTTTTTTTATTATTTAGAAAACACATATTCAATAGGTCACCCAGCCCCCCCAAGTCGTAGTGTAATACCACTGCTAATCAAAGACGGGCTTATGTTTTTCTTATGCTAGAAAGAGAAAGACAATCGATACTTGGGGACACTTAGTTCGCAGTTTAATTCGCGAGTAACTAATAGTACACCTTCCTAAAGAATATTGTAACAATTTTAAAATATTTCTTTATAATATAGTGATGACATAATACTTGGTTTGTTGACCTGGCAACCAACAGTGTATGAAATAGAACATACATTGTAAGAAAAAATTTGGTTTATTTTCCATACAAGCATTAGAAGTTTTTACCCCATACTCTGTATGTAAATTGTTCCATAAATAGATTTGGAAAATTTTTCATACGCTATGAGAATTCTGACATGAATATGAAAATTTTTCTATAATTTATAAAGGAATCTTTGAAAAACGTATCTTCATAATTACGTATGAAAAATTTTCCCGATCTATTTATGTGATAAAGTCAAATACAGAATATGCCTTCAAAACTTCCTTTTCATTATGGAAAATTTACTATCTTTTCTTAAAATTGTATCCATCTCGCAAGAACTTCTCAATTTTCAGCAATTCTGCAGTAATTTTATTTAAAATAATTTAACTTTGCGAACTAGATGCCAGGCTCGTAATATGCAGGCCAAAAGAACTAAGAAAAACGTTTGCATGCTACAAACATTACCCATAATTTGGATAATTTTAGGACATAACTTCAACTAGTGATTTTCTTCGAGCGGATAATTCCGCATTTGACAATGCAGTAGAAATAACAGGTTTAGTGAGACAGGTTTACGGTATTCTTCTAGTAATTTTTCTAGATTAACCAGTCTCTTAAATTTTTCAGACCAATTCAGACTGGATGTAAAAATTTTACCAAAAGATTTTTTACTGTGCCCCTGAAAAAAATAAGAAGCATATCCATCTTATCTTTGTCTTATCATATGCATAGCATTAAATCAATTACTACTGATTTAAAATTTAAAATGTGCTAATACTGAGTTTCTTAAGCTGAGGCTTGGATTGGAGTATAAATAAAACTCATAGTTTTTACATTTTTGTCTTATCGTTTTGTGAAGTACAATAGTAAGGGTAAGAGAAATCTTTCTATAGTCTACAAACACCACGTTTATTTTGGCCCCAGAACTTTTTAAACCAATCAAAACTTTTTTTAAAATGAAAATAAAAGTGAAATCTTTACCTACCCCCTCCCACCGAACATCGCCAATGTATCAATACCAGAATAAATAAATATAGAGTGAAATTCCGATTGAGAAAAAATTTGATGAAAAAAGTGAGATACAAAAGTATAGAAATTAGAAATGAATTAATACACAAGGGAAATATCCGATTGTCGAGTAATCTTGAAATGGCTTCAAAGATTATCTTGAATTTTAATGGTTGACGAATCTTGAAGGAACAAATGACCCGAAACGTAAATAAATCATAGCGAAAACAAGGTTCCAATTCATTCAATGATACCCAATTATACGAAAATTATGAACAAAAAAATTATATTCACCCTCGGGTGAATATATCCCTCGCCTTCGGCTCGGGATTTAACTTACACCCTCGTGAGAAATTTATTTTTTCCCTAGATGCGAAATGTACTTTTTTTTCATCATCAGTTCTTACAGAATCCTATGAAATTCAGATACAGGCAACTTTTAAAAATTTAAGTTTCGTGAGAATATAATAGTCTAAGAAATAAAAGTAGGTTCAAAATAATTCAATGGCCACCGTCAAGTTTCATATCAAACACTTATTTATATGCAAAGTTACCGAGGCATAATTGCAATTGCCATCATATCATTTTCAGACTCTTCACATGTTTTTATGTTATTGATTTTATCAATTAAAAAGGTGACAGCTTATAGACTTGTGATGCAACTTCTTGACAGTGCTGTAGGGACACTCGATCAAAAGGCAACAATTGATTCTCCGAGTAACTTTATACTTCATTAAAACTTATAAGAGAACGAAATTTTTTCTAAGTAGTTTTTTAGTAATTTAAAATTAATTTTTTTTTAGTAATTTTTAATTAGATATCGTTTTCCACGGAAAACTGCATCAAATCGGAATTTAGCACTACCGATTTCAACTTCAAATCATCTGTTCGTTTTATATTGTAAAGCAATAGAGATCAATAATCTCGGCTAAGTGATAAAACTTGTTTTATACTATAAAATTCAATGTCTTTAAAAAATTATCATCAACATAAAATAGGTTGTTTCTTGTACAGCTGCCCACGAATAAATTTTAAGCTACTATTATTCCTGAGACTATCAGTAAATTCGGTCGAACTACTTTGGCGGGTTTTCAGGTACTGTCAAAGTAAAAGAGGCCGAATACTTTACTCTAGTTAATAGCACATGCATAAGTAAATGTGTGCGTAGCCAATGCGTGTTCTTGTTTACTCACTATCGCCCAATGGCGTTCGTGCATTCGACAGGTCCGCCATTATTGACTGCAGCGTCAACGCCGATTGGTTCTTGGGGTTCTAGAAGAATGTCCGTTGAGCGCACAAATCCGATAGAGGCTCTGTTACTCGTGCACAACTCGCGCAGCTGTCAAAGTTTGTGCTTGTTTCGACAATAATCATAAAAACCAATAACAACAAATAATATTGCAGTTTAATAAAGTTCAGGGGGGTTCACTGGGATCAGGAAAGGTGAGATTGTAAAAAAGTGCGGGTGTTTTGTGTGTAGAGGCACTGAGTTCGCTGAAAAGTTCGTTTGTGCGCGAGTTTCAACGGTTTATTTTCACCGATTTTAAATTTTTAGCACTGCCAGATAATAATATTCGCACAATATATAAACGAAAAAAAGTAATGAATTAAAGGAGAAAGCGGGTTGTCGGGCCTTTTCTTAACTTTTTTGCGCAGTACTAATGTAACGCCCCTCTTGCACGATGCCTGTGTCACAACTCCACATATTTTGTACTTGGAACGAATTTGCAAGGGACATTACCTGTCAGTCAGGCATCAGTTGAGGTGAGTTGAGAAGTAACACAACAACTGTACCATCAACAACGACTGAAGGATCATTTTTTATTATTTGCTTTATACGTTCGAGCACCTTTTTTTTCACGTGCTACTTATCATTTTTTTTCAATTATAGCTTTTTTAAACGAAAATCATCAATATCGAACAAAAATAAAAGCCTGTCATCATGATATCACTAGTTTTTGTTAAAACTTATTTTGAATGTGTGAACCACATAAACCAAATGAATTTCACGACCTGAAAAGCTGACAAACTTTTTTTTACTTTTTTAAAGTTTTTTTTTATAGTGTTATATTTTTACAAAAATTTAATTTTAGAAAGTTGACTATATCTGAATTTCATATGATTCCGTAAGAATTGATGTTAAAAAAAAAATTTTGTTTTTGTTCATTATTTTAGTATGATTGTGTATCATTGAATAAATCGGAACCCTGTTTTCGCTATGATTTATTTACGTTGAAGGCTATTTGTATCTTCAAGATTTGTCAATCATTTAAATTCAAGATAATCCTTCTAGTCATTTCAAGATTACTTGACAATCAAATATTTCCCTTGTATATGAATTCATTTCTTATTTTAATACTTTTGCATCTCACTTTTTTCATCAAGTTTTTTCTCAATCGAAATCTCGCTCCATTTTTATTTATTCTGGTATTAATACATTTGCTATGTTTGGTGGGAGGGGGGAGGTTGGGAATAAAAGAATATATGAGTAATTCTTTTTATTATTATTTGCAAAAATTTCAAATTAACTGTTTGGTTGAAATTGTTGTGTATTATTCAGACATTCCAGTTTGTGTAAACCTCTATTTGTAGCTTATCCCCAGAACGTTACTTTTCTCAAAAATTTCTGTCAAAAAATGAGGTTAAATCTTGCATGATAGTCATTTTTGAAACTGTCGAAAGAAACATTACTTTGTAGGATTTGGGTATAGTAAGAGCAACATAATATCGTGATAGTTGCACACAGGATGGTTTTTTTTTGTTCATCGAATTCATGATGTGATTTCTTGTGAAGACAGAAAGTATTATGCTGCTATCTTTTTCATATTTTCTTACAGTACAACCAACTATCAAATTGCGTCGTGTAATTTTCTATGTTTTTGAAATGAAAGAGAACAGGAGAAAATCATGAAGAATTTGAACACATTAGGTAATTATACTTCTCTTATTGGTTTGTACAATCATTTCATCTAACTCAATAAATACTTCAAAGTATAAGAATTCTATCAAATTTTTTTTTTTGTATGCTTACCTGATGCCATTTTGTTTTTATTTTTGTATATGGTACTAGGCACAAACAATATGTTCTCCGCCTGAGTCACTTAAAAAACAATGCTCTGGCCTCAGAGAGCAAAATTTCCTGGAACAAACTTTCATATAATTATTTTCTTTGTAGAATTTCTAAAACAAATAATGTCTTCATTCAGGCAAATTAAAATTCTTCAATATATTCTTACAAAGTCGTAAGCGTTCTTGACTAATTATTCGTTTCTAGTGCATGAATCAGCTCTAACACTGATTAAAATTGAAAAAAAAAAAAAACTTTTTCTACAATGGGTTCGTTTTCCTTCATGATTATGAAAAGTGGTAGAGATAAAATAGTTATAGAACCTTAATAATACTCTCTGAAATTCGACTCGCAAAAATTGATGTAGTTTCCATGAGAAATTCACGCACGCCACTGTACTATAAAATTCATAACTCGTACAATTGTTGAGGTATCATCGAAGTTAAATCACCCAAATTTGCGTGAACTTTGGGGCTATAATTAAGAATATTTTCGAAATTTTCGAAGATGTGGTAATTTGAAAAAAATCCAATTTCGTTAGAAACCTGCTTTTTACTCTATCCGTTTTTGAGGTTATTTTTCTCAAAAAATTATATCTTCAAAGGCCAGGGTCACATGCATTTATCATACATCATTTCATAATTTTAAGACTGTTCCAGCAAGTCATAAGATCCAGGTCACCGCGCTAGGCGGCAAAAAGTTCTGTTCAATGTTTTTATGTATGATATGTTCTATAATGCATTATTGTCATAATTTGTTTAACAGTTGTATATTTATAAATTATATGTTTGCACATTCATCAAGATGAACGACGTACAGATGCTGCGATATATATAATGTTTCAAAATCGCCGATGTTATGCATATGTAACTCATAGAAAAAAATGCGACAAATTCGTTCTGTTCATCAATTATCATTGAATGTCATAGTCAGAACACAGATAATAACAAATAACGTAATGTTACAATATACTTTTCTTTCACATTAAAGAATTCGTAGTTTAATGATAGAAAACTTTATTAATCGAACAAGAACGTTTTTTAGCAATACTTTCTCTCAGAATCTGACAAATTTTCAGTTTTTTCTTCAGAACCAACGTTTTTCTGGCAAACATAATAATTCTCTCATTCCAATTCACATGGTCAACGATTTTTTTTCGGAAAAATCTGTATACTTGATATATACGGATCCCATGATACGAGTAATCTGTGTGATAAATCCGTGTTCGTGCCTAAGCGTGACGTTTTTCGAGTGTGATGCTCTTTGTAACTTTTGTAATCTTTATTGAGAGCTTCTTGAGTTTCTTCGGAAAGCAATCCTGTAAACTTTGTTCTCAAAATAATTTCCTACCTGTTGTATGTAATATTCGTACTACAATATAATACCATAAACCAATAGGAGGTAATGCACATCGTATGACATCTGCTCCGAGAATTAAAATTTTGTGAACAGTCAGAGGCATGCAGAACCAGGAGTACAGTGATATGTACATTTTCGCAGTTTTTTTTGTGTATGCTTGAAATACTCCCACGTTAATCTCATGGCCACTCGCTATTACTTTTAAAATGACTGAAAATCTTTTCATCAAATTTAGATCAACTTCAGATATTTCCGAACTTAATTGGGCAATTTCAAAAAACTGGCGAAAAGTATTTTCGTCATTGGTCATACCCTTGCCTGCAGGAAATAATCATTCTGATTATAAGAATGTGTTTTCAACAATAGGCTTAAAACCAAACATCAAACTACCTTGTAAAAAAACATCTACAAGAAGACCTATTTCTGAACTAAATCTATCTTGTACAATTTGCTTTTTCTAATTCAAAGATTTTTTTTCATTATCAGACCTAGCATATAGTAAAGAAATATCGTTGATTACACGAGAAATATATGTTTGTATGAAATAAATGTTCTTTTGGAAGTAACAGAAAAAATTGTTTTGCATCAAATACAATTTATTATTTTTCTACTAATCGATTCATGACTCTATTCCTAACTTGTTGACAGTAATCAAATTTTATCTGATGATACTACTTGTTTATATTGGTATTACATTATATACATCTATGTAAGGTAGAAATGTATATTTTGTTCTGTGTAGATTTTGTTTCCTTTTCAGTTCCAAACATTTTGTATATAAATGTTTTACCTGCTACTTTTTTATATCTAATCTATAAGCAATGTGTAGCAAACATTCAAAACTCCTTATCCACGCATGTAAAGTAGATAATCCGTATATGAAGCATTCTGGGTTTGTCTCTCTATGGGCCACTTTTTCAATGTCATTAATGTGTTTTGGACTCCAGTCACAAATAAAACACTTTTAACTAGACGAATTCGGTAGAGAATTACAGACCTGTGAAATTCAGCTAATAAATATGTGTTTATTTTATTGCTTACATCGTAATATATAATTAGAGTATATATTATCTTTTCACCTTTCCATCAATCATTGAGAGGATTAACGTGTGATGCAATAGCAATTTTTCGTCGCTTTCGAAAATTTCAGTTAGTCGCGAAGTGTTTATTTCTTCAGTAATTGAATTGACTTCCTCTTTAGTAACTTCTTCGGTTTCATGTTTAAACTTTAATCTTAAAGGCCTGCAAAACCTTGTGGATGATGGTCGTGAATTCTGCCAAATGACCGTTTCAAGGCCATTTGTTTGTTTATGTTGCAATTGCATTGGGACTAGAGAAATCAAGAGAAGATCATTGTCGCTGTCAGTGTGAGATTCTAAAAATGTTCAGTGTTTGATAAAGATAAAATTTCATCATTCTCTCCTGGAAAAACATTATGATTTTTTTCATACAATATTTTTTTTAAACTGTAAATTTTTTTTGTAACGTGGCTGTCTACTGCTTCCATCAATATCCCATCTATATACCATCGCAATGTTCACAGTAGTAATTTTTTGATTAGAAATTGACTGAATTTTAATTATCTTCTTAACCGTATGGTCTAGCAAATTTGTAAGAAAATTTGGCAAGAAGTCTCGGTAATGTTTATATTTGGCGGATTACATTTTTTTTCGCCGTGAGAACGTCATTGTAGGACGGATAGATATCAGCATTACGGTTTTTCGATGTAATTCTCGTATTAATGTATTGTTGTTTGTTAAATCATTGTCTAAAATAAATGCAAGAGCTTCATCTGACGTCATTTTTATTGGTATGTTGGTTGATTCATAAAAATTTTTCTTTATACCAATAGCTTTTTCAGGGCTAGTCAAAATTGCGTCCACCAACTTTGCAGCTTGTCTTTAACCTTGCTAGTACAGTTTTGATTTAATCGTGTAATTTATTTCTGGAAAAGTGACACTTATATTTATAAACTTCGTTTTTGTCTTTTTCAACCTTTCGCAACTAACTTTAAAGCTTTTCGTTACTCGTCCTTAGTTGCGAAATAAAGCTTTTTCATCTTTTCTAGTAGCTTGAAAGTTGTTTTCAACCAATCTTTATTACTCTCGATGAAAACATCGTAGGTTCTATTACTGGAGCACCATCTTCTTTGCAGCAAGACCGTGAATGATAATATGGCCTTCCTTACCTTCTCCTTTAACACTTTATCGCAGGATTAGCCATTATATTTTTCTATAAGAAAAGACATCTATTTTTTCCTTGCATGCTTTGAACTTAAAACTGTCAGGCTAGCCATATCTTGTAAAAATAAAAATAGGTCTTCAAATGTTCAGCTTGCTATTATTAACACTCTTTTTCTATCTCCCAAAAAAGTGAGTGAAAAATTATCAAAAAAACGCACACATCTGAAACTGTAAATTAATCATCAACAACACAATCAGAAATATGGTCAATTTGTATTCATCCTAATTTTATTAAAAACAATTCATTAATGACATTCATGTAATAAAAAAATAATAATCAATATTCATCAGCAATCATTTAACAAGTGTAATGTGAAAAAAACTTTATAACGCATTCAATGACATAAAAAGTGAAATTTTTTTTTTAAATCGATCAATGTCGCATAGGCATGTAAAGGCAAACAAATTGTATATACTATTGGAGCTGGAACTCTGAACTTTCAAGTACAACAACACTTTCCATGTTAATTCGTGTTAGCCATTAGTTATACTCAAGTCAATGAAAACAGCTATGTTCCGGTTTTGCTTTATCGAAAAAAAAAAAAACACGAGCATATTAATACCCTTCGAATTACCACAGTACGGACCGAAAATTCTCACTAATCACTGAGAAAAAGATTTGTCCAATTGTTTCATTGTAAGCTTCATAAAAAAGTGTTTCTTATGTATCGCCAAAACGTATTTTCACCTGGCTCATGTCACGATTTTTTAATATTTCATCGCTCGGCAAACGGCGCATGTGCCAAAAAACAACCGAGAGCATTTGTTTTTATTTTGAAAAAACTATAAGAATAACAGAAATTTATGTTGCAATACAAACTTTTTTTAAAAATACTTTTTGCCGCCTAGCGTAGTAACATGGGCTACTGTGAGGCGCCTGTATACTGATAAACATAGCTGGTAAATTTTTCAATGTATTACACTATTGTCGAGGGATGATCAAGTTTTGCATATTATAATCAAATAATGATGCTAAAGGAATAAAGTTTATTAGTCTACTTATTTATTATGTGCAATCGATTAAATTGACAGTTTTTCGTGTGATTCTACAGGTAGTGAAAATAAAAAAATAATTTTCCATTTGATTTTTCGCAAAAATGGTGGAAATTTTTATGATTGATAGCAATCAGAAAGCAAGCCTCTATATGTCTTGCAAGGGGGACAAGAGTTTTTGATGATGCTGAACATGATTTTGAAAAAATTTTGAGGACAAGCGTATGATTAGGCTCAAGTAAAGATTGGAATATATATGTGTCGCGCTATGAGAAAAGGTACCTTAGGGTACAGAACAAAACTTTATAGAAGAAGCGATTGAAGTTTCGTTCGAATTACGGATTCTCAGGTGAAAGGAAAGCCTCGAAAAATGCCTCCCTCTACTTACGTATACAACTAT
Source organism: Platygaster robiniae (assembly GCA_028476575.1). NCBI lineage: Eukaryota > Metazoa > Arthropoda > Insecta > Hymenoptera > Platygastridae > Platygaster > Platygaster robiniae. Next base: position 25,524,409 of record CM052022.1, on the reverse strand, counting down.
CAATAGCCATGTGTGACTATTTGTATTTAAAATTTCTTTATACCGAAATTCATGAACCGTGAAGAGCTCAATTGTGGTTCTTGGCATAGGCGTGAAATCATAGGGATCGGCAGCTTTTTTGGAACTCGATAAAAACTGCTGTGCAAAACGCGCCTGTTATTTCATTGTTTTTTCAGATAAGTGAATTTCGTTTTCACTACTCTGAGCAGCAACTCAAAAAGGAACTAAAAAGCTCAAAAAGTCGAAATCGAATTTTTGTACCTTAAAGTACCTTTTCTCATAGCACGACACATAATAGACTACAAGCTCTTCTCGAAAAGATTTTGCCTAACGCTGATTTTGTTTATTGCAGTGTTCATAACTTAAAGCTTGCATTAAAAAATTAGATTAAAGAAGTGCCAGAACTCTAAGTTTTTACAGAAAAATAAAAAGTATACACGTTTATTCCAGCATAAGCTTAACGATGAGAATCGTGTACGTAAGAAAATGTTGAGAAAATTGTGCTCAACAAGGTGTCCTTATTAGTATGATTCATTAAATTTTGGTCCTATGGAAACTTTATTTTACGTCAGTTTATCCGAAATGATTTTGACATCAAAGAGAAAAGTTGAAATAGGAAAAGCATAAAATATTCAGAACATGATTTACTGGTTCGAGTTTATTGTGCTAAAATGAACGTATCAAATAATGTTTTGACTTGGCAAATGAAGAACTAAAGGTCGACCGATCTTTAATACTTCTTATATAATCTCATTTAATCTGATTCTCATTTAATCACCCATTTGTAGTATTTGATTGGAAAAAATCTTATGTTAACCTTGACGCATCTGCCATCCTCGGACAAGGATGATATTTTCCTGTCCTCGGTTAGTATTTCGGACAAAAAATTATAGTCCTTATCCTCGGAACAGCAATAATGCGCCACCGTTAACAATGTACTATATTTGTATTTTTTTTTTTACGATTGATTCATTCGAAAAGTTCCATCATTTGTATACGTATGGTTTCGTTAGAACTGAATGAAATTTGAATATTCCTAAAGTATCTTTTTTTACATAAGATATAATATTCATATAAAAACAATCGTAAAAATAAAGATACGAATAATAAAATATAGGGCTGTTAAATTCAAAAAAAAAAAAAAAAAAAAATGTATCAGACGGGAATCAAACCAGCAATCCCCGGGCGTTAAGTTGACGCTTTCTCTGCTTTCTTTACTACAATTCGATTCTTCCGGATCTTCCGGTATATTGAAATCCTGTGAAGTATCTTACAGCAACGCACTTACTCTTATAAATATTTTTCGCAAATTACAGGATATTTCGATGTAATATTTTACAAATATGCTTTGAGAGCACCACAAAAGAAAAGTACCAAGTTTGGTCAAGATTCACGCTTTCCACCATCCCCTTAGCATTTTCCTGATGACATGTAGTTTCAGATTGTGGAAAATTATGTAAACAACTATTTATTTAAACAAATAAATAATTAAAAGTATATTGCTTGCCATGTACGAAAGTTTTCTAATTTAATTGTACTCTGATCACTAGTATGTCTGAGACATTGAAAATTGATTTTTAAAACTTTTTTTTTAATCTACCCAAAAAAAAACATTTCCAATGTAAAACTTTGGAGGTGAGGGGACGTGTCTTAAAAGCATACCAAAAAAAAACCAAATCTTGCCTACACGCTCAGTTAGGGCTAAAATAATAATAATATAATATGTATATTATAATAATGATTTTCTTTTAAGGTTTCTTACATTAGAATTATAACATGCTCATACGTAGCAAATTTCATTTTCAAATAATCTGGACTCGAGCGTTTCCGGTCACTCACTTCCTGATTACAAATTTTACACCTTGATTGCAAAACTAATCAGTTTAAACTCCAATTAGTATTTGTAGCAGATTCTTGGGAAATTCAAATTTCAGGAACATACATATGATTTTTGTTTTCCCAAAGTGTAAGGTAAAAATTTCCATTCAGATTCATGAAACACACATTTAATAGTTCGCAATTTAGCTCAAAAATAATCAAGAATATGTATATTTCCCTCTGAATACTGTAATAGAATAGAATACTGCAACAATATTTGAATATTTATATTGTATGTAGAAATAAAATAATATGCCTCATTATAGCCTGTTGATCTAGGAATTCCGTAAAACGTCTTGCAAGAACTTTTATTTTCCGCGAATATTCAGTCATTTTACTTTAATAAATTATCTTCGTGAACTAGATGCCAAATTCGTAATAAGCAGACCAAATGAACAATGACAAACAATTGCATGTTACGAAAAATCCAAATCTTCTTCATTACCTATTTCCAAATACAGTCTCCCTGAGGAAAACCTTACATTGCCGAAGTTTCTTTGCCAATGTGAACTCAATGGAAACCTAATGTAAATCTCTGTGTTGCATCAAGTTCTCATAGAATTTACAATGGCAAATTTACATTGTCAATGAAGGGTTTTCCTCAGGGTTGAATACGCCCAGTTTTAGAATCTGGCATCGATTCCATGACCAGTAATCTGAAATCAATAGATAGCATATGCATTTTTAATGACTTTAATCTCGCAATATTTTTTCACTAAAAAGAAACAAAAAATAGATAAATATATGCTCTGAACCTAATGGAGATTCGTAGCTAGTGAACGAATGAACCGATACACAATCGATCTTGCAAACAATATTATTTTTTCACACTTTTTATAAAAAAATGATATACCTTAAGGTCCAAACGTATGAAATTGAACAAAAAGAGAAATTAAATAAATTTTAGATTTCCTGTCACGAGAATGTGTTGTATAAAATATTGTTTTGGTGGGCATAAAGTTTATCGCTTATATTAAAAAGTCCTTAAAAGCATCAGGCAATTTCGTTACCCTGGATACAAGTCTTCTTTTTTTTTTCGTCTAATTTCAAACTGTTATAACATTATGTACATACCATACGCATCGTAAAAATAATAAATCTTGAAAATGTGACAAAAGATTTCTTCCCATCTAATTGAATACCTTATCATGCGTTTTCAAGTTACCAGAAATTTGAAATCCGTAATTGACCAATACTATGTTTGCCTATCTATGGCCGAGATGAGAGTAAGAAGTTTACTTATAGCCCTTACATAGTTTTCTAATCGTTCCGTGAAGAACTACAGAAGAAGAATAGCCCTTCTACAGTCCATGTAGAAGAATTGTTCAGTTCCTTCTATTTTCCCGTTGCAATATTTCAAATAGAGATATTCATTTCAAATAGAGATTTCTATTCATTTAACAAGAAAGGAAGAGGATGATCCTGACGAGTGTAAGTTTGTGACCAAGTGGAGTGAGGCACAAACTAGAAACGAGTTAAAATCACTTCCTCCTATGTTTAAAATGTTTCCTATACACATACAAAAATGGCCAATTTGTCGACACGAATTGCGAGGATGGTGTCCTTTTTTGCAGTGTCCGCAATGAATTTTCAGCTGGAGCGAATTGAGGGATTGCTCCCGCAAAAATTACCCATAGGTAGCAATCCTCAGGATTGCTCTCGCGTCCTCTCGCAGTAAGAGGACATTGTGCCCGCAATTTGTGTCGTAAAAGTTGACATTTCCGTGTATGGAAAAAAATTGTTTTTCATGAAAAAAATTAGTGAAATTCCCCACTCCCTTTATCCACCATCCTCAACGAACATTGCCAATGTATAAATCCTAGAATTAATAAAAATAGAGTATAATTGTACTTCCGAAAAAACTTCAAAAAAAAGTTCACATTGCGCTGCGCGTTGTGTTCAACCCGCTAGCTTTTCTTTAAATAATAGTTTTAGCGAGCTCAAACTTTCCAAAAAGTTCGACAATACACTTAAAATTATGACAAGCGTAAAAACCCCGTTAAAAACGAAAATTCCCTCGATACATTTTTAATGCGAACGTCAGAAAACATGGTTTTTTAGTCGAATTCAAAAAAAGTCAATTGTTAATAACTTTGAATAAATATTTTAATACTGTGTTCATCGCTAGACCTTCCCGAACAAAAAAATACAAAGGTTATGTAAACACCTTGAAAAATGAATGTTCAGCGGCGATGTAAGTTTTCAGAAACATTGATTTTTCGATTCGAAAAGCATCAGTTTTTATTATTTATAACAAGAACTATGACGAATAAAAATAAAGTTCAAACGTGAACATTTATTTTTCAAAAGCTATCAAGTAGTATTTTTTATTTTTCTGAATTCGGATTTTGATTTTGACTCGTGACATCACCGCGCGGACAATACTTATAAGCGTTTTCGAGCGTTCGGCGAGTTATTGCATCCGAGGGCTCAATCAATGTATGAACAGAGAGAGTAGTTAATTTTCATGCAATTTTTAAACGGCTAAAAGTTGTATGTTGGACTAAAACGTCAATAAATCATAGCAAAAACATGATCAGATCTTTTTTATGATACGTGATAATATTTGAGCGGTTAGGGAAACAAAAAAAAACTTACAAAACATCAGTTTTTTCAGTTCTGCATGAAATACAGATACGGTAACTTTTATGAAAATGAAGGTTTGTGAAAATCTCATAGTCTTAGAAATAAAGGAGATGAAAACTAATTCGTGGCCTCCTGTGCAAAAAACAACTTCTCATATGTTGATAGTAACATCATGATAACAATAAATTCCATCATAATAACCAAGCTTTATTACTCAGCTGAGATTATTTATCCGTATTACTTTATTTATACTCATAACTGGCAGATAACTTGAAATTCAAATAAATAAGTAATGAAAAAATTTGACTAGATGCAGTTTTCCGTTGAAAATAATATCTAATGCAAAATTTTGCTTGAATAATGCGGTCACTTAGAAAGTGGTATATACTCGCTTAAAGTAACGGACACGCTTTTTCCATTATTGAATGAGATTGAGTTTGTACAATACTTATTGAGTCCCTGATTGTTGTTCCCAAATCATTTGTTTCTACTGCATTTTTAAGTAGGCCTGTGTCATACTTTTTAAGGTTCTAACTTTTGAAATAAAATTTCTTAAGCGGCATTATTACTTTTCAGGAGTGTAATTTATTCTATAATAAAATTTATGTAGGGAGTAACTTGGAGATTTTGTAACGTGTAACACTGAGAACTGTAAGACCGTAAGATGTAAGAGTGCAATATTTTCGATTGCAGGGAGTAATTTTGAGGTTTTACATTGTAACATGTAACACTGTGAGCTGTTAGCCTGTAAACTGGAAGACTGTAAGATGTAAGTCCGAGTGTAGGAAGGAATTTTGAAATTCTGTAAGAGTGAGAAAGTAAAAATATAAGGAAAAAGTGAAAGTTCCTGTTAGCACTTGCCGCAAACAAAAACGACATCGTACAAAGTTTGGCATACCTGATTATGATGTAAGTAAAATCTACCATATGATTGAACGGCTCATGACGAATTTCAAAATATTACAAATACACTAAATGTCACAAAATCACAAAATGACCCAAAATCACAAAATGACACGAAATTAAAAAATGTCACAAAATCACAAAATGTCACAAAATTAATAGATGTCACAAACTCACAAACAATCCAATGTATCATAAGATGGCACAAAAGCTCAAAATGGCAACAAAATATCACAAAATCACAAAATGGCACAAATAACAAATGTTACAAAACCACGAAATGTCAGAATGTCAAAAAACGTCACAATCACAAAATGTCACATAATTACAAAATGTCATAAAATGGCAAAATATTACAAAATCTCAAAATGTCACAAAATCTTACAAAATCATGAAATGTCACAAATCGCAAAAAGTCACATAATTAGGAATTAAATATTTTTATGACTGATTTCCAGTTAAAAAACAAAAAAATACAACACAGAAAAAATAAGGAATTTGTTAAAACTAAAAAATAGTTCGAGGACATGTTTCATTTGTCGAAGGCAAACAGATTTGCAATTGTCCTATTGTACGTATGTATAATGTGTTCCATTTTATGGTATAAGTATTGATTGTACACTTGAAGTTGAAAAAAATTAAAATAAATTTCTTTTGATGTATATTTCCCAAAAATGAGCAGAGAAATGCTTAGTTCCAAGCTTGCCAAATAGAATCTGCTTCTGCAAATGCCTACTTATTCAATTGTCACTTCACAGAAGATTCTTTCGCGCGAAAACCCGGAACCTCAAGGAGTTGTGCCGTAAAGAAGACTGCTGTACCATCACTGTTTTTGCTAACACCACAGTCAGTTAATTTAATGAACTTTTTGTATTACATATTTTTTTTAAATGAATAGATTTTTTAAACTCATATTTACACATATTTAAAAACGTAGCAATTATCGCCTCTCAATCGAAAAAAATGTGGAAAAAAAAAACTTTAAAAGAATGATTCGTGATAAACATTCTTGTTCAACTGTGCAAAAATTTTTTTTTAAACTTAATTTTAACATTTTTACATTCGTTGCATGTCTACTTCTTACATCAGGCAATATGATGTTAACGATTTTCATAAAACTTATTTCCAATATACAGAGAAGTTACTGGCACAAGGATCGATTATCTAGCGTTAATGGAAATGGAGTGCGACACAAATGTGGTACAACTTAATGGAAGTACATTAGAAAACTTGGCGGGAGAACAGATGTTTCCTGCGGACTCACAAAACGCTACACTTTGTGAAAGCATTGGAACCGAGACAATGTCAAATGATGGAGATTTTTCCACAGGTAAATCAGTTAAAGTATATAAAAAAAAGCTAAATTATTGGAAACAATAGCCTAGCCTTAATTGATTACTACAGATCTCGATGCCCCATCGTCTTCGCTCACATTGCAGAGCAAAGATTTACCTGGACCCTTGAATATTGTGACGAAACAATACTGTCTAACGCCTCGAACGTCGAAAACTCCAATTCGCTATCCAGGAGACATACGATCACCACATTTGAGCTCGCCCAGGACGGCTAAAAAATGCTTCAAAAAGGCACATGATACCATCGAAAACTTAAGAGAAAAAGCGAAAGTTTTAAATCTAAAAGTCCAACGTCGTAACAAGAAATTGTTGCGCTTGAAAGATGCGATGGCGGAGTTGAAAAACCGTCGTTACATCGATCATGATGTTCTTGACGAAATGATGGTAATAATTGGAACTTGATGCATGAACATTATGTGTTTCTAACATACAATAAATAACGAAAGCTTTATTAATTTGATAATTGCAGGAGTGTATGTAATCAAATGCTTGCGAACGTGCCTCCGACATAGAAAAATTAACAAATATATGTAATTTGTAGCTACTTATTTTTTATACTAATTCTAAAGCCGAAATATATTTTGATGAACAATTTTTATTCAAAGTAATATTATTGATGAATATTATTTAAAATAACATTCATTGTTATTTTAAAATTCATCAACACACAGTGAATGATACGTATTAAATACGTAAAATTGTATGCAAATTGTTGAAGAATTAGTTTTTACGATTTTTATTGCAATTTGCGTACAAAGCATGTCAATACAACAAAACAAAAAAAATGATAACAGTGTCACAATAGTAACTTCTTTGTTATATTTCCTTTTCAGAACCAGATGCCGCCAGCTTTGCAAATGTTAACGAGAAGAACTTCTGCGGCCCAAAAAAAGAAATTTAGTCCCAAAGTTAGGCAGTTTGCTATGGAACTTTAATTTTATTCAACGAAAGCTTATGAATTTCTTAGGCCGAAATTTCAGAACTTGCTACCAGCCCCGAGCACAATGCGAAATTGGTTGACCTTGACAACTGACGTACGTCCTGGGTACAGCAAAGAGACATTGGAGGCGTTGCAGAAGATTGCTCAGAAGACAGGAAAAGAAGTGAAGTGAAATCATGTTTTCGAAGCAATGAGTATAAAAAAAAGTCGAACACAAGCATGGTAGACTTTTTGGGCACACAGACATGAGAATGGAATTCATGACAGAAAATTCGCAAGAACTTGCTACTTACGCTCATGTATTCATGCTGGTGGCTTTGAATGGTGATCGGAAAGTGCCAGTGGCTTACTTTCTTACTCGGTTTTTGGTCAAACGATAGGAAACTTAGTTAATAATCTTTTGAAACTGTTGCACGAGTATCAAATTCAGGTCTCACTCTTTTACTTTTGACGGAGAAACGACAAATCATACAATGGCAGAAATCGTAGGAACGAATCTTGATTGTACTTCCGATGAATACCATCCTTTTTTTTCCATCCCGTTTCCAATGAACCCATATGGATCTTTCCTGACCTCTTCCATATGGTGAAAAACGTTAGAAACGCTGCAGCAGATAAAATTCCTTACTTTGATAATAACATCTCCCAAATCAATTGGAACCACATCATTGATTTACATGAAAGACAAAAAAGCACTGGCTTAAACCTCGGGAACAAACTCACTGATCGACACATTAGTTTTTGGGAAAATAAAATGAACGTGCGCCTTGCCACCAAAACACTAAGCAATTCGACGAAAGAGGCCTTACTATTTGTACATACAAAAGAAATGGTTGATTATGCCCCGAGTCGAAAAATCAAAGTCCTCATTTGAGCCTATTGGTGATCTTGAAGCTCATTTGAACGTTTTCAGTCTCCACAACCTCTTTCAAGCCTCTTGATAATCGTTTAGTCGTCATTTACTCCTCTTTAGCCTCTGTATATTATTTTACAACCTCATTTGACGCTCAAGAGCCTCTTCGGCCTACAAGAGCCTCACTCTCACTTTACCCGTTGTAACTTATGGCCTCTTTTAAGCCTCGTGAGCCTCGTCCGTTTGAAATAGCACCTCATTTGATCCTCTTTAGCCTCTATCACCTATTTTATTCAAAAATTAGAAAAATTAAATTTTTAATCCTGTTTTTCAATTTAACGTTACGTTTTTCTTTCAATTATGTTAGAATGACTAATCGCAGATGATATGTATCAATAAAAAACAGGAATAATTTATTGTCATTACTCTCCATAAATTATTTATTAATTTTCAAACTAAATACAGCAGTAAAGTAGTTGTTTCTATAAATAACAATATATATTCTAATTCCTCATTATTGACAGGTATATGTAGCTATATAAAGGCAGTTTTTCTATATAAAGCCAGTCATGTAAAGTAAAGACAGAATTGTGTCCTTGATTTTTTTTTGTCAAGACGATAATTCATTTATTTTTCAATTCAAAACGGTGACTTACAAATGTAACATATAAATTAGAAAAAAGTGCACACAATTAAAAAATAAATGCTTTTCATTCTACAAACTCATATAGCAAATATCTAGGCAACTTACATCATTATTTTTATTACGACCTATTATTCAAATTCTTGATTGTTCACAGGTACAGCGAGATAGAGACAATCATTCATATCCATATTCACGCACTCTTTCATTGAACGAAAAATTGATACAGCAACTATTCTGCTTGTTTCGCAGCATTTAAATAAAAATTTTTTTATATTGCAACGTACTTTATTATCGCCTTTTGCAACCAATACACTGTAAGGTACATTTTCTTGCACAATCGCAAAGTGTTGATTATTGCAAACACAGTCTTGCAAATAGCAATCGCAACAAGACATTTTTTATGAAACAGTAGACGAAGCCCAGTCTTGTGTGAACCCGTGTCAATCGTCTCGTGTGTGTTAGGTCATTTACAAATCAGTGAACATTGGTGATTAGGGTCAGAATTTCTCAAACGGGCCACCTAAATTTGATGAAAATTCCTTTTCATTTGAAAATGAATTTTTTCTATAGTGCTTACCATTACATACTAGGGTAAACCCAAACTGATTTCGCTCAAAAATTTTTTTCGTGTAAACTCTTAACAACCAAAGTTTTTCGTCATTTTTTGTTATTCAATTAATTGCGGGTGATCTAGTTTTTCGTTTTCTATGCTTTTTGCGGCAATCGAATCGTCATTTCACATAGATTTATCATGATTTTTTCTGATTCTAAAACTTTCATTTTTTAACTATATTTCCGTATTTGTTTATGACGAATTAATAAACAAATGTGTTCTTAACAATATTTTGACTAGAGAAAAAATCACATATACTTGATTTAGTTGTCTCTCATATTCCTTTGAAAAAAAAAATAGATCGCATTTTGAAAAAAGTTATTCAGTCGAAAGCGTAGTCACGCGAGCTGCTAGAGCTATGTCGTTCGTTTATGCTCATTTATTTATCACTGCGCAAATGCTTCTTGCTAGGTACGGAGCGTAGGAAGGATTTCGTGGGCAAATACATAATAGAATGAACTATTTTCAAGGATAATATACTTCTCAAACGCATCACCTAGATTAGGTTAAAATTAATTTTCTATTGAAAATACATTTTTATTGAGGTGTTTAGCATGTCAAATATGAATTCAAAAATATCCAGTAGGATAAGTTTATTGTGAACATTATTAACAATAAATTTTTTCGTGTCTATTTATCATAAAAAAATAATATCGGCGATCTAATCTGTTAAATCTTTTAATTTCCTGATCGTGATTGCATTTTTCATCAATGTCATTTCATTATGTTTTTTTCAAAGAAAAATAATGTGATCAAGTGAATTTTCTGTTACGTTGTTTTAAACAAATCTGATTTGTCAACCATATTATACCCGGCAAAAACCGCTTTCAGTGATTTTCACTTTCATTGAATTTTCATCAAATGCAGGTGGCCCGTTTGAGAAATTGGGACCCATTATCAAAACAGTCAAGTTAAGTCAAGGTTAAGTTACCACTTTGTACGAATGTAGGGATTTTCGCGGTGTTGGTTGCGTGCAATAGTACATTACGTACCAGCGGACGGAATCGAGTGATTGCAGCCGAGTGCTGCTAAATTTAGCCCGAGTTTGCATCACGAGGTCCATCCCCTGGTGCGTACCGTATTTTACTCGACAAGAGCATGGAATTTTAGCGGCTTTTGTGGCCGATAAGTCATGGCAAAAGTCTCCATGCGCCCACTAACAAGTGACGATCGCTTAAGTTTACGTATCTGTCAAAATTCATTTTCGTACCTACCTTCGCGTACTTAAGCAAAAATTTTCGCTCTTTGGTACGCGAAAGTAGGTGCGAAAATGAACTTTAGACGGTTACGTAAACTTAAGCGATCGTCATTTGTTAGTGAGCTGCATGTGGACATTTTCGCGATGGCTTAGAGGCTACGAAAGCCACCATTTTCCATGTTCGCCTCGAGTAAAAGTATTTCAAATATATACTTTACTGATGAAAAATTGCAATAAGCGCACAGTTTGAACTTTTGTGCATCAAATTCGATTAGGAGATTGAACTTATCAACCATAATTATTTCAATAATTGGTAATATTTGACAATATTACAGCTTACCTCTTTGTACAAATGAATTCGTACGTTAAACCCAGTTTTTACGAATTAAAAATATCCTAGTTTGTACGAGAACTGTCATTGAAGAGTATAACCGGATAAATTCATTGATTTCCACGGATTCGTACAGGAAATGGAATGAGAAATTGAGGTGTAGGCATGGAATTTTTTCGGGAGAAATTTATTTCAAAAATATGTGTTTAGCACATTTTCTTATTTTTTATCTTGAAACCCCTCGTACAAACTGATAAAATCAGTCATGACGTCTCTAACAGTATGGTAAAAATATCTGCCACATTGTCTTTCTCACCGTTTTTTTCTTTTTTTGTCAAATTTTTCAACCCGTTCAATGCTGCTGTAGCATTATTATGCGATACTTACTACTTTTACGATGATTGTACGACACTGTGCTAGAGTCGTATTACTCATTATAAGTGCTAGAAAATGTGATGAAACACTTTATATGTCCCTACTCACATGTATCACACATGTAAACACATTTTGCAACGGATACACATAAAAATATTTTTGTAATACAAAAAATCATACGCAAAAAAAGGTTCATATCTCGACTATCGATTTTTTATCAAGCACATTTTTTGTATTTCAAAATTTTTTTATGTGTGTCGTTACGACATGTAATTTTGATAGTCTTTTTATGTATTTACAATAACGTTTAAGGTGTTTCATCACACTTTCTTGCACTTATAATGATTAATACGACTATAGCACAGTGGTGTACAATTATCGTTTAATAATGCTACAGCAGGATTGATAGGGAAATAAATGTATAAAAAATACGCTAAATGGAAAAAAGAAGCTTTTGCGAATGAAATAAGCGAGCTTTTCATTTACGAAAAAGTACAATTTTCATATTTACGTATTTTATGTCAACGTCCGTACGAATTGCGACACGCGTTTTCCCCTACCGTATTAGTAATGTTCGAAAAATACAATTTATAAAACAATCCTACTATTCTACGCAATGTTTTTCCAAAAAAAAAAAAAATTTTTCACTTACTCCTCAGCCAAAAAAACGTCCACGCGCAATGTTTTTAACCCTTTTTTTCACTTCAATAGCAGACAAATAAAAAAAGTTTTCCTGTTTTTTGCCGAAAAGTTAAGATTTTCGTCTCAAGGTGCATTCCGAATCAACGTATGCAAGCCGGTGGAATGAAAGAGTGTTCAACGATGCAGCGTTTCGCCCAGGATGGCCGAGTTCAAATCTGACGCATATCGAATATTTGTCCAGGGTTTTTTTTTCAGGAATATATTTCATGTGTTTTTACTGTATTGTGTTTTCTCTTTCTTACAGATTAATAATATAAAATCTTTGTATATCACATCCTTCGAAGCGATGAACGTCTTCCTCTAGATTGAAAAAAAAGTCTAGAACTAATTTTTTTTTTTTCGTTTTTGGAGGTTTTTTTAACAGCTTCTCAACAGCCAGTTAGCGTGGCCTTCGTCGCATTCCTTGAAGCAGCCTTTTTGAACTCATTTGAACCTCTTGAGCCTGAAACGGACATAACTCGCGTCTAGAGGCTCAAATGAGGTTTAAAAATACATTAGAAACATAGAACCTCTTTTACCCCTCCTGAGTCTCAAATTATTTCACAGAGGCTCAAATGAGGCCTTCGATTTTTTGACTCGGGTTATGTGTTTAGAACCGCCAAGTTCTGCGGAATGATAAATAACGCCTTTGATGTTTTAAATTGCAGAGCAAGATTTATTGACCATATCGCCAAACAGCCTTTTCGAGTGCCATAACAAAAGAAAATCACAAAAAACTTGAAGAGCGAGCTGAAAAAATTAAAAAATATATTGAAAAGTTACGGAACAGGCTTGACGTCCCAGTTATGGACACTGGGCGCTAATGTGGTGTCAGGGGGTTTTCCACTTGCTTGACTAATATTTTTCAGTTGTACAAATTTTTGTGCGAAAAATATGGTTTTGAGTTTTTGTTAACTTACAAATTGCTCCAGGATGCGCTAGAAACTTTTTTTTCAGCAGTGTGCATGAGAGGAGGTTTCTCGAATAACACCACCTCATATCAGATACAGTTTGCAATGAGACGATTGCGTGTACATTTTCTTGTCGTTCAAAGCGAAAAAGGAAATTGCTCGTCAGACGACATTCCCCTTCTACAGGTAGCGTCAACCTTAAAGAGTGCTGCATCAGAATTAGGTAATAGAAACAGCGATGAACTTTTTCATTTGGTTATTGAAATTCCATCGGAATGTGTACAGGAAGCCGTTCGGTACATCGCTGGTTTTATTATTCGAAAATTTAAGCAAATAAGCAATTTGAGAACATGTATTCACTGTCTCTTCAGTCTTGAAGGTCAGCCAGGGTCGTCGACATTGATAGACATCAAAAACCATGGTTTCCTGATTTATCCATCAGAAGAAGTTCTTCATTTGTGCCTAACAATTGAAAGAATCATTCGCGGCTCCATTGACACTATTTATGTCGAGCGTTTCCCGAAAGCTCTCATTCAGCAATTGTTAGGAATAAATAAAATCTTCTTCGGTGTTGATCATTTTACAAATCATCCAGATTATCATCAAGCACTCGTGAAATTCTTAGCTAAAATGTATTTGACTGTCCGATTGCACCACGAAGATGAAAAAAAACAACGTTGCGAAATATGTCCGACGAATTCACACAAATTTAGTGCTTTTCAAAAACCAGTAACTTTTTTTATACCATTCTTGCATATGAATAACTATAAAAAATGTATAAAAAAAAATTGTTTCAAACCATAACACCTTTTGTTACTTCATTATGAATTTTCAAAATATTTCACTTTTCTAAACAACAATTTATTTCATCGATATTCCATTCATATAAAAAATATTTCCTAATAATTATTACTGTGGAAAATAATGGTTTACTCTTCTCAATATGTAAAAAATATAAGGTTTACTTATTATGAGAGTTATAACTTTAGTTATTTTTATTTCGTCAAATTACATTGGTAAAATGAGCCGTTCACATTTTTAAGTATGTATGATTAATATAATAATATAATCGAAAATAACATCATTTTTATCGAGCTAATAATTTCATTTCTTATTGAACTTTAGACTTTTAACCTTGTGAAACAGAAAGTTAATTATCAAGTACAATCATCGATCGCAAATTTATGAAAAAAATTCGAACAGGGCGCTCTAGTCGTGACTACGGTACTGATTAACGTTACTCCACCGTCATCTTAGGAACATTATCTACCACCGAAATGAATAGGCATTAGCAGTCCATGTACTATATGGTATAAGACTTATGTGTGCTTAAGTTTAATGGCTTTTCCAAAAAACGAGCTGGAAAAAATTTTTTTTGCAAAATTGACTTAATTCAGCATAAAATTTGGAAAATCATTAAGAGCAAATGCCGAAATTGATGCAATTTTTTTTTAAACAATGTAAAAGTTGTCAAGTGACAGATGAAAAGTTCGTACGCAAATCAATAAAAATACGTAGTAGATAAGCTATGGGAATAGCTATCTAAGGATTTTCCGCAAATTTTCCGGAATTTCCGCAGTTTTTCGTGATATTCAGCAAGTTTCCCGCGGTTTCCCACCCCTGTAAGCAGTTTTCCACCCCTTTTGAGCAATTTCCCACCCATTTTTCGCAGATTTTCCCCCACCCTTAGGAAACAAAATGGCGTCTAAAATCCAAGATGGCTGCCAAAATCCAGAATTGCGTCAAAAATAAAAAATGCTGTCCAAAATCCAAAATCTAAAATGGTGGCCAAAATCCAAAATGGCGTCAAATATAAAAAAATGGTGGCTGTCAGTAAAACAGAGAGTGTATTTATTGCCGGTAAGGTAGGGGCGCGGTCGGTCGTGTTATCTATTAGTGAAACCTCCTGTCGGAAATACCTCCTGTCGGTAATACCTCCTGTCGGTGGGCTTTTTTCAATGAGTTTTTTTTCTAGTTTGTTATTTAGTTCGATTTTTTTTTTTGGTTTATTTTTTGGTTTCGTTTTTTTTTTGTTTTCTTTTTTTTTTTTTAATTACATTCGTTTTATTTTCACATTTCAAATTACAATGTTCATCATAATACATTCAGTTACTGAAAGAAAACTCACAGGCGTTGAATTTTCCTCCAAAAAAACGGAAGTTCACTGAATTCTTCGACTTTGCAAAGTCTTCAATTTTCCACAGCTCATTTGGATCTTCTTGTAGAATCTTGCAGATCCTTTCTTGCAGAAAAACCTCGAATTCTGAATACAGAGTGATGATAAATTTAGGCCTAAATTTGGTAGCAATGTAGCGAATTTCAGTCACAGCATAGCTTTTATTGACTTCCAACTCGGCAACCTTCCGCGTCGAGAGAAAACTCTTCACACGAGCTACTTGGTTAAGCTTCGAGAAGTCCATGTTGCTTGTCTAAAAATTTTCTTCAGACTGACGCTTAGGCGCTCGCGTATCCGTATATCAAATGCTAGGCAATTACGTCATCACGACGCGCTCAAACACCCCTTCGCGCCCTTTGTTGTGAGGTTCAACCACAAGAGTAGCCCCTCCATTTTTTTTTTTTTTTTGTTTTACAATCTTTTACATTTTTTATTCTTCTACTATCTTTCACAATCTTTTACAAATTTTTTTCTTTCTTACACATGCTACAATCCTTAATCATAGGACGTATACCAACATCATCTTCACTAGTTGAATTCCAATGTTTTTTGCATAGTCTGCAAGCCATGAATTCTTTGTAACTTTGCATATTTAGTATCAACTTTTCCCAAGCTTGAGCGATACACTTTTTCCGGAAATAAAGTAAAAATTCTCGTGGCAGTGCAGCGATATCCTCAGAATCCAACTTGTGCAGCCAGTTAGCATATGAGAGTAGAGTAAATGATCTCTTCGTTGATGGTGTATCGCCAAATTTTTCCATTAACCACATCCTGAGGCGGCGGGCGTTTTCCGTGGCACAGTGATGATCGTAGACAGGTCGATAAAAATTGTTGTAGGGGCATGCAGAGACTCGCAAATCATCCAGGGATGGGCAGCCCATATCCATCAAATTGATTATGACCGCATTTGTGTACTGCTTCAGCCAACGCTTTTTGTCCAATCCTTTTATGAATACAAAGCTGGCATCCTCGAGTTGATTCTTGAGCACTTGGTAGAGTTCCTCGTATAGCACATCTCCAGAGTTCCAAGGTATACCATGATAGTTTCGCGTTAGCCACAAATTAGTCGCCTTTACTTTCGGAGTCAAACCATCCCAGGCACATGGTGACTTGAATAACGTCACGACAGCGTTGGCGTTAAAGGGCTCAAGCTTTAATACTGCCAGCTCCTTGACGATAAACGTACTTTGCACGGAAAATCCTTGAACGTCCACGATGTACTTCATCTCGGTAAACTGACGCACTCTCGCGTATACACCTCCTTTTAAACCTACCGCCACCACCACCACCATAAACACCACCACCACCACCACTAACTCATCAATTCTTCAACTTCATATACTTCACATCAGGCTTTTTCTCGTCCTTCTCCTTTTTATCCGACACAGGCTTATACTTGTCAGACAATTTATCTTCATTTAAAAGACAGCGACGTCCATCGTTTGACTTGTCCATTGTAACTGAGTAAAGTAGAGTAATTATCTTTATTTATATATACTTGATTATGCATATAAACATAACCTTAAATATAATCGATAACGTTGCAATGTAACAAGTATTGTTCAACAATATAAAAGTTGCAATCAAGAGCTGCTATGCTCTTGCAAGTACGTACAGCACATGCGCAGTAGTTACAATCAAAGGTTTTATAATTTTTTGACAATTCCGCTGATTGGCTGATATTCAACTACGCGATCGTGTGTAATGAGGCAATAAGCCGCAGTTTGAGCTGGAATATTCACGGCTGATTCAAACTCCAAACGAACGTCAACTGATCCTGTAATGAGTGACTCGTTTTGTTTAGCACAATCCATGACTACGAGAGGCGCTAGATCCTTGAATTGTACTTTTTTTAACAATGGAGCATTTTCCCTGCCGTAATAGGATGATTGAAAGTTGGAATACATTTCATACAACGCTGCGAATTGATTACGCTCGAAATTGATATTCAGATTCGTGAATGGATAACATTGCGAGTTGAGATAGAGCTTGATGTCGCGCAAAGCGCAAGTATCAAAGCCGCTTGTGTTTGCTCCACGAGCATTTATCCGCCCTGTTCGGAATCCTTCAATGACGTATCTCGGCTTTTCCAGTTGAGTCGTTGTTTTAACACTCCACACATGCTTGGTAGTTGTAGGCAGCAAAGGATATTCATAGAGTTCCCAGCTCCTGAAGCTCATAGCCATGGTAGGATCGATAGCGAGGTAGCTAAGCATTCGAATATTTTCAATATCCGACACTTTCACGTACGGCAACATCCATATGATTTTGCTGAGGGTTATTAAAAACTCCTCTGGAACTGCAGGAGCTACAACCGCTGTCTGCTGGATAGCGTTGACGTCTATGTTAGCTCGGAGAATGATGAGCTCATGTTTAGCGTTGACGATGATTCGTTAATAGTCCTCAGCGAATCCAAAGAGAAATTGCAGTGGGATACATATATCGAAATATCCGTGATTGTCCACCAACGATCTCGTGTCGTCGAGAATCCATCCTGCATTTCATATCACGTCCTTTTGATACGGACTTTGTGAGATGAAGGCTTTCATAGCAGTTTTTCAACGTTTTTCACCCTTTCAATCTCCATGGCATTCAGCTCGTAACGAATTTCCTCAAATAGGTAGGATATACCATAATTGACTATAGATGTATGAACGACATCAGCTACGTCAGCTTTCGTTAAACGTCCTTGAATATGCAGCGAACTCTTGCTTGGTAACATGTACGAATCCTGGTTCTGTACACTTATGCGAATTTCATCGTTGTTGTTGTTCGTCGACGACGCGTACGGTTGATGCGCGTGTACTTCGTACTGCGCTATTGCCTCGTCGAAGACGATCTTCTTCTCGACAGATAACATGGTATCAGGCAGATGAAACAGCAGCAAATTTTAATCTCAAACCGAGGCTTCTCAGGAACTGCACGTTCTGTGGTGTGAGCACTTTGAGAGGTTTGTGCCGACTGATGACCCTTGCACATGTTGCTGGACTTTTATACTCTCCGTAGACGATTCCCATTATTCACCTTTTACATGTAATCTGATAGTGATGATTTCTCCTCGAAAATTCACCAATTGTTCGTCTTGATCCAGAATGCGGAGCTGCAGGTGATGTATTGCCTGCATGGTGATCGGATGATAAATGACTTGTGTTGTTATTTCAATAATCTTATATCCTGGTGGCACTACGGAAAAAACTCGTGAATGGTGTGCACTCGCCACTCGTTGATGTACGCTCCCGTAGTGATGTTGCATTCGACGCGCAAGGCGTTGACAGCAAGTATTCTCACCGGTGATTAAGACTCGTGTACAACGTCAGTCTTGAGAATAAGCGGATCGAAGCCTAAAAGTTTTCCAATAGAATCTTTTGGTTGAAAGTCGATAGCTCGATTACATTTGATTTCACTGCGCAGCGTGCTACTATTGGCTTGCATATGAAGCTCGATATCCGACCGCAACACTTTCTTCAGGTAACACTCGATGCTGTCCAACTCGTAGCTCCTCGGAGGTATGGTAAACACTCTACCGTCAACGTAAAACTTGTTGCTACCAACGTCGAGGTTGGGGATCGAATTGAAAGTCAATAGTTCGACCAATCCTAATGAATAATTTTTCCGGCGTGACACTTCAATCGAAGGAAAATAGTGTGCCTCTAAGACAGACGATGTTCCCGAGAGGGTCAGAGTCAGTGTATCCATGATGGTTGCCCGTTGTCGACTGATACTCACACACTTGCAACACTTTTATCGAGTAAAAACATGAGACACATGTGTCCGCAAATAATTTGATCATAGTTTTGATACTGATCACGATTATATAGAATAATGCTACCGACACCGAAATAATCTACAAGTTCTCGAGGTGGTTGTAAATTACCAAAGCTGTCGAAATACACGATTTGATTGCCGGTTTTCCGATATGCAATCCAATGAGTTCCATGACCATTTTTATCGTCTAGATTAATGATGGAAGCTTCGTATTTTTTTGGTCCATTTTTCGGTAAATCATTACGCATGTACACACCTCAAAACGATGGTATTTTCAACATTTTTGCATATTTCGACAAATCTTTATCAGTAAGTGCTCGGTGTGGTAGCTCTACACGATTTTTAAATGCAGTCTTAGTCTAGTTCTTCATGTTTTTAAATACAATCCTTTTCCCACGGCGATTGATTCCATTTTGAGGTTATGTCGTCTTGATTCATCCAATTGCCGCTTGGCGGCTCTGGCATCGTTGATAGCTTTAGTGACGCTCGCAGCGCCACCTGCCGAAGCTCCTGTTGCACTTAGTCCCGCGAACAAAGGAAGTAGCAAAGCAGGTAATATGTTGCCAACTTTACTGGGTACAGGTAGTGTACGTGGTACTTTAATTTTCTTCTTTCCTCCTGCTTCTTTCACCGCAGCTCGTGCAGCTTTCAATGTCGATTGTACTGAACCTGTAGCCTTAGCTGCCACTTTCACTGCGTCGATGACTTTTCTCAAAGTAACCTTTTCTTTCTTTGCTTCTTTCCTGACTTTCTTTACCACTTTCTTCAATCCCATACCGAGTTTCTGCTTAACTCCCATGATACCAGCTACATCAAGAGCTGCAGTTTTTTCACCAGCTCCCGAATCTTTAGCAAGAAGACGTTCGATAGCTTTTTCCGCAAGAACTTTATCAGCTTTTTGTCTTGCTGTAAGATTAGTATTTTATGAATATGCGATATCGTGCTCCTTGCACGCTGAATCAAGTGGATTGATTCGACGATCCCCACGTTCTATCCTTTTAGCAAGTTTAGTACCTGGATCACAAAATTGATAGCCAGGAATGTGAAGTTCAACAAGGAGCTTGTTGATAATAGTGTTGACGAGTCCGCTTCCTTTCACTGCGATTACTCAACTGAGCTCGTGGCTATAAATACGCGGTATTTATAAGTTTTCGAGTCAGGCACTGACAGATCGTCATGGAGTTTACACCGCAGAACGTCAAGTTACCTGTTGTAAACTTTGATAATGAGGTAGAAAAGCGGGAAAAATTCAAACGTCATGGAAAACTTCTACCGAATACTGTTTGCGCAATTATATGCGGTCCTTCAAATTGTGGTAAAACTAACGCTCTGCTTTCACTTATTACACATCCAAACGGGTTGAGATTCGAGAACGTCTACATTTGCTCGACATCACTCGAGCAACCTAAATACAAGTACTTGGAAAAAATCATTGAACCGGTCAAAGGAGTAGAATATTTTCCGTATAACGACAACAAACAAGTCATTAGTGTTGAGGAAGTCAAACCAAACTCTGTAATGATATTCGATGATGTAGCTTGCGAAAAACAAAATAACATTCGCGCGTACTTTCGCATGGGGCGACATCGAGATATAGACAGTTTTTATCTCTGTCAGACTTATGCGCGCATTCCTAAACACTTGGTACGAGAAAATGCTAATATACTTGTACTTTTTGGTCAAGACGATATGAACCTGAAACATGTGTACGATGATCATGTAAATACTGACATGACATTTGCACAATTTCGAGATTTATGTGCAGCATGTTGGAGTGACAAGTATGGGTTCATTGTCATTGACAAGGATAGCGAACAAGGACGGTACAGAAAAGGATTCGATTGCTTTGATACTATGAATAAAAGTGTTTTCGTGGCAACTACATCAGTGTTGTCGAAACGTCGAAAGAAGATGGAGCGTAAAGATGTACTACACCACATCGTGCAAGCCAGTAAAGCTATTCGTTGAAACATCGTCTGCTGAAACGTTGAAAAGCTGCAGTTGAGACTCCGATGCGAGAAGTGTTCAAGCCCATCATTGATCCACTACAGTCATTAGCTAGCAAACTAATTGACCTGAAGATGGAATCAGTCAAGAAGGAGAAAGCTAAAGAAGAATTACCTAAAATGGGGGATAATGATACATTTGAACCACAGAGTGAAAATTTCGAAAGCTTCGATCATACCATCGGTAACCAAACATTTGCGCCGAGTATTGTCAGTTTCCCAGCTGCTGCTGACACTCTGAAGAAATACTTGAACATGATGAAGAACAAGGACGAGCAAAAGAATCTCGACATGCGGTATGGAGTACGATTGTTGAAAAGTGGATTGCATATTGGAAACGAGCTGATCAGTTTCGCAGAAAACACTGTTCACGTAGGGACTGAGGAGTTTGAGAGAACACCAGGGCTTATTGAACTGTTGTTCAAGAAAATACTAAACAGTTTGATTGTAAATAAAAATGACGTGGAAAACTATAAGAAAATCGTCCGACTCACAAATGCAGCTCTGTGCGATCGGGATTGGACGATTTTGTTGATGATGTAATATCAGAGCATGGAATAGCTTTTTGTATTATGAAACAAATGCAGATAGAAAAAATTGCGAACCTGACACGAGTCTTCGTGTTGGTAGTAGAGATTGGAAATATCTCACATACATTGCTGACAAGAAAGTGGGTACAGGTTTACAATGTGATTAATCTTGAACGTAACATCGATTATGTGCATTGGGATGATCTCAACGAACTCGTCGATCGCTTGCAACTTATACTCGCGTCACAAGCTGCTGGCAACAACAGTCATACCCACGAAATCAACTCAATCGTTGAAGAACTTAGAGAAGCTGACATTATATATTAAAAATCTTAAAGCTTGGTACCTCATTCACGAGTGAGACAATGACAAGTGTAGACGTGTTTGGGAGACACATAATCAAGAATCGGGAAATACGTGGACCTCCTGGTATTGGATTCAAGTTGGCCCCTGAAGGTCATTACGATCTCCAACATAAAAAATTAGTCAACTTTGCGAAGGGTCATTACGAGAGAGATGGCGCTTGCTATCAAAATATTATCGATTTCGAAGAAGTGCTGACAATTGAAATTAACCAACTGAAAAATGTGATTGAGAAAGTAGAAAAATCGTTAGAAACCTTAGCTAAGATGTATCAAAAGCATGTGACTGAAAACTCGGCAATCATTTCCAAACTGCAGCTTCGTATAGAGCGCATAGAGAGGGAAGTGTTTAACGATGTTACGCCCCAAGAAGATTTCTACGAATTAAAGCTAGTATACAAACGCACCTCATTCATAACCACCCCGAACGTCGAAGAGATGAAAGAAGCTCTAGTGGAAGAACTCCATAAACCTGCACGGAGAAATCATCGTCGTCGCCATGTTGATATACGAGGACTCGATGAAACGTGGCAAGCTCATCTCGTAGACATGTCCACCTACAAAGATAAAGGCTACAAATTCCTGCTCACCTTCATCGATGTCTTCTCCAAGTACGCGTGGGCTGTACCAATAAAATCCAAAAATGGACCCGACGTTACCGCTGCTATGAAGACTGTGCTCCAGGATCGCCAACTCAAGATTCTACACGTCGATCAAGGCAAAGAGTTATACAACAAGGACTTCAAGGCACTCATGAATCATCATCGAATCAACATGTACTCTACATTCAGCGGCATGAAGGCGTTCATTTGCGAACGTTTCAATCGTACACTCAAGAACCAGATGTGGAAACGGTTTTCCCTAAAAGGACATTACAAATGGATCGACATCTCACCTGATTTGCTATCGAGTTACAACACCACCAAGCATCGATGAATTAAGATGAAGCCAAAAGATGTTACTGCAGCTGATGAAAAACGTCTGCTTGATGAAATTTATCATATCGAGCATCAGAAAGAGAAGAGCAAATTCAAGATCAGTGGCAAAGTCCGGATCAGCAAGAACAAACATGTTTTTGAGAAGGGATACACCCCCAATTTGACAACGGAAATATTCACCATCGCTGCTGTAAAGTCAACTCATCCCGCGACCTACAAACTCAAGGATCATCAGGACCAGCCCATCGAAGGAGAATTCTATACCGAAGAACTTGCCAAAGTGAAACATCCGGATGTATATCTCGTTGAAAAGGTATTGCGCAGGCGTGGAAATAAATTATATGTAAAATGGTTAGGGTTTGACAGTAAACATAATAGTTGGATAAGTGAATTAGACATGTAATCAATAAACGTTTGTTTGTACATACATTTAGCCTTTTAATTTACCCTTTACACATTGAATGTTTTTTCATTCACCATGATATACCGGAAAAAGCTATCTAAGGAACAATTTCGCATCACCCAGGAGGTATAGCTCATGATGGGTTTAATTTTTACGTGGTATCCCCAGTAGGCCTAGTCCACGACCTATCTATTTTTCGTTTCATACAGATGTAATATTTAAAGTTTTACCTTAATCATTAAGAAATAATCACTACTAAATAATACTACTTAAACTACATTTCCTCGTCGATATTCATCAATTTCCTTATTTGTCTAGAGCAATATTCATTAGTATTTACAATTCCTCGTCGACATCCATCAATTCTCTTATTTTATAGTGGCCGTGGGCCAAAGTGTCCGTGGTGTTTGATAAAATGTATCTTTTATGGTCGGATGGATTGAGCGCCAGTTTCGTTTGTCGTATAGTTTGAATCTCATGTAATCGCGTTCGAAAAAATTGTTGTGTCCGATATTCGATGACATTTTCATATAAACAATTGACATAATCATTGAATTCCAAAGTTTTTGAGACCAATGAACACTTGACTCATTTAGCTTTTTTTATTCTATTCTCTCCCTCAACTCGTACACTATACATTTTGCTGTGAAGTCTCACAAATTCAGTAATGATTTTACCATTGCATTCGTCGATCATGAGCCCAACAACTTTCTTGTTTTTCAGCTCAATGCCAAAACGGTTCTGCGATTGATAATCTGAAGTATCGAAATAATCAGAATTGTCTTTCATTAACTGATATGGATCGAGATTCGTCAATTCGTAAATCAGACTGTCTGTATCTGTGTATAAAAGTTTCGCGTATGTCTAAGGCTGCATGAAATCATAATGAAATGAATACAAACAAGTTTTTAACAGGTCAAGGACGTAAGGTCCAATATAAATGGGTTTGTTCATGGTGACTTGAATACAATCGAGTTTGATTGCCACCAAGTTTTCTTCAAAAATCGCGCACGAGTTGACATTGGGTTTGGCAATTAGAGCTTCCGCTCCATATCTACCTGGTCACTGTGTTACTAGTTTAATGTCAATGCGCTTTCTGACATCTTCCATCGTTTTTCCGTACACTGCATTATTCATCAATTGGAATAAATTTTTTTCAAACTCATTTTTCGCTTTTTTACGCAACTCACTGTTCAGATCAATATTAGATTGAAGCCATTTTGATTGTTTGAATTTTAAAATCCTATAAATTTCACTCAAAACGAGTCCATGATCTAATGTCTGCATTAAATTCCGATTGTAAATCACGTATCGGGTTTTTGATTCCAAAGTTGTAATTAATTTAGTTTGCTTGAAGCCAGGAGGTGTTTTGTGTTCAGGACAAAAAGGTAAGTCATTGTGAGCGTCATGTAAAGTTTCCGGATACTCTAGATCTACTTCTAGGATGTAACCTTTATCCACGTCATCAGCTACATCCCGTTTGAAATTTTGCTTGAAATTTTCAACCCACTCAAATTCCCCGTGATGCAGGTATTGGGTCATGGCCCAACCATACAAATTATTAACATCGTAATACATGATATATTTACTATCCTGCTTTAGATCGTTGTTGGCTTCGAAGTATGGATTGTTTGCTCGGGAGTGGCGATTGCTGCACTGATTGACACCTCCTCGAATTCCGCGTTCGATGAAGAGTAGGTGGTCAATGTCGACGAGGAGTTGGACCTCTATTCCTGTATGTTTCAGCATCGCTTCCTAGCTAAATCCTAGAAGTGTGTAGTAGTGGGCTGGGTCCAGGTCGTACACTCGCAAACAGCTTTCCCGGAAGTTTTCAAACACGTCAGCGAGCAGGGAACGTCAGTCTTGAGGTACAAGTCAGAGTAATCGCCCAGAGTTTCGATGTTGAATGATTTCCATACCTCCTGTGCATATCTAGAACATAAAAATGAATAAATTAACATTTTACTTAAAAAATCGATCGTTTCAAGGGAGTTCAGATCATTAATATTACCTGCAGTCTTTGTCGCAGATGTGACTGTCTGTCAAGGTGTTGTAAAATGCTTTCTTGGGTGAAAGTTGCTCTTCATCGAGCTTTTCCCAAGAGTCGAGATACTCGTATGGGAAAACTCCTTAATCCATGAGAAGCTGTAGTCGATTATCCTTAAGGTTTGGAAATTCTCGCCGGACGATGAACTTTTTGTCCGCGTCGAGGTATAAAGCCAGCTTATCCAGAGAGGAGGCCATAAAGCGTAAGGAATCGATTAATCGCAATGAAGTTTTGTCCTCTTTGATGTATTTCGTGAAAGAAATGTACCACTCCATGGTCTGCGGTTTTAAGGTGACATTTCCCTCGACGCATTTGGCGATTTGCTTGACTATGAGATGGCTATCGTAGCCACTAAGGTTGTGGAAAATTATCTGAAATGACAGTTAAATATTACATTAATAATAATCATTTATTCGAAAAAAAATTTTTTTCATTTATTTATTGATTTATTTATTTATTTATTATAAAGTTAATTATTGATTCATTCATTTATTTATTCATTTATCTATTTATTTTTTCCAGGAAAAAAAAAAATGAGAAACACTCACCGGTATCGTAAGAGAATCACGATATTGAAGGTTGCATTTGCTGTGAGCGGTGCCTCGAAATTCTCCCATCAAGTGGCAGTGGTCACGTACTTTTATGTCAACCTCCTTCTCAATCTTCTTAAGGAAAGCCTGCTTACAGATGTGACAGATTGATGCGTTACGCCACAATTGTTGTTGTTCTGGTATGAGCTGTTTCATAGGCTCGGAACGATCCATTTTCTCCTTCACTCGATGGGATAGGACGACTAGCTCCTCGGAAAGCCATTCTGCAGGGTTTGGACCGCGGTAGCACTTGTACATGGACTGATCTTCGTCGTAGCTGCATCTGATGTAGTAGGCCTCACTATGTGCCTCGTGAATTTGTATCACTTTGGTGTTTTCTTCGCTCCGTGAATCAACTTTTTTGATAATGTATTCAAAGTCTGCATACACGACAAATGGTACTTTCAGTTTATTTTTATCGTTGATGAACTTGATAGTGTCTTTTCCTTTTTCGGGCAATTTGACTCTGCACTTGTTCACTTCTCTGCAGTCAATGTCATGGGCAGCCAACTTTTCCGCTGTTATAAAATAATGTCGCACATTTGTCGCAAATGTGATACTTTGCTTTATGATTTGGTAGTTGTCTCCACACCAAGCGAGCAAGATCCTTGATCCAGACGTAATGGAAAATAAGGGGTTCACATTCCTGGTCACCTTGATCGTCTTCTTCAATGTAGTAATTTTGAACGAGTAAAAGGTTCACGTGTTGATCTCTCTTCTTCTCAGTCACATGGATTGGCGCAACGATGTAGTTTTCCTTCCTTTTTTCCAATATATACACATTGACTGACACGGGATTTTGTTTCTCAAACACTTTAACTTGTTTTGGTGTTACAGGAAAAGTAATTCCGTCGAAATTCAATTTACTCGCGTATCTTTGATAGTAAGAGAGTCGACCGGGATTTTTAACTGTTTTATCGACCGGATGTAACGCGGATAACACTACCCACTTAAAACATTCGTCATCAAAGTTTTTGACGTTCAGGCAGGCCTGCCTTCTTTGAATGGGTTGAGGGAGTCCAACGTAAGAGCTTCCACGCATTGGATCGTACTTGTTCATATAAATTGTGAGGCTGATGATTCTCCAGAGTGTCCAACCGGAACCCTTTTGATGGAACTCTTCAATGTCTCGAGGTAGACGATCTTGAACGTGTCGGAGAAACCACTCTGCCAGGTCCGTAGTTGCCATTATCGGAGCCGTTTTTGTGAAGAAGCTCTTGATTTCTGTTACTTCTTTATCGTCCTTGGCAACGGTAAACTCGGTGTCGAGAACAGCGTTGACTTTAGGGCATTTTGTCTCTGGAGAACTTCTTCGACTTTGGCCGAAAAGATGGTTTGCGATTCTACCAGAAAGTCGTTGATGTCCAAGTGGCGTAGACTTACAATCATTCCGGTTTGAAGGTTACGATTGAAAGCGGTCTCAACGTCATTCCAAGCGACGCGCGCTAAACCGGCACCGCGCACTATGAATTCACTCAACTCGCGATAGTAGCATTTCAAGTGTGTAATGAGTCGCGTACACTGTAACTTTACAGTACTTTTTGATTGTCGCGCTAGACCTGTCAAACGTCGCACACACACATCAGCTTCTTCGATCAAGACTGCTGCCTCGGAAGCGATTACCGGACGTTTCGACAGAAGTCGCACTTGGCAACGCACAACATCTTTAGCCGAATCAATAGCCATTATGGCGGTCGCGAGAAAATTGACTCAGTCTGAGTGGAACGCCGTATTTATAAACTACAACGCTGACATCACCATACTTCACTCAGATAATCATAAGCTTAACTCTAAAAATTCTTTATTTTCCGCAATTTCCGCAATCTCAAGAGCAATTGTATCATTGGAGAATAAATCGCAAAAATCTTAAAGCATCTTCATGTTTTCAAAAACCACATAATTTGTTATAAAATTTTCACAAATTTTTTTAATGTCGTAGCAAAGAAACATGTCTGAGACTTGAAATAACTTCAAAACTGTTGTGATTGGAGCTTTATCCAATTTGACTTCACCTGTGTATATAGCAATTAAGAGAATTTCAATTACTTTACATGAAAAATTATTAATATTTCATCGATTTTCTTGCACCTCCTTCTAACAATGCTCAAATAATGTACTGAAAAACTCACACCTGGCAAGCAAAATATTTCGATGAACTTTGAAATTTCGTTCTGGCGTCACAATTGTGAAATCTGACAATTTTTCACTCAAAAGGAGCGTATGGAAACTTTGAATCACTGCTGAATTATTTAAAGAAGGTTGTAAATATTGTTTAACATCAAACTTAACTTTTACATCAAATTTCAACGAATCTAGGATGACTGCAGGATCAAGATCAATGCTCAAATTTTTTGGGTTAAACACAACATTATTTTCAGATATCCAAATATAACTTGCTGATAAAACTTGTGCAAATATACGCCACTGACGTCCACAATATTGGTCACTCACTCCGTGACATAATAAACGCGGCTGAACAGTGTCTTGATCAATTTGCGTTAACTCGAGCCACCAATTAAATCCGCCGCAAAGTTTTTTGGGTGTAGATTGCTTTTCACCGACTTCAATCTTTTAATAGCGTTTGCTCCAGCTTACTGAATACATTTGATGAACATTGTAGAGTGACTGACTGTTTAACGGAGCGCGGAATTTTGAAATGATTCGCGATCATGTCAAAAATGTGACTGACTGATGATGGGGAAATCAGGGGATATTATATAGATGAATGATGACGTCACCTTTAGACCACCCTACCCGATATGAGCCAGAGATGTTGACTTTGAGATTGGTAGAAGAAATTTCAGTCTTCGTAAATAACATTTGTGAATTAAAGAATCGAATTACTTATGTATAAAACTTTCTTTGCAGACGAGAGTGTCATATAAAAAGTATGCGACAGACTTAACACCATGATTTTATAATCTCTTTGCGGGGAAGTCATTTTATAAACATCACGTTCATGCAGATAACAAAACCCATAAATTTTGCCAGCGTAAAAGGAGTCAAATCGTAAACGAATGATACTCGCTCAGGAACCAAGAAATAAGATTATAAGATGTTGACTTTAAGATTCGTAACAGAAGTTTTAGTCTTCGAAAATGAACCACTGTTAATAATCGAATGCCTCTCACTCCCTATGCAGGTGAAGGTGTCAGATAACAAGTTTACGACACCATGGTATTCTAAACTCCTCACAAGGAAGTGATTTTAAAAATATCAGGTTCACGCAGATAACAAGATTCATAAATTAGACCACAATAGAGGGGAACAAATTTTGTTTGTATAAACGATCGGACGTAATTTCGGTGACGGTTGAATCACATCTACGCATAAAAATGATCAAAGTACTTCTGGGTGGTTTTATTCAAACGTTTTGAAACCAAGCGAGTTTCAACTTGCCATTATGACGTCAACGAAGCGTATTTGAACGTGTCGTTATGACGTCAGCCCTTTGGAATTCTACGCAGCTAAGATTATCAAAATATCGATAATAAAAGTTCATTATTTCCTACAAATACGTCCTACGGAGAAAAAAGAAAATAAATTCTGGCAATTTCGTAATATTGTTCATCTCACTAAATAGTCTGGCGAACAACATTTTCAACGTAGTTTTAAATGAATATTTCGAGGGTTCCCAATGACGTTGTTTCCGTCGCTCGAATAGATAAGGCGGTGCAGTGTTTATGAGTTCGCGCGGCTGGTGATCGTTATCTCCCCCAAATATCTTTAATAGATTTTAAGGTATGACTGAGAATATTATTTTCAAGTTCGGAACTACGCGTTTTTCAAATCGATTTTATTCAATCTACCAATTTTTTGAGGTAAGTTTTTTTCGGGGTAAGGGAAATAAGTAAAAAAGAGGTGAGGAAAATCAAGTAGTATGTAAGAGAAACCGTAGGAAAATATTAGGAAAATGTTATAATTTAGGGAAATGTTTTGCTGACATCCGCCATCTTGTACTTTGTCCGTCATCTTGGATTTTAGACGCCGTTTTTTATTTGGGCCGCCATTTTGGATTTTGGCAGCATTCTTGGATTTCAGACGCCATTTCGTTTCCTAAGGGTGGGGGAAAATCCGCGAAAAAGGGGTAAGAAATTGCTCAAAAGAGGTGAAAAACTGCTTACAGGGGTGGGAAACCGCGGGAAACTTGCTAAATATCACGAAAAACTGCGGAAATTCCGGAAAATTCGCGGAAAATCCCGGGAAATTCGCGGGGAGGGGTGGACCAATCAAGGTGCAGGGGGCGGGGCCTAGGGGTGAGGGGAGGGAAAAGGCGGACCAATCAGGGTGCAGGGAGGGTGGCCTGGGGATAGGAGGAGTGGGGGATCACGTGATGGGAGTAGGAGTGGGGGGCCTTATCCCCATAGCTCATATACTATCCGTCAAAATGAAAGTCCTACGGTAGTGATATTGAAGTATGACGTTCATTGCATTAATTTTTTAAGTTATGAGGTGATTTTATGCATAGCAATAAACAGTTTCATGTTCACAAATAAAATACAAAAAGTAGGGTAAGGTGTATCTCTCATTCTGACAATTTGAGTGACTGCGTGACATTTAATGAGTATTTGTGAGTATTTATCCGATGTTTCCGAAGGGAGATCGGAAATGTTCGTTGAACCTCGAGTATATTCGGGTAAGTTCGTTAGTGAGTGAGTAGCACGCAATGTCATTGGTCAAACAAATAACACGATTACACGATACATAGTTTCATATGTGTAAAACAAGGGTGTAGTTAGAAATATATAGAACCGTGGACAACCTAAACAAATTTCTTTGTTTTCAATTTCCTATGCTGACGTACGTCGATTTTGAAAAAAAAAAGAAATTTTTTTTTCCTCGCCGGAAAATCCGCGACACTAAAATTTTAAGTTCACAATATTCTTACGAGAGAAGACTGTGCGGCATTAAGGTCTTCATTAAGTTAAGAACGCTCGAAGGGAAGATTACTAGACTTAATTTTTTTTCAAGTTGAATACAAGCCTTTCAAGTGTTTCCTTCAAATAACTTGAAGCATGTAATCATACCGTCTGAATTTTTTTATTACTTGACTAAATATTTTTTTAGTATAAAAACAATTGAAAATAATGCGCTGTGATGAACGAAATACGAGATCGACGTTTATTGTGTTATGAAGTGTAATGTCAAATCAGAACATCCTTCCACAAAGTTCCTTGGAAATGAAGTTTATTTAGGTAAGTTGGTATTTCAGTGAACTCATTTCACAAGCAACACACGAATAGACTGTTAAGAGATAAGGATTTCACATAGTTAAATTAACAATAAACTGAAAACATCTCTTTACTACGCTTTTCCTTATCCAACCTTCATCTTGACAGATCATAAAAATCAATCTAATAATTTTAGATATAAAAATGCTTATCAGTATACATATGACCAAACCCAAACCGAGTGTCGACGCGGAGCGAAGCCTGCGGGTGCCAGCTAGTTTTATTTAATAATAATAATAAGTTTGAAGATTATTCATTGCGAAATTCGAAATTTGAAAATGATAAATGAATATCATCCGCCCGAATTTCAACATTTTTATTCTTTTTACTACTAACTATTATAAAACTAACAAGCGTATCAAATATAGAAATAACTAAATAGATTACATTTGTATACACTGCGGTGGTGTATAATCATTTTTCAAAAAAAAAAAAAAAAAAAAAACGAATTTTTAATGTTCGAAAATGTATAAATGGAGAAAATAAATGTTTCTCCCCTTCAAATTTACAGACTTACACACTAATAAACATTACCAATAAAAACGTTTTACATGACTTCAGGGAGTAAATCGTAGTTAGGAGGTCTTATTTATTTCAAATACTCAAAAAGAACAATTGAGGGCGTGAAAAGCATAACTGCCTCCGACGCTCGAACTAGCTTAGCCTAGTAGGCAAGGGAAGGGATGACGCGCCGATCTCGCGGCTCTCCGCGATCAAAATTGATTCAGAACGAAATTTTAAATTCGCCACATCTTCGTTAATAATAATCAGATCAAGCTAATTTTTGTACAAAAATGCTTGTAAGGCTTCAGCACTTCTTGCGAAATGATTCGTATGGTGAATTTTATACAACAACTATTCATTAATTATCAAATAGGCCTCTCCAATGAGGATTGGGAGAATTCGGTTAAAATTTGAAATTTGCCGAAATTTTCATTCCGGCATGATATTTTCGAATGTATGAGAAAAACTTCTGCATGAACATTTTTACCAATTTAAAAATCTAAATCAAGTTTATCCACCAACAAGATCGTGAGCGTAACTGCTTCCGAAGCTCAGAGGAAAGTCTTTTATTATCTGATTTTAACTTTTTTGGCATGAATTTAAAAATATCACGAGTTGAAAATTGCAAATTGTAGTCATGCAATGAATTGAATGCGCCACAACTTACTTGAAGAAATTTACGTTTCAAGTTATTGCTTTTCTTATAAAAAGTAAAAACTTGCATTTTGGAACTTCTAATATCATATTTTATTTATAATTAACTCGCGAAATTTCGTCTGAACATAAACAAAATGACTCGCCATCCCGTATGCATACTAGAATAATGTTTTTGATGCCAACGGTTGAAATCAAATCAGCAAAAAATGTTTTAATGACTTACATTTATTAATGTAACGTTTTTACATACCTGCTCTATGATTTTGGAATGTAAATTAAAGAAAGTAAGGGGCAAAGTTTGAAGTTAAAAAAACATAAAGTATTATTATTTTAATCATTTGTATAATTTTTATCCGTTTTTCGACGACAGCTTATAAAATCAGGTTATTCTACACAATACAAAAATACCTCTAAGCAGTGGTATAATCATCAATTCATTGATCACAATTTTCTAGAAAAAGCACGATTCAACGAAGTCACTCATCAGTTTTTTTCTTTTTAATCGTCATTTTGCTGAAATAGTCCTCAAAAAATTTGTTACCTTTTGGAGTCAAGTATCGCAACAGAGCTAACAACTCTTTTTTTTCTCTACAGCTATATCTCACTGATCAGTTTTTGTCGTGTTTTCCAAATTTTCAAATGTTTATTCATTCAGAATACGAAATTCAGTTGGTTTTTTATAATAACTTTCATACACGTGTACTTCGCCATTTGGAAAGTAATCGATTTTTACAGCTTCACTGATTCGCAAGTTTTTCGGTTTGAAGAAAACTTCTTGACAAATTTTTTTAAAATCTTTCATTACATAATCGTTTTGTCTGACGATAATACTAGATGGAACCTCTCTAGCCTTTTCAATAATTGCAATGTATTCTTCGTCAGTTTCAATGCACTCTTTCATTTTTTTCTGTTTTTCATAAAGTCCGAAATTTCTATCACACTGATTAAATGAATGTCCACGAACCGGATACAAGTGGCTGATGGGAATCTCGAATGTTTTCGACAATAGAGACAAAAAAAAAGCATGACATAATTTCGGTTTTGTCCACCGCACGCATCGGAAAAGAGACAAATTTTGTCATAAATATTTGATTTTAATTTCTGAGTTACTGTATAAAGTATTAAGTTAGCAACAGTGTTCCCCCCTTTTTGAAAAATCCCTCCATAAACGGAAACATGTAGCTATTGTTATTTGAGTGGACATGAATGTTGAAAATATGTAACCATATCGACCTTAAATAAAATTGGGCGTTAACGGACAATTTTAGTAAAGGAAGATTTTGACCGAAATCAAACTCAAGACTCAAACAACTTTTCATAGCAAGCATTTCCTTTTTCATTTCAAAATACTTATAATAACTCCTCTTGTGCAACAGAGCTTCTTCACTTTTTTCTTTTTTTTGAATTTTGTATTCGTAAAACTCATTGCACTGATCTGTTTTTGGCAAGTTGAAAGTAAAATCTACAAAATGGTTAAAATACTTGCAATATGTCGACTTGCTGATTGGTGGGTCGATTTTATTCGTTTCATTTTTATTGTATTCTAAAAATTGAAAATACAATTCATTCAATGTTAATTGTGCATCATTGAAATAGTTAAGCTTGAATCTTCTCGGGTATAGTGCGACTGAGAATGAGCAAAGCTTTTGCAATGAGCGTTAATTAACTGTTTGATATTATTGTCAAGTTTAAAAAGTTTTCACGGATTCCGCCGCGTTGATCACCTACAGATTTTTGTTTTTTGATTTTCTCTTGGACTGTCTTAAATCTTCCCCGATTGAGACAGAGAACTCTGCATAAAAAACTTTGACACGTTACGATTTCATTGTTCAAACGAAATTGATAAGGGAATAAATATTTCCAACGATATGTTTTTTTCTGAGAATTATTATCGTTGGAATTAACAACTTGTTCTTTTATCATGCTAGATATCATGAAATTCTGGACCTGATAATCTCCGAGCTGCAAAAACGATTCGTGAAGCTTTTTTTGTTGATTTTCGCCAATTTTTTCGTGACATTTTAATGGACAACAGGAATTAACCACCACGAATTCGTTAGCAGGAACTGTTTTCTTAGATGTTCGGGATGCATATTCACGCCCCTATAACAGTAAATTTTATTCCTCGTCAAAAACCTTGATTAATTTTATTGAATTAGGGCCTGATCTTGAGAAACAAGTTCTTCAAATTTTATTATTATTTTTTATCTCTTATAATTAACGGTCTAAAAGAGTGTGTGCATCATACCTATGATTTATTAAAATTTAAACTATTGAATTTTTTACAATATGCATGTTTCCGATAACCTAAATAAATAAAACAATAATCAAATGAGGAAATTAGATTTCAAATTTAATCTTTTACCATTGTCAGATTTAAAAAGATTTTTCACAATTACATGTTTTTATAATTATTAGTTTTTAAATAATTTTTTTACACAACGGTTAGTAACTATTATTGCTCTTGATAAATTTCTGCTGCCTAAATAAAAGTTTTACCTCATTTCGAGTTTTTTTGGTAACGTTTGCAATCCAAACATGTACATTCTCCATACGTTTTCGCCCAAGTTGCGAATTCACAATCCGCTCCATTCTCTAACTCCTTCACTTTTCACTTAGATTCACTTAAGCCGTACCATTTGATGAAAAAAACTATGATTAAAACTCTAAAACTCGAATTTTTTTAAATTAAAAAGCGAAAAATAAACGATTTTACGACCTTCCATGTACCAAAGATCTACGAACACTGAAGAGAAACAGGAAGGGCTACATTTTCAGAACAAAAAAACTAAAAATATAACGTGAAAAGTAGAAGATTTCAGAAAAGAACCATGACAAATTACCATGGGTCATCTCGTCTATCATTCCTTTCGACCATTACTTAATATTATTAAAAAAACCCTATCCGTCCGGTTTATCTCGATTCAGCAAGTGTATTATTCTTTTCTCGCAACTCAATCATGAACGTTATTGGATACACTTGATTTAGATTTTCGAATTGGTAAAAATGTCATGCAGAAGTTTTTCTCATACATTCGAAAATATCATGCCGGAATGAAAATTTCGGCAAATTTCAAATTTTAACCGAATTCTCCCAATCCTCATTGGAG
Source organism: Platygaster robiniae (assembly GCA_028476575.1). Taxonomy (NCBI): domain Eukaryota; kingdom Metazoa; phylum Arthropoda; class Insecta; order Hymenoptera; family Platygastridae; genus Platygaster; species Platygaster robiniae. The sequence goes on along the minus strand of CM052022.1, from coordinate 25,488,820 downwards.
AGGCCTATTTGATAATTAATGAATAGTTGTTGTATAAAATTCACCATACGAATCATTTCGCAAGAAGTGCTGAAGCCTTACAAGCATTTTTGTACAAAAATTAGCTTGATCTGATTATTATTAACGAAGATGTGGCGAGTTTAAAATTTCGTTCTGAATCAATTTTGATCGCGGAGAGCCGCGAGATCAGCGCGTCATCCCTTCCCTTGCCTACTAGGCTAAGCTAGTTCGAGCGTCGGAGGCAGTTATGCTTTCCACGCCCTCATTATCTATAAATCAGGAACAAAAATAAATTTAAAAATAATTTGATGACTAAAAACGGCAATAAATATTGCAAATACATAAAGTTTAGCCGTAAGATGACTTAGAAATTTTCATATTCTAAAAATTATAAAAATTATACTAACTGTCCCTTCAAAACCAGATGGTTCAGGATTGAAAACTTTAAAATCACGAATGTAATTTATTCTTTTTATTCCTAAACTTCTCCCACGCATTTTTCTTTGTATGCTTCTGCGGTCAGGAATAATGAAATGAGGAATAGATTTAGAATTTGGGAGTTCCAGAAAATAACAGTAATTCGACACATTGAGCGAAGTCGTAAGAAATTTTATTTTCACACTTGAACGGTTTTTTTTAAAAGTTGTTACTTTTTGTGCACAAATTTTTAAGTACACGCTAAAAACTCTAAGATTTATTTGGTAAATAAAAAAATAATAACTTAATAAGCGTTCCAGCCACGTTTTTGGAATAAGTTTTAGATTGTATGTTACGTAAGGTATATTCAACGTAAAATTTGGAGGTGAGAGCTCTAGTCTAAAAAAGTTACCAAAAAGAAACCAAATCTTTCGCATGCTCTCCGTAAGGGCTTATCTTCATTAGAATGATTTATGTTATAAGGTTATACAGGAAAAAGTTTCTCGTACAGGTTTTATACATCGAAATCACTTCAATCAAACGTATCATTTCACTTTTAGTAAATCTGGGCTCGAGCCTTTCCAGTCACTCACCTTCCCGGCTTTATGACTTGCGATTGTGGCAAATTCTAATGTTTGTAATTAAGACTTTGCGTGAATCTCAATTATTTCAAAAGCACCACTCCTTTCCTCCCCTTGCTTCTGTTAAAATGATAATCAGATTTACAATATTATCGTTACTACAGTATTGCTGGTACAAAATTAGGAAGTGACTCCTAATTTCTCTTCTCTTTTTCCTGTAATCGTAGAATAGAACACAATATTATTCTTTTACAATTATAAATTTCAAACAATGAATTTGGAAGCGCCATCTCAATGTTCATCTTGCCTATGGCCAATATCTGCGATTTCGACTTCTATTATGTATTGTTCATATGAATTTCAAATAATTTAGAAGCACCATCCCTTACCTCCCATTGCTTCTGTTTGCTAGTATTTACGAATGCAATATTTTTTTCTTTGCTATTAGTATACCACCTCGTACTTCCCTTAACTTCTGCTTTATAGTTATTTTGTCTTTGATAATATCAGAAAAAGTATTAGGAAACATTATTAATTCTATGTTTGAAAATAATGATTTGTCAGAAAAACCGGACAGGTGAGTGACTGGGAAGGCTCGAGTCCAGATTTACTAAAAGTGAAATGATACGTATGATCCTGTAGTGATTCCGATGTATAAAACCTGTATGAGAAACATTTTCATGTATAACCTTATAACATAAATAATTCTAATGAAGATAAGCCCTTACAGAGAGCATGCGGAAAATTTGGTTTTTTTTGGTAACTTTTTTAGGCTATAGCTCTCACCTCCAAATTTTACGTTATGTTTTTTTGGGGAGTATGGCTATTTTTTCGTAAAAATTTTCTATCAATTGCACTAACCAATCCTTATTTTCCAATTTCATAAGAGTCTTATGGTAAATTCCAACAATTGAACATAAACTTTGATGACTGATTTTATTATAAGTTATAAATTTTCGCAAAATGTATCATACTATAAATTTTTGCAAATTTTGCGCAAACGATATTTAGAAATACATGATTTTGGAATAATATGGTAGAAGTTATCAACGCAACAATAAATATTACTACTGTTTTTGTAAAAATAATGTACACAATTCTTTGGCTTTGTTGGGCAATAGTTCTATAACGACTTCATCATCTACTTTGATCCTACCCTTAGACTGCCTTTAATAGCAGAAATAATGACCCCCTGATCAATATTTCCTTTGCTCCTGTGTGAAAAATCGCACTTGTAACTTCATGCTTGAGAACTACTTCTAAATTTATTTACAGTATTTGAAATGCCCTTAATTTCAAATTTTTTGCAAGTTTTTTTGTTTCATGATTTGTTGTTTCTACGTTTGGATTTTCTGTAAGATTATGTGCTTTTTTTTCTTCCCCACCTACAGGTTGGATATCATTATCTAATTTAAATATACAATCTAATTCAAACTTGCTGATTAATAGCTACCCAGCAAACCAATTTTGTCTCCGCTACGTCTCAGTGAGATTCCACGGAGCATCAAAATGACGCACAGAGAACGCACTTTGACGCCCCCATGTCCAAAGTTTTTATGCCTATGGGACGTAGCTTCTGGGATGTATCCGCGATCTGCCAGCGAGGTCTATGCGCTAAAGCCTGCTACATCGCCGGGAGGTCACAAAAGTTGTGTGAATTCGACCTCCCATACAGCTCACCGGTTAATAGCGGGCACGTCCCAACGGGACATCCCATAGCATAAAAACCTTGGACATGGAGGCGTCAAAGTGCGTCCTCTGTGCGTCATTTTGATGCTTCGTGGGATCTCGCTGAGACGTAGCGGAGACAAAACTAGTTTGCTGGGTATATAAATATCATAAAAATTAATTGGAATGGAACAAATTATTTTTAATTGTATAACTCAATGAATTTATCATAAAAAGTTTTAGAAAATATATTCTAAAACTTTTTATGCGAGAGAGACACCTATATCTCTGGGCCACTTGGCTAAGAAATTTTCGTGGGACCAGAATTCCAAGAAACTCTTAATTGATAATTATAAGCACACGGGCCGTTCGGCTAATTTCGGGCAGCCCCGGGCAGCTTCGTTTCGTGCGTAACGGACTTTCACTTTATGACGCGGCGGAGGAGATTCGTGTCGAGTGGGGATTGAGAGAAATGTGAGAAGCATCGAGTCTGGATAAATAGAGGGAGAAAAAAACAGTTTCTTATGCGGAAGTTATGCCGCGTGACTATTGTTCGGCTTTCCTTGGATTTTCTCTATTTTCTGGCCCGTTGATGAAGGTCGTTGCGAAGAAATTCGTTTCGGGATCCCTTGATTCAAAATCGAGAATAAGAAACGCATTTGCGATAAGTATCTAGTGCCGAAAAGCTGCAGTATAATGAATAAGTATGAATAATTTACTCACTATGTTTTCTGGAGAATGACAATAAATAAATAATTATTGTAACCTTCTTAATTTTTTCATAATAAATTTTTAAGTTACTGTATATTATTAATTTATAGCAGGTGATTTTTACTATAGGAATAATCTCTACCAAAAAGTTTTTCGATTTTGTTCATTTTCCAGTTCACTTGACGTCATGATTAAACATAATTTTATGATGTGAATGAAAAAAAATTTCCTAATGTACACTAGTCCCTTGCTATAACGAGCATTATCTGTCCTTTATTTCTGATGCTAACAGTTCAGAATAGAAAGAGAAAAAGCACTCGTTATAGCAAGGGACTAGTGCACTGGCAAAACTAATATTACCATTGTGGAATCACAAGGAATCTTTTATTGATTTTATGATTTAAAATCTACTTCGACGAAGAAAAAAATGCATTGAAGTATGCATACTGTTTAAAGCATAAAAAGAAACTTAACAACCTTTTTATATGATATATGTTAAGTAATAATGTTTTGCAGAGATCATAATATTTTTGATGAGTGTGAACTATATGAAATGTCGGATCGAAAAAATGTTTCCATAAACTTTAATTTCACGTTTGGAATTTTTTGTTTGAGACAGGCTGGATTCAAAATATGTTCATTAAAATGGTAAGTTGAGTATTATATAGTCGTGATCAGAATTTTTGGTTTTTGTAGAATTGTTAAACGAAAAATGATTTAAAAAATACAAAAATACTATACAAAATTTATGATCATTTTTTTTTCAAATAGTTTTTTTTTTTTTATTTATTACCATGTCTATAAAAATTACGACGTTCACGTTATACATGTTTTACATGAAATATAACAGTAATCAAAAGGTTTTATTATTGTAAAAATATTTATTTATACAGGGTGCGCCATTTCTTATGTCGGTATTGTAACATTGAATAACTTAAACATTTGACAACCGATTTACTTGACTTCACTTGTTTTGGAAACGTCAATTCAGTACAATTTCAACCATGTATCGCTTCACACGAAAAGAACGCGCTGAAATAGTTACTTTGTACATTGAAAATAGTCGTTCAGTTGTGTTAACTCAACGAGCATATCGTCGAAAATATCTTGGCAAATAGGCACCATCTGACAACACTATTCGTCGTTTGGTGTCGAATTTTTGTGACCACGGGACAGTGAAAGATCGCGAACAACCCGTTCATCAACGACCAAGACGTTCAAATGAACTGATTGAAGCTGTCAGAGAGAGCGTTGCCCAAAACCCAAAAGTTTCATATCGTCACCGCGCTCAGCATCTCGGCATCAGTGGAACCACTCTACGGCGCATTTTGAAAGATGATTTGCATTTGTTTCCGTACAAAATGCAATTAACACAAAGAATATTGCCTACAGATCATCCACGTCGCTTGGAATATGGACAAACAATCGCTCGAATAGTTGATACTGAACCTGATTTTTGGAAGCGAATTTTAATGACCGACGAGGCACATTTCAAACTTTCTGGAGGCGTTAATAAGCAAAATTGCCGCATTTGGGGAACGCAGAATCCACACGAGATCCATGAAACGCCATTGCATGACCAAAAAGTTACTGTTTGGGCCGGCGTTTGCGCCAAAACCATCATTGGTCCTTATTTTTTCAAAGAGAACCAAACGATCGATGGAAACCGATATCGGTGGATGTTGGCTCACTATGTCTGCCCACAAATGCGTGAAAAAGGTCTTGAAGATTACTGGTTTCAACAAGATGGTGCGACCTGCCACACTGCGAATCAAACAATCCAGTTTCTGCAACGAAAATTCCCTGGACGTCTGATGTCAAAAAGAGGCGACATTGAATGGCCACCCAGATCTCCAGATTTGACCCCTCCAGACTTCTTTTTGTGGGGTTATTTGAAAAGTAAAGTGTACGCCAGCAAGCCGCAGACCATTGAAGAGCTTAAGGAAAATATTCGTGCCGAAATCATTGCTATACCACCCGAGATGCTCGAAAAGGTAATGGAAAACGCCGCAAAAAGGGCATATTTTGCTGTGAACAATAAGGGCGGCCACTTGATTGATGTTGTGTTCAAAAACTAGTCTAAATAAATTGTAAAGGACCAAACTAAATAAAAATACCTCATTTACAGAAATCGGTTGTTTTTTTTTCAAGTTATTCAATGTTTACATGCCGACATAAGAAATGGCGCACCCTGTAATATTTTTTTCAACTTAACTAATTCAGTTGAAAATTTTTTCGTTAAATTTTGGTATTATTATTTTAGTGTTGGTAGAAAATTATGGGTTTCTTTAACAGAGGAGCACTCTCGACCCTGAAACCGATTAATTAAAATTTCTCAAAATCAACAACTTGAATTTATTGTGAAATTATGTGGGATGTAACATTATTTATATCTATTAAAACTTTAGAATTTTTGTGGTATCTTAGACTTCTTAGTAGTTACTGATGGTAAACCAATAGTTTCAACCTCATTATGCTTGTCATCATAGATGGGCAATAATAATACTTTTGGTGATTAATAACTTTTAGGTTACAAAATACTTGTAATCATCCAATCATGAATATTTAATTACTTGTAATTAAGTATCTCAAAAAAATGCACTACGGGAATACATGTATTTAAATAATCCAGAGTAGCGCGCTACAAGTATTCCGGTAATCCTGAAGAAGCGCGCTACTTGTATTCCGGCGATTTTCAATCATGTTTATTTCGATACATGTATTTCGGCAATCCAAAAAGTAGCGCGCTACTTTTATTTCTGCGCACCCAACCATGATTATTTGATACTTGTATTCCAGTAATTCACAACTCTGATTGCAGGAATATTTATTAAAATAATCATAAAGTTACGCAGAATGAAATTGATTTTTTTTATTCTAAGGATCAATCAATACTAGCTCACTATCAGTCTTTAGAATTTTTTCACTCGTGATCAGAGTTTTCTCCCCGATATGAAAATCGATGAATGTTGCATTCTTTGATACGTTTGTGGAAAATTTATCGATTGTTTAAACAATTAAAAGTGACAAACGAATTCCTAACAAAAGCTTAGGTTGGGTTTTTTTATACTTTTTTACGTCAGGATGCCTTTCCATTTTTCGTACCAAAAAATTTTTTTTAATTCATCAGTTTCAAAACTTCCTAACATACAAATTTGACCTGCTGCTTGAGTTGCTTCTCGGTAGCAATAATAATGATTTGACGCTTCTTCATATATTTTCAGTTTATTATGATAGCTGGTCCCGTATTTGTTGATGAAATAATAAATTGTTTGAAAAATTTTGATACGAAAAAAAATAAAACCTTATTTTTACTGGAAGATTCACATGTGGCTGTTTATTCTGCAGTGGGCGTGTGTTTTTAAACAGTGTGACATTTTTAATAAATGTTGCATTTTCGCAACTTAAGGTTTTTCGTCTCAAAACTAACTACGCCTTCTCAAGTGATCGTGAATTTCGTAGAATTATGTATACCGCTGAACATCTACATTAATTTTACTTGATAATAATCATTTCTCTTCTTTGTTCCAGCCATTACTATTGTTTAAGCGATAATCGATCGTTTAAACAATAATCAATAGTTTGAACAACTAGCAATAGTAGCAAAAGTAGTGATGTCAAGGGAAGCGTCGCAGATTCTTTAATATTCTAATAAGTAATTATCAATTATCACTTACTTTATTTGTCACGTCTACTCAACAAAAAACTCTATTTTATCGCTTCACGACACACGTTACCAGATTTATCATTGGATTTTCCATTCAATGCTTTCGTTCTACTTACTTTTAAACACGAACGTTACGCATTTCGATATTGATGAGTTCAAAAGCGATCGACGGCCCGCTATCATGAAAAAAAGATAAATAAAAGTTACAATATGGGTAATAATATCGTAAAAAAATATTTCTAACTAGCTTTCAATTGCACATCTATTCTATTGAAATCATCGTGTGCTAATTGAAGAGCTCAAAGTCATGTAAGTTGAATTAAAAAGCAGTCTTATTCGACTATTATATTTTATTCCTACATACTACAAAGTAAAACAAAATTATTTTTGCAATGTACAATCTTTGTGGTATGTGCTTTCGACTGTTCTCATATGAAACAAGTGGTCTTCTGTAAAGGCATAAGTGACATAGATAGTACAAGGTAATGCTACATCTCATCCCTAGCATTCAACTCATATTAATCTTATTGTTATTAGCATTTTTTTGTGAGTATCGTAGAATTTTAGAATTTTAAGTAGAGAATCCTTTCATAAAACGAGAATACCGTACATACGTCCCAATCAATATTCCAACGACTGTCTAAGGTGCAAGGGAAGAAAAAAGGCATTCCGTAAATATAATTGATTCAAAATATAACATCAAACGGGCCGTCGATCGCTTTTGAACTCATTAATATCGAAATGCGCAACGTTCGTGTTTAAAAGTAAGTGGAGCGAAAGCATTGAATGGAAAATCCAATGATAAATCTGGTAACTCGTGTCGTGAAGCGGTGAAACAGAGTTTTTTGTTTGAGTAGACGTGACAAATAAAGTGGGTGATAATTGATAATTACTTATTAGAATACTAAAGAATCTGAGACGTTTCCCTTGATATCACTACTTTTGGATCTTACTTTTTTCTTTCATTTTCAAGCGTGGGAACCACACACGATTCCGACAGTGACCTTTACGTTGGCAATGTCAGTTAGTAGTGAAGGGGGGGCGACGGATATACCTTTTTTGAAATATATTCAATAAAATAAGTTGTATAAATATTTTTTTTTTTTGTATGTACTCTAATCATGATTTTTCCATTATCATTTTCTATTTGATTGTTCGATTCCCATTGAATGAAAAAACAAACAAAAATATTTTTATAATTGGTAGAAAAAAAATAAAAATATGTTTAAGTCCTATGTAAATTGTCAGGACCATTTTGTTTCGAAAAACAAAAGTTATGAGTGAAAGTTAATCTTTTCCACTGTTATATGAATTATTTTATGAAATTCTTTTATATTATTGTAATATTAGATCTAAAAATAATTTTGATCTTTTATGTGACGAGCGGGGTTTTCCCACTCGCCTGAATTTTATTTTTCCCACTCGCCTGAATTTTATTTTCAACACTCGCCTGAATTTTATTTCCAATATTACGTTCATAAAAATCGCCTTTTAAAGTGGCAATGAAGATAACAACAGTTCTATTACTAATACCATTTAAATTCCTCGATGTAACTAATTTCCAAATGACGATGAAGTTAACGACCCTATTTTTTTCAGAATCCATTATAATATAAATGACACACTCGGTCTTACCAGCGATAAGACCATACAATTTGAAACTAGTTTTTAACTTGGTATTATTACAATAGCTATTTTTAGAAAATAAATTGAGGAACAATCATAAACTTAAATACAATTCACATTACACTTATTAAGAAAACGCTTCAATCATTGTGAGTGAGTCATTTCAAGATTACTAAGAATAACTTTTGCGTGGCACCCCTTCTATTTCCCTTGAGCATTAGTCATCAAGTTTTTCGGGTATAAAAACCCCTGACTTTTGTGAAAAATCAGAAGTCGTTCTCGAGCTTCCAACCCGCTAGCTTCTCTTAGGAGACAGCCCAAAAGGGTCCTATAAGCGAAAGACGATTTCCGAGGTCCAAGGCTCGACCTGACGACAACCACGAAACCTCATTTACCTAATATCGATTGGACCCAAAACCCAAGCTGTGCTTGAGGTGCGAATCCATTGATAGAAGGATAATAGAATACTTAATTTAATAAAAGTAAGATATTTAACATTTTCGAACTAGATATGCGATTTGAATAAAATCCAGTTTTGCCTTTTTCCCATTTTTAATTCGAGTGGAAAGACTTGTTTTTCCGGCGCATGACTCCGAGCGCAGCTTGATCTAATAATGACAAAAGACAAAAGGATTTCAAATTGCTAATTAGAAAGAACGTATAAATTTCAATCATTCGTCAGGGATTATAATTGTCAAAATTGCCATTTGAAATAATGCTATCGAAAAATATATCCCCTGCCGTTTTACTTTTTCATGCATCTCCTTTTTAGTGCCCACGGTTGAAGTTTGGGTTTGGTCCATAAAGAGTACCATTAGGCATCATCGAGTTAAGCCTAGCGCCAGAAGATCGGTGTTCCAGAAAAAGGGATTACTTAATCTGTTTTATCGTTTACAAATTCTGAAGACTTTGCCTTCTGGAAAGGAAATCAATCTTGAGGATATTGACTCATTGATAGCTAAAGAAGCCTCCCTAGAGTATGGAACCATTCTTGTAGTGCCCGCTAGACGATTACAATTCTCATGTACAGTATGTGGGACACACCAACATTATGCGCTCAACGATAATTCTCACGATAAAGAATTAAAAGAAATCGCAGATCAAAGGTTTTATGATTCTCTGAAAGATAAATATTCTAATGATGCAACTTCGGAAACCGACTTGCCAGAGTCATCAATTAGGGAACTACCGAAAATAAAGCAGGAAATAAGCGACCAACTATTATAATAATAAGCAATTGTAACCAATCATAATTTGGAATTCATGTATGAAAATTGATTTAAATAATAACGTCACTTCATGACTTTTAAACTTTACAATAACTGTATTATTATTTATCCTTAAAACAATCCGTCGACTCCCTTTCAAAAGTCGAACAAGGGTCACCATAGGCCGTTGTCTTTGGAGGGTCCTTTTCTGTTCTTGACGAGATAAAGGAATAATTTTCCTAGGCGCATAGCCTGACAAGTAGAAAAAAAAATATATATATAAAGTATATAAAGAAATTATTAGTATTCCCAATCTCGCTCGTCACATTTAAAAAGTTTTTCTACATTTTTATTAAAGTGCAGTTAATAATTCTTATGTTATTATGTTACTGTGAATTCCTTTTCTTTATTGGATTTTTTATTTTTTCAATAACCATATATATAATAAAATAATATATTATTTGCATACCACTGAAATGAAAAAATTACACTTCTTTGTACCGAAGGAATACGTTATTATTAGTATGAAATATTTTATATATAAGAACACATTTATTATTCATCATCATTTGTGCAATAAGTAAATTTATTTTAAATAATTTTAATTATTATATATTATACAAATAAAATAAATATTAAGTGAATATAAATGATTATGTATAATTATCAAAAAAAAACTTAATAATGTTATATTTTTTCATTTATTATGGGTCAACAAACCAATTATATTAATTAATATGATAATAATAATACCTAAGCAATAATCATTGCTTGCAGTAATGTATGTATTGGTATATAACAAAAAACGAATATGCATATATATTAATCCCTTGTAGAAATGTAAACGTAAATTTTTTGTAAATAGCATGTAACCAGTTTACGTAAACTGGATACACAATGTTTACGTAAAGTTTACAAGATATTTATGCAATGTTTGCATTAAGTTTACGTCAAATCATGTTTACATAATTCATTTCTCCACAGGATTATACTTGTTTGTATTTATTTGGACACATGTTGTAATTATTATTTATATTGATCAACATGAACTATCATTACACTTGGAACAACTAAAATATTTTTTGAAATATATGTAAATATATAAATCATAAAAATTAATCACTATTATATCAATAGGTACTTACTTATAAGTAAACATTGTCAAATGTTATAATATAATCATTTTTAATTTTATCAACCAGTATTATTATTGTGTTTCATGAAATCATAGAGATTGCCAATGTTGAAAAAAAAAGGTTACAATTACACAATTGCTGTATTTCACAAACATTGTGTCCAATCGTACTTAACGTACAGTACAACCTCTGGATAAAGCGCCATTCTGTCTTTACTCACACTCATAAGGCGTTAATGGAAATAGAAAAAGAAAACCGACGCCCTATGCAAAGGTTGTACTGTATTTGTATAGACGTAAGGTACGATTGGACCAAAGATTTCAGAAAAAATTCTTGTGTACGAAAAGATTTATTTTTCATGTTGATTTAATATATGAAAGCAATTTTCAAGGAACAAAGGTAAGATTCGGATAGTTCATTATCCCAGGATATCAAATATATCAATGTTTACAGGAATAAAGCTATAATAAAGGTAATATACGGAAAAAACTTTTTCGATCACGAAATATTTCAAGTATTTTATGTAAATATAGCGTGACAGTCCAAGGGTGTAGCGACTCGCTGGCGAGCCCTCACTTATTGCTTACTACCGCCAGCAATGATTATTCTAACATATGGGGCATTCTACGTCATGTGTTCGCAGCTCAAAAACCTTATGTTTCAGATTTTGATAAAACTTTGTGAAATTGTTGTACTATTGAAGTACAATCACTGTGCAAAACGAAGGGCGGTAATATGCACCTGTTGCAGTATTACAGGGGTTAGAATTTCAGCATTTTTTTCAATCCGCCAATTTTCTTTAAATTATAAGTCTAATAATATTTCGTTTACAAAGAAACAACAGTGGTGTTTCTTATGGTATTTTTTTTTAACTTTTCGAAAAAAACTATTGTAAAAATCTACGATCAATATTTATGACAAAATTTTTGAAATAAATAATTTATTTCATGTTTCCACTATTCACGCCTCCAGGGATTCTCAATTATTTTTGCTCACAATGAAGCCTATTTCCTCCTCTACAAGAAACAACAAAACATTTTGTTGGCAAACGTCGATTAATGTGCTTATCTGAGCCGAGAAACGTCGCGTTTATGGCGCTTAACGCGCCTATTTGCCGCGGCGCGGTTCTGTTGGCTAGCATGAATTAGTACAATAATACATCATACGTATTAGGCAAAGCATTTTATGAAAACTTATTTTAACCGGTTCTACAAAAAAAAAAAAAAAAAAGAAAAAAGAAAACGTTAAATAATAATTAATATAAGTTAAGCTAAAAATGTTTTCAAAATTTTAGCCATCTGTGAATTCCGAGAGCAATTCGAATGAAGCCCCAAAAAATCATTATCTAGAAACAGCTTGCGTTTTACCTATTATTCACAAAAAAATTTTATATGTTCAAAGTCAACTCCAGATCGGCATTTGAATGAGTGTCAAAAATGTCTCGATGTAGGTTTTTTGTAATATTTTAAGGAATCACTTTGCAAAGATCAGGATTTTGAAAATATATAGGATCAGAACTGGCAAGCAACTGATCGAAGTATGTAAATTACGCACTAATACATTAAATATCGAAGATTTTGTAGACGAATTTTGTGATAGTCTTTTTAAATGAAAACTCCATTCTTTTATTGTTCAACAAAAGTTGAATTTTTTCAAAGAATTCAGCAAAATTTAAAAAGTGAAGAATTCATCGTTACTTTTGATTTTGCTGAAAATTTTGCATTCGTAGCGCAAAACGCTGGACAGTCTTTTCACTAACGATGAAATAACCATTTTTTTATTTAAAAAACAACGAAAAACTTGTACATGGCAGTGTGGCAATTTTATCTGACAATTTCAAACACGATGCAGTCGTTGTTCATTCTTTTCAAAAATTGTTGATAAAATATTTGAAAGAAAATTTCGGCCCTCAGAAATTTGTTATTTTACCGATGAAGCGACTGAACGCTTCAAAAACAAGTTCAAATTTCAAAAGCTTTTGTATAGCGAAAATGATTTTGATGTCCAAGCTCAGTGGCATTTTCATGCGACTGCACATGGCAAACGTCCCTGTGATGAGATTGGAGGGAATCTAAAATGACAAGCGATGCGTGTCAGCTTACAAGCGTTCTCAAAAAACCAGATTTAGAATTGCAATGCATTATATGTTTTGGAGAATCAAAATTTCAAAGAGACGTACATTTTTTTCAGTTCAAAAGAAAGTCATGAAATGTTAGCTAGCGAAATTTAAAGTAGATTTTAATCGGCGAAAACTATTCCTGGGACGAAAAAGTATCACTCTTTCATTCCGATTTCATCAAGTCAAATTGAAGTTCGGAAATATTCTTCTCAGAATGGCGGTAAAGTTATTCCTGAAATTGGGAAAATATAAGAAAAAGCAAAGCTAAAAAGTTAAATCAGAATCATGTGGAATCGCAAACAAAGTGATTATTCATAAGTAAGAAATCATTTTTTCAGAAATCAGAAACAAACGAATATTGTCAACACTATTATACAAGAACAATATAGATACGAATAATAAGGGCACGGCCATTTCATTATAGAAATTACCGACGATAATGTAAACTCAATTTGTAATGGATAAATATAACCATATCACAGCATTTTTGATTGTCTCATTATTAAAAATCGAACTCCGATTACTTCATAGCAGTTCAACATTGTCTAATGAGCATTCTTTCCAGTATAATCCTTCTTTAACTTGTTTTCTTAAAAATGCGTTGTATACCGGCATAGTAAACTGCGCTGCGGCAAATAGGCGTGTCAAGTGCCATAGACGCGACAGTTTCTCGGCTCAAATAAGCACATTAATCGACGTTTGCCCACAAAATGTTTTGTTGTTTCTTGTAGAGGAGGTAGTAGGCTTCATTGTGAGCAAAAAAAAATTGAAAATCCATGGAGGCGTTAATAGTGAAAACGTGAAATAAATTATAATATTCTGTTTGCTATATAAGTATACGTTGAAAACTCTGTAAATATAAATCGAATATTCATCGGCTCTTTGTGGTTTTCGATTCTTTAATGTACTGGCATTACGATAATAATAATGATTTACTGCTTTCTTACTTCGCTCTTTTTTTAGATTAATGAATTTTTTTAAAGATATAAACGTCACGTACGGACATTAAGTCGTTACGTACGGACATTTTAACTCAAAGTCATTGTAATGGCCATATTCAAGAGCAGAAATATGTCATTCTTATCAATTTATTTCAATTTATATCACATACTGTAAAAAATTCATTTGTGAAATCGCGATGCCCAGCCTTGATAACGAAGCGACCAACTCCTATCACGGTAAAAAAGCGAGCACGACCGCAGAATTGACGGACGATCTCATTTTCGGAGTGTTCTCTAACAAAAATTGAACGCCGCGTTTTTTTGCGGTGCGTTATTCAAAATTAATACTCGTTCGCTTTTTTGAGGATAAGATGACAAAAATGTTGCTCGTTTGTTTATTTGAGACAAAAATTGCAGAAATAATGAAAACTAGCAGCAAAGCGAGTGTGCTTATATTTTTTAGAGTATATATTTATTTTAAATATTAGCTATAGTTAATATATATACAAAAATCAGTTACTCGTGTTTTTTTTTCGTTATTTCCGGTGTAATTCTGATGGGAACTGGCGATGGTGTACGTAGCAGTATTTATAAGTATTTATCGAGCACAATTGGGCACAATCGGACAAATCATATATGCATGAATTCGTGCATTCTTTTGTTCTGATGATTTGTGAGACACAAACCAAAAATTGCGGGCCGTTAACAAGAAATGCGAGGGCACTCGTCAGAGTTGTGCGCATGCTCGCAAGATTTGTACTTAAATTGTATGATTTGTATTTTGATCGTGATTTTACCGTTCTTTTTCTAAAACTGATGATCGACCGTGATTTAACTAGACGGCTGCGAAAAAAACGTCACTTCTCAAATTCATTGTGCTCGACGTTAGTCGCTTCCTTATCCACGCCCAGCATTGGCGTCATCCCGTGTAACCAGTAACTTTTCGAATAAACCTTTGATGATTTCGGAAAAAAACTATAAAAATTATTAGAGAACATTTCAATACACGCAAAAACTGCTAAAAATGATGTTTCTCGTTCTATGTCGATTTTTATGATAATTACCGCACAGCCATGGCTTAGTAATCACAAGTTTGGATTTCTTAATATGTGACGCGGTTTCTAGAAAGGGACCTAACAACCAAAACAGCGTTTCGAGAAAAACGCGTTTAAAGTTTCGGTCTCGAAAGCAAGTAAGAATGCGTATTCGTTCCTTCCTTTTCTATTTTCTACTCAATTCTTGGACGAAATAGGCGCGAACTAGAAGATGACATTAATGATTCAACACACTAAAAATACAAAGGGACCAGTCTCCGAGGGACCGTTAGGTACGAACACCTAATAATGTAGTTGCAAGTAGAATAAGAGAGCGATGCTTTAGTCAGATTCTACTGAAAATATAATTGGAATATACATTCAGAAAAAATTTATCCCGAGCTCAATTATTATCGTAGAAACGTGAGACTGGCTGCAAATGAAAGATAATTATATACCCCATTGACCCATGTAAAAGCTCAAAATCGAGGTTTTGGTCGTTAGGTCCCCTTCTAGAAACCGCGTCACATATGGTTTCATATAAAAAGAGCAACTGAAAATCATTCTGATCAGAGAACATTGGTGTCGATTAATTTTTTCTGGCATTTTTCTTATACTTAGCTCTTACACAATAATTATTATTAAACAGGAATGACTTTTATGTCAGCGTTATTTTAGCGTTAAGGTTAAAAAAAAAAATTGGTAATGTTTCCATTAAGTATTAAAGTTTTTATCCGATATTCTGTATGAAATTTTTGTAATAAATAGCTCTGGAAATTTTCCTTACGTGATAGGAATCCTTCCACATTTAATGGAAATTTTCCGATACATAATATTCTACAGTTATGGCAACTTTTCCATGATTTGCAGAGAATTTCCATTGCTTATAGGAAATTTCTATATCTGCTTTTGATATCAATTCTATACAAAATGTGCTTCCACAATTTTGATACTTTATGAAAAACTTACTTTAATTTTATTCAATGGCGAAACAAAAGTCATACTTGTTTATCAAATACCTCTATGATAAACAAGATTGAGAACAATATGAGATGGTCCCTTTATTTAAATAGAAAAAAAATGAAAAATTGTATGATAAAATGTAAACTACAGCAGTCGCACTAACGATATTGGTAATTTCATTCTAGATATTTAAATAAAAAACGTTGTCACTATCTATATTCAATGTCATCAAAGCTAAATTTCTTAAAATTTCGATATTTGTAGACATAAACTTTTTGATTATGTATTAAGCTTTAGGTTGCGAAAACATCGTAATTTTTTACAATCATTCAATTTTTCCAAAAAGGATTTCTTGTTAGCGCGTATAATGAAGATGATTTTTTACATTCGAAAGGAGATTTTGTTTCTTATGCTTATTTTTATATACAAAGAGTTGTATTTTTTAAATAATGCAACTCTACGCTCAGTCACATCGTTCACTTATAACTAAAGAATTCCGCGAATTCCGTTACGCTTTTTGTAATTTCTGTCATTAAACTATGAGAAACTTTTTTCTTAAGAAATGAGTTAGCTTTTATTTTTTAAATTTCAAAAACCAAATACAGTTTTTGTGAAAACTTGTTAGGCTTACACTATGGACATTTTCTGTGGAGTTCTTTGCATTTACGTATTGTCTTATGTCAACTTTTGTTGTTACTTTCATCACATTTTCACGTGACAAAATTTCTAAAATTACCCTTGTAGGAATGGTTGACAATAACAGTGTTCACATAAAGTTTACATCCTACTGCATCTGCACATCGATTAAAAGTCTACGTTATCATGACTTGACGTTAACTTCATGTGAAGATTAAATAAAATTCCTGTGAACTTTACATCAACATTGTGTTTACAGTTTACGTTAACTTCATTCCAACATAAGTCAACTTCTTGTAAACTTTAGATTAACATTCCACAACTAGTTTATGTATGTAATCTGTTTACATGCTGTTTAGATTAAATTAATATATACTTTTCTGCAAAAGTATTTTTTCTTTCGTTTCAGTGAGTTCCTTATATCGAAAAAATGACATAGAAATTAATTCTTACGATAAATACCACATGTTAAACATAAATTTATAAAGTGCAACATTGGCTATTTGTAAATCTACAGCTTTGTAAAGTTACAGTTCTTTCGACGTTTGCAAAGCATATTTGAGCGCGCTACTTGCATCTAGAACTTAAAATAATAGAATACGTATTAATTTAATAATGAAAAGAATTTTTGACATAATTTCATATCGTGATTTCAGAAAAAAATTATAATCGATTTAATCTACACAAGAGAAAAGCCCAAATGAGTGCTGTGAATATTTGATATGGTTAGATGATTGTCTCATGAATTCTACATAAATAAGATCCTACTCATTGTTAGAAGTATAGAAAAAGAAGCAACTTTATCTGGACTGAAATAAGGCAGCGTGAGAGACACTAATCTAAATTTGAAAAGGAATGAAATTTACCTGGTTCTTAAAATAATCTAGCAGCAGCGAGGAACTCAACTATATAGTGTATCAGTGGAATCATTGCTATTTCTGCATACAAAAAAATATAGAAGTATGTAAAATTCCTTGCGAAACATAATGTAACATGAATCTTTTCTAATCTTAATGATTTTCAGTTGCTGCTTTTACATGAAACCATATAAAGAAATCCAAATTTGTGATTACCAAGCCATGGCTGCGCGGTACTTATCATAAAAATCGACATAGAACGAGAAACATCAGTTTTAGCAGTTTTGCGTGTATTGAAATGTTTTCTAATAATTTTTATAGTTTTTTGCCGAAATCGTCAAAGGTCTACTCAAAAAGTTACTCGTTACATGGGATGACACACTTGTACTGAAAAATTAATGAAAAACAGAGAAAAAAAAATTTTTTTTTTCAAGAAATGGAATACATTATCTTGAAAAAAAAATAGAAAATTGCCCACAAAAATTCATATTCACTCAATCTATGAGAAAAATAAAGCAGTCATGAAATACTTTGTTCTACGTTAGTTCTGCGACGCGAAGCTGCAAAAATACAAAAATCCATGGTAGCGACCTCTGAATAATTTTTGATTTCGACTTTTTTTTGCTTTATCTTTTAGTTTTGACATAAATTTCATAATTCAGGCTAGTGCCTGTTCAAATTCACGGAAAGTGTTTTTGTGAATCACCCTAATTACCTAACTTAGAGATTCTTCATTTCAATGGATAATGACTTTAACTTATTGTTTCAAACGATTAAAAAGAGTTTTTTTAACATGAATCTTTTCTAATCGTAATGATTTTCAGTTGCTGCTTTTACATGAAACCATATAAAGAAATCCAAATTTGTGATTACCAAGCCATGGATGCGCGGTACTTATCATAAAAATCGACATAGAACGAGAAACATCAGTTTTAGCAGTTTTGCGTGTATTGAAATGTTTTCTAATAATTTTTATAGTTTTTTGCCGAAATCGTCAAAGGTCTACTCAAAAAGTTACTCGTTACATGGGATGACACTCTTGTACTGAAAAATTAATGAAAAACAGAGAAAAAAAAATTTTTTTTTTTCAAGAAATGGAATACATTATCTTGAAAAAAAAAATAGAAAATTGCCCACAAAAATTCATATTCACTCAATCTATGAGAAAAATAAAGCAGTCATGAAATACTTTGTTCTACGTTAGTTCTGCGACGCGAAGCTGCAAAAATACAAAAATCCCTGGTAGCGACCTCTGAAAATTTTTTGATTTTGACTTTTTTTTGCTTTATCTTTTAGTTTTGACATAAATTTCATAATTCAGGCTAGTGCCCGGTTCAAATTCACGGAAAGTGTTTTTGTGAATTACTACTTTTATAATTATTTCGCTGCATCAGAATTTGCTTGATTGTATAGCAAACTTTCCGATGTTATTACCTGTTTTTATTTAAAAACTGTATGCTTTTGAATAAAAAAACAAAACAGGGAAACTGCCCCATAAATATTTATTCGGATGTTTTTCTTTTGAAGCTAAAAAATAGCAAGCAAATTTTCATAATTTGAAATAGTGCATATGATTTTTATCGAAAATCTCGGCTAGTTTATTAGTTTTATCAGTTTATTTTTTTCCCATTTTTCCAGTGCAACAAGAACCAGGGGCGGATACAGAGCTATATTCAATGGAGGGGGACGGTTGGGGTCGAATTGTAATAAGTTTGAACTAAATAGTCGAACGACACCATCAACAGGCGAGTCGACATATTGAATAACAAACTACATGACTGCATACATCAGGCTTACCTTCATAGCAAGATTCGGTTTCAAGCTAGGACATGGAAGTCGGTTCAAACTCATTGAATTTTTTTGAAAATCAAACATAAATTTAACATTTTGCAAACCTGAGGGGCGGGGGGGAGGGCGATCGCCCCTACCGTCCCCCCCTGTATCCGCCCCTGAAAAGAACTCTTTATTCCTTCAAGCGCAAAATTGCATTCTAAATAGGCGCTATTGAAAATATTGTCATGCTCAAAGCCGAACTTCAGTGCGAGTTTGGTGAAAATGCGTTTGCATTGAAATTTTCATGATCAATTTTACAATAGTTATAGCTCATAGTCAGCATGAAGTGACCGATTTTGGCAATTTTTTCACCATTATTACCGGTTTTAGCTTGATTGGCGAGAGAGAGCTAGTGCCCATTACTTATGGGTCATTATTTTCAAAATCAGTTTGGTCGTCACTGAACAAATCACCGATTTCTCTCAAATTTTGGAGACACGTTAACTAGTTTATTGAAAACATAGGTATATTTTATTTTGGGCTGAAAATTGGTTTTTGTCGAGAAATTCAGATTTTAGATTTGGCTGTAAAATTCAGAGTAAACTCACTTTTGTCGAAAAATTTTTTTTTCAATCCCTATTTCTCATGAGAAAATCTATGGATTATAATAATTTTTGTATGAAAACGTTCGAAATTGTACGAAATTTATTAATAATCTATCTCGCCATCCCTCGCAATTCTCGCGAAAGCATGTAAACATTGTGAAAACTGAGCGACTTTCGTCTGCGCCGTAGATCAAGTGACCCGCCCGACATCAACTGGCCCTCAAGGTCAACTGAGAGTGGAAAGTCATGAGGAGTAGTTCGCTCCCCTTTCTCCGGCCGTTGTAGAGACTGGCTCAAGCACGCGCGCGGACGTTATAGAGAGAGTCCTGTGTATTTTTAATTTTTGGAAAAATTTCCTTACACTTTAAAGCAAAATTAATACATATAAAAACGATGTTTCATGTTTGAAAAACGTTCATTTTATTTTAATCTGAATAAATCATTCAACATGTTCAACGTGCTCACATTTCAATATTTTTTCGGTAATCAAAGATGCCTTTCGTCATTACACTAATTCGTTCAAATATGAATACATCGAATTACGTTAGAAAAGAGTAGTAGATTTCAATTTTTGCGATTTTATTTCTGGCACGCTTCAACAAAAGGGACCTAAGCGTCTGAGAGTAGATTTTACAGGAGAAGAAAAAGAAGAAGCGGCAGCTCGATTAGAGCTTCCGATAGTCCTCTCTCTCTTTACCTATTCCTACAATTCCAAGACTAGCGTCCGTGTATTCGGTCGTCTTCGGCCGATGCATCTTGGTATTGATGCGGGTGGTAGTGTGAGTATGAAGAGAGAGAGGATTCGAGCGCGTTTCAAACTGCTCTTGAAAATCGCTTCGTATTAAAAAACTATTTCAAAAAAACATTCTCTTATAACGGCATTCGAAAAAGCCGTTATTGATTCCATTGAATACGCTTATAATCTGGAAGCTGATTTTTGGACACTTAGGTGTCTTTTGTCGGAGCGCGTCACATTTATGAAATTTTTTTTATTGTTTCATCGTGCCATGTAATTTATTGACTTCTGGGATCGTGAAATAACTTATGTGAATATGCTTTTTCGAATTTGTATGGATACTTCCATTGTCTTCTTCCAATGCTAAAATGTCACAATGTTGAATTCCTTTTTTCGAGCATACGTATCATCCCTTATTCCGATGGTATGTGTATCCATCGTACTAGAAAAGCGTTGAATTATTTCTTTTAATTATTTCCTCTATATCATGCGATAAGTTAACTAAAAATTTATCAATGTGATATGAAAGTGAAAAGAACATTATTACCATGAGGAAAAAAGGTTTTTAAGCTTGCAAGCTTTCTCTGCCCTTTAACTCCAACATTGCCAAAATAAGTGACACCCTAGTATACATGAAGGTATACAGTTTTACTTTGAAAATGAATTCACGAAAAAAATTTTGAATAAAAGAAATCATATAAAATAACTCTATTGATGTTACTTACATATTTAAAATAGAGAATTTATTATAAAAAAAATTTTTCATTCCACATACTCTGCAAAAAAAACCCACAAACTGGCCTTCCATGTCCTAGCTTGAAACCGAATTTTGCACTGTATGTGTCCGACCTGGAAAAAAATGAATATTTCACAAAGCAAACGAAGTACATTCGACAACAAGAAAGTAATTATGAAAATAAGTGAAAACTCATCTGATTGGGAGATAATCCCTATTTCGGTAGTCCATCGATCATTTAAAAGTTGATCAATATATTTTGGCACTCTTTCCTAATAAAAATGACGAAACGTTGAACAAGGAGAGCCACTGAATTACGCAACTGTAAAGTTTTCATATCAATACAAACTGAATCATTCAATTATTGTTATTTGCTGTTATTGTTTTTGTTTGCTATTGACGTCACTAACATCGTTGACAACCAGACAACGACAAAACCTGTACGCGCATGCGCACGATTGCAATATGGCGGACGTCGTGAAATTCGAATGAATTTATTTATTACAATTAACCACCCTACCAACGGTGCGGATTAAACCTGATCATTTTCCAATTTTTTTTCAATGACTTTACAATCCACTCTCGAAATCTGTCTGGGATCGCGTCAAAATGCATTTTTCATCGTCATGATGTAAGATTTAAGATAACCTTGGCATTTTTACGCAATTATCGACAGTTATTATGTACAAATTAGTTAAAAATAAAATAATAATATGAAATGAATAATAAACATTCATAATTGCGTAAAAATGCAACAAAAATCTAAAATTTCACATCATGACGATGAAATATGGATTTTGATGCAATCCAAAACGGATTTTGAGAACAGATTGTAAAGTCATTGAAAAAGGATTGGAAGAAGATCGAGCAGGATCCTTTCCAACCTTTTTTCAGTCCGCGCCTTTGCTAGGGCATTGACCTCGTAAAGACGAAAAGAACATTTCTGGAACCTGCAAACGATTTCCGGTCGATTAAGATAATTCAAATTTTAATTAGGTCGATATTTCTAATCGTTCGGGCTTACTTGACGGTCATATTTTAATTTTTTTTTCATTAATTAATGATTGACATCTTAACGTTGAAATTAGACCTCGGTTCGCTTGCTGACAACCGCGAAACGAATAAAATTTATCTTATCCATTTTCGTTAATTTTTCCGGCTAACATCATACGAGTCAGTTTTGTTTACATCACGCGATCGCGCTCTATTGCCATCATATATTTAAAAAACGCCATGTTGAATATGAATAAAGATGTTCATTTCCCAACACTACTGCCAAGTTGGCAACAATGCGATCATAGCAGATCGGGATCTTTCGGAAATAGATTGCGATTTTCGGGATAAGCTGTCGAAAATAATCATAATAGTACTTCATGGAGGGACCATGAAAGGCAGGCCAGTGAAAGTTAGACGAAAACGAGTGGAACAATAGGTAAGAGAGGGACTCTCCCATTACAAGCACAGCGTAGAAAGAGGAAAAAATGATATTCAGAGTAAGTATTTGTCGGCCGATTTCGTCGCGCGTTTTTTTTCAACAACGGATGAAATTTGTGCGAATCCCATTATATATACAAAAGTTTAACCACATTATGATGCAAAAATGATGAAATTTAAATTTCAGGATGACAAATTTTTTTCGATTTTCAATTAGATTGTGAACCAAGTAAACATTCGCGATTATTCGTGTTCGTTATGTCATGATGACATACAGGTGTTTCCGCATATGCATGTCATTATGATGTCATTCATGATACGACATTATATGTTTTCATTATCCTGTCAAATGGTGTCATATCACGAATGATATCATGATGACATGCATATGCGGGAACACCTCGATGGGTCCCTGCAAGTCTATTCTATCTCGTGAGCGCGCTCCAACAGTATTTCAACTTTCACCGAGCCGCTATAGGTATTTTATCATTTTGGACTACGAAACGATCTATTCTATGTGTCAGCGCTCTCGAACGCCCGGGAAAAAAAAACTTGCATGATTCATGCATGTAACATGCATGCAATAACATGCAAGCAGCTTGCATGTTTCTTGCGTGCTGCATGCAAGTGTGCTTGCACGAAACATGCATGTAACATTCAAGTTTTTAAATGCCTGATACTTGCATGTTTCTCGTAAAAAAATCATGCAAGAAAAATGCATGCACTTTGCAAGTTGATCTTGCATGCTGCATGCATGTAACAGGCATGCAGCATGTATTTCAAAAAAGCATTTTGTATCCGCTCGCATGCATACACCATGCAAGTTTTGCATACATTTCGCATGCATGCACCATGCAAATTTAGCAACATGTCGTATGCAAGCAGCATGAATGTCGAAATAAGAGATTACTTTTATTTTTATTTTGCATTGTATATTTTTTAAATTGCATTTATTTTGCAATACCTTTTTTTTGGAATAAAAAACTGCATGATAAATTATCATCAATTATTAAAATGGAAATTTTCCAAGAAAGTTTGCAAGTGATTGCATTACCGCGCCTTTGTAGCGCGGGTAATGACATATCTGCTGGGGACATGGGCCCAATAAATATGATATCTATACAACTTCTCTTCGAATTGCACTTGATTAAAGCATTCTACGCAAAACTTGAAATATAAGTAAAAAAATCCAGCAGCCAACTGGTGAGTGTTCGGTAGAGCGCGCTCTCCCAGACACTCTCCAGATGGTTGCTAGATTTTTTTTCTCATTTTTTAAGTTTTGTGTAGAATGGTTGAAACAAGTGCATGTCTAAGGAAAAATTAATATTATACTTCTTGAGCCCATGTCTCCAGCAGATTGAGCAGATATATCATTACTCGCGCTACAAAGGCGCGGTAATGGAATCACTTGCAAACTTTCTTGAAAAATTTCCATTTTAATAATTAATAAAAATTTATTATACAGTTTTAATTACAAAAAAAAGGTAATGCCAAATAAAAGCAATGCAAAATTAAAAAAAAAAAAATAATCTCTTATTTTGACATTCATGCTGCTTGCATGTGACATGTATGCAAAACTTGCATGGTGCATGCATGCGAGCGGATAAAAAACGCTTTTTAGAAATACATGCTGCATGCAAGATCAACTTGCAAGGTGCATGCATTTTTTGCATGATTTTCTTACAAGAAACATGCAAGTATCAGGCATTTAAAAACTTGAATGTTACATGCATGTTTCGTGCAAGCACACTTGCATGCAGCATGCAAGAAAAATGCAAGCCGCTTGCATTTTATCGCATGCATGTTACATGCATAAATCATACAAATTTTTTTTTCCCGGGCGTTTCATCCCATCTCTGGCAGAGTTGAAACACTTCATCGTAACTTAAAATTAGACATTTTCCGAAAAAGTCATTTTAAAAATTTTGAAAGCTTCAAGCATGTTCCACAAAAAATTTGGAAAAAAATATTTAATTTTTACCCTTCAAAACTGAAAAACAAATTAGGATGTCTTATAACTCGAAGTAATGACCGTTCATAATATTTTTAATAGGTTTTTCAACTATTTTATATTGTAAGTATGTTACTACAGTTTCACTACATTATTGTGTCTGAAAAAATTGGCAACAGTAAATTAGAGTTCATTGTTCGAAAAAATGAATTATAGTAATGTTATCATAAATTTACAATCAACGGCTCTTGAAACCAAAAAAAGCATATAAATGCGTATGCAAAAATGTGCTTCCGTAACATTTAGTTACAGTTTGTTGTTTGAACAAATAAATTTTATTATTCTAATGCAAAATATGAAATAAACGGATTGAGAAGCCATGAAAAGTAAGTGCGTTTTGCGAAAATGTGTTTTCGTAACAATAACTTCAAGTTTATTGTTAAAACAAATAAAATTTATATTTCTGATACAAAATATGCAAAAGATGGATAAAGAAACCATAATAAGCATATGCATTTTGAAAAAATGTGTTTTTGTAACAATTTGTTGAAGTTTATTGTTTAAAAAAAAAAATTTCATTATTCTAATGCAAAATATGGAACAGACGTACTTACAAACCATGAAAAATATATGCATCTCGCAAAAATTTGTTTTTGCAACAATGAGTTAAAATTTATTGTTTAAACAAATGAATTTTATTATTCTGATACAAAATATGAAATAGACGGATGAAGAAACCATGAAAAGCATATGCTTCTTGCAAAAATGTGTTTTTGCAACAGGCAGCAAAATTTAATTGTTTAAAAAAATTGATGAATTATATTTATTACATGAAAAATATGCCACTGAAATCTACGTGAATGAATTTTACGAATAATATATATTTATATAATATGCAAGTTGTTAATGACAGTAATATAAATAATAATGATTCAAATCATTTATTATTAATGACCCCAAAAGTCATTATAAACAATATTATCGATATTGAATAATAGATACATGAAAATGTTTATGTCAGAAGTAATTTTTAAGGTGGTTAATAATATTTTTGATTAATAGAAAGTTTACAGTCTTCCTTTAAAAAATTAAACAATCACTGTGTAAATTATTTATTGTAGTGAACAATTTGTTTTTTGAAATCCACAAAATAATGTTTTTCCATGCAAGTGCAAGAAAAATCATTCTTATTGCACCTGAATTTTGAATGAACAAAAATATTTTAATTTGGTGCAATTTTTATCTTTCTTGCTTTATTTAGAAAACTTATACATTATTTTGGTCATAATTTGAAAAATGATGAGTGTAACGTTATGTTCTTGTAACGAAACCTCAAAAATATTAAAAATATGCGATTGTAACATGTGCAACATGTTTCCCTGCCATCATTTTGTTTCTTCCGTGAAGGAATCTTTACATCAAGTTTTCTCGAAACTGTGATTTTTGAGTTACGATGAAGTGTTTCAACTCTGCCAGAGATAGGATGAAACGTTCGAGAGCGCTGAAACATAGAAAAGATCGTTCCGTAGTCCTGAAGGATAGAATACTTATAGTGGCTCGGTGAAAGTTGAAATTTTGTTGGAGCGCGCTCACGAGATATAATAGACTTGCAAGGACCCATCAACCTGTATGTTATCATGACATGTTTACGAATAATCACGAATGTTAACTGGGAATCTAAGAAATTAAAGATATCTAGAGTATTTCAATCTAGGTTAAATGTATTTTTCACAATATGAGTCACTTAAAACTCCTAAAAATAAACTTGCACGGTATCGACATTTTTTATATGTGGAAAACATGAAAATATAAAAATTAGCCGGTTTTGCCCCATACTCTCCTAACTGTAGGTAAAACTGGACCGAAACGTAAGCGGGAAATATAAGAATTGACTGGTCACGGTGCTATTTATTTATCGGTAAAAATACAGAATTATGATTATCATATTAAATGATTTTTTGAGGCTTTAAAATTTGGTTGACATTTTAAAATATGTATTATGAATATACAAAAGCAGAACCACATAATGATAAAAAAATATTCAAAGTTCAAATTCAATATTTTAGAAATTTTCAATTATCCGTGAATATTAGAAAGAAACAAAACATCTGGGTGTGAATGAAGGATGATAGTTTGATTCTGAAATGAGAATTGAACATAATTTTATTAAAATAAAAAAATTTTATCTTTCTCATGTTTCAAAGAAAAAAAAATAATATACATGAATAAGAATGCATTACATATGCTTGAAAAAAATTGAAATTGACAAAAATAAACATACATCAATGATGGATATAAATCGTGTTATATAAATTCAAAGATTCTGAAATCGTCTTGATAATTTAACAAGTATCGAGTTCAAAATTTGATATTTCTGAAATATAATTATAAAAATTTAAAAAAGCATCTAATATGCGTATGAATTTGACTTAAAATTTTCGGATTTTAAATTTTTTCTACCATTTAAAAAAAAAAAAATATTTTTATTTAGGTGTAGATAACGATGTAAATAATAAATCAATGAAAATAATAAATTAATACAAATAAACATTACGAAAAAATCATCAGGAAGTAAACGACACATGTTACATCTTTAATGTTTAGAATTAAGAATTTTCATAGCACTGAACAATAAGATAAATTAACAAAAATAGAAATTTGGTCACGTTTCATTGCTTGTTAATGTACGAATTAATGATACACAAGGTTCTCATTGACTTGGGTGCCACTGGTGGTACGGCACGAATGCAATAAACATTATACAGCATTTTCAAAAGATTGTAACCAAAAAAAAACAAAAATTGTTATAGATAGAGTCGATGATCTTTTACTACGCCAAGAATCTTAGCCTGTAGATCTGCGCATAATGCATCTATACTTGTTTTAACGAGGGTAAATTAATAATCTAAGTTGAGATTACAGAATAATTAAAAAAATAAAACGCCCGAGAAAAAACAAAACTGTCAAAGTCAACTAAGATTATTATACAAATGCAACTCTCGGAGCGTGAATGTTCTGTGTCCTGTCTTCAGCCTTTTTCTGAAAAAAAACAACTAGTATCGCATTTTTTCACCGCGAGATGCTGCTTTGCCGATTAAGAAGCGTTTATCGACAGTAAGCCTGATCGTGGTCGTAGATTTCAATCTTCGGTCTCTTTCTAGTATTTCTCTGTCTTGTTGCCTTTCTTTTCCGTCTTGTTCTAAAGTTCGCACGTACAATATTACATCGCAACGGTCATTTGTTTGCGAAGAATGTTTTTGAAAATTCATGCGGTGCAATCAGATTCTTTAGAAAGTCAATATCATCTATAGGATCGGTAACGTAATGGATAAGGCACCAGCCCCGCGAACACAAGGTAGGTGGATCCGATCGCCAGTAGAAGAAAATTTTTCTTTTTTCAAACACAATGATATGCGAAACTTTATTATAGTATTTGTAAATTTATCCTATTTTTATGATTTTCTTCACCAAAAAATACTTGTATACAGAAGGTTTCGTTAGAACCACATAAAAACTAAGTCATTTTTAACATACATAATATGATTTTTTAATTAAGGAACTCGTAAAAATCGAGGAAGATAAAAATATTTAAAAACAGTTCAATTATATGATTGAGTATGAAAGTAGACGAATTTGAATTCATTAACACAACAATAGTTCAATTAAATTCTGTTCGAAGAGTGAAAAATATTTTGAAAGATTGCCGCAGTGAGGAAAAGATTTGAGAAAATTATGTATGTAACTATTAGTTTTCACAAAATATAAATAAAAATTGGGTTGTTTACAATATTCATTTGCTATTTACATTTGTTTAAAATCCTGATCAGAAATATGGCATCAGACGTAGAAAATTGATTTGTTTTAACTTTTATCCAACAATTACTTGTAAATTTGAAGTGATTACAAGATGCATTTGCTTTTCATGGTCTTTTGTGTCGCTGATCATGCATCTTGTGCCATGTTTGCACGAACAAATCACTTAAAACAATGATATTATTTCAAAGATGCAAATAAGCTTGCCATAGTTGTTTGATACGCTGATTACAGATCCGGCATCAACTTCGAACATAAATTTATTTTAACTTTTTTAGCAAATATTCGCAAAATGAAAAATTCGCTAGTCGCATATGCTGCTCATGATTTTCCGGCTCGCTGATAATGAATTCAGTGGTAACGTTTTGAAATAATTTTATTATATGAGCTGGAAACAGACTATGTCTAGAAATGGAGACGTACGCAAGATGCACATGCTTTTTTCGCTTTCCTGCCAACAGATTACAAATTTTACACCTTTTCCAAAACTAAACCGTTTAAACTTCAACTAATATTGCTAGCAGATAGTAAGAAATTGAAGTTTCATGGAATTAGAGTCAGTACAACCTCTGCATAGGGCATCATTCTGTCTTTACTCACACTCATAAGGCGTTAATGGAAATAAAAAAAGAAAACCGACGCCCTATCCAGAAGCTGTACTGTACATAGTTTTTGTTCTTTCAAATCTTTCAGCCAAATTCGTTCTTATTATTCATAAAACACATATTCAATAGTTCACACAGCCCTCCCAAGTCGTAGTGTAATACTACTACTAAACAAAGACGAGCTTATGTTTTTTTATGCTAGAAAGAGAACGACAATCGATACTTGGGGACACTGAGTTCGCAGTTTACTTCGCGAGTAACTAATAGTACACCTTCCTAGAGAATATTGTAACACTATTTCAATATTTATATTATAGTAATGACATAATCGTTTGTTAACCTGGCAACCAACAGTATATAAAATAGTACATACATTGTTAAAAAAAATTTGGTAAATTTTCCATACAAGCATTTAAAGTTTTCAACACATACTCTGTATGTAACTTTTTCCATAAATAGATCCGAAAAATTTTTCATACGCTTTGAGAATCCTTACATGAATATGGAAATTTTTTTACAATTTATAGAGGAATCTTTAAACGCGTATCTTCATAATTACGTGTAAAAAATTTTCCAGATCTATGTATGCAATAAAGTTAAATGCTGAATATAATTCACAAACTTTCTTTACATAATGGAATTTTTACTACCTTTTTTTAAAATTGTATCCATCTTGCAAGCACTTCTTAATTTTCAGGGAATATGCAGTTATTTTATTTTAAATAATTGAACTTTGCGAACTAGATGCTAGATTCGTAATATGCATGCCAAAAGAACTAAGAAAAACATTTGCATGGTACAAACTTTATCCATAATTTGAATAAGTTTGGCACACAACTTCAACTGGTGGTTTTCTCCGAGCGGATGATTGCGCAGTTGACTATGTAGTAGAAGTAACAGGCTAAGTGAGACAGTTTTACTGTATTCTTTTAGTAATTTTACTAGATTAACCAGTGTCTTAGTTTATTTAGACCAATTCAGACTGGATGTAAAAATTTTACCAAAAGATTTTTTACTGTGCCCCTGAAAACAATTAAGAGCATATCCATCTTAACTTTGTCTTATCGTATGCATAGCATTAAATCAGTTACTACTGATTTGAAATTTAAAATGCGCCAATACTGAATTTCTCAAGCTAATGCTTAGATTTGAGTAGGAATAGAATTCTTAGTTTTTACATTGTTTTCTTGTCGTTTTGTGAAGAACAATAAGTAGGGTAAGACTAGCCCTTCTCTAGTCCACAAAAACCTTTTCATTTTTGCCCTAGCACTTTTTCGAACCAATTTAAAATTTTCTTTACATGAAAAAATAAGTGAAATCTTCCCCTCCTCCCTCCCGCCGAACATCGCCAATGTACATATAAATACTAGAATTAATAAAAATGGAGCGAGATTCCGAGTGAGAAAAAACTTGATGAAAAAAGTAATATACAAAAGTATTGAAATAAAAAATAAATTAATATACAAGGATGATATTTGATTGTTAAGTAATCTTGAAATGGCTACAAAGATTATCTTGAATTTTAATAATTAAAAAATTTTGAAGAGACAAATAACCTGAAACGTAAATAAATCATAGCGAAAACGGGATTCCAATTTATTCAATGATACAAAATTGTACTAAAATGATGAACAAAAAAAAAATTTTTTTCTTGAAATCAATTTAAAAAATTTCATATAAAATTCAGATAGTGTCAACTTTTTAAAATTAAAGTTTTGTAAAAATATAATAGTCGAGGAAATAAAAGTTTGAAATTAATTCGTGGGCTGCCGTCAAGTTTCATATCAATCACTATTTTATATGCAAAGTTATTGAGGCATGATTGCAATCGCCATTGCATCTTTTTTAGATTCCTTACATGTTTATGTTATTTGTTTTATCAATGAAAAAGGTGACAACTTTTAGACTTGCGATTCAAATTCTTGACAGTACTGTAGGGACACTCGCTCAAAAGGCAACAATTGGTTCTCCGAGTAACTTTATCTATATATATATATATAAATGAAATGCTGTTCGTGTGTTACCTCATCACTCGCAAACGGCTGAACCAATTTGCCTAATTTTTTTTAATTTTGTTTTCTATACTCTGTAGAATGTTAATAGCACAACAAGTTCTAATTTGGTATCAAGAAAGGTCGCGTAACCAACAAGCAACTGAAAGAATGCATATCACACACATACACATACACACGTACACCCGCACGCATCCACGCACGCACGCACGCACGCACTTACTATGAATATTTGATTTTTTATGCTACAGTATGGTGTTTGTTTATATAGCAACTATCAAACTTCATTCAACAATCCTTTTTTTTGTTTATCAAATTATCTTGAATGAAAGGTAAGTCAACAACAACATTTAAATTAAAATAAATTTAATAACTGTCAGTTCAACATATCTCATAACGTGCAGTGTGTGTGTGTGTGTGTGTGTGTGCGTGCGTGCACGCGCGCGCACGCCTGTGAGCTTGCTTTTTCAGGTTTCATTACAAAAAATTTGTTTATTCATTAATTTTCATGAATTTAATCCTTACGTTTTATACGAACTTTTTTGTAATTAAATAAATAGTTTGACATGTATGAATCGAAAAAAAAAAGAAAAGCGAATTTCCTTAACCAAACTGTCAGTTATAAATAATATACGGAAAAGTAAACCAAACTCTTATTACTTTGATAACTGAAGACTATTTTGAAAATCTACATGTTTTGCAACTTTTTCCGAAAAGTAAGAGAACATTTTTAACTTATTCTATCATTTTTAAAATATTTTCTTTTTCTTTTTTTGTATTACTTTTTTGAAATATCCTATACTATTTGTCAATTTATTATAAAATTTAATCGATATCAAATCAAAATTAAGTAAAACTAAAATACTTTAAAGAAGCGAACGTACATAATATAAATCAATGAGGAACTTATTTGTTATCTGTTTTTTGCAAGTATGTCAAGACGGAGATGAAATCATTTAGGGAACTTCCATCACTTCATTCAGAATTACTTTAAAATTCAACAATTATCGTGAAAACAATCGAAAGCCCATCGACTTTTTCTATTAAAATAAAATCAAGACAGGAAAGTTTTCAAAACATTGAACTTCAGCTGAATCAATATTATCAAGAAAGCAATTGAAATTCACATATTTGTGAAGACCAACTTTCTGAAAGCAGCTATTGTGTATTTTATTGCGAAAACTAGATACTGTAGCGCGCTACGTGTGCTGATTGAACTTGTATTTTCTTTGCAAATAAAAGTCAATGTGCAAGCAAAGTTCAACCCTTGAAATCGCACATGTTTTAAGCAACTTTCACGTGGTAATGACACTGTCATTTGTATACGCCTCAAAAAAAAAAAAAAAAAAAAACAATAGTTATTTCGATTTACATAAAAAAAAACTGTGTTTTTTACATTTTGAACATTATCAAAAAATTTTCATTGTCTTCTTCATGGACTTTTCCTGTTTCATAAATACTCAATTAATTATTAATTGAATCTCAGCTAATTGTTGAGTGTTGTTGAGCTTTTTCAAGTACTATATACAATGTTATAAGAAAAAAAAAAAAACTGACAATGGGGATTCCAAGGCCTTTTGCTCCTTTTTCTCTGTAGGATTCTAATAAGTGGAAAAGAGCGAAAACGCTATACTTTTATGAAAATTTTGCAAGCATTCGGCAGATTGATTACGAAATCGAATGTCGAATTGAAAAATCAAAATTACACTTTTTGGCAAAGAATTTTTTCATACTCTCTCAGAAATTGTAAATTGTAGATCAGCAAATTGAGCACCAGTAAATGGATAATTGTTGACCCAAGAATCTGTTATATTTTTCCAAGAAAAAGTTTTCTATGAGACTTTTACCTTCAATATCCTGTCAGAAGTAAATGATATTTTTTTTGTAAATTTAAAGGATTATGACTTAATGGAAAATAAAGATGAATCTATTGTAGAAATTGGCCATGCAGTTTATGATTATAACTTTGTCCGTTATTTCCCATTTGCTTCTTGAATACGTGCATGAAAAGTTTTTACTTTCGACTTTTTGTTAGTACATATCATGTTTTGAAATGACTGTATAACAATAAATATTTCAAATTTTCTTATTTGTTTTAGAATTCATTGATAATTTATTTTATAAGATTTTATTGAAAACCTTTAGAAATTGGATGATATTTTCTACATTACTTACATCATTTGAATAAATGTTTTATTTATCATAGAAATTATTCTCAAGTTGAATAAAATGATCAAATTCATAGCCATAAAATCTAAATATTGACTTTTTTCGTTTTTCATTGTTTTTAATTACACGTTTAAAAATGAATAATAATAATAAAGATAATATAGTAATAGTAACAATAAAAATAATGAAAATTACAGTTATTATAATAATCTTAAAAATAATCATTCAAATTAAACTTGAGTCGAACTTTTTATCCAATTGGGTATGTTTTAAGAATATTTTTAGTCGCACTTCACATAAAAGTAACATTTAAAAAATTTTTTTATTGGCTTTTTCATTAGAGTAAAATCAAACTTCGATGTGAGTAAAATTGTATTATATAAGAGTAAAATTTCCAGCCAAATTCATGTTCACGCGTTGGAAAACCATCATCGTTTTTTCTATATGTATTGTAGAAAACAGCAGAATAAAAAATATTATTTATCCTAAGGCATTTCAATAAGAATTACATTATACGGTCTGAACTTCTTCAATTCAAAATTCTCCCGTCCCACAATAGATTACTGGAAGGAGGACTTCGGTCCTGGTTTGACTTTCTGCTGAGAAATGTCAATACCTCGAAATTAAAGATCTCAGCTTTTTCATAGCTTGGTCAGATTACTGTAGTATGATTTTTTTTTGCAAAAGTTATTTCCGAAATGAATTCTTAGCATTTGAAAACCTTTCAAACGAGTTTTTCCCCACCGAAATCGCACGAAAATTGTAGATTTTATGCTTGGAGTTTTACTTATATTCAAAAAAATTTATTGCTCGAAAACAGGACGTGCCGTGCAAAAATTCTTTTTAGAAATGTTTTCAGGTGTACTCAAGCTACACATTTTTTAACAAATCACACCGTCATTTTACAAAAAGTGTTTTTTTGTCGGACTGTCTAATTTTTACTTAATAACAAAATATAATTGGTGTTGAATTATTGTTGTTTTTTTTTGAGCGACGTTTTCTCTGATATCACTACTTTTAAGCCTACTCTTTTTATGTCATAGTGTGGCTCTTGATTACTTCTGCGATCATGAGCTTTTTTATTATGTGTAATGTGGAATATAAGGTTTGCGACAATGACGCGAAAATTTATGAAAAAAATTGTACGTTTGTCATGGTTCAACACCCTACATATATATTAACATATGGTTACATACATAATATTGTTGAAGATATATTACTTGGATTTCAATAATTTTGGTTTAAAAAAGTGTAAGTAAGGGCTGAAAAGCATATTAATAGTAATCATATGCCAAAGAAAAATTGTTTTTTAATATTTTTTTTTTTTTTTTTTTCAAATAAAAATAATAATTTTTATTGTTTTGGAGACGGCGCTGAAGCAAGAAGCGATACTTCCGGAAATTTGGTGCATTGGAAAAATAGGATAGATAGTTGCGGAAGTATCGCCAAATTATTTTATGAAAACAGGTAAAAATTTGGTCTGATCACGCTTGGTCGATTACTTACTTATATCTTTTTCCCTTAACTGTCCCGCGCACACATCACATTAATGCTTTTCAGCCACTTAATTAGAATAATGTGCCATAGTGAAGTTGGATTTATAGCTTTCGGAATCCAATGGCGCATGTTTGTATAAAAACAAAATTCAAGATGTTAGATACCTAAATAAAAACTCACATAACGTGACAACTTAAAAGTCAAGAAATTTTAATTATTTTTACAATAGTCAAAGGAATTTAAAAAAGTTATTCAGTCTTAAATGTTTGTTATTTCGAAAGCTGACTTTCAAACGAAACATAATCTTTTATGTACAAACTATTAATAGTGAAATAATAAAATTTTAAGGAAAAAAAGCATATAATATCTGCATGAATAGCAATTATTGGACTCCGAAAAACTGCTGTTCCGAAAAAACACCTTTTAGTTGATAAAAATTAGAACCTTTATCTATGTTTTATACATATTTACATCAATTTTGACGTAAAAAAATTGATGCAACGTCGAAATTTCAGGTTTGAGATTTTTATATTTTACAATTAAAAATTTTATTACTATAACCACAGATATTTTATGAATTTTCGAGCTCTAACATTTCAAAAAAATAGACTCTTACACTGAGAAAAGTTCACCGCATTGGTTACGGGGAAAAAAATTTTTTTTCATAACCTGACTGAGTACTGTCAATACAGTAATTACCAACGGTGTCCACCGTACTCATTGCGGTATTGACAGTACTGAGTCAAGGGAGAAACAAAAATTCTTTTCCTAGTAATCAATGCGATGAATTTTTCTCAGTGGGCTGATGAACTTAAACGAAATTCATAACAGTTTAAATATTTTTAGTAAAACTATGAAATGGAAAATGAAACATAAAAGTAACTTCAAAAACGGCACTTGGGCTTCAAAACATTGTATTTCTAAAACAACAAATTTTTCTTCGAAAAAACCAGACTTGTTCATGTAACTAACTTCTTGAACGAAAAAAATATAATAAAACTGCTACAACATTAAAATTTCCAGGTTATTAATAAAGTAATTTTTTCGTAGTACTCATAGTAACAAGAAAATTTTTTTTTCGTTCTTTTGTGTTGACCTTATGAAAATATTATGTGAAATTTTTATGTAATTTTTATGCGAAATCTCTTACTTACGAAGGTTGTGATTTGCTGTCATTTCATATAGGTAATATGTGAAAAAGCTAAAGATTTGAATAAATTTATGATGCTAGAAATGCAATTGTAACTGGTTATTAGTGCTTTATTACTTATTTTTTTCTTATTTCTTTCGTAACATTAATGTGGGTATGTAAAAGCACATGTATAGTCGACGTTTTTCACATCATTCTTTCATTGTTAAATCTACTACTTCTGTTTGAATAAAAATTACTATTACATCAATTTTTTTATAGTTTGTATAATGGGTGGGTTTCGAATTATTTAGAAACGACCTAGGTTAGTTTTTTATAATTACTACTGTGGTTAGAAACGACATAAGTATTGCTTAAGTAGTTTCTAACGAAACTACAAATTAAAAAAGATATTTCAATTGCATGTGAAACCAATTAGCGCCATCGCTCGACAAATTTGGATAGAAACCAAAATCACAAAATCTACCAAAGGTTCCTTGATTTTCCTAAGTTGGAAAATCCTTTGCCACTTTTTACTGCTACAATTTCTAACTCATCAGATTTGTTAAGCTATTGAACCGAATATATTTTGTTCTCAATTTCATAAAAAGCGGTTAAAAACAAGTTAAGTCAGAAAAGTATGGATAAAATTTTGAAGAATTTTTGGTTTCTGGTTTTTATACCCACTTGTTGAGGAAGGCGTTGATTTGCTCCATTGACAATTGGAATATCTTTCTTAATTTATAGTTTTGTGAGGAAAAACAAAGGAGAAATAGTTTTGGAATTTATTGAGGGATCCATTGTTTTTGAAACTTCCGGCTAATACACGCCGTATATATCTGACGCAAGACCAAAAGAACATGATCGACACACATGACACACCCTGCTCATGATAAATACATAATGACTTTACTTACATTGTTTCACTTGATAAATTTCATTAATTTACCATATTCGTGTTTCTGACTTTCGAATTCATTTGAAATTTATGATATTCACTGTTTACAGGACGGATTCATGACTGAAGATAATTTTACTTAAAAATCAACTAAATATATCGAATTATGAGGCAGCATGCAATCAATATGGAAAAAATGCCTGTTTTTCAAAAAACAAAGCTGTCAAACAGAAAATGTTGGCTGTTAGGAATATTAGAATATTAAAGTCCACTGTCCACTTCATCCACAAATAATTTGAAAAAAAAAAGACATTTTGAGAAATTGAATTTTCAAAAAAAAATTAAACTTTTTGTTTGTTGTTTATTAAAAATTTGAAACTAACATTCGGATAATTTTTGTTACAATATCTCGAAAGTGTGAGTAATTGCAAACATTTGAAAGGTGTAATATTTGAAATCCATTAATTTTTGACAAAGTTATGCGCATTCAAAAAAAAGTGATTGCTTTTGACGGAAAATATCGACATTTACCCCTATTTAACAAAAATGACCATAAATCCGACATAAAATTTTTTCTGGCCAAAAAGTAAAACTTTTGCCTCATCAAATAGACCAAAAAACGACTTATGGAAGTTTCACTGAATTCTAAAATCAGGCCTCGAACTGACCGGTTGATTTGAAATGGGAAGGGCTATATAAAATTATTAAAATATTCTTTTGAGTAATAAAATAATAGTATAATATTGATAATACATAATATTTTCATATGAAAAAACATGAAATGTATAACAAATGTCGGGAATCTTCTAAAAGAATTATTAAGAAACCTGAATTGCCTGAAGTAGGGTTAGGCAGTTTCCGAACCGCCTAAAAATTTTGGCATTTCCTGGATGTCCTAAAATGATTTAAGAAAATTTGGGTATCGCCTACATTTTTAGGTGATTCGGGTTTTGACTAGACATTTACCGGAAATGCCTCAATTCGGGCTATGCCTGTAACACATACAGTCATTTTTATTATAATAGTAATAAATTCATATTTTCAACTTTGCACTTCGCACGCTACATATATATTGGTGTTTGAAAAGAACAATTTTCGTATGAAAATATCTTACATATTTATCTTAACCCTATTAATTTTCTTCAGGATGTAGTCTGATGGTAAGATAAGTCTTTGAAACAAATTGTACTAAATCACTGTAGAGTTCCTCTTATTGGTTCAATATCATTATATTCAATGTATATAATTCAATTCAAAATATATTAATCATTTCTCCAAAAACAATTACTTGCGAAAATGATATTGCCACGAAAAACAAGTATATCATAAAGCATAGCCTTACAAAAGTACTATGCAAAGTTTCAAAAAGATTTTGTCTGCGGAAAAAAAGAGATACTAAATTACGTCAGCTAATTCACGAAATTTAATGCTTGCACTCGAGAAACGCGGCATTGTCGCACTGTCACTCGCGCGCTCGTAGTGTGTGAGTGAAAACCGTGCGCAGTTGGTTATCAATGAGATAGCGAAAACGACGTTACCAATAGAGATGTAAAATTACCGGTAATTTATTTTTAGAGTATGGAACGTGTTATTTACGGTTTTATTACGGTAAATTACGGTAATTTTGGAAAAAGTCATTTTTAATGTATACTTCTGAATGAGGGCCCGGATCGAATAAGGGGATACGCGCTCGGCCTAGTAGGCAAGGGAGGGGATAAGGCCCCTTGCGTAGAGCAAAGTGAGCGTGGTCCCACTGAACATTAAAAATCTCATGAAACTTACCTCGCTCTTGCTTCGGTAATAAACAATCGATTTGTATGAAATTTCGACTCAGCCTTTTTTTTACCTTCAGCGATCCCAACAAGATGTATATTATTCTAAAATCTGTTCAAAACTTACTCAAAAATAATTCTCAATCATGATACAGTTTTTGTAGCACTTACCTAAAAAAACGATAGTTTAGTTGTAAAATTTGTTCAAAAGGCTACAAGAAATATTTTTGCAATAATTCAAATGAATTAAACCTATTTACAACGACGAGATTGTTATTTAAATAAAAGTCACTCGGCGTAAAACGGAGCGTTCGATGCCTACGACCGAATTCAATGTTTTTTTAATGCGAACAATTTTTAAAAATAAAAACAATGTCCTTGTAAAACATTCGTTATAAGAATCCGGTAAACCAATTGTGAGATAATTCAAAATAGAAACTGTTAAAAGTTGTTAAAATTGTTTACGGTCAAAACGGAAATGTAGATTACGGTCAAAACGGAAATGTAGATTGTAATCGTAAATGTATATTACGATTACAATAGAAAGCCAACAACCTTCAAAATGGACAACACACTGTAGTTCAAATATTTAGAAAATGCCCAAAACCACCGATTATTGGCATTTCCAAAGAAAAAAAAATACGTCGAAAATTTGATTTACTACTTGTCTGACGAAGGAGAACAGTTTATGCATTGTTTTTTGCAGTCTGTATTTTGCAAGGCGAATAAAAAAAAAAGAACGATACAGATATTTTAGAAAGTTTTTTTTTTCTCTCTTTCTTTTTGGTTGAATAGATTCAGCACACTGAACTTGTAGTAAGGAATGAAGAAAAAAATGAATTGTAATTCGAACTTTCAAGATTCAATCAATTTCTATTTTGAATTATCTTACAATTGGTGTACCGGATTCTTATGATGAATATTCCTCAAGGACATAGTTTTTATTTTTGAAAATCGTACGCATTAAAAAAACATTGAATTCGGTCGTAGACATCGAACGCTCCGTTTTACGCCGAGTGACTTTTATTTAAATAACAATCTCGTCGTTGTAAATAGGTTTAATTCATTGGAATTATTGCAAAAATATTGCTTGTAGCCTTTTGAACAAATTTTACAGCTAAATTATCATTTTTTAGGCAAGTTCTACAAAAACTGTATCATAATTGACATTAATTTTTAAGTAAGTTTTGAACAGATTTTAGAATAATATCCATCTTGATGGGACGCTGAAGGTAAACAAAAGGCTGAGTCGAAATTTCATACAAATAGATTGTTCATTATCGGAGCAACAGCGGGTTGAGTTTCA
This sequence comes from Platygaster robiniae, assembly GCA_028476575.1. NCBI lineage: Eukaryota > Metazoa > Arthropoda > Insecta > Hymenoptera > Platygastridae > Platygaster > Platygaster robiniae. The sequence goes on along the minus strand of CM052022.1, from coordinate 25,448,820 downwards.
TAAGATTTTTAATGTTCAGCGGGACCACGCTTACGTTGCTCTACGCAAGGGGCCTTATGCCCTCCCTTGCCTACTAGGCCGAGCGCATATCCTCTTATTCGATCCAGACACTCAATGACTGGCGCATACCAGTCAGTAATGTATCAGTGTTGTGGAATCATTTCAATTATGTAAATAATTAAAAAATCGAAGAAAATATATTTTTTTTGTGAAACAAATCAAGCTTGCCGATCCCTAGCAAAGGCGCGGATTGAACACGATCCTTTTCCAATCCTTTTCCAATGACTTCAAAATCCATTCTGAAAGTCCGTCTCGGATCGTGTCAAAATGCATTTTTCACTGTCATGATGTAAAATTTTAGATGCCCTCCGAATTGTGACGCAGTTATTGATAGTTATTATGTAGGAATTAGTTAATAATCAAATAATTGTATAAAATGAATAAATTGGTATAAAAATAGGAAAAAAACAGCACACAGAAGTGTGCCATTACGTAGAACTACGTCCTTATATCACATGGTAATGTGAAATATTAAATAATTACATTTGATTTCATGAAGTTGAACACATTTTCGTGACATATTTTCGTGACATTATACCTCCCCCTCCCACCAGGCCCTCCTTCGTGACACATTTTCGTGACATCCTACCGCTTCCAGGCCCCCCCCCCTTCGTGACTAAATTTTTCGTGACATTCTGCTACCCCGTATACAGGGTGCATTATACAAGTAATGCGCATTGTTTTATGTTGACGTAACTATAAATCGCAGCGCGATCAGACCGGTCGGAGATTGTGGAGGGGGTTGTGCCCTTTCAAACGCGCCTGGTCTCAGTTCGTTCCGAGCAGAAGGAGTGTTAGGACGTGTCTTTGCGCAAAGTCTATTTTTCGATTGTGTCACTGCGTAACGAAGCGCTCACTGGAACAGCGGTACGCGATCAAATTTTGTGTGCGGCTTGGGAAAAATGCAACGGAAACTTATCAAATGCTACAAGAGCCCTTTAAAGAGGAATAAATTTCGAGATCCTAATGCGGAAGGTGGCACAAGGCCTTCAAGAAGGGCCGGGAGGAGGTCACCGACAATTTTCGTTCTAGACGCTCAACAACAGCCCGAACTGATGAAAACGTCCAGCCTGTGCGTGAAGTTTTGAGTTTAGACCGTCGGTTAAGTATCCAGGCAATCGCTGACACCCTGAACTTGTCAATCTTCGCGGTACATGGGATAGTGACGGAGGATTTGCAAATGCGAAAGGTCTGTGCAAAGCTTGTGCCGAAGGTATTGACGGAGGAGCAGAAAGAAGTTCGAGTTTTGCGCAGTAAAGCATTATTACAATTGATTAGAAATAATCCAGAGTTTTTAAACTCCACTCTAACCGGGGACAAATCCTGGATGTGCGAGTACGATCCAGAATCCAAAAGGCAGAGCTCCGAGTGGCACACAAAATCTTCTCCCAAACCCAAAAAAGCGCGCATGAGCAAGTCTCGCATTGAAACAATGCTGATTGTCTTCTTTGACGTCAGACGAATCGTCCATTTTGAGTTTGTACCGCAAGGACAAACTGTCAACGCAGCCTTTTACTTGGAGGTGCTCAAGAGACTGAAACGACGGGTCGTGCGCATCCGGTTTGACATTAAAGACGATTTCAAGCTCCACCATGACAATGCCCCCAGCCACACGGCCTTCGTCGTTACCAACTTCCTGACCCAGAACAAGACCCCCGTGGTGTCCCAGCCTCCTTACAGCCCTGACTTGGCTCCATGTGACTTTTTTTTGTTCCCCCGACTGAAAAAAGAGCTAAAGGGAAAGCATTGGGAGTCGGTGGAGAACATTCAAGCTTAAGTTACAAGGTTCCTGAGAGGCATTCCAGTCGAGGAGTTCCAGTGTGCTTTCCAGGCGTGGCAGAATCGTCTCTGCAAGTGTATCGATGCAAGAGAAGACTATTTGGAAGAATTTTAACCGTCTGTATCAACCGGATGGATAAATATTTTTTTCCCGGTAAATGCGCATTACTTTCATAATACACCCTGTTTATGGTAAAACCGGGGAGAAAGACGTAGTTCTACGTCAATAAATAATAACCATTGATTGTTGCGTCCAAATGCAAAAGAAATCTAAAATTTCACATCATGATGATAAAAATTCACCCTGCAATCGTTGGAAAAGGATCGTGCACGATGCTTTTCCAATTATTTTTCAATCCACGTCTTTGCTAGGGATGTACGACCACCCTAGAATTTCCTGTATTAAATATTATAATAATATCACAAATTTCGTTTGTAGCATTTATAACAGTTCAAACGATATTGATGAGAACATTGATCTATTTAAAAAAACTCTTCTTCCAAATATTCTTCATTCGTGAACTATTGCTTAATGTTGTGCTCAATATTCACTATCATTTCCCATCAACTCGAAATCAGCAGCATCTACAGCTATTCCCTTTTCTTGACAACATGGAAGAAACAATATTCCGTTTTCGAAACAAAACACTGACACACAAAAAAGCAAAAAATGAAAGAGAATGTGTAAAAGGAAAAATGAAGAACAGATCGATTCCCGAAAAAATGTAAAAGTAAAACCTGAAGAGCGAAAATAGAAGTGCTCCTTCTAACGGGAAAAAACGTAGGACCATCTCGTAAAGAGGCAAAAGGGAGATCAGTAAAGCGAGAGTAAAAGCGAAGAAGAGAGGGAGTAGGGAGAAAAATGAGGATGCAGATAGAACTGGCAACAACGCAGAACCAGAGCCGTCGGAGCGAAATCGTGAAAAAATAGTGGAATTGGCCAAAATGTCGATTTTATTCTATCAGGAGAAAAACACTCCATGAGAAATGAAAGGTACGCGTACAACAAAGGCTCATGCAAGTTTTCAGCTCAAACAAGTTAAATTTATCATTTTAAGCTGTGCATCACAGGATATGGTTCACGACCATTTCACGAAAAACCAATAATTTTTCTAAACCTCATAAGTCGTTGAACATAAGATTTGCAAAATTCACGTGTATAAAATTTATTTATACAATTACTTTGAAAATTAAAGGTTTTGCAAAATGCATATAGTCTTCTTGTTTTTCAGGTGTGATAACAATAATTTCGCGTTAAATGTGCGAAGTTGGATTGTTCAAACTTTTCCTTCAACAATCGCTCGCGAAATTAAGTTTTTCCAAGATGTATATGCTTCTAGTGGTTTTCAGGTGTGCCGATAATTAATCTGGTGTCAGTTTTGCAAAATGGAATTGTTTAAACATTTTTTAACAATCACTCGCAAAATGAAGTTTCTTCATGATGTATATGCTTTTAGTGGTTTTCAGGTGTGCCGATAATGAATTTGGTATCTGATTTGCAGAATTTATTTGTTGAAACTTTTTCTTCAACAATTAATTGAAAAATTGAATTTTTCAAGATGTACATACTTTTAGTGGTTTTCAGGTGTGCTGATAATGAATCGAATATCTGATTTGCAAAATTTATTTGTTTAAACTTTTTCTTCCACAGGTAATTAAAAAATTGAAGTTTTCAAGATGTATATGCTTTTAATGGTTTTCAGGTGCAACGATAATAATTCTGGTCTTAGATTTGCAGAATTAATTTGTTAAAACTTTTTTAAACAATGACTCGTAAAATTGCAGTTCTTGCAAAATGCATATGCTTCCTATGGTTTTTTGATGAATTGATCATTAGTCTGGGTCCATATTCACGGAATCGATTCGTTCAAATTATTCGTTCATAAAATTGCATGATCTAGGAAAACTACAACAAATGCAGGACCCCCGAAAACAATGTAAAGCATACACATCTTGCAAAAGCATCAATTTCGCAAGTAATTTTCAAAAAAACGTTTTCAAAAAGTTAAAAAAATTTTGATTACTACCTATTATGTAAAAAGAATCACGGGAGAAAAACTTAACAATTTTCACATTTATATACGAAATAATTACGAACTTTGTTTCATTAACTGAATTACGAATGTAGAATACGAAATTCCATTTTTCGAAGTCTAGTAGATCATTAAAGAAGACTCTCCAATTTTATTTACCTATATACTTGGATTTTTCTCGAATATTATTCTCGAGCATTGAAGTTATGTTTAAATACAGATCTGTTCAAAAATGGAAATAGAGTTGTTCAGTTATCTTTTTCACCTGTCAAAATCCAGTTCCTTTCTCTACTTGCAATTTCATTTAGTGATAAAAATCAACTTGCCTAATACCTCTGATTACATATAATGTAAAAAAATTATCATCCGGTTTCTAATTATCTTTTAGTCCAGTGAAAATAAATTTCTTTTTTGGACTTATGATTTAGTAAAATTGAAGAAAAATTAATTATTTACTTTCAAGTACACTTGATATCACAGATTACAAGGTCGATTTTTAATGACCTTTCAAAGCTACGAAAATTCAGTTTCCTTTACTTGACTTACAACCCAGTAATATCAAGACGATTATTTGGTTTTAACGTTCAAGTACCAGGGTCCTTAAAAACTTTCAATGTTCGTTTTAATTCAACGTTTCAATTTCAAAAGCATTTTTTTGAAATTACATACTTAACACGTTCGACTACAGTCAATATAAAAAATTGTATTTGTATTCTTCACATAATATCTTCCCGACTTCTAAGTATTGAGTCTTTCTCTTTACTCAAAATTTAGCAACGCCAAGCACATTACTCATTACTTCCACGTACACTTCATACAAAAAATTACAAATGCTTTCAATCATGATATTCTCGGTCTGTAATAATAAAGTTTCTTTTTATTTATTATAATGGAATGAAATCAAAAATATTACCTTTTCATTCACTGCACGTATTTATAAATATTCAAACAGTATGTTAGCAAGAGGAAACATCAATCCATATAATAATTCGAATACTATGATTATCAATTCAACAGCATTATTGTTAACAATCACAATCGTCATCACAGTTTTAATATCACAATCAATATTTACGATTAAACTTTTAATGTTCATACAACTTCTATTTTAGTAAAAATGTCATAATATCCCTCGTGTGCTGAAAGATTATTAAAATGCTAGATTTATTTCAGAAATCTCTTTTCCAAAATATTTCCTCTGTAGATAAAACTGCGTACTGTGAATAATTTTTAATTTTTTATCTAGGTTTGAAAGTAATATTCTGATAATTGAGAAATTACAACAGTTGATTTCTACTTACACAGTAGTAAATTAATAACACTGGTTACGTCGGGGTGGGGGTCGTGGCTGGTTGTCAGAGGGGGTCTTGTGGGCTCACTGGCGTCTGATACAGCTTAAAATATTTAACTAAATGCGACCTTACTAGGATCAAGCAGGATTTCACAAAAATGCTGAAATTTCGAGCTCCTCGTGAGCTTACCAGCGGGTCTTAAATAAGCACACTGAGAGCCAACTGTGAGCTAATTGGTTCACTTAAAAAATGAAAATACATGAAATTTGATTTTCTTTGGCGAGTTAAAATACATTTTTTTTTTTATTTTACTTGATTGCACATGTTTACATTGAGAATCCTGAGACAAGTTTACTCTGCTGAGGAAGGATGCTTTTTTTTAATATTCACGAAAATTATAACAGAAAAAGCATTTACTCGTCGTCACTGTCGCCACTTTCAAGTCCGTAATCCTTGACTTGTCCATCGTGCGCCAAATCGTCATAAAATTTGTGATGTCTTTCAGAGATGAAGTCTTTCATCGCTTGAAGGTCTTTATACTTCGCTGAAGTTATCCTCTTTCCGTTGGGAAACAAGTAACCCAATCGCACGTCCTTGAATTCCTCTTCAGTCACGTTTTTCAGGGAAATGTCCAGTCTCTGTGTTCTCTCATCGTTACCCACCATGTGAATCATGAATGTTTCACCTTTCTCATATCGCAAGCAACGCGTAGTGAGCCAGGGCACTTTGTTCTTCAGAACATCCTTCTTGCGATTCTGGATCAAGTGTTGTAGTTCCGTGCAGGATTTGAAATCTTCCTTTTGCATGCCGGTGACAACGAATAGATTTTTTTTCAAAGTTGTTTGGATAACGTCCACCCACTCTTCTGGTACCTCGATTTTTGATCACTGCTTCTGTGCCTTTTCAATATAACTGAAATTTCGGTCGCAAGCATTATAACTGTGACCTGATAGTAAAAATTTTTGTTCTATCGTTTTGACGTTGCTGGACTCTAGAAAATGCTTCAGCATTGAAGTCATTTTTATATTTCTTTTCTGTCCGCCGCAAGAGTCCTAAAGAGAAAAAGGAGATGGCATCGTGGGGGCAGCCATTTTGATTGCTATCTTCAGGCTTGTAAACCACCTGAAGTTTTTTCATTATTAGAGTGACAATTTCAGTGGCGGGAAAACTTCAAAAAATGATGAATTCTGTTTTCTATGTATGTATCTATGTATTTATCTATCCATTTATCTATCTGTATACTGATCGTATTTTTATAATTTAATTTTATCCATATAATTTATCAATGCATCTGATTATATCTAATGATAAAAAATAATTATATTTAGCAATTACAAAATGATATAGTAATGATAGTGGATGATAAGACATGACGATATAATGACTGGAATAAAAAACATAATATTGCTCACGATATTTCTCGTGAATCAATTTATATTGATATTTATATATTTTGAGAGTGGATCATCTGTAACTTTCAAACATTTTTTATAATATAATATAGTACATCAATGTATATCGGGTTCGATGTATCGATATTTTATTCGACTTGCATTGTCATGCACCGACTTGCACTTGCTTGCACCAACTTGCACAGACTGACTGACTTGCATCTCGTATCGTGTCGTGTTCCACGCTAATAAAAAACGTAGTGCTCTCTAAAGTTAATTTGTACTGCCGAAATATTCAAAATGATTGACGCCGAATAACTGACGCCAACTGAGGAATTAGAAAACCTCACAGGAAACGATAATGCGTGGTGAGTAAAAAATATTACGAACATAATCTCATTTGATGCATGAGGGCATTGTTTACTCGATAAATTATGAATGTTTTAGCCCTCAGAATCAGAAATGGGGTTTTTTTTAAATGTTTTATTTAATTTAATTTAATTGTTTTATAAAAACACATGACACAATTGAGTAAAAAATATTACGAACATAACCTCATTTGATGCAACTATTTTTGAAACATTACCTCATATCATGCATGGGGGCAATATTATTTTTTTTTTATTTACAATTGAGAATAACAAAAAATAAACGATTTAATGCACTAATACTTGATTATTCAATTCCATCCTCTTTGAATTTCAGTGAAATCACTGGCTACATAAAAGTATGCCTCAGTCTGTAAACGAGCAGAAATACAAATAAAAGTTTTTGTAAGTTCATGCTTTTCAACGCGGACAACAAAGCCATACAGGTTATTGGATGGGGCGAGGAAGCTCAGCGACTCTTGGACAGGGTCAAGGAGCCATATTTGGTGAGCATATATACTTCAAAATTAATAATATAACTAATACTCCATTTGTTTCAACCTCTTGTGAATATTTTCTCTACCTACAGCCTATCATTTAGTTCAAATTATATTATATAATGAATAATTGATAAATTGATATGGTTTATAAATTGCAATATAACTTGAATTAAAATGAGTTGAGTTAGTGTCGGAACTGCAGTGCTGAAAATTATTAATTTATATTAATTATCAAATTTATACATAAGTGTTCACACTTCAGTAAATTTTCGAATATCATAAAGTTAGTCATCAATTTTATGTTTTTAAATTACAGGTAATTAAATTAAGCCGAGTTCGTCCAAAAAAGAAAATGAAGTGGAATCGTGGGGACTTTGATTTCGAGTTAGTTGTGACTAAAAACACTTGTGTTAAGATTTTGGGAAAATTTTTGCCCGTTGCAATGACTTCGCAAAATAATGTTAAAACCATCGTCATCAAAGATTTACGGGCTCAAAAGGGTTTTTCTGGTAATTGTTTTTCTTTTCTGCTTATTCGTAACAAATTTTTTTCACTAAATTTGATATTTGAGATACAAATTTTCTAAAATGACGAAAGATTCCCCCGATTTTTTTACAAAACTTTCGAATTTCATCCCAGCCTCGATAAATTATGTTGGATTCTTATAATCATTTCCAACAAATTGACATCAACATTTTTATTTTATTTTATTTGAATGAAATTTGTTATAATTTTTTGTTTGCATTGATGAAAATACATTTGAAATTGAAATAATTTATTGCTTAGTTTAATATTGTAACAAAATATTTTTTATTTAATTTTGTTTTCAATTAACCTCTACACCATGCCCTTTCAACTCGTTAGTTTCATTTTTCACGATGTGGATAGGGATTGATACACTGATTTTAAAAATTTTATATTATTTTAATTTTTTTACTTTTGTTACTCGCTCACTATATTTTCGTAATTGCTTTGAAATATTCAGGATTTTGTCAAATTATCAATATGTTTTTAAATATCAGTTCATTAAATTGCTTTAGAATTTTTCAAATATTTTTCGTTATATCAGTTTTTGTCTTTTTTGCTCCACATTTTTATAGTTTTCTCTTGTCTCTCAAGTTTCCGATACCTTTTTCAACAAAGGGAGTCATGTCCAGGCAAAAGGAGTCCTCGCCGTCGCAAAAAACAACAGACTTTTTTTGCAAGTGTCATCCATGGCAGATATTGCAGAACTCAACGATGAAAAAATATCTTTTCAAAAACTTTTGTACGCTTTCGATCGTATTCCTTAAATATTGATCTTTGAACTTTCAAAATAAAAAAGTTGCCTTTAACTGTATTCAAATGTTCAACACACGCACTTATTTGTTTATTTACAATAATAAAAAAAATAAACAATTTCATTCACTAATACTTGATTATTCAATTCCATCCTTTTTGAATTTCAGTGAAATCACCGGCTACGTAAAGCATATTACAATTATATCACTTTCATTATATTTGACATTTCATTCAACCATTGGACAGAGATTGATACATTATATTCATTTCAAGAGAGCTTCACTATATTTGAGATTGAATTTCCCTTCAAAGGCAAATTAATAAATTTATTGTGTATGGAAATTTATAGTTTTTACGGTTTTTACGACTGCTACTATTGTCTTGAAGTCACTCGAGGATTTTGTGTGTTTTATATATTGCAAATGTAGTCACATTTTCATCACATTTTTCATCAATAATTATCAATAAAATCAAATATCAAAATAAACAATGTTTTTAATGACATAGCTGACTCGACGTTTAGCCCTTTCAGCTGGAGTTACCAGGTAGTTTTTGGTAAAATTGGTAGGCGCGAAAATTTGAAATCAGCCAACCCCAGCCAGGTATCAAATCATATCCCTTGTAATCTTGAATCATAAATGATTTCGAAAAATTCTATAAGAATTTTAAATTTTTTATTATTCACCAATTCTTATATGGTGCTATGTAAGAGCCATATATGATCGTCATTTCTTATATGGCGGCCATATATGATTTGTAAAAACTTATATGGCACCCTTATATTTATATGACTTTAAAGGCAATATAGGTATGAGTGGACTGCACCTACTCATTTATGGCCTTTAAAGTCATATAAAGGTGCCATATAAGATTTTGTAAACATGTATGGCAAGTATATAAGAAATGACGAAATTACGATCATATATGGCTCTTATATGGCGCCATATAAGAATTGGCAAATCATATAAGAAATTTTAAATTCTTATAGGATTTTTCGAAATTATTTATGATTCGAGATTACAAGGGTATGGCGTTTTGTTTTTAATTATCAAAACATTTTTACTTTATCAAAACATTTTTACGTTGTTTTAGAGCAGCGTTCATAACAAGGTAGTTCGTGACAAGGACAGACTTATGGTTTGTTGAGCGCTAGGAAAGGAACAAAGATCGAATGTTATGAACGCTGTTTGAGAGGTATAAAAATCATGCGCGAGTTCAACTCTATCGCAGCGTTCCCAACAATTTTTGTTGTCCGACAATATGGCGGACATATGAATTTAAATGAGGGACTTACCACATATTCGTATTCTCTCTGCGATATGAATATAAATATATATATTTATATTATTATAAATAAAAATATATTCATTTTGTTCAATTTTTATAGTAAATATCTGATAAATAATATATGATCAATATTTGAGACAAGTCATTTTTATCATTACATTGTGATTTTGGAACTGCGGAACGACAAGTTGGGAACGCTGCTCCATCGACTTTTGTAACGCATCGAGTGCCGACATTTTTTTGGTTAATTATATTGTGATGTGATTGTGATACGTATTGTAATGTGTATTGCGATATACATACAATTCCATACAATATTGTTGATTGTTCAATATTGTCATTATTATTGTCGAGCAGAAGGTGTGAGTTTGTGTGAGTTGTCATTTGTTGTAAATTGACGTAAATCACGTAAATTGACGAAGCTCTTTTGAAAAACTTGTGCTGTACACGTTGTATGACTACTGAAAAATAAAAATCATCACATTACGCGTCAAATTATGCTGCTGGAACGTGTATTAGTGATTAAAAATCAAATCATCTACTTATGTAAGTAGGCACGAATGCGAAGGGAGCATCTTTTCTTTCACTGTTGTCTGCAATTAAAAAATCTGTAATAGTGTACTTTTATCACTTTTCGCAAAAATAAGTGTTAGAGTTTCTATAATTTTGATTTTGTGTTTCTTTTTTCGAAAAAGTGGATGAAGTAAACTATCAATAAAAAATCGAATGAATTTCATAATGATGATGAAAATGTGTTTTCGTTACTTCACACAGAATGCTGCCAGTTATAGCCATAACAATTCTGTCATAACAACATTTAGTTGGCTGAACACATTACTGCAGACAATCCCGCTGATTTTGCATTTCTGATGTACCATATATTCCTCATGTGTATTTCTCGATCAGTAGCTGCCGAGTTACATGAGCAGAGGTAAATATATATTTGTCTATTTTTTGGTTCTGCTATTATGACGTTTTTTTTTTCACATTTTTAATACTTACAGATTTGTTACTTTTTGGACAATTCACTAGATAATAAAAAAGTAAACAAATCAAATAACAAGCGTTATATATTTATAATCAAATTTAATAAATAGTAATATGATTTTTAGTTATTCAATATTATATATTGAAATTATTGATAGTAAAATTATTATTATTACGACATAAGCGATATGATTATCAGTAATCGAACGTATATTTATTTTTCGAATTTCTGAATTTTTCACTGAACTTTTCATGTCAAGGACAAGGCCAGCTCTAATTACACAGAGCAAATAGGGCTAAAGATACTATTTCAATAATCTTGAAAAATTGCATCCGGATTTGTCAATTTTAGAATTTTTGTACGTTTGAGAGTTTTTTCGCAAGTTTTTTGTGTCAAGATATGATAGTTTATGAATTGAGAATTAAAAGGATTGAATTGTGTAGTTTTTGAATTTTCGAATATTGAGAATTTGGAATTATTATTTTTAGATTTAACTATTGCAATGTTGAAAAAGGTAAAAAAACGATGTACGTGGAGTAAAGAGAATTTCTTAATTTCCAAATTGATGAAATTTAATATCAAGTTTTGACTTAAGAATGTAGAGTTTAAGTTGTGAAATTCAAAAATGCCAACATCTGGCTTGTACTGGCATTGAGTAATTTTTTTTGGACGGAAATTTGTCGTATTTCAATCCTTCTATTTTGGAAATTCGTATCCCTCTCGGTCAATCTATAATTTTGTGTTATTTCATTCAATGATTTTTTAAATTAAAAAAATAACGATGTAGGTAAAATAATAAAAATTTGTTGATTTTTAAATCGATTAAACTGAATATTAAGTTTCGACAATTTGGAATTTTGAAAGTGTAGAGTTGAAAATTGTTAAATTTAAAAATTTCAACATCTCTCTTGTACTGACATTTAGTAGATTTTTCGGAAAGGAAATTGTAAATAATCAAATTGTAAAGATTGAGGGAAAATTTTAAAAATTTTGAACTTCGAAAATCTTAGAAATTATATGAATGTTTAGAATCGAAAGCATTTTGTGGACTATGCAAGTTGTAAAATTTTTGAAAATGTATAAAATACGAAAACTTTAAGCATTTGAAAAATTAATGCAAAGTAGTAAAATGGAGAAGTTCCTGGTGATACAATAAATATTGTAAATTTTGAAATAGTTGCTGAAGGTTAGCAATTTCAAAATTTTATGAGTTTCGAATATCAGTTACCATGAATGCTTCTAACAATTTTTGGAGAATTCTGTAAATTTTTCAAATTTGTAGAATTTTGTTAACGCTCAAACACCTTGGAATACTACATTTTTAGTAATTAGAAAACGTCTCTATATGCGAAAAAATTTGTATAACTTTGAAAGTTATGAAAATTTTAAGTCGTTTGAGAACCCAGTTAACCTGTAAGCTAATAGTGAGCTCACAGTGAGCTAAATTTTGAGCCAACAGTGAGCTCATTTTCTCCGCCCTAAGTCGAGCTCATTGTGAGCTCACTGTTAACTAACAGGTTTTCTGGGTTGTTTAAATACGGTTAGTTAATTTTTACGTTTATTATGAATAAAATGCCAAACAAGGGTAAACTTGAAGCATTTTAAGTAATAAATAAAATTTGAAAAAAAATTTCCCTTGCCTGGCCGCGATCCCAGGACTTCATGCCGAGCTAATCGGTTGTGGGAGAGCTCGAGAACTCGACATTAGATCCACTTGGCTAGAGCTGATCTATTATAGTGCGGAAAAATAAAGAATTTGAGGTTTTCTGCATCAGTAAAATAGAATCAAAAACGATAAATGAACTATTTTTAAAACATTTCCTTTTTACATATTATTCATGAAAAAATGCAACCGATACCAATCTAATTTAAAGTAATGTAAAAAAACATCTCTGTCACAGGGTGTAGCTTCTACCCGTGGTCGGTATTTTTTTTAATAATAGACGTAAAAATTCACTAACCACATTTAAACAACCCAGAAAACCTGTTAACTAACAGTGAGCTCGCAGTGATCTCACAGCGAGCTCGACTTAGAGCGGAGAAATTGAACTCATTGTTATCTCACAGGTTCACTGGGAATCAAGAAATTTTAAACACTTTTACAATTTTTAACATTTCACTATATGCAAATAATTTTTAGAACTTTGAAACTTATGAAGATTTTGAGTCATTTAAGTATCGAGAAATTTTGTACACTTTTGCAATACTTTGCAAAAGTATTCGAAGTTCTAAAAATTCTTTGCATACAAAGAGCTTTTCTCAAATTAATGAAAATTTAGAATTGCAACATTTTTAACTTGTATGCACGAAATTTCAGGAATTTCAAAAATTTACAGAATATTTTAAAAAACTGTTTACAGTAGATATTTATGATAAATGATATCTTAAACTCCTTTTGTCATTTTTTGTGCTAGCACCTACGAAAATTTAAAGTTCGCGCGGCGGCAGCCATACAGGACATCACAAACTTTATCACATCATCTCGTCTAGTGACCATGTGTAATTTTGTTTCATTGAATGAAATTACACGAAATTAAAGCCTGTCCGAGAGGGATGTTTGATAGTTTATTAAAAGTTTTGAAGTCTTAAAATTTCAGAGTTTATTAATTCAGAATTTAAAGAATTGCATTGTGGAATTCTGTATTTCAGTAATTTTGAGAATTTGTAATGATTGTTATTTTTTTCTCAGGTTTCATTGGTATTGGGATTTGTTTTCATACACATAAGTTTGTGTATCGCAGTGATGTCGATGGGGGATATTATTGAAAAGTTACTGTATCGCAGTGATACTGATTTTCTGTAAATAAAATATCTGCGAGTTGTAGTATCGCAGTGATACTGATTTATCATTGTTATTATTTGCAAGTTTCTGTATCGCAGTGGTATAATGATCAATATTTAACGAATTCTGAATCGCATTATTACTGATACAGTGTCACGAATACTATTGTATTTTTCAATTGTCAGTGGACTACATTGTTCCGATGAAATTAAATATATACTGAAAACTCAAGCGAAAAAATTGAATTTGTTCCATTCGACATGCTCGCAGTTAATCATGATTACTCCTATGCAATACCAGAAAAAAAAAGGGAGCGTGGTAACTATTTTCTCGAATACATGCGGGATTATCGCGCTCGGAAAAAATGAATTGTGGATCTCATTTCTTTTATCAAAGATTCTTCTACAATCATTTGTCCTAACAACGAAACACATATATCATGCAACAATGGTGTGGTAGAATCCGATACTCAAAATTTGGTTGTTAGAAAAAGTTCAGGAAAGGTTATGAATTCACGTCATGATCTCGCTGCATCGTTCATACATACATCTGATTCGCATCAAGGCTGTTTAGCTACGGAAAAAGAATTTTCCATTCACAAAAATCTAGGGCAAAGCCCTGTTCATGATAACTCGGTCATTACATCTATTTCCGTTGAACCCCGTCCCTCAACCAGTAGCACACATGATAGCGGAATTTGGGAAGCGGTTTGCGCGAACATTCAACAAAATGTACCTGTCAATGCTTCACTTGGTAGTCGGAAATTTTTTGATGCTCTATCATCGAAGAAAACAGTACATCACTATTGCCCCGATGGCTTGACACCTGTAGCAGGTTCGTTTACTCTTTGTGATGGAGCTGAGAATGCAAAAATTAATAATCGTAAACCTGCTGTACTTTCAGTCAAATCTGTCAATTTGAATTTGGCTCTCTTGTCATCGCGCTTTCCCTCGTGTGTTATAAAAAAGTATGGCAATTCAAGTTTTGTTTCTAGAGAAGCAATACCATCTGCATCTTCGTCAACAAGTCAAAATGAAGCACTACCAGTTCGGCAAGATTATATTAAAAATTTCGATTCGATTGTTGCATCCAATTGTACAAAAGATGCTGTAAAGTCCACGAATAACAAATGTTCTGAAATACCACATCACTTTGATCATTCTTACAGTCGTTTATCGCGCAATGTCATTAATATTGGAAAGAATCCAAAAGGCTTCAAAAAATTAATAACGCCTGGAAATTCTGATCTTGAAAATATGTCTAAGCATTATGCAGCGAAAATAAATGTTACATGCACACATTGTAAGGTGAAACATTTTGAAGCTGAAAAAGTAAGCAACAAAGGAAACTCATTTAATGATTGTTGCAATCACGGAGGAGTCACCCTCGAATCATTGTCAACTCCGCCTGAAGAACTCCGTGAACTATTTTTCAGTCAAAATTCACAATCTACGCATTTTCATGAGTCCATCCGAGCTTACAACAATGCGTTTGCTTTCGCATCTTTCAATGCTAACTTAGTAGATTTGAGAAACCAGAGACACGGACCGTACTGTTTCAAAATACAAGGACAAATTTATTATCAAATAAATACATCTATGTATTAATCGGAAAATGAGAATCCGAGTTACGGGCAACTGTTCATTCTTAATGCCAACGAAGCTAATGAACATCACAGACACAGAAATAATAATCTTGACACCGAAATATTGCAAAAATTACACAAAATAATAAGCGAAAATAATGTGTTTGCTAAATCATATACGTTATGATGCATGAAGAAATACAACAACAATCCGAATATAATGGTGGTAGTATTCCTTCTGAAATGTATCTAGGATTTTTGACCAAAAAAAAAGTTTGGATAAAGGACGTTACAATGTTCAAAGATGTAATGAAGTTGCTGCTGTTTTCTCGACGAATGCTGATGGAGAGATTCCAGACACATATGTAACGATTCGAAATATATCAAACAGGTAATTGCAACGCGTTAGTTCCTTAGATCCCAATGTTGAACTTTGGATATACCCAATTTTTTATCCATATGGAACACAAGGGTGGCACGAACATTTGAAAAAAAGTTATAGCGATCGCAGAATTACAAAAGCTGCGTATGTGAAATATCGTATCGTTATAAGAGATGAAACAAATTTATTTTTGATGGGAAGACGCCTCTTTCAGTAATGGATTGTCGATAATTACGACAAAAGACAAAATCGATTTCTGTAGAGCTCATCAAAAAGAATTGCGCGCCGATTCTTACCAAGGCCTCATTGATTATTTGGATAAATCTGTGAGTGAAAAGAAATTGCAAGTCGGAAAAATGGTCATATTGCCTTCGACCTTTATCGGTTCTCCGCGCAATATGGCTCAAAATTACCAGGATTCTATGGCAATTGTTCGAAAATTTGGAAAACCTAATATCTTCTTAACAATGACGTGCAACCCAAATTATAATCATATCCGGTCAATGTGCTGCTGATAGGCCAGATATTTGCGCTCGTGTTTTTGATATAAAAAAAAATTATTTAATCAATCTCATTATGTAGCAAAAATTTTTTGGCGAAGTGTTAGCGTATGTCTATGTTGTCGAATTCCAAAAAAGAGGTCTACCTCACATTCATTTACTGGTTACGTTAAAGGAAAAATTATCCACGCCAGAATAAATTGATAGATATATTTCTGCCGAAATTCCAGATAAAGAAGTTTCTCAAGATTTGTATAACATAGTTATGAAACATATGATTCACGGTCCCTGTGGTGATTGGTGCATGACTGATAACAAATGTTCGAAAAATTTTCCCAAAAAGTTCGGTGAGGAAACGACAGTTGACGAAAATGAATACCCCAAATGCAAACGAAGAAATGATGGAAAAATTCATGAAAGGCCTGGTGGGTATAAAGTTAATAATGCATATGTTGTACCATATTGCCCTCAATTGTTATCCTTGTTCGATAGCCATATAAATGTCGAAATCGTTTCGAGCATGAATATTTATACAAATATATCTACAAAGGACATGACGCAGCTACTATCGTAGTTGCACAGAAGAATACATGTGAAGTTAACGCACAAAATGATGCTCCACATGAGAAAAGCAGTATCATTGAGCACGATGAAATGAAGAATTACGTTGAAGGACGCTACGTTGGCCCTGTCGAAGCAGTTTGGAGAATTCTTGGGAAATTATTGCATCAAAAGAGCCACAGTGTTTCTCGACTACCAGTTCATTTACCCAATGAGCAATGCGTAATTGTAACTGATGTGCTGACGGATGCTGAAGCAATAAAAAATGCACTTGAAAAGCGCACAATGCTTCTTGATTATTTCGACTTGAATAAACGTGATCCATACGCTCGAAAGCTGTATTACACTGAAATTCCGACACATTATGTGTTTAAGACGAAAAAAGTAAATGGCTCAACTGTTGCGCATTGGGAAAAGCGAAAAAAATACACTAATTGCATTGGGCGTATGTACTCTGTTAGCCCATCACAGATGGAATTATTCCATTTACGAATTCTTTTATTGCACGTTAAAGGCGCAGAAAGTTATGAAGATTTGAAAACAGTGAGAGGGACGCAGCGCCAAACTTTTACAGAAACATGTTTGGCATTGGGGTTGATAGAAAATGACGATGAATGGCGTAATACAATGAGCGAATCTCAAAGCTGGATGATGCCAAAAAGTTTGCGAAATTTTTTTTTCATGATTCTCATGCATTGCCAACCTGCAAAACCAGCGGAATTATGGCAAGAATCCCAGATTGCAATGGCTGATGATTTCATCAAATCGTTTGATCATAATAGAGGCATACAGAAATGCTACGATTATATATGTGATGTTCTTGTAGCGGAAGGGTGGCGCATTACAAATTTTCCTGGTATTTGCTTGAATTTACGAGTAGAAAACACAGTTTCTGATTGCGATGATCAAAATGAGAATGATCAACGGCGAATTGATGGATTGAATTAATATAAAAAACTGAACGAAAAACAGAAGGCAATCGTAGACAACGTTTTGTCACTTTTCGAAAATCCCCTTGACACAAATACAAAATGTATTTACATCGATGGTCCAGGTGGCTCTGGAAAAACATTTGTTTATACGACCTTGTAAAATCTTCTTCGAAGTAGAAACATAACTGTTTGTGCAATGGCTTTCACCGGGATCGCTGCAACATTGTTACCAAATGGCAGAACGGTACATAAAACCTTAGGTTTGCCGGTTCCTCTTTATCCTGATTCATGTTCGAGTTTCAAAATTCAGTCAAAAGAAGCTAAGTATCTAAAAAAAAGTTGATGTTTTCATATGAGACGAAGCTCCTATGGCACCTCGATATGCTTTGGAAGTAATGGACAGAACCCTCAAATATTTCATGCAAAATGATGAACCATTCGGTGGCAAAATCGTCATTCTTGGTGGTGATTTTAGACAACTGCTCCCAGTTATGGAACGAGCAACTCGAGGAGAAACTGTGAATTTGTCTATAAAGTACAGCAAGCTTTGGAAACACTTCAAAACTTTCTCTTTGACAATAGACATGTGCGCATTGCCCCACGAAAACAAATTTACTTCATTTTTGTTAAAATTAGGCGATGGACTATTAAATGACGATCATGAAAATATTGTTCTTCCAGTTGATTGTGTAGCCACCGAATACGCTGATATTGTGCAGGATATTTATGGAGAAATAACACGCCATAAAAATTATCGAAATTCAGCAAAACATGTAATTTTGTCAGCTCGTAATGTTGATGTGGATGAATTGAATCAAAAAGTTGTTTCATTACTATCTGAAGACACCGAAAGAGTTTATTCCAGTGTGGATAATGCTGAAGAAAAGAACAGTAATGAAAAATTGCATGAAGTGATTTCACCGGAGTATCTTAATACTCTCAATCCGAACTCGCTGCCTCCTCATGAGCTCAGACTTCGGCAATACTCTGTCATCATGCTTAGTCGAAATTTGAACATATGCGAAGGCTCGTGCAATGGGACAAGATTATTGATTCTTGATTTGAGAAGTAATTCTCTCAAATGCGAAATCTTGACAGGAGACAAGGCAGAAAATATAGTTTTCCTCCATAGAATTACATTGCACTGTGAAAAAACTTATCCATTTACGTTGAAACGTAGGCAATTTCCCATTAAAATTGCTTTTGCTATGACAATAAACAAGTCTCAGGGTCAGACTTTTGAACGTATCGGAGTTGATTTAAGAAAGAATGTCTCCAATCACGGTCAAGTGTACGTTGCATTTTCACGTGTTCGTTCATTCGATTCGTTTAAAGTGTATTTCGATGGAAACTATTCTACAAACATGATAAAAAATTATGTATACAAAGAAATATTCAATTGAACTGCTAGTAGTGATTCAAAGATGACTGAACGACTTGCCGCAGATTCTTATGTATAATTGTAATATTCATAAGTAAATTTTGTGCACATATTTAATTTCAAAGTCACTCATCAACTAAAAAATGTAGAATATGATATTATTTTTAACATATCCAGTCATTACATAATTTATTTTTTTACAAATAAACTGGTCTTTCGGAGTCACGTTTGAGTCATTTCAATAATTTTCATGAAAAAAAATTAACAATTTGAGAGCATTATTTTGTTTTTAATAATATGTGAATGAGCATTTGATCTTTGAAAATTCTTTGAAATTTCAAAACTGAAAAATCTCCGACAAAGTAAAATATCGATAACTATCATAATACCTATATCGATTACTTTCAATAATAATATCGACAATATATCGATTATCTTTTATCGAACTATATGTCGATGATAAAGCTGGGCAAAGATGGGAGAAGAAATCCCCTCCAAAGAGCCCAGCACGTTTTCTCGCGTTCCTATTAGTCGAACTGAACAGCTGTGAAAAACTAGACTAATAGGAATGCGAGAAAACATGCTGGGCTCTTTGGAGGGGATTTCTTCTCCCATCACTGATTAGCTGGGTGCCGCGAGTGCCGCCAAGCTCTGTTTCTCTTTCTTTCCTGAAACACGCTTTGCATTAACTGGCATCAACCTGCTCATACCCGTTGTCGTGTGACCACGTTTTTTTGAAAAATGTCCGGTAAGTCACGTCTTAACATTAATTTCGTTTTTTTAAATCTATTTTTCCATCTATGTAATTGCGCTTAAAATCAAAAACCGAAGTAATGATCAAGAAAAAATCACTATATATGAGTCGAGTCGAACGAGAAAAAATTACATACATTTTTTGGTCAAGTGATAAACATAGAGAATATCAAGTATAACTTATAAGAATTCGTTTCAATGCCAATCATTTATTTTGTAAATTTATTTCTCCAAATATTTTTTCAAATTTTCTTACGTAAAGGGGCAGGGATCCATCATAACCTTAATTTATAAATTTTTTTTCATGCCATAAACTTTTGTTGAAGGTGCATGGGGTGCATGGCATCACCACAATAATTATAATTCATAATGATTCTTGCAATTTCACAACTTTACACGTTTCATTCATAAAATCCTTATTTCCTTATTTTATTTTCTATTGATTATATCAACGGGGTTGATGTGTCCGATATTTTTTTTATTTTCAATTCAGTCCCTCCAAAATACATCCTCGACAGGGATAGATGGAAAACAATTTTAATTCGAAATTTAGTTCAACGTACATATATTCATTTTTGTTAGCTAGAGATACACATGACCATTATAATCATCATTGTTATTCGAAATCATTATATTGCAATTTTCAACATATACATTGTAAGAAAAATAAACCAGGTCAGATTTTCTATACAAATGCATTGAAATTCGACCAGGCATTTTTTTCTCACACTGTACACTGTGATGATGTGATCATATTGTGATTATTCACAAGGATTTCATTCGTCATTATCCAGTATTGTCCAGTATATCA
The DNA here is from genome assembly GCA_028476575.1 of Platygaster robiniae. NCBI lineage: Eukaryota > Metazoa > Arthropoda > Insecta > Hymenoptera > Platygastridae > Platygaster > Platygaster robiniae. The sequence goes on along the minus strand of CM052022.1, from coordinate 25,428,154 downwards.
ACAAAAAAAATTGCAGAGGGGGTTCAGTCATTGCTGAATGTCGAAATAAAAATAAACAAATGATGAAAACTTCAATCAAAAAATGCTTTAGTTGAAAATGGTTGAAATACTGTGTTTTGAATGTTTTTATAGAAATAATAAGTTTATGAAAAATAGTGAGAAAATGGGAAAATAGTGGCAAAACCCTAAAATTTTATTCAAATGCACAGGTAATGAATTAGAAATTTTTAAATTCAGGTTACTAAATGTGAAGCATGATTGCATGTTTTTGTTTGATATCTATTTACTATTTGTAAGAAACATTAATTTAGAATATCTAGCAGCTACGGCTGATGAAAAATTTGGAAAATCATATGATATTTCAAATTAGCGCCGAAAATGTTAAAATCCGTATTAAAAAATCCCATAAAAACCTTAAAAATAGTAAAAAAAGTTTGGCGGCTTTTCAGGTCAAAAAAACATATTGTTTCACAATAAGTAGTGATACCAAAATGACAGGCTTGCATAAGTACTTAGCGTTACGTTAGTACCACGTGGAGAAGTTCCTAAAATATCCGACAACTCGCTTGTTTTTCAGAGATACTCACCTATCATACTTGTTTTTATAAAGTATCATTAAACTAGATTTCCCATTACGCGCTCGGCGCGTTTATTTACTCGGATGTACTACGCTGCTGTAAATTTCCAATGACCTAATGGTATATGTTGGTATTCCAATTGGTTTTCTAATTAAAAATTGGACTCTAATTGTGAACATTATTGTGCATCTCGAAAACAATTGTGAATCACAAAAATAATTGATCACTGAACAATACTGAATTCGCAGCTAACTTCAGAGAGTTACCAAGATGACCAACACCATTATGTCATCTCCTTTTTTTATTTGGGATAGGATAGGACATTTGCTAAATGCTTTTTAAATGGAATGATTTTTTTGCTAATTAGGTTGGTAGTTACCAGGAAAATAAATCGAATATTTCCCATTCTAGAAAATAAATGCTTCTCACAAATTATGTAGAAAAAGTGCCATGCAGGTTCCACCAAAAATATATCAATCCCTGTCAAAATCGAAAGTAAATTGTTATTTCACGCAAAGAATAAAAAATATCTTCAAATCAATCGGCTGAACGTAGCTGAGACTTAAAACTTAAACACAGTGAATCTCTGAAAAATAATTTTGAATCACAAAAAAATTGTGAATCACATAACAATTCACTCGCAGCTAACTTCAGAGAGTTACGCAAGATGGCTGCCTCCATGATGTCATCTCCTTTTTCTATTTAGGATAATTGTTACTTCCAACAATAAAGACATGTAGAGCAGAAAAGCTGTAATAATCTACGTTTTTAAATTCACAAATACAAGTATAATTTCATGTACGAGGGGGGACCCAAAAGTAACGGGAATTGTGTTACAACTTTTTTATTGACAAATTTTTTCACACACAATTTTTATCACCTTCAAAGTAACCCCCATTGACTGTAATACACTTGTTCAATCTTTTTTTCCAGTGTTCAAAACAGTTCTGAAATTCATTTTTTTCAATGTTTTTTAAACCTTCCAGCGATTTTTGTTTCACCTCTTCTACAGTCCCAAAACGTTTTCCTTTCATGTCCCTTTTGAGTCTAGGAAACAAAAAAAAGTCACAGGGGGCAAGGTCCGGTGAATAGGGGGGGTGAACAATCGGTGTCATCCCGTTTTTGGTCAAAAATTTCTTCACGGACAGCGCTGTGTGGGCAGGTGCATTGTAGTGGTGGAAGAACCAATCTCCTGTGCGCCAAAGATCCGCTCTTTTCTTCCGGATGTTCTCCCTCAACCTTTTCAAAACCTCCAAGTAGAAGTGTTGGTTGACCGTTTGGCCTGGAGGAACAAATTCTGCGTGCACAATACCTCTGCAATCGAAGAAACAAATGAGCAATGTCTTGATGTTGGACTTCACTTGGCGTGCCTTTTTTGGACGAGGCGAGAGAGGTGTCTTCCATTGGCTTGATTGCTGCTTTGTTTCGGGGTCGTAGCCATAGCACCATGATTCATCGCCAGTTATAACCTTAAGAAAAAAATCTGAGTCTTCATCCAACTGATTTTGCAGCTCAAGACAGGCCTAAAGTCGACGCTCCTTTTGATCGTCGGAGAGAAGGCGAGGAACAAATTTGGCTGCAATCCTCCTCATGCTCAAATCTTCAGTTAAAATCCTCTGAATTGAACTCCATGACAATCCAGACATCTCACAAAGTTGATCGATGGTTCGGCGACGGTCTTCATGAACAAGAGTGTTGATTTTTTCAATGTTTTCGTCCGTTCTTGAAGTCGAGGGGCGCCCAGAACGAGGTTGGTCTTCTATTGACATCTCTCCATTCTTGAAACGCGAAAACCAGTCGTACACACGCGTTTTACTCAAAGCATTATCCCCATAAGCTGTTTTCAGCATCACAAGGGTTTCCGCGGGTGTTTTTCCTAACAAAAAACAAAATTTTACAGCCGCGCGTTGCTCTCCGCGCTCAGCCATTTCACGTTTTCGCCGAAACGGAAAAAGTCGTTTCACTAGAAAAATTCTTACGGACGAACGAATGCACTCACAGCAAATGAACTTTGCACACTGACTTGGGAGAGTAGCAGCTTGGAAGAGAACCAGTGGAGAACCCGATCCCCCCCTTCGCGGTCCCCCCACCTCCTAATTCCCGTTACTTTTGGGTCCCCCCTCGTATCTCAAAATTTTTTACTTTCAACACCTTATCGGTCGTAAAACATCTAGGGTAGGCATTATAAACAGATTTAAGCTGATTTTGAAGCCTTTTCGGAACTTTCCACGTAGTTCTAATGTAACGCTAAGTACTTATACAAGCCCGTCATTTTGGTATCACTACTTTTGTAAAAAAATATATTTTCGACCTGAAAAGCCGCCAAACTTTTTTTATTTTTTTAAAGTTTTTTTTTTTAGATATCACTTGTTTTTGTCAAAATAAAGAGTAGAAATATTTTTCTTCAACGTTTCTTCTGACTACTTTGTTTTTCAAGAATAAATCATATATCCAAGTTCTGAAAGTAAAATTCAAATAGTATTCGAAATTGTTCATATTAAATATCTATATTTATGAAACTTAAATGAAAAAACGTGCTTTTAAAGTTTTTTGAATAGTACTTTAATTCCAAAATTTCAATATTATTATTATTATTATTATTATTAAACTTAATTTATTTTATTCCTCCCTGACAATATTTTTCAAATTTAACTTTGAAAAACAACATTTCTTTCATTATGATTCTAATTGATTGCAAACTATATTTGTAATAAATTACAAACAACAATTTTAAATGTCTGAAATCTGAAAAAGAAGGGAATTTCTAAGTATTAAATAATTTTTCTATTTTGCGGAGAAAATTTTTATTCGAGTTCAAAATTAGAAATTCCAGTGCATATTTTTGCTTCATATTTATTTATAGTTATAAATGACATACAAAACATGATTGTGAATGCCCAAAAGCTACAGCAGATGAAAAATGAAAAAAATAATATGATTTTTGAAGCAAGCGCAGAAAACTTTCAAATTCGTATTTAAAAATTTTAAATTTAATTGCAAATTGTTGCTTGATATTTATTTACTATTTGAAATGAATTCTAACAAAGATTTTGAACGCCTGAAAACTAAGATAGATGAAAGTTTCAGAATATGACATGATTTTTCAAATTTGCGCAGAAATTTTATAATTCGGGTTACAATATTTAAAATTTCATTGCATTATTTTGGCTTGATATGTATTCACTATTTGAAATAAATAACTAATAATGATTTTAAATGCTTGAAAGTTCAAGAAGAAGGAAATTTCTGAATATGAAATAATTTTTCAATTTTGTGCAGCCAATTTTTGATTCGGGTTAAAATATTAGAAATTTCAGTGCATTATTTTGGTTCGATATTTATAATTAGCAATGAAACACAAAACATGATTATGATTGTTTAAAAGCTGCAGCAGATGAAAATTAAAGAAAAAAAAAATTATTATTTAAATAAGCACGGAAAATTTTTTAAGTCGTCTTTAAAAATTTTCATTTTAATTATGTTTTTGTTAAATATTTATTTACTATTTGTGATAAATTACTATAACGACAATTTTGCATGCCTAAAAGCTAAAACAGATGATAATTTTGGAATATGAAGTGATTTTTTAAATAAGAGCAGCAAATTTGTCAAATTCCTATTTAAAAATTTAACAATAAATTGCATGTTTTTGCTTCATATTTATTTTATATTTGTAACGAATTACTAACAATGATCTTGAATGCCTGAAAGCTAAAAGAGATCAAAATTTAAAAATATGAAATGATTTCTCAAATTTGCGCAGAAAATTTTTAATTCCTGCTTCAATATTTGAAATTTTATTGAATTATTTTGGCTTGACATTTATGCAATGTTTGTAATAGATTACAAACAATGATTTTCAATGCCCTAAAGGTAAGGCAGTTTGAAAATCTATAAAAATAAGGAAAGTTAAGAAAATTTTTAAATTTAGTTTACAATATTCATCGTATTTTTTTACTTGATATTTATTAACAATTTGTTACAGACAACAAACAATGTTTTTGAATGCCTTGAAGTTATTGCAGATAAAAATCCAGAAAATGTAGAAAAATTAAGAAAAAATTTTAAGTCAGATTACAATATTAGATATTTACTTGCACTATCTTAGCTTCATATTTTTTAAGGGTTTGTAATAGATTGGAAACAATGATAATGATTGCCTAAAAGCAAAGTCAGATGAAAAAATTTAGAATCTCAGGAAAAATAAAGAAAATTCTTAAATTCATGTTAAAATATTTGAAATATAATTGCATTCCTTCTTCTTGGTATTGAGTCACAATTGTAATAAATTACAAACATCGATTCTGATTGCTAAAAAGCTGTGGCATATGAAAAAATTAAGAAAATAGAATGATGGTTCAAATAAGCGCCAAAAATTTTTAAATCCATTTCACAAAATTTGATATTTAACTGCATGTTTCCGCTTGATATTTATTTACTACCTGTAACAAATTACAAAACAATAATTTTATTGCCAAAAAGCGGCGGGTAATGAAATGTTTGATAATTAAGTTGAAAAAGAAAATTTTTAAATTCAGGCTCAAACATTAGAAATTAAATTGCACGATTTTGCCTTCATATTGATTAAGGATTTATGGTAGATACCAAACAACGATTTTGAACGCCTACAGGCTATGGACGATGAAAATGAAGAAAATAAAAAAATTAAAGACAATGCTTTTGTTACATTAAGGATACTTTATCTGAAATATAATTGCATTATTATTGCTTGATATTTATTAAGGGTTTTAATTAGATTGCAAACCATAATGTTTAATCCCTAAAAGCTATTTCAGCTGCATAATTAAAAAAAAGGAAGAAAAATTTTGAAAATTTTGAAATTCAGGTTACAATAATTATAATTAAATAACATTATTTTTGCTTGATATTTATTAATAATTTGTCATACATTTCCGTCAATTATTTTTAATGCCTAAAACCTGAAGCAGATAAAAAATCGAGAATATGAACAAAATGTGAGGACATTTTTAACATTCAGGATACAATATTTAGAATTTAATTGCATTTTTTTGGCTACATATTTATTCAGAGTTTGTGATAGATTGCAAACAATAAAGCCCCCCCCCCCCCCAGCAAAATTGTTATAATGTTGTCATCATCATACCTAATAATCAAAATAATTTTTTTTATTGTCATAATTACACATTCATTTTATACGTTTTTCATATTTTTCCCATTTTCAGTTCCAGTAGTAAAAAGTACCTCTTCCTTGGAGAAGAGTTTGAATGATGTTTCGCCGTCCCAAGAAGGGGATCAAAGTATCCTTGAAAAGACTGTTTCCATGGAAACAGAAGATGAGAATGATTTTTTCGCCCCATATGTGGACATCCCAATGTCAATTTGTTCGCCAGTGGAACTCTTTACCAACACTAATCTTTATGATCACACAGTGTGAGATTCTCATACATCTATACTGTGATTTGCTTACAAATTTTGCAAAATTCATCATAAACGCATACATAAAAATCGCATAAAAGTATATAAGTATACAAAAATATACAAAATATTCCAAATTCTAACATCGAAAGTCGAAATTTCTTTAAAGTTTTAAATGAAAATTATGTGACCTGTCGCGAAGAAAGGTATGCTTTATGCGAAAAAGTCAATCGTCTGGTTTTTTCACCATCTGGTTGTTTTAAAGCGTACCTTTCTTCACGACAGGTCATATATACTGAAAAGTGATAAATTTAAAATTCAAACGAATGTCAAACACGAAATCGCGTATCCAGCATCCGAAACCCTAAAAGGATATTAAAGTTTCATCACATAATTCTAAACTTCATTAATATTCAATAATTACAATGATAATGTTACAATGAGAATGTTTACATAATAATTAATATTGCAAATTGATATTAACATACTTTCCCGGACGCGGAACGATCAATTCATCGTGAAGAATGTACTCAAGGCAAGCTTTAATTAATGCATATATAAATACTGATGAATGTTTTCAGTGAATTCATTGGAAGGGTGGACTTTTTTACCGAAATAAAAACTTTCAATGACGCGACCACTGGCGAACTAAAAGAAGTTATGAGTTTCATCCTCACTAACACCTCTGTATCGTCGGAGAGCGTGACACCATGGTTTATCCAGGTGTCAATGTACGAGGGGATGATACAACAGTTCATCCTTTTTATCGCCAAAAATAATGTATGTAAAAAACTAACAATATTGTTGAAAATTTCCCAGCGAATTGAAAAATTGTACTTTTTTTTAAAAATTAAGTGATAAATAGTTATTTGTTTTACGAGTTGGAAAAACGAGCGATCGCCTTACAAGTGTAAGGTTTTCAACACAAGAACGAAGGGCGAGTGCTGAAATCACACGAGTTGGAGATTGTTCGTTTCTCATTTGTAAACCAAATGGTTTTTCTTCACGAGTAAAGGAAAATATTTTCTTAAGCCGTGGCAAAAGTAGCTACTTTCCACTCAAGTGATGAAAGTAATATTTGCATGATTTTTTAAATAAAAATTGTCCATAAACTTTATATTGCCAGATTTTTTTTCAAATTTACAAGTTTCAAATTTATGCTGAAGTTAATTGTTAAATTGGAAGATAAAAATTTGTATTTTTCTTGAGTTGACATTGCTAAGTCAAGTTACAAATTTTTCTTCAAATTGAATTTCTTGAAAAAGTTTTTTTTCCATTAAAAATAATAGAATTGTTTTGTCTTTTGAAAATTTCAGTTTCCATTGAAGAGTGCGTCTTGCACAACCAGTTACTGGGTAAGAAATTGACACTATGAATGGAACAGCTGTTCACTCTGACAAAGTGCATGTAACTCAACAATAACAAATTTCATGGGTTATTTACATTTCGATTGTTTACATTTTGAAAATATTCAAATCTCAAAATTTTTCAAACTTTTTAAAAAATTAATTTAGCTTTGAAAAATTATAAAATGGTTGTGACTCAAGTAATTTTTTATGACATGCTCGGAATAATAAATAAAAATCGGAATTTTATCAAAATCATTGACATTTCTAATTTCTGCGAGTTCAAAATTTTTAATCATTACGTGAAGAATGTTATTTTCTATTTTTTATTTCTCAAATCAGAGAAAAAAATTTATTCTGCAATTCAATACGTGTATATCAACAATAAAAATAATGCACTTTGTGTTCGAAAAACTTTCAAATCCAATGATTTCAAATCTGAAAATTTTTTTAACCTATTCAAAAATTAATTTCGTTCTTAAAAATTGTGAAATAGTTTTAAATTCAATTTTTTTTTAATTTCTTTTCAAAATAGTAAATCATGATTGGAATTTTCTTTAAGTCATTGAAATTCCCTATTCCTGTGTTTTCAAAATTCAAAAAAATCATTTTAAAAAAAGTATTTTACCTTTTTGTCAAAAATTTAGGAAAATATCAAATCTGCAATTTAACACGTGTAAATTAAAATTATTAGGCCACTTTTGTTTGAAAAATTTGAAAATTCAGTAAATGTAGTGAACAACTATTATAAACAATGATATTATTGTTAATGTAAACCATAATTCACATGTATTGGATCTCTGATTTTATATTTTTCTCCATTTAGAAAATAAATAGTACAATCTTTTTTTTTCTCACATGAGGTAACATTTTTGTGTTCCAGTCGAAGTAACGGGGTACTTGTTTTTCCCGTTCACCCCTGTTACTGACAATCCTGGGGAAGTGAGGATGCTCGCTTCCATTACCGATTTGAACCACAAAATCGAGATCCGCACAAATTTCATTGTCCCTTCCTCCAAGTTCGAATCAGGGGATAAAGTTACCGTGCAAGGGAGGATGCACATCATGGTTCCTCCATATATTGAAATTGCCAACATTGACCGCATCAATGTTGACAAAACCGATAGGAAAACTACAAAACAGATGCGATGTGGCAATGGTATCCCTACTTTGGGAAACATCGCAGACAAAGAACCACAAGTGACTAAGGTACATATTTATACATGCACATGAATGATCATGTACTCTTTAAATTTCATTTAATTTGTGTTTTTTTTCACAGAAACAAAAAATCTGAAGTGACATCGAAATCGACTTTTCAAATTCATGTGCATAATTAAGTAAGTGCAATTTAATGTCCTAAGTCCATGTATTCAGAGCCCTTGCAAAATCTTTGTCAAATGATATTTTCTTTTGAATAAATAGTTTTATCAAAACATCATGTTGATCATTTATTTGGATTCCTAATGTAACAACTTTGTAATGCTGATTTGAAAAAATTGCCATTTTTCTATAATAACGCGTAAAAATTGTTTTAACATGTAGAAATTCTCCAACTGAAATGCGTAATTGCAAGTAATTATATGCAATGTTTGAAAGTATATTTCGCATGTAAAAAAAGACGGAAATTAAATGTTGATGTCCCAATTTGTCACTTTAATGTTCTTTTTGGAGAGTTGTACCAATCGCCGTTGGCAGTGCCAACTTGCCACTCGCTGATAAACTCTCCCGATAAACAGTCATATTTTCTCTTCAATTTCTAATCAAAACATTCACGATGCAAAAACCGTGACGAAAACAAGCGCGCAACTAGCCCGAAAAAACCCTTTTCAGCCTTTTTTTCCGTTCTCCGCGCGCGTTTTGTGTGGTAGTCCCACGGATTATTATACAACTACACACTGCGGAAACTTACTTTTGATTTAGAATTATGCATAGTACCAAAATCACACTGTCGATAATAGCACTTTAGCCGGAGATAGCAGGAAAGTTTTTGGTATGCAGTGTGCATAAACTCAATGTTAAAAAAGGTGTCCCACGGTTTCGAGGAGCTCAATGGTGGAAGGGGTACGAAGGAAAGGTGGTGGGAGAGAGTAGGGGGAAAGAACCCAATGTTATACTGTCATTGTCTGTAATATTACAGATCAGTGTATACTGTATTACCATGTATGTAATACTCCTATATAGTCAGCGCCCTATTCTCGCCTGTAAGTGGCCTGTCCGAAATCAGTAAAGGATAGATGATTACTCGAGACTATACATCTATATATGGTACCTATATACATACAGACGCATACATATATAATGATATATAAATGAGTAATGAAGTAGGACAGAGATTGATTGCCGCGTCTTAGTGTTTTCGAAAAGACCTCTCTCTCGGCTGGTCATATAGGAGGATTACATATATGTGTATTATACAGCGCCGTCTGCAGATTGGCCCCGTAGTTATACCGTGGGACACTTCCTCCTATCCAAGTTTATGCACACTGTTGGTAGGATTGGTAGGTCTGATGGTGGTCTGGATAGAAGCAGGGACCGCAGAATGCAAACGGCAAGCCCGGGCCAAGCACGTATACTATACCTATGGTATATATACTGTATATATAGGTATAGTATACGTGCTTGGCCCGGGCTTGCCGTTTGCATTCTGCGGTCCCTGGATAGGAGTCTGGTAAAGTTTGATATTTACATAAACGCCATGTGATTTGACGTTTGGCTGGAATTGGCTGATTTCACATTTCCGCGCCTACCAATCCTACCAAAAATCTACCTGGTATCTTCGGCTGAAAGTGCTAGATGTATATCTCTATTACAATTGTGGAAAGGGGGGAAAAATATGCGAAAATATGTGAGATCAGCTTAGATGTCGCAAGCTGGTCGTTTCGTCTGAATCAGCAGGATTCTACGTTAGATTAGTAGGATTCTACGTAGAAACTACGTTGGTGGCTGCTGAACTGTCTTTAAAGTCTCTCAGCTTGCGACAAAATGAAGCTGGTGCTGTGCTGATTCCATGCCCATGCTGCAAATTTTTTTCCCCGTGTATGCAGATTGCAATGACATGTTTTTCAGACAGATAATTCACAAAATCATTTCAATCATTTCACGAAGAATTTGTAGATTGTATAAAAATTTTTCAAAACAAACTTTGATAATAAAACTTTGTACATAAAAAGTAAATAAGCGCGCGTAAGCGCGCAATGCAGTTTTAGTCAGAATATAAAATAACATGCGTCGCCGTCTGGGGGATATGATGCTCCAAGTGCCGTATCACGCAAGAACCAATTTCCTGCTCTCCACGTGAAGCAACATTCTCTGTCCAGATATACATGTACGCTTTAAAAAAATTTTAGTTTTATTTTAGCATATGTAATTTTTTCATTTACCTAATTATTCTCTACATTCTTATTTTGCCTTCTTGTCATTTTTTATTTTTGTCTTTAAATTGAGAGTGTTAGACGAAATCAAGTTTGACACTGAAATGTGAAGTTTTTTATGGAAAGCGGCAAAAATTTTAATTACTTGTAGAATGAAAAGTATGAAAATTCGCCTAAAATCGTTATTCAATATCTTTTTTCGTTTGTAAGTATGTGTGTTTTTTTTACATCAAAGATATATGCAGCATTTTGAAGGAGAATTGATACTCGATAACTTTCGCCGTAATTTTATGCAATTTTTCGAATTTTATTCATTTTTCTCTTAGCACCTAGATCAACTCACCCTTTTCCTTCCCTTGGTCGTAAATGCACAAGTTGTAGGTCCAAAGCTGCCTGAGGTAGTATGCTACGGACGTTGTTATAAATGGTGTGGGCAACGTTTTCTGAAGATCGAACGTAAGAACGACCTTATCTTCCGGGTATAACTTAGCGTCCTTCAGGTCATCCGCAAAAGCTTTATGTCTAAGGTACGTAGTATACTATTTCACCTCTCAAACTCGTGTGATTGCCGCCTTCGCTTCGCTGAGGCAGCAAACCTCACACTTGTGCTAAATCGGCTGTTTTTGCTATTAGTGACACAATATACTATGTATCGCAAACGCTCCAACTACTTGGGCCTTGTCTCATCTACCTTTACGATAACATATGAATGCACTACTACCCTTTTTCTCTATATTCCGCCACTCTCAATGATCTATAACATTTTTGGCTTACATAACGATTGCCGAGCATTTTTTCGGCATATAGTTTCCGTGAATGTTCTCTTGGAACTTTATTAATTTTTAACGTGGTCCGACAAAAAGGACCTAAGCTGACCTAAGCGTTCAAGAGTAGATTTTACAGGAGATAGGGAAGAAGAAGTGGCAGCTCGATTACAGTTTCCGATATTTCTCTCTCTTACCCGACTTTCACCATTCCGAAATTTGTGTCCGTGTGTTCGGTCGTCATCGGCCGACGCATCTTGGTATTTGGTGTTTTTGATGTGGGTGGTAATGTGAGCATGGAAAGAGAGGATTCGAGCTCATTTAAAACCGCTGTCGAATATCGCTTCGCATTTCAAAACAATTTTGAAAAAAGTTCTTATAATAATGTTAATCGAAAGAGTGATGTTCATTTCTTATAATGCCCTTATAATCCAAAAAATGATTTTTGGACGCAAAGGTCCTTTTTATCGGAGCGCGTTAAATTTTATACAGCGACGCGGGTGACGTCTAGTATCCGAACACGTGCTAGACTAACATTTACCAGATTTTTTTCTGGAAAGCGTAACAAGTCTGTTACATTTAGTGTGTGCATCATATAGTACCTGTAGATTTTTCGTCATGAGCACACAAGACAAAGGTAATAATTGAAATTGATTCACATTAGAGAGTTTGCAGAAATTTAAGTGTATTCATGAAATTTGAACACGTGCAACCAGGATAGTAAAGTGATTGCAATCACTTTACTGTTACATAGTAACTAGTAGTCTCATATCACAACGTTATTCATTTTCTCAACTTTTTCTTGTTTAGACCCGAATGATATAGAAGATGACCAGAGGAATAACACAACCTACCCAACGGCAGCGGACCACCCCGAGGCGAGCGACGGCGACGACACAACCGATGACTCGGCCGAGGGCGAAGATGACGAAGTCGTGAGTGGAAACAACGATGACGCAGTAGACGAAGGTACTACTTTCATGATTCAAAAAATTCTTGTACTTGTAGCTTGAAGTGGTTTTCTGTCATTTATAGTACTTTTTTTCTCGGAATTTCTCGTGTTTCATGGAACTATTTTGCATGAAACACGTAAATTGAAAATTGAACACGTTAATTAAATTAAACACGAAAATGGAATTGAAAAATAAACACGTTATTTTGTAACTAGTCGTGTTTTGTCAGAATGCTGGTTATTTTTTGTGATTTAACGTATTTTTCATCATGTACTTTCATAGAATTTATTGTATTTTTTTGCAGTTTGCTGTAATTTTCCATGTGATTGCACGATTGTATTAATTTTTATTTCATTTTGTTTCCAATATTTTCAAGTTTTTCCGTTACTGTTCGATCTAATTTAATGTGTTCTTCTGTTATATAAATTTCCTAGTTTGTCTCCATTCTTTTGTATTTTTACATTTTTTATTACTTTTTTATTACATTTTTTATTACTTTACTATGTACTTTTATATCGTTTTCCATCGCATGTTTTTAATGTTTTGCAAATGTCTCTTGCAGTTTTTCACGAATGTTATTCATTCATACCTAAGTTTTTGTACGATTCAGTTTTTATGAGTGATCGTTTTAGATTTTTCAGTAGTTTCATGTAATTTTTCATATGTGATGTGATTCCCCACAGTTACTTTCCCAAGCAGTTTTTTGGATTTTTCGAATTTTCCTTTAATATGAACAATTGTTCGAATGTTACGTGATTCTGCTTTTGTTCGTAATTTTCTTAACTTTTTTGTCTTTTTCATACGCCACGTATTTTTCTGTATATGTATTTTTAAAAAATACCAGTTTTTTGCGATTTTTCTTTTTTTTTTTTCCTTATTATTTTCCTTATTTTCGATATTTTTTGTTATTATCCTTCCTGTGTATGTATTTTCTTTTTGAAGAATTTTCCAACTTCTTGTATTGTTTCGTACATTTTCCTACTTTTCTATAGTTTTATAAAATTTTTTTATGAACAATTATCTTATCGATTTTGATTGATTTTTTCAAAAAACAGTTGGTCCATTGATACTTTAAATAATGTTCATTTTCTTTCAGTATTTACATAATTTGTAAGATTCCCTGGTTTTTCTTGAGGATTTCTTAAAATGTAGATGTATGTGATTTGTCATAATTCGATGTGTTAAATTTTTTATTCATTTATAGATTTTTGAGAGAATCATAATATCTGCCTTCATCCACGGCATTTTCAAATTTTTTCATTTTTTTCATTATTGATACTATTCTGTTAGATGTTCCATTATTTATATAAATTTCAAGTATTTTTTAGGATAACTTTGTGTATTTCTACAATGTTGTACTCTGAAATCCAAAATTTATTGAATTTTTCGTCTTTCAATATATCTTTCGGAAAATGATATGTCTTTAGATACTTCTTTTAGTATTTTTCGTCCTTCTTGACTTTTTTTACGATTTCGAGAATATTATGCTATTCTTATGAATTGTTGTACAGATTTCTAAAACTCGATGCTTTATACATTGCAGTTATTAAGGTTAACTTCTTCCATATACGTCTAGTGTTTTATATTTTTTGGTATTTATAAAATGCAAGATTTTCCAATTTTGGCTTAACATGTGTTCTTTAATTTCTAGAATGCAATCCCCTGGGATTCAAAGTTCAAAATATTATAGTTATTCTGGCAAATTTTTTAGAAATCATCATAGATTTTAAGTACTTTTACTATTTTGCGTATGTTTGAAAGACATTAGATTTAAAGGATTTTCTAGTATTTTCATGGGTTTTTATATATATTTTTAGAACTAAATGGTGTAGGAATCAAAGTTTTAATTTATAGATTTTTCATTGTTTTTGGGAAACATTTGATTAACATTTAAAAATATCTAATTATATTGCAATTTTTCAGTATTTTTCGTTGTCCTTCGTATGTATCGAGTTATATAATTTTTTTTTTCAATATTAAGAGGTTTTCAGTTTTTCTTAAAAATATTAAAAATATTTCCTTCATTCAATACTCAAGTAATCCAAGTTTTATCAGTTTCGAGGATTCGAATAAACTTTCTTGAAAAATCAATCAATACTTCAGAGTATCCTCGAATTATCCAACATTTTTATTATTTTTTCGTACTGACAGAGTTCCGATTTCTAAGCAGATTTGGAGATTTTCTATACTATATAGATTTTTGAAAGTTCATTTTCCTTCGGGTTACACATTTTTATGTATAACAAATTACGGGAAATTTTTTAATCGTTGATATATTTGAATTGATATTCATTTTATGACTATAGCCTTTTTTTATCTTGTTTAATATTTTAAAAAACTGCCACTTGAAGAAATTTCACTACGACACGAAAAAAAAGGAATCGTTTAATTTTTTTTTACATATTTAAGGGTTGCATTTTTTGTTGAGCCTATAACGGTCATCTTGTGACTATCATGAATGTCTTTCTAAGAATCACTAATTTTTCTAAAAGATCATTAAGCGAAATTCAGTTTTATGATACAAAATATTTTAAAATAAGCATACTCGTTTGTGTTTCTAGCGCCATCATGACGTAGTAACTTTTAATCAGTTTTTCCAATTTTTCAGTGTTTTTGGTGTTTTTCGTGTTCTTTCAGAGAGTATGGTATTTCAAAATTTTCTGTCTTTTTTGAATACAGTCCGTGTAAAAAACTGTGGAATTTTTTATTATTTCGTCATCGAGCACTTACAAAACTGCTCATGTCCAGGGATGGGGGCTATCGATTATTAACTATTTATCATAAATTACTTTTAATGTAATGACATAAAACTAATTACATGTAATTACATGTAACTAATTACTTGTAATTCAAGTAGCACTGGATTGCAGGATTACATGTATTTTTATTCGTGTACCAACGGATTGCGGGATTACTTTTATTTCAGTAATGCCGAACAGCATTATTTATTTCTTTTATCATTATTCATTATTTCAAATTGCGAAAATCCCGAATAACGGTATACATACAAACGCCAATATCAAAAATTTTTAATACGTATTTCAAAACTGAAAAAGCGATATCTTCGAAGCTATAAGAGACTTTAACATGAAATTTGGCAACGAAACCTGTTAGGCTTCAGTGATACTGTCAGAAGTAAATACACTCGGGCCCCGATCGTGGACGGACCGAATCTGGCCAGTTGAGCCGTTATCTAATTCACCGTGCAGGGTAAAGTAAACAGTTTCGAGATTTTCGTTTTCTGTGCTGGCGGTTAAGTCGAAAATTTTGAAAAGGTACTGCCGCGTGGAATGACCGGGCGGGCCACAATAATTCTTCATCGCGGCTATGCTGGAATACAAATGAGACCCCGCTCGGTTGCGGAGAGTCCGGAGGTACTGCTCACGACCGAGGCTCGGGTGTAATTTTTTTTCGCTCAAGCTCGTTGTATCTCACCTTAGTGGTGCGATTGTTGATTATGCATATAACTGTTGTGATAATTAAACGATTTTTATCGAATATCAATGAAAAATATTTCATGATATTAAAAAATTGTTGATAACGTGATTTTTAAAAATTCTGAATTCTGAGGGCCTGTATTAATGATATTGTTAATGTTTTACATGTAGGTAATTATATGTGAAAAAATTACAAACTGATTTTGACGGCATCGTTGAAGCCAACCGAGTTTTGGGTCTGAACTTTATGGCAAAATCCCTTTTAGTTTTGAAGATATTGCGAGTTTGGTTTTCAAAGAGGTATTTTAATTTTCGCTATAGCTAATAATATAAGTGGTTCTGTTTTCCAGCGGTTCAATTTGAGTTATTTCGACCGGAAGAATTTTAAAAACATGAGCTTAAAAATTGATTTCGTTTGTCAATGTTAATTTTTCTTTATAATTTAATAAATTGGCAGGAAATTGTGCGACTTTTGTAAATTTTTTTCCATTTTTGATGGCGAGGCTTCTTACATTACGGATTACATGTAATCCGTAATCGGTAATCCTGGACTATTAATATCTCCATCCCTGCTCATGTTCTTAGCTCTCGAAGATGTTGTATAACATCAACATGTCAACTATTGATGTTGTCCTTGTAATATTTCTATAGATTTACTGAATACTAAATCTAATTACGCCTTTATCTACTTGCAGCTAATGATGTCTTGCCACGCAAACGCTCAAAGAAACGTCCGAAACACGTCGAATTGCGAAAAAAGTACCTGGCTAAACCAGCAGTTGACAAAGGCCAGCAGCATACGACTCGCAAGGGCAAGGTAATCAAGGAGAAATCATTTCAAGGGCAGACCATCTGTAAGTGTAAGACGCCTTTACAAAAACAAGAGAACTTGCACAGAAACTATTACAATAACATGGACCACCAAGGAAAAACATTTTTTCTTCGAGATAATGTCAAAAGGACTCCCGTTAAGTCACGAAAGTCAGACGACAATCCAAAAATCTGAAAAAGAAAGCATGATTACAACTATGCGTTTTCATTGAAGGACGAAAATGGCGTATCGCGCCAAGTCTGCTTCAATTTTTTTCTTCAGTGCCTTCAAGTGACATCATCTCAAGTCTACAGGGCAGGTAAGTCGGCCACTACGAACTCAAGTGCAGAACAGAGGAGGGAAAAACACCGACGAGCTAACAAGACGAGTGGAGGAGCGGAGAATGACGCAAGGAAGTTCATTGAGAGGATACCAAAATATGAGTCGAAGTATGGGCGAGCCAAAACGAGCAAGCAGTATCTACCTCAAGGGCTCTCAGTTG
Source organism: Platygaster robiniae (assembly GCA_028476575.1). NCBI lineage: Eukaryota > Metazoa > Arthropoda > Insecta > Hymenoptera > Platygastridae > Platygaster > Platygaster robiniae. Next base: position 25,410,992 of record CM052022.1, on the reverse strand, counting down.
CGTCACTCCATAAAGATTATAAAAACTGGTGCCAGAAGGACTCATACCCAGTCGGTTCCTACAACATTTTGAATGACATTTTCAAAAGCGAGTTAGTCTCAGTTTCAAGGTCCGGCACAAAGATACGTGCAAAACTTGTGACAAGACGGCGACAATATTGGGCGAGGATGGAGCTACTGCGACTCAGAAAGAAGATCAGCAGATCGTCCGGAAAGAGCATTTGGCGCTTGAGCTACGCGTGCAGAAAGCTTTTGCGGATGACCTGAAGGACGCTAAGTTATACCCGGAAGATAAGGTCGTTCTTACGTTCGATCTTCAGAAAACGTTGCCCACACCATTTATAACAACGTCCGTAGCATACTACCTCAGGCAGCTTTGGACCTACAACTTGTGCATTTACGACCAAGGGAAGGAAAAGGGTGAGTTGATCTAGGTGCTAAGAGAAAAATGAATAAAATTCGAAAAATTGCATAAAATTACGGCGAAAGTTATCGAGTATCAATTCTCCTTCAAAATGCTGCATATATCTTTGATGTAAAAAAAACACACATACTTACAAACGAAAAAAGATATTGAATAACGATTTTAGGCGAATTTTCATACTTTTCATTCTACAAGTAATTAAAATTTTTGCCGCTTTCCATAAAAAACTTCACATTTCAGTGTCAAACTTGATTTCGTCTAACACTCTCAATTTAAAGACAAAAATAAAAAATGACAAGAAGGCAAAATAAGAATGAAGAGATTAATTAAGTAAATGAAAAAATTACAAAGGCTAAAATAAAAGTAAAATTTTTTTAAAGCGTACATGTATGGTATATCTGGACAGGAAATGTTGCTTCACGTGAAGGGCAGAAAATTGGTTCTTGCGTGATACGGCACTTGGAGCATCATATCCCCCAGACGGCGACGCATGTTATTTTAAATTTTGACTCTTGCGGCGGACAGAAAAGAAATATAAAAATGACTTCAATGCTGAAGCATTTTCTAGAGTCCAGCAACGTCAAAACGATAGAACAAAAATTTTTACTATCAGGTCACAGTTATAATGCTTGCGACCGAAATTTCAGTTATATTGAAAAGGCACAGAAGCAGTGATCAAAAATCGAGGTACCAGAAGAGTGGGTGGACGTTATCCAAACAACTTTGAAAAAAAATCTATTCGTTGTCACCGGCATGCAAAAGGAAGATTTCAAATCCTGCACGGAACTACAACACTTGATCCAGAATCGCAAGAAGGATGTTCTGAAGAACAAAGTGCCCTGGCTCACTACGCGTTGCTTGCGATATGAGAAAGGTGAAACATTCATGATTCACATGGTGGGTAACGATGAGAGAACACAGAGACTGGACATTTCCCTGAAAAACGTGACTGAAGAGGAATTCAAGGACGTGCGATTGGGTTACTTGTTTCCCAACGGAAAGAGGATAACTTCAGCGAAGTATAAAGACCTTCAAGCGATGAAAGACTTCATCTCTGAAAGACATCACAAATTTTATGACGATTTGGCGCACGATGGACAAGTCAAGGATTACGGACTTGAAAGTGGCGACAGTGACGACGAGTAAATGCTTTTTCTGTTATAATTTTCGTGAATATTAAAAAAAAGCATCCTTCCTCAGCAGAGTAAACTTGTCTCAGGATTCTCAATGTAAACATGTGCAATCAAGTAAAATAAAAAAAAAAATGTATTTTAACTCGCCAAAGAAAATCAAATTTCATGTATTTTCATTTTTTAAGTGAACCAATTAGCTCACAGTTGGCTCTCAGTGTGCTTATTTAAGACCCGCTGGTAAGCTCACGAGGAGCTCGAAATTTCAGCATTTTTGTGAAATCCTGCTTGATCCTAGTAAGGTCGCATTTAGTTAAATATTTTAAGCTGTATCAGACGCCAGTGAGCCCACAAGACCCCCTCTGACAACCAGCCACGACCCCCACCCCGACGTAACCAGTGTTATTAATTTACTACTGTGTAAGTAGAAATCAACTGTTGTAATTTCTCAATTATCAGAATATTACTTTCAAACCTAGATAAAAAATTAAAAATTATTCACAGTACGCAGTTTTATCTACAGAGGAAATATTTTGGAAAAGAGATTTCTGAAATAAATCTAGCATTTTAATAATCTTTCAGCACACGAGGGATATTATGACATTTTTACTAAAATAGAAGTTGTATGAACATTAAAAGTTTAATCGTAAATATTGATTGTGATATTAAAACTGTGATGACGATTGTGATTGTTAACAATAATGCTGTTGAATTGATAATCATAGTATTCGAATTATTATATGGATTGATGTTTCCTCTTGCTAACATACTGTTTGAATATTTATAAATACGTGCAGTGAATGAAAAGGTAATATTTTTGATTTCATTCCATTATAATAAATAAAAAGAAACTTTATTATTACAGACCGAGAATATCATGATTGAAAGCATTTGTAATTTTTTGTATGAAGTGTACGTGGAAGTAATGAGTAATGTGCTTGGCGTTGCTAAATTTTGAGTAAAGAGAAAGACTCAATACTTAGAAGTCGGGAAGATATTATGTGAAGAATACAAATACAATTTTTTATATTGACTGTAGTCGAACGTGTTAAGTATGTAATTTCAAAAAAATGCTTTTGAAATTGAAACGTTGAATTAAAACGAACATTGAAAGTTTTTAAGGACCCTGGTACTTGAACGTTAAAACCAAATAATCGTCTTGATATTACTGGGTTGTAAGTCAAGTAAAGGAAACTGAATTTTCGTAGCTTTGAAAGGTCATTAAAAATCGACCTTGTAATCTGTGATATCAAGTGTACTTGAAAGTAAATAATTAATTTTTCTTCAATTTTACTAAATCATAAGTCCAAAAAAGAAATTTATTTTCACTGGACTAAAAGATAATTAGAAACCGGATGATAATTTTTTTACATTATATGTAATCAGAGGTATTAGGCAAGTTGATTTTTATCACTAAATGAAATTGCAAGTAGAGAAAGGAACTGGATTTTGACAGGTGAAAAAGATAACTGAACAACTCTATTTCCATTTTTGAACAGATCTGTATTTAAACATAACTTCAATGCTCGAGAATAATATTCGAGAAAAATCCAAGTATATAGGTAAATAAAATTGGAGAGTCTTCTTTAATGATCTACTAGACTTCGAAAAATGGAATTTCGTATTCTACATTCGTAATTCAGTTAATGAAACAAAGTTCGTAATTATTTCGTATATAAATGTGAAAATTGTTAAGTTTTTCTCCCGTGATTCTTTTTACATAATAGGTAGTAATCAAAATTTTTTTAACTTTTTGAAAACGTTTTTTTGAAAATTACTTGCGAAATTGATGCTTTTGCAAGATGTGTATGCTTTACATTGTTTTCGGGGGTCCTGCATTTGTTGTAGTTTTCCTAGATCATGCAATTTTATGAACGAATAATTTGAACGAATCGATTCCGTGAATATGGACCCAGACTAATGATCAATTCATCAAAAAACCATAGGAAGCATATGCATTTTGCAAGAACTGCAATTTTACGAGTCATTGTTTAAAAAAGTTTTAACAAATTAATTCTGCAAATCTAAGACCAGAATTATTATCGTTGCACCTGAAAACCATTAAAAGCATATACATCTTGAAAACTTCAATTTTTTAATTACCTGTGGAAGAAAAAGTTTAAACAAATAAATTTTGCAAATCAGATATTCGATTCATTATCAGCACACCTGAAAACCACTAAAAGTATGTACATCTTGAAAAATTCAATTTTTCAATTAATTGTTGAAGAAAAAGTTTCAACAAATAAATTCTGCAAATCAGATACCAAATTCATTATCGGCACACCTGAAAACCACTAAAAGCATATACATCATGAAGAAACTTCATTTTGCGAGTGATTGTTAAAAAATGTTTAAACAATTCCATTTTGCAAAACTGACACCAGATTAATTATCGGCACACCTGAAAACCACTAGAAGCATATACATCTTGGAAAAACTTAATTTCGCGAGCGATTGTTGAAGGAAAAGTTTGAACAATCCAACTTCGCACATTTAACGCGAAATTATTGTTATCACACCTGAAAAACAAGAAGACTATATGCATTTTGCAAAACCTTTAATTTTCAAAGTAATTGTATAAATAAATTTTATACACGTGAATTTTGCAAATCTTATGTTCAACGACTTATGAGGTTTAGAAAAATTATTGGTTTTTCGTGAAATGGTCGTGAACCATATCCTGTGATGCACAGCTTAAAATGATAAATTTAACTTGTTTGAGCTGAAAACTTGCATGAGCCTTTGTTGTACGCGTACCTTTCATTTCTCATGGAGTGTTTTTCTCCTGATAGAATAAAATCGACATTTTGGCCAATTCCACTATTTTTTCACGATTTCGCTCCGACGGCTCTGGTTCTGCGTTGTTGCCAGTTCTATCTGCATCCTCATTTTTCTCCCTACTCCCTCTCTTCTTCGCTTTTACTCTCGCTTTACTGATCTCCCTTTTGCCTCTTTACGAGATGGTCCTACGTTTTTTCCCGTTAGAAGGAGCACTTCTATTTTCGCTCTTCAGGTTTTACTTTTACATTTTTTCGGGAATCGATCTGTTCTTCATTTTTCCTTTTACACATTCTCTTTCATTTTTTGCTTTTTTGTGTGTCAGTGTTTTGTTTCGAAAACGGAATATTGTTTCTTCCATGTTGTCAAGAAAAGGGAATAGCTGTAGATGCTGCTGATTTCGAGTTGATGGGAAATGATAGTGAATATTGAGCACAACATTAAGCAATAGTTCACGAATGAAGAATATTTGGAAGAAGAGTTTTTTTAAATAGATCAATGTTCTCATCAATATCGTTTGAACTGTTATAAATGCTACAAACGAAATTTGTGATATTATTATAATATTTAATACAGGAAATTCTAGGGTGGTCGTACATCCCTAGCAAAGACGTGGATTGAAAAATAATTGGAAAAGCATCGTGCACGATCCTTTTCCAACGATTGCAGGGTGAATTTTTATCATCATGATGTGAAATTTTAGATTTCTTTTGCATTTGGACGCAACAATCAATGGTTATTATTTATTGACGTAGAACTACGTCTTTCTCCCCGGTTTTACCATAAACAGGGTGTATTATGAAAGTAATGCGCATTTACCGGGAAAAAAATATTTATCCATCCGGTTGATACAGACGGTTAAAATTCTTCCAAATAGTCTTCTCTTGCATCGATACACTTGCAGAGACGATTCTGCCACGCCTGGAAAGCACACTGGAACTCCTCGACTGGAATGCCTCTCAGGAACCTTGTAACTTAAGCTTGAATGTTCTCCACCGACTCCCAATGCTTTCCCTTTAGCTCTTTTTTCAGTCGGGGGAACAAAAAAAAGTCACATGGAGCCAAGTCAGGGCTGTAAGGAGGCTGGGACACCACGGGGGTCTTGTTCTGGGTCAGGAAGTTGGTAACGACGAAGGCCGTGTGGCTGGGGGCATTGTCATGGTGGAGCTTGAAATCGTCTTTAATGTCAAACCGGATGCGCACGACCCGTCGTTTCAGTCTCTTGAGCACCTCCAAGTAAAAGGCTGCGTTGACAGTTTGTCCTTGCGGTACAAACTCAAAATGGACGATTCGTCTGACGTCAAAGAAGACAATCAGCATTGTTTCAATGCGAGACTTGCTCATGCGCGCTTTTTTGGGTTTGGGAGAAGATTTTGTGTGCCACTCGGAGCTCTGCCTTTTGGATTCTGGATCGTACTCGCACATCCAGGATTTGTCCCCGGTTAGAGTGGAGTTTAAAAACTCTGGATTATTTCTAATCAATTGTAATAATGCTTTACTGCGCAAAACTCGAACTTCTTTCTGCTCCTCCGTCAATACCTTCGGCACAAGCTTTGCACAGACCTTTCGCATTTGCAAATCCTCCGTCACTATCCCATGTACCGCGAAGATTGACAAGTTCAGGGTGTCAGCGATTGCCTGGATACTTAACCGACGGTCTAAACTCAAAACTTCACGCACAGGCTGGACGTTTTCATCAGTTCGGGCTGTTGTTGAGCGTCTAGAACGAAAATTGTCGGTGACCTCCTCCCGGCCCTTCTTGAAGGCCTTGTGCCACCTTCCGCATTAGGATCTCGAAATTTATTCCTCTTTAAAGGGCTCTTGTAGCATTTGATAAGTTTCCGTTGCATTTTTCCCAAGCCGCACACAAAATTTGATCGCGTACCGCTGTTCCAGTGAGCGCTTCGTTACGCAGTGACACAATCGAAAAATAGACTTTGCGCAAAGACACGTCCTAACACTCCTTCTGCTCGGAACGAACTGAGACCAGGCGCGTTTGAAAGGGCACAACCCCCTCCACAATCTCCGACCGGTCTGATCGCGCTGCGATTTATAGTTACGTCAACATAAAACAATGCGCATTACTTGTATAATGCACCCTGTATACGGGGTAGCAGAATGTCACGAAAAATTTAGTCACGAAGGGGGGGGGGCCTGGAAGCGGTAGGATGTCACGAAAATGTGTCACGAAGGAGGGCCTGGTGGGAGGGGGAGGTATAATGTCACGAAAATATGTCACGAAAATGTGTTCAACTTCATGAAATCAAATGTAATTATTTAATATTTCACATTACCATGTGATATAAGGACGTAGTTCTACGTAATGGCACACTTCTGTGTGCTGTTTTTTTCCTATTTTTATACCAATTTATTCATTTTATACAATTATTTGATTATTAACTAATTCCTACATAATAACTATCAATAACTGCGTCACAATTCGGAGGGCATCTAAAATTTTACATCATGACAGTGAAAAATGCATTTTGACACGATCCGAGACGGACTTTCAGAATGGATTTTGAAGTCATTGGAAAAGGATTGGAAACGGATCGTGTTCAATCCGCGCCTTTGCTAGGGATCGACAAGCTTGATTTGTTTCACAAAAAATATTATAAATATAAATTTATAATATGTATTATAAGATAAAAATACAAATTTTTATTCTATTTTTATTAGACAAAGACAGCTCATACCACGGAGAACACCATTTTGTTTTAGCATTATGGTCAAATCATGTTGGTACATCGCACTTTTAGCCGTGCATATCGGATATCTTGGTAAGTTAATAGTTAGGCGCGAAAAATTAAAAAGTTTTAGTAAAACATTGCTAAAAAAAGTGTTTAGTTTTTTTTTCGAGATTCTTCCAATAGTATTACTCATATTTTGTTTTCAGTAACAGTTTCAAGCAATTATTTTTCTTCATAATATTTTTTCGATTTTTCTCTTATTTTCAACATTTTTATACCGAGTGTTATTAACTGCGACCAGCATACAACAGCATATAGAACAAATGAATGTCGCAGAAGACAGAAGAAGAGCTTGTGTATTCGCCACCTTGGATAACGTTATTTTGAATTTTCGTGCCTTACTATTACCTTCCCAAGTTATCGGATATTCCCAGCTGAAATCGCTAACACTTTCCAAGCCTGAGAGCTCAGTCCATGTATACTATAAGGTCTATGGGCGTCACACTGAAATTAATGCGAATAATAAATGCAAATATATATGCATTCGAATATATACTGCGCCAAAAATGACGTGACCAACATCTTCGTAATTACCGTTATTTTACGGTATTTCACCCTAATATTACAGGGTAATATTACGACCTTACATCTCTAGTTATCAAGCATGCGCGTACGGTTGTCAATTTTTTTCCCCGATTGATATTGTAAAATATTATTGATTTTGACAATTCGCAAAATTATTTGATGAATTTATAGCAACATATCGTTATGAAATAATTATAATTTTACCTACAACAAGAGTTACAAGTTTTATTCATTTTCATTGCATAAAGTTGGCAACGAATTCAAACTATAATGCTTTAGCATTGGGTGCAATTGTACCACCATGATGAAGCTAAATATAGCTGCAGGACAACCTTAAGATTTGAAAATCATTTATTCCTATTCTCCAATCACTATCGTAGGACTCCAGTTTTGAAGTGCCTTCATGTTTTTATTTTTATTTGTTTTTTGTTTACCCACATACCTAGATCTAAGTTCCTTTTTTTTTTTATTAATTATTTCACATTATTAATCCTCTTTTTTTTTGTTCATTCAATATATTCTTTCTCATCTGCTCACATTGTTTTAAGGTTAATAAATTTTGTTTATATTGTAATATATGAATCGTCATTACGGTTTTACATGCCTACAAAGTTTCAGTTCTGCCTTGTGTTCTTTGAATTTTTCGTTTAATTTCCAAGTAAATAATGAATACTAATGATGCTGTAGAAGCGCATCTTACAGTTTTTCGATGTAGGTACTACTGCTTTCAGAGAGGATGTAATGCGATTTAAAAAAAAAATGTAAAAATTTTACAAACAACAATGAGCAATATATTTTTAACTATGATCAATTTTGAATTTTAAAGGGTTCGTTTACGTGACGAGGAAAATAGGATTTGACACGTTTAGACAAACCTTTGTTATAAGATTGTAGAGCAGTTCTAGCTCAAAGTTAAGAAACAGACGCTCTTTAAAAAATTGGTACTTTAATATCAACGAAAGATTAGCACGAGAAAAGTAAGCAGTTTAACGTAAGCATGATGCATGTATGAAGTATAACAGATGCTTTCGAAATGAATTTTCAATTTATTTTATTCTCTACTTTGATAAAATATTATCATTTCACTCAACATAATAGTTTTAGTAATCTCGTGTACCTATTAATTTCAATTTCCCTTTTTTCGTACACAATTAGTGATGATCTCATAACGGAGCTCATATTTGATCTGTATATCCATATGCAATGAAACAAACGCTCCAGAATAATAGAAAATCTAGTTATATATAAATTAAAATCAAACTAATTTTAATCAAAATATATGATGGGAATTCTTTTCCAAGGTATCGCAACGTATCAGTGTATCCTCGAGAAAGTGACATACTTTTCTCGGATATGAGGTAGGAATAATATTTCAATATTAGATTCTGGTAAGAGATATAACATTCTAGACAAAATATAATGATGACCGATACGGGGAGCCGCTAAGGACTTAAAAGCCAAACTTTATGCAATAATTACATATTCGTGAATATGAATAATTTTCTTTCTGAGAATAGTGCTCCACCTTTTGATAGAAAACAAAAATACAACCTTACGTGCGTAAAAGGTAAATACAATTTTTTTAGGATTTGTAAGGTGGGTATGAATGGAAAAAGCGAAAGTTACAGTATGTTTTGTTTCATTTCAAGTATGAAATAGTCTTTTAAATATGATTTTTGAACTTTTATAATCGACAACTGATAACTTGTGATGCATCGCTCGCGAAATATATATTCGATATAAGCCTTTCTTTTATGATTTCACAGCCTTCGTAAGCCAAAAAGAAAGGCGTCAAAAGGTAAACCTTCAAAAGTGACCACGATGCAGTTGTCAATATTTTGCAAAGAAAATATAACAAGAATAAATATCTGCTGTCCCCCATAAAGAACGAATACGAAATTAAACTCTAGTTACTGACCTTAACCTTTATTTTCAACATTTGAATGTATTATAATGATGATGTGAAGTTTAATTGACGTATTTTGTTATGAAAAATTTTTCCATTTTTCAGATAAATCAAATGAATAAATACAGTTATAAGTAAATAAAAGATTTTGATAACAAGAAAAAGCTCTACGAAACGTAAAATGAAAAAACAAAAGTTAGAAATTTTGATAGGATTGAAATGGCGTGTTGCAGATTGAACAGATCATTGTTTTATTATAGAAACCAAGGCAGAAAAATGAATCAGCGATAAACTATTCTTTTAACGTGGAACAACTCACGTTTTAGCAGTTTCTTGAGATCCAATTGATTGATAATCGATTCCAAGGCAGGACTTTTTGATCACTGAGTCACATCAATAGCAGATTTTTTTTAGTAATATTTTAAAGTCTTTTCTTTTTCTTTTTTAATTTAAATCTAAAGGATTGAACGTAAGCAAACACAAATGAAAACGCGTGTAAGCGAGTACGTGACTTATTTTATTATGTGCCGCATAGGCCGAATATAGCCAACTCGGCTATAGATAAAATGTGGCTGCACGCGATGCACTGTAGTCAGCTCCTTCACCCGACCACTGACTGTTAGTACTCGGCATGCTTAGCTATAGTTCGCTTTTTCACAGTTTATGAATTCACGATCGTGGACGTCATGTACGTAGACAAGCGGTAAAGAAGGTTGCGTGAAACGCGGCTCTGATAATCCAGAATTTTCACATGTCGACCTTTTAACATTACTTTTCTTTGCAAACAACGAAGATGAGGTAAATAATAAGTTTGTCGAAAAAAAAATTTGTTCTATATAAACTTAACCACAATCGAACATTTAAATGTTAAATATGAAGGCTAAGGTCAGTAACCCAAGTATGATTTTGGATTCAATCTTCTTGGAAAAAAAAAAAAACGAAGGCAGATATCAAATTATATTAACTTTCCTTCGCAAAATATTGCAAACCGGATCGTGGTCACTTTTGAAGGTTTACCTTTTGACGCCTTTCTTTTTAGCTGACAAAAGCTGTGAAATCATAAAAGAAAGGCTTATACCGTATATATAATATTTCGTGAGCGATGCATCAAAAGTTATCAGTTGTCGATTATGAAAGTTCAAAATTCATATTAAAAAGACTAATTCATACTTGAAATATGACAAAACATTATGTAACCTGTGCTTTTTCCATTCATGCCCATCTTACAATTGTTAAAAAAATCGCAAAATTGTATTTAACTTTTACGCATGTAAGGTTGTATTTTCGGTTTCCATGAAAAGATGAAGCACTATTTTCAGAAAGAAAATTATTTATATTCACGAATATATGATTATTGCCTAGAGTTTGGCTTTCAAGTCCTCAGCGGCTCCTCGTATCGGTCATAAACTACATTTTGTCTGGAATGTTATATCTCTTACCAGAATCTGATATTGAAATATTATTCCTACCTCATATCCGAGAAAAGTATGTCACTTTCTCGAGGATACACTGATACGTTGCGATAACTTGGAAAATAATTCCCATCATTTAGTTTGATTTAAATTTATATATAACTAGATTTTCTATTATTCTAGAGTGTTTGTTTCTTTGCATATGGATATACAGATCAAATATGAGCTCCGTTATGAGCACATCACTAATTGTGTACCAAAAGACGAAAATTGAAATTAATAAGTGCACGAGATTACCAAAACTATTATAGTGAGTGAAATGATAATATTTTATCAAAGTAGAGAATAAAATGAATTGAAGTTCATTTTGAAAGCAACTGTAATACTTCATACATGGGTGGGAATTTCTCAAACGGGCCACCTAAATTTGATGAAAATTCCTTTTCACTTGAAAAAAAGTTTTTTTGATAGTGTTTACCATTACCAAAGTAAATCCAAACTGATTTCGCTGAAAAATTTTTTTTGCTTATAATATTGATGACCAAAGTTTTTCGTCATTTTTTGTTATTAAATTAATTGCGGGTGATCTAGTTTTTCGATTTTTATGCTTCTTGTGGCAATCGAATCGACATTTAACGTAGATTTATCATGATTTTTTCCGATTCAAAAACTTGCATTTTTATACAATATTTTTGTATTTTTTTATAACAAATTAATGAACAAATGTGTTCTCAACGATATTTTGAGTAGAAAAAACAAAAAAACATATACTTTATTCAGTTGTCTTTCACATTCCGTTGAGAAAAAAAATTGATCGCATTCTAAAAAAAAGTTATTCGGTCGAAAACGTAGTCTCGTGAGCTGCTAAAGGTATGCCGTTTGTTCATGCCCATTTATTCATCGCTGCGCAAATGCTTCTTGCTAGGTAGGAAAGATTTCGTGGGTAAATGGATGATAGAATGTTTAAACATGTTGTATCATATAATCTTCGCATTAGTTGATTTCAATTTAGCACAAAATTGGTAATATTTTCAAGGATATTATGCTCCTTAAACGCGTCACCTTGATTGGGTCGAAATAAATTTTCTATTGAAAAAACATTTTTATTAAAGTGTTTGACGTGTCAAATGTAAATTCAAGAATATGCAGTGAGAATATTTTATTGTTAACATTATTAACAATAAATTTTTTTGTGTCAATTTATTACAAAAAAATATTACCGGCGATCTATTCTGTTAAATTTTTCTTTTTTCTGATCGTGATTGCATTTTTTATCAATGTCATTTCACTGTGTTTTTTTTCAATGACAAATAAAGCAATTAAGTGAATTTTGGGTTACAGTGTCCAGTCGCCTCTAAATATATTGCCGCTATGTGTCTTTTTTCATCTAGTGGCTGTTAAATGGATATACACTGCAAAAAAACATATATGAGACATGTCTCCGTAGAAGACACGAAGACGCGAAATCCATAACTTTAGTCATTAAGTGTCTTACTTTCATGTGTTAAAAAGATGTGTCTTAAAGACATCTTTGAAAGGCTTAAAAATGGCGTCAAAAAGTGTCTCGAGGCAAGATACCATTTTTTGCAGTGTAGGAAGGGAGTTCCACGGCATTATATTAAGAGGCGACTGTATATAACGAATCTGATTTATCAACCATATTACATTTTGTCTAGCGTGAAAATCACTGAAAGTGGTTTCTTCCAGGTTTAATACGGCAGAGAAAACAGATTTCTTATAAACAATGTAACAAAAATTTACTTGATTGCATTATTTGACATTGAAAAAAAAAAAGTGAAATGACATTGATGAAAAATGCAATCACGATCAGAAAATAAAAAATTTAACAGAATAGATCGCCGGTAATATTTTTTTGTAATAAATTGACACAAAAAAATTCATTGTTGATAATGTTGACAATAAAATATTCTCACTGCATATTCTTGAATTTACATTTGACATGTCAAACACTTTAATGAAAATGTTTTTTCAATAGAAAATTTATTTCGACCCAATCAAGGTGACGCGTTTAAGGAGCATGATATCCTTGAAAATATTACCGATTTTGTGCTAAATTGAAATAAACTAATGCGAAGATTATATGATAAATAAACACGTTTAAACATTCTATTATCCATTTACCCACGAAATCTTTCCTACCTAGCAAGAAGCATTTGTGCAGCGATAAATAAATGCGCATGAACAAACGGCATTACCTTTAGCAGCTCGCGGGACTACGTTTTCGACTGAATAACTTTTTTTCAAAATACGATTTTTTTTTTCTCAACGGAATGTAAAAGACAACTGAATAAAGTATATGTTGTTTTTTTTCTACTCAAAATATCGTTGAGAACAGATTTGTTTATTAATTTGTTATAAAAAAATACAAAAATATTGTATAAAAATGCAAGTTTTTGAATCGGAAAAAATCATGATAAATCTATGTTAAATGTCGATTCGATTGCCACAAGAAGCATAAAAATCGAAAAACCAGATCACCCGCAATTAATTTAATAACAAAAAATGCCTAAAAACTTTGGTCATTAATATTATAAACAAAAAAATTCTTTCAGCGAAATCAGTTTGGGTTCACTTTGGTAATGTACAAACTATCGAAAAAATTCATTTTTAAGTGAAATAAAACTTTCATCAAATTCAGGTGGCCCGTTTGAGAAATTCTTATTCACATGCATCATGCTTACGTTAAACTGCTTACTTTTCTCGTGCTAATCTATTGTTGATATTAAAGTATGGATTTTTTAGAAGAGCGTCTGTTTCCTAACTTTGAGCTAGAACTGCTTTACAATTTTGTAATGAAGATTTGTCTAAACGTGTCAAATTCTATTTTTCTCGTCACTTAAACGAAACCTACAAAAGTAGCCGTAGTTCATAATAAAAAATATATTACTAAATACTGTTGGAGAAATTGAAAAATTTTTTTATCAAATCGCATCCTAACATTTTTGATAGTAGCAGTACCTACATAGAGAGGCTGTAAGATGGGCAGTCACAGCATTTTGGATGTTTATTATTTGCTTCAAAATGAAACGTGAAATTTTTTTTTTTTTGAAGTGAAAATTCGATGTTTTTGTTCTCTATCTACGAGCCGCTAGGTACTTGAAAGCTAAACTTTATGTTAATAAGTAGTTAAATGCTCCTTCAGCAGTAAACAACTGTATCGAAAATACGATCAATGGAGCCAATAAAAATTCAGCACTCAGCCAAGAATATTCCTTTAATTCATTTATTTCTTCCCTTTAAATTAAATTCAAGCTTTCGGCCTAGATAGTTAACATAGTTTTTTCGATAGCTGTTATTAGGAATCAGTGTCAATTTCTAAAGAAGTGTCGTGAATTTGATGTTTTTCCGAGACACATAGATAGTTTGCGATTACAGCATTTTAATTTTAGAAGTAATCATGTTAGAAAAAAGTTCGATCATTGTACATTTCAATTCCGGAGAAGATTGTTGAATTTAGAGATTAACGATACATTTACACATTTAAGGTTATTGAAGAATTTTGTACTTGGCGTTGAAAACTCTCAACTTGTTTTGTTACAATTTTATCATTATAATTTTCTTTAATACAAGAAGTTTTTCAATAAACAGTATTTTCAAATGAGGTAGAAATTAAATGGATTAATTGGTGAAATTAGTAATAGGAATTTTATATGCAATATTAATAGTGTTCATGCATACTCGTAATTTGAGTAATGTAGATCTCCCAGATTTTGTTTTAAATACCTTATCGTTAGGAGATAAATTTAATTTTCCGTATTTTGGTCAGAAGTTAATACCAGGAATTGAGTTTATTAAAGAATTAGAATCTAAAATTTATAACGTTGATAATGATGATAGAAATACTCTTAGATTAGATCATTTGAATCTCTTGATGAAGACATAAAAGTAAAAAACATACCAGGTTTTTTGATAAGGTCATATGGCATAATTTTAGACTAACTAAAAGGTTTTTTTCTATGAATAAAGAATTGTTGGTAACAAGGTCGGATAAGGGGGGGTTTAACAGTAGTAATGCGTAAGAGTGATTATGAAAATAAAATGACAGAGTTGCTTAGTAGTGAGGATACATACAAGACATTAAGCAAGAATCCGCTTGTGAAGATTAAGAAGAAAATTAAGGATCTTTTGTTGAGATGGAATAAGAATGAGTATATTAAGACTTAATGATATTAATATTTTAATAGAATAGATAGGATTTTGCCACGTGCTAATGGCTTACCAAAAATACACAAGATTGACTGTCCTTGAAGGTTATTGTTTCCTCGATAGGAAGTCCTACAACAATAATCTCAGTTGAGATTATAGAATTAATAAAAAAAAAAAGAACGTCACAGTCAACTGAGAGTATATTATATAACATGCCTTAGAAATTTCTTCCCGTAGGCATTCCATCAGCCTCGTTCGTAGCGCCCCAAGCAGCGAAAACTTGGACTACCGAAACGTAACCCGGTTGATGAATCTATATATTTTCTTCCTATCTTCCTACCCCTCCTAGCTGATAGCTCGGGGAAGGTTAGGTTCACTAAGGACCCCGAACTTTTTTGAGCTTGCCCGACCGCGCCCAATGTCGCGCACTCGCATACTTTTATATATATATATATATATATATATATATATATATATATATATATTATAAAAAAACTTGCCGCCGCCATAAGCAACTCCCCTTTAGTTCCCTTGAAGTCCCTTGAGTTCCCTTTAAGTCCCTTGAGTTCCCTTTAAGTCCCTTGAGCTCCCTTCAAGTCCCTTTGAATCCCTTGAAGTCCCTTTGAATCCTTTGAATTCCCTTAAGTTCCCTTCAAGTACCTTTAAATCCCTTGAGCTCCCTTCAAGTCCCTTTAGATCCTTTGAATCCCTTTAGTTCTCTTTAATTCCCTTTAAATCCCTTTAAGTCCCTTTATCTCTCGTTCTTTCCCTTGAGTTCCCTTGAAGTCCGTTAAGTTCCCTTCATTTCCCTTTAAATCCCTTGAAGTAATTTAAATCCCTTGAAGTCCCTTTAAGTCCCTTGAAGTATTCTTAAATCCCTTGAGTTCCCTTTAAGTCCCTTTAAATCCCTTGAGCTCCCTTGAAGTTCCTTGAAGTCCCTTTAAATCCCTTGAATTCCCTTGAAATCCCTTCATTACCTCTAACCTCCTTTGAATTCCCTTTCAATCTCTTGAAATCCCTTATTTCCCTTGGGTTCCCTTGCTATCCCTTTATTCCTTCTGATTTCACTTGAAATTTCTTTCGAATTCCTTTTTTCAAAGGGAACTCAATTAACTACAATATAATTAATAGAAATTATTAAAATAACTTTTTTTCTGTAATTCAATAAATAAACAAAATTTTTATTCATTGATATATTATTTTCTTATTAGTTTTTCACTTTATAATTACACCGGAGCTTATTCTTTTAAAATTTCTCCACCTTCCAGTAATTTATCGATATTCATTTTCCCCTCCAAAATTTCTATTCTTCTCTCTTTATCTATTGTTATTTTAAATACTCCATTTTGATATTTTGGTTCCAGAACAAAAATTTTCTATTTATTTTATCTCATTTCAGAATTACATCAAACTTATATTCATGTAGCAAACTAATACCATCATCTTTCGAAATTTCACCAATCATTTTTATCATTCTTCCTCTTCTCATTTCCGTATTTTCTTTAAAATTCTTTCTTTTAACTAGAATTTTGAATCGACCGTCCGTTACTGACCCTAAAAAAGAATTTTCATTTTTTCCTTTTCTCCCGAATTCGGAATAAATGAATCCTTTTATTTCTAAAAAAATTACAATTTAATCAATAACTTCTACTAACAATCTTCATTTTTGCTACACGGATAAAATTTTTTAGTTAACATTACTAAACAAGGTAACAAAAATACAACGTTTTGTATTTTTGATTTATTTTTAATTTTTATTTTTAGTCTAACAAAAAATTTAACTATATTATTTCAAAAATTTTTTCCGTGTACTGTCATGTGTAATTTGAGTCTAACAAAAAATTTAACTATATTATAATTAACCAGTTGCGGATCCAGGATTTTGCTATATAGTGGATGGTTGTTGAATCACCCCCGTGGATCCGCCACTGTAATTAACTCATACTTGTAACGCTTTTTTTCGTCTTCAATTCTTCAAAATTTTCAATTGCTTTTTCATTTTCTACATTTTTGTATACATCGTAATTTCCGATTTCTTCAATTTTGGTATAATTTTGAATTTGTAGTTCGTAATTCATATTTCCTTTGTTAAATTTTGATGATGTTACTTTTTTACAATTGCTTATTAATATTACCTGTTCCAGAAAACATTATTTATAGTAATTTTGTATATATATATATACTAACACACTTACAAATAAAATTTTTTTTTAATAAAACTGTTTTGAAAACGTTAGATTTACGTCGAATAAATTTACGTATCAAATTTGTAACTTCAAACATTTGAAAAATTTTCGGAGAAGTATCATTATTTATTTCAAAATAATAATTTGAAGAATAGCATAAAATTTACGAAACATTTTTGAATAGTTACTTGATGAATCTGGATCAATTTTTCAAATTTTTCTCTATTTTCGTTCCAACCCACGATGGAAATTCTGCAACCATCTCCATTATTTAAAATGAATTTGAAAAGTTTAAATTCATTTTTTTCTTGCGTCATAAAGGTTTTTTCATCGAAAATTTCATCAACATGCCCTTTTTTTGTTCTGCAAATATTTTTAAGAATTTACAATTTTTTTTGATAACATCAATTCGAAACATCAAACAAACATAAAATAATCAACTTTACTTACACTGATTTATCTCCGTCTATAATTTTCTTATTTAAAAATTCCGTTGAACTAAATTTTATGTTGGGTTTCAATTTTTTTCCAATATTTTCCGCCGAAATTTCTTCGTTTCTTCTTTTTGACCTTTTTCCACTTTGAATTTTTGAATGTTTTTTTGGAAAAATTATTGTATAAAGATTCGACTGAAAAACATTTATCAAAATAAAACCCAAAAACTTTTTTATTTAAATGTTATCGAAAATTTTATATTTTTACAAAAGTGTCAAAAATAATTGTACAACTTCAAGATGTTAAAAAACAGATTTCAAAATATCTTTAGCCAATCAAAATCTGTTATCCTTTCTCCAAAAAAAACAAAAAAGAGTTTGTTTATATATGTCAATTGGTTTTTTTGCAAATGTTTGCAAAGATCGTCGAAGGAGAAATAACTATTATTATTGGAAAATATTGGAAATAAAAATTTGTTTATCAGTAAGTCTTTTAACATTTCCAATTTTAAGATATAATGCATTTCTTAATTTTTTGAAAATTCAAGCAATTCGCTAAAAAGAAAGAAGTAATAAATTTTTATAAAAAATATGTGTAAACTGTAAGATAAGAAATATATATATACGATATTTTTTTTAATATAATATTTATCTTTTTACCCTCAATAAAAAAAATCGTTTTTCTCTGTTCTTAAACAATTTTTTATCTTTTAAATAAGAATATTTTTCAAAATATTATTCTCTTTCCTTTTTTTCATATCTTAAGATTTTTTATACTAAATCATCCTATCCAGATTTTCATCATGATTTTTTTTTTTTCGTCATAATTTTTATCATGTCATCCTCCATCGACAAAAATAATTTTGCTATGTTTTTTAAGAAATTTTTTATTCCTCTTGAATTTTTTTTCTACTAAATCATCATTTCTATATCTTTTTCCACAAATTTGAAATTTTGTTTATATTTAACTATAGAAAATTTCCATGTTTTAATTTTCGTCACTCTTTTTTTACAGAAACCAAAAAACAGTTCAAGACAGAAGCATATGTTGGATAATTTAATCATTTTGAAACAATAGAAAAGATACCCTGGCAGTTTTCAGGTGACGTCTCGGAGACGTCGCCTATAGCAAAAAGGTGACGGTTTTCAAACCTTGATTACGGTGACTTTCGTTGCAATAAATGAGGTCTAAGTGTACTTATAAGAAACGGGAAAGTTTCTTTGATCGTGTCGTACCCTTTAACAACCAAAATAAATCACTAAAAGCTCGTAATTAATGTCTGAAAAGCATCAATTTTCTCATATAAGTAACCTCATAGAAGGCATTGCGCATGCTCCAGTAATGGATGACTGCGGATGACACGTGTGCCGCATTGTCAATAAACCGTCGGTATCGCAGCTTGGCGGAGAGCTGGCGCCCTCTTCTCTTCTTTACTTTTTCAATGGCCTACCCTCAAATAGCGAGTATTGCGCGCGCTCAGCCGTCAGCAATCACGTGAATAGTCCGGGCGTGAAAGTGTCAACAAGTGTCTGATCCTTGAATTTTGTTAGAATCTAACAAAATTAATAAAAAATCTAACAGTCAAATAGCGAGCAGTCCGCCGCGCGCTCATCCGTCAGCTGCCGTCAGCGATCACGCGATTAGTTCGGGCGTGGAAAGTGTTTTCGTCGATGTGTTTTCCGGCCAAATCTCAAAATATCACGGACCCCGACGATTCCTCGGGTCGTTGCGACAAGTTGGCCGTTAATTTCAGCAAGAAACTGTACATCTCAAGGGCCTCAAACCGGTAAGTTGCTGGATTTTTCCTCATGTTTGTTTTGATTCCTTCCAATATTTTTATAGGAAATTTACAGGGGCGTAGGCATAAAACATTTTCGGGAGGTGTTTTCGAAATAATATAATTCCTTTTGAATTATATGATTTGTTATCCTGATGGATGTGGTTACGGGAGAACGATTTTTCAATTTTTTGAATTTCTGGGTTTTAAGGTTACGCAACTTTCGGAGTACAGAGTCGCACATTTCTCATGTTCGTATTGAATGAGATGAAATTGGGTTTATGTGATTTTCTAGTTACTGAGGTTAAAAATTTTTTTCTAATAACTTTGGGGTGTTCATAAGTTTTTAGTATTCATACAACTTGGACGATTTTCCTATATTATTATGGATTTTCATTCCGCTCTCTAATATTCTATGATCTCGATGATCTAGGAATCAAAGAAGTAATATTTTTATAGATTTGACAATAAAAAATATCTTAACAGATTTTAGATATTTTATATATTGATAAAATTTGATGCTATATAGCGATGTAAATTATCGTTTGATTATTCAACATAATTTGAGAACGGTGCCTTTTATAAACATTCTTAGTACGTTCTGTTTGTTTTTTCTTCATATTTTCCAGTATTTATACAATATGGAGAATTTCCTGGTACTTTCATGTATTTTCATAGAGGTTTTTAGGATTATATTCTTTATAATTCTAAGTTTTATAAATTTTTGAGAAAATTAGAAATATGTACATAGTTTTTGAGTATTAATAGATTTCTATTATTTATCGCATTTTTCAAGTATAAAGAATATTTTTGAAGATTATTTAATATTATTATAGATTTTGAGTATTTTTGTAAATATGCAAAGTTTAAAAATGGAAAAAATTTGTAACAAAAATTTGAAAACCAAATTCCGAAAAATGTATATCGTTGGGGCTGTAATGGTTTTTGACAATCCCGCTGATCGTTGATTCAGAAAACATTGCTTCCAATAGTACGGAGCTAAAAAATTTTGGCCTCGGCTCAATTTCTATATCTTTGAAAACTCTATGACTGAATTTTCAAAACGAAAGAAATCCTCGTCGAACTCCCAAAGATTCAAAGGAGCAATTATCGCCAGGGACCGGGAGACGAGAAAGAAAACGGAAAGCGGGACAGAGAAAAATCCAAAATAGTGGGAGAGGTGTTGGGCCGGTCTTCGGTCTCACGTACGGGACGCTTTAATGTGTGTGTTCGACCCATTATCGTGGGTAAAATAAACCCACGATCTGGCAGCTCTGGCTCTGCATACAATTTTCCTTCGCAAAACCGAAATCGGAAACTTGGTAAAAGTTCAAGATTTTCATTATTTCAGGAAACTTTCGTTCCTAAATTTAAATGACGAAGTATCAACTATTGTGTAATATTTGTATGTTGTTTTATTCCGAGAGCTTACGAACTAATTGGGAAAGTATAAACTTTTCTAAAGACTTTCAAAATGTATGGGATGTGGCTATTTCATGACAGTTGGGTTTTCTCTTACAGTAAAAAGTTTTATTAAATTCTGGAATTTTTAAACAGTCTTCAGTTGTATAAGGTTCTGAAAATCTTTCAAAATTATAAATTACGAAACAGAAAGAATGTTGAAACTTTATGGAAGACAGGAGTATTGTTTAATTCTACCGAATAATGGACAATACGACAGTAGGTTTTCCTTCGATTTCGGGGCATTTCATTTTTTTTGTAAACTAAAGCAAACTTCGGAAGAGTTACAGATTTTCGTATTTTCAGTGAAATTACATGCTTAACTTGAGTTCACAAAGTATCAACTTTTTGCATTCAAATGTATTATATAAATCAGGAGAGTTTAAACATATTGCCGTCTGCTGTACAGTTTCGAAATTCTTTGTCTTTCGAAGTAGATAATTTTGAAATATTTTCAATACCTCATCTTACTCAAAAATGTGTAAATATTTCATTACATGGTTTTTTATGTTTCGTCCCGTTAAGATCTTACCTAAGTGCTTCTTTACGTTAACTGATATTTACATGTGAAAAGTTGATATTTTATAAACTTCGTTTAAAAATGGAAGTTTTCTGACAAAAACGAAGACCTTACACTAGTTCACAGTTTGTGACTTCGATTTGCAAGCAAACACTTAATGTGCCGAAACCTACGAAAAATTCATGGCTGTATTTTCTATAATTCTCTACAATTTGAAAATATTTCCGTTTCCCATGAAGTTTCACAATTCATCGGATTTCGAAATCGATGATTTTGTAATATTTTTGTGGAAACTCGTACAACTTGAAAAATTTATTGTTATTCCAGATTTACGTAGAACTATTTACCTCGGTTGAAACTCTAGATTTGATGAAATTGCCGAATTCAATTAATATTTAAGGCCCACAGAACAATTATTACTTTATACATTATATTTTACATTTCCGGCATTACAAAACATACAATTAAATCTTACAGAATCTTCATGTAAACGTAAAAGGTTTATACTTTGTTAACGTAAAGCTCATATAACTTGAAAATGTTTAATTATTCGATTATGTTGTTTTATGTTCCGTTTCGTTAAGGTCTTACGTAACTGCTTCTTGAGGTCAACTAATATTTACATGGGAAATGTTGATACTTCGTTAAGTTAATTTAAGAATTATAGTTTCCTGGCAAAACCGAAAATCCGTAACTGTTTCAAAGTTTGTAACTTTGGTTTCCAAGTGAACACTCCATGTCCCAAAACCTACGGCACACTTATTGCTGTATTTTCTATCATTCTGTACGATTTACAGTTATTTCCGTCTTCTGTAAAGTTTAAAAATTCTATGGATTTCGGAATTGATAATGTTTGACGTTTTTCGGTACTTCCTATAACTTTGAAATTCATATTAATTTCACAATTTCATTAAACTCTTTACTCCTGTGGAAATTCCAAATTCGATGAAATTCCCGAATTCCATGACTTTAAATAGGCTAGAGAACAATTAATACATTCAATATTAATTTCGGACCATCGGAATAAAACTGCATAACATGTTATTTTCACGAATCTTTATAAAAACGGGAAACAATGATACTTTGTAAACTCAAATTAGTAATGAAAGTTTCATCTTGCTGAAACTAAAATCTTGAACTATTTTAAAAGTTTCGACTACGGTTTCGGAAGAAAAGTTTGTTTGTTTACCGGACTCAAAAACTTTGAATTGGGTACAGATTTTTGTATTTTCGGTAAATTTACATTTTTAAATTGCTGTCACAATGTATTAACTTGTTCCATTACAATACTCTCTACAGTTGGTAGAGTTTAGACATATTGCTGTTCTCCATAAAGTCTCGAAATTCATTGGCTGTTGAAATTGATAATTGCGAAATATTTTTGAAACCTCATGTAACCAAAAAATGTAATACTATTCAATTATACACGGTGTCCCAAAGTCCGCGCGACAGAAAAAAACCATGAATTCCACATAAAATTCTAAGATTTTTTTCCCTTTGCCATTTTTCAAAAAACTCAAAATTAAACAAGTTATTTAAGACGAAAATTTGAACAATAAATGCCCTTATTTGACAAGTGGGGGTCGAATTCACAAACTGAACTTTCTCTGAATTTTTTTATATTATTCTCAGTAAAAAAGTCCCTTACCACTTTTCCCAAAACTCCAAATCAAAAAAGTTATCCCAACGCGAAATCTAACAAATCTGATTGGTTAAAACTTGTGACCCTTATAACTTTTTTGATTTTGAGTTTTGGGAAAAGTGGCAAAGGACTTTTTTACTCAGAACACTATGAGAAAAAATCAGAGAAAGTTTCGTCTGTGAATTCGACCCCTATTGGTCAAGAAATGGAATTCAGTGTTCAAATTTTTGGACTTCATAACTTTTTTAATTTTGATTTTTTTTAAAAAATGACAAAGGGAAAAAAGTCTTAGAATTTCATCAAGAATACATGGTTTTTTTCTGTCGCGTGGACTTCGGGACACCCTGTAAAGTTTTCTATGTTCCGTTTCGTTAAGGTTTTCCCTAAGTCCTCCATTACTTTCACTAATATCTACTTGGGAAAAGTTGATACTTCGTGAACTTAATTTAAGAATGGAAGTTTCCTGACAAAAATGAAATTCTTCAACTACTTCAAAGTTTCTAATTTGATTTGCAAGGTACCGAAACGAACAGAAAACTCATTCCTTTGTTCTCGATAATTCTGTACAATTTAACAATATTTCCGTCTTCCATGAAGTTTCAAAATTTTTTGCATTTTGAAATCGATAATTTTGTACGATTTTTGAAATTTCATACAACTTGAAAATTTATACTTATTTTAGAATCCTGTAGAATTTTTTTATTCGGTGAAACTTCAAAATTCGATTCAATTCCCAATTTTTTTGAATTGCAAAGACCTAGAGAACAATTACTTCTTCATAAATTAGTTTTTTGACTATCGGCATTAAACAGCATACATTTAAATCATAAAGAATTTGCATGTAAACGGTAAAAGTTAATACTTTGTTGATTTGATTAAGGTAATAAAGTTATCTGAAAAAACGAAAATCTTCCACTACTTCAAAGCTTTTTAATTCGGTTAGCGAAGAAAAGTTTGTTTGCAAACCAAAGTAACAAACTTTGAATAAGTTAAAGATTTCTGTATTTTCAGTAAACTTACAATCTTAAATTGCGTTCACAAAGTATCAACTTTTTCCATTTAAATACTCTTTTTAAGTCGGTAGATTTTAAACATATTACTGCCCTCCGTAAAGTTCAAAAATTTGTTGGCTTTTGAAATTGATAATATTGAAATACTTCCGAAAGGTAATATAACTTTTATAACTATTCCATTACATGGTTTTTTATGTTTGGTTTTGTTAAGGTCTTGCCAAACTGCTTCTTTAAGTCGACCAATATTTACATGGGAACAGTTGATACTTCGTGAATTTAATTTGAGAATTGAAATTTCCTGACAAAAACGAAAATCTTTAACAATTTCAAAGTTTTTGACTTCGGTTTACCAAGAAAAGTTTGCTTGTATACCGAAGACACAAACTTTAAAATATTTAAAGATGTTCGTTTTTGCAGAAAATTTTTATTCCTTAATAACATTGGCAAAGTATTAACTTTTCCAGTTAGCATAAAGATTGTACACTATTTCATTGTGTGCTGTTTTATGCCAATAGTCAAAAAAGTGATTGATACAGTAATAATTGATCCCTTGCACTTCGAAATTCATGAAATTCGGGCATTTCATCAAATTAAGCATTTACGCAGGAGTAAAAAATGCTATGGAATTCAGGAATTTATATAAACTTTCAAGTTATATGGAGTTTTTAAACAACCTTAAAAAATTATAAACTACAAAATCCAGATAATTTTTGATTGCTCCTATATTTTTTGAGAAATCGCTAAATTCTGGCCTCTAAGAATTGCCCTTGATAAGGATGACCAAATGATGAAAATTGTAAATTATCGCTTAAGAATTATACTTGTATCCCGGAAAATGCACGACATCTGAACTCTCGAAATAAAAATCAATAGCACAATTCAACACGAAAAATTTTCTGGCGACATTTCTTCAAAAACTGACGCCTTAGGTCATCAATAAACAATTCTCGAAAGGATATTGTTTGTCGACATCGTTTTTTTAAGTTTGTAACAATAATAAGAAAAAATGTCAAAATCGGACGCATATGTCAAATTAAAACAAAAAAAAAGCATTTTCTTGCTCTCGATGAGAACAAGAAAATGGTTTTTTTGCTCTCATTGAAAAGGGTTTTTGCCCCTTTTTTTTTTGGCAAAAAAATCATTATTTCAGCAATTTAATTTTGCTAGGATAAAGGCCGTTTTTTTCTTGGAAATGTATATTTATCTTTCCGGGTCAGTGTCGAATTCGACCGTTCACTTGCTGAGCCAAACGAGATCGGCATTTAAGTCGGTATCGAGAAGAACAACTGATGATAAAAAGATAAACAGACCTTTCCAGGAAAACAATGGCCTTTATCTCAGCAAAATAAACTTGCTACAATAATAATTTTTTCGCGAAAAAAAGTGGGGGAATCGACTCTTCACATCAAGACGAGAAAATAGTTTTTTTTTATTTCTCGTATCGGACATATACATCCGAATTTTACGTTTTTTTCTTATTATTGTTAATAACTTTAAAAAACGATGTCGGCAAACAAAACTCTTTTGGGTATCATTTATTGATGACGTAAGGAATCAGTTTTTGCAAAAATTCCGCCAGAAAAAATCAAAAAGTCCAATTTTTTTGAACTGTGTAGTGTATGATAGTCACAAAAGTGTTAGAATTTTTGCATACATTTAATAAATTTGAAATAATCTGTGCCGTTGTCAATGAAAGTACAGAAAACAGTAAGCCAAACAAAAGATATTCGACTAACCTCTGCAATTAGCCAAAATAATCGTGTAAGGTTTTAGTGACTAAGTATGCAAATTTTTGTTTTTTTCATTTTGTGAATAGGAGAAAGCGCGGAAAGTAGCAATATTGAAGGGAGGTGTGAGGAATTCGATAAGTTTAGCCGAAAAACTTTCCAAGCAGGTGAGAATAGTTTGTTATTTAATATATTTGTAGCAATGTAGTCTGATATGGGTACCAAAAATATCTCTTACCAGAAGCTTATTATTACCTAAGGGGTCGTCCATAAATTACGTAAAGCTTTTAGGGGGGGGGGGGGTAGCCTAAGCGTCACGATCAATGTTGAAAGTATAAGAAAAAGCGTCACGGAGGGGGGGAGGTGGCAAAATTAGTGGAAATTTGCGTTACGTAATTTATGTGCGACCCCTAATTTCCACACGCTCGGGTGATGGCAAAATTTCGGAAAATGAAGATAAGTTATATAAAGTTTGAAAAAGTTAGGGAAAGATAAGGGTAAGTTAGAAATAGTAAGGAAAAGTTAGGCAAAAATGGGCACAGCAGGGCAAGTTTAGGCAGAATTAGAAAAAGTTAGGTAAAGATCAAATTTCCACAAGTATTGGCAATTTCTGCGTTGGTATTTCCGTACTGGGGGGGAAGAAGCTGGTCTTCGCGTGCGCGCCCCGTGCACCTTCGACGATTCTTGGGAGTGCTGCATATTACTTAAGAGCATAAAAGCGAGGTAACTTCATTTTTTTTACAGAATATACAACGAAAAAACGTTGGTACGGAAAAGATTCAGTCACCCGTGAGTTTCGAGTTGGAGTTAGATGCTCCATTTGAAGCAGAAGCTACAAATTTTCACTCGCCCGCCAGTGCGTTGGAGTCGGATGGTATTACCAGGGTATTATCAGGTCAAACTGGTAATACCCAGTTAGAACCGGATAGTCCATTTCCAACTCGAACATTGTCTACTTGCACAACTGCTGATGTAGGAGTGCAAGTAGACTGTTTGGAAGGGCTCACTGGCTCTACTGGCACTTATTCTTCCCATTTCTTTTCTGACATGGAAGAAAGACTAATGGCGAGAATTGATCAGAAAATCGAAAAAGTGGTTTCCAGCGCCGTAGAAAAAATTATTTCTGCGGTAAAAGATGAAACGAATAAATCATCAAGCTCAGCCTTCAAAGTAGTGGATATACCTGGACGTTCTAGCAAAGTAGGTTCGAATATTATAGAGTAACCTGTAATGCAATGCGTAAGAAAATGGTCATACAATTTCATAAACATGATTTATGATCAAACGTCTGTGTACTATTCCAAACAAGAATTTCACTCTTTCAATCTGTTTTAACTTAAAATCTTGAATTTGTAAATTCGAAATATCAAATAAAAACTCCGGTTGTTAAAATTTCATTTTCTATAATCAACTTAACAGTTTAAATCACAATTATTTAATTTTCAGACTAAAGTATTTAAAAAAAAAACCGAAATTGCGGCTTGATTCTAAACTTTTGTAATGAAGATTTTATCGTTTCAACAGAATGTTTGTAATCTCTGAACTTCAACTTTCTCATAGCAACTTCAATTCTTAAGTAAGACATGACTGATTTTCAAATTTTGAAGTGTAAATGGTACAACAATGTTCAAAATTAACATATATTGAGATGTTATGCCTTTCCGAGTTTTAACGTACATTTAAAAATTTTTTCGTGTTCACACAAACATGACGACTCTTGGTCGTTATTTCGCTACAATCATTCTAGCATAGAATCGTGCGCAATCATGTAATCTAGCCAACTTTAAGTGGCACCTTACTGTGTTACATTTATTTTAGAAATTGTAAAAGAGTACGTTACTATTTCAAGTAACGAAGTAAGAATTTCGTTTTTTTTTCAACAATTTCGTGAGGTCAGTTTGTCAGAATTATTACCTAACTTTTAATAAGGTTTTTCGAAGATTTGCATATGATAATATTTGTTCTTAATTTTTATGTTTATAAAAATTCTTACTCGCATGTGGTATTTTTTTCTGGCACTTTTTTTTATTTTGTGATCCTGAGGTATTTATAAAGTTCTTACTAACTTTACTTTATTTTTTTTACATCAGCTTATACTTGCCTGACGTTTGGAGAAATTCGATTTGCTTCCTCCATATCAAGCCTATAATTTTGTAATGAAAATAAAGTTTGCGTTTCACGATTGTGAGTTGGAAAAGCCTAAAAATAAAGTGCATTTTCAGAACAAATGCTTCGGAAAAATCCGAAAAATTGTTCAATTCCAGGAAATTCCTAATTTAGTTCTTAGATATGTAAGCACTTCAAAAATATTCTAACAATTTCAGCATGAGCCAGTTTTTCAAAACCTCTAAACTTTGTCTAAATTTATTGATTAATTGTCGAAAATGTAGTTCTTAACAATTTTCAACCAATAATGATATCCACGAACACGAAACATGTTTATTAATTTATAAAAAACTCAAATAAGCCTTAGAAATTCTCAGCACTTTTGAAAAATTGTATAAAGATTTGTAATTCCTAAGTCATAATCGAGTTTTCGAATTATGTAAAACTTGTAACGAAACTTTTCATTCACAAAAAAAACATACAAGTAAATTTCTTTCAAAATATACAAGTAAATTTTTTTTCAAAATATACAAGTAAATTTTTTTCCGGGAGAAATTACCACATGCGAGTAAGAACTTTGATAAACATAAAAATCAAGGACAAATATTATAATATGCAAATTTTCGAAAAACCTTATTAAAAGTTAGGTAATAATTCTGACAAACTGACCTCATGAAATTCTTGAAAAAAAAACGAAATTCTTACTTCGTTACTTGAAATAGTGACGTACTCTTTTACAATTACTAAAATAAATGTAACACAGTAAGGTGTCACTTAAAGTTGGCTAGATTACATAATTGCGCACGATTCCATGCTAGAATGTGTGTAGCGAAATAACAACTTCTCGCTACTTCCACGATTACTCGAACAAATGTAACGAAGTAGCGCGCTAGTTGAGAATTGCTCGAATAAAAGTAGCGGAGTAGCGCGCCTTTTCATGATTACTCGAATGAAAGTAGCGGAGTAGCGCGCCTTTTCATGATTACTCGAATGAAAATAGCGAAGTAGCGCGTTCTCACATCGCTACTTGTAACGGTAGCAGGCTATTTTACGATTGCTCGAATACAAGTAGCGAAGTAGCGCGCTTTTTAAGGATGGCTGAATAAAAGAAGCGGAGTAGCGCGTCAGTTCACGATTACGCGAATAAATGTAGCGAAGTAGCGCCTTTTCGCAACGCTACTTGTACTTTGTAATAAAAAAGTAGCGAATTACAAAAAGTAATTGATTACGCCCATCTCTTGTTGTAGTCTATCACGATGAACAGCAATGTGCCGGTCGAAGCTCGAATGGCCTCGAAGGTAATAACGAGGAAATTATCGATGAATGAGGTCGTAAGCAGTCTTGCCAAGGGATATTGGGGGATGAACAACGAAGGAATATACAATTTATATTACGTATATTTTGTGGCCCCAACTGTCCAACCAAAAAAATGTATCCTCGCAACAAACGATGACGTCGAAAATATCATTGGTTAATACGTTGTGAATAATTCAAATTATTTGAAAATCAATATTTGTAATAGTATGTCATTGGCGTAGCAGTAACGAATATTATTAAAGAGAAAGTGCCTAATAGTTCAGCACCAATGGGGCCAAATGGAAACGCGTTTGTGATATGTTCGATAATTTCAAACGAATAATTTCACGCAGAAATTGAAAAGGTGTTGCTATTACTGACAATCAGCCGTAATTTGAACAGACGCCGACAGTTAAGCTGGCCCTGTTATCAATTTTTGTGTGAAAGTATTTGCTTTAGGGGCAAAGCTAAATTTACAGGAGTGAGATCCATTTTTTTCCACGGCTACGCCTAGGCTATACTATTAATATTATACATTTGCCTGCCATCAGTATAATATCCTATTTCAGTATCAGCGTAGAAGTGCTTATAACTTATTTTTGTCGGCAGCATTGTACAACGACACAGTTCTTGCTAAAAAACGGATGAATAACGCAGCATCGAAAGAAATGTCACCAAGCAGAAGAAATCTAGCGTTATTCAGAGAGAAAATAAGTCTAGGCGCAAGAAGATACAGGAATAAAATGAACGCTAACCGGGCTTCAAAATCCTCCACAAAAAATGATATCACTGTTCAGGAAGAGCAGGTGAACGAGATAAATTCAGAAAACGACGATGTAGAAGAAGGTCCATCAGATCTATCTTTACTTTAAGCAAATCGTGCTTAAACAAAATTTAAAAAATGTACGAACTAAAAATACTGAAATACATCTCGTAATTTGATGAACTGGAAAACAATGGTCATTCAGTAGTTATTGGAGATTTACCTTTCAATCTGATAGACACTTTCTATCATTCAACAGTCGTATTGAAGTCGCACTTTTAGCGAAAATCGTTGCCCAGATAATAGTTAGCGATTGCTTTTCATTGGTCAAAATAAGTGGATACTGAAAAAAAATTCAACCTACCCCGCCCCATTTCGTGACTTTTTGTGAAGACCCCATCCCCCAAAGACCCTTCATTTAATGACATACTTTCGTTTAATTCTGGTCGACCGTAACCACAACCAAAACTATCCTAACACAACTACAGCACCATCCATTTCGTGACAAACAGGAACATGATATAAATACGAAATAAACTAATGATTGGAGTTATTTACATCTTGATTTACAATTTGATTATTCACTAATTCAAAATTTAAATCAGTATTATTTATGAAAAGTAAAAAATTGTATGACTGGTAAACATGAAGGAGCTCAGGAAACTTTATCGGTTGGAAATGTTCAATTTTTAAATGTTTCTGACGCTAAATTTATGGTTGTGGTTCAAATTTTGCAACAACTAAAATTGGTAGGATTCGAAAATCTAGAATGCAATACTTTCAAAAATTGTACATTATATTTTACATTGTAGGCTATAAACAATCATGATGAATATGATTATGTGTAGTCATGAATAAGTGTATGCCGAATAGGGAAGAAGGTCAATCGTTTTTTTCAAATAAATAATGACCCATTTCTACATTACCTATTATACTGAAGGTTTTCGTCGTTTGATTAGTCGTAGTTTGTGTTAAAGCAAATTATTCATTGGTAGCAGAATATAGAAACTCGATATATCATGCATTTTTTGTGAACAAATTAAAAAAATTACGATTCTTCAATGTTAATTAATTGTCTTTCGAATGCCCATGATTGCCTACAAATATTCTCCTTTGCCAATTTTTTTTGTTCATTTTTTGCAAACGATTTTCTGGGTGCCGGGTTTACACCTATATCACATTTTACTTTTTTCCTTCCAATTAATATCGCGAACGATGGTCTGTCGTATACCCATGATTTCTTCAAAATATTTTCGTTTACCCACCATTTGGTTTATGAATAATGTCGTTGAAAAATTTATGAATGTCAGTTTTACACGATTAAAGAAAACCATTTGCACGTTCAAAAATGCTTTCAAATGGTTACAAAAGATTGTCAATCGCGGAAAAAAGATTTCCCATGTGAAACATGCACAAAAAATAGCTATTTTCGTGCCTGTGAGCAAGAAGTCGATTTTGGCGAAGACGAGGTTTTTAAGGCTAGGCGAAGCCGAGCCGTAAAATCGCCCGAGCCTAAATCGACGAGTGCTCACAGGTGCGAATATAATTTTTCATGTTGAAGGCTCTGAAATCGTGATTTTTCGTTACAGCTACGTGCAAAAAATACGATTTTAGCGCCTGAGACATGAAAAGTTGTTTTTCTGTAAGTATACTGAATCAGCGCATGGTGCAAATAACCTTTTGGCCTAAGTTCAACTACCCTGGCGATCAATTTACCACCAGTTCACCACCACTTCTGGTGTACAAGTGGTGTATAACTGGTGGTAGATGTTTTTCTCGTTTTTTTCTGTTATAGATATATATTATACATTAAATTTGCATTTGTTTATTATTTTTTGCCGATCAGCTAAGAGATTTCGGCAAAGAACCACTTTAAAATAGCATTTTTCATAAATAAATGATGATGCGCATCATCATTTTTTTGATCCTATTTTTCCGCTTGAAAACACACTATACTACACTCGGAGACCCTTTGCAAAGTAGCCTTTGGATATCCAAATACCTTCTCGGTCTATAGGTCGGCTAAGTTACTCTGAAACGAAATTTTTTTTTCCAAAAATTTTTTTTTTTAGAAAAATTTTTTTCATTTTTTATATTTTTCCAAAACTTGAAAAAAATTATTTTTTTTTCAATTTTTTATTTTTTCCCAAAACTTGGAAAAAATTTTTTTTTTAGAAAATTTTTTTTTTTTATTTTCTTTATTTTTATGTTGTTTAAAAACTTGAAAAAAATTTTTTTTCAGGAAAATTTTTTTTTTTTACATTATTTTCATTTTTCATATTTTCCCAAAACTGCAAAAAAAAATTTTTTTTCCTACATTTCCTTTTGAAAACACTATTATACACTCGGAGACACTTTGCAAAGTAGCCTTTGGACATCCCAATACCTTCTCGGCCTATAGGTCGGCCAAGTTACTCTGAAAAGAAATTTTTTTTCCCAAAAATTTTTTTTTTTTAGAAAAATTATTTTCATTTTTTCTATCTTATAGGCATTAAAAAAAAAGTGATTGCTCTAGGCGAAAAATATAGATATTTACTTCCAAAATAAAAATGACTATAAAATCGCAAAAAAATTATTTTTGGCATAAAGATGTAACTCGGGCCTCATTAAATGGATCAAAAAATAACATAATAAAGTTTCGCTGGAATCTAAAATTAGGTCCCGAATGGACTGGTCGATTTGAAATGGAAAGGGCCAATTGCTTTTGTTATTTTAACAGGTTGCATTCCGATACTGGCACATGTTGAAATGGATCCAGCCGATTTACGAAGGCGTGAAAGAGACTTGGAAAGATACTTAGCCGCTGTTCCTCCTGGAGTTGCCATCGACTTGATGCGAAGAGATGAAAATGAAGAAGATGTTCATTTAAATCCAGTAGTCGACCAGCGTGAGGACGAAAATTGAAACGGCGGGGCTCAAGAGGATGAACAGAACTTGAATATTGAACCCGGAGAACTTCCAGAAGATGCCGATTACTCTGAAGCAGAAGATGATGAACTGGATATCGAGCATGGAGAAGAAGATGACGGATCTGTTGATGACGATACGAGTGAAGATGACGATTCCGAACCTGAACCTGAACCTGAGCCGAGGTTCTTCAACGTGACGAACGCTATTGGTTTGGTTCCTTTGATTAGAGAAGGCGTGACGACAAGGGATGTTTTCGCCATGATAATGGCTTTAGCGGTAAAGTGGGATATGTCTTATGAACAGTTGCTAGATAACTGCAAGCTGCACAACAGTACCTACCTTACGAGCGATTTGCCAAAAAGCAAACAACGTATGTGGGAAATACTGAGCAGAAGCGAAGAAGAATTCATCCGTCACCTTTACTGTCATATCTGTGGAACTTATGTTGGACGGTCTCCGAGACTTCAAATTCCAGAACAAGATTGTGCATGCGGTGCGTGCACAGCTGGCATCGATAATAAAAACGCCATTGTTTTCATTCAAGTGAGTATCGCTACGCAATTGAGAGAAATTTTTCGACTTCCAAACATCGAAGAAATGCTCAACTATAGAACAACTCGAGTGAAGAAACACCCAGATGCCCTAGAAGACATCTTCGATGGTGAAATATACAAACGATTGTTACGTCCCGGTGGTTTTTTAACAAACCCTAATAACTATTCTTTGTCTATTTGGGCTGATGGAGTTTCCGTGAGCAAATCTTCCAAAGCCTCTGGGTATGCCGTACTTATACAACTTAATGAACTGCCGCCACATTCTCGCATTAAATTTACTATGTTGGCTGGAATTTGGGTCGCCGACAAACATCCTCCTACCAACGGCATACTGGAACCGGTTGCAGACGAGTTGGCAGACTTGTACATTTCCGGTATAACATGGAGAAACGAAGGCGAAGAGCAAGAATGGACGAGAAGATTCGTTGCAATCATGTTGATTGCGGATTCCGTGGCACGACCGCAACTTACGAATATGAAGCAATACAATGGCAAGTTTGGATGCACCTTTTGCTTGGCTCCAGGGCAGTCGCTTAACCATCGCCGCGTCTACCCACGACAACAATATGAGTTGAGAACAGACAATGGTATTCGGAGAGACATGGATGAGGCTCATCACCGAACAATTGCCAACGATGGAGTGCCTAGACCTGTTCGAGGAGTGAAAGGGCATTCTCCTCTTGAGCTCCTGCATGAATTTGATCTTGCGGATGGCCCGGTCGTCGAATCTCTTCACGCTGTTTTCTTAGGAGTTGTGAAGCGTCGCTTGAGCCTATTGATGTTTGGAGCAGCCGACGCCGATTGGTATTTTGGGACACCGGGAGTAAAACGGCGAATAAACCAATTGTTGGATCACATACATATGCCCAGTCGAGTTTCGCGTACTCCAAGGCACCTGGAAGTCATGAAAATGTGGAAAGCATTTGAATTTAGGAATTGGTTGCTATATTTCTCTCTTGTTTGCCTCCATATCACGGACGATCAAGGTAGACGCCTGGTTTCCCGGGCATACGCCGATCATTTCTCGTTATTAGCTGAGGCCATCATGATCTTGAACAAATCGTCGATATTACTGGACGCAATTGATAGAGCAGAAGGTCTTCTCCAGCAATTCGTCGATGATTATCAAACATTATTCACTCTGGAAAACATGACTTTCAACGTCCACTTGCTGACCCACCTCCCCGGACTGTTAGAAATTGGGGACCTCTGTGGGTTCATTCAGCAGGACCTTATGAGTCGTGGAACCATAGAATTGTGGGAGAAATCACGAGTCCACATGGACGTGCAATGCAAGTAGCTCACCGATTCACCCTTGCCAAATATGTAGAAAGTATCATGAACGATGAAAGTTTCCATGCAATAGCAAGAGAATTTATCCAAGAAATGCTGCAGTCCAGCAAACTGCGGATGGGGAGAGTTATTGAAGAAAAGGTTTTTCGAATTTTAAGTCCCCAGCTGCCACAGCGACCGTTCATGGAATACGAAATTGCCGCACTTGAGGCAGTCAACATCTTGCCAGCGGAATGCAACAACATCGCATTTTGCCGAAAAGCAGTTATAAATGGTATCAAGTACGAGCGGTTCAAGGCACATGATGAGCGAAAATTTCGAAACTGTTACGTGCAATACATTACTGGGTCATTTGGAGTGATCAAGGCCATCAGCTGGTTTGAATATCGTGGGGAGACAGTCACTGGGGTCTTCGTACAAAACTTTGCCAACCGTGCTTTTTGTTACGGTACAAGTTACATAAGGAGAGTAGAAGTAACTCGAAATTACAGTTTTTGGCGCAGTACTGATCTGATGGAGCCCGGAATCGTGATCACAGATGACAAGGGTTTTCTTCATGCCATGCCGGTTGCGAACAGATGGGAAACCGATTAGATTCAGAAAACACTCTGGACGAACTGTCGGTAACGTCAACAGTAAGTTCTTAAGCTGCACGAAATTTTATAATAACGAAATACAATAAAAGAACATAGTGTGACATAATTTTTCAAAGTTTCAAATTCCACAATGTTATACTTGTGCAAGATTTTCTGAAAACAATTTATTTCCAATAATGGTTAATATGTCAAAGAATGTTTCGTTGCAGTAGATGAAAGAAATTATAACGATGTGCATAAATTTAAAATGATTTTGGACAATTTTTTGGAAAAAACAAGTATGATTAAATTTCACCATATCCCTGTAAATTGTAACATCCTTTATTTATACCTTCTTAGTACGATGGAACTTATGTGGAATTTTATTTACTTGCTAATGTTAAAATTTAACTGTGGCAAGTATAACTCGAAACGAAGTTAAGTTCTGAACTTTTTGGAAAGGTTTTGAAAATTTTCAAAATTTCTTACAAGTTTGTTGTTAAGATTAGATACAGTTTTCCAATGATGCAGTGAATTTTATAAAATATCAGCTTATAATGAAATGTAAAAAAGCAGGCAACGTTTTGTGATGTCAAAGAGCGGTTCAAAATGCTGAAGACAAGCCCAAGTGAAGACAAACACAAATGAACTAACGGAAATCAGCCGAGACTACGAAAAAAGGTCATGGACTCCAAGAGTGATAGAATCTAATCGGTTGGAGAACAAAGGAATGGAATCAAATCTAAAATGGAGGAACGTTCAGCTGATCAGCACGCATCTATTGTGCAATGCAAGGTATTTATATAATTTATTAGCTGTCCTGACATTGACCCACCGTCCGGAAAATCTTTTTTTATAACTTGAGTTGAACACGTAGAGCATAATTACTAGCATCTTTTTGTTCCCTTCAGCCTTTCAAGGAAAGGAGAAGTGGTTTTTCACGGAAATTCAGTTATTAGGAAAATTCAGGTTTCAGAGGATCCTCCTATTCATTCTCTTCATTTTGAAAACGCTATTCTTCGGTTTAATGTGAAATTTGCTGCAGAACGACGTAATCTCATAAGTGTAGAAAGCGCGATCGTTTTTGATGAAATGCAACAATTAAATTGTTTTCATTCATAATTATTCTACTTTTTTTGATAAAGGATATTGCGATTCCCATGTTTCACGGATACTTGGAACACATTTGACGAGAACATGCTTCGGTCTACCGGACAAACCACAACCTAAGTTCGAGCATTAGACGTACTCGACCTTCAATGACAATATAAAAGCGTGGATGAAGGTAACATGAAATTTGATGTAATTTGCAAATCGTGGTGAACTTTTTTAAACAACCGAAATGTGATAAAAAAACTTTGGTACAATGCACCCCGAGCAAGGCGGTGTCTTCTCCGGATGGAGACATTTCGGTTTCAAAACGGAGACAAAGCTGACATGTACTACAAATCCATTTTTTCTGAAATTTTTATTTTTCATATTCTTCCAAAACTCGGAAAAAAAATTTTTTTTAAATTGAAACTTGTGTTTCTTATATTTTTTCAGGACTCAACAAAAAATTTTTTTTGAAAAATTTGTTTTAAAATTTTCATTTTTTATATTCTTCCTAAACTCAAAAAAAATTTTTTTTTTTATTTGAAACTTTCATTCTCAATATTTATTTAAAACTCAAAAAAAATTTTTTTTTAAATGTTTTTTGAAATTTTAATTTTTTATATTCTTCCAAAACTCAAAAAAAAAAATTTTTTTTTTGTTTGAAACTTTCATTTTTTATATTTTTTCAAAACAAAAAAAATTTTTTATATTTTTTCAAAACTAAAATAAAATTTTTTTTTAAATTTTCATCTTTTATATTCTTTTTGTTCTTAAAATTTTTTTGTTCTTAAACAAATAAAACTCCTGGAAATGAAGTTTGCGAAAAAAATTTCTTTTAAACGTTGCAAAAAAAACGTTCAAAACAAAATATCGAAAAAAATAGGTGAGAAACAAACAATATTGAAACAATTTTCAGAAATAAAAATTTTCGAAAAAAAATGTTTTGCAGAAAAAGATGTAGGAATGAAATGTCCAGAAAAAAATTGTTTAAAGAAAACTGCTGAACATATCATATTCTCCCAACTTCAGGAAATTCCATAACAATTGTCATTATCACTCGAAAATTCTAGCAAGTGTAATACGAAGATTGTAATAATGTGACAAAACGTGTGATAAGAAAGAGTCATTTCTTGGCTTTATTGCG
Organism: Platygaster robiniae; assembly: GCA_028476575.1. Taxonomy (NCBI): domain Eukaryota; kingdom Metazoa; phylum Arthropoda; class Insecta; order Hymenoptera; family Platygastridae; genus Platygaster; species Platygaster robiniae. Next base: position 25,373,401 of record CM052022.1, on the reverse strand, counting down.
ATAATTTCGTATAACGCAAGCAAATCGACCAACTCGTCACTTTTTTGACGCAATAGAATGGTTCCTGGTCATTTATATAACTGATCTTTGACGAACGATGACGATGAATGTAATATACTGACAGCTATGTAGTATTGATCTGAATTTCTGTAATTTTTTTATACAGGGTGTCCCGAAGTCACTGTATTATCTGAAAACCATTGATTCCTCATGAAATTCGAAGACGATTTTCCCTCTGTCATTTTTCACAAAACTCGAAATCAATTAAATATTCGAGTTTCAAATTAAACCAATAAACGCACTCTGGACACAAATGTTGATAGAAACCACAAACAAACATTCATTGAAATTTCCTCCATAATTTTTCTGAGCTGAAAGGTCTTTTGCCACTCTTCACAAGTTGTATGTCCAAAAAAAAAAAAAAAAAAAAAACGAATGGTAAATTAGGTACATTTATTTCGTTGAATCATCCATAACTTTAAGCTATTATCTGGTGATTAAATGAAGAGATTTATTTTTAAATGAAATAGAATAATCAGATTTATTAAACTATCTTGAATTGATTGAATCACTCTTCAGAAGGTAATCAAAAGTATATTCATGCTTTTTTGAAATTTTCCACAGATTACAGTTAATGGTGTTTTTGGAATTTCCTCGACGACCTCTCAACCTGAAAAAACTGGAGAAGATACCACTAATGTTCTGAAAAAAGTCATGCCTTACGTTGTGACAGCTCTTGAGCTCCACCAACAAGTGAGTAATTTATCCCACAAATATCAGCTTACTAAACTTAAATAATGAACCAAAAAATTCAAAAACGATTTATTTACGCTATTCCCTTGAAATAGGATCAGCCTTTATTTATAAGAGTTTCGTATCTCTTTTTTTCATTTGAATAAAACACATAGAACAGTAGAAATTTCGTTTTTTTCATTTCAAGATGAGATTGAAAAACTATTATTACGTATTTTGCTCAGATGACACGAATCGCATCTGCCAAAACAGACACTGCCCTGGACTTGAAAGATTCATTCTCTTTGAGAGGGATAAAAGACGCTATCATCAATACCTCTATGCAAATTTGGAAAATTATCAAATACGTCTTCTACAGCATCGAAGACTACCTAAAAAAAATCATCCGACGTGCTGTTGCTTCTGCCAAATTGTACTTCAGCGAATTTTTGAAAGCTTTCGTATCGGTGAGTGCATATTTACTTTTTTAAAATAAGAACTTAACTTTGAATAATATATCGATGCTACACATATGTTTTTATAATACTACACTTTACGTTTTACACTTCGAAAAACCAAACATCATGAGTACGTTTTTCATTATTCAATTAGATTTAGCCAGATAGAAATCTAAGATTTCTGAAAATCAATTAATTTTGCAATCGACCCACTTTAATTAGAATGCGTGGAAAAGCCCTTTGATACACTTTCATTTAATTTGAAAAATTCTGTTTTGTATAGATCATCGATAATAAGGAAGTCTGCGGTCAGAAATTGCGTACATGGTTTTCGTACATTGGACTGGCTGAAATCATAGACGTATATCGTGGCAAACTCGCTGAATTCATCATTACTTTGGAAAAAGAAGCGAAAATCATGACACTGTAAAGAAGTACTTCTAAACATTTCCCTATCTTGGTTAGTTGGTTCTTGATTGCAATGTTACCTCTATTGTTGTATGTCATCTCTGAATATCATTAGAAAAAAACAATCTGAAAATGGGAGAAAATTTATAACTTCCCTTTTGAAATGCTTTTCATCTTTAAGAAACATTCCGAAAAACACTAAAAGTTTTGGAACTTTTGTATTAAAAGCAGTTAATGATAAAAGAACATAACAATGAATGATTAAAAAATATTTGTAATAAAATTTTTTAAGACGAGGAAACCAAAATATTCCATAAGTATATTCACAATTTTCCTACAATTTTCAGTGATGCACAACTCCATGAGCCTCGCAAGGAGTGTGGCAGAAAGAAATGTTTTTTCAGCAGTGGAAATAATCGTTTGCTCGTGGACCAGAATACATCGTTCTTCAATGAAGATTCAATCGACATAATTAGATTTTCAATGTACACGAGTGCATTGAAAAATTTACTAAGAAAAAAAGAATCACATATTGCAAAGAAATTTACCATTTATCACCCGACGACATGGCTAAGCCATTTTCTCTAGTTTACATGTTTGATGTTCTCAGTTATTTGAATTTTGTCCAATTTCGTCATTTTGCTCATTGTATTCATATTATTCATATTGTATAAATATTATTGTAAATTGTAAATTATTGTATAAATATTACTGTAAATTGTAAATTATTGTATAAATACTATTGTAAATTGAAACTATTTCAACAATTACATCTTGTTGAACGATAATATTGTTGAAAATGATACATGTAATAAAAAGTTGCAAAACAATTTTCCTTTGCCCGATTCATTTCACAGATGCTTGCAAAAGGGTGTTTTTTATTTATTTGTATACATGATGAATTTTTTTAACCGAAAAAATATGAAAATTTTTTGTGAATAATTTCAAAAAACTTGAATGATGAGTCATGAGATTAGTATGAATTTCATAAGATCTCGGAAATCGTTGCGTTACAGTAAAAATAAAAGTAGATATTAATATAAAAAAAAAACATTCAATAACGTAATTGAATTTTGCAAATTCTGCAAAAAACACCGGTTTGCATTGCACTCGAATATCCTTACTTAAAAGGGATCGCAAGGTCGGTAAAACAGTTTAAATGGAGGGCACTGTTGCATTAAAAATAATTCATAAATGAAGTCTAATTGTTCATTATTATGTATTCTTAGTTCTTATTGAATGCTACGAAAGTCATTCGTTATTTTGATTACCGCATAGATTATTTAAGAACCTTTAAATGAAAGAATTATGTCGAAAAATAGAATTAAAACAAATTTTTCAATGCAAATACACTTTAAGTGAACACATTTGAATAATCAACAAATTCGAATTAGATAAACAACTCATTTCTCCGACTACATGTAGTATTTTTCTACATGATCAAGAAACAAAATTCTCAGTTTAAATTTCCCGCGGTACGCATGTCACGTGACACATTTTTGTGCATCCGTCACTCAATAAATAGGTACTTTTCAACACGCTTTTTTAACAATTTTCGGTTGAAATTACCACAAATAATTATACTACATGTCTCAAATATGTTTCCAAGAAGTGTTATTTTGCATCCTTCTGCTCATTGAACGTCACAGTGTCTCATATGACACTTTTCAAAACCGTCACCTTTTTGCTATAGGCGACGTCTCCGAGACGTCACCTGAAAACTGCCAGGGTACGTATATTTTATTACCATTTCATATTAACTGTAAAATACACATTTCATTCCTTAACAAGGTAAGTTAAGTATGAATTCTAGAAAAATATTAGGAGACGGAAATTGCTTATTCAGAAGTTTTTCTTTTTTTTTGTATGGCAGTGAGGAAAATCATATCGCAGTTAGGTCGAACATAGTTTCATATATTTACGAAAATTGGGATGATGATAAGTATTTTATTGTTGGTAATGATTCATACTATTTGCCAAAAATCAATAATTTAGATTTTGAAATTCATTTTCTTGAGTCTCGTGAACTTTATAATAAATACATGTCTAGAAATGGAGAATATGGCGCTGATGCCGAATGCAAAGCCTTCGCAGATCTTCATCCGGACATTTTTTTTGAAATTAAAAGAAATAATTTGAAAATCATTAGTTTTGGGTCTGAAAGTAACGTAGATCAACTTATAATGAATTTGTCCGGTCCAGTTGATAGAGGTCACTATGATATATTACATTTTTCAAAAAAAATTATCAAAAGCAACACTGAAGAAACGATTAATGTTTCTCAAAGTCAAGTTCCTGATGAAAAAGATATTTCCATGTATAGTAAAAAAATTACAACTGATAATAATTCTTTATTTAAATGTTTTTCATTCTATCTTTATGGTAATGAAAAAAATCATCAATTAGTGAGATCTAAAATTACTTCATTCATCGAAAAAAATTGGACAAATTATAATTATTTAGTTGAACAGAATCAAAACTTTCTCAGTAACAGAAACAGATATAAATCTCTTGATCAGAAAACTTTATATATCAGGTATATTTCAAAAAAATATAATCCCGGATCAGAAATGGAAATGAAAGCTTTCTTTGAAATGTATCATGTTTCTCTTGAAATTCATGAAAATTCTTTCATTGTTAAGAAATTTTTGCATCCAAATAATAAAAACTTTCTGATATTAAAACAATACAGAGTTAGCAATAAATTTCTTCACGAGATTGTTTCCCTCTATAATAGAACTTTCTGGAATGATTATTAAAAAATAAAAAATAGTAACGTTCAAATTGGCAATTATGAAATCAGTTCGAAAAGAACGGTAAAAAACCTTTCAGACCAAGATCAAAGTGTAATGAGCAAAGAATATCATATTGAAAATCAAAAACAAATACTCAAAAAACGAAATATTGAGAAAACAGAATCATTGACTCCTGACAAACGTCAAAGGAAAAAGTTAAAAGACCCATTGCAATCACCTACTAGCGAACAACTTGAAAGAAAAAGGAAGAGATGTAGAGTTGAATTTTTAGATAATGAAAAACTAAAGAAAAGAAGATTAAATAACAAAGTTGAATTCATGAATGAACTACAACTTCTTAAAAAAAGAGAAAAAGATAGAGTTTGTAATATGTCATACAACCGTTTACAGAAAAGAAAAGAGAGCTACAAATATTGTTCGAGTATTCGTCTAGAAAAACGTAACAAAAATTTTGATTTCTAAGAGTCCTACGTTGACTTTGGAAAACTTAATTATCAATGCAATTTTTGTAAAGCTGTGTTTTGGGAGGCAGAGATCTCAAAGAAATCTTGTTGCCATTACGGGAAAATAATATTGCCACCTTTAGAAGAATATGACGAAATTATGAAGGATCTATTATTTCATAAAGAATTCAGAAATTTGATTCGATACTATAACAATCAGTTTTCATTCGCTTCGTTTCAAGCTTCAACATTAGACTATAATACAACTGGAATTTATAATTTGAAAATTCAACGTCATGTTTACCATAATACTACAACTACAATATTTCCGAAACAAAAATCTTTCCCGTCAGGAGGACAAATTTATATATATGATGAATATAAAACTACAAGAATAATTTTAGAAAAAAATAAAAAACTAATTGAAGAACATGTCTCTAAATTATCAAATTGTTTACATCAGACAAACCCTTACGCTCAAAAATTCAAGCAATTACGTGAATTGACGGTCTCTAACGAAGTATATAATTTATACTTGCTCCAACAGCCCAATTTCGATAAAAATCGTTACAATCTTCCACGAACAGCTGAATGCACTGCTTTGATAGATTCAAAAAATGGAAATATTCCTGTACATGACGTTTGTATCTATCCTAAACAAAATTCTAATAAAAAATCTTCGATTATTTTGAGTAAATTATCATATTATCTCGACCCTATGGTATTAACCATATTGTTTCCAAAAGGAGATCTTGGATGGAATCCATTATCAAAACAAAATAATCAAACTGATAAACGATTAAGTACTTTACAATACTATTCCTCACGCTTAGCATATAGACCATTTGGAAAATTCAACCCTATATTGTACGGTGGACGATTAACTCAACAATATGTCATTCACGCTTACATAATTATAGAATCAAATAGATTGGGCTACATAAGATACAATCAATCAAAATTACGAACATCCTGTTATCAAGGTTTAATGGATCATGTAAAACGTTATGCCTAAAACGATTCACAAAACTTTTTTAAGGAAAGAATTGGTAATCTTTTTGTTTTACCATCTACTTATGTTGGTAGCCCTAGAGATATGCAACAGAGATATCAAGATGCCATGGCAATAGTCAAAAATATTGGAAGGCCTGATTTATTTATAACTATGACTTGTAACCCTAAATGGATTGAAATGGAAAATATACTTAAAAAATTTCCCAATGGAACTACTTGCAATGATATTCCAAATTTAACTGTGAGACTATTTTATGCGAAATTCCGTTCTTTTCTATCAGATATTATCAATGGCAAGATTTTTGGGAATGTTTTGGCTTATGTTTACACCCAGCGACCGAGACCGTTATATATAACGGTTTCGTTTCGGTTTCGGTTTCGAAGAAAAAAAAATAACGGTTTCGGTTTCGGTTTCGGTTTTGCAAAAAAAAAAAAAAACGATTTCGGTTTCGGTTTCGGTTTCATGAAAAAAAAATAATGGTTTCGGTTACGTAAAAAAAATCTATATCATTTTGGTTTGGTTCTCGAGAAAAAATCGTTTTCGGTTTTGGTTTCTAGATGAGAAAACAAAGTTCACAGTTTTTGTACGAGAAATAGAATCGGTTGATTTCGGTTTTCACTAAATGAGATTAAGTTTTCTGTTTATCAGGTTTTTCAGGAATTTATTAGAAATAAATTAATAAATTAAAATTTTTGAGGTTTTTGTTGGCATTTCATCATATTATATGCATAATGAATTTATTACCATATAAAAAATACAAGACTTTTCACAACTTCTACTTTGAAATTTTTGAATACTACGAAGCAATGCATCTATATATATATATATTTTTTTTTTTTTCTTTTCATCTATTGAAATATTGATTTCAGTTATATTATATTTTTCTTTCTTTGGCAAAGTGTTCGTTTGCATCAATTTGATCTGGATCTCCTGGTCTCTTCGACAAACTTAGCTCACCCCTAAAAAAATTAAAAAAGCAATAACTTGCTAAACTTGACCAGTGAAATTGATTATGTCTGTAAGAATTATAAGCTCCAAGGTCTCAAGTTTTTTCTTTCTGCAAAAGATCCTATTCATTCTAACAAGCAATTGCTGCTCCAAAATGAGTTCCCCCGTATTGCTTCGCAATGGGGACATTACAAATTTTAGGCGAGAGAACAATCGTTCAACGCTCACTTGCGTTGCTGGTACTGCTAAAATTATCATCGCCAAGGCAGACAATATGGGATTTTCTTCTTTTTTTTCAGCCCAAAATTTCAGAATATTGGCTTTTCGGTCGAGAAGTCTATTTTGTTGGTTGTCATACACTTCGAGGATTTCCGAAATCTGTGGCTTATTTGATTTTTTTGCAATTTTTGAGTTTTTTTTTTCTTTTTCTTTCTCGCGCAAGTATTGTTCAAATTCGTCCAAAGTGGATTTATTAACTTCAAAAGAATAATTCGTTGTTGAATTTGAGTCTCCTACAGGGTCTTGATTTTCAAGCGACATTTTTATTTGCCAAATTTTTTCAGATAAGTTTTTGCTTTCTCAACTTCAATTTCCGTCAATGCAACTTTGAATCTTGGATCCAAAAATACTGCTGACAGCACGACATCATTTTGCAGTATTTTTTTTTCTCTTTGAGTCATTTTTTCTACTAAGACATCTGAAAAATGAGTACCAATTGCCTTCGTGATTGTTTTAGTTTCGAACCATTTTCCATAAAAATCAGAAAGTGTCAATTTTTCTTCTTGGAAACTTTTTGTACAAATTTTCGAAGGTTCTAAAGCCGCCGAAATCTCTTTCAGTTTTTGCCAGTCTTTTTCATTCAAAGTCTGGAAATTCAGGAGTTTCATGTCATGCAACTCTTGACAAAAATCTTCGTTTTCAATTATGTACGAGGGGGGACCCAAAAGTAACGGAAATTAGGTGGTGGGGGGACCGCGGAGGGGGGGATCGGGTTCTCCACTGGTTCTCTTCCAAGCTGCTACTCTCCCAAGTCAGTGTGCAAAGTTCATTTGCTGTGAGTGCATTCGTTCGTCCGTAAGAATTTTTCTAGTGAAACGACTTTTTCCGTTTCGGCGAAAACGTGGAATGGCTGAGTGCGGAGAGCAACGCGCGGCTGTAAAATTTTGTTTTTTGTTATGAAAAACATGTAATGGAGTAGTGGCGTAGTGGAAAGAATGCCCGCCTAGCATTCGGAAAGTGCCTGGATCGATTCCTGTTAAGAACGATTTTTTTTTTCTACAATTGATTCTATTAAAAACTTACATCATTTTTGTACGAAGAGTTTTGTTAGAAATGCATGAAAGGTAAATATTCCCGTAGTATCTATTTTTACATAGGATGTAATTTATTAAGAAAAGCTATTGGAATATGCTATTAGCTACGATTCGATACCTCCGGTATATTTGAACCATGTAGAGCAACGTATAGCAACGAGCTTGCATTTATAAATATTTTTTGCAAATTATAGGCCTTTTCGATGTAATATTTTACAAGCTTTGAGACACTCACAGAAAAAAATACCGACTTTGGTCAAGATTCACGCTCTACACCATTTCCTGAGCACTGATCAGGTGATCTGTGGCTTTAGATTTAAAAAATTATGTGAATAACTATTTGGCCAAACAAATAAATCATTAAAATTATATTTTCTGCAATGTGCAAACGCTTTCTAAGTTTATTTGGTGATTTGATCACTAGTATGGCAACAGACATTAAAAATTGATTTATTAAAACGTTTTTTCAATGTCATTTGCGAAATAGCAATTTTTGCAAGATAATTATACTTTTCCCAGTTTTCTAGGTCACTCGTCATGAATCAAGTGCCAGGTTTAGATAATTCAGTCATTTAAATGTCTGTTATCAAATTACGTAAGACAATTACATTGTTTCGAAAATGCATATATATGCATCGCATAGTTTTTAGGTGCGATGATTACAAATCTTACAAAAGAATCTTGAAAAAAACCACAGAAGAAGTAAGAATAATCCTTGTACAGTCCATGAACACCCCTTTCATTTTCGAAATGCAAGTTCTTCGAGTAGAAATAGGTATGTTCTCATCAAGGAAAGAAGAGGATGATCCCGATAAATGTATATTTTGTGACTATGCAGAGCGAGGTCAAAAAAAACACACGAGTTGGAATCACTTCCTCCCATGTTGAACATTTTTTTCATACGTATACAGAAATGGCCAATTTGTCAACACGATTTGCAGGGATAGTGTCCTCTTTTTAAGGTATCTGCTATAAATTTTTTAGCAGGAGCAATCTTGGGGTTGCTCCCGCAAAAATTTTCCATAAGGAGCGATCCCCAGGATTGCTCTCGCTGAGGAATTGCATCACGGTTGTACTAAAAAGAGGACATTGTTTCCGCAAATTGCGTCGATATGGTTAGCATTTCCGTGTATGTCTAGAAAAAATTTTTTTTTTCAAATGAAAAAATAAATCAAATCCCTCCTCTACCACCCCCACCGAACATTGCCAATGTATTAATGCTAGAATTAAAAAAGAGAGAGTGTAATTGTACTTACGAAAAACTTCATGAAAAAAGTGAGATACAAAAGTATTGAAATCAGTACTGAATTAATGTATGAACAGGAAAAGTATTTGATTGTTATGCAATTAGTATTGTTTATGCAAAAACGAGATTAAAATTTATTATATGATATACGCCATTATACTTGAGTGGTAAACAAAACAAAACAAAAAATCACAGAACATCAGTTTTTACAGTTTTTCATAAAATACAGATACAGTAGACTTTATCAAATTAAAGTTTTGTAAAAATCCAATAGTCTCAGAAGTAAAAGTAGGTAAACGTTAATTCGTGGGCTGCTGTCAAGATTGATAAAATTACTGTTTTATACGCATAATAGTAGATGCGTGGTGATGCAACAATTGCTATTGTATTTTGTTTTTACTCTACAGATGTTTCTTTCCCTTTTTTTTTTTTTTTATATTCAAAAATTTATAACTGCACAAATTATGACACAAAACTACCTCAAAATGAGTAGAAACACGTGATTTGAAAACAACAGTCGGTTACTAAATCAGTATTGTGTTTACTGGATCTCAATCAATAATGGAATTGCGTGTCAGTAAATTTCAGCGAATATATTCAACTTTCATGGTATTCGCATTATTTAAGCCGAATTTTTTATTGGACATTATTTTCCACGAAAAGCTGCATCGAGTCAAACTTTTGCATTACTTATTATATATTCAAATATCAAGTTATCTGTCAGTAATGAGTATGAATAAAGTAATACAGATCAATATTCCTAGCTCAGTAACAGAGCTTCGTTATTATTATAAAATTCATTGTTAATACAAGAATTACTATCTACATATGATAGGTTGTTTTTTGCATAGCAGCCCACGAATTAATGTTTACCTACTTTTACTTCTGAGACTATCGGATGTTTACAAAACTTTTATTTGATAAAGTCTACTGTATCTGTATTCTATGAAAAACTGTAAAAACCGATGTTTCGTGAATTTTTATTTTGTTTTGTATACCACTCAAGTATAATGGCGTATATCATATAATAAATTTTAATCTCGTTTTTGTCTAAACAATACTAATTGCAAAACAATCAAGTACTTTTCCTGTTCATACACTAATTCAGTACTGATTTCAATACTTTTGTATCTTACTTTTTTCATGAAGTTTTTTCGTAAGTACAATTACACTCTCTTTTTTTTAATTCTAGCATTTATACATTGGCAATGTTCGGTGGGGGTGGTTATTTACTAGCAAAATATGGATTCAAGGGATTTTGACTTCACATTTAAAAAGACCAGAGAGCTATGTTAAAGATAGTTTGAGTTTGAAAGAATTATTACGCGATTTGAGTATACCATGTAATTATAGGTTGATTTCTTTGAATGTATCCTCATTATTCACTAATATTCCTAAGTAGTTGGTTATTTCTGCTTTAGAGATGAGATTTTATTTATTGGAGAATGTGATTAAGATGCCTAAACAAGAATTTGTGGGTTGTATTGCATTGTTCATGTCATCAACAGCTTTTGTTTTTAATGGAAAATTTTATGATCAGACATTTAGTACCCCTATGGGTTCTGCGATATCTCCCATAATTGCTGATTTTGTTATTTATGAGTTGGAGGAATATTGTTTCAGTAAGTTGGGTTTTAAGATTCTGTTTTTTGTAAGATATGTTGATGACATACTGACATGCGTTCCTTTTGATAAGGTTTCTGGATTGTTGAGTGTGTTTAATTCTTACCATAGTAGATTGAAGTTTACTTATGAATTGGAAAATGAGGGTTTTATTAATTTTTTGGAACTTAAGATAATGAGCAATGGTGAGAGGTTGATGTTTGATTGGTACGTTAAACCTACGTCATCTGGGAACTTTATTAATTTTTTCTCGAAGCAGCCTTTGCATCAGAAGGCGGCGACAGTTTATAGTCTTGCGGATAAAGTGATTAAACTATCTGATAGGAGGTTCCATAACAGAAACTTTGATCGTTTATTTCATATTTTGGGTCTTAATAACTATCCGGGGGAATTTGTGAGGAAACATTTGAATACACGTATTGAAAGAATTAGATATAATAATAACATTGGAAAGAATGATAAGAAAATGGAAGGTGGAAGGTGGAAGAAAAATTTACGTGTTTGTATAAGAGATACGATTTTTTATCTATATTTAAAGCAGATAACAAATTGAAGCAGGGGATTATTAAAAGATGCTAGGATCGTTTGGAACTTAGTGATGCACGGAATGTTGTTTATAAATTAAACTGTAATGACTGTGATTGTATTTATATTGGCCAGGCTAAAAGGATTGTTAGTAAGAAGATTAAAGAACTTAAGGGCAATATTAGACGCATGGCACCTGATTCTGTTATAACTGAACATCGAATTAAAAATACTCATGATTTTAATTGGAAAAATGTTGAGATTTTGGATTGAGAGGAGAACTATTTTAAAAGATTAACGTCAGAGATGATTTATATAAAAAAAACTGATAACACAATTAATAAACAAAATGATACTTAAAATCTTAATGTAATATATGATAGAATTTTAAATGTTTTATGATCGATATTTGTGTTTTTGAATTTACGTTTTTCAGAGATTTTATTTGAAGATTCGAGAAAATAAAAATTTTTACCTAGTTACAATGTGTGTTATCAGTTTTTATTATTATCATTATTTTTATTTTTATCTTTATTTCAACTTTAATCCTGACTTTGATTTTTCGGATTATCGTTTTTGAGATATTTTTCCTCAATAACTTTAGTTTAGTACGCCGCAACCTTTGCAAGTGTACACATTATTATTTTCCGACATATGATATTATGTTCTTTAAACGAAACCATTTAGCGAATTTTGCGTTGATTGACGTTGGAAACTCGATGTTTTTGAGGCTTGCGTTAAAAATATGTCTTATCGGATTGCGAGCATCTATTTTCAATTTCTTCATGCTTATATGTAAGTTTGTATAGACATTTTTATTTGTCGTTTCAAGAATTGTTTATAAGTTGGTGTTGCTTTATTGTAAAATGTTATAGTTCCTGATGAGGGTCCTATCTGGACCGAAAGCTTGAATTTAATTTAAAGAGAAGAAATAAATGAATTGAAGGAATATTCTTGGCTGAGTGCAGTAGTAGATGGACTAAGAGAGTACGAGCGCACCCCACTCCTACTCCCATCACATGACCCCCCGGCCCGCGTCGGTAAGGTAGGGCGGTGGTAAGGTAGAAATACAAGATGGCGGATGTCGATAAAGTGAGAATTAAAGATGGTGGTGGTCAGTTAATTACTCGCAGTCGATCAAACAGGGATGTATTTATTTATAAAGGTAAATTAAACATATGACCTTAAACATTACGTTGATACGCTTTACGCTATTATAATGATAATCCCAGTATGATAATAATCATAAAAAATTTAAACTATTCCTCCACGCCATACATATCCCGCATATATGTACTCTCTCTCACTGTCGTACCCATTAACATATCATACTTTTCTCTCTCTTGATTTAAACACTCATCCAAATCTATTGATTTAAAATTTTATTCCAGACAAAACGCATTAAACGACTCTTCACAATCTTCAAAATCGCCCTCTACCATCAATTATAATGATAATCCCAGTATGATAATAATCGTAAAAAATTTAAACTATTCCTCACAATTTTTTGTAGTCTTTGTTGCTCATCGAGATCACGTTTCTTGAAAAAAAAAAGTATACCTCAGCTAATTATCGAATTAAGATAACCCTCATAAACTCTACCATGAAAGTCCTAATTCCGTACCATCTTAATGTTGATTCGCGCGGCACTCCGCGTCATTTAAATTCGCGTTAATTCGGGTCGGTAGTGAAAAACTGTTTTTCTATATTAATATACTTTTCATCCACACAACGATGCGTTTATCTCTAAAGGGTTTTTTAAAAGAAATCGGCAACGAGCGTTACCTTGAGGTGCGCGCTTATAATCACATGTGGAAACTGACAGCGCGTAAAATCAGCGAACACAAGTTTCGACCAATCGTTCATTGTCATGCGTGTATTGACAGTTCAGTTGATTGGCGTATAGAAACAAGAATCGAAAGCATCAAGACAATTTTTGTTGACGAGTTCAATCATATTTTTCACACCGGCAAAGGGGAATTCGAGCTTCCAGAAGGAAATCTTGTAGACGGCGGTAAATTTACAGTCAAATTGGAAATATATTACAAGTATTGTGATAGATGCGACTCTCAACAAGGTGAGCGACTCAACGTTTTCGCGCAAAGTTTCAAAAATTTATTATTAACGGGTAATCAAGCGGATTTTTCTATCATCACACCCGATCGTATATTTAACGTTCATAGAGCGATTCTCGCAGCACAATCGGAACATTTTGAAGCTTTATTAAGCCATACATGGAAAGAATCCGAAAATTGTACAATTTTTATTGCTGAGTTCACCAGTGACTTTATTAAACGTTTTTTATTATTTTTATATACCGGGAGGGTGGATTTTCGTAAGGGTCATCTCGATATTGTTTTAAATTTATATAGAGCCGCTGATTTATTCCTTAATTTCAATTTCCGAAAACTGTGTGCGAAAGCAATTATGAATCGAGTCGTGCCTGAAAATTTTAAAAAAATTAAATCATTTTGCGAGCTTTTCCCAAATGATGAAGTTATATGTGACGAGCGGACCTCAGTTGAGGAGAACCAACGCTTGTTCCTCCTGATGCGAGATCCGCGATTCGTACGACAGAGAGGACCGATAGATGAGATAAAGATACCTCTCTATCGACCCTCGATCCCCTTTTTATAAGGACTGGGGAAAGGTGTTAATTGACAAAAAAAAGACCAATTATTTAAGACAATGTTTAATTTGAAAATGAAGAGATATACACCGAATGGCAAAACCAAGCATTTACATACGCGCAAAATAACCCGATTTAAAGCTATTATATACCACACAATAATTCTAAAAGTGACCTAAATAATTGGACTCATGACTCTTAATAGCATACGCATCTCAGAAATAATATCTTCTATATAATCTTATCTTCTTTCCCCAATATAAATTCGATAATTACTAACCTTTCCTCATTTATTAATTCTTTATTTCCCGAAAATAACGATCGTTCAATATTTACCAATTCGCATTTTATTATATCTATTGATTTTAAAGATAGTTATGTTTTATAATATTCTCTATATTTCAAATAGCTGACTTCCATCATATTCTGTTATTTCAAAAAAGGATAGTCCTTTACAATATTCTTTATCTTTATCAAAAAGGTTTTATTACCTGCACGATTGAAAATGAAAATTGAAATATATAAATAATTAAAACGGTGGGATTCTTTTATTCTAAAGCCTCAGGGCTTGCAAACGGCTAGTCGATTGTTGCTAAAGGCTGTTACCCTGAAGGACGATTAAATCGTTACAGGGGGTAACAGTGAAGGGCAACGCTCGAGAAGGGCGGTTTGCAGCTAGGCTATTTTGGATCCGCTACAAGTCGAGAGACTTCCCAGGGCTTGATCCAAAATCAGACTGCTACTTTTCGTTAGGATCCGCGGTTTTTTATACAATCCGAAATCGCGGTCTATGATTCACGCGAAGATTGATTCGCGTCATCATATCACGAGGTTACAGCGTGATCATTCCTTGTCTAGCTAGGCGTGATCACGTCGAATTCGTTATCTGTTATTCATTCCGATGAAGTGGAAGAAATTTTATGTGTAATTCTTTTAAGTTTTTGTCGAATATAACTCTAAAAAAAAAGAACGTAGAAAAATGAGCTCGCTCTTTACATATATATGAAGTCGAGAAAGTGAAAAAGTTTTTATCACAAGTTTAAATCGTGAGATGTCGTGGTAAACTTAACCAAGTGAACATTACCGAGTAAACATTTCCGAGTAAGCCCGAACATTTCCGAGTGAACCCGAGCAAACGCCGAGAGAACTTATTTAAGGCTCGTGCTTCAGTCTACTGCTACAGTCACGTGCTACGCTTTGTCGCGCTACAGTTTGTTGCGACAAAGTGACATTCAATTTTCGAAAAAATGTCAGAATTGAAACTCAAGGCCACATACGCTGTAATCAATGCACAAAAACGACTTTTGACGAAGGGTGGTGCGGTTGACCCTACAGCGTTAAACAATGCCGCTATCGCGCACATTAGCGAATTACGTGAATTGAGTGCAAATAGTTTGGGTCCAGTGAAAATTCAGTGTATGCGTGCAATCCAACGGTTACGCAGCTACATTCGCCAGCTGCGTTTGAGTGGAGCTGGATTGCAAAACGGCGTGGAATGGGAAGATCTCGACACTGCATTTAAGACACATATACAGACAGGTGTCATCATCAACTTACGACACCTAGACATTTCCGAGTTCTTGTTGGAAGCCCAAGAACTTTTCGTATCCAAAGTCGAGGAAAGCCTGAAAACCAAAAATGCCTTGAAAGTCTACACATCCCTGGATGGAGAATTTAGTATCGTCAAGGCCGACGAAGAGGTCGTAGAGTTGAAAAACTTTGAAACTCGCAACGTCAGAATCACCCAAACAACGGACCTCAACATCTGGTTCAACACCAACGTCAGGGATCACTTGTTGCGAAAGATCGAAGAGTTTCAACACCAAGGATCCGGATGGACGCTGCGTCGGATCGTAAGCCTCGGTGTACACATTAACAAATACAATCCTTTACGAGCAGGTTCCTTCATCGAGCTACCAGGACCGGTAAAACGAAAGCAAGCATGTATAAATATTCAAAATTTTCATGACGAGTGTTTTGAATAGGCGATTTTATATGCTTTACATCCTGTTAAAAAGGATCCTCAACGATTGACCAAATACCTACAATACAAAGATGAACTCAACTTTGATGGCATTTCGTTTCCCGTTATGCCAAAACAGGCTTCTTTATTCGAAAAACTCAACAGTATTTCCACTAATGTATACATACTTTTGAAAAACAAAGAATTTTTAGTCGCTCCTATCCATTACACTAAAGAAAAACAGGAGAGACGTGTAAATTTACTTCTCACACAAAATCATTATGATAAAGACGAAGAGTGTGAACCTCTCCGGTACCATTATGTCTGGATTAAAGATCTTTCCAGACTTGTAAGCTCACAACTTTCCAAACACAACCGAAAACGATACATTTGTGAACGATGTCTTCATTATTTCACCTCTGCAGAAAAGCTGACTGCTCACGAAGTTGATTGTAAAGAAGTAAATACGTGTAAAGTTAATTTGCCTGCACCTGATAAAAGTACTCTGAAATTCAACAATCACAAAAATAACATCAAAGTTCCGTACGTCGTGTATGCAGATTTCGAATGCTTATTGAAAAAAAAGAACTTCTCGACCGTGAAAAAAACACTCGTGTCGTACAAGATCATGAAGCTTGCAGCGTTGGCTATTATGTCAAGTCTAGCTTCGATGAAGAACAATCTCGTTACGCGAGTTATCGAGGTCACGATCCTGCGCAGTGGTTCTCCGAAGAGTTGGTAAAACTCACTAAAATAGTTCAGGAGAAGATGAACGATCCCAAACCCATGGATCCTCTAACGCCAGCAGAAAAAGAGATGTTTAGAAAAGCTACAGACTGTCACATCTGAAAGACAACTCTGAAAGGTCAAACCAGAGTGAGAGAACACTGCCATCTCACCGGAAAGTTTCGTGGAGCCGCTCATCAAAAATGCAATCTCAAATACCAAGATGCACTCACCATCCCTGTCGTGTTCCATAACCTGAGCGGTTATGACAGTCATCTGGTAATCAAACAAATCGCCAAGTGCACCGAGGGACGCGTCACACTAATTCCACAGACAATGGAAAGATACGTCTCATTCACCAAACACTTCGAGGACAACAAGATATCTCTGCGATTCATAGACTCGTTCAAATTTATGGCCTCATCGCTTAATAAACTTGCGTCGTACTTGGAGAATGACAAGAAAACCATCATCCATCGAGAATACTCGTATCTTGACGATGAACGATTACAGCTCCTCATGAAGAAAGGAGTTTTTCCCTACGAGTACGTGGACTCTTGGGAAAAGTTGGAGGTGGTCAATTTACCGCCCCAAGAAGCCTTTCATAGCACCCTGACGGATGAGAACGTTTCCGACAATGACTATCGGTAATTTCAATTTTTACGATCGAAACTATTATTTACAACACTGCTTTTTTTTTTGTAAGTCATAAAATTTTTTTGATTGCAGCCACGCTCAGACAGTCTGGCAGGCATTTAATATTGAGTCGCTCGGAGCTTACTCTGACCTGCACTTGAAAACTGATGTCCTTCTCCTGGCAGACGTGTTTGAAAACTTTCGAGAAGGCTGCATCGGGTCTTATGGACTGGATCCTGCACACTATTATACAACGCCAGGATTCAGCTGGGACGGCATGCTCAAGCACACCGGCATTGAATTGGAGCTTCTTACCGACATTGACAAGCTCCTCTTTATCGAGCGGGGCATTCGAGGAGGAATCTCCCAATGCAGTCATCGATATGCTAGAGCCAACAATCCTTACTACACCGACGATTACAATCCCCAAGAAGACGAAAAGTATTTAATGTATTTTGATGTGAATAACTTATACGGGTGGGCCATGACGCAATGCTTGCCGTAAAAGGGATTTGAGTGGATCAAAAATTTTGAACAGTATTTTAAATGGGATGTAGCTGATGATGCGGAGGAAGGTTACATCCTCGAAGTGGATCTCGAGTATCCACAGGGAATTCATGATGCGCATAACGACCTGCCGTTTTGCGCCGAGTACAAAGCTCCACCCGGTTCAAAGTGTAAAAAGCTTTTGACTACTCTTGAGTCGAAAAAACGGTACGTCATCCATTATAGAAACTTGCGGCAGGCATTGCAACATGGTCTAATTTTGCGTTGCATTCATAGAATATTGAAATTCAAGCAATCCCATGGTTAAAGTCTTACATTGATTTAAATAGTAAACTTCGTAAAAATGCTAAAAATGAATTTGAAAAAAATTTGTATAAATTAATGAACAATGCGGTATACGGAAAAACCATGGACAATGTGAGAAAACGTGTAGATATAAAATTAGTCATGCAATGGTTAGGTCGATATGGCGCAGAAGCCTTGATTTCCAAACCGAATTTCATTTCACGTACAATTTTTGAGGAAAACTTAGTTGCAATTAAATTAGCTCGCGTCGAAGTTACAATGAATAAACCAATTTATATAGGCTTCTGCGTTCTCGACCTTTCCAAAACATGCCTGTACTCCTTCCATTACGACTTTATGAAACCTACAACTAACGCGAAAATTCTGTATACCGATACAGACAGTCTAATTTATGAAGTGAAAAATTTAAGTCCATATAAAATGATAAAGGAAAACATCGATCAATTCGATACATCAGATTATCCTTCACCCAATCGGTTCGACATTGAATTGAAAAACAAAAAAGTTGTGGGTCTTATGAAGGACGAATGCAACGGAAAAATCATTACTGAATTTCTAGGCCTTCGCAGTAAGATGTACAGTGTTCGAGTCGAAGGTCAGGATAGAATAAAAAAATCCAAAGGAGTCAAAGGATCGGTTGTGGCCAAAACAATAGATTTCAACGATTATATCCATTGACTCTACAGCGAGAGCACAGAGTATCGCGTTCAACATCTTTTTAGATCGCACCTGCATGAAATTCAAACCATTAGACAAACAAAACTCGCGTTGAATCCGTATCATGACAAGCGTTACCTATTGTCGACTACAACGGATACTTTGGTTCACGGCCACTATAAAATAAGAGAGTTGATGGACATCAACGAGGAATTGTAAATATCAATGAATTGAGGCAAAAACTGTCAATATTACTACCACTTTTTGAAATGTAAAAGTCGTGGATTAGGCCTACTGGGGATACCACGTCAACAAAAACGCATCATGAATTCTACCACCCTGTACGATTGAAAGAGGGCTCTGGTGGTGCGGAAATGAATTCATCATATGTAAAAAATTTTTTTCTGAATTATACATATGTGTATAGGTTTGATTAAAAACACTCAATACATATACAAATAAATGTTTATTGATTACATATCTGTTTTATTTATCCAACTATTATGACTATTGTCAAATCCTAGCCATTTTACATATAGTTTAGATCCACTCTTGCGTAACACTTTTTCCACAAGGTATATATCGGCATGTTTCACTTTGGCAAGTTCTTCGGTATAGAATCCTCCTTCGATGGACTGTTCCTGGTGATCCTTGAGCTTGTAGGTTGTGGGATGCCTTGGCCTTACAGCAGCGATGGTGAATATTTCCGTAGTCCAGTTGGGTGTATATCCCTTCTCAAAAACATGTTTGTGCTTGCTGATCCGGACTTTGTCACCGACCATGAACTTGTTCCCCTCTTTCTGATGTTTGATATAATACATTTCATCAAGCAGACGTTTTCCATCAGCTGGAGTAACATCGTTGGGCTTCATCTTGATTGTTCGATGTTTGATTGCATTATAGCTCGACACCAAGTCAGGTAAGATATTGATCCACTTGTAATTTCCTTGGAGAGAGAATCGTTTCCACATCTTGCTCTTTAGTTTGCGGTTGAAACGTTCGCAGATTGATGCCTTCATGCCACTGAATGTAGAGTACATGTTGATTCCATGCTGCGTCATCAACGCGCTGAAGTCCTTGTTGTAAAACTCTTTGCCTTGATCGACGTGTAGATTCTTAGGTTGGCGATCCTTGAGCACAGTCTTCATAGCAGCAGTGACGTCAGGTCCATTCTTTGATTTGATTGGCACAGCCCAAGCGTACTTGGAGAATACATCGATGACGGTGAGCAAAAATTTGTAACCTTTGTCAGCAAAAGTTGACATGTCGACGAGGTCAGCTTGCCAAGTTTCATCCACTCCACGCATATCCACATGACGTCGTCCATAATTTCTTCTTGCAGGTTTATGAAGTTCTTCCACTAGAGCTTCCTTGATATCCATGATACTAATGAGTGCTGCTCGTCTGTACGCGGGCTTTTATTCGTAGACATCTTTTTCTGGTGTAACATCGATAAATACTTCCTTCTCGATACGTTTCAAACGACTCTGAATTCTCAAAATTATCTCCGAGTTTTCAGTCACATGCTTTTGATACATGTTAGTCAGAGTTTCAATGGATTTTTTCAGAATCGTTTCCAACACCTCCATTTCGGATAACAACAATTCTTCAGCATCAGCAATATTTTGGTATGAAGCGCCATCTGTTTCAACCTCAGCCCTTGCAACATTAAGCAATTTTTTATTCTAGAGATCGTAATGACCGTCAGATGTCAATTGGAATCAAACACCAGGAGGGCCACGTATTCTTTGATTCTTGATTAGATGTTTTCCAAAAACGTCTACACTCGCCATTGTCTCGACTGTGAATGAGACTAAATGTTCCAAGTCGTCTAATATATAATATCAGCTTCTCTCAATTCTTCAATGATTGAATTTATTTCATTAGTATGACTGTTGTTGCCAGCAGCTTGAGATGAAAGAATAAGTCGCAAACGTTCTACAAGTTCATTCGGGTCATCCAAATGCACATAGTCTATTTTTCGTTCTCGGTGTACCATTTTAAACATTCCTTGACCTTTTTTCTCATTATTAGCAATGTATGTGAGATACTTAAAATCTTTACTACCACGTAGACTCTCGTTGTGTCGATAATATTTTCTGTCCGCACTAGTTTGATGGATGATTTTTCTATAATTCTCCACATCGACTTTGTTTATAATTGAACTGTTTGGTATTTTCTTAAACAGCAATTCTATAAGACCTGATGTTTTCTTAAACTCCTCAGCACCGACATGAACAGTATTTTCTGCAAAACTGATTGGTGCGTTTCCAATGTGCAATCCAGTTTCCAGCAATCGTACTCCATACTGCAGGTCAAGATTTTTTCTTTGAATCTTGTTTTTCAACATGTTCAAATATTTCGTCAGATAGTCAACAGGATCTGGTGAACTGACGATACTTGGTGCAAATTATTGATCACCAATGATTTGATTGAAGCTCTCGAAATCTTCACTTTGTTGCTCATCTTCTTCTTCCAACGTTGGTTCTTCTTCTTTTACTTCAGCTTTTTCTTTTTTAATTTCTTTCATTTCCACATCTCGTTTGGTCAATGACTGGATTGGGTCGATGATAGGCTTGAACACTTCTCGCACCGACGACTCAACAGCAGCTCTTCCATGTTTCAGCAGACGATGTTATCGGTGAATGGCTTCACTAGCCTGCACGATATGATGTCATACATCTTTACGCTGCATGGTGTCACCTTGATTGAAGTTCATGTAATACTGAGGTTATCAGAGTCGAGACCCTTTAATTTATAGATGCGAAACAGTCAAATCCTTTCCGGTATCGTCCATGATCCATCTCACTATCTTTGTCGATCACGATAAAGCCATATTTGTCATTTCAACACATTGCACACAAATTTCGAAACTGTGTAAAAGTCATATCAGTGTTTACATGATCATCGTAAATTTGTTTCAAGTTTATGTCGTCTTGTCGAAACAGTATAAGCATATTAGCATTATCTCGAACCAAGTGTTTTGGTATGCGTGCATAAGTCTGACAGAGATAGAAACTGTCTACATTTCGATGACGTCCCATGCAAAAGTATGCACGTATATTGTTTTGTTTTGCACACACCACATCGTCGAAGATCATCACATAATTCGGCTTGACTTCATCCACACTAACAACTTGCTCATTGTCGTTGTATGGAAAATATCCAATTCCTTTGATCGGTTCAACAATTTTTTTCAAGTACTTGTATTTAGGTTGCTCGAGGGATTTCGAATAAATGTAGACGTTCTCGTATCTCAATCCATTTGGATGTGTAATGAGGGTTAGCAAAGCATTAGTCTTGCCACAATTTGAAAGCCCACATATAATTGCACGTAGAGTATTTGGCAATAGAACACCGTGACGTTTTATTTTTTTTTCTGGACTTGCTACGTGGTCAAAGTTCGCGACAGGCAGTTTAATGTTCTGCGATTTGAACTCCATGACTTTATGCGTGTGACTAACTCGATTACCTATAAATAGGACGTATTTATAGTCATGAGCTCAGTTGGATAATGGCTGTGATAGGACACGGTCTTGTCAACAATATCATCAACAAGCTCCCTGTCGAACTTCATATACCTGGATATCAATTTTGTGGTCCAGGCACTAAATTCGTCAAGAGGTTAGCTCGTGGGGATCGTGGAATCAATCCACTCGACGCAGCCTGTAGGGAGCACGATATTGCATATTCGAAAAATCATGAAAATTTATCAGTGAGACACGAAGCTGACAAAGTCCTTGCTGACAAAGCTATCGAACGTGTATTTGTTAAGGATTCTGAAATTGGAAAAAAAACAGCTGCTCTTGCAGTAGCCGGCATCATGGGAGTCAAAGTAAAACTTGGAATGGGGTTAAAGACTATCAAAAAGAAGAAGAAGATCATCAGGAAAAAGTCTACGAAAATTCCATTGAGAAAAGTCATTGATGCTGCGAAGATGGCTGCTAAAGCTACTGGCTCTATACAATCTACTTTAAAAGCAGCACGAGCAGCGGTGAAAGAAGCTGGAGGAAAGAAAAAAGTTCGAGTACCTCGTGTACTACCTGTGTCTGTTAGTGGCATTTTCCCAGCCTTTTTACTACCTGTCTTCGCGGGACTTAGTGCAACAGGAGCATTGGCAGGTGGCGCTGCTAGTATCGCTAAAGCTATCAACGACGCTAGAGCCGCCAAACGTCAGTTGGAAGAATCAAAACAACATAACCTCAATATGGAATCAATCAGCGTGGGAAAAGGATTATACTTGAAACCTTATGGAGCTAGATTGAGACTCCATTTCAAAAACGTGTAGAGCTACCGAACCGACAAGTTTCAAATGTAGATTTGTTAAAATATGTAAAAATTCTTCAAATACCACATTTCCGAGGTGTGTACATGAGAAATGATTTGCCGAAGAGTACAAAGAAAACTGAAGCTTCCATTGTCAATTTGGATTCTAAAAATGGATCTAGGACGCATTGGGTCGCTTATCGAAAGTCCGGCAATCGAGTCATATATTTAGACAGTTTTGGCAATCTACAACCACCTCGAGAACTTGTGGATTACTTCGGTGTCGGTAGCATAATAGAATATAATCATAATCAATATCAAGACTACAACGAGATCATCTGTGGACATATGTGCTTGGAATTTCTACTGAATAAAAGCATTTATCGCGAGTGAAATTCATCAGTCTACTAGTGACAACCATGGCGGATTCATTGACGCTTACACTCTCGGGAAATTCATCTGTTTTAGAGGCAAATTATTTTCCCCCGATCGAACTCTCATCTCGAAAGAAATACTTTTTGGGGCTGGTAGAATTTTTAACATAGAATTCAATTCCCAACATTGTATGGAAAAGAATGAGTTTTATGTTGGTAATGATAAAATAACAATACCTTCAGGAAGTTACGAGTTGGATGATATAGAAAGATTTCTAAAAGAAGAGCTTCCACAAGGTACTGAGATTAGTCTACGAGCTAATAATAGTACACTACGTAGCGAAATTCGATGCAATAAAATTATCGATTTTCGACCTGAGAATTCTATTGGTCAGTTGTTGGGCTTTAATCCACGACTCATTGAAGCAAACACTACACACAAGTCTGATTCACCTGTAAGAATTCTTGCTGTTAACGCTTTACGAGTCGAGTGTCACATCACCACAGGAGCGTATATAAACGAGAAAAAAGTGCACACTATCCACGAGTTCTTTCCAGTTGTACCACCAGGATATAAGATCGTTGAAGTGCCAACTCACGTCATTTACCAGCCAATCACCGTACAAGCAATACATCATCTGCAGCTCCGTTTTGTTGATCAAGAAGATAAGCTTGTTAATTTTCGAGGAGAAGTTATCACCATTAGACTGCATGTCAAAAGTGAATAATGGGAATAGTCTACGGAGAGTATAAAAGTCCAGCAACATGTCCAAAAATCATCAGTCATCGCAAACCTCTCCAAGAGCTCACACTCGAGAACGTCCAGTTTCTGAAAAGCCTCGGTCTGAGAATCGAAAGAAGATTTGTTGGCTAATTTGTCTTATACCATGTTATCCATCGAGAAGAAGATCGTCTTCGACGAGTCAGTAGCGCAATACGAAGTCCACGCACTCCAACCATACGCTTCATCAACATTCAACAACAACGATGAAATCCGCATCAGTATCCAGAATCAAGATTTATATATGCTTCCCAGCAAAAGTTCGCTGCATATACAAGGAAGATTGACGAAAAACGATGGAGCGACACCCGTTGTACATACATCGATCGTAAATAATGGCATCTACCACTTGTTTGAAGAAATGCGGTATGAGCTGAATGCTGTTGAGATCGAAAGAATAAAGAATGTCGGTCTCACAACAACGATGAAGGTCTACATTGCACAAACTCCTACTCAAGAGGACATGATGGAAAATGCTGGATGGATCGTTGACGACACAAGAAGTATAAATAACGGCAATAGATATTACGATATTTGCATTCCACTGAATTTCATCTTTGGATTTGCTGAGGAGTATCAACGAGTTATCGTCAATGCCAAACATGAGCTCGTCATTCTGCGAGCCAATACCGACGTCAACGTAATCACACAGCTTGCTGCGAACGGAGAAGAGTACAAGATAATCATCAACAAAATTGAATGGTTAATTCCCTACGTCAAAGTTTCGGACTTGGAGAAAATTCAAATGCTGAATTACATCGCTACTGATCCAACGATCGCCATGAGTTTTCGAAGCTGGGGACTTTACGAGTATCCACTTTTACCTCAAACTACAAAGCATGTATGGAGTGTTAAAACAACGACTCAACTGGAAAAGCCAAGAAACGTCATAGTAGGATTCCAAGCTGGACGAAAAAATGTGAGAACTGGAAATATCAGCAATTTTGATACGTGTAATTTGCGTGATATAAAATTGTATTTAAATTCGCAATATTTTCCTTACGGGAATCTTAATATCGATTTTCAACGAGATTAGTTTGCAACGTTAAATGAAATGTTTGCGAATTTTCAATCATCGTATTATGGCAGAAAAAATGCTCCACTGTTGACAAGAAAACAATTTAAAGATAATGCACCTCTTGTTGTAATCGACTGTTCTAAACAAAATGATTCTTTGATCACTGGTCCAGTTGATGTTCGTCTCGATTTTGAATCAGGTGCCAATTTCCCAGCTACGATTACCGCATATTGTCTCATTGTACATGATCGTATCATAGAATACCAACCAATCAGCGGCGTTGTCAAAAAATTGTAAAACGTATGATTGTAAATACTATGCTATAAGGTTAGGTTTACGTGTATAATCAAGTATAAAAATCATTACTCTACTCAGTAATAATGGATAATTCAAACTATGAACGTCGTTGTCTTTTAGATAAAGATAAATTGTCTGACAAGTATAAGCCCGTGTCAGATAAGAAAGAGAAGGATGAGAAAAAGTCTGATGTCAAGTATGTGAAATTGAAGAGTTTGTGATAGTGGGGATAAAAGGAGGTGGATATGCGAGAGCTCGTCAGTGTATCAAGATGAAGTACGTCGTCGATATGCAGGGCTACCATGTATCCAAGTTTATCATCAAGGAGCTCGACGTTCTGAAAATGGATGGTGTCGTTACTACCACACTGTTTGGACCACCGTGCAGCTGGGGTGAACTGTCTACGCATCAGAAAAAAACTAATAAATGGTTGATAAAGAATTAACACGGGATATCGTGGGATGCTGGACATGTGCCCTACGAGGAACTCAACCAAGAGCTCAACAATCAACTCGAGGATGCAAGCTTTATTTTCGTCAAAGGTGATGACAAGAAAACCTGGTTGCAACATCATCTGCGCTCATAATTGACATGCTGGAAATGGGTTGCCCTTCACTCGACAAGCTGCGCGTCTCCGCGTGTGAATTCAACTCATATCATCGAATCATATCTACTCATCATTGTGCCACGGAAAACGCCCGCTGTCTCAGGATGTGGTTAATGGAAAAATTCGGGGACTCTCCATCGACGAAGAGATCTTTTACCCTACTCTCATACACCGACTGGTTGCACAAGTTGGATTCCGAAGATATCGCTGCGCTTCCACGAGAATTTTTACTCTACTTTCGGAAAAAATGTATCGCTCAGACTTGGGAAAAGTTGCGATCGAAATTGCAAAATGATGAAGAATTTGTTGGTTGTAAGCGATGTGAGAAGCATTGGAATTCAATGTATGAGGATTGTGTTGGTATCGCTCCAATGATAAGAGATTGTAATAAATGTAAGCAAGAAAAATTGTAATTTTTTTTGGAAATAAAAAATGGAGGGACTAACATGATGGTTGAGTCTCACAGCAAGGGGCGGGGTGGGCCTCTTGCAAAAAAAAAAAAAAATCATTGTTCAATTTATTTTATAATGTATTTTTAAGTTTAACTGTAGATGAATAAAAGATCGATTCTAATAATAGATTTTGACGTCATTGTCTGGGAATGTGATGACGTCATCATTTACGAGAATTTTCAAGCAGGTTTAAGCCTGTTTACGTGAATCATTTCCGGCGACGTGTTTGAACTTGTCATGACGTCATTGTTTAGTCTACGCAGTTAATAAAGTATCAAATTACTTCTACGCATTTTTATTCGAGGTCAACGAAAGCGTGTTTGAACGTGATATCATCGCTTAGAAATGTGATGACGTAATCGTTTCCGGCGACGTGTTGAAACTTGTCGCGATGTCGTCATCGCTCACGTAACTGCTATCCTTATAAAATGGCGGATCAATCGCCGGAGCGACAGACGACTGCATATTTTTGAACAAGCAACATGGTATTTACAAAGCTCAACCAAATAGCTCTTTCGGCGAGTTATCTCCCACTGCGGAAAACATCCGACTTGGAAGTCAACAGAAGCTATGCTGTGACTGGAATTCGTTCTGTACAAACCAGATTCGGACCGAAATATATCATCACACTGGATTCGGAATTCGAAATTTTCCTGCAAGAGAGGATCTCCAAGAATCTGCGAGAAGATCCAATTGCGCTGCGAAAAATTGAAGAATCTGCACACTCGGAGAAGCCGGTCATGTTCACTTATCGCGGAGGAATATTCAACGCCTGCGAATTTTCATATGATGTTTCAATGTATTTTTCACATAAATATTGTAATTTGACGAATGTATAAAATATGAAAATGTATCCAAAACCTGAAATAAACTGAAAAAAAAAACAAACAAAAAAACAAAAAACAAAAAAACAAACACAAAAAAAAACAAAAAAACCAACTAAAAAAAACAAACAAAAAAACAAACAAAAAAACAAACAAAAAAACAAACATAAAAACAAACACAAAAAAATTATAAAAAAAGCAAGAAAAATTTTTATCGGCATGAGGAATTACCAACGGGAGGAAATCCCGACCGCGCCTTTCATTACCAACCCAGGATATGCCCCTGTTTTACCGACCGCCGCCATCTTGGCGCTCTACCTTACCGACGCGGGTGGGGAGGGGGCGGGGCCTGCGAGTGGAGGGGGTCACGTGATGGGAGTAGGAGTGGGGTGCGCTCGTACTCTCTTAGTCCATCTACTGAGTGCTGAATTTTTATTGGCTCTTTTGATCGTATTTTGGATACAGTTCCAAACTTTATGTAATAATTGCACATATACGAAGAGAATTGATTGTCTTTCTGAGAATAGAGCTACGCCTTTTTTCTGAAAAACAAAAATAGAACTTTGCATGCCTAAAAATTGAGTGCATTTTTGCGATTTTTCAAACATTTGTAAGAAGGGCATCAATTGAAGAAGAATAGATCACATTATGTTTTGTCGCATTTCAAGTATGTATTAGTCTTTTTAATATGATTTCAGAACTTTTATAAGCGACAACTGGATACTTTTGATTCATTGCTCATAAAATATTATGCATTCGATACTAGCCTTTTTTTTTTTTTGATTTTACAGGCTTTGTAAGCCGAAAAGAAAGGCGTTAAAAGGTAAACCTTCAAAAGTGTTCACGATGCAGTTGTAAATATTTTGCGAAGAAAAAATAATGTTATTCAATATCTTCCTTCGTTTTTTTTTTTTTTTTTCATAAGATCGAATCCGAAATCATACTGGGGTTACTCAACTTAGCCTTCATTTTAAAGATTTCAATGTTCGATAGTAGGGAGAGGTGTTGATTTTACCGATAGTTAAATTTCTTGCATACTGAAAGAAATTGAGGTTATAAAGCTAATTTGTTCTAGTAATTATATCGAGTAAATTAATTATTGAGTGAAAAAAATTTGTTTATTTATTCTTTTTTGTTCCGTCCTAAAATAATTCTCAAATTCTTCTAGTTGTTATTGTTCAGTTTATTATGATTTGTGCCCAATGACTTTTCATTATTCAAAATGACTGAACTAAAAAATTTGAGTTCATGAATGCAGAATCGTTTGAAAAAAGTATTATTTTTGTAATTATTATTATTTCAAAACTTCAAACGATGTTGTACCCTTTATAAACATCGTCCTGAAACTATTGCATAAATACAACATTGTTCGTGTACTTCGTTTTACATGGTGTTACATGGAAAGTCAGACTTAGGGTATCTTCGTATTTTTCGTGTACCTCGTGTAATATCAGGGGTTTTTTAACGAAGTTTTCACGAGAAGCATGGTTTTTTGAGGAAAGTTTTTCTTCAAAACGCGCAATAACTCAAAACCTTGCCAGTCGCAAAACTCTTTCAAAATTCATCACAAAACACACGGGAAATATGGTCAGCTGATATTACACGAAGTGCGTCAACAATGCGAATAAACACAAAATGATTATCCAGAAATAACACATAGGACCACTTTCCATTTATTTTTAATTTAGGCCAAAAATTTTCCCTTAATTATACATTTTAATCAACTTCACTTTCTTTTTTCTACTTTAAGTCTGAATGTAGAAATTTTTTCATTAAATTCTTCATGTAAATTTTATATGGAATAGTTTTTGCATAAGGTGGTTAAAATATGCAGGGGAGCATAGGGCAAGTTGGCCAAATTTTCATTCAGAAATTTTTTTAAATTTACCCTTTTTATTTTGAAAAATTCTTTCGTTCCTATTCGATAGCAACAACCCTTGGCTCAATATTGTAAAATTTGTATTACTCTGAAATAATAATTGACATTTCGAAAATTTTTTAACATGTCGCAAAAAAGCGGCCAACGTGCCCCGATCCCGGGGTATGTTGGCCGAGTTGTGGAAATGGAATAAATAGAATGTAAATGGTTGCTGCGTATATATTTTTAATCAAACTTCATTATTTAAAGGTGTCGATAAGTTTTTATACGAACTTGTATTTTTGGAAACTGTGAAATCAACATTTTTCAGGAATTAAATGAATGTCATGATACATCATCATATCCCAAAATTACCGAAATTACTCGATAGTTACTTTTATAGTGGAATATAAAAATTGACATGTTTTTCAAAGTAATTTTTCTGCCTTCATTATACTTTAGAGAAAATTCAAATTATTATTTTTGAACATAGCTGAATATTCTTTTACTGTTTTGAAAAAGGTGGCAATTTTCAAAGTCACCTAAAATTGTCATCTGACACACGATGATCGTCAACTAATGTATGAAAACATTAATGGATAATTTGTTTAATTGCATATGTATCGGAAGTATGCGATCGCTACCTTGTTATTGGCTATAAATAAAAGTATATCGTAGTATTCAACGAATTTGGAATTGATGGGCTTACAAACAAAGTGGCGCGTCGAAACAGGTCTCAGAAGGGTGGACTAAAAATTTGTCAACGGAAAGGTGGACTTCAATTGTTCGACAGAAAAGTGGCGAGTCGAAAGCCTACACGGAACGGTGGCCCAAACAGATCTTCAACGGAAGAATTATACTAAGAATCTTTTTAATGAAAAAAGATTCTATTTCAGGGTCTAGCGGAGTCTCAGTTGAGTAGCCTGGATTAACCACCCGCAATGCTTTATTGGGAAACATGAATAGGCAGATTAGCATTACATGAATAATTTTAGAGAAAATATACTATTTTCCTCAAGTGCCCAAAATGTAAGTTTCTTTTTACGCGTATGCATTATATCTTGTGAATTTTTCATCATTTTTATTTTCTTCAATGTTAGAAAAAATCTTTTTCTCAGGAGCGGCTGAAGTATGTCAACTAGAATTCGAAAAAAAATTTCGTTTTATTGTTTATTCGAAAAAGCCGCATCGTTGAATAAAGGAACGTGTCTCCCAAAAAAGCTTTGGCGAGTTTGAATAATTGCACAAGTCTACAAATACCGGGGTCATGTAAGTTGTTGGAAAGCGAAGGTTCATTTCCAAAATAATTTGCTGCGTAGAATCCAAATCTGGCGTCAGAACTGGCCCATCACGTCAGGATTTTGAGATATTTGAGGTTATGTACCCGAAAAACAGCGTTTTTTCCTACTTTTGAGGTTATGTACAGGGCGCAAAAAATTTTTTTGGTCTGTCTCTCCAATTACATCATCTAGTACAACTCTTTTTTTTTTTTTTTTGAATTCGCTGAGAACGAATATGAAGTCGGAATAATGAATTTGCATTTCCAATATGGCGTATTCAAAATGGTGGACGAAAATGTAGAAATAACTGATATTTATATCCAAAAATGCGTGTATCGAACTTATTGAGGTTGCTGAATTTGAATATCATTGGGATGTATGGGTAACTTTTAGAAATTTAAAATAGCGACGTCCAATATGGTGGATGAAAGCCAAAAATTTTACGCTTCTTTTACTGATTTTACGTATAGCAATATCTTTAACTAGATTTTCCCAAAAATGATTATGCGGATTTGTTAAAGGTCGTTGTTTACAAATCTGCCATTATCATTTCTTAATTCAAGATGTAATGATTGTCCAAAATGAGAAAAATTGTCAAAAAATGTTCGAATTCTATAAAATTCTCTGTACAGAAGATTTTCACGTCGCTGGTTACGAATCTGCAATCAGAATTGATTTGTCATCCAGATTAAAAAAAGTTTGATGGCAATTTTTTTTAATCGGCGACTGAATAACTATCCTATCTTTAGCTTCACCCAGGGATAACGGCGTGAACGTAATAGGATTATGTCCTCTCTGGGGTGCTTGATTAACGTGAGTCCCCTCGCCTCAGACGATTCGGGGTGCTTGATTAACGTGAGTCCCCACGTCTCTCACGATTCGGGGTGCTTGATTAACGTGAGTCCCCTCGCCTCTCACAATTCGGGGTGTTTGATTAACGTGAGTCCCCACGTCTCTCACGATTCGGGGTGCTTGATTAACGTGAGTTCACTCGCCTCTCACAATTCGGGGTGCTTGATTAACGTGAGTCCTCTCACCTCTCACGATTCGGGGTGCTTGATTAACGTGAGTCCTCTCACCTCTCACGGTTCAGGGTGCTTGATTAACGTGAGTCCCCTCGCCTCTCACGATTCGGTTTGAGGTATTCAGTCTGACTTATGAAATCTTTTTTTCTTCTTTAGCAAAGATCTTGACCTAGAACGTCTTTTGGAGATTTCACGATCATATTGTAACCTAACTTGTGAAATTTTTCAGTCATGTCTTTAACTAGTTCCTTATAATTAGTAGCTTTGTTATTGCTTAAAAATCCTTTGGCAACTTTTTTAAAGATAATCCAGGCTTCTTTTTCAATAGTGTCTTGATTACTGTGATAATATGTTTTGATATTATCATCAATTTTCATCTTTTTTTTTGCGAACATGAAACGACTACAAATGTCACAAAAACTGTCAGGATCATTTAAACATCTACGTGAGGCCATTGTTGAGATGATAAACAGTTATAATATCAAGTTATATTTCCTGCGACTTCGCGTATACCTTAGGGGCAATGACCCTCTCGATACAACTGCTGACAGCAGACTGCCTGGATTTCGTATGCTCCTTCGCAACGATTCGCCCGTTCGCCCGAATTCAGGGATCTTCGGTGATTCTCGAATCCACCAACGCGAAAATCGGTTTGCTTTAACAAGCCAACAGAAAGACGAAAATTAGTCAACGGGTAAAAACAGGATAAAAATTAGGCAAAATGGGAAACAAAATAAAAAAGTAAGCGGCGAGTTCAAACAGATCCACGAAACGCATAAATCAGTTGCCTTGAAAAGCCGACAGAAACATTAAAATTAGTCGGTGAAATAATAATTGCAATACATAAATACGAAACATCACTTGAGTCGACATCATCAAATCGGAACATAAATGAGTAACCGACCAACGTGAATGAAGAGTGATGTTGACTGAATTTTTATAGCTAACAATTATACAATGTGAACTTAAAACATATTTCAATATCTACATGTTTTTTGCAAATCTGAATCCGCCATTTTGAGTACGTTATATTGGAAATGCAAATTTCATTATTCCGACTTCATATACGTTCTCAGCGACCTCAAAAACCCTCAAGGCAAAATTTTCAAGAGAAATTACACAGTAAAAAATTATTGTCTCAAAGGCTTAATGCAAATGCTAATGACGTCAAAGAGATATATTTCGTAACTTCGAATAGCCATAACTTTGCGAAAAAAAATCGAAATGGATCTCTTGAACTCTACAATGAAAGGGTAAGAGTTGTACTAAATGATGTAACTGGAGAGACAGGCCAAAAAAAATTTTTGCGCCCTGTACATAACCTCAAAAGTAGGAAAAAACGCTGTTTTTCGGGTACGTAACCTCAAATATCTCAAAATCCTGACGTGATGGGCCAGTTCTGACGCCGGATTCGGATTCTACGCTGCAA
This sequence comes from Platygaster robiniae, assembly GCA_028476575.1. Taxonomy (NCBI): domain Eukaryota; kingdom Metazoa; phylum Arthropoda; class Insecta; order Hymenoptera; family Platygastridae; genus Platygaster; species Platygaster robiniae. The sequence continues at coordinate 25,340,299 of CM052022.1, read as the reverse complement.
ATTACTTCGAAAATGACCCTCAGCCTTCCAACAAGTAAACCATATTGACCTGTGTTTTTCATTATTTTGTGCATTGAAAACTTACATAGTTATTTTTCAACTTCACATATATCTCAGTCAAACTATGATGAAAACGTAAACTTTTTCATTTTCAAGCCTAACCATTACATTCTTTATTGTTATTGTAGCTTTTTTGTTGTTTGTAAAATGTTATTTTATTATATTAAAAACATTTGAATTGAGCATTAAACGATTATATATTGCCAAAAAACTCTTTTCAATACTTCAAAAATATCTATTCATGCACCAATGGCCAGCAAGTAAATAAAAAAAAAGGAATCATATAAAAATATTGTTGAAAACTTCGATAAATCCATTGAACTCAGAAATGCGTGAAAATACTACTCGTTAGTAATCGAGTGCCGAACTTGTGTAAGAATTTTTTACATTAATGCATGTTAAATGTAATATACGGTGTTTTTCAAATTCATAAACGTTACTGAATTTTAATAAACCTATTTGCGGACAGTAATAAAATTATTTATAGAGTTTTCATGTACAAGTATATATTAATATCGATGTCTTGTATAATATATAATATATTGTTCGAACTTTCAAAAAAAATTAATTTTTTTTTCAGTATATCTCACTCAAAGCTTTCGGAAATTTCGAAATGACTCCGGATAAATTTTTCGCCTCAAGCAGGATTTGCGCCAAGTACTATTTTACCTAAGCTACCTAGACTACACGTTTTGACAACTGAGCTATTGTCACATCCCTTTTAACCTTTATTTTCATAAGGACCTTATAAGGTTCTAATAAGGAGACCTTATAAGAAATCTCAGATCTTAATAGGGCCCTCATGAGGTCTCCTTCAAACACCTTATAGAGACCCTATTAAGATTTTATATTTCTTATAAGGGCCTTATAAGGCAGTCTCATAAGATCCGATCCCTTATAAGACTGCCTAATAAGGATTATGATCTCTCACACGGTTCTTGTCTCCTTATAAGAACCTCATAAGGTCCTTAAGAATCTTATGAGGTTATTTTATAATAAATCTAAAATCTTATAAAGCCTGTGTTTATTTATATAGAATTCTTACGAAAATCAATCGATTTTTATATACTTTCATACATAAGAGAGTTTTTAAAGCGTAGTGCGTGCGATTAGGATTCAATCTACAACTTTAGCATGTTTAATAAACTGTTTATAGATTTAAATATAAGTTTTTTTTTTTTTTTCAAAAAGAAATTTTCATATTCTACTTCAACATGCCACTTTATTATTTTCCATAAAACGTTCATACATGGAAATTTATTAAAATTGATTACATTTTTTAAAGTTCAGTATCACCTTTTAGTGACATATAAATTCAGAAGAAAAGGGCGTGTGCATTACACGGTAACGATAAAAATCATGGAATCGTATAAGCACATTATTAACACAAAAAATGCTGCTAGACTACTAGCAGTATTTTATATAATATAGGACATAGTACAAGTATGTTATAAAGTACAAATATTTTTTTTCTTGGATTGTACTTGAGTATCTGTTCTTGGCACTCGAGTACTTACGAGTAGTATTTTTGCGCATTTCTGATTTCAATGGATTCATTGAAATCATCAGGAAATCATTTTCGATAACGCGCGGGATTTTCAATAGGAAATCATTTTTGATAGTGCGCATTACGGCAACTTCAATCACCGTTGAAAATTAGCAACTTATTGCTTCGCAATTTGATCAACGAATTATCTGTTCCCCTCAAAGATAGACATATGATTTTTGGCCAAAACGAAACCCGTTTTTGCCTCTACCTTTTTTTTCTTTCAAAATTCCCCTTTCGAAAAGCTTATATAAGCGCCGGATCCCGGCCAGAAAATGGGAAGAGGTTCCAAGAGTTTCCAGTAAAAGCCTCCTCCATAGCTCTCACGAGTCTAAAAGTAAGCCCAAAGGAAACTCAAACTCTCTTCCCCGAGCCCTTATAAGGTATCCGACCTGACGACGACCCTTCTTGCTCCATCTTACCAAGTGCACAACAGTGGAAACCAGAGTTGTACTCTAGGTCCACAAACTGATTTGCACGAGGATTAGAAGTTCTTTGCAAAGTATGCTTTCAAAATTCAGGAGTCCAGTTGCAGGCAGGAATTGAGTGAAAGGGTTAATCCTCTTTTAGCTTAGTTCCAGGGCAGCTCGATTCAATCCTTCCCAACTGTTTCTCTTTCTTTTATTTTCAATATGTAGAAATTGGCACTAGAGCAATTTTGGACTGATTAAAATGGTAAATTAAATTCAACAACAAGTAAATACGAAATGAAAATGAATAGATATGAAAGAGGTGGAATTGGATCAATTAAAATAATAAATCAGACAATATATGGATAAAATAAAATAATATCAATAAGAATGGAAGTAATAAACAGATCTATTATTAATGTTTCCCGGATTTATAAGATTAACCTTTCGTAAATGCATCTTTCTTTTGCCCCGCAGTGCCTTTGGTGGAGGAGTTAGTTTACGCGATTAAAAGTGTCATTAGGCGAAAAGGAGTCAAGCCCAGTGAAAAGAAGTACATATTCAAACAAAGAGGGATACTTCATTTATATCATCGCCTCAGAATCCTTAAGAGATTAGATCCAAAAGCGAGGAATACTTGGGAGGGAATAGAAAAATTATTGGCACAAGAAGTTTCCTAACAATTAGGTTTCACCCTAATTACGCCAGCGAAACGAGTGACCACCACATGCAGTCGTTGTGGCCATAAACAAGATAATGATTTAGATTTGTTTAGAGTCGATCGAGAGCTTGAAGCTGCCACTCGAGAAAAAGAGGTTTTAGAACCAAATAATGAACCAACGAAATTAGAACCCGAGGAAGCTTTAAGGATCGAGCTAGCAAAAATGGGAGAAATATGATTTTAGGAAGCTTGTCAGAATTCAGCGCGTTTTTCTTTATATAATGCATAGCAAATAGTTCTTATAAAAACTTGTATTCTTCTTGGAAACGAATGATTTATTGTAAAACTGTATCTTTCTTAATATTGTGAATAATAACGTGTTACTTTTAACTACAATCTTGGCATTTTCACTACAATAAAAACCTTCCCTTAACTATCCTTAAGAAACCCCCTTCCTAAGGGTCCTTTTGGGCAGAGTCTCCATTTGGGTCCTTTCTGAACGAGTAGGTCTGGATCTAACCAGCGATAAGGAAAACGAGGCATTAGGAACTACGAGGGTATCGATCAATTTATTCCAATTATCGCTGGTTGATAGAAGCTCGCTCGTCATATGAAAAGTTCGTACTTTGTGAAAAAGTTCGTATGCAAAAGGTGCATGAAATATGTGGCAAAAGGTGCCAGTTACATATTTTTGACAAAGTTATGAGCACTCGGCCAACCTACCCCGCGGCCAACATGCTCCATGCTCCCCTACATCAAATATCCAATGAGGCTTGATGTTAATGTTTTTTCTATTCGAATCACCAATGAAAATTTGGTAATTTGAAATGACATATAATGATGAATATGTTCAATAATATTTTGTGAATTTGTACAAGTTAAATAATAGAATCTTGATCATTTCATTTCTTAGGTCAATTTTCATAATTTATATTTTTTATCACAAAATATGAAATTCATTAAAATTTCAAAAATCATCCACGACACAAAGTTACTGTTAGTATTACTTATTGGCAAACCATCTCGCGGTGAAAAAAAGGGATATCATTCGGAAAATATATAGTAATTGCTGTAATGCTGAGGACGGGACACAGACATCCACAGTCCCCGAGTGATATTTGTAAAATACACATCCATGACCGCGATAAGACTTACTGTCGGTAAACGCTTCTTTATCGGCAAACCAACATCTTGCGGTGAAAATAGACGATAACAATTTTCGACATATATATATTTTGCTTAAAAAAATAGAAGACGGGACACAGAACATCCACGCTCTGAGAGTAGTATCTGTGTAATAATCTCAGTTGACTTCGACAGTTTTTTTTTTCGGGCGTTTTTTTTTATTATTACTATAGACTTAAGTAAGATTATTGATCAATACTCTCGACTGCCGTGTAAACGAACAGCTTCGTCTCTTTCTATTCTGATGTGTTCGCATTAGAAATGGAGGACAAAATACTCGTTCACTTGACGATCGAATGTACGTAATTTTTTAATTTTTTGCATTTTTTTCTCGGAAATTCCATTTTATAACAGATTTAAAACAAATGTAAATTACTATATTTTAACACAGGATTAGAATTTTAAGATCAGTTGCATGAATTTTGTAACGCAACTTTTGAATCTCAGGAAAGAACCAAATCGTTTCTACAATACACTTCAAATTTTAAGATTGTCATAAGACTTGAGTTCTTGAACATACGAAATCAATATAAAATTTAGAAAATTATTTTATAGAAAACTAATTTTTTACAGTTTAACCTAAATATTCTAGTTAAACCAGACTGAAAGTTTGGTTTTCATTTATGTTAAATGACGTCCATATGTTACTGTAAAATAGGTATAGGATATTTCATTCAATTTAAAAAGTTGACGTTCAGTATTTCACAGATGAAGTTAGTTCATTTAAGTATTGAATGTATACAATTAATAAACTCAGTTGAGATTTTTTATTTACACATATTACTTTGTGCAAGTAATATACAAAACTTTGCCATCCTTTTTCAATCGTAGTGAAACAATGCTATGAAATGATTGAAATTTTTCTTTATTTATTTGTTTTTGAGACAGATTGGTTTCAATTATTTGCGAAAATTGTTAGTTACAAATGTTTGTGTATTATTTCAAACATTTGAAAAATACACACCAAGTTGACAAACCAATATTCGAATAATAAAATACAAAACGAAAAATAATTTGTTTTGTTTGCAACTGTCAATCAAAATAGGTTTTTCTGTCCACCATTCAGGAATATAATAGAATAGGAAAAATCAAGAAAAGACTTCTTTTCAAAAGCAATAGTAGGAGAAAAAAATACCTTTCATTTATTTTATTTTAGGTTGTGAAGAGCGAGGCTCTTACCACCCCCAGCGCCATACACGCACGCACAGGAAAAATTGCCATTTGCAATATTTGTGAATTTTATTAATGACCCATTTGATAATATTATTGAACTTAGTTACTTTGACCGGACGCAAGGGCGTTAAACGCGTGTTCTTCTTGGGACACGGTGATATCATTCGCCAGCTAAATGAAATAAAATACAAAGGAGGATTTATGTGAAGTGACTGACCGAGCGGAAATCGCACGAAATACAGATGTCTTGCGTGGCAAAGAATATGATATAATTTTCTAAAAAATCCCCAACGGACGAGCGACATCCGTAGATGCATTTTTCCATCTCCGATATTCCCGCCCACAAAACCCTCGTTTTCTCCTCCCAAGTTAGGGCTATAAAAAGAGCTGCATTTTCGCTGCAAGTTGAACTTCAGTTCAACTCTCGAGTTGGGAGGAAGCTCCCCTGAGCCCTGTCTGCTAGTGCATCGGCCCAACCGCTCATCTTCTTTTTCTTGTACCCGTGCCCGAGCCCGGCGGCCCGACCTGACGACGGCCTCAGCCTGCTCCTTGCTCAACCCCTCCCAAAAGTGACAGCGCATAGCCTGCGAGGACTGTGTCCAAGCCCGGCCACCTGACACCGGAAGTTTAATCAGTAAATAAATAAAAATTTTTTTTGAAAATGTAAAATGTTTTTGTACAAAATACTTTTTTAGTTTGTATTCTCGGGGAATATTAAAAATAAATAATGAAAGGTAAGGGTAAAATAATTTGAAAATGAGAAATTAGATGTGGAAATAAGCTATCAGAATCTGGGAGAAGATGAATAAGAAAGTGGGTAATATGCTGTTAACAGTGAGATAGGTATCTTAAAAGAAAATGAAATAGTTCTTATTCCACCGCATAAAATTATTGCTGTCTGTAACTCTGAATTTTTGCCCGTCCGCCGGCAGCGTTAACACGCATCATGAAAAACCTGATATTGCCTCAGGGTTATTTTAGGAAGTAACGAGATTTCTTTCGATAATGATTTTGAAGAAAAATTTTCCAATACAACAAGATTTGCTGAAGGTTTCTTTGTAGACAAAAAAAACACGTTGGGGCTTCCAGAATTTAAAATGATGAATCATAGTAATCAGGTAGGATCGTCAGAGCCAAAGTAGGGAGTTTGTTTTCTTTCGATATTTAAATTGAACTTTCAAATTCGATTATAAAAATATATAAGGAAATAATTGTCTTTTCCGCGCCAAAATCGCAAAGTTTAATGCGTGAAATGCAAGTATGAACAAGAAATAAAAATAACATTGGTTCTGTAACACTATAATTTTGAATGATTTTAAAAAACCAGCAAAAACGTAATTGTGTGTTAGGAGTTTGATTTCATTGTCAATAATCTCAGTTTAAATAGGGACAATCAATAAAAAACCAACTAAAACAAAACTACTGCCCATGTCAACAGAGACTTATACATACAAAGACTCCCTCGTAAGAGTCGTAAGCGTGGATTATCAATTTTCCTACAGCATTAGCACGTATTGTACCTAATGTGTTACCTGAAGCGTTTGACTATCACGTACAATAGCACTCAAGGAATGGTATCGCCGATTTCTGCCGCGAGGCAGCGCGGCCAACGCGCCACGATGGCACAATGATACATATAGCGTATAAGCATACACAGCAATACATATTCACTAAGGACCCCGAACTTTTCCGAGCTTGCACGACCGCACCCGATGTCACGCACTCGCATACATTTATATATATATATATATAGTAGTAGTACAGTGACTTTACTACTACAAACAACTGCACACAACTACACAAAACTGTTCATTTGCGTGCATTTGCGTTCATCTTATGAAATCCCCCCTCCACCACCCCCACCAAACATCGTTAATATATAAATGCAAGAATTAATAAAAAGAGAGTGTAATTGTACAACCGAAAAAACTTCATGAAAAAAGAGAGATACAACGGTATTGAAATCAGCACTGAATTAATGCATGAACAGGGAAAGTATTTTATTCTCAGAGAATTATTCATGTTTATGCAAAAACGGCATCAGAATTTATTATATGATATAAGCCATTATACTCCAGTTGTATACAAAACAAAACGAAAAATTACAAAACATCGGTTTTTACAGTTTTCCATAGAATACGGATGCAGTTGAATTTATTAAATTAAAGTTTTGTCGCAATTCAATAGTCTCAGAAGTAAAAATAATTAAAATTAATTCGTTGGCTGCTGTCAAGATTGATAAAATTACTGTTGTATACCCATAATAGTAGATGCGTAGTGATGCAACGATTGCTATTGTATTTTGTATTTACTCTGCAGATGCTTCTTTTTACTTTTTTTTTTTTTTAAATATTTCATGTATTTAAAAATTTATAACTTCACAAATTATGACACAAACCTACCGCAAAATGCAGTTGAAACACATGATTTGAGAGCAACAATCGGTTACTAAATCAATATTGTGCTAACTGGATCTCATTCAATAATGGAAAAAGCGTGTCAGTAAATTTCAACGAATGTATACAACTTTTATGATATTCGCATTATTTGGGCCGAATTTTAATTGGATATCATTTTCCACGAAAAGCTCCATCGAGTCAAACTTTTGCATTATTTATTATGTATTCAAATTTCAAGTTATCTGTCAGTTCCGAGTATAAATAAAGTAATACGGATCCATAATCTTAGCTCAGTAATAGAGCTTGGTTATAATTCTGAAATTTATTGTTATTACAAAAATTACTATCAACATATGATAGGTTGTTTTCTGCACAGTAGCCCACAAATTAATTGTTACCTACTTTTACTTCTGAGACTATTGGATTTTTACAAAACTTTAATTTGATAGTCTACCGTATCTGTATTCAATGAAAAACTGTAAAAACTGATGTTTTGTAATTTTTTGTTTTGTTTCGTATACGACTTGAGTATAATGGCGTATAACATAAAATAAATTCTGAACCCGTTTTTGTATAAAAATTAATAATTGCATAACAATAAAATACTTTCCCTGTTCATACATTTATTCAGTACTGATTTCAATACTGATGTATCTCTTTTTTTTCTTGAAGTTTTTTCGATAGTACAATTACACTCCCTTTTTATTAATTCTTGCATTTATACATTGGCAATGTTCGGAGGGGGTGGTGAAGGGAAGATTTCATTTATTTTTTCATTTGAAAAAAACAAGTTTTTTCCCAGACATACACGGAAATGCCAACTATATCGACGCAATTTTCGGGAACAATGTCCTCTTTTTAGGATACCCGTGATGAAATTCCTCAGCGAGAGCAATCTTGGGGCTCGCTCCTTATGGACAATTTTTGCGGAAGCAACCTCAAGATTGCTCCCGCTGAAAAATTTACTAGAGAAACCTTAAAAAGAGGACTCTATCACTGCATATTGTGTCTACAAATTGGCCATTTCTGTATATGTATGGAAAAAATATTAAAGATGGGAGGAAGTGATTCCAACTCGTGTGTAGTTTGTGATCTTGCTCCGCACAGTCACAAACTATACTTCTGTCGGGATCATCCTCTTCTTAGCTTGATGAATAAATATCTATTTCTACTCGAAAAAGTTGCATTGTGAGAATGAAAGGAATTTTTATGGACTGTAGAAGGATTATTCTAACTTCTTCTGTTGTTCTTCACCTTACGATGAGAAAACTATGTAAGGGCGATGAGTTTACTTCTTACAATAATCCAAGCTATAGCTGGGCAAACTTAGTATTGGCAAATTACTGATTTTAAATTTGTGGTAACTGAATAATGCATTATAAGTTACTCAATTAGATGGAAACAGATTTTTCGTTCTTTTTGCGAAATTTATTATTCTTACGAAAATGTGAAAAAAAAAAAAAAAAAAAAAAACGTTTGCAACATTAAATGCATATCAGGTGATTTGTTCGCTGATGGCGAATGTGGTTTAGATTAAGAGAATATATTTATGTACTTTTTTTTTCATTTTAAGTAAACAAATGGTATGAGATTGAAGTTATCAAAAGGTGCATATGCTATCCCTTGATTTCAGGAGACTGATCAAGGAATTAATGTCAGATTTTAAAAATCGATGCATTCAACTCTACGGAACACCTCACATTGACAATGTTAATTTGCCACTGTAAACTCAATCGAAACTAAATGTAAAACAGCAGTTTACGTAAATATTCCAATGAGTTCACAATGGCAAAGGAATATTGCCAATGTAAGTTTTTCCTCAGAGGGACTGTGTTTGGGAATCAAATTATGACAAATAATTGGATTTTGTACGTCTCCGGGCAAAAAATCTTATGTTAAGCTTGGTGCATTTGCCATCCTCGGACAAGTACGATATGCTCCTGTCCTCGGCTAGCGCTTCGTACGGAAAATGATCGTCCTTGTCCTCGGAGCAAAAATAATGCACCGCGGTAAACAATATACTATTTTGTCACATACAAATATATTTCACTGATTTATGATCTTCCTAATTTCCTATTTTCCATTGTTTATTTGGTCTGCTTATTACGAATTTGGCATCTGGTTCGCGAAGATAATTTTTTAAAGTAAAATGACCGGACGGTCACGCAAATTCAAGTTTTTGCAAGATGCTAAAATGCTTTTCCAGGTCAACAGGCCATAATTAGGTATATTACTAAATATCTACATATAATACCGTGTGTGTCTCTTGAAACTGGACACTAGGTTTAGCGTAAACATGGGTTGGTACACAGGTATCCGCAGGTATTCACACAGCTATCCACAGGTATCTACAGGTATCCACTAGATCCAAGCGTACCAACCCATTTTAACGCAAAATCTAGTGTCCAGTTTCAAGAGACACATACGGTATAGATATTTAAATATTATTACAGTTCTCTATTCTATTACAGTATTAAGGAGAGAAAAATCATATTATTGATTATCCGCAAGCTAAATTCCGAACTATTAAATGAGAGTTCCATGAATTATAATTAAACTTCTTACCTTACAATTTGGAAAACATTAATGATATGCATCTCCCTGAAATGTAAATTCTCCAATTATCTGCTAGAAATACTAATTCAAGTTCAAACGGATTAGTTTTGCAATCAAGGCGTAAGATTTGTAATCATCGTACCTAAAAACTATAAAATGCATATATATGGATTTCCGAAACAATGTTATTGTTTTACGTAATATGTTAAACAAACATTTCAATGAATAAATTATCTTAACCTGGCACTAGATTCATGACTGTTGACCTGGAAAAGTGGGAAGAGCATATTAATGTTGCAAAAACTGCAATTTCATGAATAACATTAAAAAAAACGTTTGAACAAATCAATTTTTAATGTCTGAAGCTATACTAGTCATCAAAGTACAAAATAAATTTAGAAAGCGTTTTCATATTGCAGAAAATATAATTTTACTAATTTATTTGTTTAAACAAATAGTTATTCACATAATTCTTTTAAATATAAAGCCACAGATCGCCTGATACCATAAATGCTCAGGGCATGGTGTAGAGCTTGAATCTTGACCAAAATTGGTACTTTACGTCTGTGAGGGTCTCAAAGCTTGCAAAATATTACATTGAAATGGCCGATAATTTGCAAAAATATTCATAAATGTAAGCGCGTTACTGTACGATGCTTCACATGGTTCCAATGTACCGGAGGTATCGAATCGTAACTAATAGCAAATTTCCATACCTGTTATCGGTAAATTACATCCTCTGTAAAAAAAGATACTACAGGAATATTTAACTTTCATGCATTTCTAACGAAACTTTCCGTACACAAAGGATGTAAGTTGTTCGTAGAATCAATCGTAAAAGAAAAAAAAATGTATATATATTATAGTTTTGTATACTGAAGTTTGAAGAGAAAAAAAAAAATTTAATTCTGGTAGAAATCGAACCAGGGACATTCGGAAGCGAGGCGGGCATTGTTTCCACTAGGTCACTACTCCATTACAAAATTGGGAGTTAATGAAGTAATATACCGCGCCGTACTTATTTATTTGTTGCGAAATCATGACGTGATGACCGTTAAGACTTTTGATAGATAAGATGAACGCAAATGCACGCAAATGAACAGTTCTGTGTAGTTGTGTGCAGTTGTTTGTTGTAGTACAGTTACTGTACTACTACTATATGTATATAAATGTATGCGAGTGCGCGACATCGGGCGTGGTCGGGCAAGCTTGGTTAAGTGCGGGGTCATTAGTGAAACTATAGGCAGTACTTGTGTACTACTGTGTACGCTCATACGCTATATGTATCATAGTGCGGTGGTGGAGCGTTGGCCGCGCTGCCTCGCGGCAGAAATCAGCGATACCATTCCTTAAGCGCTATAGTAGGTGATAGCCAAACGCTACAGGTAACACATTAGGTACAATACGTGCTAATGCTAAAGGAAAATCGATAATCCACGCTCACGAGAGAGTCTTTGTATGTATAAGTCTCAGTTGACTTGGAAAGAAGTTTTGTTTTGGTTATTTTCTTTATTCGTTCTACAAATCTCAACTGAGTTTATTGATCCATCGTAACTCAAAACAGTCATGACGTCATGATTTCACAGGAAATAAATAAGCACGGCGCGGTATATTACATCATTGACTCCCAATTTTGTATGGAGCAGTGACGTAGTGGAAACAATGCCCGCCTCGCTTCCGAATGTCCCTGGTTCAATTCCTATCAGGAATAAATTTTTTTTCTTTCTCTTCAAACATGATTATAGAAGACTATAATATATATACATGGCATTTTTTTTTATTTTTACGATTGATTCTATGAACAACTTAGTAGTAGGGGTAGCCTGCACTTGGCGGGCCGAGACCCAGCTGATGAGGAGCCAATACTGCCCCACCCCTTCAACTTTTGTCTCGTGACCCCCCCTCTCCCCTTCCCCCTCCACTAAAACAATAATTTATTAAATATCATTATTATTCAATAATCAGCAATTATCATTAATTAGCGTTATCATGAGCGTTATCATTAATCAGCGTTATAATGAGCATCTATAATTCAAAATCACTATTTCGAATTTCAATGGTAGGGGGACCTGAAAAACATAAAGTAGTAGTAGTGGGGGTATCCGTCAAGGTAGGCTAACACATTGAGCCTCTACATCAATTCCGTCGAGACGTTAAAGTGGCTTCATCGTAGCGCGTCTTTAAGCGTGGTGCAGCCGATGTTGTGTGCGCTCCAGCGCCAATAGCCGAATGACATGGTCACGCGCTCCCTTCTACTGAAGTGCGGCAGCGGCTGCGCCCCCTCCCACTTCCCCCGCCACGCTCCCTTTCATCTTTCTAATTGGCAGAAAAATCCAAGATGGCGGGAAATGAGGTACAAAATTTAAAAAGTGACATTTATTCGAAAATTAACGTATACTCGAAATTCAAACTAAAAAATTGAAAAAATTGAAAAAATTTGGAAAATTGAAAAATTTGAAACATTTCATTCAAAAATGGCTAGACAGTTGAGAATAGTGCAAAAAATTGTTAGAAATTTAAAAATTGATAGATTTCAAAAATTGTTGCGAAAATTTCTGAAAATGATGCAGAAACACAAGTGATTGAAATATAAAATGTGTTAACGTGGTGGCAGCATAGTCGACGTTATTGGTGGGGGAAACACTATAATAGAGGCCATTGCTAGAGTTGGGCATCATTTTCATCAAACTATTAACCATAATGAAAAATTTCAATGGTAGGGGGACCCGAAACATGAAGTAGTAGTAGGGGTCTCCGTCGAGTTGGGGGAACCTGAAAAAAATTAAGTTAGTAGCGCGACATCATCGTTTGATGGAGTCAACGTTGCGCGCGCTCCAGCGTCAGGAGCTGAATACACAGTCGAGCGCTCCCTTCCTCCCAAAGAGTGCTCACCCCTACTCCTTCTCACTTCCCTCTCTCTTTCCTTCTCCTGATTGGCTGAAATTTTCAAGATGGCGCGAGTAGCGCGAAGTTTTAAAATTGCTGAAATAAAGATTTGAAGCCGTTTTTATATTTCAATGTTAACGTTTTATTCCTCGATTGAAATCATTTCATGGCCCTGAAAAGAACCGTTTTTTAGCCCTGAAAAGGGCTGGTTTTGCGTGCATATCACGCTTTTCTTTTCTCTGTGACCAACCGAGGTCGCATCGGCTTCCTTACGGTTGGATCACAAAGTTCATCCTCCGTATTCTTAACCACCGAGGTCCTCTTAGCTTGAGGATCACAGGATATTTGAGCCTCAGCTTTTGCTGACGAATTTCCACCCTGGAGCGTTTCGTCACCGTCGTTTCCGTCCTCGTTGGCTACAGGTGAGGTAGCGGGATCGCTTCACCAGCACCCCATAGTTTCTTTACCACCTTCTGCCTAGGAGTCTCTACAATATGTTCCTCTCCCAGAGCAGGTTGTCTCCTTTTACGGCCCATGGTGACTTCTGATTTTTCGAAAGTTTTGGACCATCATTTATAGAACTTGAGATGAAAAGTACTGAAATCTCATTGGCCGCTAGAGAAGTAGTGGGGATAAGCAGCCTGCTCCTTAGAAAAATCGTGGGCGGAAAGAGAGGAAACCAAATTCAAAATCCCATTGTTCACTTGAAGAGTAGTAATAGTAGGGGTAAGCAACTTTGGACAGTTGGTATCCCATCCTTGTCGCTATTTTGCGTTATGTAACACAAATTACACTCACAAAATACATAAACTCAAAATATATTTGACGAAAATCTTTGAGAGTAATACAATTGTCTCTGACTGGCCCTCCTTGAATATCGAAACGCCAGTTTTGATATCATCGTGATGACGCAATAGATATAGCTGCAAACATCTATCTTAAAACTGAAAATAGTATATTTATTCAATGTCACGCATCATAAAGTCCTTAAGAGTTTTCAAACACAAATATCTTGATCTTCTCAATAATACCAAGAATTGTAACAAGGTCTTTCAAATGAATGAATAACTTGGAAAGGTAAAGTAGAATAAAAAGCAAAGTTAAATATGATAATACAACGATGTGTACATGACACCTTCAAACAATTTACTGTCTCGTCGAACTTATCTATTATAGGAATATAACAGTTTCTAATGCTAACATATCAGAATGGAAAGAGACAAGCTGTTAGTTCACTCGGCGATCGAGTGTATTGATTGTTCTATACTCAAAATACTTTAAAAGAAGTTAAAAATAAAAGTGTAAATTTGTAAAAGAGAAAACAACAAAAATTTATTGTATGTATGTTAAAATATTGAGAGCATTTTTTCCTTCAAAGAAGAAGTAAGCAGCTGAAGAAAACCGTAACGACTGCAACTAAAGTCATTACTTCGCCTAAAATGTTTTGTTTCTGTAATGTTTATTTCATTAATATCTCGTGCGGTCGTCGGTAATAGAACTTTTCAAATTCAATCGTAAGAGTGTCTTGATTATTCTCTAAATTTCACTCGATTCGAGTATAACTCCACTGGAGGCAAGGATGAGAATCCTGGGAATCAAATTTGAGTGAATCACAACTCTTTTTCAGGTGAATTTGAGTTTTTATTTGGATGAATTTCGAATTTCATTCGAATGAATTTCAGCTCTTACTAGAGTGAAGTATATGTAATGATATTTACTTTTAGAATGAAAAACATTAGACGTTAAGTGTAGAAAAACATTAATGTTTTTTGTACCAACGTTATTATTGACGATAGGAATTATTTCACATGCATATGAAATCAAATTGTCAGATTCGAGGTTATATTGAGACAGTGGCGGATCCAAGGAGGAGGTTTTCAGGTCTAGACCCCTCCCCATGGGGTCATGGTCAAGAATTTTTTTTTTATACATGTGGGTCGGGTAAAAAAAATTTTTTGTATCTATTCAAATTTTTGAGAGGTTTTTTCAAAATTCAAATTTATTTAAGAAACGGTATTGAAATAGAAAAATTTGAACGAAAATGAATGAAATTGAAAAAATTAAAAAAGTATAAAATATCTTTTCCATACATCGAGGAATGAACATTATTCTACACATTATAATCTTCATGTGCTTTTAAATTTTCGAGGCTTCTCAAAGAATTTCTTAAGAATTTCATCCTCCGTTAAACTGATTCGATGATGGATGTTTAGAGCTGCGAGACAATTAAGACGCTCCTGTCCCATTGTATTTCTCGAATAATCTTAACTTCTCCTCAAAGTTAAAAAGAACCGTTCTTGAGTTGCTGTCGTCACGGGCAACACTGCCAATACCCGTGAAATTGTGTTGACGTTTCGAAATGTTTTGCCATTTATCACCTGCGAAAATTCCTTCTGCTCAGATTTTCAATAAAAACTTGTTGAACGCAATCTCTTCGAAAGTGCATTAATAAAATATTTTACTAAATAAATGATTATCAGTAAGATTTTTCTAAATATCTTGAGTCATTGTTCACGGATTTTCTTGTAGCAAAATTTCTTGCAGAGGAATCAGTGAAAAATGAATGATTATTGACTATTATATGGCTACTGATTATCTTCAGTGAAAAATGTCAATTATCTGTATTGAGACAACTTTGTAAAAATTTTTGGAAAACATGGTATGAGAAGACAGTAGGAATCTAAATACTGTGTTGTGAAAATTAATCAAATTATAGTGATACGAAGAAAGTATATGTATGCATTCAACTTCGTTCGAAGTATAAAACGTTCTGAAAAGTTAGGTATGATATTAAAATGTGTATTTTTACATTTTTTAATACAGTGACCTGTATTTTTGCATGAAACAGACAATTCTTGTCCTAGGATATAATTTTAGTAATGGAACGTAGCATTTTAAATATGTAGTAAACATTTAAGTTGTGAGTTACTCACTGATAATGCATCTAGCGCATTTAAGATGTTCTGGTTGCGGATTCGTTGTCTCCACATTTTGACTTCGGAGATAAAATCACTCTTAGAACAATCCAATATTTATTCGTAAAATTTGTAAAGTCCTGCGCATTTTTCATCATTGAATTCTTGCTTGAGGAATAGCTGCCAAAAATTTTGAAAAATTGCTTTGTGTTTTTCGAACCGACTTTGAAGATGACGAATGTACGTGTCGAGAAGTGGAATGTAAAAAGCGATTCTGTAGTAATCTTCGACTGCTTACGTTTCAATGTTGCAACAGTTCTTTTGACAACTGCATCGACGAGGCGTTTTAATTTCGATTTCTTACTCGGAACAAATTTCAGCAACTTTTTCATAAACAATATGAAAACATGAATCCACGTTTTCCCGCTTTTCCTTGAAGTCGTTCAAAGCATCATCAGCCAATTTCGTAGCTTCTCCGAGATCTTGATTTTTCAACTGCAATTCTCGACTTAATGGCAAAACGATGGAATTTATCGATTCCATTATGTGGCAGAAGATTTGGAATCCGATTGTTAACATAGCCTTTAAAAGTTGAGATGCGGTCTGTGAAGTACTTTGATCCTTCCGCGTTTTTATTTCTTCTAATGCTTCAATAACAGCCGGTTGAAGTTCGGCATACGTTGCAACAGCTTCATGAGACTGAGCCCATCTCGTAGGACAAATGGATTTCAATTTTTCTCTTCTTCGCTCACTTTTTTTCGTCATTTTGGGAATTTCTGTCTTCAAGATGCTTTGTCGTTTGGGCCAATGAAAAAATGCTCGAATTGCTCTGATAGTCCCCAACGCATTTTTTATACCAGATACTTCGCAAGCTGCATTAATGGTCAAACTAAAGCTATGTGCGACGCAATGCACATAAATTGACAGAGGGAAAAATGATCTCAAATACGCTTGTGCTCCGTGAAATTCTCCACTCATAGTTGGAGCTGCGTCGTATCCTTGACCATACATAAACGAGCAATCTACACCGATATCGGTGAGGTGATTTCTAATAGAATTTGCTAAAGCTTGTCCAGAAACTTCAGTCAGGAGAACGAATCCGAGGAAATCTTCACAGATATTTGATGTTGAATCCAAGTATCGTACACAAATGGAAAACTGCTCTATTCTGAAAATGTCGGTCAATTCATCTGCCAAAACTGAAAATCCTTCTGAATAATTCGCTTCATCACCGATCTTTTTTATGATCAATTCGCCGCAAGTTTCGATTATTTCATTCTGAATGGTTTTGCTCAAATATGTCGCATTTTTCGGAATAGAAGAGGTTAACCTTAAATTTTTCATCACCTTCAGCTTGATACCGTAAAATTGCACGGAAGTTACCTTCGTTCGAAGATATTCCGTCAGTTTGGTTGTCCAAGTCAGGCTTATCTTCGTACAACAATCCATCGTCTCTATGGCCACGAAGTGCGATTCCTTGACGTCCCCACAAAATTATAGCTCCAACTATGGGCTTCAGTCTCTCAAAATTTTCTTTTCTCGTTTTCTCTTTCTGCCTGTCAAGTTGTTCATCAATAGATTTAATTTTATCGAGCTGAATATCGCGTAAATTTTCGATACCGAGGACAGATTTTTTATGGTATTCAAGGTTTTGGTGGTTTTAAAAAGTTTCTTTTGCGTGCTTCCAAGTGATGAACGGCTTGCTGACGAGTTTTCCCAGGCGTACATCTCCTACTCCACCGCTTTTGACGCCGAAAGCTACGCAGTATTTGCAGTATGCACCATCTTCTTTGGCAGAATATGCTAACCAGTGAAATTCCTCGAGCCATTTTCTTTGGAAAGATAAATTTTTGGCAGTTTATTTCGGGAACAAAAAATCAGCTGGTAGCACCCACAAAGCATCGACAATAATTAGAATTTCGCAGACGTGTTTTATGTTTGAGGGACACCTTACAATTTTTCCTGTGTCGTTTTTATGGGTATGTGGATTATCGTTCTGAGTTGACGTATTTCTCGCGATCTGTTCTTCTGCGATCTCTAGTGGACTTTCCTCAACGTTCAGCTTCTCCGTGTTTTCGATCCAAGCCAAAAAGTGAGAAAAAAAGATTATACCATATATACGTTCAAAAATCTTAGTTACAGTTCAAGATTAAAGACATTTAAAAATTGCGAAATCTTATAACAATCTAGACTAAATTCATAAATTAAAAATTTGCAGTATAAGATATGAGTATGAGCAGAATTTTTCTATTCGTATCCAGAAAAAAGCAGCGTTTATTCCTGATTTCGGAAAACTGTAAGTTTTTAAATGTGGAAACATAAATTTGAAGTTCTTCATGCCAAAATGATTTTTCATTTATAAAATTATTTATAAGATTGAAAGATTTAATTCTCGAATGATTTCATGATGGTAATGGTTATTGTGATAATCATTAGAAACTTTAAGAAAAACTTCTGATATAGATGTTTGCTTCTATTGCTTTTTATAATAGTAATTGACAATCAACATTTTAACACCTTAAAAAATTTAGAAGTTGAGTAGAATAGTTGGTAACGGTAAGAAACAGAAATAGATATGTAAAAGAGAGAGTTAAATATTTTGTGAGAAAATCTTATATAAACCTCATATTCACACTCAATGCCTCATTTGAATTGCTCTTACGTTTAATACCTACATAAAAAGTGGAAATTCACATGAGATTTTACTTAAACTAATATATAACACTTGTTGGTATCCCAGAAACATTACGCTTTTTTGTTAGAAAATGGCGATTCTTGTGACAAAATCATAACTTTGAAAAATAATTTTTGCATACTTGGCGCCTAGCGACATTAGGTTTCTTAGAATCTAGTTTATATTTATGAATTTTCAGAAGAAAAAACAAAACGCATTTTGATAGCTGAATTTCAAAAAAATTTTTATTATTTGTTTTTTGCTATGTAAGTAAATAAATAATAAAGATATCAATTATTAATAAATTTATCTTATATCTATAACAGTTACGAATATTTGGAAAAAAAATCCCTGGCGATCTTTTATTTTTGGTAAAGTTATGCATATGTTAAAGAATGAAAATCCTGAAATGAACCAAAAAATTTAATTATGAAAAAAAAAAAAAAAATACAGAATTGCAAAAATCCTGTAAGTGTAAATCTTAGTATGGTAGATTAATTATCTTTATTTATATACTTGATAACACATGTGCACATAAGCTCAAACATCGTATGTGGGACCTTGCTATGTAATGAGTAACTTAAACATATCTATGGAACTTATATCGATCGAGCTAGACTCTCGCGGGTACAATAAAACTTTTCATCGCTTTCTAACAATGCCGCTTATTGGCTGATATTCAACAACGCGATCGTGTATAATGAGGCAATAAGCCGCAGTTTGAGCTGGAATATTCACGGCTGATTCAAACTCCAAACGAACGTCAACTGATCCTGTAATGAGTGACTCGTTTTGTTTAGCACAATCCATGACTACGAGAGGCGCTAGATCCTTGAATTGTACTTTTGTTAGCAATGGAGAATTTTTCCTGCCGTAATAGGATGATTGAAAGTTGAAAAACATTTCATACAACGCTGCAAATTGATTACGGTCGAAATTGATATTCAGATTCGTGTAAGGATAACATTGCGAGTTGAGATAGAGTTTAATCTCACGCAAAGCGCAAGTATCAAAGCCACTCATGATCGCTCAGCGAGCATTTTTCCGACGTGTTTGAAATCTCACAATCACATATCTCGGCTTTTCCAGTTGAGTCGTTGTTTTGACGCTCCACACATGCTTGGTTGTTGTTGGCAGCAGAGGATATTCATAGAGTTCCCAGCTCCTGAAGCTCATAGCGATGGTAGGATCGCTGGCGATGTAGTTGAGCATTCGAATCTTTTCAACGTCCGACACTTTCACGTATGGAATCATCCATTCAATTTTGCTGAGGGTTATTTTAAACTCCTCTGGAACTGCAGGAGCTATAACAGCTGTCTGCACTATAGCGTTGACGTCTGTGTTGGCTCGGAGAATGATGAGCTCATGTTTGGCGTTGACGATGATTCGTTGATAATCCTCCGCGAAACCAAAAACGAATTGCAGTGGGATACAAGTATCAAAATATCCATGATTGTCAACTAATGATCTCGTATCATCGACAATCCATCCTGCATTTTCCATCAAGTCTTTTTAATTCAGACTTTGTTAGATTAAGGCTTTCATAGCAGTTGTTAGGCCAACGTTTTTCACCCTTTCAATCTCTACGGCATTCAGTTCGTAACGAATTTCCTCAAACAGGTGGGCTATACCATTGTTGACTATAGATGTATGAGCGACATCAGCTCCATCAGCTTTCGTTAAACGTCCTTGAATATGCAGCGAGCTCTTGCTTGGCAACATGTATGAGTCCTGGTTCTGCACACTGATGCGAATTTCATCGTTGTTGTTATACGTCAACGACGCGTACGATTGGTGAGTGTGTACTTCGTACTGCGCTATCGACTCGTCGAAGACGATCTTCTTCTCGATGGATAACATGGTATCAGACAGATGAAGCAGCAGAAAATTTTACTCTTAAACCGAGACTTTTCAGGAACTGTACGTTCTGAGGTGTGAGCACTTTGAGAGGTTTGTGCCGACTGATGATTCTTGGACATGTTATTAAACTTTTATACTCTCCGTAGACGATTCTCATTATTCGCCCTTTACATGTAATCTGATGGTAATGACTTCTCCTCGAAAATTCACCAATTTGCCGTCTTAATCCAGAATGCGGAGCTGCAGGTGATGTATTGCCTGCACGGTGATCGGATTGTGAATGACATGTGCAGGTATTTCAATGATCTTATATCCTGGTGACACCTCGGGAAAAAACTCGTGAATGGTGTGAACGCGCCGCTCGTTGATGTACGCTCCCGTAGTAATGTTGCATTCGACGCGCAAGGCGTTGACAGCGAGGATTCTCACCGGTGATTGAGACTCGTGTACAACGTCAGCCTTGAGAATAAGTGGATCAAAGCCCAAAAGTTTTCCGAAAGAATCTTTCGGTTTAAAATCGATGGTTCGATAACATTTGATTTCACTACGCAGCGTGCTACTGTTGGCTTGCAAATGAAGCTCGATATCCGACGGCAACACTTTTTTCAGGTAACGCTCGATGCTCTCCAACTCGTAGCTCCCCGAAGGTATGGTATACACTTTACCGTCGACGTAAAACTTGTTACTACCAATGTCAATCTTAGGGATCGAATTGAAAGTCAACAGTTCGACTAATCCCAACGAATAATTTTTCCGTGGCGACAGTTCAATCGGATGAAAATAGTGCGCCTCCAAGACAGACGATGTTCCCGAGAGGGTCAGAGTCAGTGTATCCATGATGGTTGCTCGTTGTTGACTGATGCTCACTCACACACTTGCAACACTTTTATCGAGTAAAATCTTGAGACACAAGTGTCCACAAATAATTAGATCATAGTTTTGATACTGATCACGATTTAATTGAAAAATGCTACCGATACCGAAATAATCTACAAGTTCTCGAGGTGGTTGTAAATTACCGAAGCTGTCGAAATATACGATTCGATTACCGATTTTCCGATATGCGACCCAATGAGTTTCATGGCCATTTTTTTTATCAAGATTAATGATGGAAGCCTCGTATTTTTTAGGACCATTTTGTGGTAAATCATTGCGCATGTACACACCTCGAAACGATGGAATTTTTAACATTTTTGTATATTTCAACAAATCACTATCGGTGAGTGCTCGGTTTGGTAGCTCTATACGTTTTTTAAATGCAGTCTCAGTCCAGTCCCCCATGGTTTCAAATACAAACCCTTGCCCACAGCGATTGATTCCATTTTGAGGTTATGTCGCCTTGATTCATCCAATTGCCGCTTGGTGGCTCTGGCGTCGTTGATAGCCTTAGCGATGCTCGCAGCGCCACCTGCCAATGCTCCTGTTGCGCTTAATCCCGCAAATACAGGGAGGAGAAAAGCAGGTAGAATGCCACCCACTTTACTGGATACAGGTAGTACACGTGGTACTCGAACTTTATTTTTTCCACCAGCTTCCTTAACGGCTGCTCTTGCAGCTTTTAATGTCGAGTGTACAGAACCTGTAGCTTTAGCGGCCACTTTTGCTGCGTCGATGACTTTTCTCAAGAGAATCTTTTTTTTTTACCACCTTCCTGGCTTTCTTCGCCAATTTCCTGACTTTCTTCAGTCCCATACCAAGTTTTTGCTTGACTCCCATGATACCATCTACTCCAAGAGCTGCAGTTTTTTCACCACTTCCAGAATCTTTTGCAAGAAGACGTTCGATAGCTTTTTTGCAAGAACTTTATCAGCTGCGTGTCTAGCCGTGAGATTGATATTTTTCGAATATGCGATATCGTGCTCCCTGCACGCTGAATCAAGTGGATTAATTCTGCGATCCCCACGTTGTAATCTTTTAGCAAGTTTGGTACATGGACCACAAAATTAATAACCAGGAATGTGAAGTTCAACAAGGAGCTTGTTGATAATAGTGTTGACGAGTCCGCACCCTTTCACAGCCATTACTCAACTGAGCTCGTGGCTATAAATATTCCGTATTTATAGGTTTTCGAGTCAGACACTAACAGGTCGTCATGGAGTTTACACCGCAGAGCGTCAAGTTACCTGTCGTAAACTTTGATAGTGTGGTGGAAAAGTGGGAAAAATTAAAACGTCATGGAAAACTACTACCGAATACAGTCCGCGCAATAATATGTGGTCCTTCAAATTGTGGTAAAAGCGATGCTCTTCTCTCACTTATAACGCATCCAAACGGTTTAAGATTCGACAACGTCTACATTTATACAAAGTCACTCGAGCAACCTAAATACAAGTACTTGGAAAAAATCATTGAACCGGTCAAGGGAGTAGAATATTTTCCGTATAATGACAACGAACAAGTTGTTAGTGTTGAGGAAGTGAAACCAAACTCTGTAATGATATTTGATGATGTTGAGTGTGAGAAACGAAATAACATTCGCGCATACTTTTGCATGGGACGGCATCGAGATGTATACAGTGTCTATCTCTGTCAGACTTATGCGCGCATTCCTAAACACTTGGTGCGAGATAATGCTAATATGCTCATACTGTTTCGTCAAGATAATATGAACATGAAACATGTATACGATGATCATGTAAATACTGACATGACATTTACAAAATTTCGAGATTTATGCGCAACATGTTGGAGTGACAAGTATGGATTCATTGTCATTGACAAGGATAGCGAACAAGGACGGTACAGAAAAGGATTCGACTGCTTCGCTACTATAAATTAAAGTGTTTTTGTGACAACTACATCAGTGTTGTATAAACATTGAAAGAAGATGGAGCGTAAAGATGTACTACACCACATTGTACAAGCCAGCGAAGCCATTCGCCGCAAACATCGTCTCCTGAAACGTGGAAAAGCTGCTGTAGAGACGTCGATGAGAGAAGTGTTTAAGCCCATCATTGAACCCCTTCAGTCATTGACTAGACGGGATCTAAAGATGGAATCAGTGAAAAAGGAGGAACCTAAAGAAGAATTACCTACAATGGAGGAGGACAATGATACATTTGAGCCACAGAGTGATGATTTCGAGAGCTTCAATCGAACGGATCAAACCTTTGCACCAGACATGGCTAGTTCACCAGCGGTTGTCGACACTGTGAAGAAATACTTGAATATGTTGAAAAACAAGAATCAACAAAAGAATCTGGACATGCAGTATGGAGTATGGTCATTGAAAAATGGGTTGTTTATTGGAAACACGCCAATCAGTTTCGCAAAAAATACTGTTTATGTTGGGACTGAGGAGTTTGAGAAAACGCCAGGACTCATAGAACTGCTGTTTAAGAAAATACCAAACAATTTGATTGTTAATAAAATCGACGTGGAAAACTATAAAAAAATTGTTCAGCAAACGAGTGCGGATAGAAAAAATTATCAGGACAGGAGTTTGCGTGGTGGTAAAGTTTTGAAATATCTTACATATATTGCTGACAAGAAAGTAGGCGCAGGAATCTACAACATTATCCAACGAGGACGAGAAATAGACTACGTGCATTGGGACGATCCAAACGAACTCGTTGATCGCTTGCGACTTATACTCGCGTCTCAAGCTGCTGGCAACAACAGTCATACCAACTAAATCAATTCAATCATCGAAGAGCTGCGAGAAGCTGACATCATATATTTAAAGTCTTCAAGTTTGATACATCATTCACGAGCTAGACAATGACAAGTGTAGACGTGTTTGGGAGACACCTGGTCAAGAATCGGGAAATACGTGGACCTCCTGGTGTTGGATTCAAGTTGACTTCTGAAGGTCATGACGATCTCCAACATAAAATATTAGTCAAAGTTGCTAAGGGTGATTACGAAAGTGATGGTGCTCCATATCAAAATATTATTGATTTTGAAGAAGCGTTGACGATTGAAATTAATCAACTCAAAAATGTGATGGAAAAAGTGGAAAAATCGTTGGAAACCTTGGCTAAGATGTATCAAAAGCACGTGACTGAAAACTCGGCAATCATTTGCAAACTGCAACTTCGTATAGAACGTATCGAGAGGGAACTGTTTGACGATGTTACGCTTCAAGAAGATGTCTACAAATAAAAGCTAGTATACAAACGTGCCTCATTCATATCCATCCTGGACGTAGAAGAGATGAAAGAAGCTTTAGTGGAAGAACTCCATAAACCTGCACGGAGAAATTATCGTCGTCGTCATTTTGACGTGCGAGGACTCGATGAAACGTGGCAAGCCGATCTCGTAGACATGTCCACCTACAAGGATAAAGGCTACAAGTTCCTACTCACCGTCATCGATGTCTTCTCCAAGTACGCGTGGGCTGTACCAATAAAAACCAAAAATGGACCCGATGTCACCGCTGCTATGAAGACTGTGCTCAAGTATCGCCAACCCAAGAATCTACACGTCGATCAAGGCAAAGAGTTTTGCAACAAGGACTTCAAGGCACTCATGAAGCAACATGGAATCAACATGTATTCTACATTCAGCGGCGTGAAGGCGTCCATCTGTGAACGTTTCAATCGAACACTCAAGAGCCAAATGTGGAAACGATTCTCCCTCCAAGGACATTACAAATGGATCGACATCTTACCTGATTTGCTATCGAGTTAAAACGTCACCAAGCATCGAACAATCAACATGAAGCCAAAAGATGTTACCGCAGCTGATGAAAAACGGCTGCTTGATAAAATTTACCATGTCAAGCATCGGCAAGACAAAAGCAAATTCAAGGTCGGCGATAAAGTCCGGATCAGCAAGTACAAGCATGTTTTCGAGAAGGGATACACACCCAACTGGACAACGGAAATATTCACCATCGCTGCTGTAAGACCAACGCATCCCACGACCTACAAGCTCAAGGATTATCAAGATCAACCCATCGAAGGAGGATTTTATACCGAAGAACTTGCCAAAGTGAAATATCCGGATGTATATCTTGTTGAAAAAGTTTTACGCAAGCGTGGAAATAAATTGTATGTAAAATGGTTGGGGTTTGACAGTCAACATAATAGTTGGATTAATAAATCAGACATGTAATCAATAAACGTTTATTTGTATATGTATCAAGTGTTTTTTAATCAAACCTATACACATATGTATGACTCAACATACAAACAGTCGGTTAACAATAAATACTTGAATTCATTTCCGCATCACCAGAGCCCGTCTTGCATGGGGTGGTAGAGTTCATGATGCGTTTTTGTTGACGTGGTATCCCCTGTAGGCCTAATCCACGATCTATTCTAAACTGTAGTAAAATTTACAATTTTTACTAATTCTTTAATATTTACAATTCTTTGTCGATATTCATAAATTCGCTCATGTATATTGAGCAATATTCATTGATATTTACAATTCTTCGTCGACATCCATCAGATCCCTTAATTTATAATGACCGAGAGCCAAAGTGTCCGTTGTGGTTGACAATAGGTAGCGTTTGTCATCGAAAGGATTGAGAGAGATTTTAGTTTGCTTGATTGTTTGAATTTCATGCAAACGTGATCGAAACAGATGTTGAACGCGATATTCTGGATTCTCACTGAACAAGCAATGTACATAGTCATCGAAATCTATTGTTTTCGCCACAACCGATCCTTTGACTCCTTTGGATTTTTTAATTATATCCTGACCTTCGACTCTAACACTGTACATCTTACTTCTCAAGCCGACAAATTCTGTGATAATCTTACCGTTGCACTCATCTTTTATGAGACCCACGATCTTTTTATTTTTTAATTCAATTCCAAATTGATTATCCACGTGATAGTCAGAAGTGTCGAAATAATCAGAGTTTTCTATCATCAGCGTATACGGATTCAGGTGTCTAATTTCATAAATCAGACTGTCCGTGTCGGTGTAGATAATTTTTGCTCGACCTTCGGTCGCGGGCCTCATAAAATCATAATGGAATGCATAAAGGCAAGTCTTTGAGAGATCTAGAACCGTAAAACCTATATAAATAGGCTTATTCAGTTTGATTTGAACCTTGTCTAATTTGATGGCAACTAAATTCTCATCAAAGATGTAGCAAGCATTGAAATTCGGCTTGGCAATGAGAGCTTCCGCTCCGTAACGTCCGGGCCAATTTGTCACAAGTTTCATGTCTACGCGCTTTCGAAAATTTTCCATAGTCTTTCCATAGACCGCATTGTTCATTAATATATACTGATTCTTCTCAAATTCATTTTCTGCATTTTTTCGCATCTCGCTATTGAAATCAATGTAGGGTTTTAACCAAGCAGACTGTTTAAATTTCAACACTCTGTGAATGCGCTTGAGAAGAAGGCCATGAGTCAATGCTTGCCTGAAATTCCTGTAGTGAATCACGTAGCGCGTCGTGAAGGATCTCGGGATATTCGAGGTCATCCTCGAGAATGTAACCCTCCTCCGACTCATCGCTGACATCCCAACAAAAATTTTGATCAAAATTTTCAACCCACTTGAAATCCCCGTATGGTAAACATTGAGTCATAGCCCACCCATACAGGTTATTTACATCATAGTACATTATATGACTTTCATCTTTTTGAGGGTCAAAGGTGTTTGGAAAATATGGGGTGTTTGCGTGAGCATATCGATTACCGCAAAAACTAATGCCTCCACGAATACCTCGCTCGATGAAAAGCACCATGTCGATATCGCTGAGAAGTTCGAGTTCGATGTCAGTATACTTCAGCATCGCATCCCACGCAAGTCCAGGAGTTGTATAATAATGGGCAGGGTCAAGTCCGTAGACTTTGAGACAGTTGTCGCGAAAGTTCTCGAAAACATCGGCTAGGAGTAGGATATCGGTTTTCATGTAGAGGTCCGAGTACTCGCCGAGTGTCTTGATCTCGAAAGTCTCCCAGACAGATTGCGCGTGGCTGTAATCAAAATATTTTTTTTTTCCGATGTATTCAAAGTTTTTTAGAATATAAAAATTTTATTAGATGCTTACTCATAATCCTTATCCGAGATGTCACTACTGGTCAGGGTACTATGAAATGCCTCTTTGGGTGGGAGCTGAGTGCCATTGAACTTTTCCCACGAGTCCAGGTACTCGTAAGGAAATACCCCTTTCTTTGTCAAAAGCGAGAGTCGCTCTACGTCAAGGTCAGGAAACTCTTTTATGACGATCGTCTTCTTGTTTATTGTCAAATATGAGGAGAGCTCGTCCAGTGATGATGCCATGAAGCGTAGCGAGTCAACAAATCGAAGAGATATTTTACGATCTTTGATATGCTTTGTAAAGGACATATATCTCTCCGTGACAGGAATCAAGTTGACTCGACCCTCGACGCATTGTGCGATCCTCTTGATCACCAAGTGTCCGTCATAACCGCTGAGATTGTGAATACCACCTGAAAATTATAAAATTCAATTTAAAAAAAAAGAAAAAAAAATCAAATTTAAAAGTCTGAAATGATCTGAACTTTAGAAAAAAGTGTACACTTGCAGGAATAGTCAGCGTGTTCTGGTAGAGAAGATTACAACGTTGATGAGCTGCTCCTCTAAATTGTCCTGTAAGATGGCAATGGTCGCGAACTCTCGTTTGACGGTGCAGTGACTTGTTGCAAATGTGGCAGTTGACGGCATTGCGGTATCTCACCAATTCCTCAGAAGTGAGTGGCTTCATCTCCTTTGGAGCTTCAGCCTCAACTTGACGAGCGAGAGCCACCAATTCTTGGGAAAACCATTCAGCTGGATCGGTTCCCCTATAGCTCTCGTAGCGACACTTGCTCTCGTCGTGACTACATTTAATGTAATAGCCGACACTGCACGGTTCGTGGACTGCGGTGACTTTGGTGTTGGTCTCTGATGGTATCTCCACTTTCTTCAACAAACATTCAAAGTCTACGTATACCACGTAGGGGACTCTCTCCTGGTTCTTATGATTCTTGAATTTCAGCGATTCATTCTCTCCTGGCAGAATGACTTTGCATGGATCGAATTTTCTGCAGTCAACGTCGTGCGCGGCCAACTTCTCCTGAGATTGGAAGTAGTGGAGGCATCCATCACAAATATAATGTTTATGACCACGTTTAGATAGTTGCGTGCCAACTAGCCGAGCAAGATCCTTAATCTACACCCAGTGAAAACGTTGAGGTTCCTGGGCAGCTTCTTCATCCTCAACTTCTTTCGCATCTTCTGTGTAGTAGTTTTCCAGAAGAAGAAGATTTACATGACGTGACTTCTTATCCTCTGTGATGTGGATAGGATGAGTGGAGAATTTCTCACCCTTCTTTTTTTGTAGAATGTAAACATTGATGGATACGTCATTTTGCTTTTCAAACACTTCCACTTGTCGAGGTACCACTGGGAATGTTATTCCGTCAAAGTTCAATTCCCTCTCGTATCTTTTATACTAGGATAGCCGACCAGGATTTTTAACTTTTTTATCCACCGGTTGCAACGCAGATAATACCGTCCATTTGAAACATTCATCGTCAAAATTTTGCGGATTGATACATGCCTTTTTATTGACAATAGGTTTGGGCAGCTCGATGTAAGATCCTGCGTGCATTGGTTGGTAGGAATTGAAATTTACTTTGAGACCGATGATTTGTCTAAGCGTCCATCCGGATCCTTGCTCTTGGAACTCTTCTACTTTGCGCGGTAGTTGATTTTGCACATGCGTATAGAACCAGCTCTCAAGATCCGTAGTTTGCAGAACGACGGCTTTTTGGAGAAGAGTGTCTTAATTTCCACGACCTCAACATCGTCCTTGATGATAGCGAACTGGACATTGAGGGCGGTATTCACTTTTAACGCGTTGTAGCGCAAAAGCAAATCCTTGAACTTGAGTATGAACAACGTCTTGGATTCTTCGAGAAAGTCTTCCAAGTCTAGCTGGCAAAGATTAGTAATGATGCCCGTTTGGATGCTTTATCGAATGCCGACTGAACGTCCTCCCAAGTAGTTAGGCTAAGAAAGTTCTGCCCACCACTCCTCCTCCCATCACGTGACCCCCTCCCCTCTCTGGCCCCGCCCACTCCCCCCTCCCTTTGTCCCGCCTACACTCCTCCCCTCGGGGTTTTCCCGCGTTATTCCGGGATTTTCCGGATTTTCCCGCGTTTTTCCGGGGTTTTTCGCGAATTTGCGCAATTTTCCTGCGAATTTCCTAGAATTTTTCCTAGATTTTTCCCTGAATTTTCCACGAATTTTCCGCAGTTTTCCCAGATTTTTTTGGAATCTTTGCGATTTCTCGCTAATTTCATGCAAGTTTTCTCAAAATTTCCTGGAATTTTCCGCGATTTCAACAGTTTTCCAATCCTTTATCGCAGTTCTCTAACCCTTTTCCGTTGGTTTTTGCAAACTTTTTCTACCCCTTATCGCGGATTTCCTCCCTTCAAAACAAGATGGTGGACAGAATAAATTGAAAACAAAATGGCGGTTTGCTAGGCATGATGGCAAACAGAATAAATTAAAACAAAATGGCGGACTTATGAAGATTGAAATACTTACCTTTGATGTATTTTTCCCCAGAGTCGGAACGTTGATAGCACTTACACGCACACTCACACACGCATACACATACCCATGCAAATTAATACACAGAAATTTTACATTTTACAAAGGGCCCCACCCCGCCCTTTGTTGTGGAGCACAACCAGCTAATTGCTCCTCCATTTTTATTGTTCAGTTTTTTACAATTGTTCTGACAAAAACTCACAAGCATTGAATTTACCACCAAGGAATCGGAAACTGACTGTTAGCTCTGACTTCACAGCGTCGACAAGTTTTTGAAGCTGATCCGAATCCTCTTGTAATGATTTGCCAAGCCTTGCCGGGAGAAAAATCTCGAATTCCGTATCCAGAGTGATGAGGAATTTCGATCCATACTTGGTTGTAACGGAGCGAATGTTGGTGACGGTGTAACTTTTATTGAGTTCTAGCTCGATAATTTTACGCGTTGGCAGAAAATTCTCTACACGAGCTATTTTGTTCAGCTTCGAGAAGTCCATGTTGCTTGATAAATATTTTTCTTAAGACTGACGCTCTACCGCTCGCGCATCCGTATTTCAAGGATTATATGATCTTGAAAATCTATTGCGCAGTTTCGAAAGTGATGACGTCACCTCGATAAGTTTAAACAAGTCGCCGGAAACGATTACATCATCACATTACTAAGCGATGACATTATCATCTATTCATTTAACCTCCTGAACGAGTCGGTTGAATCAGAATTATCACGACAGTGTAGCGCGACATCGGCGCGGTTCCGAACATTGTCGAACATTGATGAACATTCCCGAGAGTACCCGACATCGCCGAACATTCCCGAGTGTTGTCGAGCGTACCCGAACATTTCCGAGTGTTACCGAACTCTGCGTGATCGCAGCGCCACCACCTATAAGTACGGCGTTCTCGAGCAGGAGCTTAAGTTTTCTCGCGAACGTCATCATGGCTATTAACGCAGCAAAACAAGTTCTACGTCGCCAACAACAATTGTTGTCGACTCGTCCGATCGATCCGCTCGAGGCAACATCCTTGATCGAGGATGCCGTCGCGTCGATCGCGGAAGTGAAAAACATTGCGTCGCATATCGCGAAATCGCGTAAACGACAAACAGTGAAATTACAGTGTGCGCAAATCATTTTACAACTGAAAAGCTACAATAGCTTAATAAGTGACGAACTTGTACTCGGTGGTGATCTTGGTGCGCGAAATCCAGTGAGAGAACGTCGATTCCGCTTTCGACAATCGTCTCCAAACGGGAACAATCGTGAACCTTCGCCATTTGGATACACAAAATTTCCTCGAAGAAGCCAGGACAGTGTTCATCGTACAGATCCAAGAAGTTCTAAGGAGCCGCAACGCCTTGAAAGTGAACACTTCTCTCGACGCCGAATTCAGCGTAGTCAAGGATGACAAGGAAGTCACGGAGATCAAGGCTTTCTTCACGAAAAATGCTCCCATATATCAAACAACAGACCTCAACGAGTAGTTCACCGAACATGTACAAAACAGCGGTGTAAATCCATTGTAGAAAAATTTCAACTGTTTGGCATCAAAATATTCAAAATGTATTTTATCTTCCTGTACTTTATCCCACATGTTTTTAAAAAGTGCTGTTAAGAATGCACATCTTGCATACAAAATATTCTTATGAACTTTGAACTTTTTATTTTTTGAAATGATAGTGAAATCACTGAGGGCTTCACGAGAGAGTATATTTTCAAGATCTGCTTTTAATTGATCGCAAGAAGAAGGACATTCCAAAATTGAACGAGAAAGATTTGATGGACGCACTGTGTAGCTAATTTGAATGGTAGGCCATAATATTGTTTCATCTTTCTCACAACAAAGAAGATCCAAATCATGGGTTAGATTTTCTTGATGGAAAATGTGCTTGTACACTTTAGTCGGATGACCATCAAGTTGTGCTTTCATAGTAGCAAGAATGCGCCAACGGTCACTGAACTGATACTTTCCCGAAGGATCACAATACACTATGAAATGAAATTCATTTCCTGCCACTTTAGTTGCTGATACTTTCCACGTAAAACCTGCGTGATAAAAATCATCCCTATACTTTCTTTCACCAATGTCACTAAGCCACATTAACTCGTCGAAAATAACGCTACTCATGTCTCCTACTACATCAAACATTGTTCAACTTTTTAAAAAACATCATCTATTAACGCGTCAAAATAACGATCACGGGAAAACTAATGTTTTTCAACCAAAAAAAATAATCACTAAATACCACAACAATTGTTTAAAAGCACTATCAAGCAACTAGTCAATAGAACTTTTGCGAGAGAACCAATGTTTTCCAAGGGTCACAGTATGCATCGCGCTACGGTATCGCGCTACGGTGTCGGGCTATGGTGTCACGCTACGGTGTCGCGCTATGGTGTCGCGCTATGGTGTCGCGCTACAGTGTCGCGCTACTATGACCCATGACGATTTCGCGTTATGGTTTGAAAGTGTAAACTTCGAAACGTTCTGAATCAAACTTCTGATCGCAGTTTGAAAATTCGCAACTTATATACTTTGAATTGATTCATTTCTTATTGAAATTTTATGCAAAATTTTTTTTTTTATTCTTTGAATTTCCATATTGACTGATCCTTCTTTTTTTCTAAACTTTCAGAGTTCATAGTTACGTAATAAACATTCAAGGTTCTATTTCATAATATATTTCTTATTTAATATTCTAATTTTCGGTACGTAAAATAGGCTAAGAGCAAATTGATGTCTCCTGTTCCATGAATTCAAAAGAAAAGCTGTCGTTTCTATTTCTTATAAAACATTCGAAAAATAGATTACGTAATAGAATTTCAAAGTTATATTCGCATAATTTTTTCAACTGCTTGAAAACATGTTTTCTCTTCTTTGAATTTACATACTGTATGATACTTATTTTTTTCCAAACTTTTAGAGTCGTTAGTCACGTAATAAATATTTAAGGTTCTATTACATAATGAATTTCTCATTTCATATTATTATTTTTGACGTATGAAATACACTTAAAGCAAAGTGATATTCACATTTTATTGAATTTTAAATATAAGCCACCGTTTCTACTTTTTATCTAACGCGTAAAGTGATAGATCACGTAACGGAATCTCGAAGTAATATTAACGTAATTTAATTCACAGCAAAGAATAAATCAATGTTTTTTCTCTAAAAATGAATGCGTTGATACTCGATGGAAATTTTTCATTGAGAGTAACAGAACTGTGTAAGTAAATTTATAACGAATTTCGTAAAATTTGAATATGCTTTTAAGACTTCGTGGATGATACCATGGAAACAGTCTCAAGATCAACCCATTGATGGAAGATTTTACACCAAGGAACTCGCTAAAGTGAAACATCCTGATGTATATCTCGTGGAGAAAGTGTTACGAAAGCGTGGAAACAAACTATATGTAAAATGGTTGGGATTCGATAATACCCACAATAGTTGGATTAATAAAACAGACATGTCGATAAAAAATTGTTTTATTCATTTCCGCACCACCAGAGCCCACATGGGGTGGTAGAATATGTGGCGCGTTTTTGGTAACGTGGTATCCCCAGTAGGCCTAATCCACGATAGTTGCATTATTTAATGCAACTGACTGTAAATATTTATATTTGCGTACATATTTACGTATATATATTATTCATATGAACGCAGACATCAACGCTCGTTTATTTACAAACATAATCTATTCGAGCTCCATTAATTCAGGTATTTTGTAATGGCCGTGTGCCAAAGTGTCCGTTGTATCTGACAAAATAAAACGTTTGTCATCAAATGGATTTAACGCGAGTTTATTTTGCTCGATTGTCTGGATTTCATGGAGGTGTGAACGAAACAGTCGTTGGGAGCAGAATTTTGTAACTTCGTTCTTCAAACAATATACATAGTCCATGAAATCCAGCGTTTTCGCGACAACTGACATTTTGACACCTTTGGCTCTCTTAATTCTATCCTCGCCTTCAACACGTAAACTATACATTTTACTTCGTAGACCGACAAATTCTGTAATGATTTTCCCATTACACTCATCTTTCATGAGACCCACGACTTTTTTGTTGAGCTGTGGAATTCCAAATTGGTTGTCCGTGGGGTAATCTGGAGTATCGAAATGTTCTGCATGGTCCATCATCAACGTATATAAATTGAGATTTTGAATTTCGTAGATAAGACTGTCAGTATCACAATATAAAATTTTTGCCTGACCATTAGTCGTGGGTCTCATGAAATCATAATGGAAAGCGTAGAGACATGTTTTTGACAAATCGAGCACGCTGAAGCCTACATATATTGGCTTATCCATAATGATTTGAATACGAGCTAATTTTATTGCCACCAAATTTTCATCAAAAATTGATCGCGCGCAAAAGTTGGGTTTTGCAATTAAGGCTTCAGCACCATATCTACCAGGCCAGTGGGTTACAAGTTTGATGTCGAGTCGTTTACGAACATCTTCCAAAGTTTTGCCGTACACAGCATTGTTCATTAATTTGAATAAATTTTTCTTGAATTCATTGGTAGCAGCTTTTCGCATTTCACTATTCAGATCTATGTACGATTTTAACCAAGTGGACTGTTTGAATTTCAATACTCGGTGTATGTGTCGCAGAATGAGACCATGACTCAATGCTTGCTTTAAATTTCGATAGTGAATAATATAGCGCGTTTTCGGATCTAAAGTTGTAAGCAATTTTGGATTTTTTAAACCGGGAGGAATCTTTTTCTCGGGACAGAAAGGAAGGTCATTGTGAGCATTTTGAAGGTTTTCGGGATACTTCAAATCAACTTCCAATATATATCCCTCCTTGGCATCATTAGCAACATCCCAAGGGAAATTTTGATCCAAGTTTTCTACCCATTTGAAATCCCCATATGGCAAGCATCGAGTCATGGCCCACCCGTACAAGTTATTCACGTCATAGTACATTAGATAGGTTTCGGCATCATCAGGGTTATATTTCGTGGGATAGTAAGGGTTGTTGGCAAAGGCGTACCTATTACTACACTGAGATATTCCACCTCGGATGCCGCGCTCGATGAACAACATCATGTCGATGTCGGTGAGAAGTTCTAAAATGATGCCTGTATACTTGAGCATTGCGTCCCACGTGAGTCCAGGTGTTGTGTAGTAATGGGCTGGGTCGAGCTTGTACGCCTGAAGACATTCCTCTCGGAAGTTCTCGAAGACATCGGCCAGTAGGAGAACGTCGGTTTTGAGGTAGATGTCAGAGTACTGCCCCAGTGATGTTATGTCGAAATCGTGCCACACAGCCTGCGCATGTTCATAGTCTGCATCTGAAATGTCTGCATCGGTGAGACTGCTGTGGAAATGTTCCTTGGTCGGAAATTCGTTGTCATCGAGTTTTTCCCATGAGTCCAGGTACTCGTAAGGGAACACTCCTTTCTTCATGAGAGGAGTTCGAGTTGCTGCTCGCTGTAGCCGAGAAAGTTTTTTCGGACGATGACTTTTTCTTCAAGGTAGGAGGCCAGTTTTTCCAAGGATGACGCCATGAAGCGGAATGAGTCAATGAAGCGCAAGGATATTTTACTGTCCTTGATGAACTTTGTGAATGCAATATAGCGCTCCATCGCCAAGGGCAGAAGTTGTATACGTCCTTCGATGCATTGTGCAATTTGCTTGATAATCAGGTGAGCATCGTATCCGCTGAGATTATGAAACACTACCGGAATGGTGAGTGAATCTTGGTACTGCAAATCGCATCTGTTGTGAGCAGCTCCACGAAACTTCCCAGTGAGGTGACAATGGTCGCGGACTTTTTTGTCCTTTGAGGTAAACGGTTGGTTGCATATGTGACACTTGGTTACTGTTTTGAAGGTAGCAGCTTTTTCCGGACTCAGAGGTGTCATAGCCTTAGGATTCTTGAAGATATCCTCCACGTCGCGGGCGAGGGTCACCAGTTCGTTCGTGAACCATTCTCCAGGATTATGTCCACGGAAACTTTGATACTTTGATTGGGAGTCGTCGTAGCTGCATTTGATATAGTATCCCACGCTGCATGCCTCGTGAATTTGAACTATTTTTGTGTTACGGCCAGCTTGTTCCTCCACTTTCTTGAGTAAACACTCGAAGTCTGCGTAGACAATGTATGGCACTCTCTCGCTATTTTTGAAGTTTTTGAACTGCAGTTTACTGTTCTTTACTTCAGGCAGCTTGATCACTTGAGGCTGCATTTCACTGCAGTCAACTTCATGTGCTGTCAACTTCTCGTTGGTAAGAAAATAATGAAGACAGCGGTCACAAATATATATTTGTCCATTGCGTTTGAAGAGTTGTTTGCTCACAAGGCGAGAGAGATCTTTTATCCATACATAATGGAAACGCAGAGGCTCGCAATCGTCAGCAACTTCTTTCTCGTTCTTTTCGTCTTCTTCGACATATATGTTTTGTATAAAGAGAAGGTTCACGTGACGTATTTTCTTTTGTCCTGTGATGTGTATTGGAGCGACCTCATAGCGTCCTTTGTTCTTTTGACGCACGTACACATTGACGGAAACATCATTTTGTCTTTCGAAGAGAGGCACTTGTTTTGGCACAACCGGGAATGAGAGTCCATCGAAGTTCAGTTCGTCGTTGTATTTTTGGTAATAAAAGAGACGGTCTGGATTTTTAACATTTCTATCGGTAGGATGTACAGCCGAAAGAATCGCCCACTTAAAGCACTGGTCATCAAAGTTTTTGACATTTACACAAGCATGCTTCCTCTTGACTGGTTCGGGCAGTTCGACGTATGAGCTGCCGTGCATGGGGTTGTAAGCGTTCACATTAACGGCAAGGCTGACGATGCTTCGCAACGTCCATCCAGAGTCTCGCTCTTGGAATTCTTCGATTCTCCGTAGTAATTGCGTTTGTACATGTTCGGTGAACCACTCGTTGAGGTCTGTTGTTTGATATATGGGAGCATTTTTCGTGAAGAAAGCCTTGATCTCCGTGACTTCCTTGTCATCCTTGACTACGCTGAATTCGGCGTCGAGAGAAGTGTTCACTTTCAAGGCGTTGCGGCTCCTTAGAACTTCTTGGATCTGTACGATGAACACTGTCCTGGCTTCTTCGAGGAAATTTTGTGTATCCAAATGGCGAAGGTTCACGATTGTTCCCGTTTGGAGACGATTGTCGAAAGCGGAATCGACGTTCTCTCACTGGATTTCGCGCACCAAGATCACCACCGAGTACAAGTTCGTCACTTATTAAGCTATTGTAGCTTTTCAGTTGTAAAATGATTTGCGCACACTGTAATTTCACTGTTTGTCGTTTACGCGATTTCGCGATATGCGACGCAATGTTTTTCACTTCCGCGATCGACGCGACGGCATCCTCGATCAAGGATGTTGCCTCGAGCGGATCGATCGGACGAGTCGACAACAATTGTTGTTGGCGACGTAGAACTTGTTTTGCTGCGTTAATAGCCATGATGACGTTCGCGAGAAAACTTAAGCTCCTGCTCGAGAACGCCGTACTTATAGGTGGTGGCGCTGCGATCACGCAGAGTTCGGTAACACTCGGAAATGTTCGGGTACGCTCGACAACACTCGGGAATGTTCGGCGATGTCGGGTACTCTCGGGAATGTTCATCAATGTTCGACAATGTTCGGAACCGCGCCGATGTCGCGCTACACTGTCGTGATAATTCTGATTCAACCGACTCGTTCAGGAGGTTAAATGAATAGATGATAATGTCATCGCTTAGTAATGTGATGATGTAATCGTTTCCGGCGACTTGTTTAAACTTATCGAGGTGACGTCATCACTTTCGAAACTGCGCAATAGATTTTCAAGATCATATAATCCTTGAAATACGGATGCGCGAGCGGTAGAGCGTCAGTCTTAAGAAAAATATTTATCAAGCAACATGGACTTCTCGAAGCTGAACAAAATAGCTCGTGTAGAGAATTTTCTGCCAACGCGTAAAATTATCGAGCTAGAACTCAATAAAAGTTACACCGTCACCAACATTCGCTCCGTTACAACCAAGTATGGATCGAAATTCCTCATCACTCTGGATACGGAATTCGAGATTTTTCTCCCGGCAAGGCTTGGCAAATCATTACAAGAGGATTCGGATCAGCTTCAAAAACTTGTCGACGCTGTGAAGTCAGAGCTAACAGTCAGTTTCCGATTCCTTGGTGGTAAATTCAATGCTTGTGAGTTTTTGTCAGAACAATTGTAAAAAACTGAACAATAAAAATGGAGGAGCAATTAGCTGGTTGTGCTCCACAACAAAGGGCGGGGTGGGGCCCTTTGTAAAATGTAAAATTTCTGTGTATTAATTTGCATGGGTATGTGTATGCGTGTGTGAGTGTGCGTGTAAGTGCTATCAACGTTCCGACTCTGGGGAAAAATACATCAAAGGTAAGTATTTCAATCTTCATAAGTCCGCCATTTTGTTTTAATTTATTCTGTTTGCCATCATGCCTAGCAAACCGCCATTTTGTTTTCAATTTATTCTGTCCACCATCTTGTTTTGAAGGGAGGAAATCCGCGATAAGGGGTAGAAAAAGTTTGCAAAAACCAACGGAAAAGGGTTAGAGAACTGCGATAAAGGATTGGAAAACTGTTGAAATCGCGGAAAATTCCAGGAAATTTTGAGAAAACTTGCATGAAATTAGCGAGAAATCGCAAAGATTCCAAAAAAATCTGGGAAAACTGCGGAAAATTCGTGGAAAATTCAGGGAAAAATCTAGGAAAAATTCTAGGAAATTCGCGGGAAAATTGCGCAAATTCGCGAAAAACCCCGGAAAAACCGGGAAAATCCGGAAAATCCCGGAATAACGCGGGAAAACCCCGAGGGGAGGAGTGTAGGCGGGACAAAGGGAGGGGGGAGTCGGCGGGGCCAGGGAGGGGAGGGGGGTCACTTGATGGGAGGAGGAGTGGGGGGGCAGAACTCTCTCAGCTTAACTACTGTATTCGCTCGAATGGAAGTTTGGCGTTTCGTCCGACCTTCGAGCGTTGGCAGTTAAGGCAGATTCGAGCCCAACGGGTGATGTCTTTTGCCATAGATGGCCAGACGAATTTTAGCTGGATTGTTTTCTTTGTCATTCGTCCACTTGGGTGAGATAGTTCATCTGTTGTGTCGAAAATTCGTCGGCGCAGCATTTTAGGCACATAAGGTCGAGGCTCAGTCGTCGAAAGGTCGCAGTAAAAGGACATTTGGGAATCTGCTTATGGTCATTTTTAATAATTATACATTGACAATAATTATAATCAATAAAAATACAGCAATATAAATAACGAATTCTTTTTTTGAAGTAATTTGATCCGTGCTTATTTTTTTCGTCTTATTGGAATTATATTTTTTGAAGAAGATCCAATTACTTTCATTTTTTTTCAAACTCAAATGAATTATTAAATTTTGAATTCAAGCAAATCGATAGTATCGAACTGTCGGCCATGAAAAATATCGATAGTGTGCTATATTTCGGTTTAAAATACAACCGCCATTAATGGTTTATTAACGGTCGTCAACTGTCGTAACGTAAACACGAGTGCAAAAAATGGATGAAATAAGCGAAAACGTCCAGGAATTGGAGTTGGGGGAGACGGAGGAGTCGGTAATTATCATTCGCATAATTGCAGTGTATATTGTTAGCTAAATTGTAAAATATTCCGAACTAGCAATACAAGGGAAAAATAATTTTGATAGTGAAATTTTTTAAATTTCATCAAGTTACAGTTACAGATGAAAGCTGTAATTCAATTTGAATTCTTTTTTGTCAAAAAAACTTCTAAGAATGATGGAAAAACATAATACAACAGTAGCTGAATGAATAAATTCGAATAATAGCTGAATTGCGTATGTGCGTAGTTACCCGTGCATACATACACACATTCAAATGGCAGTGCAGTATTTACATATGCAGGAGCCCTGAATATAATTTCGTGTTTCAAGTGATATATTGGGGTCGTTGACAGAAAATTTTTCGGAAAAGATTTTTTAGATTAAAAAAAATAAATTTCAGCCTAATCCTTAATTAACGGTAAAATAAAGTAATTTTTTCATAGCTTTGTTATTTTTCGATTAGTTGAATTGTGGTTTTCACAGCTGAAAATTTTTTTTCATTATCTACTTTTCACTACTGACGTATTTTAACCATTAAATCCGGTTATCATGATTTTCAGGTCAGTAATTCTTACATTTCTTTCTTTTTAAGTTGTGGGAATCGATAATGCCGAATTCCGTTCATTTTTCATCGAGTAGTATTTGATTGAAAAGTGAGATAATCTTAATTTCCAAATATAGACAGTTTAATTTTTTCATTTCTAGCGTTTTTAAAATTTTCAATTTGATCCTTTTTTTACTATAAAATAATGACTTCACAGTATTTTATTATGTAACTTTTTTTTTCAAAAAGATAAAAAAAGAGATACATTATCTTAGTAAAATTTTAATAATAAATCAAAATGAATAATTTTCGAAAAAATAGATAAAATAAAATATTTACTGTAAGATAGTTATTCCAAAGTTCTCCATGTACTTTGCAAAATTACATTGATTCATAAATTTCAAAATAAAAAGTCGTGGAGTTCAAGTAAAAAAAAATTTTTTATTTTTCTCAAATGATCTTATATATTATTACATATTTACTCCTTGCTGAAAATTTCTACTGAATTTTTCAATTGGAAAACCAACTGGAAAAATCGGATATTTTTCTAAGCGGTTGATGTAATTGGGAAATCGATTGGATTTTTACTTCTAAATCCAATTAGTTTGCTCAATTGGAAAATTTTTCCAAAATTGGATTCCCAAATGCAAAATCAATCAGATTTTCAGATGGAAAACCTATTGAATTGGTGACGTAAGTGAAAAAACATTCTAGATGGACAAACTAATGAGGTTTTAATTAGTTTTCCAATTGAATATGTCAACAGGAAAATCAATTAGGAAAACGTTGATTTCGTCAGTCGGTTATCTGATTGAAAATGTTTAGCAGAGCTGGGACTAACAACTGAGATAATTATTAAAACTAAAAAATATTTTCTTCATCAAAATTTATGATGAATAGTTGGAAAATTTTTCATTTATAAGAATTCGATGTTATCAATTAAATACGAGGAAGAAATTGATTTTTTATTTTATCTTCAGATGATTATATATTATCAAAATGGCTGAAGTTTTAGAATGTAATTGATCTTTACCATGGAATTACTGCTGACTGTATTTTGATTGATTATAATTATTCAATAGATGATGCTCGATGAAATCAAGCAAGTATATAACGGTGAAAAATCAAGCGAGCACCAGGAGTAAGTGAAGCAGTTCTAGAAACTTATTCAACAACAACGGGAACAAATGCTGCATTAGCAAGAAAATTATCAGCACCCTGGCAGTTTTCAGGTGACGTCTCGGAGACGTCGCCTATAGCAAAAAGGTGACGGTTTTGAAAAGTGTCATATGAGACACTGTGACGTTCAATGAGCAGAAGGATGCAAAATAACACTTCTTGGAAACATATTTGAGACATGTAGTATAATTATTTGTGGTAATTTCAACCGAAAATTGTTAAAAAAGCGTGTTGAAAAGTACCTATTTATTGAGTGACGGATGCACAAAAATGTGTCACGTGACATGCGTACCGCGGGAAATTTAAACTGAGAATTTTGTTTCTTGATCATGTAGAAAAATACTACATGTAGTCGGAGAAATGAGTTGTTTATCTAATTCGAATTTGTTGATTATTCAAATGTGTTCACTTAAAGTGTATTTGCATTGAAAAATTTGTTTTAATTCTATTTTTCGACATAATTCTTTCATTTAAAGGTTCTTAAATAATCTATGCGGTAATCAAAATAACGAATGACTTTCGTAGCATTCAATAAGAACTAAGAATACATAATAATGAACAATTAGACTTCATTTATGAATTATTTTTAATGCAACAGTGCCCTCCATTTAAACTGTTTTACCGACCTTGCGATCCCTTTTAAGTAAGGATATTCGAGTGCAATGCAAACCGGTGTTTTTTGCAGAATTTGCAAAATTCAATTACGTTATTGAATGTTTTTTTTTTATATTAATATCTACTTTTATTTTTACTGTAACGCAACGATTTCCGAGATCTTATGAAATTCATACTAATCTCATGACTCATCATTCAAGTTTTTTGAAATTATTCACAAAAAATTTTCATATTTTTTCGGTTAAAAAAATTCATCATGTATACAAATAAATAAAAAACACCCTTTTGCAAGCATCTGTGAAATGAATCGGGCAAAGGAAAATTGTTTTGCAACTTTTTATTACATGTATCATTTTCAACAATATTATCGTTCAACAAGATGTAATTGTTGAAATAGTTTCAATTTACAATAGTATTTATACAATAATTTACAATTTACAGTAATATTTATACAATAATTTACAATTTACAATAATATTTATACAATATGAATAATATGAATACAATGAGCAAAATGACGAAATTGGACAAAATTCAAATAACTGAGAACATCAAACATGTAAACTAGAGAAAATGGCTTAGCCATGTCGTCGGGTGATAAATGGTAAATTTCTTTGCAATATGTGATTCTTTTTTTCTTAGTAAATTTTTCAATGCACTCGTGTACATTGAAAATCTAATTATGTCGATTGAATCTTCATTGAAGAACGATGTATTCTGGTCCACGAGCAAACGATTATTTCCACTGCTGAAAAAACATTTCTTTCTGCCACAC
This sequence comes from Platygaster robiniae, assembly GCA_028476575.1. Classification (NCBI taxonomy): domain Eukaryota; kingdom Metazoa; phylum Arthropoda; class Insecta; order Hymenoptera; family Platygastridae; genus Platygaster; species Platygaster robiniae. The sequence goes on along the minus strand of CM052022.1, from coordinate 25,297,812 downwards.
TCCTTGCGAGGCTCATGGAGTTGTGCATCACTGAAAATTGTAGGAAAATTGTGAATATACTTATGGAATATTTTGGTTTCCTCGTCTTAAAAAATTTTATTACAAATATTTTTTAATCATTCATTGTTATGTTCTTTTATCATTAACTGCTTTTAATACAAAAGTTCCAAAACTTTTAGTGTTTTTCGGAATGTTTCTTAAAGATGAAAAGCATTTCAAAAGGGAAGTTATAAATTTTCTCCCATTTTCAGATTGTTTTTTTCTAATGATATTCAGAGATGACATACAACAATAGAGGTAACATTGCAATCAAGAACCAACTAACCAAGATAGGGAAATGTTTAGAAGTACTTCTTTACAGTGTCATGATTTTCGCTTCTTTTTCCAAAGTAATGATGAATTCAGCGAGTTTGCCACGATATACGTCTATGATTTCAGCCAGTCCAATGTACGAAAACCATGTACGCAATTTCTGACCGCAGACTTCCTTATTATCGATGATCTATACAAAACAGAATTTTTCAAATTAAATGAAAGTGTATCAAAGGGCTTTTCCACGCATTCTAATTAAAGTGGGTCGATTGCAAAATTAATTGATTTTCAGAAATCTTAGATTTCTATCTGGCTAAATCTAATTGAATAATGAAAAACGTACTCATGATGTTTGGTTTTTCGAAGTGTAAAACGTAAAGTGTAGTATTATAAAAACATATGTGTAGCATCGATATATTATTCAAAGTTAAGTTCTTATTTTAAAAAAGTAAATATGCACTCACCGATACGAAAGCTTTCAAAAATTCGCTGAAGTACAATTTGGCAGAAGCAACAGCACGTCGGATGATTTTTTTTAGGTAGTCTTCGATGCTGTAGAAGACGTATTTGATAATTTTCCAAATTTGCATAGAGGTATTGATGATAGCGTCTTTTATCCCTCTCAAAGAGAATGAATCTTTCAAGTCCAGGGCAGTGTCTGTTTTGGCAGATGCGATTCGTGTCATCTGAGCAAAATACGTAATAATAGTTTTTCAATCTCATCTTGAAATGAAAAAAACGAAATTTCTACTGTTCTATGTGTTTTATTCAAATGAAAAAAAGAGATACGAAACTCTTATAAATAAAGGCTGATCCTATTTCAAGGGAATAGCGTAAATAAATCGTTTTTGAATTTTTTGGTTCATTATTTAAGTTTAGTAAGCTGATATTTGTGGGATAAATTACTCACTTGTTGGTGGAGCTCAAGAGCTGTCACAACGTAAGGCATGACTTTTTTCAGAACATTAGTGGTATCTTCTCCAGTTTTTTCAGGTTGAGAGGTCGTCGAGGAAATTCCAAAAACACCATTAACTGTAATCTGTGGAAAATTTCAAAAAAGCATGAATATACTTTTGATTACCTTCTGAAGAGTGATTCAATCAATTCAAGATAGTTTAATAAATCTGATTATTCTATTTCATTTAAAAATAAATCTCTTCATTTAATCACCAGATAATAGCTTAAAGTTATGGATGATTCAACGAAATAAATGTACCTAATTTACCATTCGTTTTTTTTTTTTTTTTTTTTTTGGACATACAACTTGTGAAGAGTGGCAAAAGACCTTTCAGCTCAGAAAAATTATGGAGGAAATTTCAATGAATGTTTGTTTGTGGTTTCTATCAACATTTGTGTCCAGAGTGCGTTTATTGGTTTAATTTGAAACTCGAATATTTAATTGATTTCGAGTTTTGTGAAAAATGACAGAGGGAAAATCGTCTTCGAATTTCATGAGGAATCAATGGTTTTCAGATAATACAGTGACTTCGGGACACCCTGTATAAAAAAATTACAGAAATTCAGATCAATACTACATAGCTGTCAGTATATTACATTCATCGTCATCGTTCGTCAAAGATCAGTTATATAAATGACCAGGAACCATTCTATTGCGTCAAAAAAGTGACGAGTTGGTCGATTTGCTTGCGTTATACGAAATTATCGCAATAAAGCCAAGAAATGACTCTTTCTTATCACACGTTTTGTCACATTATTACAATCTTCGTATTACACTTGCTAGAATTTTCGAGTGATAATGACAATTGTTATGGAATTTCCTGAAGTTGGGAGAATATGATATGTTCAGCAGTTTTCTTTAAACAATTTTTTTCTGGACATTTCATTCCTACATCTTTTTCTGCAAAACATTTTTTTTCGAAAATTTTTATTTCTGAAAATTGTTTCAATATTGTTTGTTTCTCACCTATTTTTTTCGATATTTTGTTTTGAACGTTTTTTTTGCAACGTTTAAAAGAAATTTTTTTCGCAAACTTCATTTCCAGGAGTTTTATTTGTTTAAGAACAAAAAAATTTTAAGAACAAAAAGAATATAAAAGATGAAAATTTAAAAAAAAATTTTATTTTAGTTTTGAAAAAATATAAAAAATTTTTTTTGTTTTGAAAAAATATAAAAAATGAAAGTTTCAAACAAAAAAAAAATTTTTTTTTTTGAGTTTTGGAAGAATATAAAAAATTAAAATTTCAAAAAACATTTAAAAAAAAATTTTTTTTGAGTTTTAAATAAATATTGAGAATGAAAGTTTCAAATAAAAAAAAAATTTTTTTTTGAGTTTAGGAAGAATATAAAAAATGAAAATTTTAAAACAAATTTTTCAAAAAAAATTTTTTGTTGAGTCCTGAAAAAATATAAGAAACACAAGTTTCAATTTAAAAAAAATTTTTTTTCCGAGTTTTGGAAGAATATGAAAAATAAAAATTTCAGAAAAAATGGATTTGTAGTACATGTCAGCTTTGTCTCCGTTTTGAAACCGAAATGTCTCCATCCGGAGAAGACACCGCCTTGCTCGGGGTGCATTGTACCAAAGTTTTTTTATCACATTTCGGTTGTTTAAAAAAGTTCACCACGATTTGCAAATTACATCAAATTTCATGTTACCTTCATCCACGCTTTTATATTGTCATTGAAGGTCGAGTACGTCTAATGCTCGAACTTAGGTTGTGGTTTGTCCGGTAGACCGAAGCATGTTCTCGTCAAATGTGTTCCAAGTATCCGTGAAACATGGGAATCGCAATATCCTTTATCAAAAAAAGTAGAATAATTATGAATGAAAACAATTTAATTGTTGCATTTCATCAAAAACGATCGCGCTTTCTACACTTATGAGATTACGTCGTTCTGCAGCAAATTTCACATTAAACCGAAGAATAGCGTTTTCAAAATGAAGAGAATGAATAGGAGGATCCTCTGAAACCTGAATTTTCCTAATAACTGAATTTCCGTGAAAAACCACTTCTCCTTTCCTTGAAAGGCTGAAGGGAACAAAAAGATGCTAGTAATTATGCTCTACGTGTTCAACTCAAGTTATAAAAAAAGATTTTCCGGACGGTGGGTCAATGTCAGGACAGCTAATAAATTATATAAATACCTTGCATTGCACAATAGATGCGTGCTGATCAGCTGAACGTTCCTCCATTTTAGATTTGATTCCATTCCTTTGTTCTCCAACCGATTAGATTCTATCACTCTTGGAGTCCATGACCTTTTTTCGTAGTCTCGGCTGATTTCCGTTAGTTCATTTGTGTTTGTCTTCACTTGGGCTTGTCTTCAGCATTTTGAACCGCTCTTTGACATCACAAAACGTTGCCTGCTTTTTTACATTTCATTATAAGCTGATATTTTATAAAATTCACTGCATCATTGGAAAACTGTATCTAATCTTAACAACAAACTTGTAAGAAATTTTGAAAATTTTCAAAACCTTTCCAAAAAGTTCAGAACTTAACTTCGTTTCGAGTTATACTTGCCACAGTTAAATTTTAACATTAGCAAGTAAATAAAATTCCACATAAGTTCCATCGTACTAAGAAGGTATAAATAAAGGATGTTACAATTTACAGGGATATGGTGAAATTTAATCATACTTGTTTTTTCCAAAAAATTGTCCAAAATCATTTTAAATTTATGCACATCGTTATAATTTCTTTCATCTACTGCAACGAAACATTCTTTGACATATTAACCATTATTGGAAATAAATTGTTTTCAGAAAATCTTGCACAAGTATAACATTGTGGAATTTGAAACTTTGAAAAATTATGTCACACTATGTTCTTTTATTGTATTTCGTTATTATAAAATTTCGTGCAGCTTAAGAACTTACTGTTGACGTTACCGACAGTTCGTCCAGAGTGTTTTCTGAATCTAATCGGTTTCCCATCTGTTCGCAACCGGCATGGCATGAAGAAAACCCTTGTCATCTGTGATCACGATTCCGGGCTCCATCAGATCAGTACTGCGCCAAAAACTGTAATTTCGAGTTACTTCTACTCTCCTTATGTAACTTGTACCGTAACAAAAAGCACGGTTGGCAAAGTTTTGTACGAAGACCCCAGTGACTGTCTCCCCACGATATTCAAACCAGCTGATGGCCTTGATCACTCCAAATGACCCAGTAATGTATTGCACGTAACAGTTTCGAAATTTTCGCTCATCATGTGCCTTGAACCGCTCGTACTTGATACCATTTATAACTGCTTTTCGGCAAAATGCGATGTTGTTGCATTCCGCTGGCAAGATGTTGACTGCCTCAAGTGCGGCAATTTCGTATTCCATGAACGGTCGCTGTGGCAGCTGGGGACTTAAAATTCGAAAAACCTTTTCTTCAATAACTCTCCCCATCCGCAGTTTGCTGGACTGCAGCATTTCTTGGATAAATTCTCTTGCTATTGCATGGAAACTTTCATCGTTCATGATACTTTCTACATATTTGGCAAGGGTGAATCGGTGAGCTACTTGCATTGCACGTCCATGTGGACTCGTGATTTCTCCCACAATTCTATGGTTCCACGACTCATAAGGTCCTGCTGAATGAACCCACAGAGGTCCCCAATTTCTAACAGTCCGGGGAGGTGGGTCAGCAAGTGGACGTTGAAAGTCATGTTTTCCAGAGTGAATAATGTTTGATAATCATCGACGAATTGCTGGAGAAGACCTTCTGCTCTATCAATTGCGTCCAGTAATATCGACGATTTGTTCAAGATCATGATGGCCTCAGCTAATAACGAGAAATGATCGGCGTATGCCCGGGAAACCAGGCGTCTACCTTGATCGTCCGTGATATGGAGGCAAACAAGAGAGAAATATAGCAACCAATTCCTAAATTCAAATGCTTTCCACATTTTCATGACTTCCAGGTGCCTTGGAGTACGCGAAACTCGACTGGGCATATGTATGTGATCCAACAATTGGTTTATTCGCCGTTTTACTCCCGGTGTCCCAAAATACCAATCGGCGTCGGCTGCTCCAAACATCAATAGGCTCAAGCGACGCTTCACAACTCCTAAGAAAACAGCGTGAAGAGATTCGACGACCGGGCCATCCGCAAGATCAAATTCATGCAGGAGCTCAAGAGGAGAATGCCCTTTCACTCCTCGAACAGGTCTAGGCACTCCATCGTTGGCAATTGTTCGGTGATGAGCCTCATCCATGTCTCTCCGAATACCATTGTCTGTTCTCAACTCATATTGTTGTCGTGGGTAGACGCGGCGATGGTTAAGCGACTGCCCTGGAGCCAAGCAAAAGGTGCATCCAAACTTGCCATTGTATTGCTTCATATTCGTAAGTTGCGGTCGTGCCACGGAATCCGCAATCAACATGATTGCAACGAATCTTCTCGTCCATTCTTGCTCTTCGCCTTCGTTTCTCCATGTTATACCGGAAATGTACAAGTCTGCCAACTCGTCTGCAACCGGTTCCAGTATGCCGTTGGTAGGAGGATGTTTGTCGGCGACCCAAATTCCAGCCAACATAGTAAATTTAATGCGAGAATGTGGCGGCAGTTCATTAAGTTGTATAAGTACGGCATACCCAGAGGCTTTGGAAGATTTGCTCACGGAAACTCCATCAGCCCAAATAGACAAAGAATAGTTATTAGGGTTTGTTAAAAAACCACCGGGACGTAACAATCGTTTGTATATTTCACCATCGAAGATGTCTTCTAGGGCATCTGGGTGTTTCTTCACTCGAGTTGTTCTATAGTTGAGCATTTCTTCGATGTTTGGAAGTCGAAAAATTTCTCTCAATTGCGTAGCGATACTCACTTGAATGAAAACAATGGCGTTTTTATTATCGATGCCAGCTGTGCACGCACCGCATGCACAATCTTGTTCTGGAATTTGAAGTCTCGGAGACCGTCCAACATAAGTTCCACAGATATGACAGTAAAGGTGACGGATGAATTCTTCTTCGCTTCTGCTCAGTATTTCCCACATACGTTGTTTGCTTTTTGGCAAATCGCTCGTAAGGTAGGTACTGTTGTGCAGCTTGCAGTTATCTAGCAACTGTTCATAAGACATATCCCACTTTACCGCTAAAGCCATTATCATGGCGAAAACATCCCTTGTCGTCACGCCTTCTCTAATCAAAGGAACCAAACCAATAGCGTTCGTCACGTTGAAGAACCTCGGCTCAGGTTCAGGTTCAGGTTCGGAATCGTCATCTTCACTCGTATCGTCATCAACAGATCCGTCATCTTCTTCTCCATGCTCGATATCCAGTTCATCATCTTCTGCTTCAGAGTAATCGGCATCTTCTGGAAGTTCTCCGGGTTCAATATTCAAGTTCTGTTCATCCTCTTGAGCCCCGCCGTTTCAATTTTCGTCCTCACGCTGGTCGACTACTGGATTTAAATGAACATCTTCTTCATTTTCATCTCTTCGCATCAAGTCGATGGCAACTCCAGGAGGAACAGCGGCTAAGTATCTTTCCAAGTCTCTTTCACGCCTTCGTAAATCGGCTGGATCCATTTCAACATGTGCCAGTATCGGAATGCAACCTGTTAAAATAACAAAAGCAATTGGCCCTTTCCATTTCAAATCGACCAGTCCATTCGGGACCTAATTTTAGATTCCAGCGAAACTTTATTATGTTATTTTTTGATCCATTTAATGAGGCCCGAGTTACATCTTTATGCCAAAAATAATTTTTTTGCGATTTTATAGTCATTTTTATTTTGGAAGTAAATATCTATATTTTTCGCCTAGAGCAATCACTTTTTTTTTAATGCCTATAAGATAGAAAAAATGAAAATAATTTTTCTAAAAAAAAAAAATTTTTGGGAAAAAAAATTTCTTTTCAGAGTAACTTGGCCGACCTATAGGCCGAGAAGGTATTGGGATGTCCAAAGGCTACTTTGCAAAGTGTCTCCGAGTGTATAATAGTGTTTTCAAAAGGAAATGTAGGAAAAAAAATTTTTTTTTGCAGTTTTGGGAAAATATGAAAAATGAAAATAATGTAAAAAAAAAAAATTTTCCTGAAAAAAAATTTTTTTCAAGTTTTTAAACAACATAAAAATAAAGAAAATAAAAAAAAAAAATTTTCTAAAAAAAAAATTTTTTCCAAGTTTTGGGAAAAAATAAAAAATTGAAAAAAAAATAATTTTTTTCAAGTTTTGGAAAAATATAAAAAATGAAAAAAATTTTTCTAAAAAAAAAAATTTTTGGAAAAAAAAATTTCGTTTCAGAGTAACTTAGCCGACCTATAGACCGAGAAGGTATTTGGATATCCAAAGGCTACTTTGCAAAGGGTCTCCGAGTGTAGTATAGTGTGTTTTCAAGCGGAAAAATAGGATCAAAAAAATGATGATGCGCATCATCATTTATTTATGAAAAATGCTATTTTAAAGTGGTTCTTTGCCGAAATCTCTTAGCTGATCGGCAAAAAATAATAAACAAATGCAAATTTAATGTATAATATATATCTATAACAGAAAAAAACGAGAAAAACATCTACCACCAGTTATACACCACTTGTACACCAGAAGTGGTGGTGAACTGGTGGTAAATTGATCGCCAGGGTAGTTGAACTTAGGCCAAAAGGTTATTTGCACCATGCGCTGATTCAGTATACTTACAGAAAAACAACTTTTCATGTCTCAGGCGCTAAAATCGTATTTTTTGCACGTAGCTGTAACGAAAAATCACGATTTCAGAGCCTTCAACATGAAAAATTATATTCGCACCTGTGAGCACTCGTCGATTTAGGCTCGGGCGATTTTACGGCTCGGCTTCGCCTAGCCTTAAAAACCTCGTCTTCGCCAAAATCGACTTCTTGCTCACAGGCACGAAAATAGCTATTTTTTGTGCATGTTTCACATGGGAAATCTTTTTTCCGCGATTGACAATCTTTTGTAACCATTTGAAAGCATTTTTGAACGTGCAAATGGTTTTCTTTAATCGTGTAAAACTGACATTCATAAATTTTTCAACGACATTATTCATAAACCAAATGGTGGGTAAACGAAAATATTTTGAAGAAATCATGGGTATACGACAGACCATCGTTCGCGATATTAATTGGAAGGAAAAAAGTAAAATGTGATATAGGTGTAAACCCGGCACCCAGAAAATCGTTTGCAAAAAATGAACAAAAAAAATTGGCAAAGGAGAATATTTGTAGGCAATCATGGGCATTCGAAAGACAATTAATTAACATTGAAGAATCGTAATTTTTTTAATTTGTTCACAAAAAATGCATGATATATCGAGTTTCTATATTCTGCTACCAATGAATAATTTGCTTTAACACAAACTACGACTAATCAAACGACGAAAACCTTCAGTATAATAGGTAATGTAGAAATGGGTCATTATTTATTTGAAAAAAACGATTGACCTTCTTCCCTATTCGGCATACACTTATTCATGACTACACATAATCATATTCATCATGATTGTTTATAGCCTACAATGTAAAATATAATGTACAATTTTTGAAAGTATTGCATTCTAGATTTTCGAATCCTACCAATTTTAGTTGTTGCAAAATTTGAACCACAACCATAAATTTAGCGTCAGAAACATTTAAAAATTGAACATTTCCAACCGATAAAGTTTCCTGAGCTCCTTCATGTTTACCAGTCATACAATTTTTTACTTTTCATAAATAATACTGATTTAAATTTTGAATTAGTGAATAATCAAATTGTAAATCAAGATGTAAATAACTCCAATCATTAGTTTATTTCGTATTTATATCATGTTCCTGTTTGTCACGAAATGGATGGTGCTGTAGTTGTGTTAGGATAGTTTTGGTTGTGGTTACGGTCGACCAGAATTAAACGAAAGTATGTCATTAAATGAAGGGTCTTTGGGGGATGGGGTCTTCACAAAAAGTCACGAAATGGGGCGGGGTAGGTTGAATTTTTTTTCAGTATCCACTTATTTTGACCAATGAAAAGCAATCGCTAACTATTATCTGGGCAACGATTTTCGCTAAAAGTGCGACTTCAATACGACTGTTGAATGATAGAAAGTGTCTATCAGATTGAAAGGTAAATCTCCAATAACTACTGAATGACCATTGTTTTCCAGTTCATCAAATTACGAGATGTATTTCAGTATTTTTAGTTCGTACATTTTTTAAATTTTGTTTAAGCACGATTTGCTTAAAGTAAAGATAGATCTGATGGACCTTCTTCTACATCGTCGTTTTCTGAATTTATCTCGTTCACCTGCTCTTCCTGAACAGTGATATCATTTTTTGTGGAGGATTTTGAAGCCCGGTTAGCGTTCATTTTATTCCTGTATCTTCTTGCGCCTAGACTTATTTTCTCTCTGAATAACGCTAGATTTCTTCTGCTTGGTGACATTTCTTTCGATGCTGCGTTATTCATCCGTTTTTTAGCAAGAACTGTGTCGTTGTACAATGCTGCCGACAAAAATAAGTTATAAGCACTTCTACGCTGATACTGAAATAGGATATTATACTGATGGCAGGCAAATGTATAATATTAATAGTATAGCCTAGGCGTAGCCGTGGAAAAAAATGGATCTCACTCCTGTAAATTTAGCTTTGCCCCTAAAGCAAATACTTTCACACAAAAATTGATAACAGGGCCAGCTTAACTGTCGGCGTCTGTTCAAATTACGGCTGATTGTCAATAATAGCAACACCTTTTCAATTTCTGCGTGAAATTATTCGTTTGAAATTATCGAACATATCACAAACGCGTTTCCATTTGGCCCCATTGGTGCTGAACTATTAGGCACTTTCTCTTTAATAATATTCGTTACTGCTACGCCAATGACATACTATTACAAATATTGATTTTCAAATAATTTGAATTATTCACAACGTATTAACCAATGATATTTTCGACGTCATCGTTTGTTGCGAGGATACATTTTTTTGGTTGGACAGTTGGGGCCACAAAATATACGTAATATAAATTGTATATTCCTTCGTTGTTCATCCCCCAATATCCCTTGGCAAGACTGCTTACGACCTCATTCATCGATAATTTCCTCGTTATTACCTTCGAGGCCATTCGAGCTTCGACCGGCACATTGCTGTTCATCGTGATAGACTACAACAAGAGATGGGCGTAATCAATTACTTTTTGTAATTCGCTACTTTTTTATTACAAAGTACAAGTAGCGTTGCGAAAAGGCGCTACTTCGCTACATTTATTCGCGTAATCGTGAACTGACGCGCTACTCCGCTTCTTTTATTCAGCCATCCTTAAAAAGCGCGCTACTTCGCTACTTGTATTCGAGCAATCGTAAAATAGCCTGCTACCGTTACAAGTAGCGATGTGAGAACGCGCTACTTCGCTATTTTCATTCGAGTAATCATGAAAAGGCGCGCTACTCCGCTACTTTCATTCGAGTAATCATGAAAAGGCGCGCTACTCCGCTACTTTTATTCGAGCAATTCTCAACTAGCGCGCTACTTCGTTACATTTGTTCGAGTAATCGTGGAAGTAGCGAGAAGTTGTTATTTCGCTACACACATTCTAGCATGGAATCGTGCGCAATTATGTAATCTAGCCAACTTTAAGTGACACCTTACTGTGTTACATTTATTTTAGTAATTGTAAAAGAGTACGTCACTATTTCAAGTAACGAAGTAAGAATTTCGTTTTTTTTTCAAGAATTTCATCAGGTCAGTTTGTCAGAATTATTACCTAACTTTTAATAAGGTTTTTCGAAAATTTGCATATTATAATATTTGTCCTTGATTTTTATGTTTATCAAAGTTCTTACTCGCATGTGGTAATTTCTCCCGGAAAAAAATTTACTTGTATATTTTGAAAAAAAATTTACTTGTATATTTTGAAAGAAATTTACTTGTATGTTTTTTTTGTGAATGAAAAGTTTCGTTACAAGTTTTACATAATTCGAAAACTCGATTATGACTTAGGAATTACAAATCTTTATACAATTTTTCAAAAGTGCTGAGAATTTCTAAGGCTTATTTGAGTTTTTTATAAATTAATAAACATGTTTCGTGTTCGTGGATATCATTATTGGTTGAAAATTGTTAAGAACTGCATTTTCGACAATTAATCAATAAATTTATACAAAGTTTAGAGGTTTTGAAAAACTGGCTCATGCTGAAATTGTTAGAATATTTTTGAAGTGCTTACATATCTAAGAACTAAATTAGGAATTTCCTGGAATTGAACAATTTTTCGGATTTTTCCGAAGCATTTGTTCTGAAAATGCACTTTATTTTTAGGCTTTTCCAACTCACAATCGTGAAACGCAAACTTTATTTTCATTACAAAATTATAGGCTTGATATGGAGGAAGCAAATCGAATTTCTCCAAACGTCAGGCAAGTATAAGCTGATGTAAAAAAAATAAAGTAAAGTTAGTAAGAACTTTATAAATACCTCAGGATCACAAAATAAAAAAAAGTGCCAGAAAAAAATACCACATGCGAGTAAGAATTTTTATAAACATAAAAATTAAGAACAAATATTATCATATGCAAATCTTCGAAAAACCTTATTAAAAGTTAGGTAATAATTCTGACAAACTGACCTCACGAAATTGTTGAAAAAAAAACGAAATTCTTACTTCGTTACTTAAAATAGTAACGTACTCTTTTACAATTTCTAAAATAAATGTAACACAGTAAGGTGCCACTTAAAGTTGGCTAGATTACATGATTGCGCACGATTCTATGCTAGAATGATTGTAGCGAAATAACGACCAAGAGTCGTCATGTTTGTGTGAACACGAAAAAATTTTTAAATGTACGTTAAAACTCGGAAAGGCATAACATCTCAATATATGTTAATTTTGAACATTGTTGTACCATTTACACTTCAAAATTTGAAAATCAGTCATGTCTTACTTAAGAATTGAAGTTGCTATGAGAAAGTTGAAGTTCAGAGATTACAAACATTCTGTTGAAACGATAAAATCTTCATTACAAAAGTTTAGAATCAAGCCGCAATTTCGGTTTTTTTTTTAAATACTTTAGTCTGAAAATTAAATAATTGTGATTTAAACTGTTAAGTTGATTATAGAAAATGAAATTTTAACAACCGGAGTTTTTATTTGATATTTCGAATTTACAAATTCAAGATTTTAAGTTAAAACAGATTGAAAGAGTGAAATTCTTGTTTGGAATAGTACACAGACGTTTGATCATAAATCATGTTTATGAAATTGTATGACCATTTTCTTACGCATTGCATTACAGGTTACTCTATAATATTCGAACCTACTTTGCTAGAACGTCCAGGTATATCCACTACTTTGAAGGCTGAGCTTGATGATTTATTCGTTTCATCTTTTACCGCAGAAATAATTTTTTCTACGGCGCTGGAAACCACTTTTTCGATTTTCTGATCAATTCTCGCCATTAGTCTTTCTTCCATGTCAGAAAAGAAATGGGAAGAATAAGTGCCAGTAGAGCCAGTGAGCCCTTCCAAACAGTCTACTTGCACTCCTACATCAGCAGTTGTGCAAGTAGACAATGTTCGAGTTGGAAATGGACTATCCGGTTCTAACTGGGTATTACCAGTTTGACCTGATAATACCCTGGTAATACCATCCGACTCCAACGCACTGGCGGGCGAGTGAAAATTTGTAGCTTCTGCTTCAAATGGAGCATCTAACTCCAACTCGAAACTCACGGGTGACTGAATCTTTTCCGTACCAACGTTTTTTCGTTGTATATTCTGTAAAAAAAATGAAGTTACCTCGCTTTTATGCTCTTAAGTAATATGCAGCACTCCCAAGAATCGTCGAAGGTGCACGGGGCGCGCACGCGAAGACCAGCTTCTTCCCCCCCAGTACGGAAATACCAACGCAGAAATTGCCAATACTTGTGGAAATTTGATCTTTACCTAACTTTTTCTAATTCTGCCTTAACTTGCCCTGCTGTGCCCATTTTTGCCTAACTTTTCCTTACTATTTCTAACTTACCCTTATCTTTCCCTAACTTTTTCAAACTTTATATAACTTATCTTCATTTTCCGAAATTTTGCCATCACCCGAGCGTGTGGAAATTAGGGGTCGCACATAAATTACGTAACGCAAATTTCCACTAATTTTGCCACCTCCCCCCCTCCGTGACGCTTTTTCTTATACTTTCAACATTGATCGTGACGCTTAGGCTACCCCCCCCCCCTAAAAGCTTTACGTAATTTATGGACGACCCCTTAGGTAATAATAAGCTTCTGGTAAGAGATATTTTTGGTACCCATATCAGACTACATTGCTACAAATATATTAAATAACAAACTATTCTCACCTGCTTGGAAAGTTTTTCGGCTAAACTTATCGAATTCCTCACACCTCCCTTCAATATTGCTACTTTCCGCGCTTTCTCCTATTCACAAAATGAAAAAAACAAAAATTTGCATACTTAGTCACTAAAACCTTACACGATTATTTTGGCTAATTGCAGAGGTTAGTCGAATATCTTTTGTTTGGCTTACTGTTTTCTGTAATTTCATTGACAACGGCACAGATTATTTCAAATTTATTAAATGTATGCAAAAATTCTAACACTTTTGTGACTATCATACACTACACAGTTCAAAAAAATTGGACTTTTTGATTTTTTCTGGCGGAATTTTTGCAAAAACTGATTCCTTACGTCATCAATAAATGATACCCAAAAGAGTTTTGTTTGCCGACATCGTTTTTTAAAGTTATTAACAATAATAAGAAAAAAACGTAAAATTCGGATGTATATGTCCGATTCGAGAAATAAAAAAAAACTATTTTCTCGTCTTGATGTGAAGAGTCGATTCCCCCACTTTTTTTCGCGAAAAAATTATTATTGTAGCAAGTTTATTTTGCTGAGATAAAGGCCATTGTTTTCCTGGAAAGGTCTGTTTATCTTTTTATCATCAGTTGTTCTTCTCGATACCGACTTAAATGCCGATCTCGTTTGGCTCAGCAAGTGAACGGTCGAATTCGACACTGACCCGGAAAGATAAATATACATTTCCAAGAAAAAAACGGCCTTTATCCTAGCAAAATTAAATTGCTGAAATAATGATTTTTTTGCCAAAAAAAAAAGGGGCAAAAACCCTTTTCAATGAGAGCAAAAAAACCATTTTCTTGTTCTCATCGAGAGCAAGAAAATGCTTTTTTTTTGTTTTAATTTGACATATGCGTCCGATTTTGACATTTTTTCTTATTATTGTTACAAACTTAAAAAAACGATGTCGACAAACAATATCCTTTCGAGAATTGTTTATTGATGACCTAAGGCGTCAGTTTTTGAAGAAATGTCGCCAGAAAATTTTTCGTGTTGAATTGTGCTATTGATTTTTATTTCGAGAGTTCAGATGTCGTGCATTTTCCGGGATACAAGTATAATTCTTAAGCGATAATTTACAATTTTCATCATTTGGTCATCCTTATCAAGGGCAATTCTTAGAGGCCAGAATTTAGCGATTTCTCAAAAAATATAGGAGCAATCAAAAATTACCTGGATTTTGTATCAGGTGTACAAATTGAAAACCGCCGTTTTTTTTCAGAATTTGAGGTTTTATTGGGGGAAAATACTTATAGTTTCACTCTTGAAAATATTGTCTATTGCTTGATACAACTTTTTCCCATCTTTCTGGCAACATATGAATTCCGCGTCGAAAAAATTGCTCGTTTTTTGATGCGATCCATGTATCTACCCAATTTTTTATCTCTTCGACAGAACGGAAGTGTTGGTCAGCCAGGCCATTAGTCATTGATCGGAATAGATGATAATCAGAAGGAGCGATGTCAGGTGAATACGGCGGGTGAGGTTGGATGTCCCATTTCAGTGTTTCCAGATATGTTTTGACGACTTTAGAAACATGTGGCCGAGCGTTGCCATGCAGAAGAATCACCTTGTCATGCCTGTCTTTATATTGTGGCCGTTTTTCCTTCAACGCTTTGCTCAAACGCATCAGTTGAGTTCGGTAGAGGGCTCCTGTGATGGTTTCACCGGGTCCTAACAATTCGCAATACACTACGCCGAGCTGGTCCCACCAAATACACAACATGACCTTGGAGCCATGGATGTTCGGCTTGGCTATCGATGTTGATGCATGGCCAGGGGGCCCCCATGATTTTCTTCGCTTTGGATTGTCGTAATGTATCCACTTTTCATCACCAGTGACGATACGATGCAAAAAACTTTTTTCTTTTTTGCCGTTGAAGGAGCTGTTCGCAAATTAAAAAGCGCCGTTCGACGTCTCGTGGCTTCAATTCATGTGGCACCCAGTGTCCTGTCTTTTGAATCATTCCCAAGCATTTCAAGCGATGGGAAATGGCTTGCTGAGTCACGCCTAGAGAATTTGCCAATTCTCGTTGCGTTTGACAAGAATCTTCTTCCAATAAAGCCTCCAATTCTGTGTCTTCAAATTTCTTCACAGCTCCAGGGCGCTCCTTGTCTTCTACGTCGAAATCGCCATTTTTGTAGCGTTGAAACCACTCGCGACACGTTCTTCCACTTATACAATCTTCACCATAAGTTTCTACAATCATTCGATGCGCGTCGGCTGCAGATTTTTTTGAATTAAAGATGAAAAGCAAAACCTCCCGGAAATGACGCTTATTCGGCTTGAATTCCGAAATTTTCACAGAACGAAACAAGGAAGGATAATTAATACTTGACTGATGTGGTGATTTGTAGTTGTTGACTAATGCCTTAGCTGACAATTCAAGTTTTCTGACATGATTTTTTAACCGACTGTCAATGCTGGCACCATTGAAAGAAAAACGGCGGTTTTCAATTTGTACACCTGATAGTTTATAATTTTTTAAGGTTGTTTAAAAACTCCATATAACTTGAAAGTTTATATAAATTCCTGAATTCCATAGCATTTTTTACTCCTGCGTAAATGCTCAATTTGATGAAATGCCCGAATTTCATGAATTTCGAAGTGCAAGGGATCAATTATTACTGTATCAATCACTTTTTTGACTATTGGCATAAAACAGCACACAATGAAATAGTGTACAATCTTTATGCTAACTGGAAAAGTTAATACTTTGCCAATGTTATTAAGGAATAAAAATTTTCTGCAAAAACGAACATCTTTAAATATTTTAAAGTTTGTGTCTTCGGTATACAAGCAAACTTTTCTTGGTAAACCGAAGTCAAAAACTTTGAAATTGTTAAAGATTTTCGTTTTTGTCAGGAAATTTCAATTCTCAAATTAAATTCACGAAGTATCAACTGTTCCCATGTAAATATTGGTCGACTTAAAGAAGCAGTTTGGCAAGACCTTAACAAAACCAAACATAAAAAACCATGTAATGGAATAGTTATAAAAGTTATATTACCTTTCGGAAGTATTTCAATATTATCAATTTCAAAAGCCAACAAATTTTTGAACTTTACGGAGGGCAGTAATATGTTTAAAATCTACCGACTTAAAAAGAGTATTTAAATGGAAAAAGTTGATACTTTGTGAACGCAATTTAAGATTGTAAGTTTACTGAAAATACAGAAATCTTTAACTTATTCAAAGTTTGTTACTTTGGTTTGCAAACAAACTTTTCTTCGCTAACCGAATTAAAAAGCTTTGAAGTAGTGGAAGATTTTCGTTTTTTCAGATAACTTTATTACCTTAATCAAATCAACAAAGTATTAACTTTTACCGTTTACATGCAAATTCTTTATGATTTAAATGTATGCTGTTTAATGCCGATAGTCAAAAAACTAATTTATGAAGAAGTAATTGTTCTCTAGGTCTTTGCAATTCAAAAAAATTGGGAATTGAATCGAATTTTGAAGTTTCACCGAATAAAAAAATTCTACAGGATTCTAAAATAAGTATAAATTTTCAAGTTGTATGAAATTTCAAAAATCGTACAAAATTATCGATTTCAAAATGCAAAAAATTTTGAAACTTCATGGAAGACGGAAATATTGTTAAATTGTACAGAATTATCGAGAACAAAGGAATGAGTTTTCTGTTCGTTTCGGTACCTTGCAAATCAAATTAGAAACTTTGAAGTAGTTGAAGAATTTCATTTTTGTCAGGAAACTTCCATTCTTAAATTAAGTTCACGAAGTATCAACTTTTCCCAAGTAGATATTAGTGAAAGTAATGGAGGACTTAGGGAAAACCTTAACGAAACGGAACATAGAAAACTTTACAGGGTGTCCCGAAGTCCACGCGACAGAAAAAAACCATGTATTCTTGATGAAATTCTAAGACTTTTTTCCCTTTGTCATTTTTTAAAAAAAATCAAAATTAAAAAAGTTATGAAGTCCAAAAATTTGAACACTGAATTCCATTTCTTGACCAATAGGGGTCGAATTCACAGACGAAACTTTCTCTGATTTTTTCTCATAGTGTTCTGAGTAAAAAAGTCCTTTGCCACTTTTCCCAAAACTCAAAATCAAAAAAGTTATAAGGGTCACAAGTTTTAACCAATCAGATTTGTTAGATTTCGCGTTGGGATAACTTTTTTGATTTGGAGTTTTGGGAAAAGTGGTAAGGGACTTTTTTACTGAGAATAATATAAAAAAATTCAGAGAAAGTTCAGTTTGTGAATTCGACCCCCACTTGTCAAATAAGGGCATTTATTGTTCAAATTTTCGTCTTAAATAACTTGTTTAATTTTGAGTTTTTTGAAAAATGGCAAAGGGAAAAAAATCTTAGAATTTTATGTGGAATTCATGGTTTTTTTCTGTCGCGCGGACTTTGGGACACCGTGTATAATTGAATAGTATTACATTTTTTGGTTACATGAGGTTTCAAAAATATTTCGCAATTATCAATTTCAACAGCCAATGAATTTCGAGACTTTATGGAGAACAGCAATATGTCTAAACTCTACCAACTGTAGAGAGTATTGTAATGGAACAAGTTAATACATTGTGACAGCAATTTAAAAATGTAAATTTACCGAAAATACAAAAATCTGTACCCAATTCAAAGTTTTTGAGTCCGGTAAACAAACAAACTTTTCTTCCGAAACCGTAGTCGAAACTTTTAAAATAGTTCAAGATTTTAGTTTCAGCAAGATGAAACTTTCATTACTAATTTGAGTTTACAAAGTATCATTGTTTCCCGTTTTTATAAAGATTCGTGAAAATAACATGTTATGCAGTTTTATTCCGATGGTCCGAAATTAATATTGAATGTATTAATTGTTCTCTAGCCTATTTAAAGTCATGGAATTCGGGAATTTCATCGAATTTGGAATTTCCACAGGAGTAAAGAGTTTAATGAAATTGTGAAATTAATATGAATTTCAAAGTTATAGGAAGTACCGAAAAACGTCAAACATTATCAATTCCGAAATCCATAGAATTTTTAAACTTTACAGAAGACGGAAATAACTGTAAATCGTACAGAATGATAGAAAATACAGCAATAAGTGTGCCGTAGGTTTTGGGACATGGAGTGTTCACTTGGAAACCAAAGTTACAAACTTTGAAACAGTTACGGATTTTCGGTTTTGCCAGGAAACTATAATTCTTAAATTAACTTAACGAAGTATCAACATTTCCCATGTAAATATTAGTTGACCTCAAGAAGCAGTTACGTAAGACCTTAACGAAACGGAACATAAAACAACATAATCGAATAATTAAACATTTTCAAGTTATATGAGCTTTACGTTAACAAAGTATAAACCTTTTACGTTTACATGAAGATTCTGTAAGATTTAATTGTATGTTTTGTAATGCCGGAAATGTAAAATATAATGTATAAAGTAATAATTGTTCTGTGGGCCTTAAATATTAATTGAATTCGGCAATTTCATCAAATCTAGAGTTTCAACCGAGGTAAATAGTTCTACGTAAATCTGGAATAACAATAAATTTTTCAAGTTGTACGAGTTTCCACAAAAATATTACAAAATCATCGATTTCGAAATCCGATGAATTGTGAAACTTCATGGGAAACGGAAATATTTTCAAATTGTAGAGAATTATAGAAAATACAGCCATGAATTTTTCGTAGGTTTCGGCACATTAAGTGTTTGCTTGCAAATCGAAGTCACAAACTGTGAACTAGTGTAAGGTCTTCGTTTTTGTCAGAAAACTTCCATTTTTAAACGAAGTTTATAAAATATCAACTTTTCACATGTAAATATCAGTTAACGTAAAGAAGCACTTAGGTAAGATCTTAACGGGACGAAACATAAAAAACCATGTAATGAAATATTTACACATTTTTGAGTAAGATGAGGTATTGAAAATATTTCAAAATTATCTACTTCGAAAGACAAAGAATTTCGAAACTGTACAGCAGACGGCAATATGTTTAAACTCTCCTGATTTATATAATACATTTGAATGCAAAAAGTTGATACTTTGTGAACTCAAGTTAAGCATGTAATTTCACTGAAAATACGAAAATCTGTAACTCTTCCGAAGTTTGCTTTAGTTTACAAAAAAAATGAAATGCCCCGAAATCGAAGGAAAACCTACTGTCGTATTGTCCATTATTCGGTAGAATTAAACAATACTCCTGTCTTCCATAAAGTTTCAACATTCTTTCTGTTTCGTAATTTATAATTTTGAAAGATTTTCAGAACCTTATACAACTGAAGACTGTTTAAAAATTCCAGAATTTAATAAAACTTTTTACTGTAAGAGAAAACCCAACTGTCATGAAATAGCCACATCCCATACATTTTGAAAGTCTTTAGAAAAGTTTATACTTTCCCAATTAGTTCGTAAGCTCTCGGAATAAAACAACATACAAATATTACACAATAGTTGATACTTCGTCATTTAAATTTAGGAACGAAAGTTTCCTGAAATAATGAAAATCTTGAACTTTTACCAAGTTTCCGATTTCGGTTTTGCGAAGGAAAATTGTATGCAGAGCCAGAGCTGCCAGATCGTGGGTTTATTTTACCCACGATAATGGGTCGAACACACACATTAAAGCGTCCCGTACGTGAGACCGAAGACCGGCCCAACACCTCTCCCACTATTTTGGATTTTTCTCTGTCCCGCTTTCCGTTTTCTTTCTCGTCTCCCGGTCCCTGGCGATAATTGCTCCTTTGAATCTTTGGGAGTTCGACGAGGATTTCTTTCGTTTTGAAAATTCAGTCATAGAGTTTTCAAAGATATAGAAATTGAGCCGAGACCAAAATTTTTTAGCTCCGTACTATTGGAAGCAATGTTTTCTGAATCAACGATCAGCGGGATTGTCAAAAACCATTACAGCCCCAACGATATACATTTTTCGGAATTTGGTTTTCAAATTTTTGTTACAAATTTTTTCCATTTTTAAACTTTGCATATTTACAAAAATACTCAAAATCTATAATAATATTAAATAATCTTCAAAAATATTCTTTATACTTGAAAAATGCGATAAATAATAGAAATCTATTAATACTCAAAAACTATGTACATATTTCTAATTTTCTCAAAAATTTATAAAACTTAGAATTATAAAGAATATAATCCTAAAAACCTCTATGAAAATACATGAAAGTACCAGGAAATTCTCCATATTGTATAAATACTGGAAAATATGAAGAAAAAACAAACAGAACGTACTAAGAATGTTTATAAAAGGCACCGTTCTCAAATTATGTTGAATAATCAAACGATAATTTACATCGCTATATAGCATCAAATTTTATCAATATATAAAATATCTAAAATCTGTTAAGATATTTTTTATTGTCAAATCTATAAAAATATTACTTCTTTGATTCCTAGATCATCGAGATCATAGAATATTAGAGAGCGGAATGAAAATCCATAATAATATAGGAAAATCGTCCAAGTTGTATGAATACTAAAAACTTATGAACACCCCAAAGTTATTAGAAAAAAATTTTTAACCTCAGTAACTAGAAAATCACATAAACCCAATTTCATCTCATTCAATACGAACATGAGAAATGTGCGACTCTGTACTCCGAAAGTTGCGTAACCTTAAAACCCAGAAATTCAAAAAATTGAAAAATCGTTCTCCCGTAACCACATCCATCAGGATAACAAATCATATAATTCAAAAGGAATTATATTATTTCGAAAACACCTCCCGAAAATGTTTTATGCCTACGCCCCTGTAAATTTCCTATAAAAATATTGGAAGGAATCAAAACAAACATGAGGAAAAATCCAGCAACTTACCGGTTTGAGGCCCTTGAGATGTACAGTTTCTTGCTGAAATTAACGGCCAACTTGTCGCAACGACCCGAGGAATCGTCGGGGTCCGTGATATTTTGAGATTTGGCCGGAAAACACATCGACGAAAACACTTTCCACGCCCGAACTAATCGCGTGATCGCTGACGGCAGCTGACGGATGAGCGCGCGGCGGACTGCTCGCTATCTAACTGTTAGATTTTTTATTAATTTTGTTAGATTCTAACAAAATTCAAGGATCAGACACTTGTTGACACTTTCACGCCCGGACTATTCACGTGATTGCTGACGGCTGAGCGCGCGCAATACTCGCTATTTGAGGGTAGGCCATTGAAAAAGTAAAGAAGAGAAGAGGGCGCCAGCTCTCCGCCAAGCTGCGATACCGACGGTTTATTGACAATGCGGCACACGTGTCATCCGCAGTCATCCATTACTGGAGCATGCGCAATGCCTTCTATGAGGTTACTTATATGAGAAAATTGATGCTTTTCAGACATTAATTACGAGCTTTTAGTGATTTATTTTGGTTGTTAAAGGGTACGACACGATCAAAGAAACTTTCCCGTTTCTTATAAGTACACTTAGACCTCATTTATTGCAACGAAAGTCACCGTAATCAAGGTTTGAAAATCGTCACCTTTTTGCTATAGGCGACGTCTCCGAGACGTCACCTGAAAACTGCCAGGGCAGCAGATTGCAAAAATTCAGCAACTCCATGAGAGACAGCTGCAGCAGCTGCAACAGCAGCAGCAACAACAACAACAGCAGCTGCAAAAACAACAGCAGCAGCAACAACAACAACAGCAGCTGCAAAAACAACAGCAGCTGCAGCAACAACAACAGCAGCAGCAGCAGCAACAACAACAACCGCTACAAGAACAGCAGCAGATGCTCGAGTTTCTGATGAGACTGCTGAACAATAACAACAGCGCAGTGGGAGCCAATCGAACGACTAAAGAACCTTCTTACTCCGGTATTAATTATCAAAATACGCAAACTGCTCGACCATATAGAGGAAGTAGAGGGGGGTGGCAAGCCACCGAGCAAATGTTAATGGGGATGACATATCGGTGGTGCAGAAATAAATCAAAAATACGAAAGAATCAATCACTGGTGGAGGTAAAGGAGGCGAAAGACGATGGAGTCAACCACCTAGAGGTGGAGGTAAAGGTGGAGGTGAAGGAAGCGTGCAGTAAAAAAGATATTTTTTTTTTTTTAATTTATTTATTTAGTCCATTTCCCATTTATATGATCAATTCTGAATTTGTAATTCCAATATGATCATTATTTTATTCAGGTTTCTCATCATGTATTTATTATTTTTATAATCAGTTTTTTTTTTAGAATAATTTTTTTATTTCCAAGATCGATTTTGATTTTCTTTTTCATTTATATTGTTCAACAAATATTCATTATTCACTATAAATTTTTTTGTATATTATAGACAACCATTTATCATGATACAAAAAATTAATTTTTTGTTTACATCATATACTATCTACATTCATTATTCATCTTCATAAACGTACATTTACCATACCTTTCACAATTATCTATTATTTATATATATATTTATTACCTATCTGATCGATTTCTGATAAATTTTTATTTATTTATCCTAATACATGTTCATTATTTAACATTTAATGTATATAGTCAATCAATCATTTTTTATTATTTAAAAAATTGACTTAATTCATATCGCCAATTATTTATCTATCATCTGTCTAATAATTTAAATTGATATTGTTATTTACATAAATATAATTATAAAATGTTTATAAAATCGACACTTTGCTTATATTATCGATAATTTATTTATTACAATCTGATTAATTATCATTTTTAATTTTGAATTATATCATTATATTGAACATATATTTATCATTTTTTATCTTTTTTTTTAGTTTATTATCTGTAAAACAACTTGATACATGTAACAAATTATTCATTTCGTACCTGTCTGATCGGCTTTGTTTATATTGTTAATTATATATATATATATGTGTGTGTGTGTGTGTGTATCATTGTATTATATTATATTATTATATTTCATTTTTATATTCAAAAAATCAACTTTATTCATATCATCAATTATTGATGTACTTCCTATCTGATAAATTAAGATTTATATTTTTATTTAATACATATATTATTGTATCATATTATAATAATTATTATAATAATAAATTATCAATTATTCATAAAATCAATTTTTTTTACGATCAATCGATATTTATGGATATATCAATATTCATTTACAATTAATTACTTAAACATTCAATTTTTTATCAATTTACTATGACCATCATCATTTATTTATTCAAAAATATATACATGTAATCAATTCTTCATTGATACTTTATATAATCAATTATTCCCTAGCGGAAACATCGAGACATTGTACAGTCTTGACACGGTCTCAACACCGTCTTGACACCGTCTCGACATTGCGTTATAATATAAAACCCGTAATATTGACGTTCAACTCCCAAAATTTGATACGAACGAGTTAGTTTGTAATAAAATATTGATAGTCTGGTAATTTTAGATACGTACATTAAAATGTATGCTACAATATAATACTTCTTAGTTTAAAAGATGTCTACTGATAATTTCAAAATATCGACAGTATTTAGCAAATCCTTTACTGAAAATTTTAATTTTTTTTTTTTTAAATAATTTTTTTTCTCCCGCTGCGATAAAAAAAATTTTTTTCACGCTCGCAGCACAGAAATCCTTTATTCTTGTGTTTACTACTGTCCGTACCGTGAAAAACGAATTCTCTGCCACCGCCTTTCGCTGCTATTTCTATGCCGCTCTAAGGTCAAGCGGCATAGAACTCGTTTTTTCACGACACAACAGTAAACAAAAGACTTAATGATTCATGTGCTGCGAGCGTGAAAAATATCTCTCGTGTCAAGGAGCATCAAAACTCGCGTTTTACGAGTGCGATTTACTCACTCGCTACGCTCGCTCGCAAAACTTCGCACTCGTAAAAACGCTCGTTTCTGCTCCTTGATACAAAATATGCTTTTTTTTCCCTAGATGCAAAATGTACTATTCCATTGTATTTGAGGTATTTTTAAAAAATGGAACAAAAATTATCTGAATTTATTATGCTTATATAGATGTATTTACATTTAGTATTTTCATTGTCAGTTAAAATTTTTTTATTTTTTTACTATTATTCCACTCATCTTACTTTTATAAACTAATTGATTATTCATTCGCGAGGTCCTTGAGTAAGTTATTTAATTGCTGGAAAAAAGTTTAAACAAATCAATTTCCTACGTCTGAGACATATTTCTGCTCAGGGTTCCAAAAAAATGTAAAAAGCAAATGCATATTCTAAACAATTCAATTTTTATTCATATTTTGTGAAAAATAATAGTTACATACATAAATTTTCCGAATCTGTTCCTCACTGCGGCAATCATTCAGAATATTTTTTATTTTTCGAACAGAATTCAACTGAACTGAAGTTGAATAATTGTAATTGTTAAAAAATAAAAAATTGAGATAGTTAATATAAATTAATCGAGAATTTGAAAGAATTATGGTAAAATATTTGTTTTTAATTATTTAAATACGAAAATTCTTTTTTCATAATCAGTTTATGTCATTTTTTACGAATTGTTGTTTTCAAGTTATTCAAACGTTTCATAATTAATTTATGTCTTTCATTACAAATTGTTGTTTTCAAGTTATTCAAATCTTCAACATGTGAATTTGCTTTAGTTGCGAAATTCACATTGAAAACTTATAAATTTTAGATTTTAGTTCGATAAATAAATCTCTGATATTTATTTTACATTTAAAATTATTAATTTTTTTAATTACTTATTGTCTTATTTCGAATTTCAATGATAAATAATTATTTTTCTGATTTCTTTATATTGAAATTTCAGATGAAATCACTGAAGTTTGGTAATTTGCACTGTTTTTAGTTTGACTTTTTGAAGTTCAATTTTACGTGCATTATCACATTTTAATTCAAAAAATACCTTCTATGACTAAATATACCTTTTAAAACACCGTTGAGGCCAAACGGAAGAAACCCATGCCCTGTCCAGTTTTTATTTTAAATATCACCATCAATCACCATAGTAAATGCACACACTCAAATCCAATGGCTGTCCCCATGACCACGAGATTTGTCAAGGTAAAAAATGTATGTATTATTAAAGATTGTGGAAACTTCAACCCCACAACCGGGCAAAAGTGCAAAAAATATTTAAAATATGCACAGCATTCCAGCCCAGCCAAAATATCTGAACGACTGCTTAAAGGTTCTGGCATTCGATATCCTTCCATTAAATTTATGTGAAATTGCTTATCGTGCCAGAAAATGATGCGTTGATGTAACGGATAAAATCGCTTTAGGCTCGTGCTACTAAAGCAGCACCTGCAGTTTTTACGATTTTTGTGGACGTTTTTCATTGTTTTTTTAATACAGAAACCGATTAACCTGAGTGCGCGACATTTTTTTTAAAAAATGTGTGTTTATATATATATATATATATATATATATATATATATATATACAAACCAAGCAACCCGAGTGCGCGACATTGGGCGCGGTCGGTCAAGCTCGGAAAAGTTCGGAGCCCGTAGTGAACCTAACCTTCCCCGAGCCATAGCGTAGGAAGAAAATATAAAGGTATACATTTCCATGCTAAATTTGTTGGAAATCGACAGATTGGAAAGTAGAAAGAGAGAGAAGGCGAAAGAATGCCTAGTCAGAGAGAGAGGGGAAGAAGTGATCGCGATGCTTGCGGTAAGTAAGAGTCCGGGCGACTTCGCTCCCGTCAGGTCAGGGCCGTATGTTGCATGAAATGAAATATTTTTTTTTTCAGATTGTTTATTTTTAAAAAGCCACGGCAAAGTCCTTCCGGACTTTGTGATATATACATTTCTGTTCTGAAATACGAATAGCATGAAGCGAAACTCTAATAAGTCCTAGAGATTAGTACCACAGATTGTTACTATACTGGGATTTTCCGCAATCTACGGGAATAAGACATTGTTGTAATCTAATAACATTAGTCCCTTGCTATAGCGAGTGATTTTTTTCTTTCTATTCTGATCTATTAGCATCAGAAAAAAAGGACAGTCAATGCTCCTTATAGCAAGGGACTAGTGTAATAAAAAAAAAATGAACTCTGTTCAGTCATTTAGATTGTTGAATTGCTCTATGAGTATTTTTTTGAATTAAATTCTTTTCAACGCGAATGAAATTGCAAATTTGTATGGAAATACCAAATTTGCAGCATTTTTGAAATGCTATCATTGCGATCTTTACCTGAGTAAATCCCATTTTTAAACATTAGAATAATGGTTTTTTGACGTCTTTGACAGTTTTTTCCTTTGTTTCCTAGCAGTATATACTGCTTTTTTACATTCTGCGAATGGTTTCCAAATGGGCTAGAATGGGATTTACTCCGGTAGAGAATAAAGAGAATTTCAAATTTTACGATTTAAAAATAAAAACTTGATAGAAAAATTTGTAAATGGATGAGTAATTTTAGATTTTATTTGAATAACTAAACGATTCTACAATAAAAAATGCATAGAAAGTAATTTGACTTAGAATTTTCAATTAAAAAAAAACACCTCACCGATTTTAGCTGGATCGAGATTTTTATCTAGCTTTTTTAAATTTATTAATTGTTTATGACAATTGTTTTATTGGGTTCACAACTAAATCATGGTCAAAAGCAAAGGCAGAAAATTAAAAAAATGTAAGTCTTCTACTCTTGACATTTTCGATTTAACAGGAATGAAAGTTTTAGGAATAATACAATTAGCATTTTCGATGTTTTGTATGAGCACTGTTGAAAGTTATTAAAAAAATTAAAAATGTTTGCATCTAACAACCGAATAAACTGCAATCTCATGAATTTATGTTTATGAGTGAAGAAATTTCAACTCATTATCATGATTTGTTCTTGCTTCAAATTCATAAGTTTTTGATAGGCATTTTTTTGAGCAAAAGATCTCTTTAAAATTGAAAAACAAATGAATGTAAAAGCGTCATACATAGGTGATGAACCGCTGTTGACTAAAGAAATCAATAACACAGCTAATAAAACATATAAAATTTTAATGGTAAATAAAATTACAGCAAACTTATCCAATTCTTGAATTTTTCAAAACTGTGTATGGAAAAACTGAAAAATTTACAGGAACTGTAGAGAACTTTTTTTCAGCCTATCAGTAGATAACTTCGTAACGAAAATTCCCATCACTCCTAGATTTTTTTATGAATTTCGGAATCACGGAACATTTTTGGACTCTCATATCCCGAAAAGTTCAGTGATCCCGAAATATTCAAGAATCCTGGAAATTTCAGGATTCCCGAAAAGTCCGGGAAAGCACTTTTTCCATCCCGAAGCCTTTCCCGACCCATCTCGATGTCAGAATTCCTGAAAAGTCGGGATTTCGCACACCTCTTAAAATAATATAACCATTTGAAAAATTTCAGAAAAGCGATGAATATACTTGTGATTCAGTGTAAATCAATCGAAACAACTAGCAACATCAAAAATTCCACATTCATGTAAAATTGTATGTAGATGAATTGCATAAATCACACTTTGTTCACGAACTTGTGTCTACGCCTATTTCAATTTCCTCGGAATTGAATTCAGTATTATCGCTACTTGGGTATTTATGTATTTTAGGACATTCTCCCAAAAATGTCCTGAAAAAAATGGTTTTTTGCAATATATTGCTAATTTTTTTAGAACATGATTTCATCGGGTAAAGGTGCAATTTTGAATAACAAATAATGAAAAACATTAAAAAACGACCGTAGACAAGACGTTACCGATTTGGCTATTTTCAGGCCGTAAAGATAGTTTTCGATAAAAAAAAAGTTGCGAAAACTTACTTGAGATATTTCCAAGTCTTATTTTATGGTAGTTAACAAATTATTCTGTTATAAAAAACAGAAACAAACTTTGTCGAAAAGTTAGGTTATGTTGCCCGTGTTTATGAACAACCCACATTAAAAAAAATCGATAAGGTGTATCAATTGTGCCGTATCCATATGTGCAGTACATATTATGCAGCATAATTTATGCTCACTTATGCTTTATACATATAGTATACATACTGTAAAAATCGAGTGTTTTTTTGTTTTCATCTGATATTCAAAACGAACCTTCTAGTTCTTATTAATTTCAAAAGACAATATCTAACTATAGTGGAAAAATTGATGAACCTCCATTACGAGAATGGGGCAAAGAAGTTGTCATTGATATTAAGAAAGAAGAAGAGCAAAAAAGGAGCAAAAAGTGAAAGAAAGTGCCAGTACTATAGAAAGTATGTGCTTAGAAATTCTTTTAGATATTGAAATAGAAAAAAGGAAAAGCGGGATGAATTTTGGAAAAAATTTAGTGAAAATCAATATTCGGACGAAATGAATGACAATCCATAGGCTCGATTGCAAGATATGATAGGTTTGTCGCATAGGTGGCCAAATTTTATTAAAGATGCTTTTTTTAATACCAACTTCTGTCACAAAAACCGCATGATAGTTGTTCTTTTTCGTTATGCAAACGGGGTTCCGGAACACATTCTCCATGAAGTGTTAGAATATAATTTGGGAAAAAATTAAAATTTTGTACGTCGGAAAAATGTAGAAGAAAGGTTCGAATATTCAAATCATCCTACTCTTGGCAAATATCGTCGCAGTCGAGCTCATTCATACGATTTATATCACGGAAAACGAGTTTATCTTGATGATCGTTTTTATTGAGAACAATGTTGTAATTAAAGAATACGATGATATTACATATTTAGATAATTAATGTTGTCATTTATGCACCATCCCTTACATACTCACCTCCTTTCATAATTAAGAGTTTAAAAATGATTGTTTATAACTGAAAAAAAAAATTGTTGGTAATTACGTATTTTAGAGAATTTACTGAAAAACTGCCTCTTAAAAATTTTTTTTTTTTTGAAAAATGATGCTTGTTTTTTAAAACAATAAGAGAGTAGAACTTAAACAAATTTCATAAAGGTTAGGTGCGGCTCTTTAGGAACTTATTATTACCATAATACAACTTAAAAAAAATTTTTTAAAGGTTAGGTGCGGCTCTCAAGGAACTTATGATTAATAGAACTTGAACAAATTTTTGTTTGGGTTCTATAAATAATAAGTTCCTAAACAGCTGCACCTAACCTTTATAAAATTTTGTTTTCAAAATTCTATTAATAATAAGTTCCTAAAGAGCCGCACCCAACCTTTATAAAATTTTGTTTAAGTTTAAATAATAAGTTCCTAAAGACCAAAAAAAATTCCAAGAAATATGGTGGTGGCTATATAAAATAATTATGACATTTTTTCATTTTGTTTTATTGATAATAAGTTTCATTTACAAAAGTCTGGCCAAATATTTTCATGTGTCTTTTTTATGGGTCTTTTTCGTCCGTTTGCGTTTCTGTCTGTTAGTGACCTGGATATACTTCGGCAATTGCCCGAAAAATTTCGTGCACCCTGTCTAATGTGTTCGGGAAGGCGCGAACAAACAAAAATTCGGCCAAGTACCCCATGAAATGGCCTGAGGACCGTCCGTATTTGGGAATTTTTAATTTCACCTCTCTCCTTGCGCGCTATATATTTTGTGTATGAGCTCCTGTGGCGGGATTAACAAAATTCTGTAAGTGGTTCACGGTCTCATGAATGAATCCTTCACTTGGTAGAGTGAAGTAAGCTTTTCAGCAGTCAGAAATAATTTTTGATCCAGGGAGAACTTTTTCATGGAGAACTTTGAACAGTGTATCCCTGTTTCTGTTTTCGACAGGAACAACAAAAAATTTTTTCGACCCCCTCTCTATCTCTTCAAAAATCCACTGCCCCTCTAGAATTCTTCCCTTGTTATTTTTCCTTTTGCCACATTTAGACTCGTCTATTTCTACAGTTTTTCCCTCCCCACCAATTTTCTCAACTTGATTTTTTTCAAGCCGAATCAACAAAACTTCTCGAATAAAACTGCTCCAGTCTACAACTGTGTGTGACTGGAGTCCCAATTGTTCTTCCAGGAATTGTTGTTTTGGGGAACCCCTCGTAATAAACTGTACAAAGAAAAGGGTAATTGTGTCAAGACTGAAATGAGATCCTGAAAAAAACGTGTCTTTGTCATAGCTGATCGTAAAATTGCACTTAATTATTATTTTTTTTTTTTTTGAACAACGTGCTTTTTTTGGCACATCCGAAATTCTTTGCCTTTTGTATCTCCATTTTTTCGCGTTTAATGTAAGCGGTCCGCCCCATGAGGGCATTTCAAATTTTACAAACAAAACTCCATGCTGTAACAAAAACTCTATTAACTGCTGTTTATTAATCCGAATGAACTCATGCACTGAAATTTGACACCCCGCACACAGGTCACTCATAGCTTTAATATAAATGTCGAGCAAAAGGCTTTCCTGAAATTGTTCAAAAAATTAAAGTTTTAATACAATATATTATTATATTTATATACTTTATAATTTCCATAATTTCATTTTAAATAATTTTATTTTATATTCTTTCATAAAATATAAGATTTTGCTGGTTAAGTTTTTGATTAAACGAGCTAAATGGAGTTTTTTCAAGAAATAATAAGTCATTGCCAATTGCTATTTACGTATTTTTTTGTATATTGTTAATTAAAAAAAATACCTCGACTACTTTTACGTTTTTTACGTTATTTACGTTTATTTAAGAAATATAATTGTTCGTTTTTTGGTAGGAACAGTATCATTCGCTTCGAAACTGCAAAAACGCCTGCTCGATTGAAAAAAATTGAAAACTGAAAATGAACAAATAGCAGGTGCGCAATAACGGACGAAAACGGGTATGTGTATTCTGTGCAAATTGGTAACGTAGACACACGTGAGCACACGTGGAAAAGGCATAAGTATGTCGAGAAGCATCGATGTACGGTCGATACACGCTATCGATTTTTTTGAAAGTGGGTTGTTCATAAACACGGGCAACATAACCTAACTTTTCGACAAAGTTTGTTTCTGTTTTTGACAACAAAATAATTTGTTTACTGCCCGGAAATGCATAAAATAAGACTTGGAAATATCTCAAGTAAGTTTTTGCAACTTTTTTTCTATCAAAAACTATCTTTACGGCCTGAAAATAGCCAAATCGGTAACGTCTTGTCTACGGTCATTTTTTAATGTTTTTCATTATTGGTTATTAAAAATTTCACCTTTACCCGATAAAATCATGTTCTAAAATATATTAGCAATATTTTACGAAAAATCATTTTTTTTTATGCCATTTTTGGGAGAAATGTCCTAAAATACATAAATACCGCTACTTGTATCCGTGGTAGTTCTATGATGATCTTCAATATAATTTGCAAAATCCATTTATAGAAGAAATTTATCATCATAGGAAAAAAAAATCGAGAAAATATTTTATCAGCGAAAACTCGTAAGTGTACTTTCTTCGATTGCAATGTACCTGAGTATGTAACAATTCTCACTATTGTTACAAAACTCAGCCTATGGTTTCAGCATGTATCGCATCTTAGACTTGCGTGAGTATTTACTCTTTCTTCGTATATTTCCTACATTAGATTTTATTCCGGTAAAACTAGTAATTAAAACCTATATCATTCATAGCCAACACATCACCTGCAACGATACCCTAGCAAAGGCGCGGATTGAAAAAGGATTGGAAAAGGATCGTGCACGATCCTTTTCCAATCCTTTTTCAATGACTTTACAATCCATCCTCGAAATCCGTCTCGGATCGTGTCAAAATGCACTTTTTATCGTAATGATGTGAAATTTTATATTTCTTATGCGTTTCGACGCAACTATCAATGGTTATTATTTTTTTTATGTTAATTTATTTATTTCATATTCTTATTTTATTATTAACTAGTTTGTACATAATAATTATCGATAATTGCGTCAAAATGCAAAGGGCATTTAAAATTTTACATCATGACGATAAAAAATGCATTTTGACGTGATCCGAGACAGATTTCGAGAATAGATTGTAAAGTCACTGAAAAAGGATTAGAAAAGGATCGTGTTCAATCCGCGCCTTTGCTAGGGTAGCATCAGATAAAAAAAAAATATTCGTTGCATAAGCAATTTCAGGATCTTATTGAGGTTAAATGCTAACAAAGTTAAGTTGCTTCAAGTAGGAACTCAGAAAACCTATTTGTTTTTGTTAATAATACGTAATACGCTCGAATCAGCAAGTTGCGAGTCTTCGATTCTCAAAAATAGATTTCCACTTTTACACCGCGTAACTCATGAACAAGCCTATTTTGACGCACCTATAACTGATTATCCATGGATAAAGAAACAAAATAATAATACATCACATCAGATCCATGACCTTTTTTTTGCCCGTTTTCTTTGAAGAAAACCTACCAATAAACTTTCATGAGGAGCTGAAATATTTAGAATAAGACTGACAATACGTTTCGCGCACACTCGGGGACGTGAGGGGAAGGAAAGAAAAAGCTAAACTCGGACGGCACTGACGTCACGGTCACCGAGGCAACGAGCGTCGGTGCAGCATCGAGACGTGGAGTGTCGCCACTGACGTTTTGCAAAAATCAATTTGTAGCTAGGCCGGGTCGGTACTCGCAAGCCACGTTTCTGGAGCCGGGAAAGCTCGGATAGCTCCGGTAGTCGCGGGCAGCTGATACGGCTGAGCGTGTCTCTCGAAAAAACGTTGCCGATGAATGCAGCACCTGTGACTAATTTATATGGAAAGTGTGCTTAAAAGAGGATAACGACCAATTATCTACGAACTGTACTGACAAAGCTTACATGCCGTTGAGATAATGCGGAGAAAGCTGGGAAACGTAGCGAGGGTCAATAAAATGTGGTGCTCGTTCTACTCCTGACGTCAAGGTATTGTGGGAGGAAAGTTGATGTTGTCGAGCTTATGAGCTTCCGTCGTACTAGGTCGTCGTTCAAGCTATAGAATGGCCTCGGTGGCGGCGTGGCTGCCGTTCGCGAGGGCCGCGGCCATCGGGTGGGTGCCGATCGCGACCCACCCCTTGCCACCGCCTCCTGTGACACGAGACCGGCACAAAACTGACGAGGAAAAACTCTCGATAAACGTTAGCGGCCGGCGTTTCGAAACTTGGCGCAACACTTTAGAAAAGTACCCCGACACGCTTCTTGGCTCGAACGAGCGCGAATTCTTCTACGACGAGGAGAGCAGGGAGTACTTTTTTGACCGAGACCCGGACATATTTCGCCATATCCTTAACTACTATCGCACTGGTAAGCTACACTACCCGAAACATGAATGCTTGACGAGCTACGACGAAGAACTCGCCTTCTTCGGCATCATGCCGGACGTCATAGGAGACTGCTGCTACGAAGACTATCGGGACCGTAAACGTGAGAACGCTGAAAGGATGATGGATGACAAAATAAGCGAGAACGGGGAGCACAACTTCCAGCAGCTGACAGATCCAAGAGAAAAAATGTGGCGAGCCTTCCAGAACCCTCACATCTCAACTGCCGCTCTAGTTTTTTATTATGTGACTGGTTTCTTTATCGCCGTCAGCGTATTGGCGAATGTTGTGGAAACAGTGCCATGTGGAATAAGACCTGGAAGGGCTGGTACCCTAAGTTGCGGAGATAGGTACAAAATCGTCTTCTTCTGCCTAGACACTGCCTGCGTCATGATCTTCACGACGGAATACCTCCTAAGGCTTTTCGCTGCACCTAGTCGCTGCAAGTTCGCCAGATCTGTGATGTCTGTAATAGATGTCGTGGCTATCATGCCATATTATATCGGGCTCTTCATGACGGACAATGAAGACGTATCAGGTGCTTTGGTTGTTTGGTTAATTTGTTTTGCATACCGCACCTCGAGGAACCGGGTACTTGTTTTGGTGTTATAAAAAGGGGAGGGAGAGTAGAGTCATCATTGCTTCAAGCGATAAAGACGATGCTGTAAAATTTGCTATGTAGGTGATCAATCCTAATTCACAGATAGCCTATATAGATTTTTTTCGACAATTTTTTCTGATTTACGATATTAATTCATAGAGCAAAACTGTACTATCATCAGTCTCTCTTTTTTTAAAAAAAAACCTATGTGTTTTACATTAGATTTTTTACACGTTTGAAGTGCCGTTACACTTTTCAAAATTTTTTTAATTCAATTGATTTTGCGTCAAATTATTCTAAGGTTCGTATTATCTTCTGTTTTACACTCATACCCGAATCGAACAAGTATTTTTGCCTCTTTATATTCTGATCTGTTAGAATTAGAAGAAAAAGATAGATAATGCTTGTTTGATTCAGGAACTAGTGTACATTTTTTTCAATGTTCTTATCAGATATCTGAAGAAGAAGGAAAAAATATTTGATACCTTTTTATTGTTTGTGCAAAAATAATTTTTACGGTCAAATGCAACTATAAACAAAAAACATTAAATAATATTTTGTGTATGCAACATGGACGTATTAAGTTTTTACTAGATTTCCTCGACAGTTACATCATACACCGTCCTTCCTTTTTTTTAATGTTTATATATTTTTGACAAAAATTATTTTGATAAAAAAAGAGAAACTTCCAGTGTCTTTTCGCTAATAGACGTTCTGAAAAGTTAACCTTACACCCTTACGTTGTTGAGCAATGGATATTTTGTTCTTTTGGCTTTATAAATTTCCAACCACCTCACTGATGTCTCATTACCTCCAGCTGTAAATTCATTTTGGAATTTAAGAAGGTTAAAAACTGGTATAGAATGCCTTTGTACAAGTATCATCATTTTCGGCACTTTATTGAAGCTTTATGAGCGAATTTTGACTTGTTCGAAAATAAAGAGAAATAGGTCAATGCTTAAGCACACATTTTAATAACACGGCGTTACAGTAGGCAACAATGAATTTTTTTTTGTCTATTACTAGCGATTTCTTATAATTACACGGTTTTTATGTTTAAAAATTCATTTTTTTTTTTTTTTTTTTTTGACAGTAGCCAAAAAAACTTTTTCTTTGCGTCAAAAAGACTTCCTAAGATTGGCATGAAACGTCACTCTTAATAGAGAGTCGAATTTCATGAGAAGTTCGATGATTCAAAAATCTTCACCTGTCATTTTTAGTTAGGAAATTTTTGTGATTGAATTTTTTTATATGAGCCACTTATGATTTAGTTTTGCGGAGGGATGCTTAGTTTCATCAACAGATTTATAGAGATTGTTTGACAGATTGAACTTCTGATAAAAATTGTAAAACATAATTGTGTTTCGTGTTATTGATGAAAAAATTATGATTTAAGAATTAGCAAAGCAAAAATAATTGTTACACTATAAAGATAATGTTCAAATCACGGAGTTTCCTCGATATTTAACATGAAATTTACCAGAATCATTTCAAATTTATGTGGTTAATAGTGTACATGTGATGTAAGTAAAGATAGATATCTAACACGTTTTAAAAGCTTTTCAGCGAATAATTCCATTCATTAGCATTGAACAGATCATTTCAAGATGAGTGTAGTCTACTCTTTTAATCGGATAATAATGTTATATTTGAGAGCACGATTATCTCAAGTCTAATAGTAGTAAGCATCACATTTGATAAAACAATTATTAAATTTACTCATACCTGTTATCCGATAACTTTTTCATGATAATAAAACAAGATCATCATGTATAAAACTATCTAAAAAAGCACTTGATATTATGACGCAACAAAGATTTTCTGCTCGAAATTAAGATAGTACACAAATTTGAGTTTTTCGTTACTATTCATTTTTTGAGTAATGGAACGAAGCAAATACTTATTTAAGGTAGTACTAGCGGTGCGAGTCAGCCTCAAAAGTTTTGAGTCCGGGCATGCGTAGAATAGTATCGTGTCACTCGCTGCCGGATGTGAAACTTCGAGTCGGGATTGTACCAACTCTCACATAAATTTCGTATACTTGAGCAGCCTGTTCGATTGTGTGCGAGACAGGAGGAGGCTTTGGCAACGTCGCATCTCCTCGTGTTATGGTTTATGCTTGAGAACGAGTATGCGGTTTCGCGCCAGCTGTAGTCTGCTCCAGTCAGCTCACGTACAGCGTTGCCACGTTCATTATCTGGTGTTATCAAAAAGTAAAAAACTTTCAACTTCGGATGTAAATAACTCAAGTTCAAAACACAAGATTGCCATAATTTTTTTTTTCACGGCATTGGTATTATGTTCTCATCGATATATTACTTTTCCATCAAATTCTTAAGAACGGTTTTAGAGGTGATTAAGAAAATGTCTTTCTTTTTATTGCGTTACCTATACTTGCCATGCTAGAAAATGAAGAATTTCACGTCAAATATCTCGAAAACTGGACACAAGGCCTCTCTAGAAATTTCGCCAGTGCATTCCAAGTACATTTAGGGTGAGAATTTCTCAAACGGGCCACCTAAATTTGATGAAAATTCTTCTTTACTTAAAAATGAATTTTTTCGATCGTGTTTACCATTACCAAAGTAAACCCAAACTGATTTCGCTGAAAAATTTTTTTTGTTTATAATTTTAACAATGAAAGTTTTTCGTCATTTTTTGTTATTCAATTAATTGCGGGTGATATAGTTTTTCGATTCTTATGCTTCTTGCGGCAGTCGAATCGTCATTTAACATAGATTTATTATGATTTTTTCCGATTCGAAAACTTGCATTTTTATAAAAAATTTTCGTATTTTTTTATAACAAATTAATAAACAAATGTGTTCTCAACGATATTTTGACTAGAAAAAAAACCACCTATACTTTATTCAGTTGTCTTTCACATTTCATTGAGAAAAAAAATAGATCGCATTTTGAAAAAAAGTTAATCAGTCGAAAACGTAGTCTCGCGAGCTGCTAAAGGTATGCCGTTTGTTCACGCGCATTTATTCATCGCCGCGCAAATGATATCTGAATAATGGGTAAATGGATAATCGAATGTTGAAACGTGTTTATGTATCATATAATCTGCGCATTAGTTTATTTTAATTTAGCACAGAATCGGTAATATTTTCAAGGATAATATACTCCTTAAACGTGTCACCTAGATGAGGTCGAAATAAATTTTCTATTGAAAATACATTTTCATTAAAGTGTTTGACATGTCAAAGGTAAATCCAAAAATATGCAGTAAGAATATTTTATTGTTAGCATTATTGAAAATAAATTTTTTTGTGTCAATTTATTACAAAAAAATATTACTGGCGATCTATTCTGTCAAATTTTTTTATTTTCTGATTGTGATTGCATTTTTTATCAATGTAATTTCACTGTGTTTTTTTTCCAATGACAAATGATGCAATCAAGTGAATTTTTTGTTACATTGTTTATAAGAAATCTGTTTTCTCTATCATATAAACTACTTACAGTGATTTTCACGCTGGACAAAATGTAATATGGTTGAGAAATCAGATTCGTTCTATACAGTCGCCTCTAAATATGTTGCCGTGGACCTCTCTTTCTACTCTGCAAAAAAATGATATCTTGCCACGAGACACTTTTTGACGCCATTTTTAAGCCTTTCAAAGATGTCTTTAAATCACATCTTTTTAACACATAAAAGTAAGACACTTAATGACTAAAGACATGGATTTCGCGCCTTCGTGTCTTCTACGGGGACATGTCTCATATATGTTTTTTTGCAGTGTATCTCCATTTAACAGCCACTAGATGAAAAAGGACACATAGCGGCGCTATATTTAGAGGCGACTGTACAATGTAACCGAAAATTCACTTGATTACATTATTTGTCATTGAAAAAAAAAACACAGTGAAATGATATTCATAAAAAATGCAATCACGATCAGAAAATAAAAAAATTCAACAGAATAGATCGCCGGTATAATTTTTTTGTAATCAATTGACACAGAAAAATTTATTTTTAATGATGTTAATAATAAAATATTCTTACGGCATATTTTTTAATTTATCTTTGACATGTCAAACACTTTAATAAAAATGTATTTTCAATATAAAATTTATTTCGACCTAATCTAGGTGACGCGTTTAAGGAGTATATTATCCTTAAAAATATTACTGATTCTGTGCTAAATTAAAATAAACTAATGCGCAGATTATATGATACATAAACTCGTTTCAACATTCTATTATCCATTTACCCACGAAATCTTCCCTACCTAGCAAGAAGCATTTGCGCGGCGATGAATAAATGCGCGTGAGCAAACGACATACCTTTAGCAGCTCGCGGGACTACGTTTTCGACTGATTAACTTTTATTCAAAATGCGATCTTTTTTTTTGTCAATGGAATGTGGAAGACAACTGAATAAAGTATAGGTGGTTTTTTTTTCCAGTCAAAATATCGTTGAGAACACATTTTTTTTTAATTTGTTATGAAAAAATACAAAAATTTTGTATAAAAATGCAAGTTTCTAGATCGGAAAAAATCATGATAAATCTATGTTAAAGAACGATTCGATTGCCGCAAGAAGCATAAAAATTGGAAAACTAGATTACCCGCAATCAATTTAATAACAAAAAATGACTAAAAACTTTGGTTGTTAATATTATAAACAAAAAAAATTTTTCAACGAAATCAGTTTGGGTTTTCTTTGGTAATGGTAAACACTATCGAAAAAATTCATTTTCAAGTGGAAATGAATTTTTATAAAATTTAGGTGGCCCGTTTGAGAAATTCTCACTCTTTAATAAACTACAAAGTTTGAAGAAATTCTGAACGAAAGTCTTTAGCTCTGGTACTACCTTAAAATCGTTTCAAATATTTGAAAATGTGAGTGGTTTGAATTAAAACTTGAATATATTGACAAAATACAACAATACATACAATTTAAAAAAAAATCCTCGAAATCTAGTGAAACTCCAACAAAGTCTAAAAATTTCCTAATTGTGCAAAATTATGGTCTACAATTCGGAAACTGCATTCCTTCTAAAATTCTTTCACATAAATTTGACACAATTTATGTATATTATGCTAGAAAAAAATTAATAGAAGAACCTGTCCGCTACGCGGACGCTAAGTAGTAAGGAATAATTAGCTATTGTCGTATTATGTCGTGAAAGATACTTTTGACGCAGTCTGGAGTCTTTTCCCGATTAAAAATGATAGAAATAAGATTTTTTCATAAGAAATTTATGATCGCATTAGACACGAATGTAGTTTTTCGTCATAGAAAGCGAAAAATCTTTTCGAAATATCAATAAAGCAGATAGAATAATGAAAAAATTTGGGAAAGATTGTTTCGTGCCTGTTTGATAAAAAAAAATTTAAGCTTAAAACGAATTTTTTGTATAAGATAAAATACATCACAATCAATTGCGTAGATGACAAATATTTTTTTGATAATATAAAAATTTACAAATTCCAAAATACATCAGTGAGTACTACAGAAATTAATCATGAAAAGTACATAAATATTGCTTAAGAATACCTAATTATGCGATAGAATACAGTCGACTTCCGCGACACCGAAATCATCGGAGGGTTTGAATTTACATTTCGTTCTAGCCAGTGGTGTCAATCACGAAAAAAAAAATCTACCTGCTTGGCTCGTTACAATGGCGGAGGGCCTGGTCTCAAACAACGAGTCTCAAACTGACACTAACTGAATGACCTTTCCAGAAGTTTCTGGCAACGAAAATTTTCCGGTCGACTGACCTTGACTGGTTATACAAAGGTTTATCTCTTCTGATTTCTTCGCGGTCATTAAGATCACGTTCTGGCGAATTTCGGTGTCGCGGTAATGTCGCGGTGTACTATGTAAATTTTATGAACATTTTTAAAAAAACTCGAATTGTATGAATAGAAGCCGTTCGCATATTACATGACGCATTTTTCGAGCTTTTTGACGCTTTGCCACCTGTTTGTAACACAACTCAACCAGGATAAAAAAACAGGGTATGTTCTTAGCCAGTTGTGCGCAGCGTTCTTCTGACTGGCTTTACCAAGCGGCCGCCATATTTGTTTACAAATGCGTTTGGACCATCAGAAACCACAAAAACAGTGTGTTGTTGTCGTTTGAAAATCAAAACAATGCTGAAATACATTATGAATTTATGAAAATGGCTTGCATAATCCCAACGTGTAAAAGAAGGAAAACAAGTAAAGAGGACGTGGGTGTATTAGTGAAATTTCACAGTTTGCCGAAAAACAGTCAACTTTGATTAAAATGGCTTGAGGCCGCAGGGCTTGAAAAATGCAATTTTAAAGACTGTAAGTATAATTAAACAAGTGTAATTCAAATAAAATTCAGTTTTACTCTATCAATATTATTGTTGACAAACATTAGTTTTCGAGAGATGGATTTGAATTTTTTTGCGCAGCACAACAAACATGGCGGCAGCTTGGTATGCACGGACTGGACAAAAACGCGTCATCGTAAGAACATACTCTGTTTTTTTTTTATCCTGAACTGAAAAAACTTTACTATCACCCCTCACACCTATAACGTAACGCTTCTATCGTTTCATGTGACCGGCATTATTATTATAATGTGATTATCGTCCAAAAACCACAGTTATGGTAATCAGAGAAAATAAATTATTTTTAGTGTTGCCACCTCACAGACGTCGCTCGCCCGAAGAATTCATTAGAGAAGGGAGGGGGAATTCCTGGAAAAGTTGAAAAAGTACCAATTTTGAAAAAAATGGCACTGAAAAAACAAGTTTTAAAATTTTTTTATAATTTTGTGCTTCTGTTTGTGCATGTGTGCAGAGGAGAGTCCCCCAAGGTAGACATCTCCCCAAGGTGGACACCCCGGGAAATTTTTTTGCATTAGGTGCACTATGCGCTTCATGTCAATATAACAGTTTGTGAATACGCAGTTTTTAGTTATATCATGAAGTGGTGAGTCATGGCCGTTTGTCCGCTGTACCACTCACTACGAAAAAATCACTCTTTAAGTTTGTAAGACGCTTCGTATAACAGGAATAAAGTTATCGAAAATAGTGATTCCCAAAATATGAACATACTTTTGACCCTGTTTACTGACCAGACAAACATTTTCTAATCAGATTTGCATTTTATGGCGGGTGAACATATTTTCTTCTTTTGCCAATGAAATTGTGTTAATAACCCCAAGACCCTAAGGTGAATACTTTTTTTACCACAAGGTGGACACTTGCTTTTCTTAAAGAAATTCAATTTATTTGCGTACAGCGAATGTAAAAAAGACGTGCACTAAAAATGGTTAAAAATAGCGGCTCTTGGTACACTTGTCTTCAGTGTAACTCCGATGGTTCTGATTGAAACCTTTTATTTTGCTTTTTTAAGATTAGTATTCGTTTTTTTTTATAATTGTTTTTGTTCATCAACATTTTTATGTTATTTCGAGAGCAAACATAGAGAATTGATAAAAATGATCAAAACGTGAAGCTTCGGATTATTTTTCCAACTTCTGATGTGGATCTCTCTCAAGTGTCCACCTTTGGGACCCTTTTTTTATAGTCGAAATGTTCCTTATTTTTAAAATAATCTGAAATTATAGTTATTTTGATGATATGAAAATTGTGTTTCATGAATAGTTGGTTGAAATAAGGTTTCTCGAAATATATAATTGTAAAGATATGTAATGTCGTTTGGATTCTACGACTATTTAAAAGATTGGTGTCCACCTTGATGGACTCTCTCCTATACAATGTTTTCCAAAGTCAACAATCAATATTAAAGTGTTTGATAGTTTACCTAATTATAAGGTGATTTTTTCTTTGCCAGTTTTTGAAAAACTCAAAACGTAGAAAGTTATTCAAGTGAAAAATTTAAACAATAAATGCCCTCTCTTGTCAAGTGGGGGTACACACCATTGACTGAACTTGACATCAATGTTCTTCATATTTTTCTGAGTCGAAAAGTCCTCTGCCACTCTTCATAAAACTCAAAATAAAAAAAAATTTCCGAGCACAAAATCTAAGGAATCTGATTGGTTAAAACTTGTAACCCGCATATCTTTTTTGAGTTTGAGTTTTTTGAAAAGTGGCAAAGTACTTTTCGACTCAGGAAAGTATAAAAGAAATTTAGGTCAAGTTTAGTCAAGGTGTATACCTCTAATTTTCAAGAGAGCGCATTAATTATTTAAGTTCTTGGCTAATAATATATTGTGTAGCTAGGAGCAAAAACAGCCGATTAACAATGAGTGTTAGTGATCCGAGGTACACACGATACTTTTCGCCACGAAAACAGTAGAAATAAGCGTATCCAAAACTGTTGCGACATGGCAAATGAAGTATTGAAGGTCGACACGGAAGCTGGAGGAAATGACACTCGGCAGAAGTAAGGGGGTCCATTCAAGTTCGCTGAGGTCCAAAGGATCCAGCGTTTCGACTCACCGATTGTCATTTGTTGACAGCTTACGTGTCGGCCTCGACAGGGTTGCCAGTAATGAAATGTAGGATGTCGCCATCCGAGTAGCTGAAAGTCGCCAAAGTCGCCACCTACAACTCAAGTAATCGCCATATTGGCGACAACAGCCAATCGTGTGGCACTTCGATTTGAAAGGGAATATTCAAATTAAAACATGAGGTCTGACCGGTTTTTAATGATGTAATGACCATGCTGATAGTAAGTAACAATATTTATTGTTAATCTTATTACAAAATGAGAGAATACTGTACACCTTAAAGTTTTTTACAACTTTTTTAACTGTATAAACGTTATCAATTTTTTAAATATATTTGTTTTTGATATATTTATCAAGTACTTAACGAATCACAATGTTCACTTGAGTATTACATTTGGTTTGGATGAATACAGTCAGATAACTGTCCGGCTATACATCTATCAGTCATTAAATGTACCATTTGCATGAAAAATTTGATGAAATTCTATTTTATCTGTCCAATAGAATACCGAAAAATGCATGCATGGCTAGTTACGACACAGCGTTTTTCCGACCTACATGACTCCCCCAATTTTTAATTAATCAAAAAAACAAAAAAAGGGTTGATCGTTCTTCAATATTCCATCGGGCGGATATAATAGAATTTTAACAAGTTTTTCAGCGAATATTCTATTGCCGTGAAATTATCACATATGATAGTCGTAGTAATACTGTTTTGAGAAAATACTTCCCAAAGTTCTTAAACGTAAGTATTCTTCTTATTACTAGTTTCATCACATAAAGTAGTAACCATGTGTCTTATGTTACTTAAAAAACGTACTATTTTATATTTTGAGTATTTCTATATGAGAATAATTTTTTTTCTTTTAAAAACTGCAAAACGTTTGTTAACAAATCAGGTATTTTACGTGGAAAATCAACCGAACTGACAATTTTAAAAATTTCGTCGATTTGTTCCTGTTCTT
This sequence comes from Platygaster robiniae, assembly GCA_028476575.1. NCBI lineage: Eukaryota > Metazoa > Arthropoda > Insecta > Hymenoptera > Platygastridae > Platygaster > Platygaster robiniae. The sequence continues at coordinate 25,254,184 of CM052022.1, read as the reverse complement.
TTCTTTTTGCATCATCCTTGTCAGCAGGCTCATAGAGTACATGGTAATTGAATTTTTCTAACATGTTCGATGATGGCTCAAATTTGTCACAACATATTTCATATTCATAGAAATGAAGTCTCACTCTTAGAAGGGAATCCAATATTTTAACCTGCAGTTTGTTGCGTGCCTTTGTTTTGATAGCATTTAAAATGGAAAAAGTTCGTTCGACATGAGCGTTACTCGTTGGTAAAGTTAGAACAATCAAGATAAAAGAGGCAAGTTCATTGAAAACGAAAAGACCAGCAGCATTTTGATAATTTTTGACAAAAGGCCAAAAATCATGGCTACTTTGGAGATTTTTGCTTTCAATGTACTCTTTCCAATTTACATCTATAAGTCTATTCCATTAGTTTTCGATGGTCATTAAATCTCTTTCTTCAACATACAAATTTATGAAAGGAAGATCTTTGAATGCAGGACGGTTTTGACTGAGACAAATTGAGGGAGAAAAATTGTTCACATTTTTCAAAGTACTTAAATGTTTTGGTAGACGTTTGCCGATTTCGTTGCAGAGGCTCTTAAGATATTCGAAAACTTTGATTTCAAGTATCCTTTTTTCGCTACCATTTATTTTAAAGCTCGAGCTTATTGCTTTGTGATACGCAATCCCTAAATCTACTTTGTCGGGAGTTAAATACGCAAGTTTGTTATCCAAAGCATGAATTGAAAATTTCATGTCAATTTTTTCGTTCTGGAGAAAGACTGGTTTCAGAATTTTTATGCACAGAAATAAAAACAAATTTTCCTGGTCACGGACAGATTTTCCAGCATCAATGTTATCTTTTTGAAATGATAAGTTAGTTTTATTCACTTCCATCAGAATGGATTCGATAATAATGAAATACAAATAATTCAAGTTGTCCTGGAGCATTTAGTTTAATTGTCTGGCTATGCAACATTTTTCTTTTTCCACTATGAGAGAAAAATATGTGCGCAATTCTATCCAATGTTCTCGAATTCTCCTCACCGCGGCGTACAAACATAACCACCGTGTCTTAAAAGTTTTGATGAATCTGTTGAATGTTTTGCGATCTTGACCAGAATTGAGTAAATTAAAGATTTTTTTGTAATCAGCACTACGCACAGCGCTAAATTTAAAATAATTGAGGATTTCTCTGCACATAAATTCAAGACTAGCGGGTAAATTTTCAGAAGCCTTTGAACTGGCATTGTCCAAGGAATGACAAATACAACGTATTAAAATTAAATTGGGATTGATGAGTTTGAGTCTTGAATATTAGAAATTGTGCTTGCCACACAGATTGTTTGTCCCTACCAAATTTTTCACATTCAAATTACCTTCCGTCAAAAAGTCGATAACATGATCGAACAAAGCTCCAGCAGTTGTGCTCACGACAGATATAACACTGAGAAATGACGTTGTAATTTGTTGCTTCTTTTGACTGAAATAATTAACGCAGATGCAAAGAAACTTAATCACTGATATATCGGTTGATTCATTTACAATCAGAGAGTGAGGTGAACTACCTATGTCTTGTAGCAAACTTTTGAGCATACACGGTCCCATTACATTTTTAACAAGAGTCGAACATTTAGTCCTATGCAATTTCAACTTTTCGAGAAAAGAGTCTTTATCGAGGCCGACTAATACATTGCAAAGATTGTCCATACTTTTAATGGAGCTATGAGCAGCAATAAATGATGTCAATACCAAATGTCTGATCTTACTTCTATTCGATTCGGTGGGTAAAAATGATTCAGGAAGCTGTTTCTGTCCTGGAGGCGCTTTGAAACTCATTTTCTTATTGAGATGGGTAATTTTCTGGGCATGTTTTTTCAGATCGGCGCCGTGAGCTCTCAGAATTATGTGACAATATTTGCAGTAAGCTCGCTTCTCTGATCCATGGTCTGCTTCTCTCAACCATCCTAATATAAAATCAAACACATCCGATTGTAACGGTTTTCTATTTTTTTTGTAGTCAGTTTTGTTTATAATTCAGAATTCAACGTTTTTTACTGGTGATTACATTTCGAATAACATTTTTGCACAATTTAGACAGTATGTGCAAAGTTCATTTATTTCGGAGGTTCGTTTCATCAAGCGTTTCAAAAAATGCTAAACTGCATTTAATTTGATGTTTTCTTCGGAACATTCAAAGAATTTACTCGTATTTATTTAATATCCAAGTTTAAATTACATACGCTTGATAAAAAATCATATTTCGCAGTTGTTTCTAAAGGAGATGTTTGAGATAAAAAAAATAAAAAGTTTTTTCAGTATTTTTCATTAATATGTATTTTTCGAAAATAATTTGTGATTATCATAAAAACTTAACTGTAATTATTGCCCATTTCTGGAGAACGCTCCCCATAAATAGGCAATAATATTACACAAACTATAACAAAAAATTTTGGTGTGCTGTCTGGGAATTGTAAATTACATTTTTTATTTATAATGTAGTTATAAAATAGTATGATGGTTGAATTTTTAATCTGATTATTTATGTCACTTTTATGTATATAATTTTTACCCTTTGCCCAGTCCTGCTTATCCCATTCCGGATTGTATTTGAATTCCCGAGAAACGTTGGGCTTTTTGGGAGTCATTTTTTACTTTTCCGGGGTAGGAGCTGCATGACCACTGTCCGAATCGTCTGAAGTATTAACAATTAGTACCCCAAGGACGGCGACGATGATAAAACAAATTGCAAAAAATTTAGGCGAGTGCAAGAGGAACCCCATTTGTTTAAGCCAATTTTCGAAGTTGAGCATTTTTAGCACTGAAAAAATACGTAACACGTACTATTTTTTTTTTTTTCAAAAAATAGTAAGCAAAAGCAGAAAACTGTCGATAAAACGACCGAAAATGTTTGATAAATATTCCACAATTAAGTCAGAATTTTTCGAAATTCAAATTTTATCGTTATCTTCCTGATTTTCTTCGTTTTCATGCGGTAAACTCCTTCATATAGAGGTTACAGATACTTTGTCAGCGATATTGAGGACACTTACCTTGTATCTCATCCTTTTCATGAAAGCTCTGGCCACTGAGCCATTATTTATGTTAGGCGAGTGAAAAAATCTCACTAACTTTCTACTTAGCAACCTAATTCTGTAACATAAGAAAAACTTCTTTCTCAAATCTTGCAATTGCATCCATGAAGCCGTAAATCTGATGAAATCAAAATAAAAATAATCGTCTTTTTCAGCTTTAAGTCTCTCTCGTTTTATTGCAGGTTATATTTACGGTAAGTTATATGTAAGTTTGTTAAATTTATGAAAAAGAGCTAGATAGATACCTAAAAGAGAGAGAACAACTCTCAAGATGGTGGCCTTAATGTGTGTGTACACTATAGTAGGTGCCACCAGAACTGCCAAAAGGAAAAAGACAAGGATTGAAAAGCATAGACTTATGTCGTCGAAAAAAGAAAAAAAAAATTTTTTTTTTCATCATAGAATTGTATAGTCGCCAAAATCGCAACGAAAATACACAAAATCGCCAAAAAAGTCGCCAGTCGCCAAGTCGCCAAGTTCGAAATTTTGGTCGCCAAGGCTGACGAAAAGTCGCCAGATTGACGACAAATCGCACATACTGGCAGCCCTGGGCCTCGAATACTTCATTTGTCACTGTCGAAACGTGTTTGGAAACGCTCCTTTCTAGAGTTTGAGAAGCAAAAAATAAATTTTCAAATTTTGAGTTTTTCGAAAAATTACGAATGGAAAACTGTCTCAGAATTTTAAAATCTATCGACCGCTTATTTATCAATTGATGACTTTAGAACACTCTGCATATTTTATGCAGGGTGTCCTGAATGACCCGTAACAGCCAAAAACTGTAGATCAACAATGCGATTTGTAGACGACTTTACCTTCTCCATTTTGTTCACATCTCAATATTTAAAGAGATAATAAGACTTAAAAATTAAGAATTTTGGCAAATCAGAACGTTTCTCGCAAACCATTGGAGGATCAAAATCTTCGATTCTGGGAAAGTAAAATCCTAACATCTTGTTGTTGCTCCTCCCATTTTACGCCTGAATTTCGTTGCCTCATTCAATATTTAGCTTCTGAAGAAATCAGGAAATTCCAAGCTTGTTTTTTCGTTGGAATTGCTCAGAAAAAAGTTAACGGTGTACCAGCTTAATAAGAGTTCCGAAAATGCAAAAATTTTGAATAACTGATTATAATACATGACACTTAGGCTAAGATTTGCAAACGATGATTTGTAAGTCCCATTCTTCGCTTTCTTATTATTCATGGTTGGCGGAAAAGTCGAAAAACAAAAACATTCTCCTTCACAATGCCCTCGCTATAAAATAGGGCCGCCAGCGATCATACACCGTTACTTGTTTTCTAGGCAATTTCAATAAAAAAACACGCTTGGAAATTCCCCAATATCTCCAGAAGCTTAATATTGAATGAGGCAAAGAAAATCAGGCATAAAAAAGGAGAAGCAACAACAGGATGGTAGGTTTTCACTTTCCCAGAATCAAAGATTTTCATCCTCCAATGATTTGCGTAGAACGTTTTGATTTGCCCGAATTACTTAATTTTGAAGTCTAATCATCTCTTTATATAATAATATATGGACAAAATGGAAAGGGAAAAATCATCTTCAAATCACATTGTTATCTACAGTTTTCGGATATTACGGGTCATTCGCAACAATCTGTATACATGACATGCATTATATGTATACTTTTTAGATACTCACTATAAAAACGTATCTTTTTTTTAACTTATTAATTTGGTACCTTAGTAAACTCCTTAGACAATTTAACTATATTTTTATTAAATCTTGCTTTTTTTATGAAGTAACTTTATAAATGGCAATGTTTTATAAAGTTTTTATTAGTTTTTGTAAAGTCACTTCGGAAAAACTTTGTGAAATCTTCATAAAAGACATAATCTTTATGAAGTAGATTTTAAAAACGAATTTATAAAAATGCTGTCACTTGATGAAGATTCCATTAAGTTTAATAAAGTTACTTCATGAAAATTGATAAAAACTGAAAAAAGTGACTTTACAAAGAAAGCTGAATTTCATAATAAACACCGGAATTTTACAAAAAGTTTAAAAACTCTGTAAGAACCTGCATAACAATGCAATACTGAATCATTTCACATTCATGAGTAATTTTAGTTTGAGTCAGCCTTGGTCTAAAAGTAATATATCCTAAGATAAACATAGATATAAATATTACATTGCGAATGTAAAGGTGGCCGTCAATATCGTGTAAATCATAAGCATATAAAAATCAGTCGAAGCAATGCTATTTATTTGGATTAGATAGTAAGATGTAAACGAAACATCTAAGAAAATTGAAAACAGAGATTGAAAAGAATTATTGATATAAAAGTTGCGCCGCAAATTTATCGTTGCCCGATAAAGTTTTGTGAAATTCTCGTATTACATAAAGAATTCGGTAGTTTAAACAACTATATTAATCTTTCAAAATAACCGACTCGGCTAGTTGGATTCGAAACACATTGCCAATGCCAACGTTGCCATCTAATAATCGCATGGTTCCATTCAGTGGTTTTCCAAACTCTAACTTCATGCGTTGAAAAGCGCTCGACAGCCCGATTGATGTAATTTTCACACTAGCCCAGCCTTTGGATGATCCATTGCTACTCTATTTTTTCTCACTCAGCAAAACATTTTCCTTCACAATGCCCTCGCTATAAAATAGGGCCCCCAGCGATCATACACCGTTACTTGTTTTCTAGGCAATTTCAATAAAAAAACACGCTTGGAAATTCCCCAATATCTCCAGAAGCTTAATATTGAATGAGGCAAAGAAAATCAGGCATAAAAAAGGAGAAGCAACAACAGGATGGTAGGTTTTCACTTTCCCAGAATCAAAGATTTTCATCCTCCAATGATTTGCGTAGAACGTTTTGATTTGCCCGAATTACTTAATTTTGAAGTCTAATCATCTCTTTATATAATAATATATGGACAAAATGGAAAGGGAAAAATCATCTTCAAATCACATTGTTATCTACAGTTTTCGGATATTACGGGTCATTCGCAACAATCTGTATACATGACATGCATTATATGTATACTTTTTAGATACTCACTATAAAAACGTATCTTTTTTTTAACTTATTAATTTGGTACCTTAGTAAACTCCTTAGACAATTTAACTATATTTTTATTAAATCTTGCTTTTTTTATGAAGTAACTTTATAAATGGCAATGTTTTATAAAGTTTTTATTAGTTTTTGTAAAGTCACTTCGGAAAAACTTTGTGAAATCTTCATAAAAGACATAATCTTTATGAAGTAGATTTTAAAAACGAATTTATAAAAATGCTGTCACTTGATGAAGATTCCATTAAGTTTAATAAAGTTACTTCATGAAAATTGATAAAAACTGAAAAAAGTGACTTTACAAAGAAAGCTGAATTTCATAATAAACACCGGAATTTTACAAAAAGTTTAAAAACTCTGTAAGAACCTGCATAACAATGCAATACTGAATCATTTCACATTCATGAGTAATTTTAGTTTGAGTCAGCCTTGGTCTAAAAGTAATATATCCTAAGATAAACATAGATATAAATATTACATTGCGAATGTAAAGGTGGCCGTCAATATCGTGTAAATCATAAGCATATAAAAATCAGTCGAAGCAATGCTATTTATTTGGATTAGATAGTAAGATGTAAACGAAACATCTAAGAAAATTGAAAACAGAGATTGAAAAGAATTATTGATATAAAAGTTGCGCCGCAAATTTATCGTTGCCCGATAAAGTTTTGTGAAATTCTCGTATTACATAAAGAATTCGGTAGTTTAAACAACTATATTAATCTTTCAAAATAACCGACTCGGCTAGTTGGATTCGAAACACATTGCCAATGCCAACGTTGCCATCTAATAATCGCATGGTTCCATTCAGTGGTTTTCCAAACTCTAACTTCATGCGTTGAAAAGCGCTCGACAGCCCGATTGATGTAATTTTCACACTAGCCCAGCCTTTGGATGATCCATTGCTACTCTATTTTTTCTCACTCAGCTACTAATGACATATGTATATAGCGCAGGTTTGTAGAACAAATGAAAACGTGAGTTTAAGGTCATTGTTGAAACGTAAGCCGTATTTTTAGTTATTGATTTTTAAATTTAACTGATACTTTTTACGTTTGTGGTTGAATATACTATCTTTTAGGTACTAAGCCAAGAGAAACAATTTTTTAATAGGTCGCGGCACAATCGTTTTATCATTAATTTTATTATTTTCAGAGTAATATCTTTTGTTTTGTTACATGTAAGTGATTAACGATCCTCTTCAAGACATTGTGGAAATCGAATATATACCAGAGCATATATACGTATACTTTGAGGATAACATTCAGGTTCGCTCTATGAAAAATTACAAAAATGCATCAACTCATGATTATATGTGTTCCTTACGCCTAGAATCGTACAGAGACCAAGAATCATTCAATCGGGCACATATCAAATGAATATAAAGCAAATAGAAACTATTTTGCCAAATTTCAGTAATCGAAATAATTATGGTCTTTACGTACTTCGCAGAAATATCTTTCCATTTCATCAAATCGGGCCGTCGAGCGCTTTTCAATGAATAAAGTTAGAGTTAAAACATTAAATGGGTAATTAGATGGCAACGTTGGCAATGCGTTTCGACTCCAACTGGCCGAGTGTGATATTTTGTAAAGATAAATATAGTTGTTTAAACTACCGAATTTTTCACGTAATACGAGCATTTTACAAAACTTATTCGAACTACGATAAATTTACGGCGCAACATTCATATCGATTCTTTTTCATCTGTTTTCAATTTTCTTAGATATTTCGTTTACATCTCACTATCTGATTCAAATAAATAGCACTGCTTTGACATACAATATGCTGATGATTTACATGATAGCAACTGCCGCCTTTACTTATGCAATATAATATAGGAAGTGGGGGGGGGGAAGATATGTGTTTTTTATAAGTATTTTGTAAAATATGATGATTTTATAACAAGAAAAAATATGAACAATTAATTGCTATCTATTTCAAATCTATTTGTATTTTATTGTCGATTGTGAATACTTTTCAAACATTATAATTTTTTTAACATACAAAATTTCAATAATTTTATCTTTTTGAAAGTTGAGAATAAAGTAGACAAAGTATGCCTATCTTTTTATAAGTTACATTTATGTTACTGGCGAAACCCAAATTCAAGCGTTTCAAGTAAATGCCTAGGCCTAACTCGAGTTGCCTGAAGTTTTAGGCGATTCAGGGTTTTCCTCAACTCTGCTAGGAAGAAACCAACTTGCTGAAGATTTGTCTCGGCAGAAGCCGGAAATCCCATTATTTATACCAAGTAAGCATATGCTTTCAGTGATATGATGAAGGGTCAATATATTAAGATGTTGAGTAGTATTCCTTATATTTAATTTTATACTTTAAAACTTCAAAATGAACGGAATAAGTACAAGTACCATTAACATTATGTCAGTTTTGGTTATTTATATATTTCATTTCTAAATAGCATGAACTTCGAATAATCAGATTTTACGTATAACTTAAATGAAAAAATATATTATTCGTTTAGAGTAATATCACTAAACATAATTAAAAAAATTACATTAAGACTTAAAAATAATAACAAATTCTGGCTCATGGAAATCTATACCGAATATTGTTTATCTAACACTGAACGAAGTTAATTTACCTTACTTCTGAGAAAATCAAGGGATGGAAAATTCGACAATGAAAGTTAAGGGCTTGAAAGTTTTATTTTTTATCAAAACTGAGGCTATCGAAAAATTTTTTAAGTAATGAAATAGGTGTTTTCTTTGTGGGAGTATAAAACATTACTTACAAAACGAAAAAAAATCATAACTGTCGGATAGTTTTTGCGCTGCTTATTTTACTATAGAGAAAAATTACTATGTGTTCATCGGGTAAAGTTAACTTTTTAGCCGATGTTTTTCCTACGATGAAACAACTGAAATTGAAGTGGAAAGGGAAAGACGTGTAGCATTGATTTTAATAGAGATGCCATTGAAAAGTTTGACTCACAAAAAAAAAGAGAATTTCAATTTATCGGCACAACTTAAGAAAGGATAACTGTTCTCTCAGATTTAAATGAATTTGATAAAATTGGTGAATACCGTATTCGGCCAGGGCGGCCAAAATGATATTTTTTTTTTTTTATAACCTTTTATACCTGAAAACAGGGTCTGTGGATATGAGTAACGGTTTTATTATAAATGAGCGTGAACTTTTAGAGCTGAGTCAAATAACTTATTGCAGAAAATAGGTAAGACGGAAAGAAAATTGTAGAACGGTCTGTATTTCTGTGACATGCATCTAACAAACTAAGAATTATCAATTTCGTTATTCATGCTCGATTCAATATCATTTTCAAAAAATGAACTTTCCCGCTCAGCTTATTTTTCCCTTTCACTTATTTTTTCGTTTTTTCAAACAAAAACCTTACGCAATCAAACACACTTTTGCCCTCAACTCATTTGGAGTATTTTTTCAATGCATCAAACCTAACTTAACTCACGGTACCCGCGAAACTGAGCAATTATTGGTTACTGATAAAGAAAAGTACCTGGCAAAATGTACTACGGATCCGAGGAACTCTCGACCAGTCCGGATAACCGTTAAACAACCAGACATTCTTCTCGGTAAAAAAAATGTTATTTTAGGAGCCTGGCCAAATTCGGATCCCACCATTTAACATAAAATAAAAAAATCAACGACCGTGCTTGGATTTGATCCTGTTCTCCATCACTTTTTAGTTTTAGGCCCTTAACACTTTGCTATGTAGTGTCTTATGAATTATGAGTTTACAGTAACAATTTAAAACTTATGTAACTCTTTATGTTGATTCTTGAAATTGTTTTTACATACAGTGGCATAACTAACGCCCTCGCTGGCCCCTCAATGCGGGGGGAGGGGCATCAGCAAGTCATAGGCGCCTGCATGCTCATAAACATAGCTAGTAAATTTTTGAATGCAGTACACTCATAGACATAAGAATATGTCTATGATTACACTGTTGTCGAGGGATGATCAAGTTTTGCAAATTATAATCAAATAATGATGCTACAAGAATAAAGTTCATTAGTCCATTCATTTAATGTCTGCAATCGCTTGAATTGATAGTTTCTCGTGTAATTCAACAAGTAATTAATGAAACAAATGATATTCCATTTCGTTTTTTGCAAAAATGGTAGAAATTTGTATGATTCATTGCAGTGACAAAGCAAGCCTCTATATGTCTTGCAAGGGGTACAAGAGTTATTGGTAAAGCTGAAGATTAATCTGAAAAAATGTCGAGGACAAGCGTATGATGAGGCTCGAGTAAAGAGTGCAATATATAGAGTGGATCAAAGCTCTTCTCGAAGAAATTGAGTCTAAAGCTGATTTCGCTTATTACAGTGTTCATAACTTGAAGCTTGCATTACAAAATTACATGAAAGAAGTGCCCAGAACTTCGAAGTTTTTACAGAAAAATAATATACAGAAAAATAAAAAATTTTGCTCAATAAGGTAGACTTCTTGGTGTGATTCATTAAATTTTGATCCTATCGAACTTTATTTTACGTCAGTCATAAACTCATAAGGAAGCATAAAATATTCAGGACACGTTTAAATTGTTAGAGATAATTGTCCTGCTAGTTTTATGATGCAAAGTCATACATAGTGAAAATTTAGCCTTGACAAGATTACAAAAACTTTAAATAAGGTTAGAAGATGCTCGTTATAAAACACTTGAAAAAGTAAAGATCAGTTTCATTTTTTTACGAACACATTAGAATGAAATAGAAGTTGAAGATATTGCCACAAATTGGTAGTTCAGAGTTTCTTTCTCTCATGCGGCCGTTCTCAAAAAGTGAAGAAATATCGAGAGGAGCTCTGTTTAAATGATTACATGTGACGCGATCTGAGAAAAGACACCTAAGCCGCATAACGGAGATTTTTCAAGAGAAGCAAAAGAAGAGGCGAGGATGGAGGAGCCGATAGGCCGTTCCGATATTTCTTACTCTTTCTTCACATAAACTACTGCACACAACCTGTTCTGGTGACCAGAACAGGTAGTGTCCCGAGTTTGCTTGAGCTTGCTGACATGATTGTGTAAATGTATGTATAAAGAGAAAGAGCTTATGCATAAGATCGTGCGCGTTAGAAAAAGAGAAGACGAGATTGTTGGCGTAAATATATTAACTCGCACGTTTTAACGGATGTGCGAGAGAAAGGCACATACTAGAGGCCTGCATTGGACAAGCTCTGGTGAAAGTGACTGTCCATTATCGTAGTTCATACGTTAAAACATGCTCGGAATCTCGTGTACAATCTTTGGGCTGACGCGACATCTCCCGACCGAGAAACGAGCGGAAGGAAGACGCGAGCGTCACGCGCACATTTCGGTCAAGAGTGAGTCGCTACTGCCCGAACTGAAATTTCTCAATAACCGCGCTTCCCTATTATCCTCTGCTTTGGAACATGGGATACAATCCGAGACCGGTTTGACCGCATTCACAAAACAAATCGTAAATCATGTTCGAGTTTCGAGCAGATCATGTAAGAACTGTTCGTTCGAAACTAGGAATGAACACCACGGTCAAACTAGTGTGTCCATAAGCAGTCCATAAGTAACTTAAAGTCATTTCAAATTTCAAGAAGGGTCGTGAAGGATTGTGTTGGCTCTCCCACCATGCTCCCCGAGTATCTCTGACTCTCTCTAACAGAGTTGTTCTCTGGTCCTCTCGCTTGTTCCTTACCCCATCGGGGCGTTGACGAGCATTTCTGTAGAAATTTCGATGAGGCTATTCAAGCGGAAAATCGGGTCAGGTTTTAAACAGGTTTTGAAATTCAAATCCTTTTCCTAGATTTTCGACTTTTCGTCGGAGCATTTATGTTTCTAATTTAGAATCAGAAAAAGGAAAAAGACGAAGACAATACCGTGCGAAAAAGTAGATAAAAGTTTTTTATACTTTTTAAACGGGAAATTTTTTTTCGTCTTCTCATATGACATTAACATATTTCAATTTGGTCTATATTTTCACTTATTACGAAAACAGCGTTATTCGCTGTAACATAATTATTTTTACTACATTTATTTTTTTTTACATTGAATTTTGATGTTAAGTGAAGAATCTGTTTCACTGCATTCAGAAAAAATTCTTCAAAAATTTGTTATCACCACCACCATTCCTAGTTATTTTGGTTTTATAGACTTTTTTCTACAAAACCTGATCAAACCTCAGGTTCTTTTATAATGACCCGTTTTTTTAACTGTGACTTTTTGAACAGACCAATCTTCTAAAAAGTTTTTATAAAATATTTTACAAAAATTTCGTAATATGACTGCTATTTTATGAGGTAGGTTTTAAAATTTATTTTGTAAAATTGCTGAAAAAGTAGAAAAAGACCGTTTATTACTATTTTCCACAACCATGCTTTTTACATGTTGTAATGTCTCATTTTAGAAAATATGCCGTCATTTTCAAAAGATTGTATAAAGTTTTTTGAAGCTACACTGAGAGAAAAAATGAACTTCTCGATCATAATGTTGTCCGCCGCGCGAGGCATGGCTCCATCGATGCTTGAGAGATGGATTCGATGCATCCTCTGCGCAGACGCTTGATTGAGAAGCGTGTGACGTGCTCGGGGGGGGATACTTTCTAACGTTTGAAGGTCGTCACAGCGCGCGCTTCGAACGCGCGGAGCACTGCCATGCTCGAGAAGTTTACTTTTTCTCTGAGTGTACTCTGTAAAAACCCATAAAAACTTTCTAAGACATTTCCTTTTTCATAAAGTCACTTTATTCAAAAAAAGTAATTTCCAAAAAAAAACCGAGATTATCTAAGGGGTCATGTGAAAAGTTTATCGAAATCCAAGTAATTCGAGAAATTTTTTGTACAATGTTTCAATTGTGTTTCATTTTAAAACATTTTCAAGCGTTGAAAAGTTGAGAGAGAGATGAATCTTCTAGAAGGAAAATGTAAGTAACTTTCCCTTTCCAAGTTTCTGAAAATATTTTAGAGATTTAATTCTTTTTAGACGTTCACAATGTACTCATCTGATTTTTCGTGACATACACTTTTTTCATAAATTGTTGTATTCGTTGAGATTCCTATGAACTAAAGTTTTTTTATGGCAAGAAATGTCTACGGGAAATTTTTCTTCCATCACTCAAAATTTTAAACGTGTCTCTCGATTTTTTTTTTAGAAATTTGTATGAATCATGGTTTAAGAAGCGTTTGATCAATAATAAATTCAGAGTTGTTACATATCGAAAAATTCATCCTTGATATGGTATATCAATATTCGATATATAAATATTTTATAACAATGAAATTTTCTCAACCTTATATTAAAGAGCATTTATTTTTAAAAGCAACATACAATTTTGTTGTTACAGTAACCATTTAATGATTTTTTGTCATACGCTTAACCTTTTTAGAAACATCAAAATTTCATGTTTTTTTTATCTCTTTGAAATTTTCAACCTAATGTTTCTTGAAAAATATGACACATTTCCCACAGTTAAGAAATTAGGAAAGTCTGCATCTATGATTCTTTAAGTCAAAATAAAACATCTGTTTTCTTATCTGAGCTTTGATTTTCAGGAAGTCTAATATGAAACAAACAATAACGGATATCTACATTTTTAAATAGGTACTTCCAACTCGTAGAGTTTCCTGAAGTTTTCCTAATTGAAAAAAATCATACTTTAAAAAATAGGATAGATATTCAAAGATTTTTTGGCGTATTGCTACATAACTTCTGAAGAATTTTCAAACTCCTAGAACCCAAATAATTATTGAACTTATGAAAAAATGTGGAAAATATTTGGTAACAGTTAGTTTTCTGAAAAACGAACAACAAAGTTTTCTAAACGGGTGTTAGGTTAGAAAAAAAGCGAAACTAAAAAATACTTCGCTGAAAAAAAATGCCTTTAAATTGAAAATTGTTAAAAATTTCATAAGTATAGAATGCTGGTCCAGCACTGGGAAATCGAGTAAGAATTCTTCGATATACTGTTCATGATTTCAATAAGTTTAATAATAATCAATATTTTTTCAAACAAAAGTTTGAAGAATTTCTGAAAAGATTTGTGAGACACCTTCGAAAAAAATATAAAAAAAAACTTTTTTGTGTGCTAAACGCGTAAATTCAAGGCCAACGAAATTGCGTTCGATATCAGTGTTCATTACTTCATCGAAATCGGTGAAGCCAATTTGTCTAGATCGCAAGTCTAGATTACAAATGAAATAAAATAAGATGAAAAAAAAAAATTGATTTTTAAAAAGCCGAAACATAAAATAAGGTCTTAAAACAAGAAACGCCCGGGACTCCCCGGCATTATTTATCACATTGTCAATTAATGAGATACTGATTTGAAACTTTTCAGAAATTTTGGGATGTGTCTGAAATAGAGTTTAGATGAAAAAAGAAAAATCGTATTTTAAATAGGAATCTCTTGTGTGAAATTCGTTATTTCATCTTAAAAAATGGAAATTGTTAACAAAGTTTTATTTATTTGAAAGTTTGAAAGAGAAAAAACTTTTACCAGCCCGTTTCATTAGAGTTCCTAGAGAAGTTTTAATAAAATTAATGTTGTTGCATGGCACTTTTTCCACTTATTTGGCACGGAAAAACTTTTTATTTACAGTTTGCTCAAATTTAAACCTTTGGACGTGAATTATAAACAAACTGAATTTCATACTGCATTGTGGATTATGGGAACCGGCTTTTTCGTTTCATCAAACCAGGTATTTCCAAAACTCACAATAGATAGTTTTTTTTATTCGGTTACATTATAAGCATTGGCACAGCTCCCTAAAAAGTGCGTGAAACCTGAGCATGTCGAACAAATGCATGAATCATTCATTTACCACTGGAATCGAACGAAAATGGTTTTGTATGCTCATTCATAGATCGGTTTTAAACAGCTATCGCATGATTTCTTTGAAACCCGGACACGATCGGAGATTATCGTCTGACTCAAGTGTTCAGACCTGCCTCGGAAGTCTGAAGCGTTCACGTCCGGAATTGGACGATCTAGCATGGTTCAGCTCGTCCATTCATCCATCGATTTCAAACAATTCTTGCACAATCTGTTTGAACTCCGAACACGGAGTAAAATCATTGATTAACTCGAGCTCCCGAACCGGATTCGGATTTCATGGTATACTACGAGTAGCGTATCATAGGCAGGCGCAGTCTCTAAGTGTTCGAGTCCATTCTACTATAAACTAGTTTTTTGGGGCGTTCGAGACCCGATGCAGACCTCTTGCAGATATGTCTTGGCACATTTGCTACGATTTACGATCAGCTGTTTTTTCCAGCCTTCAATTTTTGAACGAACAGCTGATGGGAAAGTCATGTTTCAATATATAGCCTCCGCTATGTATGGATTGTCGGTCATAACTCGATTTTTGGAATACTTTTGATTTTTTCAAAGTTTTATCAAATTTATTCATGTGGTTTTATTCCAGCACGAGTTTAATTTTCCTTTGAGAACACATTCGAAAATTTTTTTCAGAATTTGCTAAAAATGGGATTCGATAAAAATAAAAATCATGAAGTATGAATATAGTTGCAACAGTTGATTAAAATGACAGCAGTAAACAATTGATACTTAGGCGTGGAACGTCAAAACACGTCAAAAGATCGTCAAAACTTTAACGTACTTCTATATACGAGTTCTGAGGTGGATTTTTCTCACATTAAAATACACTCGGTCGCCGCGTTCTCGCTCATCCGGCATGCTCGCTGATTCAGCGCTCATACATCCAGCGAACGAGTGTACGAAAATACACAGATATCTTAAAATTAAATGATTATAGTGTGATTTATTAGTTTTGGATTCTCCTGGTTTTTTGCTGTATTCATCGCAGAGCTCAAGGCCGTACAGTGATTTGCCAATGTCTCATTTTCCACGTTTTGTAAATTATAAAAATATATACACACTTCTAAACGAAATAACATATAATGCCTAACGTATTCCACTCGAGATTAATAAGCTCGAAATATCGTGTTCCGAACTCGATATCTAAAATTTTTGAAATAAAAAAACGTATAAAAAGTTTGTGTCAGAAATTCACAACTCAAAGTATATTGTTGTACGTTGGCCGTAGGCCGGAAAACACTTCAACATTAATATCTTTTCGGTACGGGAAGATAAAGACCTCTCTATCATTCCCGAGAACTCGGAAAAGTTCCACGCCGCCTTATCGGATGATAAGCGCGGCCGGTGGGTAGAAAATAACCAGACGTCCTGATGGGTGCGTTGATCGTAGCGAGAAAGGTACTTCAGGGATCGCACACGGCACTTTGCTGCACTTGGCCATTGAGCCTCCTCGGCTCTGGTCGGCAACCGAGCCTCCTCAGCTCTGGTTCATTTTTTCCCTCGAAGCCTTCCTCGGCTTTGGAATTCCTGCCTCAGCCCCTCGCAACCTTTCTTGGCTCCGGGCAATTTCCGTTTTCCTCGTGCCGTGTAGCCTCTCTCGGCTCCGGACATTTGGAACCTTCTCCTAACTCGTCGTAGCCTTTCTCGGGTCCGGGTTTCCTCAGAATTTCCTCGTCCCGTGTAGCCTTTCTCAGCTCCGGGTTTTCCTCTAAAGTTCCTTACCCCGTGTAGCTTTCCTCGGCTCCAGGTTGTACCTATTTGGTGGTGGTTCATCAAAAAAAAAACACGCGAAAATGAACGGAAGAGGAAAATAAGTTGGGCGTGACCGTTCGTTTCTTGAAAATGACATTGAACAGTTCAAAAATAACAAAATCGACGAATCTTGGTTTGCGAAGTGCATGTCACATAAATAGAGACTGTTATAAAATTTTTTTCCGTCTTATCTATTTCCTAAAATTTGGCCCAACTCTAAAAGTTCACGCTCACTCATGAAAAAACCGTTGCTTACTTACACAGACCCTGTTTTTAGATTAAAAAAGTGAAAAAAAAAAAACGTTATTTTCACCTTTCTGTCTGACTTCGGTATATACCAGCTTTACATAATTCAATGAATTGAATAAAATCTTAGAGAAAAGTTATGCTATTCCATCTTATGTTGTCCAGATACATTGAAATTCACTTTTTTTGTGAGTTAAAATTTTCTATTGCATCTCTATCAAAATCACGCGACATATGTTTTTTCTTTTCACTTAAATTTCAGTTGTTTCATCTTAGGAAAAACATCGGCTAAAAAGTTAACTTTCCTAGATTCACACATCTTTTTTTTCTCTATAACTGAAGCCCCTCTCCCGCCCCTTCAAACTGACGTTGCCAATGTAAAGGCCGCCGTCGTAATCGTGTGTGATTCCTACGCTTGTAAATAAAAGAAAAATTGGAGCGCGTTGAATCAACACACGTTAGAAGTAAAACCTCTCGTGCTGCTTTCTTTAAGGTTCGGATGTATAGATTTTTATTCCTCTCGCCTTTTCTAGTTCTAACAAATCCCTCAATTTTTCTGTGTTGTATCTACCTCGTTTTTGAACTGTAAATTAGTTACAAAATTATTTCATCCTTAATTATGTGACCTCTTGTGATCCGTGAAATTTTGTGATTTTTTAGGATTTTGTGACATTTTGAGATTTTGTAACATTTTTCGATTTTGTGACTTGTTGACATTTTGTAACCTTGTGGTATTTAAGTGATTTTGTGACATTTTGTGTGTTTGTGACATTTCGTGATTTGTGTGCTGTTTGTAATTTTGTGACATTTTGTGCATTTGTGCCATTTTGTGATATTTTGAGTTTCTCGTGATTTTGTGTGTTTGTGACATTTCTCGATTTTGTGACATTTTGTGATTTTGTGACATTCTGTGATCTTGTGACATTTTGTGACATTATGTGATTTTGTGGCATTTAGTGTATTTGTGATATCTTGTGATTCATCATAAGCCGTTTAATTATATGGTAGATTTTACTTACATCATAATCGGGAATGTCGAACTCTGTACGATCAGTACGATGTCGTTTTTGTTTGCGGCAAGTGCCAGCAGGAACTTCTACTTTTTCCTTATACACAGAACTCTCCCTATAACGTCCGCGCGCGTGCTCAAGCCATTCTTTACAACGGCCGGAAAAAAGGGAGCGAACTACTCCTCACGACTCCCCACTCTCAGCTGAACTTGAAGGCCAGTTGATGTCAGGCGGGTCAACTGATCTACGGCGCAGACGAAAGTCGCGCAGTTTTCACAATGTTTACATGCTTTCGCGAGAATCGCGAGAGATGGCGAGAGAGATTGTCTCAAGCGATGGGGATAAGGTAGGCGGGCTATCCAGCCGTAAAGCGGAACGGTCTTTCGCCGCAATAAAGAGCGGACGTAGAAGAGAATGACTTTATAGGGAATTTCCAGTGTATTTTTCCTCTCTCACTCTTACAGAATCTCAAAATTCCTCCCTATACTCGGACTTACATCTTACAGTCTTACAGTTTACAGTTTTACGTATTACATTGTAAAATTTTAAAATTACTCCCTGCAATCAAAAATATTACAGTCTTACATCTTACAGTTTTACAGTTTACAGTGTTACATGTTAAAAAATCTCCAAGTTACTCCCTGCATAAATTTTATTCTAGAATAAATTACACTCCTTAAAAGTGATAATGCCGCCTAAGAAGTTTTACTTCAAAAAGTAAGATACAAAAGTAATGGTATCAAGGCAAGCGTCGCAGATTCTTCAGTATATTAAGTAATTATCGAATAACACCCACTTTATTCATCACGTTTACTCAACCTCAAAACTCTGTTTCATCGCTTCACGACACACGTTACCGAATTTATCATTGGATTTTCCATTCGATGCTTTTGCTCCACTTACTTTTAAACACGAACGTTACGCATTTCAATATTGACACGTTCAAAAGCGATTGACGGCCCGCTTGACGTTATATTTTCAATCAATTATATTTTAGAATTACCTGCTATTTTTTTCCGTTACATCTTAGTCAGTGATTGGAATATTGATTGAGACGTATGTACGGTATTCTCGTTTTCTTAAAGGATTCTTTCCTTTAAATTCTGAAATTCTACAATAATCACGAAAAAATCCTACTAGCCTTAGGATTAATATGTGTTGAATGCTAGGGATGAGATGTAGCATTACATGTGTACAACCTATGTCAGTTATGTTTTTACAGAAGACCGCTTGTTTGATATTAGAAAAGTCGAAAGCATATACCTCAAAGATTGTACATTCTAAAAATAATTTTGTTTACTTCATAGTATGTGGTAATAAAATAGAATAGTCAAATGATACTGCCTTTCAACTTAACTTACATGACTTCGTGCTCCTCAATTAGCACACGATGATTTCAATAGAAGAGATTTGCAATTGAAAGCCAGTGATAATTAATTTTGTACGATATTATTACAAAAATCGTAACTTTCATTAATCTTTTTTCATTGTAGCGGGCCGTCGATCGCTTTTGAACGCATTAATATCGAAATGTGTAACATTTGTGTTTAAAAGTAAGTAGAGCGAAGCATCGAATGGAAAATCCAATGATGAATTTGGTAACGTGTGTCGTAAAGCGATGAAACAGAGTTTTCTGTTTGAGTAAACGTGACAAATAAAGTAGGTGACAATTGATGATTACTTAGTATACTGAAGAATCTGCAACGCATGCCTTGATTTCATTACTTTTGAATCTTCTTTTTTTCTTACATTTACAAACGTAGTTACCACATACGATTACGACGGCGGCCTTTACATTGGCAATGTCAGTTAGGGGGTGGATATCGTATGTTTTTCGAATGCAATGTGGAACTCGAAACTTTAATCAGAAATAAAAATAAAAAACAATCATGATATACGTTCAAGCTAGAGTTCCTATTTATTCTGTGTTATTATCTACCAATGGGCACACTAACATGATAAGCATAACGAGGTTAAAACTTGAAACTATTGGTATACCATCAGTACTGACTAAGAAGTCTAAGATACAAAAAAACTTTTGAAGTTTCAATAAATATAAATAATTTTACCGCTCGCCTTATTTCGACGGTAAATTCAAGTTGTTAATTCCAACAAATTATACTTAAAAATCTTCAAATTCAAAATAATCCCAAAACTAACTCCACGAAGGAGGTCTAATTAGTGCATACCGGTTTTAGGGTCGGGAGCGCCCGTCCCTAAAACCGATTTAAAATAATAAAACCTTTCGATAACTGTTATATTTCATGTCATATGTGTACAACGTGAATTACGTAATTTTCATAGATATGGTAATAAATAAAAAGACAAAAAATTATTAAAAAAATGATCAAAAAATTTAGGTAGTATTTTTGTATTTTTTTCATCATTTTTCGGAAAACGATTCTATGAAAGCCAAAATTTATGATCACAATTATATAATACTCAACTTACCCTTCTAAAGAAGAAATTTTAAATCCAGTCCGTCTAAAGCAAAAATTTTAATCGTAAAATTAAAGTTTATGGAAACGTTTTTTCGATCCGACATTTCACATTCTTCACATGCATCAAAAATTCAATGATCACTGTACACATTTATTACATTACATATATTATAAAAGAAGGTTGTTTAGCTTATTTTTATGCTTTAAACAGTGTGCATACTTGGATGAATTTTTTTTGTCGAAGTAGATTTTAAATCATGGAATCGATAAAAAATTTCTTGGGATTCGACAATGGTAATATCAATTTTGCCAGTACATCAGGGAAATTTTTTTTATTTACATCATAAAAATTGTGTTTATAGATTTTATTTTTTAAGAATGGACTGTTGTAATTGTAAAATAAATCAGGAGATTTTTTCAACGACGGTCGAAACGCGTCAGTGTTTCAAGATTTGATTTTTCGAATCTAACCTGTAATAAAACAAAAATACCCAATCTTAAATTTGATGTTAATGAAAATTTTTTGTCGGTACAAAATTTTAAATTCTGTAATGTATATAAAACTTGAAACTTCTTCGATTTTCAGACTTCATTCAATAGTGTTTGTTGAAATAGATTCGAAACGTAAAAAATGAAAATTCACACTGATTTCACTTATTATAATTATCGATTTTAGAAGTTATATTCTTTCAATGTTTTACTTTTTTATTGGTTAATAAATTCTAAAGAGTGTCTCCTCCTTAGTAACTATAAAACAGACAAATACGCAATGAAGGTTATGTGTTTATGAACATAACGGATATGTTCTGCACTTTTGTAAATAAGAAAATTTTTCAATAGGTCAACTCAATTTTTTTCCAAAGTTATGAAATATATCTAACGACTGCGTAAATATACTTGTCTTTTGCTATTGAGAATCAAATTTATTTTTTAAAGACTATCAAAAACTGCAACCAAAAATGTTTACGAAACAGTACTTGTAAAAAGAAATCATTTCGTTGTTAATATCGAAAATAAAACTCATCAATAACCGAGATATTAACAGATATTTGCTATCTTCAATGTTTTTCTTTCATTCAAACACTTCCTTCACTGTCAAAAATAATTAGAACTAATTTTTTATTGCAAAAAAAACTGGAAATGATCAATCTTGAAATCAAAACAAAAAACAACAAAAATAATATTGTGCCATAAAATAATGTCCCTGTATACTTTACGCAACTGTACTGCGCCATGCTAGACCATGAATAATCTGCGTTATGCACAGAACGAAGCTGCCCGGGGCTACCCGTAATCAGCCGAACGGCCCGTGTGCTTTTAATTATTGGCTGAACAACATTCTCAGAATTCTGGTCAGACAAAAATTTCTTAGCTGAGTAGCCAAAAGATATGTGTCTCTCTCGCTCCCGCTTTAGGCGCATTTGTTTAAGAGAGTGGAGGATAGATATTCCTCGTCCATTTACACACAGGCTGTTTCGACCTTTTACCGTTACTTTAGAGAGGGAGGGAATACAATCTGCGATTACCGACGGTCGAAACAAGTCCGAGTTCCAAGATAGTCGTGCAAAAACTATCCGATAATGGTACATGATTTTTATTCATTTTGTAGGGAATATTTCAAACTTACATCAAAAATTACCTATTTCATACTCACGTAGAGAAATTACCTATTTCATTACTAAAAAAGTTTTTCGATAGCCTCAGTTTTGATAAAAAATAAAACTTTCAAGCCCTTAACTTTCATTGTCGAATTTTCCATCCCTTGATTTTCTCAGAAGTAAGGTAAATTAACTTCGTTCAGTGTTAGATAAACAATATTCGGTATAGATTTCCATGAGCCAGAATTTGTTATTATTTTTAAGTCTTAATGTAATTTTTTTAATTATGTTTAGTGATATTACTCTAAACGAATAATATATTTTTTCATTTAAGTTATACGTAAAATCTGATTATTCGAAGTTCATGCTATTTAGAAATGAAATATATAAATAACCAAAACTGACATAATGTTAATGGTACTTGTACTTATTCCGTTCATTTTGAAGTTTTAAAGTATAAAATTAAATATAAGGAATACTACTCAACATCTTAATATATTGACCCTTCATCATATCACTGAAAGCATATGCTTACTTGGTATAAATAATGGGATTTCCGGCTTCTGCCGAGACAAATCTTCAGCAAGTTGGTTTCTTCCTAGCAGAGTTGAGGAAAACCCTGAATCGCCTAAAACTTCAGGCAACTCGAGTTAGGCCTAGGCATTTACTTGAAACGCTTGAATTTGGGTTTCGCCAGTAACATAAATGTAACTTATAAAAAGATAGGCATACTTTGTCTACTTTATTCTCAACTTTCAAAAAGATAAAATTATTGAAATTTTGTATGTTAAAAAAATTATAATGTTTGAAAAGTATTCACAATCGACAATAAAATACAAATAGATTTGAAATAGATAGCAATTAATTGTTCATATTTTTTCTTGTTATAAAATCATCATATTTTACAAAATACTTATAAAAAACACATATCTTCCCCCCCCCCACTTCCTATATTATATTGCATAAGTAAAGGCGGCAGTTGCTATCATGTAAATCATCAGCATATTGTATGTCAAAGCAGTGCTATTTATTTGAATCAGATAGTGAGATGTAAACGAAATATCTAAGAAAATTGAAAACAGATGAAAAAGAATCGATATGAATGTTGCGCCGTAAATTTATCGTAGTTCGAATAAGTTTTGTAAAATGCTCGTATTACGTGAAAAATTCGGTAGTTTAAACAACTATATTTATCTTTACAAAATATCACACTCGGCCAGTTGGAGTCGAAACGCATTGCCAACGTTGCCATCTAATTACCCATTTAATGTTTTAACTCTAACTTTATTCATTGAAAAGCGCTCGACGGCCCGATTTGATGAAATGGAAAGATATTTCTGCGAAGTACGTAAAGACCATAATTATTTCGATTACTGAAATTTGGCAAAATAGTTTCTATTTGCTTTATATTCATTTGATATGTGCCCGATTGAATGATTCTTGGTCTCTGTACGATTCTAGGCGTAAGGAACACATATAATCATGAGTTGATGCATTTTTGTAATTTTTCATAGAGCGAACCTGAATGTTATCCTCAAAGTATACGTATATATGCTCTGGTATATATTCGATTTCCACAATGTCTTGAAGAGGATCGTTAATCACTTACATGTAACAAAACAAAAGATATTACTCTGAAAATAATAAAATTAATGATAAAACGATTGTGCCGCGACCTATTAAAAAATTGTTTCTCTTGGCTTAGTACCTAAAAGATAGTATATTCAACCACAAACGTAAAAAGTATCAGTTAAATTTAAAAATCAATAACTAAAAATACGGCTTACGTTTCAACAATGACCTTAAACTCACGTTTTCATTTGTTCTACAAACCTGCGCTATATACATATGTCATTAGTAGCTGAGTGAGAAAAAATAGAGTAGCAATGGATCATCCAAAGGCTGGGCTAGTGTGAAAATTACATCAATCGGGCTGTCGAGCGCTTTTCAACGCATGAAGTTAGAGTTTGGAAAACCACTGAATGGAACCATGCGATTATTAGATGGCAACGTTGGCATTGGCAATGTGTTTCGAATCCAACTAGCCGAGTCGGTTATTTTGAAAGATTAATATAGTTGTTTAAACTACCGAATTCTTTATGTAATACGAGAATTTCACAAAACTTTATCGGGCAACGATAAATTTGCGGCGCAACTTTTATATCAATAATTCTTTTCAATCTCTGTTTTCAATTTTCTTAGATGTTTCGTTTACATCTTACTATCTAATCCAAATAAATAGCATTGCTTCGACTGATTTTTATATGCTTATGATTTACACGATATTGACGGCCACCTTTACATTCGCAATGTAATATTTATATCTATGTTTATCTTAGGATATATTACTTTTAGACCAAGGCTGACTCAAACTAAAATTACTCATGAATGTGAAATGATTCAGTATTGCATTGTTATGCAGGTTCTTACAGAGTTTTTAAACTTTTTGTAAAATTCCGGTGTTTATTATGAAATTCAGCTTTCTTTGTAAAGTCACTTTTTTCAGTTTTTATCAATTTTCATGAAGTAACTTTATTAAACTTAATGGAATCTTCATCAAGTGACAGCATTTTTATAAATTCGTTTTTAAAATCTACTTCATAAAGATTATGTCTTTTATGAAGATTTCACAAAGTTTTTCCGAAGTGACTTTACAAAAACTAATAAAAACTTTATAAAACATTGCCATTTATAAAGTTACTTCATAAAAAAAGCAAGATTTAATAAAAATATAGTTAAATTGTCTAAGGAGTTTACTAAGGTACCAAATTAATAAGTTAAAAAAAAGATACGTTTTTATAGTGAGTATCTAAAAAGTATACATATAATGCATGTCATGTATACAGATTGTTGCGAATGACCCGTAATATCCGAAAACTGTAGATAACAATGTGATTTGAAGATGATTTTTCCCTTTCCATTTTGTCCATATATTATTATATAAAGAGATGATTAGACTTCAAAATTAAGTAATTCGGGCAAATCAAAACGTTCTACGCAAATCATTGGAGGATGAAAATCTTTGATTCTGGGAAAGTGAAAACCTACCATCCTGTTGTTGCTTCTCCTTTTTTATGCCTGATTTTCTTTGCCTCATTCAATATTAAGCTTCTGGAGATATTGGGGAATTTCCAAGCGTGTTTTTTTATTGAAATTGCCTAGAAAACAAGTAACGGTGTATGATCGCTGGGGGCCCTATTTTATAGCGAGGGCATTGTGAAGGAAAATGTTTTGCTGAGTGAGAAAAAATAGAGTAGCAATGGATCATCCAAAGGCTGGGCTAGTGTGAAAATTACATCAATTGGGCTGTCGAGCGCTTTTCAACGCATGAAGTTAGAGTTTGGAAGAGCACTGAATGGAACCATGCGATTATTAGATGGCAACGTTGGCATTGGCAATGTGTTTCGAATCCAACTAGCCGAGTATCAAACCTGTTAAATATACCAAAAATCGTAAAATATGCTTCAACTTGTCAATTTTACTATAGTTGCAGTTTTTTCAGTTTTTTAAAATTTGCTGATATTTGCTTATATTTTCTAGAAAAGAAAAAAGCAGCTAAAAAACCAGGAAAACCATCAAAATACCCACAAAAATGTTTCGATTAGAAAAAAAATGAAAAACTGCAAAATATGTCAAAAAACAACATGTATTTTGGAGATCATTTAGAAAAAAGCATGTTTTGTCCTCATTTCTATGTATTATTCGTTGTACAATCAGAATGAAAGATGCATATCGTTAATAGGTGGCCCGTTTTACCTGACCGATCGGAAAAACGGGCCACTCTGAACGTTTGTGAAGATCAAATTTGAAATGAAGAAGAAAATTTTGCTTCGAAAAAAGTCATACTGTGTTTCATGTATTTGGGTTCATTCCAAATATAAAAAAAAAAATTACTCATGTTGCTATTTAACTAGTTGTTACAACTCAAAAAATGTTAGGAGGCCCGTTGTACCCGACTTTTCCCTATAAGGATTTGTTTCATACACCTACATTTGCGAAATTTACTAAAGTTTCTTAAAATTACTCAAATATGTTAATTTGCAAATAGCTTTTTCGGAATTAAACTAGCACCGTAGAATTAAGTAGAATTTGTGAAATTTCCATAAATTTCTCAAATTAACTGAAACTAGTAAAATTAACATGAATTTTTTTCATTAAACTTGAACTTGTGAAATTCGGTATAACTTGGGAAATTAACTTCAACTCGTAAAATTTGCTGTAACATGTAAAACTTACAAATTTTCGCAAAATTCACTGATACTTGTGAAATATAATTAAATTTTAAAAAACTACCACAATTCGTAACATGTTTTTGTACAGTCTGGCGATTTTCGAGCTAAAAATCCACTATTACTTCATACCTTTCCAATCTTTACTAGTTTATGAGAAAAGCTGAAATTCAAAAAGTTGTGACCTCACACCCTACGTTCTTTGGGAAACTCAAAAATTTTTCAATTAGATTTACCGTGAAAACCGCAAGTCGTACAGTATAATTTTTACGACAAAAATAAATACGACGAAAAAAAATTACAAATTATGTTCATAGAGTTAAGCTGTATAACCAATTAGGACATAGATAGAGGGTGCCAAAGTCACACAATTTCAGTTTTCCGCATTTTCCTGTGTGAAATAATTTTTTATGTACCTCTGGCATAGAAAACGCGTTTCTATGCCAGCTCGAGATCTCTTAACGCGTTTATTATGCCCTCGGTACATAAAATATCGTTTGTAACAGGCACAGATGTGCGAATTTCCCCGTTTCGCCAAATTCGCACATCCGTGCCTGTTACGAAATATACTATTTTATCGTCAGAAGGGTTTTTCAAATGAATAACGTTGGAAAACCTTCCAAATCGATCTCACGTTTTTTTTTGTTTTACAGGCCGTTTTTAAGATACAGTGTATACATTGTAGACATGTGGTCCTGCACCACATACAATGTAGCTATTTAAATATATTGTTGGGAATATCACAAAAAAACGTCAGATGGATGGGAATATTATGTATGATAGTTGTAGGAGACAAATAAGAGCATACACCTATACGAACCACCTTGACCCTGGAAGCGATTTTGAAGGTCACTTTAATGTCGAAGAAATTTTTTCTAATGGGAACTATAATTTTTGACCCAGGACAAGGACACGTTAGACAGGAGAAAAAACTCTCTATGCTTCACTATTGAGTGCAGCATTCTGAAATACGTCGGCGATAATGGTGAAAGATCTAGTCTTTAGGCGTAGTGAAAAAAAAACTACTGCGCATTTTGTTTTCTTCTGTTTTGTCAACCTAAGTTAACTCAACTCCTGTTTACTACCGTCGTTAACCTCGTGAAAACAACTTTTTTTATCAAATCATTACCACATACTGAATTGTTCAATAAATATTTGTAATTTTTTGACAATTTCAAAATATTTCGTGATGCTTGGCTTCCATAACGCGATTTACATTTTGACACTGTTATTTCACAATGTAAACGGAATACGCAGACGACACATTTTATCACAACGCGCAAAGATCGGCTTATGAAATCATTGACAACGCGAGGAATTTTACGCTTTGCCTCGAGTTTCTAATCCTGCCTATAGATTCTTGACCAAGGATTTGGGAAGAACGTAAATTTTATGTATAAAATTATGTGATCTGTAAAGGGAATTTCAAGGTAATATGAAGACATAAAAGGCAATCATGATTTTACTGAGGCCAAAATGATACGCCATAGGGCCTATTCTTGAAAAATTTCTCGTACGAGAACTAGGAAAGTTTGGAGTTTTTAGACTTATTTTGTTGGTACGTACCAACAAAACAAATATAAAAACCCCGAATTTCACGATTTCTTGCACGAGAAAGTTTTCAAGAATAGGCCCCCAGATACCGAAAAATGTTTTAGACATAATAGGACAAAAGAAAAGTTATGTATTAATATCAAAGGCATTGACCTCAAAATCTTAATCCAGGGTCATATGAAGGTCGAACTTTTTTTGAATTTCATTTTTTCGTGGAAATAATAAGGCTTTCTGTAACGTTTAAGGTTACAAAATTACAAAATTTCAATCTTTTGTATCGGATAATGCAGGTAAAAATGTTTCTTTTTCGATATTTATTCTTGATTTATATTCATTTCGAGAACTGTTTAATAATTATTTAATGCTAAAATGTCAAATTTATAGTACAATTTGAAGGAGTCAATAAAAATGTGTGCGTAAAAAATTTACATTTCCCAATACTCCAGAAATATCTGAAAATTCCATAATAATATAGAATGGTATACGCATTTCAGAAGTTTGCAATAGTATCTATTCGAAAGCACTGAATAAGAAATATTTCAAAATATTTCTTCCGAGATAAAAAATTACTTGAACAGTTGTATTGTTTTTTGCAGATAAAGAAATAATTTCAAAATCAATAATCTCAGTTGAGATTAAAGAATTAATAAGAAAAACGCCTGAAAAAAAAACAATTGTCAATCGAAGTCAACTGAGAGTATATTACATAAACTCTCTCGTGAGCATTTTCCAGTCCAGTTTCTATCAGCATCATCACACACACGAGCCACGGCACGCACGCGCACACTCACAGAAAATTACTTTCGCCTATTTTCACCGTGAGGCGGCGCGGTTAACGCGCCACCAAAGGCAAGCCGGAAATGGCCATATGTACGAAGCTTAAAATGGTGGCCGCGCCAGATATAAATTTAGCGAGTTCAATACGACTCTGACTACTGAACGCGACTGTCGAGCACTGTACGCTGATGTACGCAATTCGGTCTGTCATTGTTCTCAACTGTACTGCACTGCACTGTATTTGAATTTAGCTAGTTTGATTGTTGAGTACTGTACATACGCAACTCAACACTGTAGTACACAGTAATACGGTACAGTACTACTGCACACAACTGCACGTTCTTGTATTGAAATGGTCACGACTTGACGACAGTTGACGATTTTGTGGTGTAATACTTCATAATTCATATACACCCATCCTCTAAAGGGATTGATAGCGTAGAAGAGAGACTGCCCGCATGACCGTCGCCACGTCGCTAGTTCGATCCCCGCCTAGAACAATTTTTTTTTTTTTTTTTTTTTAAACATGATTATACAAAACGGCCATAAATATATTATTTGTATTTTTTTTTTTTTTTTTTTTCATTTTTACGATTGATTCTTCCGTAAACTAACATCATTTGCATACGGAAAGTTTCGTTAGAACCGCATTAGAGTTGAATATTCCTAAAGTATTTTTTTTCACATATCGTATTATGATACAATTTTCCGATAAAACAATCGTAAAAATAAAGACACATACAAAGAATAATATTAATGAAAAAATAACTGAAATCACCCCCCCCCCCCCCCTCCAGCCGCCGAACATTACCAATGTATAAATCCTAGAATTAATAAAAATAGAGTATAATAGTACTTACAAGAAAACTTCATGAAAAAAGTGGGATACAAAAGTATTGAAATCAGTACTGAGTTAATGTATCAACAGGAAAAGTATTTAATTGCTATGCAATTTTCAAACGGCTAGAAGTAGTATGTTGAGCTGAAACGTCAATAAATCATAGCAAAACCAGGATCAGATTTTTTATATGATACGCCATTGTACTTGGTGCTAAGCAAAACAAAACAAAAAATTACAAAAAAATAGTTTATACAGTTATGCATAGAATACAGATACGGTAAACATTATAAAAATTAGGTTTTGTGAAAATCTTATAGCCTCAGAAGTAAAAGTAGGTGAAAATTAATTCGTAGGCTGCTGTGAAAAAAACGTCTCATATGTTGATAGTAATATTTTGATAACAATATATTTCATAATAATAACCAAGCTTTTTTACTCAGCTGAGATTATTTATCTGTATGACTTTATTTATACTCATAACTGGCAGATAACTTGAAATCGAAATAAATAATGCAAAAATGTGACTTGATACGATTTTCCGTGGAAAATGATATCAGATACATAATTTGGCTTGAATGATGCGGACACCATGATCGTTGTATATACTTTTTTAAAGTTACGAAAACGCTTTTTCTATTATGTATTGAATGAGACTCAGTTTGCACAATACTGATTTAGTAATCGATTTTTGTTCCGAAATCATGTGTTTCTACTGCATTTTGAAGTAGTTTTGTGTCATACTTTTTGAAGTTCCAACTTTTCATTGATGAAGTATAAAAAAAAGGGTAAAAGGAACATTTGTAAAGTAAAAACAAAATACAATTGCAATTGTTGCAACACTATGCATCTATTATTCTGCGTATAAAACGGTTCTTATGATCAATCTTGACAGCAGCCTACGAATTAATTTTCACCCACTTTTACTTCTGAGGCTATTAGATTTTCACAAAACTTAATTTTTTATAAAGTTTACTGTATTTGTATTCCATGCAGAACTGTAAAAACTAATTTTTTGTATTTTTTTTTTTGTTTTGCTTAACACCTAAGTATAATGGCGTATCATATAAAAAATCTGATCCTGTTTTTGCTATGATTTATTTACGTTTCAGTTCAACATACTACTTTTAGCCAATTGAAAATTGCATAACAATTAAATACTTTTCCTATTCATACATTCATTCAGTACTGATTTCAATACTTTTGTATCTCACTTTTTTCATGAAGTTTTCTTGCAAGTACTATTATTCTCTATTTTTATTAATGCTAGGATCTATACATTGGTAATGTTTCACTTAAACATTTTTTTCTTCATTCCGTGACCTTCACTTTTAATAATCAACAAGTAATTATCATTCAAATTTACGGAAATCGAGAAAATTTATGTTCGATGCGCAATGCAGAACAAGTATGTCTACATAACTTTATCATTAGTAAGGTCTGTTTTTGTAGATTCAGGGCTTTTTAGTTTCTAGTATCGATTCTATTCGTATTGTTTTCTGAAATGAAATTTTTCATATTTTTTAGTAGAACAGTTGACGAAACTGTGTATTACCGCAAACAAGTCATTGTTGCGTTTTCGGTCTTCACATGAACTTGAAATTACTTTTACGGAACACATAATTTTATAATTTAAATTTACGTTCTTTCCAAATCCTGGGTCAAATTTATACTTTCCGTTTGCAAAAATCACTTTGACCTTCAAGTGATCTTCGAAATCGCTTTCAAGATCAACGTGATTTGTATAGGTGTATGCTCTAATTTGTCTCCTACAACTACTATATATAATATTTTTATCCATCTGACGTTTCTTTTGAGATATTTCCAACGATAATTTAAAATAGCCACATGTGGTGCAAGACTGCATTTCTACAATGTATACGCTGTATCTCAAAAACGGCCTATAGCACAACAAAATCGCGAGATCGATTCAGAAAGTTTTTTAACGTTCTTTATAATAAAAACCATCTGGACGAAATAAAAAGATTATTTCACCCAGGAAAATGCAAAAAATTGAAAGTGGGTGACTTTGGCTCCCTCTATCTATGTCCTAGTTGGTTATACGGCTTCACTCTAAAAACATAAATTGTAGGTATTTTCGTTGTATTCACTTTTGCTTTAAAATTTTTGTATTGTTCTACTTACGGTTTTCGAGGTAAATCAAATCCAAAAACTTATTGAGTTTACCAAAGAACGCAGGGGGGGGGAAGTCAAAAATTTGTGTATTCAACTAGTTCTTATTAACTGCTACTGACTGACGAAGTATGAAGAAATCGTAGATGTTTAGCTTCAAATGACCTCTTTTGATGCCAGATATACTGTACTATCCACTGAAATTCGTGAAATTTACT
This sequence comes from Platygaster robiniae, assembly GCA_028476575.1. Classification (NCBI taxonomy): domain Eukaryota; kingdom Metazoa; phylum Arthropoda; class Insecta; order Hymenoptera; family Platygastridae; genus Platygaster; species Platygaster robiniae. The sequence continues at coordinate 25,222,477 of CM052022.1, read as the reverse complement.
TAAATTCGTGAAATTTACTTTAATTCGTGAAACTTGCTTTCTTCAAAATTTACCCACAATCGAGAAATTGTACTAACACTTTCAACATGCACATAAGTTTCTAAAATTGACCAAATTTGTAAACTTACCGAAACTCACAAAATTACCTCAGATTCGTGAAATCAGCTTTGACTGGTAAAATTGACTTATATTCACAAAATTCACGTTACCTGGTAAATTTGACTGAAATTCGTGAGATTAACCTTAAATTGACAATTCATTAAGGGTTGCACAATTTACTGAAATATGTAGAAGGGCTGCCAGAAATGAATTAGACCACGCTCCCTACGAACTCAGGGAAACAAAGAGACGATAAAACGTCATCTCTCGAGTACCCCCACTATTTCCAAACTTCTGCCCGGCAGGACGGGCGGACGGGCGCCGGGCTCGGTCCCCAGGGGCGAGGGACCACCGACGAAAAAATACATCTTATCGCTGTGCAGCGATAAGATAAAACATGACAATAGCCTTTTCGATTCCGAGCCGTCTTATTTCTGGCGGCTATCGATACGGCTAGACTAGGCTTCGACTATTATCTCGAGACTTTTTTCTCAGTTTTTATTTCTTTCCTGTTTCAGCAGCCGAAGAGATAACAACTTGTTCTTGTTCCTTACAAGTTACTTGTCTGAATCGAATTGGGCTTCTGTTTTATTTTTTTTTTCCGAAAATGTCAGGCCCACCGCAAAACGTGACGAAAAAAAAAGCAAAGTTTGTGGCGAGTTGGTCAACTGAGATCAACGAGTGTACTTAACCAGTCAGTGGTGGTACGACTTTGTTTCATTGTACAGTTTGTGATGTATAATTGAAAGCCAGTAATAGACAGAGAGTTTTAGACCACTTAGATTCAAAAATTCATCCAGAAAAATCAGGCGTCGTAGATAAAATCTCAAAGAAGGAAAAAAAAGTTTTTCCAAACACAAGTTCATGCTTAAATCGTTAGAAAATCCTGTCTATCTTCCGTGGTTGAACAATGTTAAGGTTGATGAATGTTCTTTTTATTGTCGTGCATGTGACAAAAATCTGCCATGTGTTGCCAGCGAAATGAGTGTTTCGAGTCATGCTGAAAGTGAGGCTCATAATTCTGAATACAAAGATAAAAAATTGAAGTTGTTAGCAAAGAGGAGGCTGCAAAAATGACCAATACTGAACTTCCTTTTTCAATAAGGAAAAAAATGCGCGAAGCCTAATTCGCTGCGTTGGGTGTACAGCTATATTTATCTTTTATGACTATGGCTGTCATTTTGAATTTTTTCAAGAGTTTTGCAAATGGTTCTGGCGTTCTGCAAAGTATGACAATGCAAAGAAAAAAGTGTGCTAATATTGTGAAAAATGTTTTAAGCGCTTGCGAAACTGAACGTTTGGTTGAAATTTTGAAAGCTTCATACTTTTCTATTCTCATAGATGAAACAACGATAAATTCTCGTTTAGGGGAAACATTAGCTCTCATAGTTCGTTACGTAGATCCTGAAACTTTGCAAGTTAGAGTCGAACTTCTTCAGTACATTTTTCTTAAATCGACACAATTAAATGCTGCCGGTCCATTTGGAGCCATTCAAGAAGTTTTGAAAAAAAACTCAATCTCTTTCCTAAACTTTCAATTTCTCTGAAATTGAATTGAAAATTCAATTTCAACTGATAATGCATCAGTTATGTTGGGAAAATATAAGTCAGTCACTTCTTATATAAAAACTTAAAATCCATTTATCTTATCAGTCCCTCGCAATTGTCATCGAAGTGCTCTTTTGGCTATTTCCGCATTTGGAACTTTGCCTACATATTTCTAAAATTTGATTGGTTAAATTAATAATTTTGTCGGATCCAGTACAAAACGTTCACAAGCTTTTGCAAGTTTCATGCTAGAAGAAGTAGGCTGCACACATTAGGTTTTGAAATATTGTACAACTCGCTTGCTTAGTCGATATGAATGTATCAAAAGATTGAAAGAATTTTTTTTATGATTAATAAAATTCATCAAAAATGAAGCCCAAAATGACGGAAAGGCATTAACAGCCAGTTTATTACAAGAAATGCAAAAATCAGATATTCCCGCCTATCTGGCATTTTCAGAATACGCTCTTAATTTTTTCAACGAATTTAACGCCTTTTTCCAATCAGAAGAAACCAAAGTACATTTACTCACGTCAGTAGATAGGCTAGGGGGCTATCGCCCCCCCCCCACTCCTCGACCCATCGCGTCAGCGGCGGCGGCGTTCCGGGAAGTGGGGTGAGAGAACCATGCGCCTATCACGTCCCATCACGTGACTCCCCCGCCCCGCGGTCTCCTCGCAGGCCCCCTTCCCCTCGTCGGTAATGTAGAATTTCAAGATGTCGGCGGTTGGTGAAACAGGAGCGTGTCTAGTATCAATAAGGTTGGGGTGTGGTCGATAATACCTTCTATCGGTAATATCTCCTGTCGATAACACCTTTTTTTTTTTTTTCTTTTTTTGTTTTTTTTTTGTTTGTTTGTTTTGTTCTCGTTTTTTTGTTTTTTTTTTTTTGTTTTTTGTTTTTTTTGTTTTGTTTTTCCCGCCCCTCATCATTTCTCGCCCCTCACCATTTCCGTGGTTTTTCAATGATTTTCCAGGTTTTTCCCCGATTTTTCAGGTTTTTCCACAATTTCCCAGGTTTTTGCGAGTTTTCGTGATACAAATTTTCCGGGAATTTTCTTAAATTTTCCGATTCTTTTCACAAGTTTCCGTGATATTTCCAAAATTTACATGAGTTTCTCGAAATTTCCCTAGAATTTTCCGAAATTTTCCGAGTGGTTTTGCAAGTTTCTGCGATATTTTCAAATTTTACGAGAGTTTTCCACAACTTTTCACGAATTTTCTGAAATTTACCAAGTGTTTCCACAAGATTTAAGAATATATTCTAAAATAAATAGAACAATAATTTTTTAATGCAAGGAGGCCCCTCTTCAACCCTGCTGTGAAGCACAACCATTTAATTGCTCTTCCATTTTTATTCGTTTGTTTGTTTTCATTTTTTATTTTCGTTTTTTATTCAGTTTATCTTATTTTTATATTTTTCATTAATATTTTAAAATTTTGTATTTTAAAGTTTCCAGGATAACATCTCGGAAGATACTGAACAGGATTAAAGTTTTTTTTCAATTTATAAATCCTCTTACGAGAAAAAAAAACATCGAACTTGTATGTTCATTGATCCAATTGAAATCAGTTTAAGAATGAAAATTTATTTCGAGAATCTATTACCAAGCGAAAACACCATGAGACTTGCAGCTCTTGAATATTATTTCCGGTATTAGCCGCGCTCGAATTTCGTAAACATCGTGCCGCCTCATCTCTTAGAGCGATTAAAAGAATCGCATTTGAAATCCTTGAAATATACTTTCAAAACTTTTAACACGATGGAAATTCATTTGAAGCCACGTATCCTGTTTTATATGCTGCTTAGAAAACGTCTGATTGTATTATTCACAAAAGCTATTATCTTCATAGTTCGATTTCCAAAACGTGATTTTATTATTGACTCCTATCGAGCACGGTGGACGAATGGTGATGTAATCATTTATCTAACGCTTCCAATGTAGCCCGCGTATCATGTTTTGAACACTACGTAGAATTCGTTTGATTTTATTATTCACGAAAGCAATTATCTCTAGCATTTGATTTTCGAAACGTGACTCTATTCCTGACACATATTGAGCAGGGTGATGCAATCATTTATCTTACACTTTCAATGTAAATTTAGTCCGCGTATCCTGTTTCGAACCCTACATAGCAGGGTGGTCCGATGGTGACATCATCATTCAGCTATATAAGAACCTCCGATTTCCTCAACATCAGCCAGTCACATTTTTGACATCATCGCGAAACATTTCAAAAATTCCGCGCCTCGTTTAACAGTCAGTCGCTTCACGATTTTCATAAAATGTATTCGATCACCTTGAGCAAACGTTATCAAAATATAGAAGTCAGTGAAAAGTTATCTACAGTCGAATATCTTTGCGGCGGATTTAGTTGGCGTCTCGAGTTAACTCGAATTGATCAGAAAACCGTTCAACCACGTATATTGATTGTGCCGCGAAGTGTCTGACCAATATTGCGGACGTCAATGGCGTATTTTAGCGCAAATTTTGTCAGCTGCATATCTTTATATATCTGAAGATAATGTTGTATTTCACCCAAGATATTGGAGCTTTGATCTTGATCCTGCAATCATCATGGATTGGTTGAAAGTTGATGTTCAAATTGAGTTTGATGTTAAACAATATTCACCCCCTTCTTCACAAAATTCCACAGTGATTCAAAATTTACGTACACTTTTTTCAGATGAAACATTTTCTGATTTTATAATTATAACTCCAGAGAGAAGTGTCCATGTTCATCGTTGTATTTTGGTTGCGAGGTGTGACTTTTTCAAAACATTATTTCAACATTGTTGGAAGGAGGTGCAAGAAAATCAAATTGTTACTAATGATTTTTCAAGTGAAGTAATTGAAATTTTTTTAACTGCTATATATACAGGAGAAGTGGAATTTAACAAAGCTCCAATTACAACGGTTTTGGAGTTATTTCAAGCCTCAAACATGTTTCTTTGCTACGACATTAAACAAATTTGTGAAAATTTTATACTCAATTATGTGGCTCCTGAAAACATGAAAATGCTTAAAGATTTTTGCGATGTATTTTCCAACAGTACGATTGCTTCAGAGATTTCAAAAATCGATGATTTTCAAATCTTTAAATTTTGATTATCTGAATTAACTGTGATGTCGCAGTGTGCGGTAGACTTGGCAACAGTGCGCGGTAGACTTGGTAACAGTGCTAGTGGGAATATATAAACTGAAACTCAATTCCAAGTTTGGCAGTCTACCAACGGGTACGATTAAGTAAAGTGTCGAACTTTCGAGTGACATTCTAATTTTTTTTTTAAATGGCGGAAGCAAAACTCAAAGCCGCGTACGAAGTGATTAACGCGCAAAAAAGATTTTTAACTCGGGGTCGGTGATGTTGATCTTACAGTGTTGAATAATGACGCTAAAGCACAAATCAAAAAATTGCGCGAATTGAGTGAGAGTAGCTCGAGTGTAGTGAAAATTCAATGTGCACGTGCCATCCAACGATTACGCAGTTACATAATCCAATTGCGCGGTTCGCTCGTGATTGGAGCTGGACTACAAAATGGTGTGAAATGGGAAGATCTCAACAGTGCCTTCAAGACACACATCCGCACAGGTGTCATAATTAATTTACGCCACCTGGACATTAGCAAGTTTTTGTTGGAAGCTCGAGAAATTTTCGTTACCAAAGTGGAAGAAAGTCTGAAGATTAAGAATGCTTTAAAAGTCTACACTGCCTTGGATGGTGAATTCAGCATTCTAAAAAACGATGAAGAGGTCATAGAGTTGAAAAACTTCGAAACTCGTAGCGACAGCATCACCCAAACAACGGATCTCAACACCTGGTTTGACACCAACGTCAGGAATTCATTGTTGAAAAAGATCGAAGAGTTTCAACACCAAGGTTCCGGATGGACGCTGCGTCGGATCGTGAGTCTCGGTGTGTATATCAACAAATACAATCCTATGCGAGCGAGTTCCTTCATCGAGCTACCAGGACCAATAAAGCGAAAGCGGGCATGTGTAAATATTCAAAATTTTGACGATGAGTGTTTTAAATGGGCCGTTTTATCTGCCTTACATCCTGTAGAAAGAAATGTGAAAAACCCTGGACGTCTTTCCTATTACAAAAAATATGATGGAGAACTGAACTTTGAAGGAATTTCTTTTCCAGTTGTGCCAAAGCAGACTTCTTTATTTAAAAAACTTAACAATATTTCCATGAATATCTACATACTTTTAAAAAACAAAGATTTTTCAGTCGCTCCTATCCATATTACTAAAGAAAAACAGGACAGGCATATAAATTTACTTCTCATACAAAATCATTATGATGAACATGATGATGAGAGCGAACTTCTCCGCTACCATTATGTCTGGATCAAAAATCTTTCATATCTAGTAAGCAGTCAGCTTTCTAAACACAAGGAAAAACACTGGATTTGTGACCGGTATCTTCACTACTTTCGAGATTCTAAGGAGTTCAATGCTCACGAAATTGATTGTAAAGAAATAAATAATTGTAAAGTGAAATTGCTAACAGAGAAGAACAACATTCTCAAATTCATCAATCATAAAAACAATATCAGAGTTCCATACGTCGTTTACGGGATTTTGAATGTTTATTGAAAAAAGTTATTCCTAACGAAGAAAAAAATACTCGAGTCGTGCAAGCGCATGAGGCTTGTAGCGTTGGCTACTATGCCCAATGTAGCTTCGATGAAGGACAATCTCGTTATGCGAGCTATCGAGGTTGCGATCCCGCGCAGTGGTTCTCCGAAGAGTTGGTGAAACTTAAGGAACAAGTCCAGGAGGAGATGAAGAATCCAAAACCCATGGAACTCCTCACCTCTACAGAGCAAGAGATGTTTCGAGAAACTGTCGACTGTCACATCTGCAAGAAACCTTTGAAAGGTCAAATCAGATTGAGAGACCACTGTCATCTTACGGGCAAGTTTCGAGGTGCAGCTCATCAGAAGTGCAATTTCATGTACCAGGATGCACTCTCTATTCCGGTAAGATTTTATGACATTATATCTTTCCAATAACACTTTGAAAATAATATTTCTATGAGAATTACATATTTTTTTTTTTTTTAGATTATATTACACAACCTGAGTGAATATGACGGTCATCTTGTGATAAAACAAATTGCCAAGTGCATCGAGGGACGTATCACACTAATTCCACAGACAATGGAAAGATACGTCTTATTTACAAAACATTTTGATGACAGAAGATATCTTTACCATTCATTGACTCAATTAGATTCATGAACTCATCCCTGGATAAACTTGCGTCATACTTGGAGAATGATAAAAAAATCATCATCCATCGAGAACACTCACATCACGACGAGGAACGCTTAAAACTCCTCATGAAGAAAGGAGTGTTTCCCTATGAGTACCTCGACTCTTGGGAAAAATTGGAGGTAACCCAGCTACCTCCTCAAGAAGCGTTCTACAGCACCCTGACGAATGAAAACATTTACAACAATGACTATTGGTAAATAAACTATTTTAATTTTTATCGTCATTATCACTTTTCGTATTATCTTTCTATTCAAAGACTTGAAAAAAAATTTATTTTCTAATTTAGCCATGCTCAAACAGTCTGGCAGTCGTTCAACATACAGTCGCTTGGCGAGTACTCGGACCTCTACCTGAAGACTGACGTGCTTCTCCTGGCGGACATTTTTGAGAACTTTCGAGACAGCTACGTCGCGTCCTATGGACTGGACTACTATACAACGCCAGGTTTCAGCTGAAACAGATGTGACAGTCGACAGTTTCTCGAAACTTCTCTTGCTCTGTAGAGGTGAGGAGTTCCATGGGTTTTGGATTCTTCATCTCCTCCTGGACTTGTTCCTTAAGTTTCACCAACTCTTCGGAGAACCACTGCGCGGGATCGCAACCTCGATAGCTCGCATAACGAGATTGTCCTTCATCGAAGCTACATTGGGCATAGTAGCCAACGCTACAAGCCTCATGCGCTTGCACGACTCGAGTATTTTTTTCTTCGTTAGGAATAACTTTTTTCAATAAACATTCAAAATCCCGTAAACGACGTATGGAACTCTGATATTGTTTTTATGATTGATGAATTTGAGAATGTTGTTCTTCTCTGTTAGCAATTTCACTTTACAATTATTTATTTCTTTACAATCAATTTCGTGAGCATTGAACTCCTTAGAATCTCGAAAGTAGTGAAGATACCGGTCACAAATCCAGTGTTTTTCCTTGTGTTTAGAAAGCTGACTGCTTACTAGATATGAAAGATTTTTGATCCAGACATAATGGTAGCGGAGAAGTTCGCTCTCATCATCATGTTCATCATAATGATTTTGTATGAGAAGTAAATTTATATGCCTGTCCTGTTTTTCTTTAGTAATATGGATAGGAGCGACTGAAAAATCTTTGTTTTTTAAAAGTATGTAGATATTCATGGAAATATTGTTAAGTTTTTTAAATAAAGAAGTCTGCTTTGGCACAACTGGAAAAGAAATTCCTTCAAAGTTCAGTTCTCCATCATATTTTTTGTAATAGGAAAGACGTCCAGGGTTTTTCACATTTCTTTCTACAGGATGTAAGGCAGATAAAACGGCCCATTTAAAACACTCATCGTCAAAATTTTGAATATTTACACATGCCCGCTTTCGCTTTATTGGTCCTGGTAGCTCGATGAAGGAACTCGCTCGCATAGGATTGTATTTGTTGATATACACACCGAGACTCACGATCCGACGCAGCGTCCATCCGGAACCTTGGTGTTGAAACTCTTCGATCTTTTTCAACAATGAATTCCTGACGTTGGTGTCAAACCAGGTGTTGAGATCCGTTGTTTGGGTGATGCTGTCGCTACGAGTTTCGAAGTTTTTCAACTCTATGACCTCTTCATCGTTTTTTAGAATGCTGAATTCACCATCCAAGGCAGTGTAGACTTTTAAAGCATTCTTAATCTTCAGACTTTCTTCCACTTTGGTAACGAAAATTTCTCGAGCTTCCAACAAAAACTTGCTAATGTCCAGGTGGCGTAAATTAATTATGACACCTGTGCGGATGTGTGTCTTGAAGGCACTGTTGAGATCTTCCCATTTCACACCATTTTGTAGTCCAGCTCCAATCACGAGCGAACCGCGCAATTGGATTATGTAACTGCGTAATCGTTGGATGGCACGTGCACATTGAATTTTCACTACACTCGAGCTACTCTCACTCAATTCGCGCAATTTTTTGATTTGTGCTTTAGCGTCATTATTCAACACTGTAAGATCAACATCACCGACCCCGAGTTAAAAATCTTTTTTGCGCGTTAATCACTTCGTACGCGGCTTTGAGTTTTGCTTCCGCCATTTAAAAAAAAAATTAGAATGTCACTCGAAAGTTCGACACTTTACTTAATCGTACCCGTTGGTAGACTGCCAAACTTGGAATTGAGTTTCAGTTTATATATTCCCACTAGCACTGTTACCAAGTCTACCGCGCACTGTTGCCAAGTCTACCGCACACTGCGACATCACAGTTAATTCAGATAATCAAAATTTAAAGATTTGAAAATCATCGATTTTTGAAATCTCTGAAGCAATCGTACTGTTGGAAAATACATCGCAAAAATCTTTAAGCATTTTCATGTTTTCAGGAGCCACATAATTGAGTATAAAATTTTCACAAATTTGTTTAATGTCGTAGCAAAGAAACATGTTTGAGGCTTGAAATAACTCCAAAACCGTTGTAATTGGAGCTTTGTTAAATTCCACTTCTCCTGTATATATAGCAGTTAAAAAAATTTCAATTACTTCACTTGAAAAATCATTAGTAACAATTTGATTTTCTTGCACCTCCTTCCAACAATGTTGAAATAATGTTTTGAAAAAGTCACACCTCGCAACCAAAATACAACGATGAACATGGACACTTCTCTCTGGAGTTATAATTATAAAATCAGAAAATGTTTCATCTGAAAAAAGTGTACGTAAATTTTGAATCACTGTGGAATTTTGTGAAGAAGGGGGTGAATATTGTTTAACATCAAACTCAATTTGAACATCAACTTTCAACCAATCCATGATGATTGCAGGATCAAGATCAAAGCTCCAATATCTTGGGTGAAATACAACATTATCTTCAGATATATAAAGATATGCAGCTGACAAAATTTGCGCTAAAATACGCCATTGACGTCCGCAATATTGGTCAGACACTTCGCGGCACAATCAATATACGTGGTTGAACGGTTTTCTGATCAATTCGAGTTAACTCGAGACGCCAACTAAATCCGCCGCAAAGATATTCGACTGTAGATAACTTTTCACTGACTTCTATATTTTGATAACGTTTGCTCAAGGTGATCGAATACATTTTATGAAAATCGTGAAGCGACTGACTGTTAAACGAGGCGCGGAATTTTTGAAATGTTTCGCGATGATGTCAAAAATGTGACTGGCTGATGTTGAGGAAATCGGAGGTTCTTATATAGCTGAATGATGATGTCACCATCGGACCACCCTGCTATGTAGGGTTCGAAACAGGATACGCGGACTAAATTTACATTGAAAGTGTAAGATAAATGATTGCATCACCCTGCTCAATATGTGTCAGGAATAGAGTCACGTTTCGAAAATCAAATGCTAGAGATAATTGCTTTCGTGAATAATAAAATCAAACGAATTCTACGTAGTGTTCAAAACATGATACGCGGGCTACATTGGAAGCGTTAGATAAATGATTACATCACCATTCGTCCACCGTGCTCGATAGGAGTCAATAATAAAATCACGTTTTGGAAATCGAACTATGAAGATAATAGCTTTTGTGAATAATACAATCAGACGTTTTCTAAGCAGCATATAAAACAGGATACGTGGCTTCAAATGAATTTCCATCGTGTTAAAAGTTTTGAAAGTATATTTCAAGGATTTCAAATGCGATTCTTTTAATCGCTCTAAGAGATGAGGCGGCACGATGTTTACGAAATTCGAGCGCGGCTAATACCGGAAATAATATTCAAGAGCTGCAAGTCTCATGGTGTTTTCGCTTGGTAATAGATTCTCGAAATAAATTTTCATTCTTAAACTGATTTCAATTGGATCAATGAACATACAAGTTCGATGTTTTTTTTTCTCGTAAGAGGATTTATAAATTGAAAAAAAACTTTAATCCTGTTCAGTATCTTCCGAGATGTTATCCTGGAAACTTTAAAATACAAAATTTTAAAATATTAATGAAAAATATAAAAATAAGATAAACTGAATAAAAAACGAAAATAAAAAATGAAAACAAACAAACGAATAAAAATGGAAGAGCAATTAAATGGTTGTGCTTCACAGCAGGGTTGAAGAGGGGCCTCCTTGCATTAAAAAATTATTGTTCTATTTATTTTAGAATATATTCTTAAATCTTGTGGAAACACTTGGTAAATTTCAGAAAATTCGTGAAAAGTTGTGGAAAACTCTCGTAAAATTTGAAAATATCGCAGAAACTTGCAAAACCACTCGGAAAATTTCGGAAAATTCTAGGGAAATTTCGAGAAACTCATGTAAATTTTGGAAATATCACGGAAACTTGTGAAAAGAATCGGAAAATTTAAGAAAATTCCCGGAAAATTTGTATCACGAAAACTCGCAAAAACCTGGGAAATTGTGGAAAAACCTGAAAAATCGGGGAAAAACCTGGAAAATCATTGAAAAACCACGGAAATGGTGAGGGGCGAGAAATGATGAGGGGCGGGAAAAACAAAACAAAAAAAACAAAAAACAAAAAAAAAAAAACAAAAAAACGAGAACAAAACAAACAAACAAAAAAAAAACAAAAAAAGAAAAAAAAAAAAAAGGTGTTATCGACAGGAGATATTACCGATAGAAGGTATTATCGACCACACCCCAACCTTATTGATACTAGACACGCTCCTGTTTCACCAACCGCCGACATCTTGAAATTCTACATTACCGACGAGGGGAAGGGGGCCTGCGAGGAGACCGCGGGGCGGGGGAGTCACGTGATGGGACGTGATAGGCGCATGGTTCTCTCACCCCACTTCCCGGAACGCCGCCGCCGCTGACGCGATGGGTCGAGGAGTGGGGGGGGGGGGGGCGATAGCCCCCTAGCCTATCTACTGACGTGAGTAAATGTACTTTGGTTTCTTCTGATTGGAAAAAGGCGTTAAATTCGTTGAAAAAATTAAGAGCGTATTCTGAAAATGCCAGATAGGCGGGAATATCTGATTTTTGCATTTCTTGTAATAAACTGGCTGTTAATGCCTTTCCGTCATTTTGGGCTTCATTTTTGATGAATTTTATTAATCATAAAAAAAATTCTTTCAATCTTTTGATACATTCATATCGACTAAGCAAGCGAGTTGTACAATATTTCAAAACCTAATGTGTGCAGCCTACTTCTTCTAGCATGAAACTTGCAAAAGCTTGTGAACGTTTTGTACTGGATCCGACAAAATTATTAATTTAACCAATCAAATTTTAGAAATATGTAGGCAAAGTTCCAAATGCGGAAATAGCCAAAAGAGCACTTCGATGACAATTGCGAGGGACTGATAAGATAAATGGATTTTAAGTTTTTATATAAGAAGTGACTGACTTATATTTTCCCAACATAACTGATGCATTATCAGTTGAAATTGAATTTTCAATTCAATTTCAGAGAAATTGAAAGTTTAGGAAAGAGATTGAGTTTTTTTTCAAAACTTCTTGAATGGCTCCAAATGGACCGGCAGCATTTAATTGTGTCGATTTAAGAAAAATGTACTGAAGAAGTTCGACTCTAACTTGCAAAGTTTCAGGATCTACGTAACGAACTATGAGAGCTAATGTTTCCCCTAAACGAGAATTTATCGTTGTTTCATCTATGAGAATAGAAAAGTATGAAGCTTTCAAAATTTCAACCAAACGTTCAGTTTCGCAAGCGCTTAAAACATTTTTCACAATATTAGCACACTTTTTTCTTTGCATTGTCATACTTTGCAGAACGCCAGAACCATTTGCAAAACTCTTGAAAAAATTCAAAATGACAGCCATAGTCATAAAAGATAAATATAGCTGTACACCCAACGCAGCGAATTAGGCTTCGCGCATTTTTTTCCTTATTGAAAAAGGAAGTTCAGTATTGGTCATTTTTGCAGCCTCCTCTTTGCTAACAACTTCAATTTTTTATCTTTGTATTCAGAATTATGAGCCTCACTTTCAGCATGACTCGAAACACTCATTTCGCTGGCAACACATGGCAGATTTTTGTCACATGCACGACAATAAAAAGAACATTCATCAACCTTAACATTGTTCAACCACGGAAGATAGACAGGATTTTCTAACGATTTAAGCATGAACTTGTGTTTGGAAAAACTTTTTTTTCCTTCTTTGAGATTTTATCTACGACGCCTGATTTTTCTGGATGAATTTTTGAATCTAAGTGGTCTAAAACTCTCTGTCTATTACTGGCTTTCAATTATACATCACAAACTGTACAATGAAACAAAGTCGTACCACCACTGACTGGTTAAGTACACTCGTTGATCTCAGTTGACCAACTCGCCACAAACTTTGCTTTTTTTTTCGTCACGTTTTGCGGTGGGCCTGACATTTTCGGAAAAAAAAAATAAAACAGAAGCCCAATTCGATTCAGACAAGTAACTTGTAAGGAACAAGAACAAGTTGTTATCTCTTCGGCTGCTGAAACAGGAAAGAAATAAAAACTGAGAAAAAAGTCTCGAGATAATAGTCGAAGCCTAGTCTAGCCGTATCGATAGCCGCCAGAAATAAGACGGCTCGGAATCGAAAAGGCTATTGTCATGTTTTATCTTATCGCTGCACAGCGATAAGATGTATTTTTTCGTCGGTGGTCCCTCGCCCCTGGGGACCGAGCCCGGCGCCCGTCCGCCCGTCCTGCCGGGCAGAAGTTTGGAAATAGTGGGGGTACTCGAGAGATGACGTTTTATCGTCTCTTTGTTTCCCTGAGTTCGTAGGGAGCGTGGTCTAATTCATTTCTGGCAGCCCTTCTACATATTTCAGTAAATTGTGCAACCCTTAATGAATTGTCAATTTAAGGTTAATCTCACGAATTTCAGTCAAATTTACCAGGTAACGTGAATTTTGTGAATATAAGTCAATTTTACCAGTCAAAGCTGATTTCACGAATCTGAGGTAATTTTGTGAGTTTCGGTAAGTTTACAAATTTGGTCAATTTTAGAAACTTATGTGCATGTTGAAAGTGTTAGTACAATTTCTCGATTGTGGGTAAATTTTGAAGAAAGCAAGTTTCACGAATTAAAGTAAATTTCACGAATTTAAGTAAATTTCACGAATTTCAGTGGATAGTACAGTATATCTGGCATCAAAAGAGGTCATTTGAAGCTAAACATCTACGATTTCTTCATACTTCGTCAGTCAGTAGCAGTTAATAAGAACTAGTTGAATACACAAATTTTTGACTTCCCCCCCCCTGCGTTCTTTGGTAAACTCAATAAGTTTTTGGATTTGATTTACCTCGAAAACCGTAAGTAGAACAATACAAAAATTTTAAAGCAAAAGTGAATACAACGAAAATACCTACAATTTATGTTTTTAGAGTGAAGCCGTATAACCAACTAGGACATAGATAGAGGGAGCCAAAGTCACCCACTTTCAATTTTTTGCATTTTCCTGGGTGAAATAATCTTTTTATTTCGTCCAGATGGTTTTTATTATAAAGAACGTTAAAAAACTTTCTGAATCGATCTCGCGATTTTGTTGTGCTATAGGCCGTTTTTGAGATACAGCGTATACATTGTAGAAATGCAGTCTTGCACCACATGTGGCTATTTTAAATTATCGTTGGAAATATCTCAAAAGAAACGTCAGATGGATAAAAATATTATATATAGTAGTTGTAGGAGACAAATTAGAGCATACACCTATACAAATCACGTTGATCTTGAAAGCGATTTCGAAGATCACTTGAAGGTCAAAGTGATTTTTGCAAACGGAAAGTATAAATTTGACCCAGGATTTGGAAAGAACGTAAATTTAAATTATAAAATTATGTGTTCCGTAAAAGTAATTTCAAGTTCATGTGAAGACCGAAAACGCAACAATGACTTGTTTGCGGTAATACACAGTTTCGTCAACTGTTCTACTAAAAAATATGAAAAATTTCATTTCAGAAAACAATACGAATAGAATTGATACCAGAAACTACAAAGACTTAGACCTCAACGAGTCAGTTTGTCAGGAAATACTGTAAACGCACTCGGCATAATCAAACAAACAATGAAATCGCGAAACGACAAATCTCAAAACTTGAAAATTAATGAAGAGCATATTCAACGTATGAACTCAGAATCTTTGTAAAATATGAATTAAGTGCAAAAAAATTCGAAATGGCGGACCTTGAATAGTTGATGAATACTTTTGAATATCCAAATTTTTCTTTATTTTTTTAAGCAATTTGTAATACAAATAAATATCAGGTAAAAAATGTGTGAAAATTCAAGAAGCAAACAAACAAAAACAAAAAAAAAAAGAAAAAACAAAAACTGCCTAGTTTACGAAACCTGGTTACATAATGCTTACATTATGTTTACATGATGTTTACATTCAGTTAAGGCAAACAATTTTACTAGGGTAAAAAAATTTTTACTGAAAAAATGACAGTTGTTCTGAAAAAAACTATAATATCTTTATGTATACAGCGAGAAATTCGGCCTAATTCCATTTAATCGTTAAATGGTTTATTTATCAATAGAAATTAGAAACTTTTATGTAAACGTTTACATGGTGTAAATCCCAGTTCGTCGGCATATGTTTTCGTAAACTTTATGTAGACACTTTTACTAGGGTTACTGAACTCAGATCTGTTAATACGAAAAATTAGACAATGAGAATGTTAAAATTGACAAACTGTGAAGAATTTCAATAACTACAAATTCCAAAAATCAAAATTTTACGTGTATGAATCAGAAAACTCTAAAATCTAATCATAGATCTAATAAAATGCTTAAACTATTCAAACAGATAATGTACACGGAGAGAAATTTTTGGGTACAAAAACT
Source organism: Platygaster robiniae (assembly GCA_028476575.1). Taxonomy (NCBI): domain Eukaryota; kingdom Metazoa; phylum Arthropoda; class Insecta; order Hymenoptera; family Platygastridae; genus Platygaster; species Platygaster robiniae. Next base: position 25,206,819 of record CM052022.1, on the reverse strand, counting down.
AAAACTTACATTATGTCAACTAAAGTTTAAGTTATAGTGATTAACAGATAATTTGTACATCTACAAATTTGCTATTTTTACAATAGCATTTTGTATCTCTCAATTCCCACTCAAAAAATTAAATTTTTCTTACTAAATAATACGGAAAACGTTTACTTATAATAATCCAATTATAGAATTATGTCATTTTCTTCTATCCCGAAGATATAAATTTTTCTGTCGCTCAATTCACTGTCTCCGCGCTCGACACGTTCTGCAATATTGCGATTACAGCGTCTAATTTAGCCTTTTGCATCTCATTTCAGATTGCGATTGAGATAAATTGAACAATAAAGAACTGCAGAACTATAAATTACGATAAAATATTAATTTTCATTGCAAACATTAGCCATGTCAACATCAGAGCGTACATGTCGCTCTGACATGCACGTCTAGTCGTATCGATAGCCACCAGAAAAAAGACGGCTCGGAATTGAAAAGGCTATTGTCATGCATGTATAAAATACATGCATGAAAATGCACGGATGAAAAAATACATCTTATCGCTGTGCAGCGATAAGATGTATTTTTTCATCCGTGGTCCCTCGCCCCTGGGGACCGGGCCCGGTGCCCAGCCGCCCGTCCTACCAGGCAGAAGTTTCGAAAGAGTGGGGGTGCTCGAGAGATGACGTTTTCTCGTCTCTTTGTTCCCCTACGTTCGTAGCGAGCGAGCGTGGTCTAATTCATTTCTGGCAGTCCTGCCGGTCAGGGGATCGTTACCACGGGGGTGCAACTTCGGCATAGACATTAAAGTGCATGGACTACTAATAGGGAGAAATTTCGTGGCAAAACATAGAAGCTGGTAGTTACGTGACAACGCATGTATTCGATATGTCTATATATATGAATTTATGAATATATAGGCATATAGAGACGGTACAGTTTCCCGTAACTACCAGCTCCTATGTTTTGCCAACGCTTTACATAAGGAGGATGGGAGAACTAGCAGTCCATGTGCTTTAATTTCTATGAACTTCGGCCTTTTTAAATGGGCTAGTTTGTACAACTAAAGCATATGGCCGCTAGAGGCGCTGCAGTCTTGCCAGGCTTTTTTTATTGGTTCCCGTCACTCGCCGTCGTTCCATATGTTCCATATCTTCCGAAAGTATCAAAAAAACAAAAAATCGCCCACAAAGTCACGCGAAAAATCGCCTGGCAAGATCGCAGCGCCTCCAGCGGCCATATACTTTAACAGTACAAACTCTTATATTCCCCGCAGAATAATATCCATCGGGATTATCCGATAGATAATCCCATTTACGGTCGTGAGTGCGAGAGAGAGAGAGAGAGAGAGAGAGATCTCTGTCTCTCTCGCACTCACAGTGCAAATGGAAATCCATCGGATAGAGCAAACTATTGTGCGTAGCCCCTTAACATGGAGTTGCACCCCCCTGATCGTGACTATCTCCCACTACCTGCTGTTCTTGCTCGGCCTTGTCGCATCCTTCTGCATTCTTCGCATTCTTCGCGCTGAGATCCTCGTTCCGGCCCTGATTTATAATTGTTTGATGCACGTGCGCGCATGAAAATTCCAATCTAACATCCTGTGACGGGATAGCTCAGGATTTCCGAGCGAATAGGTGGAAGTGCAGGAGAGCACTTTTACTTCGTTCAGATAGTTCGTCGTGAAAAGGTTTCGTTAAGGAGGTGTTTTTTGTCGAGGAGTACGAGTGTATTCTCCAAAAATTAGCCTTGAAATCCAATAAATCAGTTTTTATCACATAAAACTTTTCAACACTGCACTAAAAACTGACCAGGAGTTTTTCTTTTTTTTTTAAATACGATGCACCAAGAACCAATTATTTTAACGCTTCCGTCACGTAGAGAAAGGCTTTTAGATTTTCATCTTTTCGCAAAATGCTCAGTTTTTTACGATTGACAGCTGGGCTTGACGTTTATGTTTTCATCCAATCGGCGGCGCCACACTCTTGCGGAAAATATTCCAATTCGTTGTTTTTTTTGCTCTATGTATAGATTATGATTTTAAATACTGTTATATTTTCACTACTGATAGCTAAAATTTGAAAAATTGGGAAGGTCTCTTGTACATGACATTTTTTGCGCGGCGTTTGATTACGATACTAAGTATTTTTTTCTGAAATCTTCCCGAAAGCGCGTTAATATTCTTTCGTTTCTCGCTGCGAACATGCCCTCTTTTAACTCATTTTCAAACGATACAGCGAAAAAACAGAAATCTAGAAATACTTCTTCTCCAGCTCCATTATTTCTGCATTCTTGTTTTCTCGCTGTATAATTTGAAACCGCTCTGAAAAGAATTGCAGCAAGAAGCGAAAGAATATTGACTCACTCTCGGTAAGATTTCAGAAAAAATGAAGTCCACGACAGTTTACGAGAATAAATAATTCCCAGTGGGTCCCAAGCGGAAACATTCACCACAATACGTATGTAAAGATCGAGTCGAGACGAAAAAAAAAAAAACGGTTTAGGCACGCTACGCGTGCCTGCCTGGTTTTTTCTTCGTCTCCGTCCGATCTTCACATACGTATTCTGATATATTCTTCCCCTCGGAATCCTCTGGAAAAACTTCACCTTCACAAACTTTCATGGAATCTACTATTGTTTGTAAACGAAGTTTGTATGTATATGATGTGCTCACGTGTTTTCACACATACAAGCAGTGTTGGGAAGCAGTGTGTGTTGAGTGTTGAGGATCACAAGAAGTGTTCACAACAATAAAGTTTGTGACAGTTTGTGAGTCGTGATAGTTTGAAACAAGGACGGACTTATGTTTTCATGCTTTCAAACGTCAAACTGTGTGAAATCATATGATCATCAATTGATAATTAATGACGATGATATAAATCAATAAAAAATTAACATAATCAATGAATAAAATGATAAAATGAAAAAAACAGTTATGGATAATTAGAAATCATTGAGAATATGTAAATAATCGTAAACGGAACGGATAACTATGAATGAAATTCAAAATATAAAAATAAGAATAATAAATAAATAATAAAAAAAAATTACAATGTCAGAATATTATTTGTATACAAAGACAAAAATTTATAATATTTATATATAATATATCAACTATTCAGAATTCGATCTTCTGGAGAAATTAACCAATTATGAAATGGAGCGTTTTGACAATTATAATATATCAACTGTCATTATTATTCCTGAATAAATAAAAAATATTTTTATTTGTATAACAATGAAAAAATTTATTTATATACTAATAACATATTTTTTATTCATATAAAACCAATTCCAATAATATTTTTCAACTCAAAATTATCAAAACGAATTATCAATATGATAAAGTTGAAAAGAAAAAGATTTATAGATAATTATAAACAAATAATTTAAGATAATGTAATAATGTATTTAATAATGTATATATGTAAATAATTGTAAATGAAACTATAAACATATAAATTTAATTTCAAATGAAAATCAATCATGAATTAATAGTGAAAATAAATTTAAATTTGATATTATGATAATTGTATACAATCATAATGTTAACATCATTATTTATATATTTATGTGGCGTGGACCGAGGAAACGTACTTTACAGCATAAAAAATAAAAAATGAGAGTACCAATAATACTGAATGTGAAAAACTTTGTCTATCGATTGAGCTTCTTCTCGAAATTCTAAGATTATTGAATTTCATAAAAATTTGAGCTTCAAAGTTGACCTACTCGTAGAAATCATAGGGACTTTCTATTTTTAATCTCGTTTTTCTCTCAAAGCGCCGGGGTGCTGTAAGGAACGTTTCTTCTGTGAACGCCACGTATATGAACTTGAGATCAAAAACAATTCAATTGAATGGTCGATAAAGCCCTCAGGAAATGAAAAAAGAAGTGAAACCCCTCACAAAAACATAAAAAATGTTAACAAAGAGCTCATTAATCAATAGATTTTTGCAATACGTAAATCATCTACGAATAAAGGTTATGAAAGCAATCCGAGCTCACTCTCGAGATAATTTTTTGGATGTTATTGAAATAATTTGACGATAGTTGGATGACGCATTTTTGAACATGAGTTTGATTGTTCGAAATGAAAGTATTTATGTTAAAGAAAAATAACTGAGAATGAAAATTGTAAAATCTAAGTGAATTAGATCTTTAATAAATTTTTCAGAGTTTTTAATCGCACTCTTTACTAAGGTAAAATTATCACATAACAGTCATTAGCGGCTTGCTGTAATGTTTATAAAATATAATGTGCAACTCGATGTGCAACATTAAATAATTGTCATTTTTCACAATCGTTACGTTTAAGTCTTCTAAGAACATTATCAATTATTATTCTACATCATAGCTGGCGGTAGTCAGCTAGAGGTGAGGACTCGGCAGCGAGTCGCTACGCTCTTGATTCTTGGACCATCAAGCTATATTTACGAAAACTATCCAAAAAACGACGTCATCAAAGAAGATTTTTACATTTCCTACTTTTATTTTAACTTTATTCCGTCGACCATTTATATATTTAAGATCGTGAATTCATAAGAAATCCAAATCCACCATTTTGTTCTTGCGAATTTGCATTTTTATGTGAATAAACTTTTTGAATAAAATTTCTTGTATAAAATTTTCTTCTGGCGACGGAAGTGTGTTTTCATTCTATCGTCAGTCGGTAAAAAGTACAACTCCCGTTCGTAAAATCTATCGTCAGTCGCTAAAAATGTTTTGGGTAAGCAGTAAATATTAACAAAGTCTTCTGATGTATCGACATTCAGAAAAATATAAATAATCCTCAGTAATTTATATTTATTGTTTTTAAATAAATACAAAAACTACAAAAAAACTGTTATAAAACTGATTTAAATAAGAGTATAAATTTTTAAAATAACAAAATAATTCATTCAAACTAATTAACAAAATTATTATCATTTATTATTGAAGGTACTTTGTAAAGTTCTTTATACCGTTATTAATAAAATAGAAAGTAAAGTCACGTATCATGGCAGGGTCACTAACTGTAAACTTTATTTATAAAAATGGTCAATAACGCAATAGTAAATAAAAGTCATTTCTCAAGAGTTCTATATTTGCATTATGACGGAAAATTCTACTCAGTCATGACAGTCATCATACGACGGTCAAAGACGATATCACCGTTTTTGTCCTTTCAGGTATTTCGTTGCTCCATTCTTTAAATATCTATTTGCTGATTCATTGTTACTGAACTCCAACATGTAGTGACGTCATCGAAATAGTTTCCTACTTATATTTTAACTTCGATTCAGTATCCATTTATATATTCAAGATCCTAAATTCATGAGGAATCCGAATCTCGCATTTTTTTCTTGCAAACAAGCTTCCATGTATGAGTAAACTTTGTAAAAAAAATTTCTTGGCAAAAAATTTTTCGTCGTCACGGAAGTGTGGTCATATTCTATCGTCTGTTGGTACAAACGTTCTCTTCAATCTGTTTATATGAAGGACTGACACATTTGCATTTGGACAATTTTGACAGTTCGCAACAGTTTGATTGTTTTGTTGACGTACACAACTGCGTGAATCACGCAGTTGTGTACTGTGACGCGGTCTGCGTCATGGTATTAAATCGATGTAAATGTGTAATGTAAAGTGTTGAATTGAATGTAAGTATTAAATGTAGAAGTGAATAAAAAAGAAAAGATAATTTAACATTCAGAACATAATACTTACAATTTTTCTTTTCATAAAAATAACATGTACATTAACATGATAAATATTGCATATAATTTTGTGCAATATTATTTTATAATTACTAATGGCAAAACATACAACTTTACATGTACAACAACAAATTTACATGTACGAATTTTAGCGTCTATAATCGAATAATCGATTTCTAACTCAGATTTTTCAAAATCATAAAATTTTTTTGTTAAAAAATGAACTATATACAAAAACAATTGATAATGAACAAGCACAGAAATGTGATAAAATGACAATTCGAAACTTTAGAGTTCACAGCTAATGGTAAGATTCTTGCCGTAATGAAAAAAATTATAAAAAAAAGAAAGTAAAAACAACGAATGAAAAGTAACAAAAATCAACATACGGTAATGAAGATTTAAGCAAAGTAATTATGTGAATATGCAAAATATGAAAAATATCTAATAGGGAAATGGCAAACACTGAAACATAATAAAAAAAAGTAATAATTTCATTCGATTAAAGCTTTATTAATATTATAGAAAGACGAAAAAATTCAATTTAGAATATGAAACATGAAATTCACAACATATTTATTTTTAGATATTTCATGGAACAAAGTTATATTAAAGAAAAATAATTCAGAAAATTTTGATCATAAAAATTGAAAATAGTATTATGCATATAACTTGTAAAGCTTTTGATGATAAATCCATTGAGGTGTTTTCATACAGAATTTTAATTAAAAAAACTTGTACCATTTCTATGATTAACTATGAAATTGTGTTCAAAGTCGAATATATGGGAACTAGTCCCAAATGCAACATTTCAACGTCCGAAGATGTAACTTGCACGACAGTTATTCTCCTAGTAGTAATAGCAGAGAAAAAAACTGTTAATCCTCAATAACTTTTCGATGAGGTTTACAGCAAACGAGTGAAACTCGATGCAAAATGTTTCATTAAATGCGGAGGCGAACATACATTCCAGCGAATGAACGTGGAATCCGTTCCATTGATTCTAGTAGTCCAACTCACGGTATATCGATGTATTAATTCTGGTGTTTTAGAAAAAATTGCGAAATGTGCAATTATGGGCATTCCAAATATTGTAATTAAATTTGGAGGTAGTTCCTATAAAGTAATAAGTGCAATTTTCCACACAGAAGCAAGGCAAATATCACGGGTCATTATTTTTGCTATTCAAGACGGTCTACGGGTCGGATAAAAGTAGATGATGATGTCATCGATAAAAAACCATGGCCTAACAAAGCTAAAGAATTGTATACATTATTTTCACAAAGGCAGTAATATATTTATTGTCACGTTGATTACTTCTACCATCATTCGTAAATCATCTATTTCCAAATATAGCTTCAAAATACTTTTGCGAAAATATATAACTTTTAATAAAATCGGTCATGAATATTTACGTTCAGTTATTAGAAATCACCATGAAACTTCTATAAATTGAAAATTAGGAATTGGTCAGTGACAACCGATAGAAAATTCCGTAGATGATTTACGTATTACAAAAATCTTACGATGAATTAGCTCTTTCTTAACATTTTTCATGTTTTTGTGAGGTCTATATTTCATCACACATTCCAAGTGTCCTCAATTTTCTATTAGAGTAAGCTTAGAAAGAGAAGAAGTGAAAGGAGAAGGGACTCCAATCAAAAGCTCTGCCTGGATTAATAGTGATTGGACGAAACCTTATTACTAATAGCTCTTTGAATTTTGCGAATTTTTAAAAATTGCAAAGGAATAAGTGTCTTGAAATTTCATGAGGCATCGATGGTTTTCTGATGATCTGCCGACTTTGGGACACCCTACTCGTATATATTGTTCGGAAAACGCAATAATACAGTGACACTCATGAGTTTTTTCTAGAAAAATGGAAAAGCCATTTGTGAAGTGTGAAATAACAAGATTGGCGAATTTCATGAGGAATAGCTGGAAATCGTTTGGTCGTTTATGTTCAGCCACATCTTTTCATCGAAGTTCGGTCATGAACGGTAATTACTGACCAGACACGAGAACTGATGGTAAATTATAGTTAGAGAGTTTTTAAATTTGACCGTAAATAACAGTAAATGCTCGTCAGAAATTACCATGACCTGACCAATTTTTTTTCTGGCAGGTGAATTCACTTCCCTGCGCTTTATCGATGAAAATGGGAACTACAGTCAACTTGCCCAATCGATGTACATGCGTTGAAATGCGTTGCAGAAATGAATAAATTGCAAGAAATGAACATTTTTTCCGTTTTTGCAAAAATGCAGGGTTCTATGAATTTTTCTGAAAAGTTGTGTTGAATTATAATCGTTAATGTTAGACTACCACCGTCAATAAATGACCTGCAACGTATGTATGATATATATTGTAGGTGGCGTGAAACGACAAAAGGGGCCTAAGGACTTAACTCGTCTTTGCTTACTTTCTAATGCTTTTAAGTCAGATTATGTGCCTAACTGGTTTTGGTCCTTAGGTCCCTTTTGTAGTTCCACGCAACATACACTGATACGTGGAAATTGTCACGATTACGATACATTTTCAATTTCTATTCAACACCTGAGAAAAAAATACATCTACCTATTACAAAGATATGTATTCGTATCGGAACGAAATCATATTGTCTTGTTGGTATCATATTGTCCTGGTAGGTATCTGATATCGTTCCTTGCAGCATCTACCTAGATTTCTAGGGAAACTAAAAAGTATTGTCCCTTGCAGTATATTATCGTCACCATGACAATTTCAACCCACGCTGTATGTATACATAAAGATAACCGTAAGCATAGATTTGGATTGCTTGCCATTATCTGTTGGGTTTTTCATCGCCATCTCAGAGGTAGTATCAGGTTGCGGTTTTTTTACGTGGGATCGTGAATTTTTATAATAAGAGATATTTTAGACAAAAAGAAAGAAGTTCTCTCAGAACCTGAATCAAACAGTATACAAAATAAACCAATTATTTTAATCTGGCCTGATCCACGGCCGAGCTAAAAAACATGAATCTAGTTAGATTGCGCCAGTTTCTTCCAGATATACGGTAAACAATAATGAAAAAACATTTTTTTTAGTAATTTAATACTATCTCCACTTTGAAACTACGAAGAATCATGGCCTTTTTGTATCACATGTTAATAGGAGTAATTATTTTTTAGGTCAAAACTGTTTTGTTTTTAACTCAATTTGCGTAAATATACTTTTGCTTTATCCTTTATATGTTTTTTTGTTTTTCGGTCCATATAAGTTGTATTCTTTGATAAACTTGTAGTGTTCATCTGTCAACGGCACTACGACACTTGTTTCAGCTCTGTTTTTCAAACCCAATTTTCAAGTGATGATGCTGCTTAAAAGTTATTTGCCCGATCGACTGCGCGTCATTGGTCGAATGTCTCTAACTATAAAAAAAATCTCTCGGGTTCAGCGTCTGAAAAAGGAAACGTTCGAATTAATTGACTCGTTTTTTTTTAAATTTGTGAAAGAGGTTTCTTCTTCTTTTGTTTTCAAATCTGAAATTGACCACCACATTTTATCAAAGCAACTGTTAGTCAGTTAACATTGAAATTCTAACTCAAAAAAATTCAATTTTCTCCACTCTACTTCAAGTTTATCTTTGTTGCCGATTCCAAATGAATTCTCAAGAAATTCCACAGGTTTAAAGGATTTATCGGTGGACAATCTCGTGAGAACATTTTTGGTACGAAAGATTGCCGGCTCGTAGCCAGGTCTGTACGTTAGAGGGGGCAAAAATAATTTTTGAAGGGGCACAATTTTATTAAAATCATTTTTTTCAACAATCAGCTAAAAAAATTCAATGCAAGAGAAGTAAAAGTTATTTTTTATAATTTTATGAACATACTTTTAAATATTTTTTTGTTACTGTATGAATTAGCTAAATCCTTATGAAAAAAACTCTAAACTATTGAGCGTTTACGCCGAATTTTGAAATTATATGCTAAATTTTCAGTATATATGTCCAATATTGAGCGTTTAACCTCAACGTTCAGTATATCCGCTAAATATTGAAGTGTGTATACTAAACGTTGAACGTAGACGCTAAATGGTTGGGTGAACACGCCAAACTCAGCAGCGTTTATCCTCTACACTCAGCGTAGATGCTTAATGTTGAGTGTAAACACTGAACAGTTGGGAGTACACGCTAAACTATTCAGTGTTTATGCTCAACGTTATACATCTACCATGAACGTTCAATACAAACGCTAAATAGTTGGGATTACACGCTCAATTATACAGCATTTATGCTCAACATTCAGCGTAGATGATTGTAAAAGCTGAACAGTTGGGAGGACACGCCCAACTATATAGTGTTTATACTTAACGTTGAGGATTTACGCTAAAAGTTGAAAGTAAACGCTGCACAGTTGAGAGTACATACCCAATTATTTAGTGTTTATGCTTAATTTCAAGCATCTACGTCGAACATTGAACATTAACGCTGAACAGTTGGAAGTGCACGCTTTACTATTTAGCATTTATGCCTAACGTTAAGCATATACGCTGAAAGCTGAACGTAAACTTTATACAGTCAAGGGTACACGCCCAACTTTACCGTATACGCTCAACGTTGAGAATTATTTCAAACGCTCAACTTTGCGTACACGCTCATCGTTGAACATTATTTCAAACGCTTAATTTGACATAAACGCTCAACTTGACCGTATACAATCAACCTTGAGCGTTTGAAATGATGGTCAACTTTGAGCCCATACGCTCAATAATGGAGTTTTTTTCATACGGTAAGGTTATATAGTGGAGCAACATGAAAATTATATATGCAGTTACGGCTTAACTAATACATTGACTGATAAGCATTATACTACTGTTGCCACACGTGCCACACTAAGAAGTTTCATTAAATATCTTATAGTAGTACCTTATAGTACTTTAGTAGTACAATAGGTTTTTTCTTGTAGTTTCGCTAGACTCTTGTATTCATTATCACAAAATTTAGGCTCTGTTAGTGTAATGGTTAGGTTGCTAGGTTGATAATTAATAAGTCCCGAGTTCAAATCCCCCTGTAGACAGGTTGTTTGTTCAGACTTATAGAAAAATAACTGCGGAACGTTATTTTTTTTTTTTGCATAAAAATTTTTAATAGAGTTTATTTTGTTAACGAAACAGCTGCTGATTAATTAGTAATAAATCTGACAGAATGAAAATCTATATTATAATGACAAGATTACATTACTTTCAAGTTAAGATTTATACGCTCAAATTGAGAGTACTCTCAAGTTGAGCGTATCGAATTTCGAAAAACAGACATTACATTGGCACCATCGGTTGGGAAAAAAAAGCTATTCAAAAAAAATCTTTCATGTCCTAATGAAAAATTTTTCAATTGTGTGCAAAGTCCGTCGTGTTTTCCTTTTGTCGCGTCTAATTGGTTCTATCGAAGAGTATGAAAGTGTTCTACATACATTTAATTCACTCGTCAATGTACCTTACTGCAATAGCCATGATTTTTTATTCGGGTAATTATTCATCAAATGTAGATCTCGAACTTCGTGTTTTGCAGAACTGATGATGCAATTTTATTCGTTTCGGGCTTGCCCAAGGCGTTCGATGTAATTTCAGCCATTTTTGTACTACTTGTTGTTTAATGTCTTTTAGGGAAAAATGTTTCCTTCGCAGAGAGATCAGCAGAATCAGATTTAAAATTTTAAGAACCAGGATTGAAACAATACTCCCCAGTCCCCTTCATTAGGAATTTTTCGACTTTTTGTAAAAGAATGAAAGTTTCCAAATACTTGACAATGTATTACGAAACGCTCTCCCTTGAAAGTTTTGCAACATGGAATACAATGAAATTTATGCAAATCTTTATCAGTTAAAGATGCTATCCAGGATAAAATTTGGTTTTCCATGATTCCTTTATGATCATTTCAATGAGAAATTAGGAAGTGCCTTCTTATTCCTCTTCTCCTTTTCCGGTAATCGTAGAAATGAATACGATATTTTTTTTTTTACAATTATAAATTTGAAACGAATAATTTGGAAGCGCTATTTTAATGTTTATCTTGCCTATGGCTAATACCTGCGAATTCGACTGCTATTATGTATTATTGTTATGAATTTCAAATAATTCAGTAGCACCACCTCTTTCCCCCCTTTGCTCCTGTATACTAGTATTTACGAATACATTATTTCTATTGCTAATAATTTCAAATGAAATATATTATATATACTAGCACATGCCTCCCTTTACTTCTGATCAACAGCTATTTTTCCTTTGATAATATTAGAGAAATATTTAAAGAACATTGTTGATTCAAGGTTTGAAAAATAATGATAGGTCAGTAAAACTGGGCTGGTGAGTGATTATTTTTGGCTATTTTTTGGTAAATTTTCTGTCAATTGTTACTGACCAATGCTTATTTTCTAATCTATACTAGTTTTATGGTGATTTTCTAACAATTTAACGTTAATTTTGATGACTTTTTTTAATAAAAGTGATATATTTTCGCAAAAATATTTCGAAACTATATTTGGAAACATATGATTTTCGAATAATGCGCGATGGTAGGAAAAATCAACGCAACAATAGTAAATTTATTACTGTCCTTGCAAAAATAATGTATACAATTTTTGGCTTCGTTAGGCCATGCTTTTTTATCAACTACAGTATCATTTACTTTTATCCCACACTTGGACTGTCTTAACCCATAAGCGCCTGAACAGACGTTTAACGACCAACTTTTGAGCCATGAAAAAAACCATGTAAAGAAAAAAAAAAAATCTAGCCAAGATTTTTCAGAGGCAAAATTTTATTTTACGCCATTTTAAGCTCGAAACTGACATATTGACGTGACTTCTCGGTTATCATGACGTAAACTACCTCACGTAACAGGCACGGATGTGCTCCTTGGCGAAAAGGCTAACAGACCTCAGATTTGCCTCGGTACATTATTTCGTTGTTTCGCCAAATTCGCACATCCGTCCCTGGGACGTAATGAACTATTCTTTCAGAATCTGGTCTCGTTTTTTTGATACTATGTGAGCCTCCATTGGTATAAACAAAATGGTAAATTAACAAAAATGTTAAATATTCGAGTTCGATCACTTTTGAAACTAACAAAACATATGGAAATTGAATTCTGAGAATCGCGAGAACTGAATTTCTCGCGTCGATGGACATGAAACTCGAAGACTCATATGCTGTTTTTTGGCATCATGTAAATGGTGCTCTCTGAAAAAATTTATCGCGATTTTCAATTTATCTGATTTTGACATTTTACCATTATGCTGTGAAAACTTCATGGTGTAACTACAAAAGTGCTTCATGTATTGTCAGGATCGCTGAACACGAATTTGACATTATTACTAAAAAATTTATTTGTTTAAACAGTTTGTTTTAACAAATTTTGTTTGAATTTCGTGTTTTTCTGGAAAACGACAGCGATCTGTGAACTACGGAAAAAAATACATCAGAAAAATGTTTTATCAATTTTTTCATCATGACATCTCTGAGAGAACTGAGGAAAAACCATTCTTCCTTAGACAGAAATGGTTCCGCGAGTAAAGCAAAATGTACGTCAAGGAGGAATGGTTACTGCGCGGGCAGAAAAGGTTTTTGTCTCGGGAGGAACTGTTCCTCCGTCAGGAGAAATTGTTTATACCGAAACTGCTTCTGTGCCAGGAAAATCGATTTTCGTCTCGGGAGAAACTATTCCTGTCTAAAGGAGGAAACGTTCTGCGCGTGGTATGAGCGAGTAGAGTGCGTACGCGATGCGTCAGTTGCCATTATTGTTTATATAATTTTGAGGTTTGGTGCGTCTCTCTCCGTCTCTCTCTGATCACGTGCGCAATCTACTCACGCATAACACGCGCGAAACGTTTTCTCTTTTAGACAGGAATAGTTCATCCTGAGAAAGAAATTGTTTCCCGAGACAGAATCCTTTTCTGGCAGCACAGTAACTATTCCTCCTCGACGCACATTTTGCTTTTCCCGCGGAACCATTTCTGACTAAGGAGAAATGGTTCCCCCTTGAGGAGAAAACGGTCCTCCTTATTTCTCTAAGTGCACTACAACAATGAAGGATATTTATGAATAAAAGCCCTCCAATGAGCGCGAAACATAAGAATTTCGTCTTTTATGGCAGAGTATCATATAGTTTTACATGTTTATTCTGTTGCTGATCACGAATTTATTGTTGATTTTATAATATTCAATCGTTTAAACAATTTCTTTTAACAAATATCGTTCGAATTTTATAATTTCTTTTTCACCAAACAAGATTTGTAGTTCACGAAAAATACGCAGGAGAAAATTTTTTACTTATTTTTTCATTACAACACGATAAATGGACAAACGAACGTCATGAAATAATTTTGATCCTAACTTCTTTCTTTATCATGTTCTTATAATATACATGCAATTTTTATAAAAACAAAGGCAACTTTCATAGCACTCGGATACTTTATTTACTCAGAATCTTAAAAATATCAGTAATTTCCTGAATGAAAAAAGAAAAAAACTTTTTACTGAGGTCACATTTCAATTAGTTTTTGTAAATATACCTTTGCGGTGCTAGAGCGCAGTGACTAGCTGGCAGGGTTGGACGGGATGACTACTTCCGAAATAACGGAATAAATACGTGAATACTCCGTCGGAGCATCGACGTTTGGAATAGAATAAATTTCATTCCCTGAGTTATTTGACGTGAGTTATTTTTTTCTTTTATTCCGTTTACCTGTAGTAGCTGGATGACGTCAATTCCAAGTTTTCAAAAAAAGTAAAGAATGAAATACCCCATAAAAAATCGTCGCGATTATTCATTGATTGACACGCCATTCATTTTATTTAACTAAACGATGAATACTTCTTTACTCATTTTGTACACATCCCATCTGAGGAAAATAGAATTTTTTTTAGAAAATATAGTTTTTTCGTGAATATACCATGGGAATAATAAGACGTTTTCAACCGCATTGTCTGCTTCTAAACACAAAAGATCCTAGGTACCTGAGCAGTTCCTGAAGAAATTTTGATACAAACGTACCTTACCTTTTTTACCTGTTGTACCTTCATTTCTTACCTGTTTTCTGGCTTTTCTAAAACTCCATTGTATATTCATGGAATAACTGAAATTCCTCTAAAATATTTCATTTCACTTTTACGTGATTCAGACAAAATTATAAATATATTCTTCATTCATTGGAATCGGTGTGCGTCACTCAAATAGTCACAAGTATATATTCTATGGCATACCGGATATTTGATGTTTCTTGAAAACTTATTTTTGGAGTAGTTTGGCTTCTCCAGGTAAACGGAACGAAGGAATGAATTAACCCTGGGTTCCGGAAACTCCTGGAGTGAACTTCATTTCATTGAGAATTTTTTTCCATCTTCTGAATAATGGGATTATTCACTTGCAGCATCATTCATTCCACAAATAAGTGGATAATGCCCAATCCTGCTCGCTGGTGAGCCCTCACCTCTCTTTGACTACTGCCAGCTATGATAAGTAACGCAGAAAACGCTTTCATGAGGATACATTCCTGAAGAATTGACATTTTATCGTCGATTTTTGTAAATGTCGAAAAAGTTGAGTTTATGATGTTTTCATTCGAATAGACATTGTGAATATGAACAACTTAATACTATTTCATCAAATATTTCTTGTCTTGCGAAAAATGATCCCTTTTTCAATTGTATACATTTTTTAACATTTTTTGAATACTGGCTGATCATGTTTTATCAGCATTAAAGAAAAACCGGAATTTCCAGGTACTGTAGAGTTTTTGTTCTGAAATTTTCCCTGCGTGTTTCAATAGTACATTATGTGTCTACGAGCGAAAACAGCCTATTTCGAACGAGTGTGAGGTTTGTCGCCTGAGCGAAGCGAAGGCGGCAATCGCTCGAGCTCGAATCGGCTGTTTGAGCTCCGCGACACACACGATAATCTTCATTTCGAAAACATCGCAAAAGAGCTTTTGCACACCCGATCTTACGGGCCAAATTGCGTATTGAAGGTCGACCGCAGGCAGGCAGAAAAAGGTACATTGCCGCCCTCCGGGAAATGATAGGGTATTAGATTAGGAAATAATGAGGCGTCACTTTTTTTATTAACTATAAGGAAAATTATTTAAAGAAAACTGATCGCTAAAAACCGTTGCAAAAAAAAATGATAACTAGAATAGGGAACTTGACGGAAAAATTCTATCTTGCTTTTTCAATTTCTAGTTTACATCTGAAATGGATTTAAAATTTTTTTTTGCGTCAAGTTCCCACTTGTAATTGCTAACATTAAAATTAAAATATTTACAGTCAAATTTAAACGTTTTTCAATCGATTCAATGTATTAAATTTTTTCGTAATTTTCTATAAAATCAAGCGTGACAAAAAGGGGACGAAAATAAAAAACTGCTACCTGACACTACCTCTGGAGTAGTGAGGGAAAAACCTCAAGAGATAGTGACATGCAATCAAGATCCTTATTTATACATATAATTTCCATTATACATGCGATGCGATCGTTTTCTGGTGGTTAGAGTCTTACATGAACGATTTTAATTCAACCTAACGTTTTCGGGAAAATTTATAAAACACCGAATTCTGTAACGCATGTGAATCGATAAAGCAAGTTCGCTGTAATTACTTTTTCCCTTAATAAAGCGTAATTTTTGTGAATTATTGAAATTTTTTAATGTGCCGCAAATTCGTGAACTAAAAATATTCACGATTTAGAATATTGAAAAAAAGTCCATTCACAATTTTATACTAAATTATTATAGAAATTCTATTTCACGATTCTTTCATTCGACTGAATTTGCTAACATTTGTTCTTATAGAACTTGCGAAGAATAACTTGAAAAGATGCATCTTACACAAAAACCGGCTACTTTTTAAATACAGAAATCAAGCCTGGAATTTTCTTGGTCATTATAACATTGAATGTCATGAATGACAAAAAAAATTACTCTCTCAAAGTCGAATTCAACGTCGTCTCCTAATATCTGCTCCCTCCAGTCACGCGTATTGACCTACATATTCTATTCCCCTGATATTAAAAGCTGCAATCTCTGCGACCGATTATGTATAATGTGTATAGAAACTTGATCGAAATCATCGCTAAAAAAAAATTATATTTTTTCAAAGCCAATAGATCCAATCGATTAAGTAAACCTAACTGATGGATAATTATCATGTCATAATAGTTTAATTGCGGTTTTATTTTTAAAAAAAGGTCATTTCTAATGCAATAAGTACACTGCAAACGGAAAGTTGATGAAATTATTCTCCCAGCACACGATTCAATACTTCTTTATCATACATCTTGCAATTTACGATTGAACTTTGTGGGAGTGTGACATTTTTGTTACTAATTCTTTGTTAGCTTATGTTTGCCGGAGATATTGAACATGGCTTTCATGTAATACGGAGAGCGCTGCGTAAGAATATTACCTGTTTGAATGTCTACCTCATGTATAAATATAACATAATATATTGCATTTTTCGCCTCTCAAACACTAGAAAGGAGCAATTCCAAACACGTTTCGACAGTGACAAATAAAGTATTCCAGGGCAACACGCAGGCTGTCGACAAATGACAATCGCGGAGTGAAAGGCGAGCTCTTTCGCCAGAAATCGCGCGGGAAATCCAGCGGGCCAGAAAGGACCCCCTCTTTTCCCTGCTGAGTGTCATTCTCTCCAGCCTCTGGTATACCTTCAATACTGCGTTTGTCATGTCGAAACAGTTTTGGATACACTCATTTCTACTGTTTTTGAGACAAAAAGTATCGTGTGTACCTCGGAGCGATCACACTCGTTCTAAATCAGCTGTTTTTGTTCCAAGCTACACAATATATTATTTCGTGTCAAAGAGCAGAAACAAATGTTTTTACAGGTGCGAGATTTTGCGAACTAGCCAAGCGAGCGAACAAATTGCACAAGTTAAAACACGATTAAGCACCTTGATACGAACAGAACCTTTTTTTATTAGGAAGACTAAAGAAGTGTTTTTGTTGTTTACGTGTAAAAGGCCACCTTTTCGAATCGATGAATTGGCCGTTCCTATAAGAACTAACAAAAAAAAGTGTCCTTGCTCTTTCAGATTGTTGTTTACCTACGATTCCGTGTTTTTTCATTTTCGTAAATACAAAAAATATGATTTTTCCAAGCGCTGCACAACATCGCTCGAAAAGGCGGTCGTTCAGTTTCTACACTCTACACATAAACACGGAAACGCGCGTTTTCATGTTTGCGATACGAAATAGTACAGTACGCATCAAGGAGCGGAAACGAGCATTTACGAGTGTCGGGTTTTGCGAGCGAGCACAAGCGAGTGAGCGAATCGCACGAGTGTAATGCGAGTAAATGCGCCGTGATACGAAGTGTATTTTTCACGCTCGCATTTCGAAAATTTTTTTTTCTTGTGTTTACTTGCTGAAATTTAAAAATATAAGTTTGAGACGCGACGATATCGCTGTTTTACGTGGCAGAAAAAAAAAATATAGCACCTGAGATCGAAAAACATTGCAAAGATTTCCTATCTCTCTGTCACTTACAACAAGAAAAAAACACTCTTCTAACTTTCATCGTGAGCTCCATGGTCACAAGGCGTAGAATTCGTTTTTCACGACACAGCAGTAAACACAAGAATAAATTATTTTCGACATGCGAGCGTGAAAAATACTTTTTCAATTCGATGTTTGACGGAACGTTATATTAAGAGGGGACAACACTAAAAAAGCTCTGAATCGTCAGTCAACGTCGTGCGTGGATTGAAAAAAAAAAAACTCATAATGTTATGAACACTAACATTTTATTTGAGGTATACTCGATTCTACATCGAGCACGCGTGCATCGAACAAGCAAGCCAAGCGAAAGAGTGTGAAGGAGCGTGGAAATCACGAGCGAGCGAGTACCCCTCATTCCCACCCAAGGCCTGTGGCGAGCGGGCAGGAACTCCTTTTCCCAACTTTCCCTTTTCCCGCGCATCCCGCAACCACATAGCTTCGGCTTTCTTATATTCCGACGCGTTCGACTGTCTAGCTCCGACTGACTTTCGTGCATCTTACTTTGCGCAGTCTACGCAGTCGTTCAAGAGTGGGATCCCTTCGCGTACTTCAAGGCAACGAAGATCACGGTCCCGAGCTGCTTGTTTGATGTAGAATTGAGTGTACTTACAGCTATTACTAATAATCTTTCTTATCTTTTATAGTTATTTAAAAGTAATTTTGTAAAATATGGGTCCAGGTGACGTATATCATCGCGCAAAGTGACGTCGAAGAGGCGAACGGTGTGACACACAGGCTGTCAGGAAAGGTGTCTATAACGAAGATTGAACACAAATTATTTTTGGAAATGTATTATCTCGTCCATGACACTTTTATTTTTTAGTAAAAATTTTTTATTCAGAATTCTAGCGTGAAAATTGAAAAATGGATATTTCTAGTTTCGACAAAAAACACTCGTAACTTGAACTTTTTCTTGCAAAAATGACATTTTTTATTTGATGATAAAATAAAGAAAGTTATATCTTCCCGACAAAGCTCAAGTCACAGACATTTCTCGTTCAAAAAAAGGAAAAAAATACTGTTCTCGAATTCAAACAATCAATAACGTCATTCAAGGCTTAGAAAGGAGGCGCAAGGGATAATAAGGGATAGAAGGGAGGCACAAGGGATGCCGGTCTTCGACCGGCATTGACAAGGCCTTTCTCCGCACCTCGCCGCTCCTCAGATCACCCTTGTACCTCCTTCTAAGGCCTAGAATAACGTCATCGATTATTCAACTTCGAAAAAGTACCATATTTTACGTTTTTTTTGGAAAAAAAGTATGGAATGAAATTTTTTCTGAAAAATGAAAACGTCAGGAACGGGATCATACGTTTCCAAAAATAATTTGTCTTTAACCTTTGTTATAGACACAGTTCCTGACGGTCTGTGTGTCACATGGTTTTTCTTTTCAACTTCACTTTGCGTAATGATATACGACGACTGGACCCAAATTTTTCGGAAGTTTTTGAAATTATATTTTCCATTCCTAGCTTTAGCTTCAATGAAATTCTCGGGTTCATAACTGTAACGTTTTTTTTTAAGCAAAAGCTTCCTATGGCGCGTTGTGTAAAAAAAATGGCTAGGAAGGAAATGGGTTTGTCAGGATAACTCTTTAACGTAACTCGATTGATTGGAGGGGAAGGGTAGTGAAGGGGAGGGCGCGAGGGCCGGTAGGCTAACGTGGTCACTGACACAGAGAGTATGCGCCGTGCATGTCTCTTTAGTGGTGTGCAGTGATGTGCTTTACAGTCATAAAGACTTTTAAAGACACAGTATACTTTACAGTATACAGAAAATAAATAAGTAGCTATCATTGTAGTTACATATGTGTTATAACATATTACAAATTAAAACAAAAAATTGTGAATTATATGTGACTTGGAATCAGGAAATGGGGTTTGAGAGGTAGAGCCGTAAGGCACATTTTTCACTTTTCAATGCCTGCTCTGTCTTACTCAGAGCAAAATAGGATAGGTTTCCCTTGAAAGGAAACATGGGTATCAAAGTTTTAAATTTATTCGGATCAGAGCCCGAGGGACAATACAGTTACTAGTAGCATTACAAATTTTACATCGATAGACCCAGATAAACCTGTTTTCTCCTTTTTTTTTCTCAAGCAATTCATTTCCTTGACTTTATTTTTTGAGCAAGTATAATGGTATGAAAAAAAAAATAAAGGAGAGTGACTTGAGAAAAAAAAAAAAGAAAAAGTCTATCAATGCAAGATTTTTCATGCAACGAGTAACTCTATTGTCTCTCGGCCTTTGGGCCGAGTTTTTTTTGAAACTTGAATACTCGGGAGACCTTCCTATTCTACTGTGAGTAAGACAGAGAGGGCATCGAAAAGTGAAATGGGCCTTACGGCTTTACCTCTCAAACCCCATTTCCTGATTCCAAGTCACATATGTGTAAAATTAACAAAAAACAAAATTATAGCAGAAGTTTTGAAAAAATATACTACGAATTGAGATGAAAATGCTAAATAAAGTATAAGAATTAATGTAACAAGTTTTAAAAATGAAAAAAGTAGCATTATAATTGAGGTTATAATTACAAAATTAAGAATAACAATGTAAATACCAAGCATTGAAAAACTACAATGTAGCAAAAATATTAAAAAACTATATGTGGCGTGGACTACGGAAAGGTACCTCACAGCATCTCGACACTTTTTGAGTAAAACGCGTTTGAAAGTATTTTGTCCGTTCGAGTGGCTGGAGCAGGTAGCGACGTTCTCCTCCGAAAGTTTCCCTCTCCACTACATTTTTCTTAGTCAGTCGGCAGAAGTCATTAGGAAAAAAATTTTCGAGTGTCCGATTTTTAGCTTGAATTGAATAATGATTCTTTTGATACACGTCAAAAACGTCTGGAAAGAGATGAATGCACAAAATATGAGAGGGCAATATTTCATAGAATAATATAAATGTGCGAACGTTTTAGTTCCCATTTCTTTCTATCTACAACTAAATTATTCATTCATTATTCATTCTATTTATCTCTCACATTCATCATGTTACGATTAATTCAACTTTTCCGGTCGGCAGTGTTGACACAGGTATTTACATATTATATTTTTAAGCCCGGCAGTTCGGAGATGAAATTCCTGGTGAGTGGAGAGGCAAGGGTCAGTTCCCCTCACTTGCTTTTGATTATAATTATTTTTAATTTAAATTTGGGATCTCTAAATAAAATTTTATTAGATGAACTCGAGAGTAGGCTGATTCGAAATTGCGAAGTTTGTGCTATTGGAATTGTCTTATAACTCGATTTTGACTTTTGGTGCTGTGAGGTCCCTTTCTGTAGTCCACGCCACATATTACATATTGAGATTGAAAAAACCGCTAAATTGAACGATTGAATTTAAAACTCGGAAAGTTGTATTTTCTTTCAAAAGACCCAAGTAACTTTACAAAATTTTACTTGAATCGGCTAAAAAACTTGGATGTAAGATTCGAGTACGTGACTAGTTTTTTCAAAATCGTTTATCTGTTCTTTGCCTTTGAGAACCAGACAGAAAATGTGTCGATGGTAAAATTCGGCCCAAAAATAAGAAGATTTTCAGAGCTGGATCATTGTACCTGATTATTATCTGGGGTTTTCCAGTTCAAAAGATTTGTCTAAATGAACTATTCGACCTAAACGAAAAATCTCGTACATTCATTTTTGATAAAATTTATTATTTTTAATGAGACCCATTACGAAAGAAAAGGTGGATTTTCATTCATTCATTTTTAGACAAGAATTATAATGGGTCCTATCAAAATGCTATAAATTTGATCAAGGATGAATATACGAGATTTTTCGTCTAGGTCAAAAAGAATTCATTCAGACAAAGGACAGATTTTTTAAACTGGAAAATCCCAGATAAGAATCAGGAAAATTGATTTAGCTATAAACATCTTCTAGTTCTTGGGTCGGATTTTACCAGCGATACATTTTCTGTCTGGCTTATGACGGTAAAAATATTGAAAAAAAACTATATAACAAATCAAGATGAAAAACGCTAAATTGAGGATTAGAATGTAAGTAACAGGAATTAAATTTGAAAAAAGTAGTGGCATAATTGAGGGAAAAATTTCCAAATGAAGGGTAACAATGTAAATAAAAATGTAGCAATATTATTTAAAAAACAATATTACTTATGCAGATAAAAATGCTTAATTTGCAGCATCTACAGTGGTGTCCCCCGTCAAAGTAAATTCACTTTCTTTTGTACTGATTTGTACTAGCTGTCAAATATTCATCACCTTTCGGATGTTTTCTGTCTTGATTTTTCCAAAAAAAAATTTTCTGGAAAAAAAAAAATTCGTGTAGTATTATTTTGACAGAAAAGCTACATGTTGTAGAAAAAGAAAAATCATGTACTGCAGAATACAGCAGTTGAATCGAGGTGGAGAGCATTTGAGGTAAATATTTTGACAGCTAGTACCATGAAAACGAACTTCTCCGATTGCGTATAAGTCTCGTGAGTGCATATATACATCGTTAGAAAGTCCTTTACAACACAGTTATTATGAGAAGTATACGAATTCGAGAGTAATAATAAGCAAGTTTATGTTTTACAAAAATAACTTTAAAATCTCGATACTCTCAAAAGACATTGAAACTGCATGCGTGCCAATGATTTTTAATGTCTGCACAAGGAGACACAAATAATGATTGGAAGACCGAATATTTGAATACTGCTCAATATTTTCCTGTTTGCAGTGTAAGCGTTACAAAAAGGCAAATACGTGACGTTATGAGGGTTATGCTAACGCAAGAAGCGTCAGCCAGCATCTCTCAAGGATGTTTTGGGGAAATCTAGTTTTGACCGAGTTAACTCAATACTTTATTATAAATATTTTTCATATGATTTGAAAAAAGAAACGTCAAGTTTAATATCACAAAAAAATATCAATGTCATTAGTCATCAGCAAAAAACAACTTTTTTCTTTGCTACCGGTTTTTTTGAGTCTAATCAAAAGTTATTTTTAGAATCGGTTTTGTGTAAGTAGTGTGTGTTTATACGGACGATTAAAAAAAAAATTTTGGAAATTCATGTGCAATACATCGAAATATTGGAAAGCATCGAAAAAAATTTTTTCACAAAATTTAAGTGAAATCGATAATGTTTCACAGATAGCTCAAAGCAATTGTTTATTTTCGACGTATCGGTAATCTGAAATACATCACTTACAAATAATATCGCTCATCCTTACATTGTTCAAGATAAAAGTCTTACATTTTGTGAATAGTTTTTTTGAACACCACAGAATCAACTTTTTCGAAGATGAATTCAAATACATATGTTAGTTGATCATTATTATATTGTTAAGGAACAAAAAAAATTGGTTACTCAATTTTAGGCGCAATCATTTTTAAAATCCGAAATTTCAGAAAATCTTTCAGAATACGTTTAGAAACTAGAGTTACAAAACAATAAGAGGTTCAAGTATCATTTATGACAAAAAAAATTTTTCCTGAAAAATGAGCTTTTTCCACATTATCTAATAATGGATTTGAAGACAACAATGTGATATACTTCAACAGGTACGCTACCATTTAACAAAATCAATAACGCGGTACATTTAGTGTCAGTCATATTGTATATCACACAGTCTGTATTTTAAAAAACGGACATCAAATTTTTTCATGTAGGAACAATAATTCGTAATAAATTTCGCATCTCTAGTAATTTTAGTTAGTCTTCAATTTTTTCGTTTTCCTCGTCAATTTATTTTGTAGTCAACGTTTCGACCCCTAGTGCAGGGTTATCTTCAGGACTGAAAGTCGTACATTTAATTCAGATATTATAATTCTGAACTTTACATCAAACGAAGAGTTTTTTCTACATACCAAAACCTGAGACGTTGTATAAAAAATATACTAGAGGCTCATTTTTCTATTTATTATAATGACACCGGCCATTGTGGCTCGTCGGGTTTCTGGCCTCAACTGGATTCTGAAATTGAAAAATGAAATTTTTGAATGTAAAAGATTTTTGAAAGAGAACGATAATTTAATGATAACAGTTGCTGATAAAAGTCAAACGACTGTTGTTATGGATTAAGAGACTTAAAAAGAGAAGACGTATTTACTGCTTAATGACAATATAACTTATAAAGAATTAAGAAAGGATCTATTTACTAGAATTCAGAAAGATTTAAATTTATTAAATGATCGTTGGCATAGAAATAATTATATTAATGAAGATGAATCGAGATTTTTGAAGTCACCACTAGGAAATCACCATTTACCAAGATGTTATGGCTCACCAAAAACTCACAAAGAGGGAGTTTCACTTAAAATGATTCTTTCCTCCATTGACAGCCCAACTTATAATTTAGCGAAGACTCTTTCGGACGTGCTACAGTCGGCACTTTTGAAACCGAAATCGTTTGTGAAAGATAGTTGGGATTTCGCTGAATTTATTGGGTGTCAAAGGATTGAACAAGATAAAGTTTTGGTTTCATTGGACGTTACATTCTTGTATACGAATGTCCCTAAGGGATAAGTTATGGAGGGAATAAAGAGACGGTGGTCACATATCGGGAGGGTTACGAAGGT
Organism: Platygaster robiniae; assembly: GCA_028476575.1. Classification (NCBI taxonomy): domain Eukaryota; kingdom Metazoa; phylum Arthropoda; class Insecta; order Hymenoptera; family Platygastridae; genus Platygaster; species Platygaster robiniae. The sequence continues at coordinate 25,182,073 of CM052022.1, read as the reverse complement.
TCCATGTGATGAGTTTTTGGAAGCCATAACATTATTAACGGAATCAACAAGTTTTTCATTTGATGATAAATTTTATTCGCAAACTTATGGAACTCCAATGGGTTCTTCACTCTCACCAATTCTAGCCAATATATTGATGGAAGATTTAGAAGAAGATCGTTTAAGGAAAATATCTTATAAAATTGGAATTCACAAAATATTCGTGGATAATATTATTGCTGTTCTTCCAAAAAATGGAATCCAGGATTGCTTAGACACTTTTAATAATTATAATCAAAGATTACAGTTTACTTTCTAAAAAGAAGAGAATAATCAGTTGAATTTTTTGGACGTATTAATTATAAGATTACAAGATGGGAAGTTGATCACAAATTGGTATCACAAACCAACTTTCTCAGGAAGATACATTAATTATCATTCAAATCATACCAGACATCACAAAATTAGTGTTATCACAGGTCTTGTTGATAGGGCGATTTTATTACCCAATGAAACTTTTCACAGAGAGAATTTACAGAAAATTAATGAGATTTCGAAAAAGAATTGTTATCTGAAGTTTTTTATTGATAAATATATAAAAGAGATTAGCCATTTTACAATATAGAAGAATGAATAGCAATGATGAAGTAAGAAAAGGAGGAAAAAAAGAGAAGATGAATTCAATAACTCTACCCTACGTTCATGGACTCAGTGAAAGAATTGAAAATAGACAAAAATTTAATTTTCAGTTTTTATACCGTATTTCAAATAAACTTGAAGGAAGAATCATCAAAAAGGGTAAAGATCAAATTAAGAAATTGAAACAAAGTAAATTAATATATAAAATTTCATGTCAGAATTGTGATAAATGTTACATTGGACAAACTGAAAGACATTTTGAAAAAAGGATAAATGAATACAAGAAGTATATTAGTAACCATAACCAGGATTTAACAGTAATAAGCAATCATAGAATGTTAGTTGATGACAATGGTGAACATAAAAGGATTGGGAGGGAATACGAATCATGGATAAAGAGAACAATTGTTACAATCGCCTTTTTTCATAAAAATTTGTTATAAGAAAGGAGGGAATTAAGGCCCTGAATAAGCAGTAAGATTTGGAAAGCTGAAATGTTATATATGACCGTCTTTTGAAATATTGTTGATGCATTTATTACTCCTTAATTCTTCATGGATAATATTTGTTTGTCAATAATAATGACGATTTATACACCTATAATGAATTTTATAATAGAAATTGTGACACGACGTATAGAGACAACGTTAGACTTATATTTCGACGCATCGTTTTAAGATAAGATGAAACTAAAATTAGATTTTGAAATTGTAAGGAGAATTCAGTTGAAGCTAGAAACCTGACGAGCCACAATGGCCGGTGTCATTAGAATAAATAGAAAAATGAGCCTCTAGTATATTTTTTATACAACGTCTCAGGTTTTGGTATGTAGAAAAAACTCTTCGTTTGGTGTAAGGTTCAGAATTATAATGTCTAAATTAAATGTACGACTTTCAGTCCTGAAGATGACCCTGCACTAGGGGTCGAAACGTTGACTACAAAATAAATTGACTAAGAAAACGAAAAAAATCGAAGGCTTTTCACTGAATTACTAAAAATAAGTCCTAGGGATTTGAGAAGAAATCAAAATTAAATTATTTTCGCATCTCTGTATTTCATATCAATTATATTCACGAATATTCAGACATTATCTGAACTTAGTTTTACTAAGTGCTATTTGGAAGAATCTTTTGTTTGTAAATATCGAATTGTAATTAATAAATAATAAATAAATAATACAATACACTCGTTTTTTTTGTCCGTCTCAGACCGTGTACACAGACACTTCCACGTACACAGATTGACACGAATGAAAAAACAAGTGAATTCTATTACTTCATTATTAACGATAAAATGAACTTACTTAAGGGGAAGTTCAATCATTATTATACGATGACCTCGTTCGAAGAGATTACAACCAGTAGAACCATCTTTATGTCACGAAATACACAACTTTCAGAGCTGAGCATAAAATTTTTTTCCCCTTGACATAACTCAGTGCCCTCCTCTTGTGAACCCGTCATACATTTCAGAGTCATATCTGTCCAAAAAATTTCCTAGAAGAGATTATGAAGGGCTGAGTGCTGACATAAGGGGAGCGAGGGGGGGGGGGGGGTTATAATCTTCTCGAACAAGGTCAATTAATTAAGATTGAACTTACCTCCGGGTGAGTTCATTTATTCGTTAGTTATACTTCAGACCTCGTTGTCAAGATCATAACTAGTAGTTATTCAGAAGAAATAATACAATTTTTTATGGGTTAAATGATTGTATTTTCAAACAACACATCATTTTAATATTGCCCTTGCCAATACATTCTCTTTTGAGCCTAAGGGTCGAATGTAGTGTTTTGTTTATTGAACGTCTCTGAATTCTCCGACCATCTCGCAGTTCTTCTTATGGTCCTTATATCTACTCCTGCCATTGCCGCTGCGGAGGAGGCTGCGTGCACGGGGAAAATTGAGGAATTGGATCAAACAGAATTTCATTTGAATTGACTCCCTTAAACCCGTTTGACCTTCCACGCTAGTGCAGCTCGTAAAAGGATTCGAAATAACTCCTCAGGGAATTGTTTCAAATCCAAATTCGGCTGGCACAGAAGGAAAGGTCAAAATGGATACTCTTTAAGTTAACTCGAGTTACAGGAACTGTAACAGGTTTCAGCCCGCATTGAATCAATGCCCCGGTTTTCCTAGTGTGTCTACATGAGTATGCCGTAAAAACGCTCATATCAAAATTACATTTTTCTAACGCCAACCTAATCCATTTGCGAATAGTCTGCACTGTAGCCGCCTTTAAAGGACCTTTATATGTAATAAAAAGCTATCTAATTTTTACCCTGGTTTGTGTAGTCCTTATTACATACGCTTTTAATGTACTCGCTGTAAAAAGGCCTCGATAATTTTCAAAATATGGCACTTCTAATACTGGCTGACAATTCCTTGGTCTCGATGTTTTGATCCTATCTGGGATAGAAAGTACTAATCCTGAATCTGTTTCCTTTATATTTTCAAACAAAATCTTTCCGAATGTCTCAATCCTATGAGCTGTCGTTAATGCTAATAACAAAATCGTTTTTTTAGTCAGGGGCTGTCCACATATTACGTCATCACTCTTAGCGAGGAGGGGGTGTTAATTTTGATGACGAATCATCACGTAGGGGGGTGCAGGGGTTACAAAGATGATGACGTAATCATCAAAAAAAATTTTTTTCATAAAGTTTGAGAAGTTTTAAAGCTTAGCACGCTTTTTTTTAAGTATCACTCTGATTTTTTTGAAATTTGGCGCTGCATTTACATGAAATGAACATTGCTACTCAATATTATTCCTGAGATTTTTGAACATTCAGCTTTTATTTGTTGCTGAAACTTAATGTCTTTTTCGACTTTTTTGAAATCTTTTTACAATATACCTTCTCAGAAAATTATCTTACAATAATATTTTGTTTATTTGATAAATAAATTGTGAACATTACTTTTTTTATTCAAGGTTTTGACTAGAGTAATTTTTACAATATTTCGAGAAAAAAATTTTCAAACGAATAGTAAAATACAAGTGGTACACCACCTTGATTGCCATACCCCAAGAACGGTTCTACCAATATCAGCCTGTCATTTTCAATAAGGTTCACGTTTAAGTCAGTTTTATTTACTTTTATACACGCGAAATTTCCTTTTCAAAGCTAACTCTATCGATTTCCGGAATTTTTCCTTGCATTTCTGAAAGTTAAATTAAATGCATAAAATTAGTCTTTTTTAAAAGTATCATATGAATATAAATATATATATAAAATTTTTTTATGTAATGACGTCAACACAAAGGGAGGGGTCTGCGGAATGATGACGGTTGATGATATGAGGAGGGAGGGGGTCGAAAATGGGTAAAAAATTGATGATGTAATACTTGGACAGCCGCTCAGATCCTTCAAGCCTAGACTTTCCAATGGGAATCATGTTTCTAAGACTTTCAATACACTATCAACATTCCATTTATAATCATACTTTGGTCTCAGAGGCTTTTTTTTATAGATTCCTTTTAAACACCTGGCAATATCCTGATTTTTCCCTATCTTTTTTCTTGACAGTAGCGAAATAGCCGATCTGCACGTGTCCAAGGTCGCATATGACGTCCCTGACTTTTCTATTTCCACAAAAAATTCAAGAACCGTATTAACTTAAATCTTGAATGGATTCTTTGACCTTTCTTCGCAAAACGACCACCGTTTTAATGCCGAATCGTGTTGCTTCTACGTTGGTCGCTTCCGATAACGACATCAACACTTAGACCATATGATACGCTAATAGCAAAAGCGAGCGAACGACAATGTATTTTAAATAGGCGTTAGTTCGCTTTTGCTATCAGCGTATCATACAATACATGGACCGCACTTTCAAGATGGCGGAGCGACACCAACATAGAGATTCCGTACTTGTGTGTGGGCAAAATCCTTATACCATATATGGTAAATCTTTATACATGTATATGGCTAAATCCAATATGGCTGCAAGCCAGTGACGTGCCTTTGTGAACAGATCAATGGTGTGTATTTTTCGTAAAAAAGTTATTAAGAATAAAGTAGAGAGAAAATAGTTTTGTTTCGTGTGCAGCTTAATTGAAGGAGTAACAATTAAGTCAATTTATAGAAATTTTTGAGGTCTCATGTACGTATGTCACTTTCATATGCCCCGGGCCTTTGACAACATTGTACGTCAGTGTTGGCCCTAGCCAAAGTACGGAACCTCCGATGTTGGTGCCATTCGTTTCTAGAAGGAACAAAGGCGATGCGTGGTCCATGTATTACATGGTCTAAGCTTCAACATAATATCCACAGCTCCCTCTGGAATGCCTTCAGGTCTCAGTGCTTCTCGGACACAATTCCTACCACTAACGTAAGATGTTGCCAGAAGTCGCTGTTTTTGCCTGGAATCATAATAAACAAGTCAGTGTCCTGGCTCAAAAAAAAAACTCGTTGCTTCTCAACATCTGTCTAAAAATTTGATACCAAGGCTGTGATGGCCATTTTAGGACAACGATTATTCCCTTGGCCCAATCTTAATCAATTTTATTCAGAACCTGTAAACAAACCGCAACTGGGGTAAAAGCATAAAAGAAAATGTCCATCCAGCTTATTGTAAATGCATTAATATACATCGCCCTAAAATCCGGGTACCACGAAATATATAAATCACATTCCAGATTTTCACTTGACGCAAACAAATCTACTTCTGGTTCCCAGAATTTTTATACTATCGGATCAAACCATAGATCTTATAGTAAACGGATTGCGCTTGCCTATTGTTCTCCATGCACTCTTCGTGTGACAGCATCTGACTATGTTGCTTGGGCCAACCAGTCCCTGATTGGCCTGAACGGAACTCTAAATCACCCGAGCACACACGATGACACCCGAGCAAATGCGAGCAATGATCAGGAGGGTAGTTAGAAATGATCCATTTTGTACAATTTATACATGGATTGGTATTGAAAAATGAAATTTTCGTATTTTCGCTATCAGTGGTAGAGATGAATGAGAATCAGAACAAGTTTTCAATTCAACAGACGCAGCAACACATTCACTTTCATTATCGTTTTTACCACTAGCCACCGCCATGTGAAAATTGGCCCAAGCAACATAGCTAGATGCTGGCACAGCCGAAAAGGCTCAAGGCGCAATCCATGTACTATAAGATCTATAGGTCAAGCGTGTGTCGATCTAAGCTCGATTCTGTGTAGGAATTTTTAATTCGCGACAGTTCATCTGCTTTAACATTATCGTTACATGCAATATAAGCCGCTACCAACCTAATGCATCGTTCCTCTGCCCAAGCCCAGATCTTTCGACTCAACACATTAAATTTTTCATATCCCACACCCCTCATTCGGTTGATGTAAGACATGGCTGTAGTGTTATCAATACTTATTAATATTTCATTATTGCTTTCTTTATTTTCCAACGTATTTAATTCTTTCCAAACTATATCTGATTCAAAAAAATTAATGTGATGCGATTTCTCTTTCTTAGTCCAAAACCCGGATATTTGCTGGTCCTCGCACCACGCCTCCGGAATCTGACCTGGAACCCAGGCATTCTCCACTTTTTCGTGGAATGAATGACGCTGGGAGTAAATAATCTCATCATTCAGAAGATGGGAAAAATTCTCAATGAAATGAAGTTCACTCCAGGAGTTTCCGGAACCCAGGGTTAATTCATTCCTTCGTTCCGTTTACCTGGAGAAGCCAAACTACTCCAAAAATAAGTTTTCAAGAAACATCAAATATCCAGTATGCCATAGAATATATACTTGTGACTATTTGATTGACGCACACCGATTCCAATGAATGAAGAATATATTTATAATTTTGTCTGAATCACGTAAAAGTGAAATGAAATATTTTAGAGGAATTTCAGTTATTCCATGAATATACAATGGAGTTTTAGAAAAGCCAGAAAACAGGTAAGAAATGAAGGTACAACAGGTAAAAAAGGTAAGGTACGTTTGTATCAAAATTCCTTCAGGAACTGCTCAGGTACCTAGGATCTTTTGTGCTTAGAAGCAGACAATGCGGTTGAAAACGTCTTATTATTCCCGTGGTATATTCACGAAAAAACTATATTTTCTAAAAAAAATTCTATTTTCCTCAGATGGGATGTGTACAAAATGAGTGAGGAAGTATTCATCGTTCAATTGAAATTCAATCTCTTTTCTTCGATTTCCCAGTCAAATTTTATTTGTTTAGTTTACAAATTTGTCGACGTTTCGACTCTTGGTATGAGTCCTTTTCAAGACGTCATTATCATTATATGTACAGCTATCCCGTTGAATCATTTATACAAGACCTCTTCCTCATCCACAACGAAAGTCACAAACTTTTTTTGTACCGTAACAAACTGCCGGTCAACTAATAACATGTGGTATTAATAACCCTTATAACTTTATGCGTTGTCATTCGGTCACCGGAATGTTCGACAGTTTGTTGCGGTCCAAAAAAAGTTTGTGACTTTCATTGTGGATGAGGATGAGGTCTTGTAAGAATGATTTGACGAGATTACTGTACATACAATGATAATGACGTCTTGAAAAGGACTGAAACCAAGAGTTGAAACGTCAACGAATTTGTAAACTAAACAAATAAAATTAGACTCGGAAATCGAAGAAAAGAGATTTAATTTCCATCGAATTTCACCCAGTGATAACAACTTATAGCTATACGAATTCATCGTTCAGTAAAATAAATTAATGGCGTTCCAATCTATGAGTAATCGAGACGTTTTTTTGTGGAAAATTTTATTACTGACTTTTTTCGAAAACTTGGAATTGACATCATTCAGCTACTAGCGGTAAACGGAATCAAGGAATAAAATAACCCACGTCAAATAACTCAGGGAATGGAATTTATTCTTTTCCAAAAGTCGATGCTCCGACAAAGTATTCAATTATTTATTCCGGGAGTAGTAATCCTGCCTAACCCTGGATGGACTCTCCGATAATCCAAATGGAAGAACTTGAAATTCGTACAATTTTTACTTAAATTCGTATTTCAATAATTTCCTATCCTGACCTTGAATCGGTACTGCAAAATAGGCATCCTTTAAATCTATTTGACACATGAAATCCCCTGGTCTTATATACTATAAGGCTTTTATTAGATCTTCAAATTAAAAATTGGCTATCCTGATATATTCATTTAATTATTTCATGTTAAATACGAACATACTATTTTCCAACAACCCTTTCATTTCGAATGGTAGTCCTGGTTGAATAAAAGCTGTCCTTGCTTTTGACAATCTCCGGTGTACATCTACAACTAAGCAACCAGCTTCTGTAAGCTGTTGAATGAGAGTTACGACATCCAGCGATCCGTCTCGATCATTCAGAGTTGACGTCTATCCTTCCCCGAGGACGACCATAATTGCAGCTCCCAGCATTTCTTGTCGTTATAATTTCATGAAATTTCAATATTTTTGCCCTTTTGTTCCTAGCATTATGTGACTTTTCAATTTGGTAGCCTTAAAATAATCTTCTTTATTATTATTTGTAATATCAACAACATTGTCCTTGTCATAATTACATTAAAAAATTTTTTTTTAGCTATCATTATTATTATTATTATTGTTTTTTTTAACATGTAAAATACCCCATCAAAATGTTTGTCTTATCTACGACTTTTCTGAGAAATCTCGAATTTCAATTCTGGATCCAATCCGGGAGTCACGAACGAACCTTCTGAGGGATACTTTGTTACCAACTTTTTCACCTTTTCCTCATTGAGATCATCCTCCATAGTTTCTCCCGAACGCAACACGATTTTTTGATGTAATTTTGTTCGCACTGTTTTTGTGTTGTCTTTCTTTGTTTTTAAAATTTCCAAGGCGTCTTTTCCGAAATCTTCGAGGTCGTCGGTGGACGCGGGGTAATCGAGGTGTTGGTTTTCTTTCTGTTGGTCAGTTTCGTTTGTTTCTTCTTCGCTCGAATCAGATTCTGTAACCAACATTTGCATTTTTGACTCCTCTCGGGTACAAACTCTCGAAACTTTGACATGTTTTGCCTCTGGGACAAACTCGTCAAGATATTTATTTTTCTTATTTCTTTTCATTTTTGTTTGGTATCCCGTAGCAACCTGTCATGACGGTATTTTGTTTGCCCGTTTTGTCTCAAGAACAAACTCTGGCATTTTTAGGTTGTAAACAGTTGTTTTTTTTTTATTTTTTCCTACTCACACTCTGAATCGCTCGACTCGCTCTCTTCCTCTTCTTCCTTTTCCGTCTCCTTGCTCGATTCTTCCTGATAAGGCTGCTCACCGGCGAGTTGCAGAAACCCTAGCATGTTTGCGTATCTTTTGAGCTTCCTCACAGCTTCCTCCTCTCCTGCATTTTTCCGCTTTTCAGGGTATTTTCCAAATGCCTCATTAATCCAGTCAATTTTTGATGTTTTTTCATATTCTTTTACTTATTCACAGAACTTTTATACGAAAAATTGTTTGAAAATGTTCTCCGTATAGTTGTCTCTTTTGCACAAAAAAATGTTATGACGGGTTCACAAGAGGAGGGTGCTGAGGTACACTGAGAAAAAAACGCAGTCTAGCAGTGGCTGGACAGCAATGGTTACTGTCCAAAGAGAAAACTTTGAATCGAGCGTAGCTCACTGCGCGCTGGACAGGAACCATTGCTGTCTAGAACGCACTCATGAGTATCTTCGACATTAATGAAACGGAGAGGTCTCAGCACTGCCCAGCCAGCACCTATTTCTGTCCCGCGCGCACGTAAACACGCGCCTGCGACATTTTTGCAAATTGAAATTTTCATGCATCTGGTCTAAGTATATGATACAACTTAAACCGAATAAATATTACTCTATAATGTAACATATTTTATAGAAAAATATAAAACTTAAATATTCAATGAAAAAAGTAAATAATCTAATCAAACTTGATAATAATAATCATATTATTTTTTATCGAATAATTCATTTGTTTCAAATAATATACATAATAAGGTTTATTAAATAATACAAGCTTTCAATATTCTATGCACTAGTGGTCATATACTTAGACCAGATGCATGCAAATTTCCACCTGCAAAAATGTCGCGGGCGCGTGTTTACGTGCGCGCGGGACAGAAATAGGTACTGGCTGGGCAGTGCTGAGACCTCTCCGTTTCATTAATGTCGAAGATACTCATGAGTGCGTCTAGACAGGAATGGTTACTGTCCAGCGCGCAGTGAGATACGCTTGATTCGAAGTTTTCCCTTTGACAGTAACCATTGCTGTTCAGCCGCTGCAAGACTGCGTTTTTTTTTCTCAGTGTATGTCAAGGTGAGAAAAATTTTATACTTAGCTCTGAAAGTTATGTATTTCGTGACATAAAGATAGTACTACTGATTGTAATTTTGAGAACGAGGTCTAAAGTATAATAATTAAAAATTTCAATATCTTTTGCATGATTAGAGATGTAAGGTCGTAATAATACCCTGCAATATAACGGTTTATTACCTGAATATTACAGTAATGAGAAATATGTCAGTCACGTAATTTTTGGCGTAATACACTGGGAAATAAATCCCGACGATTCAACATGGCCACTTTACGTTACTGCTTTCACATCAATCCAGCCCCATGGCCACGGGGAATCCCTGTGTGCTGCCAATACTGATCTGACGGTCAGCTGTGTTTTGACTGTTGTATCACTATATATATATATATATATATCAAATTCGATCGTTCCAGCGTTGGATTCCCGTTGATTCCCCGTGGCCACCAGGGCTGGATCGACCCGGGGAACTAGAAGTGTAAGGTCGTAATATTACCTTGTAATATAACGGTAAATTACCGCAATATTACAGTAATTATCAAGATGTTGGTCACGTAATTTTTGGCGTACTAAATATTTACGTACCTATTAATGCATATGCGCATAAATTTCAGTGTGACTCCTGTGCAAGAACACTATATGTTCTTGCGCCTGTGTTTTGGTTTGAAAACGAAATCTTGTTTCATATCTGTTGTCAAGAAGAGGGGATAGCTTTAGATGCTGCTGATTTCGAGTTTATGGAAAATGATAGTGAGTATTAAGCAACATTAAGCAATAGTTCACGAATGAAGAATATTTGGAAAAGAGTTTTTGTAAATAGAGCAATGTTTTCATCAATATTATTTGAAGTATTATAAATGCTAGAAACAAAATTTGTGATATTATTATAATATTTAATATACAGTCTGATATATTGCAAATAGATTATATTTGACAAAAAATTACGAATAAAATACTTTGTTCCATTGATATATATTTTGAAATTATTGATTACATTTTGTATATTTTAAATACAACCTCTTTTTTGTTTAAAATAAAAAAAAGGGATTTCTAGGGTGGTCTTACATCGGCAAGCTTGATTTGTTTCAAAGAAAACAATGTATCTTCCTCGATTTTTTATTATTCGTATAATTAAAATGGTTCCACAACACCGATATATTACTGACTGGTATGCGCAAGTAATTATAAGTATATTTACTATAAAAATAAGTTACCAATAATTTCACATCTCTACGGGGAATGCGCCGTGGCCAGTAACGCCAACGTAAGGTTGAAAACGTCACGGCTTGCGTCAACGTTGGCACAACCGGATTTTACGGTTGATACGACGGATTTTTTTCCCAGTGTATAGATCTACATGCATATCTGTGCATATGCGCATTAACTTCAGTGTTTACACCTCCGGAGTGGAAAAAAGGTCGGAAAAATTTCGTTGCGATATTTTAAATTACCGCGAGATAATCCCTATGTGATATCGTCACGACATCAAATCGTTACGCTCGATAATATCGCTGCTATGTTTTCTTCACTTTGTTGATGCGATATTCACAGAAATACATAGCTGCGATGTTTTTCGATAAATATAAATGCGATGTTTTAGATAAATATCGCTGCGATGTTGCACGATACTGAGTAAATATAAATATAAATAAAGAATAATTAAGATCCGGATCATATATAACTCAGAGTACACAAAATGCCGGGAAATTATTGTCGAATATGGAAATCGTAGCTTGGGTAAAAGTTTCACGGCATTTTGTGCGCTCCAAGTTATATTATCCGGCCCTTCAATTATTGTCACACAATGGGTAAGGTAGACAAAAAAAACAAATTTTGCTGTCAAAACGGATATTTTATGATGTTTTCAAAAATTTTTAACGGGCGCAAATCACATATATATTATTCGCCGTTCGTGAACCGCGTTAGAGTCGCAGAACATGGGCTAGAGTGTTCCTTCCAACCTACTGCCAAAGACAGTGCCATTTTCGATATGCACAGAAGCATATGTCAAAAAACATCTTCGCAAAATTCTACTAAAAATGTACAGAGATCATACGCTAAAAAACATCTTCGCGACATTGCACCAGAAACGTACGGAAATCATATGGCAAAAACATCTTCGCGACATTCTACTAAAAATGTACAGAAATAATATGTCAAAAGACATCCCTGGCACTCCGTAGAGACCGTAAGATGGACTGTAAATTACGGTCCCTCTTACGGGTACTTTGTGCAAAAAAGACCCGTTAGAGAAAACGCTCGAAATAAAACATTTGAATCACAATAACACACACAAAAATATGTAAAGATTCATTTTGTGCCAACTAGTTTGTAAGTGTCAGTAGTATAACGTATAATTTATTATTGTACTGTTTAAATATGAAAAAATGAATCCAGGCTGCTTACGCGAGACTATTTAAATCAATCTTTCATCAACGTAAACGATTCATAAGATTGTTGAAATCTGGAAAAACACAAATTTTCTTTTAACACTAAAATCATGATGTATCTTTTACATTAGATGATGCATATTTGATTTAAATAAGTTTATTCAGTTCAATTTAAATAAGTTTTAAATTGCGTTAATGTAAAAAACGATTATAGACCGAATTTGACATCAAGAATTACATATTATGTATAGTATTTATGTAGCGCAAAAGGATATGTAATTAACGTAGTTACTTATAATTATGTATCATATTATACAGGGTGTATCAAAAACCACGGACGATAATTTGCCTGATTTTATCCTATATTTTTCTGAGTCAAAAAGACCTTTGTCATTTTTTTAAAAACTCAAAAACACAAAAGATATAAAAGCCACAAGTTTTAAACAATAAACGCGCTCCTTCGACAAGTGGGGACAGGAACCTCAAAACAAAATAAACTAAAATTTTCTACATATTTTTCTGGATAAAAAATTTCTTTGCCACTTTTCACAAAAGTCAAAATGAAAAAAGATATTCGAGGGGTAAGTTGAACAAATCTGATTGGTTTAAACCTGTCCCTCGAGTATATTTTTTTAATTTTGAGTTTTGTGAATAGTATCAAATGATTTTTTTACTCAGAAAAATATGCAGAAAATTAAAGTTTATTTTGTTTTGAGGTTCCTGTCCTCACTTGTCGAAGGCGCGTTTATTGGTTCAAACTTGTGGCTTTTATATCTTTTTTGTTTTTGAGTTTTGTAAAAAGTGGCATAGGACTTTTCGACTCAGAAAAATATGGGAAAATATCAGGCAAATTATCGTCCGTGGTTATTGATACACCCTGTATAATAATAAATTATACAGAAATCAATCTATCTGAAAGAGTTTGTACTTTTATAGGATCACGTTTTTCATATTTAACAGAAATGAATTACGTATTATTAAGACAATAATAAGGGTTTCGATAACTTTTGGATTATTATGGACAATGTTTAAATAAATTCTGAAAGTGAATTAAAGCGTGTCAAGTGTGTCACGAAAATTCCACTTCATCACTGAATTTTGAAAAAAACCGTGTTTTTTATAGTCTTTGAGTTACTGATTTTATAATGTTAATAATTCGTCAAAATATTGGTATTAGTTGCTGTTATAAACAATCAGACTTTTTTTTAAGCCTTGATTTAAAAATTCACATCTCTAAAACAACTCGATATAATCAAATAAATTTTTTTTCGTGCATTTGTACGAGTTTGTTCTGTATTATAATAAAAAAAAATTTCACAATTGTTCAAACAAATAATTGTCAACATAGTTTTTCATAAACAATTGTTTTTTTGAACGCTTCCTTAACGCTGAAAAAATGAATTTTTTTGGCTAATATTACGGAAAAAGTATACCTTAAATCATTTATTAATAGAATTTTTTTCTATTCTAAAGATATATAAGTTTTTTTGTCGCGCGCTCAATTCACTATCTGAACGCTCGACACGTTCAGGAATATTGCTTTTACGCCCTACCGGATTAAATCCTATTTTGAAACTATTCCCATAATGGTTTTTGGCGTCACTGTCCTATCGTGCATCTTCTAATATTAGAGCTATTAGAACTATTAGAATCGTTGGGGGAAAGCTAATGATCAAGCGGAGCCGTCCCCACCCTTAGGTCAGAGGCGAATAGGAATTTCCTTTCCCCAACGATTCTAATAGTTCTAATAGCTCTAATATTAGAAGATGCACGATAGGGTGATTCGTTTTCTAGCAGTATACACTGCTAGAAAACAAATGAAAAATCTTGTCAATGACGTGAAAAACCATTGTGGGAAGGGTTTGAAAATGGACTAAAATGGGATTTAATCCGGTAGAGCAGCGTAGAATTTTGCTTTTGCACTTTATCGTACATTACTAACGAGATTAATTGAACAATATACAACTGCAGAACTCTGAATTACTATAAAATAATAATTTTTATTGCCAACATTGGTCATGTCAACATCAGAGCGGCGCGTCGAACAAACCATATGTGTATGTTCAAATTTTGATCGCAAACAAATACATTCATTCAATTAAGAACGACAATTTTTTCTTTCAGGTAAAAACTTCAATTTGAAAATTATTATGTTTCTGATATTAGATAATGTGGAATATAAAATAGTTAAATTAGTTGTTATGAGTAATTATTCATCATTATCTTTCTTGCAGTAATGTGTACGGTTGAAAACAAAACTTGGAAAAACTAAAGTCTGAACGAAAGACGCCTGTAAATCTCTTAATGTGTAAATTCGACTATATGCGCGCTTTAAAGTCAAAGTTATCTGAGACTATTTACGTAAACGACCCTTACGAAAAAAACTCAAGTAAAACCCACCCCATTAGCCACAGAAGGTTCTATAAACGTTTAAAAAACGCTTTTAGAAAGGTTCTACAAACGATTCAAGAACCTTTTAAAAGTTTATGAAACGTTTATAAAACCTTGAAATGTCCGCCTGTAAACGTTCGTGAAATCATTTCACAAACGTTTGAGAACATTTTAAGAACGTTCATGAGAACCTTATTTGAACGATTTCATGCGTTCATAAAACGTATTTATGAAACGTTTGTAGAACGTTTCTCGAAGTTTTAAAAACGTTTTACATAACTTTTTGAGAACCTTACTTAACGAGTTGTACATTTTCTTACGAACATTTCTAGAACGTTCTAAATCGTTTCCCAGTGAACAAGAGGTTTCACTATGAGCTCGCTATTTCCTCTCTAAATCGAGCTCACTGTGAGCTCACTGGGTAAGGCTTTTTTTTCAAATATGCAACGATTATTGAAAGGATATACCTCGATTACATTGTTTATTGTGAATAAAATATATGATTGAACGGCTGAGAATAAAACTCGGACGAGTAGAGATACATACAGACAAAAAACATAAGTTTCATATCTCTCTGTCTCTTACTGTTCCGGAGTTTTATTGTCAGCTGTTCAATAATTTAATTTAATTTCAACACAAATCGGTAGAATTTAGAAAATTCCGCACGTTTTAAAAAAACATTGCGAACCGAATTAGCGTTCGCGCTAGTACGAATCATTATGCGTCATACTTAATGTATCAGCGCTAAACTTGTGAAATGAGAAAAAAAAGTAGACTTCCATCTGGTGGCTCGCGCAGTAAATACTGTTAAGGCACGAAATATTCAAATTTGAGCGTGACATATTAAAAAATCTGACGCCACATCAGTATTGATACCCTTACTTAACGAGTACTGATGTGGCGTCAGATTTTTTAATATGTCACGCTTAAATTTGAATATTTCGTGCCTTAACAGTATTTACTGAGCGAGCCACCAGATGGAAGTCTACTTTTTTTTCTCATTTCACAAGTTTAGTGCTAATACATTAAGTATGACGCATAATGATTCGTACTAGCGCGAACGCAAATTCGGTTCGCAATGTTTTTTGAAATCGTGCGGAATTTTCTTAATTCCACCGATTTGTGTTGAAATGAAATTAAATTATTGAACGGCTGACAATAAAACTCCGGAACAGTAAAAGACAGAGAGATATGAAACTATATGTTTTTTGTCTGTATGTGTCTACTCGTCCGAGTTTTATTCTTAGCCGTTTAATCATATATTTTATCTATAATAAACAATGTAATCGAATTATATACTTTTAATAATCGTTGAATATTTGAAAAAAAGCCTTACCCAGTGAACTCACAGTGAGCACGATTTAGGGAGGAAATAGCGAGCTCATAGTGAGACATCTTGTTCACTGGGAAATGATTTAGAACGTTCTAGAAATTTTCGTAAGAAAATGTACAACTCGTTAAGTAAGGGTATCAAAAAGTTATGTAAAACGTTTTTAAAACTTCGAGAAACGTTCTATAAAAGTTTCATAATTACGTTCCATGAACGCATGAAATCGTTCAAATAAGGTTCTCATGAACGTTCTATAAATGTTCTCAAACGTTTGTAAAATGATTTCACGAATGTTTATAGGCGGACATTTGAGGGTTCTGTAAACGTTTCGTAAACGTTTAAAAGGTTCCTGAATCGTTTGTAGAACCTTTCTAAAAACGTTTTTTAAACGTTTATAGAACTTTCTGTGGCTAATGGGGCAGTTGAGTTTTATTTCGTACACCCAATTTGGGTTTACATTAACAATAACATGTAGACCCAAATTGAGTGTTCAAAAAGAAACTTAGTTTGAGTGACTTTTCTATAAGGAGAATATATTATCTAATAAATAAATCAATAAATAATTGTTAAATATTGCTTATAAATATTGAATTATCATATATATACTGAATTTAATATATATATCGAATTATCATATATTTATGAGAACTAAAGATAAAATAATATAGTTATTTTGTGAGTAATGCAACAAGAAACTTATTCAATTTTCACTTTAAAGAGTGTGTAACCGGCGTTTTCATTGAAATAGTTTAGTACTGTCTCATATACGTACATTTTTTCCCCTTCTAAGTTTCGTTTTCAACCATTCGTGCAGTATTAGGTAAGTACTTACCGATTTCAATAATGACGTTTTGAACCAATAAAAAATGTTCGTTGTTAATTGCCTAAATGTATTTGATTGCGAATAAAATTTGAACACGTGCCGCTCTGTTGTTGACATGGCAAATGTAGACAATGAAAATTTTATTTTACAGTAATTTAGAGTTCTGCAGTCATCTATTGCTAAATTTATCTCGTTCGTAATGTAAGATGAAGTGCAAAAGGCAAAATTTGACACTGTAAAAGCAATAATGCTTAACGTGCCGAGCGCGCAGATAGTGAATTGAGCGCGCGACAATAGTATATTACGTACCTAGGACATAAATTTTTCATTTACGATTGTGAAGTTTGTAAAACTCGGCTTCGCCTCGGTCTACAAACTTCACACTCGTCAATAAAAAATTATGTCCTAGATTCGTAGGATATTTTATGTTCTGAGGGCTAGAAAACGAAAAAAAAGAACACTACATGTTCTTGCATTTTAAAATATATCAAGTAGACTATGAATCTGGCTGCGAGGCGTTTGAATATAATCAGCAATACTTATTATCCTTTTTATCATTGAGATAAAGAAAAATTGATGCTGCATATTATCAATTATCACCAGTAAATCAATAGCAGTCTGTATGGAGCGAAATTTTGATGAAGTCTTCAGTAGCGCGGGATATTGAAATCAGAACATACCTACAATCTAGTTCTCTTCGGTAGTTTATTATAAATGCGACTGAAGCAAAAGAAATGTAATATACATTTATGACATTCTTAAAAGCAGAGCTAGTTTTGGCCCGACGAAAAATCTCAGGTTTTTGGGGAAAGGAAAGTGAGACCGGTGAAAGGTGTCATAAATGTGGGAGTCCCTCGGGGACTGGTGGGGTCGGGCCGCATGGGCTGCGACGCAAGGGGAAGCCGAAAAGGGGAAAAACTCCAACTGATAGATGACCGATAGATCGGCGATCCAAAGTCAATACGTTATGGGAAACAGATTTTTATCGGGAAGCATGAAATGATTGCACAGTTAAATTTTACAATGCGATTTCAAATTTTCAAAGTCATGAAAAGAATGAACAAATTATTTATAAAATAAAAAAATATTTCACGTCGTATAAAAATAAAAATCCTTTTTTTCCATAAAAATACAAGTTACTCGATTCCGCAATGTTTGGAACAAAAGAAAATAATCTAACATATTTATTCGTATGAAAAAAGTGAACAGTTTAATGAAAGCATGATGCATGTATGCAATACTAATGTTGCTTTCAATAAATGACACCCTCGGGGCTAAAAGTGTACAGCTTTGATTTTTTTAGCACAAATGGACATCACGATCTCATAGCCAAAAGTGAACATGAAAATCTTGGAGCGATTTGCTCAGCTATTCTTTAAAAAGAAAAATGTTTCGAAAATATCAGGAGCGCACTTGGAACATCTCATGTCGAAACTGTGCTCTGAGCTATTGTTGCCCATTTTTGCTTATCATCAATCTATTCACTGCAGCGAATAGATTGATGATTGCAGTGAATAGAGTTTTCGGAGCCAATAACACCACCTCAAATATGAATGTTATGTGACTCATAAC
Source organism: Platygaster robiniae (assembly GCA_028476575.1). Lineage (NCBI taxonomy): Eukaryota > Metazoa > Arthropoda > Insecta > Hymenoptera > Platygastridae > Platygaster > Platygaster robiniae. The sequence goes on along the minus strand of CM052022.1, from coordinate 25,163,702 downwards.
CAACCACTGAATACGTAAGCACCAGGGCTCGTCGACACTTATGAGAGACTTAGGCAAGGGATTTCCAAGATCCGTGTACATACATATGTATAATATATGTAGTGAAAGAACAAATAGATTTGTTTAGTTCCAGAGGGAATTCGCAGACTGTGCTTTTGTCAAAAAAATAACACTGTGTCGACGAGCCCTGGTAAGCACTACTGAGAGACATGTTATTAGTTCCAAAAAGCGTTAGGGACGTCTTCACGCATCTCAGCATACTTCTGCAATAGGGTAGTTCTTATTTGAGTCATTTTTGGAAATTGATGCACGCACCCCTCCTCAAAGTTTCTGAATGCCAAAAAAATACAAGTTTAAAAATTTCATCGAGATTGATGCATATTAACCCGTGCCGCAAGAATGGTAAAGTTTTGAAAAATCGCCATTTTTACGAAGAAAATTATTATTTTGTAAATCCCCACTTGCTTTTAGTTGGTCAATTCGTCCCAATGTTTTTACGAATTTACTCGTAAGCAATTCCTGGGAACAAAAAACTTTTTCAAAAAATGTCTAACCAATTTCTAGTTTTCTCAGTCAAACATGATCGAAAAGTCACATTTACAAGTAAAAATGCACTATAAAAGTGGCTTTTATGTAAGCTTATGTTAGCGTATTTAAATTTCTCTCTCCCCCCGCCCTAGTCCCCGGTGTTTGGTAAAACTCAAAAGTATTTTTGATTTCATTTATCTCAATAACGATTCATTGTAGAGTAAATCTTCCTGAACGTAGAAAAAACCTACTAACTAGGTTTTTTTCTCCTTCTACTACAATAACATCATAAAATCATAAAAATATAATAATAATAATAATAATAATAATAATAATAATAATAAGAATTATGTAATGTAATAATACTTCTGTGTTATTGCAATATGATGATTCCATAAGTACATTATTAAGATAGCATTTGTCTGAAGCTTGAAAAAGTAAAAACGCTTTTTGGAATTATAGCGCTATTTACATTTCTTGTAGTTCGTCATAGGGCATCGATCAAATGACAAAAATGAAAATAAGTATGCCCTGAACAATCTCCATTTAGGGAGATTTCCTCTACAATGAACCACTATCGAGATAAATAAAATCCAAAAAACTTTTGAGTTCTACCAAACGCCGGGGGCGGGGCGGGAAGAGAAAAAGATTCAAATCATGACAAACTAGAATTCTAGTTCTTCGTGATTCAAACACGCTAAAATAAGCTTACATAAAAGCTACTTTTATAGTGCATTTTCGCTTGAAAATGTAACATTTTGATCATATTTGACCGAGTAGAATCCAAAATTGTTAGACATTTTTCGAAAAAGTTTTTGTTCCCTCAAGAGCAAGCACTAGAGGACAAGATTTAAAAAAAAATTGAATAAATAACTTATGAAACGGAGAAACTAGGAATTTTTTACTCAAATTCGTTATTTCACAGAATTTCTTGCTTTCGTGTGGAAATGACTCTCTTTTGCATTCATGAATCAAACTCTAAGTATCAAATGTAAAAACTTGAAAATTTTTGTCGAATCGCAGGAATTGCTTACGAGTAAATTCATACAAGCATTAGGACAAATAGACCAATCAGAAGCAAGTAGGGTTTTTGAAAAAAAAAAAAAAATTTTTTTTGTAAAAATGGTGATTTTTCAAAACCTCACCCTTCTTGCGGCATGGGTTAATATGCATCAATCTCGATGAATTTCCTAAACTCGCATTTTTTTGGTATTTTGGAACTTTAAGGGAAGAAGGTGCATCGATTTCCAAAAATCACCAAAGGAAGGACCACCCTATCCTGCAGCCATGTAAAGACGTCACTAATACTACTCGGAACGTTATGTACTGTTAACAACTATTTTAAAACGCTTGGAACTCTTTTAAACTATAGTAAAATTTGTCATACACAATGTTTCGGAGCACTAAGAACGAAAGCTGTACTCAAGTAGCTTTAAAAATTAGGTTATTTTCTTTTAGGTTGTTTTGACTAACGAATTTCTCTTGTGCGAATGTTCTCTTGAATTTTTTGTGAAATTCCTATAGTCTCAGAAGTAAAAGCAGAATAAAAATAATTCGTGAGCTGCTGTCAAAATTTTTAAAAATTATTATTTTATACATCAAGTAATAGATGCACAGTGATGACACAATCGCTATTTTATATTTTTTATCTCTTCATAATTTTTAAAACTGTATCAATTTTATCTATATAAAAAAAGTTGAAAATTTTATGATTTTGACTCAACTATTCGAAAAAGCAGAAGAATTTGATTTAAGAGTAATAATCGGTTTGAATGTCGGTAAAATGCTACCATATTATCATTCAATAATGGAAAAAACGTGTCAGTAACTTTCAATAACTATAATCAACTTTTTACTAATGTTCGCATTGTTATAGTTAATTTTATTTTGATAATTTTTTTCACGGAACCTACATTAAGTCAGACTTCTGCATGAAAATTTATCAACGTTAGTGGGCAACGCTTACCAGGGCAAAATTTTCTTCTGTTTGTCATTGCCAAACGAATGAAAGTCAAGATATCTACTTTTGATGTATAAAAATTGCATGCTACCACTGTGCATACCTGGCTTGGGAACTTCATTATTCTGTAAATTATTTAACTGTGCCACGAAAATTTTTCCGTGGGTATTTTTCACCTAGTTGTGTAGATACGTTACAAAATCCACAGTAATATAAATATTTGAAATGTATGTATATGTGAATAAGTCGGATTTTTTTTGAAGTACGAAAGCTGTGCATGATCAAAAACAATTATTTCTGTATGAAAACATTGAAAAACATGAAAATAAATAGTTGTGAGCAACGCCAATGTTTCGTTATAACGTATGCTTATAACGGTGCAACCCAAATTTTTTCAATATGTATTTCCAAGGGACATTATTTTTTTATCTATCAATAATCAATATGATAATGGGGCCGAAAATTCGTCAGGAAACTTATTTTCATTAGAATATCGGAATATGGAATAGTCATAGAGCTTTACCTTATTCGCGTACAACCGAAGATTCGGCTACCTTTAGATTACCACTTGATAAAAATACTTTTTGAACAAAATGAAAAATACGTTTTTTAAATATCGAGTGCATGTATTTGATGATCTTTTTAAAATAAAATTTTTTTACTTTTTTTTTTTACAGAGAACAATCATAATGAAAGGACGTATAAGATTGCCAATACACCTTTTATTTTCAGAATATTTATTTATTTTTCAACCGTATTGAAGCTTGAGCTATTCTAGTCATTGTGTGCGATTTTTTTTAATTTATAGAAATCTGTGAAGTCTATGCGAAGATATAAGCCGTCAAACATTGCTGGGTGAGCTCACAGGCACAAGCTCTTATAAGAATTGTAACCCCCTGGTTCCGCTTGTAGTTTGAAAAGCTGTTTCGTTCGAAATTAGGGGAGCAGTTCGCTGGGAATTTGGGAAGCGGTTTTGCTGGTGCTTTGGAGAGCGTTTACGCTGGTGATTATTGAGCATGATCGCTGGTGTTGCAGGACGTCCAAGCGGCTGCTCGAACTGTAAGCGAGCAAGAAGCACGTTCGCCTCCTCTACTTATTAACTTCACGGTAAAGCTTACTGCCAGGAAAAAGTTTGGCGACGCGAGCTAGGAGTTCGTGGTGAAAGCAGTAGTGCGTGAATATTGGTTAATATTTTAAAATGGGTTTTAGCTTCAGATTGGGAGAGCAGCAGAGTACATTTCGGTATCGGCAGTAAAGGAACATACTGCGCCGCAGAGAAGGAAGAAAGAAAAAAAATTGATATTTTCCGCTTAGGAAGGAAGAGGATGATTCCAACGAGTTTGTTGTTTGTGTCCGAGTGGAGTGCGGTAAACAAAACACGAATTGAAATCACTTCCTCCCAAAGCGAATAGAATATTTTTTGTCATACATATTCAGAAATGGCCAATTTGTCGACTTGATTTGCAGGGACAGTGTCTTCTTTTCGGGGTATCTGCGATGAATTTTTCAGCAGAAGCAATCTAAGGGATCACTCCCTTGGGAGATTACTTTCCCTTTGATTGCTCCCGCTGAGAAATTCCATCACGGGTATTTTAAAAAGAAGACACTGTCACCGCAAATTTCGTTCAAAAATTGGACATTTCCGTGTAAGTCTGGGAAAAAAAATATATTCGCATATATCAATGATCATCAAATAAAGTAATAAAGATAAATGCTTTTAGCTCAGTAATAAAACTCGGTTGGTATTACAAAATTCGATGTTATCGCGGAAACTTTTTCATTTAAAAATGGTTGTTTTTTGCAAAGCAGCTTACGAATCAATTATAATATATTTTACTTCTGAGACTTTGAGGTTTTTACAAAACGAAAATTTCAGGAAGTTCACCGTATTTGTATTTAATATAGAATTCTTAGAACAGATTAGAAAAAATGTGTTATTTGTTTATGTATAAAGTATAACAGCGTATAACATGAAAACTGGTATTCTTTTTTCAGTATAACTTATTTACGATTTAGCTCTTTTGAGGATCACGACATTGTTGGAATTCAACATATTACTTCAGCTATCGGAAGATTAGATAACAATTAATATACATGCTGGAAATATATTAAGGCAGAACCGATTTCAATACTTCACTTTCACTTATTTTTATAATATTCTTTTGCTCTATTACACACTGTTCTGATTAATTCTATCATTTATACATTGGGGATGTTCGGTGGGAGGGGTTAAATGGGGCATTGAACTTATTATTTCATTCGAAGAAAAATTTTTTTCTGTTCAATGAAGTTCTAGAGCCAAAATGAAAGGGTTGTTTGTGGACTATAGAAATACTATTCATACTCTCACTGTAGTACTACACGAAACGATAAGAAAACTGTGTAAAGACAATAAGTTTTATCCTGACCTTAAACTCATTCATGGCTAGAGAAACTTAGTATCAGCGAATTTCAAATTCTCAATCAGTAGCTGGCAACAAATACGCCTTTACTCATTCGTATGTTGGGAAGGAATTTCTGAGGTGAGCCTATCATTTTTGGCCTTGAACGAAAAACTAAAACTAAGTATTGAAAAATTATCGCCTTTTTGGTAATAAAAACATGTTATAAAAAGTTTTGCGAAGTATGCATTTGTTTATTTATAGTGAGGTATCGAACATTATCGCATCGTGTAAATAATAAATTTTTTTCACGGTAACTAATTATGGGGAGTCGATGACAAATTTCAGAAGTTGGTGGAAAATGAATGCGGTTGACAACAAAATTTCCAATGTTTTGTTATTGTATATTGCTGTTTATTTATGCAGTTTTTCTATAAACAAATGCAGATTTTTCCATGTTCTCAATGCAAAATTTGAGAATTTCAAAAAGTCTTGACAAGTATGAACACTTAGGATTAATAAACCATCAAAACTTCTTTGTGATCGGCTTTTGCATTGATGGAAAATAATATTTTTCAGCGCTGCGCGGCGTACGCAGAGGTCTTTGTCCTTATTAGGACTATTTATGCAAGTTTTATTAAGACCATTTACGCAAGTTCGAAACTATCAACTTTTCAGCAATGAAGAATAAAATAAATTAAAATGAATCGTCATAAAAATTCACAATTATTCAAATAATAAAAATGAAAAAAAAAAAATAAATAAATAAAATGAATATCAATAAGGAGTTAATTTTTTTTGGTTCTACACCATTCTCGACGTGTCTCAGATCTCGTAGTCATTTGTTTTAACTAGTATTCATGTGTGTTTACAAATATGATTTGATTCATACGATTTTTGCGATGGGTCGTGCAAAAGAGTGCTGCAATCCGTTGAATAAAAAAGTCACAAGTGCGTGAAAAAAAAAAACATTTTTCTTGTTACGGTAAAATGGAATGCAGTCTTCAAAAATTTATATGAATTATACGTGTGCAATGCCTGCCGACAATCCATTTACCAAAAAGAAGACAACTTGGGCTTGAAACATTTCAGTACTGTACGTGAAAAGAAAAATGAAAATGTCGAAGAAACTGAAAAAAAAAAGGTACTGAGCGGGAAGAAAAAGATAATCCAACGTTCCAATGTAATGATTTTGATGAGACAAAGAAAATTGAACGAAATAATAATTTTCTAATGGAATCCGGAGAGCCATTATTTTAGAAAAACGCGTTTACCAATTTGCGCGTAAAGACAATAAAAAATAAGGTGCAGCTTTGCACAAAGTGACCTCTTCCAAAAATAGTGTCCTAAACAATAATGATTACGAAACTTCGTACATACGTGACATAAAAGTTGCCTTGTCTCAGCAACCTGATCGATCGCGAAAAATACAAATTTTGACAACGATCCCGTCACATTGGACTATTGCGAAAATGAGGAAGAAATATTTCTTTTTTTCTATTTTTTTTGTATTTATTCTCATTTATGGAAAAAGTCCTAAACAAATGACTAACTATCAGAACAACATGACTCAATACCTTGTCAAACTGTTTTTTATCAAATCGGTGATAAGTTTCTACATCATTCGAGAGTAGCAACATTCTATGATTATAAATTTTTCTGTCTAGAGTCACAGTCGTATTACTTCTATCTGCTGTAGTGAATAATAACGGTAGGTTCCCTCTAGTAAACTCTGATAATTCCTCAATTTATTACGAAATATTTTCCTAAGTAATTCTGACAATAGGAGTTATAAATACATGACTCTGAACTATTCATGATCTGCACTGTGATGGGAGAGGGGCTTGTTTTCGTCTTTCGCGCAGATTGAGTGTCGCAGCAATCCCACTGGGAGTTCACTGAAATCCCAGCTTCCCCGCTCGTCTCCACGTACCCCGCCGTATGAAACTGCTGGGACGTACGTCACAGAGGTCCCAAGTTTTTGTCCCTGGAGTCCCCGGGACCAAAATCATTTTATCTATGCATAAAATCTGCAGTAAACATTGATTTGGGTTCCGGTTAGAACGAATGAAACGGTGCTTTTCCAAATGCGACGATAATGCAGGTCTTATTTGAATCTGTTAAATGATCGTGGCATACGTTCATTATGTTGATTTGCATAATTATCTTGATAATTATTCATATAATATACACCTATAAACACCATGTTTCTGATAAACTTATTTATTTGAACGAATCATTTTGTAAATTAAACTACCACTATCGCAGAAGAATCAAGTTGGATATTTTCCCACGAACTTCTTTTTTGAGTGTTCTATCTCAACTGAAAAATTTGTAATCTAGTGCATGAAATTCGAAAATTTGCCATCACGCATAATCACGCAGTGGATGCAAATTGAAAAAACTTGAAAAATTCCACGTGAAATTATTTATTGATTAACGGCTTCAAGCTAACATTGTGATATTAGTATTGAAAATGACAAAATTGAAAATTAAAAATCTATATACATATATTCTCATGACTAAAAACGCAGAATTTGAAATTGATATTCTAACAAATAATGAATACAAAGTCTACTGAATCAAGCAATGAAACTTAAAAAACGCGCTAATCGGGAATCATGTGATGTTTCGATCATACGATTATAAATTTGAAAAAATCAAGTACCACGTTAAATGAAAATGCTGAAAGAAGGCGGAAACATATTATCCTGGGCTTTTTTTCCTTTTATTGGAAAAGGTAGAAATAAAGTTAAAAAAAATATAATATATTTTGTCGAGTGTCTTAGGATCTATAAAATTTCGTGAGTAAAAATATTTCTCGCCGGTGCGAAATCTGGTAAGAACAATGTTCTTGGTTATAACTCAAATGTTGTGTAACTCAAATGATGCTTTCCCAAGTACCCCTGCGCTGATAATCTTACTTGAACTAATAAGGTGATTTTGCAATATGAATTTCATGTTCATTTTGCATGATCACTCCAAATAAGTGCATGGATATCTTTTTACACATTTTTATCGTTAAGCAATTCGGTCACTTCAATGAAATAATTATACCGGAAACAAAACCATTCATCACAAAACTAGTAGTTCAAATTAAAGTCTTGTGTTCAAAATTCTAGTGCTTTAGTACTGCTACGCAGGCCAATCATATTATTAAGGATATTATTTTGTGACCGAATAATTTTAACATGTGACGTAGTTGCTTGATCTAGATAGATATAAGATATAATCGAATCGAAGAAAACAGCATGTCAGATTTTCTCCTGCATAGACATCTATGCTGGAAAAATTTAATTTTGAAACTAGTACTGAACGGTTGAATATCGTGAATCATTCTGAATTTTTTCGTATAATTATTCATTACCATAATTGTAATTTATATAATGAGTACTTATGATTTTGAAAATAGAAATGATTCTCTATCAATAATTAATAAAATGATATATAATTTTTGTAACACGATCTACATCATACGTATAAATAATTTGAATAATGTGGGGACTTGCAGCGATGATTATGAGATTTAGTTATTATTAATTATTAATAATATCATACTTGAATTTCTTTCTTGAAGAGCATTTACACACTCATATGCGAATAGGACAATCGGCAAAGTGAAGTTCGGAAATGCACCGCTCTAATCAGAACTCATAGCTATCAATAGCTATGTTTACCACTGTGTTTACCGCCGATTTCATGCATAGAAAAGTGTTTTTTGTCTCGGGGTCCCCAGGGACCGGGGTGCATGGAGGCCAGCGGGGAAACTTCGAACCTCTGTGACGTACGTCCCAGCAGTTCCGAGCGGTGTGTTACGCAGAAACTAGCGGGAAAGCTGGGATTTTTGTGACGTTGCTGCTCCACTCGTGCTCCAGGCTGCGTAAACGGAACCCGGTACACTATCACAGCTCCAATACCTTCACAAGGTCTCTTCTCAGTAGTGGTTGCATGGAAATGCAACTCAGCATCTAAGCCAAAGTCTTTTTCGTGATTAACAAGATTCGCGAAATTTTTTTTTAATTTTTAAAAGCAGCGCTGCACTGTCAGTGAAATAATACAGTATTTTTGGGTTGAAGTGTGTCTTCAAGTAGTTTGTAATTATATTATGAAATTTAAAAACTAGTACAGTGTTATGACTCAGTGCGTCTGATAAAATAGCTATACTGCAATGCATTTTCTTTGTTAAATATCACAATTGTAAAGATTGTGACCTGATCGTTGTTTCATCGAATGGCTTGTGCTGCATTTTGAGTCACAAATGCGTAATTTCCTGAAAAATCGCATGTCGAAAATTTGAAATCGGAAAATCAGATTGTTATGTAAAATCTTTTATGTGTAAAGCATCTAGCATTTAATTCATATTTCCATGTTAGACGTAAACACAAACTGTATGTTTGCTACTGGCCCCGGCAAGCACACAATTGCGAGGTCTTAGCTGAGAAAATTTTGACATGAGAATACTGAGTTTTGAAGTTCGCAAACAGTTCAGAAAGATTACAAAGAATTTATAGTTTTTGTACATGTTCACGCGTACCATCTTCTTTTTTCACAGACACGAAATCTTTTTTATCGGGCATCATGCGACTATTTTCATCATCAAAATGAAATCAATTTACAACATTTTTTGTATAGCAATTTTAACTTTTTTTTTTTCGAGCGCAGTGGAGTTAATATAACATCTTTGGCAACCAATTGCTCTGCAGCATGGTTCTGGTATTCAGTTGCGTCAAATTCTGCAGCTAATCTTGCACGATCCTGGGATTTTTGAGCGAGCATCAGAAGCAATACTTTTTCTGAGTGACTCATAGAATTTTAAAATTTTTCGTTGATTTGCTCAAGAACTCCAACTGCTGCTTGATAATATTCATCGTCGCATTTTTTTTCTGGTTCATTGTCGGAACTAATACCATCCATGCAGTAATTCATATCATCATTAAAGATATTGGCTTCAGATACATCACTCTGTAAGTACATAACCGTATAATATCATCACAGTCTATTGTAAACACAATATTAAAAACAGGCGAAAAACCTTTTATTCTTACATGACTATAACTCAGTATTTTCTAACCTGGTTACTCAAAACTAACATTTTGAGCTGATTTTTCAACTACTGTAATTTTAAAATATTTCATGCGTCAAATACGAATGTGCGAAATCAGTCCTAGCTCGAAAGTTTTAAGCAAACTTTGGCTCAAACTTCAATCCTCATGTTTTGCCGGGATCACATATTCGCGCACATTGGATAATATATATTTTTTTGTATACAATATTTTCTTAATAAAAATCCTACAATTGTAATCAATGTATCGTCATGTTCTGTAAAAACCGCAAGATAGTGCACACTGTAAAATTTTTCATAAATACATATTTGCTGATAGAAATTACCGGACTCACTGGTTCAAAATCGACAATCGTTGGCTCATTTTATTGGTATAACGGAGACATAAAAGCGAATGAAGTCATTTTTGTTCTGCATGATGCACATACACTTGCGTCTGCTGGTGGAAACGTGTATTTTTTGCTGAGATATGTACTGATCTTTCGCAGACCAAATGGTACTCGTTCATAATTGGCATTGTTGATAGGATTACAAGAACGGTCATAAAAGAATTTTTCGGATTCATTTCGAAAATAAAACAACAATTATGTTGGGGTCAAAAACAATAAAACTTGTACTTGAAATAAACCATGAATTGCAAGTGGTTATTGCCAAAAAAATAAATTGTACTATAGAAATTCATTTACTCTCAAAGAATCATTAAATACTAAAATAATCAAAAAGTTTGAAAATTTTTTCCACTTTTCAAATAATATACTGAAAAAATTACTTTAAATATCAAACATGAATAAAATGGTATTTTCAAGAACCGCTTTATTCCACAATGTTAACAACCATTAAAAAAGTTTTTACTGAATAACAAGGTCTAAAAAACAAACAGAAATGAAAAAAAAAAAAAAAAAAAAAAAAAAAAACAGATACTTCGTCACTCTGTAACGTTTTGGAACATACTGAGAGTCAGTGTGTATTCGGCCTGCCGATATCATTCTAAGCGCGCTGTGAGCGCACACCGAGTAATTCATATCTTACCTACTATTGAGCTCTCTACTCTGATCCATATCCTATTTTAAAGTTAAAGGAACAAGCTTTTAAAATACTAAAACTTACAAAAAAAATCAAAATTGTCAAACTTGACTAAAAACTCGAACAAAGCTAAAACCTTGATTTTAACAGACTGAAAATATTTTCCAGCTGTTGTAAATATTTTTATCTGAAAGAACGGAAAAAATCCTATAGAAAAATATCTCATTAAATGTTAGTCCATTTGAATATTTTCCAGTATAAAATACGCAACAAAGAAGCCACGCCCGCCATCTTGAAACCAATTAAGTGTCGAAAATTCGATCTGTGCGCTTTATTCTAGGATACGCCTCGCCGTAGTTACGAGCGAGTGTAGCACATACGGTTTCCGGAGTCTGAGTGGGCCCGCCGCAGATCCAGCATGTCGGACAGTGAACGCAACAGTTCATCTCTCTTCCTTTTCTGGCACTCAACAAGACATAAGTCTGTCCTCGCGCGCTCGCTCAGACGGCAAAAACGGCTATCGTCAAATCCGGCATGCTGGATCTGAGGCGGCTCCGCTCAGACTCCGGAAACCGTATGCGCTACACTCGCTCGTAACTACGGCGAGGCGTATCCGAGAATGAAGCGAACAGATCGGATTTTTGCCACTTAATCGGTTTCAGTATGGTGGGCGAAAAATTCTCGATATTTTGTTCCCCTATGCAACAGCAACCGCTTAGTATTGCAACCGCTTAATGTAGATGAAAATAGGTCTTCTATACGGTAATATTTTCACAAAGTTTGGTGGCAATCGGAGACAACAAATTTTTGCATGCGAGTTTTGGCAAATTTTGCCCCATATTTCAACTATCGAAACAGTGTATTAAAGACAAAAGTTGACTGATTATTACTAAACAGTTATTACAAAACATAATCATAAAACAGAATATTATTTATTGAAATTCATTGTTTTAACGCATAAGCTACTCGTGCACAAGGAAAAGCCGTTCGTGCCTGTACAATATCTATCACTGCGTGCTCATTATTGAGTTGCCAGTCCTCCATTCATGTAAAAAACACGACTAGCTCCTTTGAAAATACGGAAATCTCGTGCGTAGGCAATCATGACTTGCTTTGAAAGCTTGTGTTTGATAATAGATTTTTCTTCAATCTTTTATATTCTACGAGCTTGTGTGTTTGATAATTCATTTTGTGTACCTCTGACATAGAAAACTTGTTTCTCGTCCAGTTCGAAATTTCTCAATTCGTTTTCTAGCCCTCAGTATATAAAATATCATTCGTAACTAGGACAAAAATTCAGGTCCGTAGCCAGGGGGGGGGGGCAAAAGGGGCAAAAACCCCCCTAACCTCATCGTGTGCCCCCTCTGAGATTCTTAAATATCAAAATTGTTTCCGAAAGCAATTACGCAGTAAAATTTTATCGAACTTTTCTTCAAAGTTACGGAACGAAGCCTAGTTTTTAGCTAATTTGTACAGTGAAAAAAAATTTAATAAAAGTATGTTTGAAAAATCTTTAAAAATAATTTTTTTTTTCTTCAAATTGCATTTTTTTCAATTGATTGTTGCAGGTGCGCAGGTGCGTAGGTTTGGGGGTACAAACCCCTCCTAAAATTCTGAAAAAATCAATAAATTTTAAATGTAAAAATGAGAAAAGTCACATCGATAAACAATAAAAATATAAGTTACAATAAATGCATGAAAACATTAGGAGTATATACTGTATAGAAAAGTAAAAATTATGAAAACGTAGGATTACGTAGAAACTATGAATCAGATAAATTGTCGCAACCAGTGAGAATGATTGAGAAAAATAAAAATCTACGAGAATGCTAAAATATTACCAAACTCAGAATCTTAGATCATCAAATTGTAGAAATCTAATAAAATCAATGTAAAAGTATGAAAAATCTTTCGATTCATACAAAATCTGGAAGAGTAATGAAATTAATTGAATTCTATGAAAAAACTGTTATCTGAAAAATCTCGACGAATGCTTCTACGATCTATAAATTTTGGGATTCTAGAGCTTCAAATTCTAAATATATACGATAAATCTATAAAATTCTAGAAAACGTAACAAAATCTTCTAATTATTTCAAAAAATATGAAAAAAGAATAACGATGTAGAACCTGAAAAATTCATATGAATGTCATTTTATCATTATTTTTCGAGATTACTGAGAATAAATGGAAATTCGCATTTGAAAGCATCGATATTTTTAAATACCTGGAGCAATTTACAAAAATATAAGCAATCTGAAAAAATACTTAAAAATCCTCCGGGGTTTCGTAAATTAAACTGGAAAAATGTAAAAAATAAGTTTACTAGTTTATGAGCTTACTAGTTCAATAATTTACTCGTATACTAGTTAACTAGCTAACTAGTTTACAAGCTTACATGTTCATTAGTTTACGCGCTTACTAGTTTACTAGTTTACTTGCTTACTTGTTTACTCGTTTACTGGCTCAATACTTTACTAGTTTACTAGTTGATTGGCTTACTAGTTAACTAGCTTACAAGTTTACAAGTTTACTAATTTACTTGTTAACGAGTTTACTAACTAACTAGTTTACTGGTATACTAGTTTTTTACTTAACTAGCTAACCAGTTCAGTAGCTTATCAATTTTTTATTTAGCTAGTTGACTGGCTTCAATTTTTAGTAGTTCAGTAGTTTACTAGTTAATTAGCTTACAAGTTAACTAGCTTACCAACTTACAAGTTTACTAACTCACTTGTTAACGAGTTTACTAGATTACTAGCTAACTAGTTTTTGATTTAACTAGCTAACTAGTTTACTGGCTTAATAGTTTTTTTCTTAAACTAGTTTACTAGCTTACTTTTTAGTAGTTTAGTAGTTTGCTAGCTTACTAGTTTTCTAGTTTACTCTTTTACTAGCTTACTATTTTACTAGCTGATAAGTTTACTAGCTCACCAGTTTACTTGTTACGTAGAAATCTTTCAATATATTTAAGTTCTGAAATATAATTTTCTTTGATATTCATAAAACTTTATATCCCGGAGCATATTTATTGATATAATTCTATAATTATATATATTTTTGGAAATGTTTCTACAAGTTCATACACTTAACAATAAAAGTACATTCAATTCAGTTTATACAATTTACACAAGTAAACATACCTTTGATTGTAAAAATATTTAAAAAATATAGAATAAAAGAATTGGAAATTTTCACAACACCAATTTTCATCTAAAAAATCAATTTTCATCCTCAAAATCGTTGAAAGTTTCAATACCATACGGAAATATAAAAAAATACCAGAAAATACTACAAAATTTGATGAATAATACACCTTACAAAAATAATATAAATTTATGAAGTCTTTTTTACCTGTATAGCGAAAATTTGCTAAAAAATGAATTCAAATATATAAATTTCTTAGAACTTGGATTCCTAGAGCATCGAATTTAAGGAAGCTCTATATATGAACTCATGTTACTTACTATCAGATAATACAAAAAGTTGTAGTAAAAAAAATTGAAACCTCAGTTGCTATGTAATTGAAAATCACAAATATCGAATTCCATCATTCACGAATATGAAAAATTTGCAACTCTGAATACCAAAAGTTTTATAACTTTCATATTTCGAAATGTATAATCTTTTAAAAATCACTCTCTTATATTCATACTGTCAGAGATGAAAAATTATGAAATCCTGAAGGTAAATATTAAAAAAAAAACCCTCCTGAAATTTTTTTATGCCTACGCCCTTGGATTGTTGAGAGAATAATTTTATTAATATTTTTCCCCATAAAACATCATTTTTGCCCCCTCTAACGTACAGACCTGGCTACGAGCCTGCAAACATTTTATATTCACTCGTGTACTTGTACAACTTAGCTTCGCCTCGGTCTACAAACTTCACATTCGTGAATATAAAATTACATTCTTCGTTACGTAATATACTGTTTGTTGAAGTCTCACTTTTCTCCCGTGTTCTTTATTACACAAACCAATTTTCAATTGATTTTTTTGCTTGGTTCCTTTTTTCTTTTGATTAATCTAACGTTTTCGTGTTGGATGGAATAAGTTTATATTTAAGAGAACGAAAAATTTTTTTACTAAGTAGGGAAATAGCGATAGACACATGCAAGCATGCACACGCACATGATAGGCGCGCTTGTGCATTCATGTGTACGTGCGTGCATGCGTACGTGTGTGTGCGATTGCGTGGGTAGTTACGTGCATACACGCGCCGGTGATTAATATTCCTGTAGAACCGTGCGTTGATTTTTTTAGTGTTTACGGTGAACGTTCAAGCAGTGATGTTAATAATTAAATCAATAGTTTGATGTTCTATTCTCAGGTTTATCGTTAGCACAAATCGGGTGTTAAGTTAACGTTCAGGTTGTTCGTCAACTTTATTAGCAGTTTGTTTATTGTACTAAAGGATGGGCCATTATCCTCTATTAAAATGGAAAACGAATGTAAATCGATTCATCATAGATTTATTATACTATTATTTGAATTCCACGACTAATCTATTTTTGATCATTCTGATGAAAAATCGTCATCGTTTGCCACTGAAGAAATATTTTAAACAATTTTTAGAGATACTCGCAACAATTTGCAGAAATCTGTCAACCAAATTTTATCCTTTTTTTTTATGATAAAAAAAATTGTGTTCATCAAACTTAACCGTTTCCCAACAGAATAGGCTAGCTTTAGTCGTGTACAACTGATAAGTAATAAGCAATGTTCATGACATAATAAGGAGAAGGTAAAAAATTGATTATTAATCGAAAACGATTATTTTCAGTAATCATAAAGTAAGATTGATTCGTCAGAAAAAGTTATCAATCATTCAGTAATCGATATTGTTCTCAAAAATCGCCCACTTATAATTATACTTATTCAGACACAACACGTTATGTCTTTTTTCACATCTTGTACCAGTTTTTAATAATTATGTGCCTGGTATGCGCGATGAATCATTGTAAAATGAATAAATAAATAGCAATTAAGATTGAATATGAATGTAACATGCAGGTATTGAAGCAACGCTGGTACTGTCCAATCACTGCATGAAACAAAAGTGAGCAAAGCAAAATCATTTCAATCAGCTTTTTCCCATGTGACATCAGCTTGAACTTCAAACAAGTCAAGTTTTTATTTACGGAAATGCGCATATCTTTCATTAAACTAAAAAATAGCGAGTTATTTGCACTTGAAACAAGTTATTTTCTGGCACCTGATATTTTTTTTATGAAGAGCTTACATACCTTTTTTTGCAGAAAAAGTGAGGATGGTTTTCAGTAACTTTTAAGGTATGAAGCAATAACGCTATGTAACAAAAGTAATGAATTTTATGTACCTCTGGCATAGAAAACGCATTTCTCGTCCAGTTCGAAATCTCAAAATTCGTTTTCTAGCCCTCGGAACATAAAATATAGTACGTAACTAGGACATAAATTTTTTATTTTCGAGTGTGAAGTTTGTAGACTGAGGCAAAGCCGAGGTTTACCCTCGTAAATAAAAAATTTATGTCCTAGGTACGTAATATACTATTTTCATATTCACATGAAGAAAACAAATATTTGTTTTAAAAAAAATCAATAATTGACGGAGTTCTAGCCCTTTCTCCGAAACAACTTTTTTTTAAGAGGTTTGCTGAGACCACGATGCAACTCGAACAGGTCAAGTAAAATAAGAAAATCCAAAAAATTTTATTAGTCCAGGAATATGTCTACTTCGTAAACGATCACTTTTTTGAAGAAAAGTTTTTATTTTGCAAATAAAAATTTTTTTAATTAAATATTCAGAGCTCTAAAAATCGAAATCTCAAGGAAAACGTTCTTGTATACAGAAAAAACGTAATATTCATGATTCAGTCGTTCACGAACTAGATACATTTCTAGACTAATGGAATTTTTTGAATTTTCTAATATAGCTTGACCTGTTTGACTTGCATCGTGGTCACCGCAAGCCTCTTAAAAAAAAGTTGTTTCAGGGAGAGGGCCACAACACCGCCAACTGTTGATATTTTTTTATGAAAAAATACAGGTTTTTTCAAGTGTACTATACACCATTTAAAAACAATAATTTTGGCTACATACCTTAAAAATTATTTCAAACCATCCTCAATCTATCCACACAAAAAGGTACATAAGCTCTTAAGTAGTTTGAACTTCTTGTTTGCAATCAAGACCAATACGATTCACATAGAAACAACTTTTTTTTGTTTACTGAAAGCTTTTTTTGAAAATGTACTTACCACTCATTTCATCTTACAAAAAAAAAAAAAAAAAAAAAAAAAAACCAGAAATAAATTGCTAGAAACAAACTTAAAAAATAATTAAATCCTTTCGCACAATAGAAAGTTTTTATCAAGGGAACTCTGTTTCACTGAATGAACCAAAAATTTTTGTACAAAAAAATTTTTCTTGGGATGATTTTTTCAACTTTAGCTATTCTTCATTGTTTTCCAAGAGTTTGTTTGTACCCAGGTTCCATCGAAGTGTGGTATTGAAATAATCGACCATGCAACTAATCACGTCATTCATTTGACCACAAAGCGTTCGTCGTTCTTCGTATTTTTCGTGTCTTCCGGTAATTATAAATACTTTTTATCCTAGTTTTTTAAGATGATAATTAAAAATAATAACTTAATCGAAGGTGTGCAGCTTATTTGAGAAGAGTGTTCTAAATTTCAGCTTGGAACAAGGGATTTTTCAACCTTGCGTTTGTCTTTCAAACACTCAAAGTGAACATTTTTATAAGAGATGTTTACAACAAATGAGATGTTTCGAAACAGGTTTCAAAATTTTTTAAACCGATTTTGATCGTGACTAATGGAGTATTTCAGGTTGACACGCCGACAGTCAAAAATGACGCCCGGCAGGTGCGAAATGACTCTAACGGGCTGCTTCTATCTCCCGTACATCGTTTTCGCCCGCCTTTGTATCAATCTTCAATTCAAAAAAATCCGTACCGTCGAAACAGAAAAAAATATGCTCATTTATAATATTTTTGAATCAACAAATTATCGTGTGTGTCACGGAGCACTAACAAATGATTAGAACTCGTGTGATTGCATAACTTCACTCAGACAGTGAACCTCACACTGGTTCTCAATCGGCTGTTTGTGCCCCAAGACACATAATATACTATTTATTCCAGACATATTTAGACACGTCCCTGATAAACTTGAAGTTGATATCTCGAAAATGAAAGTATCATAAATGAGTGTGTTGCATTCGGCGTCTACTGCTTATTTCGTGCGTGACTCTTTATCACTGGAATTACATACTTGGAAATCACGTTAATCGAAATAGTGTGAGGGATCACATTAAAAAGGCTTGAGTGATTTTGATCAACTTTAGAATACTTACATAAAACGCAATTCTGTTGAAGTCAAAAATACGTATAGGAAAAAAAAATTTTCTTCGAAAATTTTTATTACAATTAACATATGCAAAACACCAATGGCAACAGCAACTAGTACGAATATTTAGGAATAACATGAAAAATCAATTGTTATTTGAATCTCTATTGAAAGTAAATACCTGAATATTCACTTTAAACATGTGGTTAGGGCTACTCTTTAAGAGGCTCTAGACATCACACCGTTCACCTCTGAAAACCGAACAGATGTATGGTTGGGTGCATTGATTTTGGAGATCAAGCACTATTTTTGCGAATAGCACAAATTTTTCATTTCTGCTCATAAATATCAGACTTGTACAAAAAATGTGTATGTCTCGCATTAACAGATTTTTTTCCATCCATACACAAAGTTCGAATGCGATTTGGGTCAAAATATTTATCACTCCTTTTAAAATAAATATACTTCATCAAAAATTCTCCAGTTCCCTTATGAGTTTATGATTGTTGATAGTAGATGTCAACAAAGCGAGCTCATGGGTATCGAAGTTTTCTATGCATTCTCACTAGTAACGTTTTATTCGGCGTATGTTTTTATAGATGTAGTGATAAATCCATGCGTGTGAAATAAACGTACAACGTTTGATGATTATCGAAGCAACTATTGTTTTGAGGTAATGTTTTACAAGAGGATTTTACAATCTCTACTATTCCTCTGTCGGTGACATTAGTGTCAAGGCAATGATCGAATGTATAGAGCTAAGTGTAAAAGAAATCGCCCGTTGCCCACCGCTAATGTCCTCGGCAGAGGGATAGGCAGTCACTGTAAACTTGCCTTGAATTTTTAATGATCTCGGGTGGTAAAATTGTCAGGTGACACCACACTAGACAATTATAAATGATGTCTAAAATGCATTCGTCGATTCAGCTATTGTCGTCCTTTACAAAAATTTCATGGCTACGAATTCCAAAACATTTGAGATAGATATATGCCTGAAGCGGTTTGAAGATTTGGTTATCTTATCTATTCTTTTTGACAGTTCACGATCAACTTTTTTTCTTTTAGACACCAACATACGGGAAGTGACACTGAAACTTACTCCAGCATATTTACATTGTTCCGATGAATTAGAAAATATATACATGGTATAATATTGTTTTACTTGTGATACAGTGTAATGTTAATAAATTGGAGAATCGAACTGAAATTATTTATTCATTTATTTATATATTAACACACGGGATAACCCATAATTTTACAATAGGCAAACGCGCATACATAATCTTCTGTAAGGAAAAAAAAACGAAAAGCAAAAAAAAACAACATCTCCTCTCAAAAGTAATACTTGAAAGGAACAACGCACTAAACTAACTCACACGTATATCGAAAATACATCAAAAGGAGGCAAAAAAATGATGGCACCTAATTGTAACTGTAAGACTTCCGCCGCAGTCATTTTAAATCTAGCAAGAGAATCAGCAAACCAATCTACATAGGCACGATAATTATTACGCACAAAAACCAGCTGAGACAAACAGTCATTTTTCGACGACGAAGACGAAATTTTCCCACAAGTCACAGATAAAAGAAAAGGTTTGCTCCGCGACGAACAATTTGGTACATGAAGACTTATCGCAGATAATAGTTCAAGACACATGACTGACCCATTTACTATTCTGAATACAAAAACAACGTCTGCAAGATCCCGCCTAAGTTTCAAAGTCTGCATGCCGAATTTACACTCATATTCCGTGTACACATGATTGAATCTTTCAATCTGGTCCTGGTCCATAAACGAGATAGATCTCAAAAATTTATGTTGAACAGATTCAATCATCCTAAAAAAACCCTGGTTAGAGGAATTCCATACCACCGACGCATACTTCAAGATAGGTCTGACAAGAGAAATGTTTAGTCTACGGAAAGTACATATGTTAAATAATACCGACGTGATCCTGTTAATAAACCCGAGGGTCCGGCTGGCCCTGAGGACTATATGCTCGATATGAGTCGAAAAAGTAAACGCAGGGTTGTAAATTTTTAACTTTTAAGTTTTAAAAATTCAAAACTTTAATACTTTTATGACTACCTCTAATCTTTTTCAAGAGCATTTCCTGGCTTGCTTTAATGAACCCCGTTTCAAGTTGGCAAACGCCTTTTTCAAAATAACTCTGAAACAGACAATGTTCCGTTTTCGTGACATGTTTGTTGGATTTGAAACTGCATCTAATATACTCCAATTCACAATACAGGATGTCCCGAACTCTCGGATAAAAAAAAGACTCGCAGATTCCTTGCGCAATTCTAAGACTTTTTTTCTTTTACCATTTATAAATACAATGGAAATTGAAAAAGTGATTTGGTGTCAAATTATAAGCTTCGTGAGTAATACGGATAATGTCTTTCGCTTATAGACATAGGAAGATCTCTTATTATGTCTATTAGGGTGTTCGTTAAAATTTGTTTGGTGGAATGTTGATCGCGACGCCCCTCAAATCGGTTCCAAATAATCCAAAAACACTTTCTAATTTTTTTGAGATTTTCTGTTCAATATTAACCCGTGCCGGCAGAGCATTTTTTCCCCCTTTAAATAACATGAGATTTTGTCATCAAAACAGTCTTTAATTTCTTTTAAGCACCCAATGCACTACAAAAATAAGTTTCATGAGTAGTTCTAGTCAATGGATACCCGAAGCTGAGACAAAAATTTTAGGCCCAAATCTGAATTTCTCGTATTTTGTTTATAACGTACAAAAACGAGAAAACATCAAAATAATGTTTTTTGTTTTTCGTGAAATACGCGTTTTTTTTTTAACAGTTTAAAATTCAATTTTATTGGTTTATAATTTATACTTATCATTACACTGTACAACAAAATTTGAGTTTTTTAATATAACTTGAACAAAATTAGACCCTTATGGTTACTAAGGACCCCTTCAATCAAACTGCTGAAGGATTTTGCAGCCTGAGCTCGTATTGTTAATTTTTTTGCAAATCAACAAATTCATTAACAACTTGGTCAATTCTCAATCGTTTGTCAATATTCAAAAACGAATATGTATGTTTTCAGAGATAAGAATCTCAATTCTGAAGAAAAAAAAAAAAATAATAAAACTTAAAGAATTTGGATTACGGTTCCAATTTATTTTTGAAGCAAAACATTTGTTATAGCCCTCGCGCCACGGGCAGTCTTTGTGTAGCGTCTCGAACTGTGAGCGTTTTCTCTCACTTCGAAGAAGCTTGAATGACTTTTTAAATTCCTGAGTCAGATTTTTTATTGTCTTGTTGATGCGGGGACTACCAATTTTTTTTCCGTGAATGAATGGAATCGTCATTATAATTGGTTAAAAAAATTTTTTTATTTTTTTAATTTTTTGTTCCATAAATGACATCTTTATCTTTAAAAACTTTTTTATTCATGTTTAAATATTGAAAAACGATTGAGAATTTCCCATGTTGTCAATGAATTTCTTGAATTGCAGAAAATTAAACAAAATGAGCTCAGGTTGCGAAATGCTTTGTAAGTTTCATTCAAGAGGTCTTAAAGAACGATTGTAGTCTAAATTCGTTCAAGAAATTTTTTTTGCGTTGTACAGTGTTACAAGCAAATATCGTCAGAAATTTTTATGCATTTATGACGAATCCCCTCCTCCCCCCCCCTGGCCCCTCATTATACCATACAATTATATGCATAGTTCGAAAATAAAAATGTTGAGTGTAACGAGCGAGCTTCCTTTAACCAACGATGATAATATTATCCCAGAAATTTGATCGAATCCAACGTTGCCTTTTCTTTATTTCGTCTCCTTGTTCGCTGGTTAACTTCCGACTTACTCGTCCAGAGAGGACCCTAATGGAGGCTCCGCCCAAAAGGACCCTTAAGGGGGTTTCTTAAGGATAGTAAAGGAATGGGTCTAGTATTAGCAAAAAGCCCAAGATTGCCGTTAAATCTGATATGTTATTTATTTATAATATTGAAAACATAAGTACAAGCAGCTGAAATACAATTAAACTTCAAATTCTCTTTACTCGTTGAAATATAATTCTTTTATAACTTCAAAGTTCTCGTTTCGCATCAAAATACAATTCTTTCATAAACTTCAAAAGCGAAATATAATTCTTTTTATAACTTCAAAGTTCTCATTTCACATTGTTCCGACAAGCCTCCTAAAACCAAATCTCTCCCATTTGCTCTAATTCTATTCTCAAAGCTTCTGCAGGCTCTAATCCCTTGATCTCATTGTTGGTAGTGGTTGATTTCAAAGCTTCCCTATGCTGAATAGCTGATTCTAATTCCCTGTCAACCCGTGATAGCTCTAAACTGTTGTCCTGTTTGTGCCCGCAACGATTACAAGTAATGGTCACTTGTTTCGCGGGAATTATTAGGGTCAACCCTAATTGGAGAGAGGCTTCTTTGGCCAAAATTGTATCTACCATTTCCCAAGTAACTCTTGATTTGGGATCTAATTTCCGAAGGACCCTCAGCCGATGATATAAATGCAAGATTCCCTTCTGTTTGTAGATGTATTTCTTCTCGCTCGGTTTTATCCTTCTCTGCCTAATCACACTTTTAATCGCGTGAACTAATTCCTCCGCGGAAGGCACTGTGATAGTGAAAAGGTTGCATTAAAAATAAAAAGGGGGCCTGATTATTATTCCTATCTATGTAAATATTATTATCCGGTTATTCTATTCATGCTAATATCTATTTATTATTTCTGAGTTCTACTTTATAAATCCAAAATCGCTCGAATGCCAAATTACGTCAAAATATCTATGTTTTATGCGTTTAGAATAAGAGAAAAAGAGAAACAGTTGCGAAGGCTTGAATCGAGCTGCCCTGGAACTAAAGCTAAAAGGGATTAACCCTTTCACTCTAATCTCGCCTGCGACTGCACTCTTAAAATTGTGAGCTTACTTCTGAAAACGGAGAATTCTAATCCTCGTATAAAACAGTCTTGGACCTAGAGTACAACTCTGGTTTTTCCTGTTTTACACTTGGAGATGATGGAGCAAAAAAAAAGGGTCGTCGTCAGGTCGGACACCTTGTATGGGCTCGTGGAAGGGTTTTGAGTTTCCTTTTGGACGTCTTATTGGACTCTTGAGAGAGCTATTGGAGAGGCTTTTATTAGAAACTCTTGGACCACTTCTGACTTCTCTGGCCGAGGTTCTTGACTTATATACGCTGCTTCTCAAAAAAGGGGAATTCTGAAGGAAAAGTGGTAGAGGCAAAAAAAACGGGTTCCGTTTTGGTCAAAAATCATTTGTCTAATCTTTGAGGGGACGGATAGTCCGCTGATAAAAGCATGGAGCAATATTCTGCAATATTCTAACAATGACTTAAATGACGCGATTAAGATATGGCGCGCTATCGAAAACGATTCTTTCCTGGGAATTTCAGCAACTCCGAATTATCTAAATCAATTTCCTGTTGTTCAAAAAGCAAAGTAGGTAACTGATGGGTCTGTTCGTTGATTTCGCAAGAAGTAGGTAGTTATGAAGACAGATAACAAGAATTACATGGAATAAGTGACGTATTTCGCAACTGTTGTTGAAATATCTATTTCAGAAGTTCTTGTTCATTTTAGAAAAGATATAGCTCTCATTATTTTGCTTCGTGCACCGGACGCGTCATTATGATTAGATTTAACGTCTGTAAAAATAGTTTTTTTTTTTTTTTTTTTTTATTCAAATTCCCTTTTTTTTTAATAAAAATATTAATATTTCCTTAAAATATTCTTTGAGAAATAAAAATTAGACAAGTGGGCGAACCCCGCTCGTCACATCTCCCCCCTTAAGAAAGAAATAGGCGCCTGTAGATAGGCAACTATTTCTACATGATCGGAGTATGCGCAATTGCTGTAAGTTTGCCGGCTCCGTACGTGGCACATGTGCTGTATGAAGCATATCCCGAAATTCCGAATCGCGTATGTCATTCGCAGTCATTCGTGTCATTGTGGTGTCAGGTGTGAGACGTCAGTCGTGAGAATCGTTACAAAGAAAAATAAAAAATCTAAAGAAGAATCGCTCAAGCAGTATGGTGAAATCGATCCTCATAATTGTTAATGGTGTTGTTCGCTGGGAGGCTGATTGGGATGATCCCGACGGCGAATTTTGCGTATTCCACATGGTCCTCATCCTGGCGGATGTTAGTTCGGAATTGAACCTCGGTGAGTAATACATACAACAAAAGATGATTGTGGGCGAGGAAAAAGGGAAAGTCCCAGTAATGAGTGGGAAAAACCTCTATATCTCTCTCCTTTTAATTTTCAGTCCTGAGTGATCTGGAGGCCACGTGGCTGCTCGTTTATGATCCCGACGCCCATGATTGCCGCGCTTTTCATCTCTGGGAAACTTTCGGAGCCTACGAGTACCTTGGTCATGTTTGAAAAACCGTTATACGAGAACAAAACATTGTGAAAACAAATAAACGATATTCAAAATCGAACATATTGTCCTGGTGTCTCTTTTTCGTATCCATTTTGTAATCTCTAGGTCAATGTTATTGTTGTTTCCGTTCGGTATCGTGAGTCATCATCGTTTCTTCCGTGATCGTGAGTCAACGTCAAAATCGTTTCTATCAAAAAAAAACATTCCCCATTTTGGTCCTACAATCTGCTACTATTACCCCCCTGTCTCTCTCTCTTGGTTCCTGATGTTTTTGGGATTGGTGAAAGAACAGAGGAGTTCCTGGGTTCCCCTTTCTCTGATACTCCATTTCATTATACCGATTATTCAATAAATAACATATTCTATAGTAACTTCTCATTCCTTTTATTGGCTTTTCTCCCCCCTTTTTCTTCTTTACATTGGTTCTGATAGGTCATAATCTATTGGAATTTCCAGAATCTCGTCCTTTATTATGGTGCATTTAGGGTTGTCGGCGTATAGGTTTGTTCTGCGCTTCGGAATCGGTACTTGCTGCGAAGGTTGTTCCCCTTTTGTCTTTCCTATTTTGTTGTCCAAATCCCTGATTTTTGAGGCCGCTTTCTTGCTCTTAAACGCCATTTTTCGTCGTACCTTGCGAAGTAATTTCGTAAATTCTTGGGTGACGTAACGATAGTTCTCGAGCCGCATCGTCTTGAATTTCACTTTGTACAATTTCCTCAATTCTTCTCCTTGGTTGGGGCCAAATCTACCAATTTCGATTTCAGCTTTGACTATTTCGCCTGGAGTAACTTCCATCGTTTTCTCTTTTCTTTTCTCTTCCATTCTTTCGTGTCGGTGATATTAGTGTATTAGCGCTGACTAGTGCCATTCGGTCCTCGATATTTCTCTTCATTCCCGTATCTAAATGGTTCTTAGAGTAGGCAATTTTCGTTCAGATTGCAGTGTTAATAGAAGATCATTATGGGTTTTTTTTTTTTTTTTTTTATCATTCCTAGTTTCATTATTTATTGAATAAAAATCCTGTTATCTATAATATTTCAGTTTTCTTTTTTTTTTCAATTTCCCCTTTTTTTTTCTTTTGATTCCTTTTATTTTCCAAATCTCGTATTTTCAACATTATTCTGTTCTATTCCCTGCCATTCCTAATCCTTGCACTTTTTCATTTCAGATCCATTCGTTATTCATACTTTTATAAGGTTTTATTAAGACTTCACCTCCAGTTTGGAGTTTATATTCCTACTTTACCCTTATTATTCCTTTATAATTTTATTTCTTTTCCTCTTCCTGTCTATATGCATGCATGCTATTAAAGAAATTAGTTCAGATGGAACATAATTATACTCGCTTGATACTCCCGTAACCCAAAAACCTATTTTGAGCGCTCAAAATAAGGACTTTTTACATCTCATACTATAAATTCGTTAATTCTCACAGTTAGCTAGGCTGGGAAAATCTAATTTTCAGTAATCTGTTACGTGAGCGGAGCCATAAATCCCATCGACTATTCCTCAAGTTTATTTTTTCCCTTGTGTACATTTCAATTTTTCGATTTCCTGGGTTTTTGGTTTACCCGTAACCTATATTCATGAAAAAAAGGTGATTGAAATGGAACATAATTATATTCTCTTGAAAATTTGCGATGGGTAGGAGACCCGGTTCATTGCATGTACAGAATTTCTCGAGAGGTCCTTGCATTATGAAATAATACTATCGCTCTTAGTACGATGGGTCGGAAACGCGGTTCGACATACATGAAGAATTTCTCGGGGACTTTGATTATTCCTAGCATTGTTGAGCAAACTCGGTAATACTATCGCGCGTGCGGAACCATAAATTCCATTCAATGACCCTATATAAAATTCCCATTACCCTCATTATTCCTATTATCATCATCTTCCTTTTCCATTTCATATATATTTCCTTTCTTTTACCTCTAAATTCCTCTGTCATAATTCCTCTCTAATATTGTCTTCTATGTTTCTATTTTCACCATCTGCAACTCTATTAGTGTCTATATTTCCTCGATAATATCATACTACCAAATGTTTCCAGGAAAGCTTGTCGGAACCTTAACAATAGTGTTATACATATATAAATACATCCTCATTCACTTAATAACTCACCCATTTGGTGAGGCGAGAGAGAATATTGTTGTTTCCACTTATTCGTAACTTAACTAATATGTTCCAATTCGCAATATTGGTTAGGGTGTTTCTTTTTAGAAAGAAAGAAAGAGGAAAATCAACCACCATCCTCACATTTCCTTTTTCTTTTCTTCCTCTTAAAACTCTTTATTTAAATCGATACAAATTACAAGACATATTGTTATAATATTTCATAGCCATTATTATTATTATTATATATATATATTTTTTTGTTCTCTCTTTTTTTTTTTTTTTTTTTTTTTTTATCGGAGAATTTCAACAAATTGTATATGCCAAATCAATTTTTCTGGTCGAACTTAATGATTCTTACAAAAACCAATTTACACCACAATTCGCGCGGGAAATTTCTCACAATAAGAACTTGTTTACAATAGGAGTAAGCATATCTTTAAACATTGTAGTCAGATTATTCTAAAAACTTAATTCTATCCTCGAAGTCCAAGGGTTGTTTGTTCCTGACGGAGGTTGTTCAACTCGTCTATTGGGTAGGTGGTACCAGAGTCATCTTCTTCTCTCTGGGGGGGGGGGGGGGGGGTGCGGAGGAATCGACTGTAATAGCTTGCAGGGGGATTCCTTCTTCCTTTTCTTCCTTTGACTTCTGGTCGTCAGCCTTCTTGGGAGGGGGTCGTATATGTAGGATAAGGCTAGCAAGATTATCCCATAGCGCGGTCAACAAGTAGACGGACCAACCATAGACTGAGTGAAGGGCCAGCAAATTCAACACCGTATCGAACAGACCTCTAATGAGTTTATAAAGGAGGTATATCCCCAAAAATCCAGCAGTGTAATTTCCAAGAATCGAAAACTTAGACCACATATCTTGCCAAATGCCTTGCGCCAATTTCTTTACGTCCAACAGGTGTTCCAAGGTAATTCCTTTCAAGTCTACTGGGTCTCCAAGTGATCTTCTAGCGATAGTATCGAGAACGCCTTGTCGGTCCATAGGAAAAAGTACATTTTCGCGAAAATTCTCCAAATCTTGCTCGGAATATATGCCAGTGTTTGCAAGATTTTTAAGGTCATGATACTCCCAAGTGGGCACTGAGAGGGGCTCCAAGCGTCGAGGGGCTGTTGTTTCCACGGGGTTTGGTATGAATTTGTACCATTTTCCTTCGATCTCAAACATAGTTGGGGTGAGGGAATTGCAGAGTATCTGAGTACCTCTTTTCTTCAATATCCTAGTTTTGGGAGTAAGGAAATATGTTTGATTATTTCCTTCAACTAGAATTTCCTAGTAGCATTTCTCGGTGTTCTTGAGTCTGACGACTATTGGAACACATTTCGTGATGAGGGTCACTTCTCCAGCGGTGATTGCCATGTATCCAGATCCATGCATAAAGAGGTAGGTGAATTCATCTGGTTTGATGGTTGCAATGGCTAAAGCATTTCCAAGAATTTTCTGCTCAAGCTTGCAACGTTTCTGCATCACATCGAAAAAGAGATCTTCAAATTCCCTCTTCATATGCTTCTCAATGTAAATGAATTTCGAATTCATGTAGGCGAACATATCCAAATTCTTGGTATCTTTCGAGGTGCTTTTTAAAAAGGGTCCCTTTTCTCCTTCCAAGATGAACAATCGGGGGTGCTCCGTGGCGTGTATTTCATAGCCGCATACTTGAAGGGTTCTCTTTTTAGTAAGGGCGAAGGTAGTCTCTTCAGATTCTACTGTATACACGGTCCTGTATCGGTGATGCGATTTGTCGTTCAACCTTGTTCCCCATCCATAAAAAAGGGTTGTGTACTTCTGTTGATCGCAGAAGCTCTTCGGCAAAAGATCCCAATAAGCGTAACTTCCGTCATTTAAAGAGCAAAATTGTTTTCGAGTAGAGCAGGTGGATCCAGTCTTCAGGAAGATCTTGTTTTCCTTTAGTGAAATGGGGGCCTCGTAGTCCTGTAGCGTGATGGTAATGACTCCTTGAACAGTGACCTTTTGCCAGGTGCCGAATGTATCGCTGTAACTTTCTCCAGTGCAACTTCCATCGCTATTCAGGATTCCTGCCAGGGTGACTGTACGAGTTTCTGAAGTGTTGGCCTTGAAATCATTGAGACTGACCCTCTCTATCTGGATTCTTCCTCTCTCATGGAGGTGTTTACATTGCTCTCTCGTTGGCTCGAGAAAATATTCAGAAAGACCATTGGAAACTGAGTGGTCAGCAAAAAGCCCACATCGAGTGACTAAACGCTGGATTTTGATCTGGCACACTTGAACGTACAGGGTACCGAAGTCGTTAACTTGTAGAAGTTGTAGGGCCATCCTTTTCTCGTCAATTTTGGGTCGTGGTATGTTGCATTCCTCCAGATCTCGCAGATTTATCTTCGTGATGTTGCCATGTAGCATCCCGCAGTCGTACCCCATTAGTCCGGTAGAGGCACCGAATGCAGCGAGCATGATGAGTATCCGCAGCATCTTCTTATCTTCTTATCTTCTTACTTGATTACCTATACATATTAAATGACAAATAACACGTACGCTTATTCGCTGTCGTTGTCCCTAATATTAGTTGGAATTAATCTATCTGTGGAAACAATCTTCTCTCTGCCACTTACTCTAATTTTTGTCCTATTATTATCGAGTATTTCGACTATTTTAAAAGGACCATCTGCATAATCATCAAATTTGTTTGTTCTCAAACCTTTTCTAAGAAAAACATACTCATTGGCACAGAGCGATTTTGGATTGAGATATCGATCATAATATTTCTTATATTTCTCCTTCGCCTTAATCAAGTTCTGCCTAGTTTCGTCCCTTATCGTATCTAGCCTTGCCATTAGTTTTACCAGATACTCATCATAGGTCTCCAATTTCTCGTAACTGGGGAGGGCGCGACTTGAAGGTAAAAGACTAGTTTTGCCAAATACGAGTTCGTATGGTGTACGACCAGTGGACTCGTGCACACTAGTATTATATGCAAACATAGCCATTTCTATCCACTGATCCCACTCAAGATCGTCATTTTGGAACGTCCTTAAATACTGAACTAAAATTATATGAGTCCTTTCCAGACTACCATTACTAGAGGGTTTGAAAGCTGTCGTTTTCAACTGCCTAATATTGAACCTTTTCGCCACAATTTTCATAAGACCCGAAAGAAAGTTCGTACCCTGATCTGTAAGTATTGCTTTAGGAGGTCCGAATATACAGATCAATCTCTTTATCAGAGCGTCCGCCGTTGAGACAGCGCTAGCGTCAGGTATCGGGACTCCTATGCAATATTTTGTAAGTAAATCCTGTATCGTTAAAATATACCTATTCCCATTTTCAGTAGTCTGGAAGGGCCCTACCAGATCTAATGCAACCTTTTCGAATGCAGTGCCTGGTGTGTCGGTGATAATCATTGGCTGTCTAATCTTCTTTCGCGTTAATTTCTTCAGTTTACAAGGGAGACATTTTGAGACGAAATTCCTAACATCCTCTCTCATGTTTTCCCAGTAATATTCCGATCGTAATCTAAGATAGGTCTTGTTATGACCCTGGTGTCCTCCAATTGCGGAACAATGTGACTCTTCGACTAAAGAATATCTCTGGGAAATACTTGGAATTTGAATCTGGCCGGTACAAATAACAATTTTTATGTCGATTTCCCTGAAAATCCTGTATATCTCGTTCTCAAATCTCCTCCATGGGATCTCTTGGATTGTCTCAAACTTGGGGATATTTATATTTCTGATTCCATTTTCTATAAGAATTCCTTTCAATCCTTCCAACCCAATTTTCATTGTTTCCCATAAACCTTCTCCCTTTTCTTCTCCCGAGATATCCGAAACACAAAGTAAAAACTGGTAACTCTTTCCGTTCTTAATCAATCTCGATTCTCCAATCTCAAGTCTGTCGAATTTCTTGACTTCCTTTTTCCTAAAAAATCTTTCCGTGGCTTCTCCGACTGGTTTATTTTCTGTATTACTTAGTAAAATGCAATTATTATGTTTCATAAAAAGGTGGTCCTTACTCTCAAAAATGTTTTTGCCACGAATAATCTTCTCTAGTTCGTCAGTTATGTCGTCTTCTTTCTCGGAGGTTTCTTGGTCATCAGAAAAATCTTGTTCATTGCCGTCAGTTATTTCATAATCCTTTTTGCTTTCCTCTCCACTTGATTGTTGCTCTCTTGTTTCTGACTCGTCATTCTCTTGATTTTCTTTGTGCTCGTTTTCGTGCGATTTCCTCGTGAATCTTCGATATTTTCCTATTGTACCTTCTTCATTCAAATTTTCTTCGTCCGTATCGGATTCTGTAAGTGGGATCTTTGGTTTTCTTCGCCTTTTAGATTTTTCTTTCTCGATTGGCATGGCTTGTTCCTTCTCTTTAGGTTTCTTGTTCTCTATATCATCCGTCTGGGTTGTTTCCTCAGTGCTTGAGCTATTTTCACTTGTTCTTCTGTCACTTGTTGTTTCATCGATGTTACCTTCATGAGTATTCCCCTCAGGATTTTCTTCTCTTTCAAATTTTTTCTTCTTGGCTTCTTTCTTTAAGTTTCTCTCTTTCAATTCTTGTTGGTATTGCTCTCCCTTCTTTGTTGTTCCCTTGTTCCTAGTTGATCGTCGAGGTCCGGTTGTTGTAATCATATGTATACCTTCAGAAAAAATTTCTTCTCTTTCCGGGACTGGATTTCGTGATAAAGCGTCAGCGTTGATGTTCGTAACCCCTGATCGATGCTGGATGTCATAATCATACTCTTCTAATCTCAGTTTCCATCGTGTAAGACGACTCGTAGGGTCTTTAGCAGTTCTCATCCAGCAGAGTGGTTTGTGATCGGTCACTATAGTAAATTTCTTCCCATATAAATATGGTCGGAAATGCGAAACGCAGAATACTATAGCAAGGGCTTCCTTTTCGTAGGTGCTGTAATTTCTCTCTGCCCTGTTCAGTTGACGAGATACATATGCACACGGTCTATCTTTTCCCAATTTTCCCTGACTCAAAATTCCTCCTATAGCGTATTGACTCGCGTCAGTGGTCAAAATAAAAGGTTCATCGAATCGGGGATACTGTAGAACTGGCTCGCTACAAAGTCTTTCTTTCAAGTCCAAAAAGGCATTTTCCTGTTCGCTACCCCAGTTAAAAATAGCGTCCTTTTCCAATAGTTTAGTAAGGGGTTTAGAAACCTTTGCGAAATCGCTGATAAATCGACGATAGTAAGAAGCTAGGCCTAGGAATTGTCGGATGTTCTTGACGTTTCTTGGTCGCGGAAATCTCTCTACAGCCTCTATTTTCTTCGGGTCAGGTTTCAATCCATCCTCTGTAATTTGATGACCCAAAAATATCGCATTCCTTCGTAGAAATTCACATTTGTCGGGTTGGAGTTTAAGGTTGGCCTCTCTCAATCCGTTAATAAGAAGCTTATATTTCCTCCTATGTTCACTCAGATCCCTCGCATATATGACTATGTCATCCATATAGACAAACAGTTCAACCCCTTGTAATCCTGATAACACGACGTCCATCAATCTCTGGAAGGTCGCGGGTGCATTCTTGAGACCAAATGGCATTCTAGAAAACTCCCAATGTCCGTGGGGGCTTGAGAACGCTGTTTTCTGTGCATCTTCTTCCTTCATCTCTATCTGGTGGAAACCGGATGCTAATTCAAATATTGAGAAATACTTTGCTCCACCCAGCTGGTCTAAAATTTCTACGATATTCGATAGTGGGTAGGAATCTCCAACTGTCTTTTCATTTAGTGCACGAAAATCAAGAACCATTCGCCAACGAGGATTTCCCTGGCTATCTGCTTTCTTTGGAACAATCCATACTGGGGTATTGTAAGGAGAAAAAGAAGGTCTTATTATCCCATTTTCCAAAAGTTCTCCCACTTGCTTGTTCAGTTCGTCTTTCAAAAGGGGTGGAAATCTATATTGCCGCGCATTAATGGGCTTATCATCCTCTGTGTGAATTGAGTGTTTATGTAAAGGTGTGCTTGTCAATTTCTCGTCGGGTAGGTGGTAACAATCGGCAGAATCTTCAATCAAGTTGTAGATTTCGTCCCTTTCTGAAGGGCTAAGGTCATCTAGGCGTAATAAATCTCTTACTTTCTCGAAGCGTGAGGTAGCTGCAATTCGAAAACATCTTCCTGTTCTTACGTATTTCCTTCTCTTAGATTTATTTTTCTTTTTATTCCTTGTTCCATCCAAATTCCCTGTAGTTCTCTCAGTTTTCTGTTCTTCTTTAATTTCTTCGATTTCGTGTATTTCCTGACGTGGAATTTTAATTTTGATATCTTCTTCTGTGGTGTTGGTAAACGGTAAAAATATCCTTCCATCGTGGTTTTTCAACACGGCATTTCCTGCATATAAACCTTTCTTTATATCTATCGATTCTATAAAGCCAGTTTTCAGCAACGTTGGTTTGATTTTTAAACAGAAAACTCTTTTTGATCTCGCCGAGATGTTTACAATATCATTTCCAATCTCATTCTTCAAAGAAACCTTTTTATCTCCCAGTTCGAAGTAATTGTCAGCCCAGTTAATTTTCGCTTCATTTTTAGAAAAGAAGGAATTCTCAATAATAGCGTCGTGTGGTTCTATTGGAAAAAGGTCAGAAACTACGTGGAATTCTGTAGGTATATCCAAAATATTCAAAATTACTGTGCCCAGAGTGGTAACACAACCTGAAGTGATTCCTGTTAGATTAATTGTTTCATTAATATTGATGAAATTCTCTCCTATTTTTCCCTTTTTAATAAGGCATACTGCGGCGCCGGAATCTAGCATAAAATTCACTGTTTCATCCTGTATTTCTAATGTTATGCATGGTGGATCTTTGAAAGTTTTTACTGCGACATTCTGGATTTTCACTTCACTTATTGCTGGGTTGGGCCTCCCCCATGCTGGAGGCTGTTCCCGTTTTTTGGAACGTTGTTTTCCCTTGGCTCATTTGCTTGATCTCGTCGGTTATAGGAATGATTGTCCGGAAAGTTTCTGATTTGACCCTGCTCATTATGATTCTGGCGATATCCATTCGAATTTCCATACTCGCGAGAGTTGTTGTTCGAAAAACCACGATCCTGGAAGCGCGAATATTGATTCTGAGGTCGAGAATAGTCATTTCCTCTACTCTGACCCTGGAAACGAGGATTCTGATCCTGAAAACGACCATTGAAATTTTGAGAATGACCATTGAAGTTTTGAAAGCGACCGTTGAAATTTCGATTGTTATTAAATCCTTGATTCCGAAAGCGATTATTAAAATTCTGATATTGGTTCCCTCTGGAAAAATTCGACTGATAATTTGGCCGGGGTGCAGAAGGTTGATATCGGTTCGAGGGTGTACTTGTCTGAACCATCCTCACAGGTAGGGATCGACAATTTTCTGTTGCGTGGTTCGTTCTTTTGCATATTGCGCATCCCACAGGTTTAAAAAGGGGGCATGACATGGCCTCGTGTTTGGAAGATCTGCAAATCTGACAAGGTTGTTGATGATCTTTAGCTTCTGAAATGTCCAGTCCTTTCATATCAGGGGCGAGTGCTCTCAGTTTGTCTTGAGTTCGGAGTCTATCTTCTATTTCAGTAGCTCTTTTTCCTGCCGCACCTATTGTCTCGTTTTCTGGCATTAAGAGTGATATCTCCTTCTGTAATCCCAGAATAAATGCCTGGGCGGTTTCTCTCCCTATCTCGTCCTTGGATCCTTCGGGGATGATACCGCCATGGTCCGCTTTGTACGCATCTACAATTCTTTGTCCCAATCCTCGAGCCCGACTAAAATACTTAGCCACATTCTCGTTGTAACCCTGAAATATTTGGCCTAGTTCGCCTCTCAGCCTCGTGGTAGATTCTCTTGGTGCGTAGATGCCTTTCAAATGTTTCAATAAAGCGTCGATGTTGGCGAATTCTTCGCCGCGAACAGCCTCCAAGGCTCCAGCTTGGAGTCGAGTTTTGATCATTTGTAATAAATTTCTTTCTGCGGCGGCAGGCAGCATGTCTTTTGCATCAGTACAACCTATAGAAAATTCTCTAAAGGTGGCCCCAGTCGTACTGTCTCCAGAAAACCGTGGTATCATCATTACCGCATCTTTGAGCCGAATCGCGTATGCTCCTCCCCCGTTTTGCGTCATTTTGGTTTCGGAATTTTGCATAGTCTCTTCTGGGCTTCCTTGGGGTTTCGTGTCCTGGGTTTTGTTGTGAGGTAGATGTCGATTCAAATAACTTTCCTGCTCCTCCGAGGACAATATCTCTCTATTGCTCCTAGTTAATTATGAGCACTCGTAACTTGGGTCAAAGTTTAATTTAGACATCAGTCAAAGGAATCCCACGTCCGTTCACCCTTCATTTATCCTTAAGTCACCCTGTTCGCAGCGCCATTTTTTTCTCCTGTAACGAGCGAGCTTCCTTTAACCAACGATGATAATATTATCCCAGAAATTTGATCGAATCCAACGTTGCCTTTTCTTTATTTCGTCTCCTTGTTCGCTGGTTAACTTCCGACTTACTCGTCCAGAGAGGACCCTAATGGAGGCTCCGCCCAAAAGGACCCTTAAGGGGGTTTCTTAAGGATAGTAAAGGAATGGGTCTAGTATTAGCAAAAAGCCCAAGATTGCCGTTAAATCTGATATGTTATTTATTTATAATATTGAAAACATAAGTACAAGCAGCTGAAATACAATTAAACTTCAAATTCTCTTTACTCGTTGAAATATAATTCTTTTATAACTTCAAAGTTCTCGTTTCGCATCAAAATACAATTCTTTCATAAACTTCAAAAGCGAAATATAATTCTTTTTATAACTTCAAAGTTCTCATTTCACATTGTTCCGACAAGCCTCCTAAAACCAAATCTCTCCCATTTGCTCTAATTCTATTCTCAAAGCTTCTGCAGGCTCTAATCCCTTGATCTCATTGTTGGTAGTGGTTGATTTCAAAGCTTCCCTATGCTGAATAGCTGATTCTAATTCCCTGTCAACCCGTGATAGCTCTAAACTGTTGTCCTGTTTGTGCCCGCAACGATTACAAGTAATGGTCACTTGTTTCGCGGGAATTATTAGGGTCAACCCTAATTGGAGAGAGGCTTCTTTGGCCAAAATTGTATCTACCATTTCCCAAGTAACTCTTGATTTGGGATCTAATTTCCGAAGGACCCTCAGCCGATGATATAAATGCAAGATTCCCTTCTGTTTGTAGATGTATTTCTTCTCGCTCGGTTTTATCCTTCTCTGCCTAATCACACTTTTAATCGCGTGAACTAATTCCTCCGCGGAAGGCACTGTGATAGTGAAAAGGTTGCATTAAAAATAAAAAGGGGGCCTGATTATTATTCCTATCTATGTAAATATTATTATCCGGTTATTCTATTCATGCTAATATCTATTTATTATTTCTGAGTTCTACTTTATAAATCCAAAATCGCTCGAATGCCAAATTACGTCAAAATATCTATGTTTTATGCGTTTAGAATAAGAGAAAAAGAGAAACAGTTGCGAAGGCTTGAATCGAGCTGCCCTGGAACTAAAGCTAAAAGGGATTAACCCTTTCACTCTAATCTCGCCTGCGACTGCACTCTTAAAATTGTGAGCTTACTTCTGAAAACGGAGAATTCTAATCCTCGTATAAAACAGTCTTGGACCTAGAGTACAACTCTGGTTTTTCCTGTTTTACACTTGGAGATGATGGAGCAAAAAAAAAGGGTCGTCGTCAGGTCGGACACCTTGTATGGGCTCGTGGAAGGGTTTTGAGTTTCCTTTTGGACGTCTTATTGGACTCTTGAGAGAGCTATTGGAGAGGCTTTTATTAGAAACTCTTGGACCACTTCTGACTTCTCTGGCCGAGGTTCTTGACTTATATACGCTGCTTCTCAAAAAAGGGGAATTCTGAAGGAAAAGTGGTAGAGGCAAAAAAAACGGGTTCCGTTTTGGTCAAAAATCATTTGTCTAATATTTGAGGGGACGGATAGTCCGCTGATAAAAGCATGGAGCAATATTCTGCAATATTCTAACAATGACTTAAATGACGCGATTAAGATATGGCGCGCTATCGAAAACGATTCTTTCCTGGGAATTTCAGCAACTCCGAATTATCTAAATCAATTTCCTGTTGTTCAAAAAGCAAAATAGGTAACTGATGGGTCTGTTCGTTGATTTTGCAAGAAGTAGGTAGTTATGAAGACAGATAACAAGAATTACATGGAATAAGTGACGTATTTCGCAACTGTTGTTGAAATATCTATTTCAGAAGTTCTTGTTCATTTTAGAAAAGATATAGCTCTCATTATTTCGCTTCGTGCACCGGACGCGTCATTATGATTAGATTTAACGTCTGTAAAAATAGTTTTTTTTTTTTTTTTTTTTCTTCAAATTCCCCTTTTTTTTATAAAAATATTAATATTTCCTTAAAATATTCTTTGAGAAATAAAAATTAGACGAGTGGGCGAACCCCGCTCGTCACATGAGTTTGTAAAATATTAAATGATGCCCAGAATATCGACTGATAGGGAATTTTTATATGAGGGCGAATGTTCTAACCCTAGCTGAAGACGAGGAATGCAATGCAAGACATTAATTACTAAAATACAAAGTAGGAATGGGGAACAAATATAATTCTTGTAACTAGCAATTAGTGGTCGTGAGAAACAAAGAGGCGCTCGTTTTTGCTTGTTTTTGCTCGACGCTAATGTAGCCCCGCCATCTAGCGGACATTCGTGGATATACAAGGAAGTGTGCTTTGACTTTTCTTTCACTTATACATAAACAGGAGTTTCAGTGAAAATTGATGGTGGTTGTTAAACATAAGTTAAATGATTAGTTAGTGCAATGTTAGCCGCACGGGTTCTATGGCAAACATTTTTCTCAATGGGGATATGGTCACCCAAATCTTCGGAAACAAACTACCTTTAAAATCTTAAGTATGAAAAGTATTATTCTTCAACTTGCGGGTGTTGAACTTGCCCATTCGTGAGAGCGCGTCTCTTTTTATTCAAGAAACGTTATTTTTTCAGAGAAGACGAAAATTCCAACACAAATCATATCTCAATGCTTCAAAATATTATCAAAACTGTACGATTCTTGACGCATTGTGCAAAAAAGTGCAGGAAATTTCGTTTATTCTTTGGAAAATTTGTTTCATATAGCTCACGGAAATGCACTTGAACCAGCCAACAAGAAAGTCAAAGTATTTTTTATCAATCAACGAAAAGATGGACGCGTTGGATACTTTTGTGGCGTGTAAAGTAGATTCGACTATGAAGAAAATAAGAAAAAAGAAGAAGAAAAACTCTTCCAAAGACGTCGGAAAAGCGACATGGAGTTGGAGAAATTGAGTGAGTTTAGTATTTTTAATATATTAAATTATAAAAATTTTAAAAATTTCTTTGGATATTAAAAAAAAAATTATTTGTATGTCCGTGCATTGCTATGATGAATGGATAGATTATCAAATATATAAATCAATTATTAAATGAATAAATTGATGCATTCGTGATAACAGAAGCATTATTGAAAATTTATTAACCTTCGACATTTTTTATAGAAAATAAACATTTACCGATAAATCTGAGCCAAAATAATTATTGATAAATAATTTTAAAAGCTTTTTTGTACATTTTTGTGTACAAAAATGTACACGAAAAGTAAAAATGTACAAAAAGTAAATGTACAAAAAAATGGATACTTGGTGATATCAAAGTATCGAGTTAATCGTGTTAAAAAATTAACGAAGTTTTTTCTTGTTTTTCCCATTGCAGATCGTTGCGTCGAATTGTCATCAAATGATGATGAGGATTCTGCAGCCAGTTCCAGCCAAAGGAGCCTGGGAGAATATTCAAACGTCTCTTTCGAAGCAGAACCTGGTACCCTTTCTCAAAATCTAGAGGAATCGGTACCAGTCGTGAAAAATTGCGAAGAAATGTCAATGGTATAAATGAAAATCTTGTTTCAGTATTAGATAAATGCAAGATATCGGACAAAAATGCTGTATTTGTAATAGCCGCTGTAGCGCAGAATTTGAATGTTGATTTAAAAAAACTTTAGTTTTGAATATAACTTCGATCAGAAATTATCAGAAAAATTGCGTGTTGCGAAAGCCGCTAATATTAAGGAAACATTCCATAACACTAATCTAGATGCTGCTGTCGTGCACTGGGACGGGAAAATGCCAGCAAACTTATTAAATCGCAAACTAGTTGACAGACTTCCATCATGGTTCCAAATGGTAAAATTGAAAAAATTTAGGTATGCCAGAACTGGAAAATGGAACAGGATTATCTAAGGCCAATGCTTCTGAGGATGTTCTTGAAGATTGGGTTCTATCTGGTTCTGTCAAAGCTTTGTATTGTGACACAACAAGTTACGATCTAGGCTATTTAAATGAAGCTGCGGCATTACTAAAAAAAACATTTAAATCGCGATCTTTTGTATTTACCGTGCCGTCATCATATATTTTAGTTGATTCTACCCTCCACCACCCCCACCAAACATTGCCAATGTATAAATGCTAGGATTGGTAAAAAGAGAGTGTAATTGTACTTACGAAAAAAATTCATGAAAAAAGAAAGATACAAAAGTATTGAAATCAGTACTAAATTAATGTATGAACAGGGAAAGTATTTAATTGTTATGCAATTATTAATGTTTATGCAAAAACGGGGTCAGAATTTATGATATGATCTACGCCATTACACTTGAGTAATATACAAAACAAAACAAAAAATTACAGAACATCATTTTTTACAGTTTTTAAAAGAATGCAGATACGGTAGACTTTATCAAATTAAAGTTTTGTAAAAATCCAATAGTCTCAGAAGTAGAAGTACGTAAAAATTAATTCGTGGGCCGCTGTGAAGATTGATGAAATGAATGTTTTATCCGCATAATAGTAGATGCGAAATGATGCAACAATTGCTATTGTATTTTGTATTTACTCTACAGATGTTTCCTTTTCTTTTTTTTTTTAGCTATTTCATATATTCAAAAATTTATAATTTCACAAATTATGACACAAAACTACCTCAAAATGCAGTAAAAACACATGATTTGAGGGCTACAATCGGTTACTAAATCAGTATTATGCTTACTGGATCTCATTCAAAAATGGGAAAAGCGTGTCGGTGAATTTGAACGAATATTTACAACTTTCATGGTCTTCGCATTATTTAAGCCCAATTTTTTATTCGACATAATTTTTCACAAAAAGCTGCATCGAGTCAAACTTTTGCATTACTTATTATGTATTTAAATTCAAAGTTATCTGTCAGCTATGAGTTATATAATACGGATCAATAATCTTAGCTCAGTAATAAAACTTCGTTATTATTATGATATTTATTGGTAATACCAAAATGACTATTAACGTATGATAGATTGTTTTTTGCACAGCAGCCCACGAATTAATGTTTACCTACTTTTACTTCAAAGACTATTGGATTTCTACAAAACTTTATTTTAATAAAGTCTACCGTATCTGTATTTTATGAAAAACTGTAAAAACTGATGTTTTGTAATTTTGTTTTTGTATTGTATACGCCATTATATCACAGCATAATGGCGTATATCATATAATAAATTCTAATCCTGTTTTTGCATAAACATTTATGATTGCAAAACAATTAAATACTTTCTCTGTTCATACATTAATTCAGTATTGATTGCGATACTTTTGTATCTCTCTTTTTTCATAAAGTGTTTTCGTGAGTACAATTACACTCTCTTTTTAATAATCCTAGCATTTATACATTGGTGATGTTTGGTGGGGGTCGTGGAGGGCGGATTTCATTTATTTTTTCATTCGAAAAAAAAAAGTTTTTTTCCAGACATACACGGAAATGTCAACTATATCGACGCAATTTGCGGTAAAAATGTCCTCTTTTTAAGATAACGGTGATGCAATTCCTCAGCGAGAGCAATCCTGGGGATCGCTCCTTATAGACAGTTTTTCAGTTTCAGCGGGAGCAACCCCAAGATTGCTCCCGCTGAAAAATGCATAGCAGATAGTTAAAAAGAGGACACTATCCCTGAAAATCGTGTCGACAAATTTACCATTTCTGTATATGTATAGAAAAAAATATTAAATATGAGAGGAAATGATTCTAACTCGTGTGTAGTTTATAACCTCGCTCCGCACGGTCACAAACTACCATATACATTTGTCGGGATCATCCTCTTCCTCCCTTGATAAATAAATATTTATTTCTACTTAAAAAATTGCAGTGCAAAAATGAAAGGGGTGTTGATTGACTGTACAAGGATTATTCCTACTTCTTCTGTAGTTCTTCACCTAACGATGAGAAAACTATGTAAGGGCGATGAGTTTACTTCTTACATTAATCTCAGCCATAGCTGGGCAAACATAGTACTGGCTAATTACCGATTTATAATTTGTGGTAACTAAAAAATGCATTATTAGGTACTTATTAAGATGAAAATAAATTTTTCGTTATATTTTCAAGATTTATTATTCTTACGAAAATGTGCAAATAAAACATAACATTTGCAACAATTAATGCATACCAGTTGGTTCGTTCGCAAATTACGATTCTAGCTTAGATTAAGTGAATATATTTATGTACTTATTTTTCCATTTTTATGAACAAATATTGCGAGATTGAAGTAAATAAAAGATACATATGCTTTCCCTTGATTTCCGGAGACTGATCAAGGAATCAATGTGAGATTTTTAAAATCGATGCATTCAACCCTGAGGAAAACTCCACATTGGCAATGTAAATTTGCCATTGTAAACTCTATCGAAACTAGATGTGAAAAAGCGATTTACGTAAAGATTCTATTTAAGTTCACAATGGCAAAGGAAATGTACGTCTCCGGGCAGAGAATCTTATGTTAACATTGGCGCATTTGCCATTTTCAGACGAAGACGATATTTTCCTGTCCTCAAGTGGTACCTCAGACGAAAAATTATCGTCCTTGTCCTCGGAACAGCAATAATGCGCCGCGGTAAACAATATACTATTTTGTCACATGCGAATATTTTTCACTGATTCATACTATTCCTAATTTCCTATTTTTCATTGCTTATTTGGTCTGCTTATTACCAATTTGGCATCTGGTTCGCGAAGATAATTTTTTTAAAGTAAAATGACCGGATGTTCACGCAAAATTCAAGTTCTTTCAAGATGCCTAAATGATTTTCCAGGTCAACAGGCCATAATCAGGTATATTTTTAAATATCTACATATAATATGAATATTGAAATATTGTTACAGTTCTCTATTTCATTACAGTATTTGGGAGAAAATATTCATAATATTGATTATACGCAAGCTAAATTCCGAGCTTATAGATGTGTGTTTCATGAATTATAATGAAATTTCTTACCTTACAATGTGGAAAAACATACATCATATGCATTTTTCTGAAATGTCGATTCCTCAATTATCTGCTAGAAATACTAATTGAAGTAAAAACGGATTAGTTTTCCAAACAAGCTGTAAGATTTGTAATCATTATACCTTAAAACTGTAAAATGCATATACAGTGTGTTGCTCTTGAAAGTATTTACGGAAAAAGCACATAAGCGGTCCCTAAGCGTTACTGGGAGCCGTAAGGCTGTGCCCAGCAGGGTCGGGTAAATCCCCAATTCCCCAAAGGCTTTCGGGCCTCCATTCAAAGGAGCCGGTGTCCCTGATGATGAATTCGTGTTATTTTAGATTGTCGAGACCCCGACATCCGGAGTTTTATGAGCGAAGAAGCATGGAAAATCTTAGTAAATGATGGCAATGAGTTTTTAGATGCAACTTTTGACCATAAAAATAACAAAATGCTTCGTCTCTCACTATTAATGATATTCGCGTATGGTCGGTTTCTAAATTTATGATTTCTTTTTCTCATCATTGTCGCCGTGTTTTGTCGATGAGATTTTCCTCCTTTTTCTGGAGGAGCTCAATTTTCCTGGCAGTATTTTTTCATGCATTGAACGATTCGGTCAAAGATTTATCGTGTGTGCCCTATTTTTCTTTTCAAATTTTTCAAAAATTTTAAAGTTTTACAAGATTTAATAAAAAATGCCGAATTATGTTTTCAATTGGAGAGAAAAACTGTGGATGGTGCAACATCACTATCGCGGGAATTCTTTTGCTCAAGTCGCGCAGCTCTACCGCGATACGTTCCTAGAAAGACACCGTCATCCATCCGCGGATGTTGTGAGAAAAATCGTGCGGAAATTTGAGGAAAGTGCTGTTTTACAGCCACAAACGTATAGGCAGCCTGAACGGGCTATTGCTCCCGAAAAGGAGCAAGAAATTATTAATCACGCGATCGCAAATCCACTTATGAGTTTGAGAAATAGAGCGCGTGAAATCGGTGACGTTCATAATGCGACTGTGTGTAGAGTGCTAAAAAGAGCCGGCTTCCACCCGTACAAGGCATCGACTCATCACCGATTGCAGAACGGAGATCCTTATCGGCGAATAAACTTCAGTGAGCTCACCTTGGAAATGATTCAAAATGACCCGCAAATTTTGCGACTCATTCTTTTCACCGAAGAATGCACCTTCGTTATGAACCACGGCCCTAACAGGCAAAATTATCGCTCCTGGTCTAGATCAACCCACACTTGTTTTTCCAAACAAACATGCAATACCGGCGAACACTCAACGTGTGGTGTGGCATTCTTGATGACAGAGTAATCGGTCCATTTTTCAATGAAGAGAGGTTGACAGCGAGAGTATACCTCGATCTCATCATGGATCAAATCATGCCTGCAATTGACGCGCTGGAGATCGATGTAAGCCAAGTACAAATTTCAAAGAAAGCAGTTTTAGACACTCGTA
This sequence comes from Platygaster robiniae, assembly GCA_028476575.1. Taxonomy (NCBI): domain Eukaryota; kingdom Metazoa; phylum Arthropoda; class Insecta; order Hymenoptera; family Platygastridae; genus Platygaster; species Platygaster robiniae. The sequence continues at coordinate 25,120,144 of CM052022.1, read as the reverse complement.
GACCCTATATGAAAAAATCGATATTTGAGTGCACATAGAAAATCTTTTGATTAATTATTAATCTGAGATTCAAAAATTATAACTAAACTTTTGATCTTTTTCGGCTAAAAAAACTTGGCTCTGTTAGGCTGAAGTTTGACAAAAGTTATTTATTAATGAACCTGTAAAACCACCCTGAAATTCAATCAAATTAAGTTCAACCAATCAATTAAAAAGTACATTTTTTAACGCCTTCTAAATAATTTTGATAAAAAATTTATGACTCCACATTTGACGATTTCGATTATTTTATTATTTTGTTTTGGAAATACTGCAAAAAATTTTTCCGAGTTAATAATTAATTAATCAAATTGTTTTTCGGGATAAACTTTTTAACGCATTTTCTTCATATCATTTTTTCAAAGGGTCCAGTATGGTATCAGCAAGATGGAGCACCTGCGCACAACGCTCACATAACGCGTAATTTCTTAAAAGCGATATTTGAGGGACGAGTGATTGCCACACATGCCGATCATTTACGATGGCCGGCAAGATCACCAGATCTTAGTTCCTTAGATTTCTTTCTGTGGGGCTTCATCAAATCAAGAATTTATGATACCGAAGTACAATCGGTACAAGATTTACGGCAACGTATTGAAAGATCATATGCAGAAATCACGCCGGCAATGCTCGAAAACGTGCGAAACGGATTTCGATCGAGACTAGAAGAATGTTCAGAAAACGGCGGTGGTCATTTCGAGCAGCTCCGTTGGAACGAAATTCGAGAATTTTTATTTTTCAAACATTTTCTCTGAACCTTTGTAGCGATTGCAAAAATGTTATAATGTCGGAAAACTGTTTCTGCACAAGTTGGGTGTTTGAGCAATCGAAAATTTTTATAATTTTCATGATTATTATTGTTAATTAATTTTATTATGTTTTGTTTTCAAGTGTGTAATAAAAATTTTTGATCCCGAAAATTGCGACTAATTTGATTTCAAAGTAAAAATTTTAAATTGAAAGTTTCATGATTGCAGTAAAGAATGAAATGAAAAATTTCACCAAACCTGGGTTTTAGTGTTTCCAGGAATCTCAAAAATAAAATTCTTTCACATGTGATAGGAAAAAGGTAAAAAAAAAAAATTAAAAAAAAGAAATAAGTAAATTCAATAATCATTTAATGTTACTCTGAAATTTTTTAAACAATGTCTTTTTTAAACATCTTGATTAAAAGAAATTTTTTATTTATAATTTTATGATTTTTCACGAATTATGATCTTCCACGATTGAGGGAAGTTTCTCATGAGTTAATTATTCGCCACAATTTTCCATACTTCATCGATATTTCTCATTATTTGCAATAATTTTAAGAATTTAATACGATTTTTAAAAATGCCTTCCAAAAATCTAAACGACATACAACGGTTTCCCACAATTTATGATCCTAAATCGGAAATTTCAGAAATAACGAACCCGGGACTCTTTGTCATGAAAAAAGTAATGATACATAACGAGATTCTAAAAAACTCATTGCCATCATTTACTAAGATTTTCCATGCTTCTTCGCTCATAAATTTCCGGATATCGGGGTCTCGACAACCTAAAATAACACGAATTCATCATCAGGGATACCGGCCTCTTTGAATGGAGGCCCAAAAGCCTTTGGGGAATGGGGATTTACCCGACCCTGCTGGGCTCAGCCTTACGGCACCCAGTAACGCTTAGGGACCGCTTATGTGCTTTTTCCGTAAATACTTTCAAGAGCAACACACTGTATATATGCATTTCCGAAACAATGTAATTGTTTTACGTAATTTGTTGAACAAACATATCAATGAATGAATTATTTAAACTTGGCACTAGATTCATGACCAGTGACCTAGAAAACTGGGGAAAGCATATTAATCTTGCGAAAACTGCAATTTCGCAAATAACATTGAAAAAAGTTTCAACAAATCAATTTTAAATGTCTGATGCCATACTAGTAATCAAAGTACTAAATAAATTTAGATAGCGTTTACACATTGCAGAAAATATAATTTCAATGATTTATTTGTTTAAACAAATAGTTATTCACATAATTTTTTTAAATCTAATGCCACAGATCGCCTAATAAATACACAGGGCATAGTGTAAAGCGTGAAACTCGACCAAAATTGATACTTTTCTTCTTGAGGGTCTCAAAGCTTGTAGATTATTACATTGAAATGGCTTATAATTTGCAAAAAATATTTATAAATTGACCCGCGTTACTGTAAGATGCTCCACATGGTTCTAATGTACCGGAACTATGGAATCGTAGCTAATAGCAAATTTCAATCGCTTTCATCGGTAAATTACACCCTATGTAAAAAAAAGATACTACAGGGATATTTAGCTTTCATGCATTTCTAACGAAACTTTCCGTACACAAATGATGTAAGTATTTAATAGAAATCAATCGTAAAAACAAAAAAAAAATACAGTATATACATAATATAGTTTTGTATAATCATGTTTGAAGAAAAAAAAAATTTATTCCTGGTAGAAATTGAACCAGGGACATTCAAAATGCGAGGCGGGCAGTGTTTCCACTACGCCACTACTCCATTTCAAAATTGAGAGTAAATGAAGTGATAAACCACGCCGTGCTTATTTATTTCCTGCAAAATCATCAAGTCATGACCGTTTCGACTTTCGATAGATGAGATGAACGCAAATGCACGCAAATGAACAGTTCTGTGTAGTTGTGTGCAGTTGTTTGTAGTAGTACAGTTACTGTACTACTACTATATGTATATAAATGTATGCGAGTGCGCGACATCGGGCGTGGTCGGGCAAGCTTGGATAAGTTCGGGGTCCTCAGTGAACCTATAGGCAGTACTTGTGTATTGCTGTGTATGCTTATACGCTATATGTATTATAGTGCCGTGGTAGCACGTTGGCCGCGCTGCCTCGCGACAGAAATCGGCGATACCATTCCTTGAGTGCTATTGTATGTGATAGACAATCGCTACAGGTGACACATTAGGTACAATACGTGCTAATGCTTAAGGAAAATTGATAATCAACGCTCACGAGGGAGTCTTTGTATGTATAAGTCTCAGTTGACATGATCAGTAGTTTTGTTTTGGTTGTTTTGTTTATTAATTCTACTAATTTCAACTGAGATTATTGATGATCCATTTTTGACATAAAAAGGCCATCTAAAACTTTTGGTCCTAACGATCCAATTTTCAAGAGATTCCAAGATCTCTGGCCACAAGTGGATCAATCGATATACGCACCGAAAAACTCTTACAGCTGCTGCAAGCATAAATATTCTAAACTTGATAATGCTGCTGCACGCATTGCTACTGTTCCTGTAACGCCATCTTCTGTTGTCGTTACGATACTTGTCCCTACAACAGGGTTTGCTGAACTCGCTGTAACCTTGCTTATTTCTGTGTCGAGCATAAGCTATTCTTGCTCAAGCAATCTCGTCAAAATCCTGTAATAACCCGTAAATTAGTCTTGCTTAAGCAATATTATTGTTGTTGCAGCCCTGCGTGTTTCTCGGTGCGAAAGTGGCATGGAAGACGAGGAAATCAAAGATTTTTTTCTTCATGCTCAAAATGTTACCTACCATTTTGTTAAATAAACCTTAAAACCGCTCAGCCCAGGGATAAAGGATTCCATGATTCGACATAGATTTCTTTAGATATTGCTCCACCTTCCGGGGTTCAATACAAAATTTCCGGTGCTTTTCACCATGTGAGATGGATGGCAAAGGCGATATACAGTCTACAGATATATCTGTTCCAGAATTAGTTCAAAATGAATCCACAAGAGAGAAATGCTTTGCCTTTTTATAGTTACTACCTATGTCAAAACATGGTTTCAAGCTCCACTAGCATCTAAAGCTGCATCCCATGATTTAGGATTTCGGAAAAAACTCCATAATTATTGAAATATTGATGCTAAAATTCCCTTAAGTTACATTGAAAAAATTCAAGAATCATTTGTGGTGTTTGACCCTGGAATGTGCTGCTATGTCTTTTTTTATCGTGATTTACCTGTAGAAATGAAAAGGAAAATAGTAAAAGCTTTTCTTGGAAACACAGGATCTGAGAAGTAAGCAAAAAAAATTGATATGAATTTGAACGATATTGATTTTTGGTGTCAAAAAGATATTGCTGATTTCATTATTGGTTAATCTTCCAATTTTTTCCTGTGCTTCAATTTGAGTACCAAGTTTCTTGATATCGACCCCTCTTTGTGGTCTGAAAATGATGATTATATCCAAGGAATGACTGTTGTTGAGCATTTAGCTATTGTCAATGATTCTGCAGAAAGAGGTGTTCATCTTATAGAGGAGTACATGAAAATTGAAAAAAATGAAAAGCAAAAGCAATTCTTACCACAACTTGTAGCTGAGTTTAAAAAGACTTTTTCTAATGTCAATAAAGAAAACGTGATCAAGGGCTTATCATGATGTGTCTGTGCGAATTCTGTATGTAGAATTGTGGAACGATCGGCATATGTGGCGTGGAACGACAAAAGGAATCTAAGAACTAAAAAATCGATATCGAGTTTTTTGCATAAACGGATTCCTTTGAAAACAGGCTACTGAATGAGCTTTATTATTGTATTATTACAATATTATTATTGTACGCGTCTATAATTAAGCGGGCAGTAATGAAAAATGCTTGATAAAGTATTTTCGCTGGCCAACGCAGGGGAACTCTATTCCTCGGAATCTCTTTTCCCTTTGTTAATGTCGCCCGCTACCCGGTACCTAATGTGTGGAAAGGGCGTCATCGCGCTTCTCAATGATACTTTCTAACGGCATCTCTCGTTCACGCGCTTTTCGTTATTTTTTTGGTTTTTATTTTTTTTTATTATTTTTTTTTTTTTCTTATTATGTCCACTCTATAATCAGAAAGGCATTCATGACATTGTTTCAGATGGAACACGTCAAAAAATGATAGTTGAATGCTAAAAAAAGGATTGATAAATGAAATTCAACTATTTCTTTTGTGCTCTCCACTTATGTTCAAATACTGATTTTGGATTGATTATTAAGGGCAGAAAAATCGGTCATTGCGTATTATGATTATGTTTGCAAATAAAATAATCACAAAAATGTGAGTATAGTGATCATTGAAATCGTAAATCAAGGTTTTTTGGCTTCGGGAGATCAAGATCAATTTAGTAAATAAAAATTGACTCTACATCTGAATTTTCTTAATCATCAAGATTTTATTGATACTCAATGGGCACCTGTTCACTCGTAAATAAGTATTTTACAAGTAAGTGAAAAAATTATTCATTTACAGATTATAGGTAAAAAATTACTGGACAAAATCACCAACATTTACCATAAAAAAAATCAACGCTCATTTCACTGTAGGTTTCACTTTTCAACGTGAAAATAACTTATTGTTGATGTGTTTCTCGTTATTGTGCATTATAAACAACATACAAAGAATTCAGATATGGGCCTGAAAATTCATTCTTAGCTGCGGGTTTCTATCGACTAGAACGTCCTATGACAAACTTTTTTTTATGGCACATTGGGTACTCGAAAAAAATTATAGACTGTTTTAAAGACAAAATCCCGTGTTAATAAAAGGGGAAAAATGGCTCTGCCGGCACGGGTTAATACTGAACTCATAATCTGAAGAAATTTAGACACTGTTTTTGAATGATTTAAAACCGATTTGGGGGACGTTGTGATCAAAATTCCACTGAACCCATTTCAGCGACCACCCTTATATCTATGCCTACGCCTATCATTTGCACCTTCACTGGAACTAACCGGTACTGGCGAGCCTCTGGAGCACGCTGGGCATCTTGGCTTCGTAAGCATGGGACCCCCATGGGCTCTGGAAAAGAGCAAGTTTTAGAATATCCAATGTCTTGAATGTTCTTGATCAATAAGGGAAAAAGGCACTGCCTATCAAAGATTTAACATGGCCCTCGAAAAATTCTGTATGACAAAGGTAATGTTTTCATGAAAACCTTTTAGTGCGACAGTTGATTTTTCTAAAATTATCATTCGTTTTCGTAAAACTGACGATCAAACTCGGGTGAATGAAGTTGTGAGAATTGTGTTCGTTTCTTGAACATGAAATAATTCAACTATGTAGTCTTTTTTTGGCGAATGAGGCGGTAAAGCTGATTTTGAAAGAAGGAAAAACCGTAGACCAGTTTCTTTTGCAAGATGAACGTGAATAATAACATTATTTTTATTTCGATAGCAGTTAAATAAATTTTTTGGGGGCCGTGTTCAATCTTTGGTATGCAATATCATTCTCCTCTTATTGTTTAGAAACATTGTAGACATTGAGGATTCAAAAACTTGATGCTCTTTCTCGGATCTAATTGGCCCCGGCTAACAAAGCTAAGACGCCCAGCGTGCTCCAGAGGCTCGCCACTTCCGGTGAAGGGGCCAACGATAAACGAAAAACACTAGCTGTGTTGCTTACGAAGCTTTAAATTTTATTAGGAATTACTGTTTTCATTTTCATTGTATCAGAAAATGACAAACAAAAAAAGTCTCAGATTTTTGCAAAGAATCTGCCAGTCTTTTCTTCATACGAGAGTTTGGGATGCACTGTATAACTTTCGAGGCTACTGATAGGTAAGAATCGTTTGAAATAGTGATATTTTTTCGTTGCATGTTAAACGTTTTGTACTTGATGATTTACCTGATCTGACACACCGTTCTATTATAGAAAACTATAATTCTTTTAGAAGATGCAATCCCCATTCAGCGTTTGACCGCAATCAGTAGAAGATGCAAGCACCCTTTTTTTATGAAAAAATTTTATGTTAATCAGGTATATCACGTATTATTACATTATTTTTACTTGGCATCACACCTACTCTAACAAGACGGCGAGAAAGCCGTGATTTTATAGCGATAAATCTAAATCGTGTGATATTATCTATTCAAAGCTAAAAACCTGTGTGTTTTTTTCTAATAGTTTTCAAATACTGTGCAGTAAAATGTAAAGTGCGTACCAAAAGCAGCATTCTTTGAAAGAAATCTTTCTTTTTTCTGAATTGTTTGAAAATTCACTGCGAAACTTCATATACTGAGTAGGAAATTGGCAAGTGTTTTTACGATATCGATCTTGAGAAAACTTGTTTTGGCAGTAAATACATAATCTCAACTTACATTACAAAAGACTTTTCTTCTAAATAAATAGTTTGTTTTACTCTAGTGAAATAAAGTTAATATATGTATGTGACTTAGAACACTGTGGAGCAAAAAATCCCAATGTCAAAATCACATGCAACATGTTGATATTGGTCACCGGTACACGCGTGCAGAAGAGTTTTGAAATTTATAGCAGCATTCGTGAGTTAGAAAATGTTGACAGACTTTAAAATATGAAAAATTCAAAATTTCCATTCTCCATCCTATTTTAAAAAATAAAAAATAGATTTGTTCCTTTTTTTACACTGAGTTCAAAAATCTCAATGAAATCGTGATCGAATAAATATTTTAATGCGCGAATCACTCATGAAATATGTTTTTCATGGTCAGCGTTTGAAAAGAGTGTGTTAGGCTGCTCGCGGATTGAGCGTAAGAACCCCCTTTTCACTCATTGTCAGTGGAGACAAACGTTAATCTTGTTAGATATCCATTTCAGGCTTAACATCCGTGGTTTTCTTTAATAGTATTTCAAAATTGTGCAGTAAAATGTATATCTCGCAACAAAAGCGATGTTTTTTAATAGAAATATTTGTTTCTAACACTCGTTCGAAAACTTACTCAAAAACATCATATTCTGGGAAAGAAACCGGTAAGCGTTTCTACCATACTGACCATGGAAAAATTAGTTCTGTTAGTGAACACATATTTAAACTCACTTAACAGAATACTTTTGTTTAAATTCGATAGTTTTTTCTATTCAAATCAAGAAAAGTTATCAAGTATGACGTATAAAACCTGTACGGAGAAGATGATCAATTACTATCGACGAATTAAGAGGATTTGAGTTTTAGATTATTCAACTGGATGAGTTTATTTATAATCGACTATTGGATAATATATAAAATTTATTTTACAGACTTAACACAATTTATAGACGGAAACAACTATTCCAATAACATTATGTTTGTAAAGAAATCTAGGATGAATAGCATTCATAATAGACAGACCGATACGACGAATATTAATGCGATTAATGATGGTATATTGAGGTGTGTTAATTAGAATTCGTTTGATTTTTCTTTTTTCAAATCGGTTCTTCTTCCTTTTCGTTGGCTCTACTAGGAGATAACACAAATGTATTGCAGAATTTGATTATAAGGTGAGTCAGTTTTTCTTTATTTTTCAGCGTCGTCGCACTGTCAATCATAATCGTCAAATCTTTAGTTTCGAATTCGTCCAATTTTTAGTTTTGTGAATTTCTCACTATTTCCCTAGTTTTTGCTGTTTTTAAACTTGAGGGTTGGTTCATTTTCACCCGACGACAGGATGTATTCTGGATTCAAATGCACGGGTTATTGAGTTGCACAGCGTGACAAAATAAAAAAAGTACCTGGATCTGGAATCGTAAGATATGTTTGTATGTATTTTGACGCGCTGAATCTGAATCTGCGATCAGAATTGGCCTAACGGGTCTAGGTTCAGCCCTTACCTCTATTTTTTTTACAAATTTTAGTGTTTTTTGTATTTTTTTGAGGTTACGGTCGAACTTAGACCCATTGGTCCATTTCTGATAACGGATTCTGATTCAGCACATCAAATTGCATAGAAAATTACATGTTTTATTTCCAGATCAAGAATTTATCTTTTTATGAGTGGCTATGGCACCACTTGCACAGATAAAAAAGTATCTTGATCTTGAAACGAGACCCATGCATTCTTATGTATTTTGACGTGAGTTCATTGGATTCAGATATAGCCATGGCAATAATTTTTTCACGAATTCGAATGATTTTCCGTTATTTTTTGAGGTTAGGGCCAAACCAAGATCCGTTGGGCCAATTTTCATGGCAGATTCAGATTCAGCGTGCCAAATTACATAAAAAAAAATACATCGCAATTTCACATCTAGGTACTTTTTTATTTTGTGTGGCTGTGTTATATAACGAAGAGTAAGTGTTTTTTTCTCCTGATTAATCGAAATTCAAACAAAGAACAATTAAACAAAAATTTTCGTTTGTTCAGATTATGGATGGATTTATTGTTCAAAAGTCGTTATTTTTGAAAAATTGTAGACTTCAGATGACGGCCTCAGACGAAGGTCGAAAGCAAGAAGAATGTAGTAAATGAATAAACGTAGGCTTACAAAAAGAAGAATTCGTTTATTTAGGAATTTGGCTCAGAGAGACTGGGGTAGAAATTGTAAACATTTTCATCGTCTAATTTTTTGTTTCATAAAATTTCCTGAAGAACTTACGGTTTTTGTGGTAGATCAAATCCAAAAACTTTCTAAGTTTCATAATGAACGCAGGAGAGGAGGGTAACAACTTCTTGAATTCAAGCTTTTCTTATAAACTACTAACGATGGACGAAGTATGAGGAAATAGTGTATTTTTGGCCCAAAATGACGTTTTTTGATGCCAGATTTACGGTACTAGCATTCCAATGTGCTTATTTTATTCGTTTGATTCTTTTGCACTTTTTTTACAAAGAAAATTCGGTTAACTACATAATAAGCAAAATAATCAGTACTTCTAAAACATTTTTCATTTACAATAACTGTTTACTTTTTGATAATTACAATCATTCATATGATCTGAACTATTGCCAAATTTATTTTATTTTCTCAAACAAAATTATAAGTTAAAACACATTGTAAGACAGACCTGAAAAAAAGTCTCATACATAAATAATTTTCCATAATTTATTAATCTGTTGTTCACTTCCTACAATCAAAGGGGAACTATTTGCAATTGCAATTAATGTTTTAGGTAAGATTGATTTCAAACATATTGTTTTTCAGAACAGTTGTTTTCATACGTATATTATATTTTTTTTTCCGGTCAAAATCTATATATCATCAATTATTTGAATGTTAATAAACTTATTTGGGTGGATAATCTGAAACTTGAATCTTCCTAATTTTTCAGTATGAAAAGATCAATCATTTTTCCTTACAGATAATTACACAGTCGACAAAAATTTAGGTTTTGTCAAATCCCAATATTTTTTTCTTGCAGCAAGCAGGTATAGGTATCACTGAAACACGTATGCAAAAGGATTTTGAAATTCACAGTAAAATTTGCGAATAATAAATATGTAATGGTATGGTAATGTGAAAAACATATTTTTCAATCTATTATGAAATTTTAAAAACTATTTTTTTTGTCTTTTTACACAAAAATCAACAATCTTCGCCGAATCTTTATCGTACAAATACTCTAATGCGCGAATTTTATCATGAACTTTATTTCCTTGTCATTCTTACTTTCAATCCGTATCGAATCATGTTCCGGGCCCAATGATACGTGAAAAATAGACGAGACACTTTGTGAATAGATTTTTTTTTTCCTCTTGAAGCATGTGATCCTATATAATCGTCATGATCGTCCATTGTTCAAGTGTCATTGGGTCCGAAACATGATTCGATACGGATTCAGAGGAAACACTGACGAGGAAAAATGATATATTTCGTATCAAGGAGCAGAAATGAGCATTTACAAGTGCGGAGTTTTGCGACCGAGCGTTAGCAAGTGAGCATATGGCACGAGTAAATGCGAGTAAATGCTCCGTGAAGCGAACTGTATTTTTTACGCTCGTATGTCTAAAATCATTTATTCGTGTGTTAACTTGATGAAATTGGAAAATATGAGTTTCAAGACGTGACGATATCGCCGTTTCAAGCGGCCGAGAAAAAAATAAACGTACCACTTGATATAGAGAAACATTGCGAGAGTTCATTATTGCTCTGTCTCTCACAACAACGAAAAAGCACTCTTTTAACATTTGCCGCTAGCTCCAAGGCCTCTTTTTTCACCTCCAAGAATTCGTTTTTCACGATACAGCAGTAAACACAAGAATAAATGATTTTCGACATGCGAGCGTGAAATAGTATATTTCGTATCAAGGGGCCAACAAGCGTCTTTTCATGCATGACGGCAACATTCTCGGAACGAGGGAATGACCTCGGGCCTACGGCCCACGGCATTCCCTCGTTCCGAGAATGTTTTCGTCGCGCGTGAAAAGGCTCTGGCCCCGTGATACGAACTGTACTTTTCTTGATCGGCGTTTGAAATGAGTGTGTGGTAGCGCAGCTGATTGTGAGCCACAACTTTGTCGCCGTTTTAGCGCTGCTTCAGAGGACGGCGACACCGTCTTCTTAGGTACGTATACGCTCGATGAAGAATTTTTTTCTGAAAGAAATTGGGACATATTCAAGATTATTCGCAAGCATCATGCACAGGGATAATTATTCACAACTTAACTTCCGTTCTAAAGGATTTTAATAATTTATAACAACGATTGCTAGTGCGAGCATCTTCAAAAGCAGCAGTTCTTTAATTATACTTTGTTCATGGTTTCAACTTGATGAAAATTTTGAGATTTTTGGTGCTTTTAAGTACGCACATTGATAAACTTACATCTCAACCATTAACTCCATGAAATAACCATGCAATAACCATGAAATGATATAGAATAGTGAAATATTTGATGAAAAAATTTGTTTTGATTTGGACGATCTCCCTGTACATTTGAGCTCGCTCAGGCAAATATCGCCCTGCCAGTAAGTATGTCGCATATTATGCCAACGTATAGAATTTTTTTTCTTTAGTATTAGGCTTTATTTATTATCCTTCACAAAAACAATAAAAATGTTAACAAAGAGCCAATTCATCATTTGATTTTCGTAATATGTAAATTATCTATGAATGAAGGTTCTGAAATCAACCCGAGCTAACTTTCGAGATAATTTTTTAGCTGTTATTGAAATAATTTGACAATATTTAAATGACGCATTGTTGAACATAAGTTTGATTGTTTAAAATGAATGTCTTTATGTTAAAAAAAAATTACCGAGCATAAAAATTGTAAAATCTAAGCAAATCAGATGTTTCAATTACACTTTTTACTGTAGTAAAATTATCACGCGAGAACATTATGTTCTCATATTCAATAGACTTTTTTCGATGTTCCAGCCAAAAGTAACAAGTGGCTCGCTATGATGTGCAAAAATTTAAGACCACAAAAAACATTATGAATTACTTATCTACATTGAACCTGATGATAGAACAAGTAGTTATTATTTTTTGCAAAAACTCCACTGATTTTTTTGCTCATAATGTCGACACGTATATAAGTGACATCAATAACGAAAGTATGTGACTGACGAATTTTAGATCTACTTGTTTCGGGTACCAGATTTATTGTGGGATATAAAAATTAATAAAAATATCGGTTGACTCGGACTTGACATTGTTGAGAACTAATAAAATTTTCTCTTGCGCATAACCCAATTACCTTTACATCACTACTTAGGTAAAGACTACTTGTTGGCTGTACCTTTCTGTTCTGAAAAAACGTCTTTATCATACTTGTAGTGTAAAATATCGCATATCATGTAGACGAAAATGGTAGTTTGTGTACCAAGGCAGGAAATCAGGCTTTTGGCGTACAAGCAGAATTTTTAGTACGAGGCGAGTACGGGCGTGATTTTCAAAACTCGGCTCCACCTCGTGCTGAAAATCACGCCCGTACTCGCCTCATACTAAAAATTCTGCCTGTACGACGATAGTCTGCTTTGACTGCCTGGGTGCACACTACTTTTTTTGCAAAATACTCAGCAACGCGCAACATTTTGTGCTCTGAGGGCGTGTGCAAGGTAAGCTATTGGAGATTTAGCGAAAAAAACCCTTTAATTTTTCTAAACATACATTTTGTTAAAGATGATTTCTTGGGGTTTCTCGTCTACGGTTCATGGAGCACAGTCCCACAGAGCCTTTGAAAATATTGCAAAATTACAATTTTTCTGGAATCAGCTTCATTTGATCTTGTTTACGATGAAAAATGTTTACTATGAAATTCTGTAAAAGATTTTTTCATAATACAAAACCAATATGAAACTTTAAAAAAGTAAAAAAAGGTGTCGGCTGATACAGAACAAAACTAATGTCAATAAAAAAACATGATTGGTATCATGGTGACCGAAGAAGTAGTATAAACAATTGTGTAACAAAAATTATCGATATCCAATTGTCGGCCAAACCCTCAAATTTTGAAGCAAAAATTAATGCTGCCATGCCTACTAAAATATCATAAAAGACAGAGATACATAGTGGTATAGCTCGAATTCGTATTTACATTAGTCCTACACAAAAAAGTAACAAAAAGACCCGATAACCTGCTCATTTTCTTGATTTTACATTTTTATTGGCTATCAAAAAAGAATTGTCGTGCAGAAATAGGTTATTAAATTATACCTACTTATTTCTGGACGAAAATGCATTCGCATAACACTGATAAGAATATGAGCATTCGTTGCTATCGTGATTATGCAGATGCGTCGAAAAAATCTATAGAACTTTTTTGCCATATTTTCCAAAATATTTTTAATATAAAATACATCACTCTCGATTTCAGATTGAATCATCAATTATCATGTCCATTATTCTTGTTATCAGAATGCTACTGATATTTTATTACTGCTCATTAGGCAAAGTCGGTAGAATTTGGTAGGGCACTATTAATTGGAACATTTTATTATATTACAATTTTAGAAGGATGAGTTGACACCCTTACATCTGTATAAAGTTAAATTTGCATGAATCGCTACTATGAATTCGTCTGCATGTACATAGAGCATGTGGACTTATTTGAACAAACTCTTTACAAGAGCATGATTCTAAAGTTTACACGAAATTTTCACGAAAATCGAGTCTTACCTTGAATCGCTATACGTATGCTTGCAAGCACATCTTTTCAACCACAATTTCTATATATTATAATTTAGTTTAAAAGGTTATTGCTGTTCATCAGAGCAGGTTGTCGGGTCTTTTTGTTACTTTTTTGTGTAGGACTAATGTAAATATGAATTCGAGCTATACCACTATGTCTCTCTGTCTTTTATGACATTTAAGTAGGCGTTGCAGCATAAATTTTTGCTTCAAAATTTGAGGGTTTGGCCGACAATTGGATATCGATAATTTTTGCTACACAATTGTTTATACTACTTCTTCGGTCACCATGATACCAATTATGTTTTTTTATTGACATTAGTTTTGTTCTGTATGACCCGACACCTTTTTTTACTTTTTTGAAGTTTTTCTATCAGAATATTACTTTTTTTTTGTAATAATGGATAATTTAACATGGCACCTTGAATTCTTTTACTAAATTTTTAATCATGATGATACGGACGGTAGGGATATAAAACCGACTAAATAGTCATTCGAAAACAAATTTATTTACTAAGATTTATCAGCTTTTCGAAATTTAAGCTGCAGATATGTATATATGTGCTTTTCACAAATATTGACTAGGATACTTGATTACTTGAAAAAAAAATTCGCAATTTTCCATTCATAATAATTAAAAATTTTCTCGCACGCAATATCTGGTTAGCTTGTGAGAAACTTACATTAAATAATATAATGGTCTGAACAATTTTTTGCTTGAATGGAATATTACACAAAATGAAGAAAATTTTTTATGAATTAAGAAATTCTACTCTAGGAATTTTCTCGAAATTTTATTCATAAAGTTTGAAGATATTAAGTACTCCAATAATTATTTTTATCATATTCTTAAATGTAATCTGCAGCATCCATTTCTTTTTACGTTGACAAACGTTTTGCCTCATCTGCCTGTAACAGATAATAATATGAATAAATACCTCAGATTTTGCATTCAGATCTTTGCATTCTTCAACATTAGTTTTTTTTTTTATTCGAGTCCGAGTTGAATTATAAGAAAAAAACTATGATGCGTAATTTGATTGCTTATTTTTTAATTGTGTCAAAAAAGTGAGGAGTCAGTTTCGAATGAAAAATATTCGCTGTGTAAAAAAAAATTTGCCTAAATTTATGATAAAAACAAATATCATCATTAAAAAATTTATGTGATTGTCAAATTTTTTAATATCATGTTTAAAAAAACATTTATAAAAAAATATGAAAGTATTGCTACAAACTGAAAAAACAGTAAATGTTTTCCATCCGAACCTTACTATTATGATTGTTATTACTACTATTACTACTATTTGGTTTCATTATTATCAAAATATTTTTAATAATATAAAAATAGTTGGTCGAATTCGAGTTGTTAAATTAATAGCATAATTTTTAGACTGAACATTTTTTTGACAATGAATTCTAACAATATAAGTTTACCGTAAATTATTTATTCAAGTTATACACACTATTCTTTTTTTCCTTTATTTAAAAATTATCTGGCAGTTTCAGAGGTGAAAATATGCATAAATAGGCATAAAATGCATGATTTGATTTCTCATTTTATAGTAAAATTTGTGAAAATTTTATGTTGACAAATTTTATAAGCGAATCTTGAATTAAAAATTAACGCTTTGCTATGAATGAAAATATGCCGCCCGTAATTAATAATTAAAAAGAAAGTAATCATTATGAATAATTTTTAATTTCAATCAATTTTTTATTTTTATTTATTTATTTTTTCATCGTATTTTCTTTATCTGCGAAAATATTGTTGATATTCAAATAGTATTTCGCTGTTCAAATAAGATAAAGTATAAAATTTATTCAATATTTCTTAAAACCCTAAATCAATTATGTTTTGCATCTTAACTTTGTTATCATTACTCATTATTATTATTATTATTATTATTATTATTATTATTATTATTATTATTATTATTATTATTATTATTATTATTATTATTATTATTATTATTATTATTATTATTATTATTATTATTATTATTATTATTATTATTATTATTATTATTATTATCATTATTATTATTATTCTTATTATCATCATTATCATTATTATTATCAATTAACCTATCTAACATGTATACTTTTAATATAATAAAATTTTTACGAATGCGAGTTTATAAACTACTGACACTATTTTTTAGGTAAAAATTTTTTTGACAATAAATTCCAATAATACAAAGTTACACTGTTATTTAATCATTAAAGTTTGACTTACCGTTTTGCTTTTCATTTGTTCTAAAATATGGTTAGGTAGTTCAGGGCTCAAAATGGAAGAATATTTTTCATATTATGTAAATATAAACTGAAAAAAAAATCCTGAAACAAAAGGAGAATTCGACCACAGAGTAAACAAAACCGAATAAAAATCTTGCAATATGCGAATCAAAGAAATCAGTGTACTTATCTGAACTTTATCGGAGAAATTCCTCGGTTTTATTCGATTTCGTCCATGGCAAAACGTAATTGTCATAACTCGAACGTGCTTGTAAACAACTGTCACCTGTCATTTTTCAGTATCTTCACCTGTGGCCTTCTGGGATTTCTTTACATGTATACCCAGTGCACAGGACTAAAGAGGTAGAAATAAAGTCATCAAAATTGATGATTTTTTAATTTTTTTTAGTTTTTGACGTTTCCAAAAAATTTTTTCAGAATAATTTGTAAATTTTTACCTCAGGCCCGGAGCTCCTCGCTACGGCCCTTTCAGAACACTGCGGAACACCTTACGCTATCTCTTAAAAAACATTTTAGATGCACTTTTTTAGCACCCGAAGAAAACCGAGTGAATCCGAAGTATAATGTGAAACGCCGAAATGGACGAAAATGACGAAATAGACGAAAAAATGTGACGCTCTTGCGTCGAATTTCAAAATACGCGACGCTCATTGGCTGCCGAACGTGAGAACAATGAGAGAGCGGGAAAAATCGACGGGAACCCTAAATATAACAGAAAAGAAAAGAGCTGACTTTCTCGTCCTGTATTACCCGACAAGAAAGTTCAACTGAACTTTTCAATTATAGAACGTAATACACAAACTTTGATTTCAGAATTTTTATATATCATTTTTTAGGAAAATACATTGCAAAATCGTATAGCAACGTCCATCGTATTTTCGTGTCAACACTTTAAGTTTCTTCACATACGTATTTTTTATTGAACTTTCAAAAATTACTTATTATGTATGATGCGTTATAAGAGAAACTGACTGAAATTTGAATCCTTGAAAAACCTAACCCAACAGAGTAGGCGATACAAAATACTGGCCTGAGAGTTTTAATTTTCTCGCGACACTTCCAATGTTATTCATGAAAAGTATCGATTCTTCATCATAAACCATAATGGAATAATAAGCATCTATTCGTTGTTTATATTTTATGGAGCACATTATCCACACAAAAAAGTCTTGGTAAATAGTGATAAGTCGTACCAAGAAAACAAACAAAAAATGTATGCAAATCATTTTTTCTCAAAAAATATCGAAAAAAATGAATAGAAGTTATAGGTGAAAAATTCAGAAATCATGTTTTCTGTTAATCAAAGTTTTTGAAACATGATTTTCTGTTATACATTATTTATTGTGAAAGATATTGACAGTGCAGTTATGCAGCTGATATTTAAAAATTCGATCAGCTTTTTCAGGTAGAATTGAATATTGTAATGATTCAAATACATCAAAGTTTTCTTCGATGATTAGGTTGTTTGCGTTTTCATCCACAGTTTCTACGGTAGCTGTATTTGAATCTCTCGATGTTGAAGGTCGTTCTCCCACGACAATGTATTTTTTTCGTTTCAACGGTATTTCGTGTTTGTCTGGATGGTTTCCGGAGTCGATCAACGAATTTATTTTAGAAGCGATGTTCCTTTTGTTTTGTAAGGATTCTGCTATGTAACCTGTCAACAAATATCCAAATTTCTATATGTCTCGTGAAAAGAAGTTCCAGTAAAAAAAAAAATAAATTATACCTTCAGCTGATTCTTCTGATTGCCAACCACCGTGGCGTCGCAACATCATCATATCCGCCCCAGCGTCCACCACTATGGTAGCAGACGTCCGTCGGAAACAATTGTTGACAGTTTGGTAGATTCAAAAACTCTGCAATTTAGGACGGCATTTTGGCAATTTTTTGTATTCCAATAAATTGGCTGGTACATTTGGCATTCTGATAGTTCAAGAAAAATCGTCCATAATTAAGATGTGCTGGACGGAGAAGCTAATATTTCTCTTCAATGTTGTAGTATTGTCCGTGAATTGTAAACGACCTTGGAAGTTTGTTTTTGATGCCTAGTAATTTATCCAACAAAAGTTTATCATGACATTCAATGTCAGCTATAATGATTTTGACCAGTTCTTCATATCGGCATGCTCCATAAATGCCGAAAATCAGTACGACTTGCGACAATTTTAAGAAATGCTTGAAATATTCGAATTTTAAGTATTTTAAGATTGAACTACGTTTAGAAGCAAAAAAAAGCTTCAGGTAGTAAATAATTAGGATTATGAAGAGTTCAAAATCAAAGATTTTGTCGGAATAAAAATAAAAATTCTACGTTTAGTTGGCTACGGCACAATTTTCCTAAAATCGTTTTCCTAAATATTTTTTTCTAACAAAATTTTCCCTCAAAATGTTGTCTCCTCAGAAAACTTTTTTTAAACTCATTTTTATAACTGAATTTTCACTTCTATATAATTCATCTAAAAAATGGTGTATTTTCAATAAATAAATTATGAGTTGTCAACAAATAAAATTTATAACAAATTCAGATTCAGTGGATCAATTTGTAATTATGTTGAAATCGCCTATTTTTCATATGTCGTTATTATTTGAAAACGAGAAAGTTGAAGCCAAAAAAGTTGAAATGGTCAAAAAATAACAACAAAATCACGTTTCACAATCATCGAAATTCGTCATTAAAACACTTGGCTCAATGAAAATTTTTATTTTTTCTATAATTTACAACGCAATTTTTTATGATTTCTTATAGCGCGTTTATAAATTTACCTTGTGTACCAAATATTTGTCGTCTGGTGCTTTCTTGAGAAATCGTTCCGTTTCTTCCTTAGTAAGAACCGACGATTTTTTTTTAATATGTCCTTCATTTTTTCTTTTCAAAAGGGCGGAAACAGGGATATTTGAGAATTTTTTCCACCGCTTCCATTTGGTGAAAGCACAATAAGCAGCACAATATTTTTGTTTTGACTTAACCGGTAGCAAATTCTCGCCAGCAGCAGCCGCTGCCTAGCGAATATCCGGTGGCGTGTGCGTAAATATGCCGTGATCGAACTCAGATTCATCGAAATCCAACATTTTGCTAAATTTTGTTTTTGACGACACTTGACGCGCTTGATAATCGTGAACCCGAGCTATTGCTTTCCTCTAAACTGCTCCTAGTGACAGTGATGATAAACGGTCTTGTTTTCGTCTTTCGCGCAGATTGAGTGTCGCAGCAATCCCACTGGGAGTTCACTGAAATCCCAGCTTCCCCGCTCGTCTCCACGTACCCCGCCGTATGAAACTGCTGGGACGTACGTCACAGAGGTCCCAAGTTTTTGTCCCTGGAGTCCCCGGGACCAAAATCATTTTATCTATGCATAAAATCTGCAGTAAACATTGATTTGGGTTCCGGTTAGAACGAATGAAACGGTGCTTTTCCAAATGCGACGATAATGCAGGTCTTATTTGAATCTGTTAAATGATCGTGGCATACGTTCATTATGTTGATTTGCATAATTATCTTGATAATTATTCATATAATATACACCTATAAACACCATGTTTCTGATAAACTTATTTATTTGAACGAATCATTTTGTAAATTAAACTACCACTATCGCAGAAGAATCAAGTTGGATATTTTCCCACGAACTTCTTTTTTGAGTGTTCTATCTCAACTGAAAAATTTGTAATCTAGTGCATGAAATTCGAAAATTTGCCATCACGCATAATCACGCAGTGGATGCAAATTGAAAAAACTTGAAAAATTCCACGTGAAATTATTTATTGATTAACGGCTTCAAGCTAACATTGTGATATTAGTATTGAAAATGACAAAATTGAAAATTGAAAATCTATATACATATATTCTCATGACTAAAAACGCAGAATTTGAAATTGATATTCTAACAAATAATGAATACAAAGTCTACTGAATCAAGCAATGAAACTTAAAAAACGCGCTAATCGGGAATCATGTGATGTTTCGATCATACGATTATAAATTTGAAAAAATCAAGTACCACGTTAAATGAAAATGCTGAAAGAAGGCGGAAACATATTATCCTGGGCTTTTTTTCCTTTTATTGGAAAAGGTAGAAATAAAGTTAAAAAAAATATAATATATTTTGTCGAGTGTCTTAGGATCTATAAAATTTCGTGAGTAAAAATATTTCTCGCCGGTGCGAAATCTGGTAAGAACAATGTTCTTGGTTATAACTCAAATGTTGTGTAACTCAAATGATGCTTTCCCAAGTACCCCTGCGCTGATAATCTTACTTGAAGTAATAAGGTGATTTTGCAATATGAATTTCATGTTCATTTTGCATGATCACTCCAAATAAGTGCATGGATATCTTTTTACACATTTTTATCGTTAAGCAATTCGGTCACTTCAATGAAATAATTATACCGGAAACAAAACCATTCATCACAAAACTAGTAGTTCAAATTAAAATCTTGTGTTCAAAATTCTAGTGCTTTAGTACTGCTACGCAGGCCAATCATATTATTAAGGATATTATTTTGTGACCGAATAATTTTAACATGTGACGTAGTTGCTTGATCTAGATAGATATAAGATATAATCGAATCGAAGAAAACAGCATGTCAGATTTTCTCCTGCATAGACATCTATGCTGGAAAAATTTAATTTTGAAACTAGTACTGAACGGTTGAATATCGTGAATCATTCTGAATTTTTTCGTATAATTATTCATTACCATAATTGTAATTTATATAATGAGTACTTATGATTTTGAAAATAGAAATGATTCTCTATCAATAATTAATAAAATGATATATAATTTTTGTAACACGATCTACATCATACGTATAAATAATTTGAATAATGTGGGGACTTGCAGCGATGATTATGAGATTTAGTTATTATTAATTATTAATAATATCATACTTGAATTTCTTTCTTGAAGAGCATTTACACACTCATATGCGAATAGGACAATCGGCAAAGTGAAGTTCGGAAATGCACCGCTCTAATCAGAACTCATAGCTATCAATAGCTATGTTTACCACTGTGTTTACCGCCGATTTCATGCATAGATAAGTTTTTCTGGTCCCGGGGTCTCTAGCTTTGGCTGTGGACTTCCATAGGAGCCTATGCAACCAAAGATTCATTGTTATATTCTCAGTCTGTCTCTCTTCCCTTTAGAAGGGGAAGCATAGGCTTTTACGTGGAAACCAGCGCCTGCGTGGCTAACCCGTAAACCAAAAACTTGGTCGGGCTAATTCAGGGGGGTAAAACTCGGAAAAAAAAGTTTTCTGCGGTTCCGTGATCAGTTGGAGTTTCTCATTTTGCTCACGTGGAGCGCTGGCAGTACCATTGAAAAAGTCACATGAGTAAATGGTCCAATCAAGAGCGAATTACGTGATTTTCACCATTTCCACTAAGATTGTCAGCGCCTCTACCGACTATTCAGCGTGGCACGGATCGATCAAAATACCCGTGAACACGCTTTTCGAGCCCGGAGCATACGGAGTTTTACCCGCCCTAGGATATCCCGTGAAAGTCCACAGGCACCCGTCCCCAGGGCAGTGATGCAAACCCGATCGCAGAGATCGCAGCTTTTGGCTGGAGGGGAATAGAACGGGGCCGATAGGTGCCAGTGGAGGGAGTAGAGTGGGAGTCGACCCGAGTCGACCATCAAAAAAGACGGAGGGACGGGGGGGGGGGGGGGTCCCTTTTTTCCTCGTCATTCAACGATTAAATGCCCAAATAAATTCCAGGCCCAAATCCTGTTTTGGAAAGCTAAAAAGATTTTCTTCAAGTGTTCTTTCTCTATTTCTTTAAAAACTGACATCCACGAATTCGGTCGATTAAAATGCTGTTCTCTTTAAAGAACTGCGAATATAAAATTTTTCTTCATTTCAGAGGCGAACATTACGATTTCGCGCATTTGTGACAAATTTGGAAATTCGCAACAATTTGCAAAAATTTTAAAAATATCAGGAAAATGAGAGTCACTGTGAACTTCCCGTATCCATATAATAATCATAATTATTTATGAATATGTAAGATTATTATAATTATTCATACATATGAAGTAAAAATCAGATTCTTTTATATTTCGATTAAGATTATCGTAGATACATTGCTCGAAGAAATAACTTTTTTGTAATTAATGACAAAAAATACCCTTTGTCTAATTTGAGAATAATATAAGTTTTGAAAAATGAAATTTTTGCTATTTTTTAAAAAAATGTACTGTTCGTCACCAAGTTTTCGCAATTTACGATGTTTGACAAGAATTGATAATATTTTTATATCTCTATTAGAAAATTACATGGGACAGGTACCATGTATGGTGTACATATACATAAAGATATGTATTCCTATATTTTTTTCTCGATTGCATGCTATTACCTGTGAAGGTCAGGGCGTGACTTTTTTTACGTGGTATTCCCCATTTCATTACAGATATGTTTTACATCATAAAAAACAAGTTTTCATGGAAAGCCTGAATTTTTCAGCATGAAACATGAATTTAATATAATTTAATCAGCACCAATCCACGGCTGAGCTGCAAAACATGGACCTTATGTGTTTGCGCCGGTTAATTTAAAACCTATGGAAAATAATGTTGGGGGATCATTTCTGTACATACATTTTGGAAATTGAAAATTACAAAATTTAATGAGTCGACTGTTTGATTGCTTGTAAATGCGAGTAAAAATTTTTTTAAGTAAATTTGCAAATTCATATTTCCGTAACCCTTTTTACCTTTTTTTTCGTTGGTCCATATGGGTTGTCTTTTTTTATCACCTTTTTTTTTTGTTTTCGAATCAGAAATAATACGCGATAATTCATCAAAACAACTGTAGGTTTGTTGAATATTAAATCTTGGCTTGGTACAATGTAATTTTCGCCCTTCTAATTTCAGTTTATCCTAGTTTTGAATTTAAATACATTTACAAGAAATTTCACTGATTCGAAGGGCTCATCAGTGCTATTACTTTTCGTGAGAGCATTTGCAGCACGAAATACTGAGACATGCTTATAGAATTGATTTGTTTTCAAATTCAGATGTCTTGTGAAGACAGGAAGTTAGCTGAGGGTCAAAAACCGAGACAAGAAAGTGGTCCGAAAATGTCGAGATCCTTTTAAACCATTTTTCAGTTTCATGCCTGATAATCAGCCCTGATTAGTTTTAAGAATAACATAGCTTGCTTAAATCCACTATGACTTTCCAAGTTTTTGGCCGTAAAATAAGAATGACGAATGATAGTCTTAGAAATTATGGCTCCGAAAAAAAAAATCCATATTATCCTAACGTGAGTATATACTAGACAAAACCAGACATACTCAATCTGATACCCTTATATTGCCCCAAATTATCAGTTTTCCCAGTATAGAAAATAAATTTTTTTTGACTTTTCTTCAGTTTGCGCCGGGACTTCTCCGCGTTCATACGTATATCATTATACAAGTTCTGTTTATTTTTGACAATAATATTTAAACGATTTTTTTTGCCGTTCATTTTTTTTTTTTTTTTCAATTCATATACGATTGCTGACCTTATATAGTTTTTCATTTTGAATTTTTTTTTTTTTTTTTTTTTTGGTGTAGAATATCGTGATAATATTCGATTTTTGTTTTGTGTGGTTTCGTGCAGCGACGTCTAAAACAGTGCAGGATTATCATAATTGGATTACTTTTTTTGGACTCAAAATTGATACAAAGTAAGAGATTTTGATTCTATGCTTTTTCTAGAAAATTTTAAAAAATTAGTTTGAAATGGCCAAGAAAAATTATCAAAAAAAGTTTGATGAATCATGGAAAATTGAGTTCCATCCGTGGATAGATTCCTCAACTGATGAAGATTTGCATAAATTTCATTGTATTCCGTGTAGCAAAAATTTTAAGGGTGGGCATTTTGAGATTACCAAACATATGAAAACTTTGAGTCACTTACAAAAAGTCGAAAAATTCCAAAATCAAGGGGACGGAAATGTTTGTGAAATTCCTAGTTCTTCAAATTCACAATCTAATTCTATTAATCTTCCCGTGGATGAGAACAATTTTTCTCAAGAAACATCAAACAAAAAGGATTTGCCTGAAACAGGTCGTGGTAGTGTGGCTTACGCAGAAATTAAATTAGCAGCTTTGTTTGCGGAACACCACATCCCTCATGTCAATGCACCGCGTTTTGTGGATTACATGAAAGATGCGATTCCTGATTCAAAGATTGCTGCAAATATGAAAGTAAGCCGTACAAAATTGGCTAAAATTACTTCGAACGTTTTGGGCAAAGCTGAAATGAATAGAATGAGATCGATTTTACAAAATACAGAGTTCGGAATCTACGTTGATGAGTCAGATAATAACGCCAATAAAAAAATCATGGCCATTGTAGTAAGGTACATTGACGAATTAGGTGAATTAAATGTCGAACATTTTCATACTCTCCAACTGGACGCAACGAAAGGGAAACACGACGAACTTTGTTCACAATTTAAAAATTTTTTGGTAAAAAATGAAATTCTTTTTTTGAATATACGTTTTTTAGCAACCGATGGTGCCAGCGTAATGTCGGGTTTTCGAAATTCTTTTTTTACAGAGTTGAAAAAAGTTTGTCCAAATCTTATTCTCTGTCCATGCGTTTGCCACATTTCCGCATTATCAGCAAAAGAAGCGTTCAAGGCCATCCCGAAAGAAACTGAGACATTGATTAGAAAAATTACACATTTTTTCAATTCAAGTATCAAACGTACAGAGTTGTTGGAAAATTTTCAAAAGATGGCATTTGGAGAAATATTAAAGTTGCTTAATCTTGCGGAAACACGATGGCTCAATTTTCATCAATGTATTGAGCGCATTTTGATTATTTTTCAAGAAATCATCGAATGTATGCAATTCATCATTTCCGAAAAACTTTCATCAGACATAAAAAGTGTTCAGAAACTACTGGAACAAATCATGCAAGACAAATTCCAAGCTTACTTAAAATTTCTGGAATACGCGCTCAATGAATTCAATTCTTTTAATGCTTTTTTTCAAAGTCGAGAATCAAAAATTCAAGAAGTTTATCAAAAAGCCTTGGAGCTCATCGTGGAGTATGCTAAAAACTTCTTACCAGAATCAATCGTTTACTCTTCAAATTTGATTTACATTGATTTCCAAGACTCTTCTTTATATTTAGAAAAAGTAACTGTTGGAGACGACTGTGAAGAGTTTCTTGAACAGTCTCGCATTAATTTCATCGAGCTCAATAATTCAGTGAATGAATACTGTCAAGAAAAGGATTTGAATGTTCAAGATCAAGACAAGCATTTAAAAAATCTGTTACAACGTCGTGATTACCATTTTTCCGAATCAGAAGAAAAAGTGTTTCGACAAAATTGCTTGAATTTCTATGTTAGCGCTATAACTGATTTCATAAGACGTCTGAATTTGAAAACAAATCAATTTTATGAACATGTCTCAGTCTTTCGTGCTGCAAATGCTCTTACGAGAACGAGCACTGATGGATCCTTCGAATCTGTGAAATTTCTTGCAAATTTATTCAAAATTGAAAATGAAGAAGAACTGAAATTAGAGTGGAGAAAATTCAATTTTTTCAAGCCAGAATTCAAGAGTCAATTAGCAAACACTAGTTTTGATGAAATGTGGCGACTGATTTCAGATTTAAAAACAAAGAAAGAAGAAACTGCTTTTCCAAATTTGAAAAAATTGAGTCAACTAGTTCGAACTTACCCTTTTTCAAACGCAGAAGCGGAAAGAGTGTTTTCTATGGTTAGAGATATTCAATCAAAAAAGCGAAATCGATCTGGTAATTCACTTTTAAGCAGCACCATCACTTGGAAATCATGTTTAAAAAATAGAGGTGAAACAAGTGTCAACGTTCAACTGACAGACGAACATTATGAGTTAATGAAAAAAGACTACCTGTATGGACCAACAAAGAAAAAAGGTAGAAAAGAGTAGGGGAATTAAACTTTGCGAATTTATTAGAAAAATTTTCACTCACATTTACATGCAATCAAACAGTCAAGTCATTATATTTTGTCATTTTCAATTCGCAAAATGTATCGGATTCCTGAAAAAAAATTATTGCACAATATTTTTTGCCATAGGTTTTGAATTAACTGGCGCAAACACACAAGATTCATGTTTTTCAGCTCAGTCGTGGATTGGGCCTGATTACATTATTTGATACATGCTTTATGCTATAAACATCAGGTTTCTCATGAAAACTCGTTTATCATGGTGTAAAACATGTATCCATAATGAAATTGGGGATACCACGTAAAAAAAGCCGCGCCCTGACTCTACCTCTGTGGTGGTGAGGAAAAGACCTCAATAGATAATGGCATGCAATCTAGAAAAAATATACATTTTATGTATACATAATATCATTGTATACATTATATTTGAGTTTCGTGTCATTTTCTAATGAGGGTAGTCAGATGTTACCAATTTTCTTTCAGTATTGCGAATTGAAAAAATCTGTTAAAACTACGTTTTTCCAAAAAAAAAAAAAAAATAGTTATTTTACGCAAGTTATTTATTTTTCAAAATATAGGACACTTTGTTTTTGTTGTCGATTTCGAAAAAGTTATTTCGTGTAGCCAATCATCTACTGTGATTAAGGTTATTATGATAATGTATATTATTATCATAATATATGTATATATAATTGTAATTATCTATTTCTGCTATACGTTTGCATGCATACGGCAAGTTCACAGTGACTCCCATTTTCCTGATATTTTTAAAATTTTTGCAAATTGTTGCGAATTTCCAAATTTGTCGCAAATGCGCGAAATCGTGATGTTCGCCTCTGAAATGAAGAAAAATTTTATATTCGCAGTTCTTTAAAGAGAACAGCATATTAATCGACCGAATTCGTGGATGTCAGTTTTTAAAGAAATAGAGAAAGAACACTTGAAGAAAATCTTTTTTGCCCGCGCGGGAGAAAAACGCTGTGACCTTGGAGTTTGAATGCATTTTTCTCCGCTCTGGGCAAAAAATATTGTATGCACCATGGGAATAAAGATTCCATTTTCGAGCGCGATCGAGACCCTCGGCTTCACCTCGGGCCGCAAACGACGCGCTCGAAAATCGCACCTTAATTCCCTTGGTGCAAAAATATCTATTTAGCTTTCAAAAACAGGATTTGGGCCTGGAATTTATTTGGGCATTTAATCGTTGAATGACGAGGAAAAAAGGGACCCCCCCCCCGTCCCTCCGTCTTTTTTGATGGTCGACTCGGGTCGACTCCCACTCTACTCCCTCCACTGGCACCTATCGGCCCCGTTCTATTCCCCTCCAGCCAAAAGCTGCGATCTCTGCGATCGGGTTTGCATCACTGCCCCAGGGACCGGGGTATGCGGAGGCAAGCGGGGAAACTTGAGACCTCTGTGACGTACGTCTCAGCAGTTTCTTGCGGCGGGGTACGCGGAGACGAGCGGGGAAGCTGACATTTCTGTGACGTTCCTGCCCTACTTGTGCTCCAGGCTGCGCGAACGGAACCCGGTCCCCCATCACTGCTTAGCGGACTGATAACGCGAAAGCGAAAACATCAAAACAAACAACTGTTTGCTACGCACGATCAGCTGACGACAAGAATATGAGTGTGTGTTGGCGCCTGCGCGTCAGAGTGACAGCAAAATCTACTTTGCCTGCCAGGGCAGGAAAAGTAGTACAGAAAAGTAACGGAGTTCGCTGTACTCCTATAGCTTACTTTGCGGACGGTCTCTGAGTACGAAATGTTTCGTTTTGCTTAGTGTTTTGCAAAAAGCTTATTTCCAAATCATTCGATGAAATAATTCAGCTTTTCCTCATGAGAAAACTCCCTCTCAAAATAATTTACAAAAATTTTTCTTCGCCATCATAGTTTGTTCTACATGGGATATAATGACCGTCGTAAACTTTTTAAAGTTTTTTTACTCAGCGGAACTATTCCATCGAAATTCGAAAACACGAGAGAAATGTATTTTTCCGGAATGCTAAAAATAGCACAGCGCGATAGGTAAGCGTTATTTCCCCGTGCATCCCGGAAACTTGATGGACCCGCGATCGACAGCCGTGAATTAGTGCGCTGACCGCAGAATTAGAGAATACCCTCTTTTTACTGGAACGTTTTGATTGGTGTGCTGATTTAAACTTAAAACGCACCTCATGAGCTTTTTTCACGAATTCAGCGATCTTCTTTTGGTAGCCTTTATCGGCTTTAGAAAATCCAACTCCACAATCTGTTCCTATCTTCTCTTGGTAGCCTTCATCGGCTCTAGAAAACCTCTTCCCTCGGCTTTACTCTGGTAGCCTCCATCAGCTCACCCCTATTTCCCTTTTCAAAAGCCTCCATCAGCTTTCCATTAAGTTTTTTCTTTTTTCTCTTCGAAAACCTCCGCAGCCTACACAGATTCACCCGAGGGCCTTTCCTTGGACGGGATGGCGACCTCATGATATTCTCTAGAGCGTTCGTGTTTATTATTTTTTTCGTATTTTGTTTAATTCAATCTTAAAAGTAAAAACAATGTAAATGACGTTGTAATTATCAATTTATGATACGTAATAAAAAAAATACTTTTGTTGAGTTTTAGAATTTCTCCAAAACCTATATAAAGGCGGCCAAAGCGAGGCCCAGAGATTCATTCCGAGACAAAGTCAATAATTCATTTCTTCATATACATAGACAGGAAAACAGAATTCGTAAAACACGGACTTCGAAAAGTCTGACAGAAAAACAGAATCTGTAAAACACGGACTTCGAAAAGTCTGACAGGAAAACAGAATTTGTAAAACACAGACTTCGAAAAGTCTGACAGAAAACTTTACAAGAACTTGACTTACTTGAGTAGTACTTAAACCAGAAACGGCACGACAGAAGTTAGACTGATTTAGTGACTATTCGTGAATTCAATTTCGGGAAACAACTGAACCGACTCCAAAATTTCGGGTGAATATATATCCATCAAATCGTAGTGGATGGAGGCCAGGTGTAGTCGCCAAATCACCCACTTCAGTTATCTTGCACGAGTTTATAGTTGGGGATTACCGGTCATGAGTTCTTACTAAACTTTAATAGGAAACAGGAAATTAAATAGATTTTGTAATGGATCTTAACATACCGAAATGATCATCAGGCCTTAATGGTTATAGAGATAGAAAATTAAATAGATTTTGTAATGGATCTTAATATACCGAAATAATCACGTTCAGTTTATCAGGCCTTTATGGTTATAGAAATGGAAAATTCAATAGATTTTGTAATGGATCTTAATATACCGAAATAACCACTTTCAGTTTATCAGGCCTTAATGGTTATAGAAATGGAAAATTAAATAGATTTTGAATTACTATCGTGAATTGAGAAGCACGAATATAAAATGGATTTGCGTCTAAAATAAAAAAAATCACTGGACTCTTCTGTGTATTCAATTTGCATATTATTTCATATGCATGCAATACATAACAGTATATAATCAATAATTTTCCGAATTTAAATTTATTTTTACTATTTTCGCTAAATTTTTTTTATATTTCATTCATATGTTATTCATTCCATTTGCGATTATTCACAAAACTTTTTATTAGTCATTATTAGCCATAACTTTGTTTCTTTTTTAATTTTATCATATAATTCATCCAATTTTATAACTTTTTTTCGATAAATTTTATTGTTATCATTTGTATATGATGAATCATCGATGTATTATTCTTATCAAATTATTATACCTTAATATTGTCGTACAACTACAGATAAATAGTTTTGATTTATCCAAAAATATTAAATGATCCTATTCGTATAATATTGTTCCTATATTCTATGCATATTCTTTATATATTATGATTGTTTACAATCATGACTATTTTTAAACTCAAAGTTATTTTGTTATACGCAGGCTAGGGAGAGCCCGGGATAACATTAGATTGGGGTTCCTAGAGCCACTGGAGGCTTACAGGGAATGTGATTGGTAGATAGATATTCCTGGAGCCGTTGGAGGCTACCAAGAGGTTGGCATTAGCATCTGGAGCCGCTGAAGGCTTCCGGAAGAGAGGTGGAAGGAGGGAATATTCCTAGTGCCACTGGAGGCTACCAGGACGTTGGTTAAGGCGTCTGGAGCCGTTGAAGAATCTTTTTCCACTGATGGCACAAGTTAAGCAGCTTACGTTTCTTTCCGCACGAGGGGACATGACGCACAGGAGTTACCGCCATCTATCTTAAAGCTACGCCGTGTGAATAAAAACGCACTTAGAGAAATCCAAAACTGGAACTCTGGAATCGTGGTAGAGCTTTAGGTTACTTGGTTCCCAACTGGAGCATCAAAGTGTTTCAGTTCTGAACCAAGCTCACGCGGGGTACCTTGTGACGGTTGCTCTGACGCTCCCCATGTGAAGCGCCCAGTCTTTGAAAAGTGTAGTTCACGTGATTCCTCGATAGCGCCTAGAAGTATATATAAGTCGTCATCCGTGACTCAGGTAAGGCAGCTGGAGCTCACCTACCCCAGAACTTTAAGTCACCACGCCTAGGACTCGGTGTCGCCCCTGAGTCTTCTTCCCATTAGATTGCCGGAACCTCTCTCGGCCAATCAACCGAGAAGAATAGCCCAAGTTCATCGCTGCAAGGAAGTACAATCATTAGTACTTGAAAATTCAAAATTTAAAGCCTTATTAGTACAGACGCACCTTCCATTCATCATCTCACTTGTCCATCTATCACCAACCTCGCAAACTCCACAAACGCCCTGCACGACTACCTCGTACAAAGTAGGGCCCGAGCGGCCCGTGGCCATTCTGCATGCAGGTTATTCCCGATGGGGCCATTTCGTTCGTCGTTGAGCAACACACACTCTTAGATGACATGCTGAGCCGTGTCGATCTCTCCGCACTCACACTTCCCATCCTCTACCAGGACAAAGGAGCGTAGCCTTTTAGAGAATCTCCCATGACCCGACAATAGCTGAGTGACTAAGTGATCAATATCGATCCCACACTTCAGCCTGTCTTCTACTCCAGGTAAAAAGGCAGCAGTGTGCGTACCATCCCCGAGGGCCTTTTATTCCTCGTCTCACATTCTCACTGCCTCTTCCCGTACCCGTGTCCGTAGACCTTCCCTGTCCGCATCTACCGGGACAAGGAGGTTTCATAATCTCACTTGTCTCCCCGCTCTCGCGCTGTGCAAAGCCACGCACTCCTGTACTCTGATATGCAGTTGCGCAATCCCTGCAATGATACGGAGTGTGTTATTGAAGGTCGTGCGATATGCCCTCGTCACCGCAAAGAGACCACTTCTCTGCACCGCCGTAAGAGCATGCCTGTCATGGCATCGAACCAGATCAGCCCAGCTTGCAGAGGCGTATGTGACGATAGGATCAAATACCTCGAAGTGTATGGTGCTAAGATTTCTGATCTGAAGTCTCCACACACGGCCGGACAGCGTCCTCAGTTTCCGGAACATGGATAAAGTTCGCGTCCTAAGACAACTGATATGAGTCTTCATACCCATCTCACGGTCAAATGTCACTCCGAGATATTTGACCGAGTCCTTTAAAGCAATGGTCCTCCCGTTGAGTCTGATGATGGGGGCCTGCTCCAGTCTTGGTTTCTTATTCGGCTTCGGCTTTCTGTCCAGTCGATTCCTCCTCTTGTTGTCCCACTCCGGTTTCTCCGTAGCCACGTCAATTGCCAAGATAATGCTCCCCTTTTAATTTCTCCGAGACTTCCAGCCTGGCTCCTTTGCACCAGTCACCTGTAACATCCATTATTCCCTGCCCTTCGGCATCACGTGCGTCACGCGAGTCCGCGCCAAACACCGCGACCAAGTCGTCCGCTTATATGAAAAAGCGAGCCCCTATCACCTTTAACATGCGCGCGAGCCCGTCAAACTGAAGGTTATAGAGAGTGGGACAAAGCACTGATCCCTGAATGCAGCCACGAGTGGCATCTCGAGGTAATACCTCACTAGTCCGAAAAAATTGTCCAGACCCTCCTTGTCCCGAGCCGCCCCCAAGATCTTCGGCCACCAGACATTGTCAAAAGCACCAGAGATGTCGTACAGCAAGACAGCCACGAACTTATATCCATAAGACGCCACCGCTTCCCAGAGTCCGATTACCGCGTCTGTGGTCGACTTTATGACTGTGAAGCCAAACTATCGACTCAACATCTTCTCTTGTGTCATCACAAAGACTTCGAACCTAGCATTGATAAGCTTTTCAAAGACTTTCCTTAATATTGAAAGGAGGCAGATCGGTCTAAAAAATTTCAGATCCTTCGGATCCTTGTTACCACCTTTTAGAAAGGTTCGGAATAGCCCTAACTTTCAAACGCGTGGGAAGTGCTCGAAATGAGGTGCCTATTAAAAAGCGCGAGCAGCGCACTAGCAGTGATCGGCCGCACTATCTTCACAACCCCCACTTCTATCAGTTTAGGCCCCAGGGCCTTGCCGTTCTTAAGTTTTTCACCACTGTCTTAACTCCATACTCATGAATCCCCACATGTCTTGCCCGCCTGGCAAAGCGTCCAAAATACTTCTCATGACAGCCTGTTCCAGCGTGTTTTTCTCGGGCCTACCTTCAGGCATATGCGCCGCAAGCATACGCTCAGCTGTCTCCTCCATCCCGAAGAAGCCCCCGTCTCTATCCTTTGAGAGTACGTGAGACTTGCTCGATGCCGACCTTTCCAGCAGCAAGCTAGTACACGAACCCAAACGCGTTACCGTTCCCCACGTCAGTAATGAAGCGTCGCCAGCTCACGTCACTTAGCCTGCAGGATTTCTTCCTGTATTTCCGAAGGGAGGTTCTGTAGGCATCCCTAGCTTCCCCTATTCCTTAATTCTATCTCTGAGCACCCGCCTCATCTGACGCCACCCCGTAATGAGGCGCCTATTGGCGCCTACGCAGGACGAAGGCGTCTTACGCAGGACCCCTTTCTCCACACGGGTGAAAGCCCTCGTCCACCATGGGTTGGCTCTGGCTAGTGGAATCTTCCTCGGTATAGGCTTTTCACATGCTACCATGATCGTATTTGAGATCTTGTTCTCCCCGCTCTCAAGCACGACTTTTATGCGAAGATCAAGCTCAGCGGCGCTTGGCAACGCAGACTGCAACTCACGGCCGAAGAGCTCCCAGTCCGCGCGCTTAACATCCATTAATTTAAAGTCCATGGTCGCATGCACCATGTTCCATGACTTTCAAGTTTCGCTGAATTTCACAAGTCCCAGCTAGGCAATGCGCGAGCTTAAAACTCGATTTAGCAAAATAACTCTAGCGCAGAACCGCCGAAGCGGACCACACTGGCTATACATCACATGCCATTCGACCAACCGAGTTCATCCCGAGCACTCAGCATAGGCTCTTTCAGCTACGACGTGAGTTTTAGTGTCTGGTATGTGGGCTATATTCGCCTTGGACAGCTCCTCGTGAACAGCGCTAACATGCATGCCCGCTGCGGCTCACAAAAAATTCAACAGGTGAGCCTTAATGAGTCCGTTCTTATCTCAGATCATATGACATAGTTGTGATGCGCAATGGCGGTGGTCTTTCGAGCCGCCAAGGCGGGTGTCAGGACGTGCCGATCACTACTTAGAACAGAGAGCACCACCTCTCTCTTCCCAAACTGGCTACTCAATGCCAAGAAGAACTAATTCCGCAGATTTCCACTCTTAAGGAAAGTGTAAACAAAGTCATTGGGTTCCATTCTAGCCTGCTCGCCTAGCAGATCTGCTTTAACATGTGCAGATCCACCGAAATTCAACTATGAGCAGCCTTGTGGTGTGGCCTTTTCCCCAAGCTCCATTAACGCCATCCCCTCCTAATGGTACGAAACCAGCTCTTCGCTCATCATTCAACATTCAACAAATCCACGATAGATGATGTCCTGCTTCATCTTCGCCTTTCAAATTCAACAATCCGCGGACAGGGTGAAACTGCCGCTTCCTAGCTATTTTCGAGATGCACGTGCTGGGTACATCTCTATCCTGCTATTTCTTGCAATCACAGTCACATCCCCAATAGGAAACATAACCGCTTATCATGATTTACTTCCAATCACAGTCACATCCGCAAGAAGAGATACGACTTCTTATTCTGCTTTACTTGCAATCACAACCACATCCGCAATAAAAAATCTGGCTGCTTTTCCTTTTTTACTTACATTCACAGTCTATATCAGCAAGAGAAATATAGTCTGCATATCCAGTATGTAGTACCGTGATCGCAAATGAGTATACTAATCCATTTACTGGGTTGTTACGTTCCCTGGTGCCTTAAGATCATCAGACACCGACAGAAAGCTGGATTCCCGTGTTACTGCCTAGAATTGCCTTGAAGAGTGACGGTCGAATGTCGAGCATAAACCACTCTACCTCAGATTTCTCCACTAATCTCTAAAAAAACCGAATCGGCTATGCGTCCCCCACTCTTCATCTGGCGGTGGATTTGAATGTCCGCCATATATCATGGTTCATTGCCGAGCATGCGCACTGGGTTACTAATACTGTGAAGAATGTGTGTACGTATAATGCTCGCATACCAGTGTACAATGATTACATGCACACACACACGCACACCCACACGCACGCGCGCGCACACACACACACACACACACACACACACACGCGCGCGCGCGCGCGCGCACGGATATATATATATATATATATATAAATATTTCACACTAGTTGCGAGCACTATATGTACATCTGTTGTTCGTAGTAGTAGTGCCACGGCCACGGCCACGGATCATGAAATATGTCGACCTTCAAATTTTTACCCTTATTTTTCACCCATTTCCGATCCAGTGTTTTTAGGGATCAGTGGATCTCTCCAAACTTTACTTTTTCTCGCCCCCTGAGGTACAGGGCGGAGCCACTGAAGGCTGCCAGAGGAAAGGTGGAGGTTAGGGTTGTCCAGAGCTGCTAGAAGCTACCAGACAGGAAAAAAAAGTGAAAAGCTTTTTTCAAATTTAAATATTTCGTCCCACTATCAAGCATTAAAATGTTCAAAATGGAGGCTAAAGTTAGTAACTCAAGTATGTTTTCGGATTTGATCTTTATGAAAAAATGAAAGCATACAATAAATAATGGAAATGATTTTCTTTACAGAATTTCTACAACTGCATTGGGAACACTTTTTATGTTCTAATAATTGACACCTTTTTTTCGGCTTATGAAGGCTCTGAAATCAAACTAACTAATTAACTAAATAACTACTAACTACTAACTACTAACTACTAACTAATTAACTACGAACCACCAACTACTAACTAATTAACTAATCAACTACTAACTACTAATAGACTACTCTCAACCACTCGAATCACGGTCTTATATGATTGCTTAAAATTTAGGTCACTATGTTAGTGGGAGAGAGGATGTGAAACAATTTGAAGATCACTGAAGGCGAATTATGAAAAGAGCTTATTCTTATATTGTTGGTTTCTTTGTTTTAAATTTGCAACGTTTAAAAATTGAGTTCGAACGATAAATGTTAAGAATCATTAAAAGATAATTATTCTTTCGAAAGAGATGCGCGAAACGCTGAATCGCATTTCGTCATCTTTTATTTCATCATTTTATTTGACTGTTACGCAAGAGCAACCTCGCTCTTCACAGTGTCGATCATTCGCGTTCTGAAAAGAAAAGTAGTTAAATACAGTACATTAAAGTATTATTAGCGCGTAAACAAAAATAAGGGAATGTTTCTGAAAAAATTAC
Source organism: Platygaster robiniae (assembly GCA_028476575.1). Classification (NCBI taxonomy): domain Eukaryota; kingdom Metazoa; phylum Arthropoda; class Insecta; order Hymenoptera; family Platygastridae; genus Platygaster; species Platygaster robiniae. The sequence continues at coordinate 25,084,400 of CM052022.1, read as the reverse complement.
AATTTGTAAATGTAACCCAAAAAATGTGTACGCTGAATTACAAGCACTTTTTCTACTTAGTAGTTTTTCAGAAAAATAATTCTAAAATACGCGTCGATTTACAGGTGTTTCATGAAGCGAATCGTATTTTCGTGCATAATTTATGAAGAAATAAGGGAAGTTTTCCAAAACTTTTCCAGATTTCGAATTCAACATTTACAATCAAGTTGCAATTTATAAAACGAATTTTAACTATTTAGTTTTTCTAAAAAAATTTTCAATTACCATTTGCAGATAATTGTCATTGCTTTATTTGACATACATCAATGTTGAATACTGCTGTATGCAGTTGCTGTTGTGCATAGAATATGTATACAATGAAACAAGGCGATTCCCAGATCGAAAAAGTATGTAATTATGATATATTTCATGGTATGACGGACGGCTTTCATGACTTGGAGCCATATTCAGAGTATTTTACTGCTTTTTATACCGTAATAGCAACTTCCTTAAATTTCGTTAGCACCCAACTTTGCTCCGAGTCCATTTAAAAATGGAAAGACGGAGTTTGTAGAATCGCTGGTTCAATTCTTTCAGAAACAGCGAACATTCTGCATCTGCTTGAGAATTGCGAGCAATTACGTAAAATCATCGGTAAAAATATATTTTTGTGCCACAAAAAGCACGAATTTGTCGAACCTGCCGGAAGAAAATAACGAATCTTTCCAAAATGTCTTCTCCACAGAGCCACGTCGTGCTGAAGGAAATGGTATTACTTGAAAACTGTTTTCATAAATTCGATTAGCCTAACGAAAAATTATATTCAATCGATTGCATACGTATTTTTAAATGGACTCGAAGCAGAGTTGGGTGCGCACGAAATTTTAGAAAGTTGCCATTAGGAGTAGAAATCGTGTAATGTATTTTACTACTTTTCACTTCAGAACGCAAATGATCGACACACTCGATAGCTTTCGTTGTTGTTCAGTACGTACTTCATTAGAAGAACTTATACTTCTCAGCAATTAAAAAGCTTTGAGATTCAAAAACGGTATTAAGCACTGTGAATAAATTATAGATGTGGGTAATTAGGTTGTAAAAATCGTTATTAATCGAAATTCTACGCCAAGATCACCGAACTATTCTTATCGTACCACGGCTTACTATCTACAACGCGCTTGACGCGTGGGTTGCGCCATCTTTTATACCTCAAAAAACTGATAAGTTGCAAAGAGCCCATCTTCAAATATGCATCATCTTACCAGGTGTACTCCTAATTAATTTCCGGTTTTTTTGCAAATAAAACACATAATTCCAAAAAAACCGTAACCTTTATTTTATTCAAAGTATTTTTCATCGCTTTCTACACATTTTTCCCACCTTTCTGGTAAATTGTGGATACCACGCCAGTAAAAATCATTGCCTTTGGAGGTGAACCACTCGGTGAGCCATTTTCGTACATTTTCGTACGAGTCGAAGCGCTGCTCAGAAAGGGCATGGCCCAACGAGGCAAAGAGGTGGTAGTCGGATGGCGCCAGGTCTGGTGAGTAAGCCGCATGATCAAGCACTTCCCACTTGAGCCTTTCCAGCCTGTCACGAACGACTTTCGACTTATGCGACGGCGCATTGTCGTGGAGCAAAATCACCTTCTTCTGTCGTTGTTGATATTCTGGTCGGTTTTCCACAATGGCTCGGCTCAAATCTTTCATTTGCTGTTTGTAGCGAACGGCATTCACAGTTTCACCAGGTTTCAGCAGTTCAAAGTATATAACACCGGACTGGTCCCACCACACACACAGCATGACCTTCCGACCGTAACGATTTGGCCGTGCCATCGATGTCGATGCTTCACCTGGACTCACCCACGATTTGTTGCGCTTAGGGTTCTCCAGGAAAATCCACTTTTCATCACCAGTAACAATACGATGCAGGAAAGACTTTCTTTTGTATCGTTGAAGCAGCATTTCACAGGTCACTTTTCGATTCTCCATTTGTCTCTCGGTTAGTTCATGGGGCACCCACTTTCCACACTTCTGAATTTTTCCCATGGCTCGCAGACGTTTGGAAATTGCTTGCTGTTCAAATCCCAACGCATCTGCAAGCTGTCGTTGCGTTTGCGTGTTGTCTTCATCTAATAATGCTTGCAATTCGGCGTCATCGAACGATTTTCGCTTGCCGGAGCGTGCGGCGTCGTTCAGGTCGAAATCTCCATTTTTTAACTGTCGAAACCACGTTTCACATATTCGAAGTGTTAATGCACGATCACCATAAACTTCCACAAGCGCACAGTAGCTCTCGGACACTTTTTTCCCCTGATTGAACATGAAAAGCAATGCATGGTGCATATGCTCAAAATTCGGTACAAAATTCGACATTTTTGAAGCGTAATAAAAACTTACTGGAAGATTTTTTCGAGAAAATGTCAACGCAGTTCAAACACTCGATATGACTGAACAAAATGACATATGGTATGTGTTACCAACAGCGGTACAAAACAGAACGCCATCCATTGAAAAAACCGGAAATTACTTAGGAGTACACCTGGTATAGGGAAAAAGAGAAGTTTTCATTCGAAACAAATTGGAAAAATTCCATAAATGTTCCATTCCACGAAAAATTAATATAAAAAATACAATGTGCTTTTTTTCGCAACAATAATTATTTTCAAAAATTGAAAAACAGTAGACTCTGTATGTACCAGAAAATTTTGGTGGATTTTTTTCCGTAACACACGAATTCTGGAATTCGCAGCAAATTATCGTGATGAGCATGAAGTCGGGTCGAGGCAGTCAAATTCTATAGACGAAGTGAAAGTTTTGAAAGACGCAGCCATGGATTCCCGAAAAATAAAAAAATATACAAACAATATCCTCTTACACTCGCCCGTCCTTAAGGGACACTTCTTTAAGGGAGACTCGTGCATACATCTAATAAACCGCTAAGAAAAAGGTATGCGTCTCCAACAGTTGTTTCGTTTGTCTCGGGCATCGAGGCCGGCGACGGAATGTCCCATGCTGATTTTGACGGGAAATTTCAGTACTGTATGAAAAGGTACGGTCGCACCATACGGCCGGGTGAGCACAAAGTCTTAAATTATCTTGGCTACGCCGGAGAAAAAGTTTCGTTTTGTTTCAAGATACATTGTCCCGAGCTGTATCCTTTATTGACGGACGGGTGTATAAATGAAGGGTCCATTCATAAATCTCGTGTTCTGACTTTATTATGGTAATTCTATGCCAAAAAATCCCTCAACCTCGGCCGAGTCGGCCGACTGCCGAGCACCGCCGAGAACGACTCTCGTTTACCTGCGAGACTTTACGTTACTGATCGAAAAGTTCTGTTATTCCCAATTCTGTTAAATACAGTCTACTGTTTTTTTTTTTTTTTTTTTTTTTTCAGGAATAAATAGATTAGTAACTCGATTCTGTTTTGTTTTTTCCATTTCACATTCACAAGACATATTATTAAACGAAACAGAAAGTTCCTGTAACTTTGAGCCCCTGTATTTCGGGAATTGATTAGAATCTCTTTCCCTCCTTTCGCCTAATTTTTGTACTCTGGTAGTACAACAACTTCAACAAGTATCATCAAAATCCCAGGCATCAAGTTTTTTAGCTGGGTACACTTGACGTACAATGCCCCGTATATACATGGTTTTCATGTAGATTTAACACTGCTAAATTCCAAAATGAAGTCACATTTTTCAGCATAATGCAAAATGAACAAAATAACCTTGAAAGAGAAAACCAAACTCTTGTTTGTACCTGTTTGAGCATTGTAATTATAAAAATTTTGACCTGTTGAACCTAGGAAGCCAGACAAAAAAAATTGAGTACTCCTACTGAGACGTATGTTTTTCTACGTATTTAGAGTTGTTGAATCTGAATCTTTTAGAAAATATATGATTATTTAGACTTTATGTTGATAATTATCAGAAAAAACCGTAAAAGTGCGTAATAGAACAGCATGATTTTATAATGTATTCTATTTGAGCATTATTCGGTACATGATTTAATACAAATCAGGTTTATTGAGGTTTCCTCAAAAACTGATAGAAGAAGGTGCTGTTTTGACCTAAAATTCCAAATCAGCAACTCAAAATCCATAGGGAGACATGCGTCTCGTAAAAAGTACCACAACTTTTTTTTTGTGAGGTTGTGTTACACTAGTTTACAAATTTTTACTTTTTTCCTGACCCACGACATTTGATACTCATTTTAGAAGAAAATGAAGCGCTGAATCCAAAAATAAAGTCAAAACTTTAAAAAACAGAACAGATTTCGAGATATTGCTGAATTCTCGTTTTACGAGGGTCGCGAAAAAGAGCTTTCACTGTATCGTAAATATCGCCTGTTGCGTTTGACCGATTCGTAAGTTTCTTATATGAAACAAAAGATTATTTTATTTCTCACAATTCCTCGAAAAATAATTTTCCAGTAGACTGTCATTGATGTGCTTATTATTTATTTATTAACAATTTTTCATCATTTTAGCAGAATGGCAAAAAAAAATCCGATTTGATCGTAAATTGCAGGAAGAAGAATAACTTCAGTACAAATTTATAATTTGGATGCTATACTCCGGTCTTATATGAGAATAGCGATAGTGTAACGAGATAGTGTTTTTTAAAATTGGTTGAAATGCATAGGAGTTAGATTCGATTGCATGAAAATTCACAAGTGTCCGACTGAATACTGCTTTTATGCATTTATTGCGAAAAACCATTTCAACTTTGAACAAACCTATTCACATGATTTTAAAAATAGCTCAAATCAGATTTCCTTTTCTTTTTGTGTTCGTGAAAAGTTTCTTGAGTGAGAAACCAACATTAGTCGCCCATTATAGTTTCGTCATAAATTTCTGGATAGCGGCGTTCCATTTCTTCCGTTTGCTGGTGAAAACGTTCACCGTGTTCGTCACTCTCATCTCCAAGGTTATCAGGGAAAAAATCCAAATGAGAATGAAGAAAATGTATCTTCAAGGACACATTAACTTCTGTTCCAAAAAAAAATAATTTATCAACTATAGGTGCATGAAACTTGTGCCGTTCGGAAATTATGATTTATATACTTATTTTGGCTTAGTTATTCAGCAAATCTTTCACAAGTTTTCTGTAGTAGGAGCTTTCGTAGTCTCCCAAAAAAGAAGAAACAACACAACGAAACGAATTGCATGCCTCAGCCTTATCTTTTGACGGAATTCAACTGAATTTATTGTCATCCAGTAGTTTTTTGATTTGCGGCCCTACAAACACACCTCCTTTGATTTTTGCGTCCGGTAATTTGAAAACACTTTTTCAAAGTAACAAAACGAATCACTATCTTTTTTCAGAGCCTTCACGAAGTTTTTAATGAGCATAAATTTAATATGTAAAGGTGGAAGAATAACATTTTTTTTTGTGACAAGTGGATTGAAATTAACGTTTTCTTTTCCAACGGTAAATTCGACTTGAACCGGCCAATCTTTTCGTTCATAATGTTCATGACGTGCTCGTCTATTCCATGTGCACAAAAAACATATATTTTGTGTAGCCCTGTTGCAACCCAGTTAACATAGCAACAACTTTCAGTCAGAACAAATTTTCCAATCACGCTGTTTGTAATTAATAAGATCAAGCAGTGTCTCCATTGCTGCATACGATTCTTCCGTATTCGCAGCATTAATCAATCGAATGGAGGGCTTGCTGTTTCCTTGATGCAATAAAACAGCTTTAAAACTCAGTTTGCTACAGTCAATAAATAAACGCCACTCATTTGAATCATATGGCACACCGAATTCTTCGAATAAACTATTTACATAATTGCAATATTAAGTGCTGTTTTTTTCGAAAAGTATTTAGCAAATTGTTGATGCCAATTTCTGTTAGAACTCAATAAGTTTCGTTCTTGCAAACGTGAAGCTGACAACTCTGATTTTTCCTTAGACAGCTTTACATCACGCATTATATCATTAAGTTCTGCTTGAGTGAAAATCTTCGGCTTTTTTTAAAAATCTGCATCTGCATCAGTCACTATTTTCACTTGATCCGGTTGAATCATCAACTTCTTTTTTTCTTTTGGGGCAAAGAGGGTATGATACTGAGAGTGAATGTGGAGCTGGTTTTGTCATGGAGTTTATATCTACATATTTAACCGCTTAGTGACGTCCATGTTGCTTCATTTTTGTTAAAAAAAAACAGCAGTCGATTTCGTGGCACATTGGCTGTCGCTAAATCAAAGGTACATCAAATGACAAGCAGTGCCTGAAATGGAGAAAAATATTATTAACAATGGTGCTAGCAAGCAAAAAATATGCTAATAACGTTAGGAAATTTTTTTCACTTCGCGCCTGCCATCCATATAGTTAATCCAGTTCTACATGTATTGCATAATACATGTACATCGTACATTTGGGGTCCACGATTCACCAAGATTTTCGAGCAAAACATTGAAATATAAACGATACGCAGTTTGTAATGTACTCGTAAAATTTCGCGTGTTGTAAATATGTATTCTCCACAGGGAAAACAAAACTTGTTTGGAATGTTTTTGCACTTGCAGAGTCGTTTCACTTTATTCATTTTGAAATTTTTCCAGTAATAAACCAACGCAAATAATAGAAAATACGATGTTCAGAAAGTAATGATTTAGTTTTTTTTTTCGCAAAAATATGTTGATCCGTTGAATGTCAAATTGCGAACGGTTAAGGGGCACCACGAATGCAAAATAGATCCAGTTGACTTTGAAATTTCATAAACGAATCGTCATTTTTTTTTGTTCATAAGTCACCCATAGCTGGGTATTTGTATATAAATTAGCTAGAAACTCGACATTTGTTTGAGAATTCTGTCATTTTTAATTATTCCCACATCAGGTCATCAGTTTTACTGTCCGTGACCCCATCTAATTCTAAAAGAAGGCAAATCCACAAATATCTCATTAAACTATGCACCAGCATCTAAGGTTATTAAAGCATAGGAAAAAACATTTTATCGTAGTTATCAATCGAAAACTTTGTAAAAACAATAATTATCTGTAACATACAAAACCAAATTACCATAGTCCAAGAACTTAGGAGAATCTCTGATCCTGTATTTTGATTCTAAACTTCTAAAAACTTTCTTATTTCTCAAGCAGTTTTTAGAAACTATATACCATCTTTTTCGCAATAGACCAGAGTAGAGCATCTATTCAAAATTATCTAGCGAAAAAATAATTTTTCACTTCAAATTCACAATGAAATAGTATATTTATCTGAATTTCTGCTAAAAATGACAGAAAATCTACGTTAAATCTATATACAGCGAATTAAGGGAAAATCTCACCAGAAAAACGTTGCATTAGGAGTTATATAAAATTAAATAACCTTTCATTTGAGATACGGAACATTGAAATTGGTTGAATAAAACAAGAGTTACTCGCGATGAAGTAAAAACACTTCTTCGCAACCCGCGAAAAACGAGATTTTTGCAATATCTCAAAAAATGTTCTACTTCTAACATTTTTAATTTTATTTCAAGATTCAATGCTTGATTTTACTATACACAAATAACACAAAGATATCATGGGTCAATTTTTCGGTAAACTAGTGTTATCGCAAAGTATCAATGTATACTCGAAAAGGTAACATACTTCCTTGAAGATAAAGTGAGAAAAATATTTTTATGTAAGATTCTGATCAGAAATATGCACATTCTAAACAAAATGTAGTTGATGGCCCATACGAGGAGCCACTACGAACTTGAAAGCTGAACTTCATGCAAAAATTGCACATTAGTGATATAATTCATTTTTTTTCCGAAAATAGTGCTGCACCTTTTTTATGATAAACAACAATTAGACCTCGTATGCGTAAAACTATACATTTTTGCGAGAAATTTAACATTCATAACAAGGGTATCAATGGAAAAAGGTCATAGGTCACATGACCTTTTTTGTGTCGTGTACTTCGTGTAATATAAGAGGTTTTTCTACAGAGTTTTCGCGAGATGCAAATTTCTAAAGTTCAATTTTTTTTTAACGCGTGCAAACTAAAAATCCTACTATCGCAAAAACCCCTTTGAAATGCTCCAAAATACACACATAAAATGACGTCATTTTATGTGTTAGTTTCAAATATCAGCTACCGTGGAGTCTATTCTATGCAGAACTGTAAAAACTGATGTTTCGTAATTTTTTGGTTTGTTGTTTACTACTCAAGTACCATATAATGGCGTATCATATAAAAAATCAAATCCTGTTTTTGCTATAATTGTTTGACGTTATAGTTCAACATACTACTTCTAGCCGTTTGAAAATTACATGACAATGAATACTTTTTCTGTTGATACATTAACTCAGTACTGATTTGATTACTTTTGTATCTTACTTTTTTTCAGTAAGTTTTCTCGTACGTACTTTTATACTCTATTATTATTAATTTTAGGTTCATACATTTGTAACGTTCGGTGAAGGTGTTGGGGCGGGGGGGGGGGGGGTGAATATAAGTCATTTTACGTAAATATTATTTTTTGCATCTTTCATTATTCTTACCATTGTTTTACGATTATTTTTTTTTGTGAATCTGCCAGAAAGGGAGTAATTGATCCTTCTTTTGTGACCGAGAAAGTATCCTATTCCGGGCAGTTTTACTAGCAAGGCGACAGAATTATAAATGTCTTCGTATAATTTGTAAACTCTTTGAAATAGATACTTTTCTCGGCACAAAAACATAATCAACGATTTATTTCTGGCAAAAAGCAGAAACATATTTTCCTTAGCGGGAGTAAAAGTACATTCATAGGTCGCAGAGCCCTTGGGTTTCCGATGACCATTCAGATGACGCATGTATAGCTAGAGACAATACAAAAGTCAAAGTGTTTCCAACAGACAAAGCATGCTGGACCGGTTTGACTTTTGCATTGTCTTAAGCTTTACATGCGTCATCTGAAAAATAATCGAACCCACGGAGCTCGGCGAGCTATGGGTTTACTTTGCCTCCCGACAAAGAGTCTACTTTTTTTTGTCAATGTCACATGGTGGGGGGGGGGGGGGTAGTATGTGGGGACTTGCATAGTGTGGCGCACTAGTTCCACAGCCTTGTGATGATCTGTGGGTTACGCGTGTGTTGATACGACTGTGCCGTGGTTCCGCCTCCGTCCAGGCGCGTACAATCGTCCACTTTGTTTCCAACTCCCGCAACTATCGAATCTCTATAGTGTAACTTATTAGAAAAAAAAAACAACTTTGCGCATTGATTGCGATGAAAATATTCCCAGATAATGATATCAAAGTATCTCTGCAGATTAAGTGTTGTATACATAATTATCTCCGGTCTTATAAGTCGTATTTTTAGAACGAGTGTTTTCGTCTTCTTGCTTCATCGCACATTTTCCCGAATCAGCGTCTCATTCAACGTTTAATCTTCGTTCTTCAACTTACTTTTAAACAGCAACTTTTTGGATTTAGGTATTGATGCGTTGAAAAGCGCGTTCCCGCTCGGTGTGAATTTAAAAATATCGAAAACTTTGGGATATCTACTACCATACCGCTTTCATTTTCTTTTAGCTCATTATGTCATACGAGTCAGTTGGTAAAGCTATTCTGATGAATAAGATGGGCTTCGATGCAAACGCGATCTATATTGCCAGTGATTAAATTTCACTTTCTTACAAAGTTCAAGAAATCTGTAAACCGATACTATTGAAGTTAGTGATTAAAAAGTGGCTTACGAATGTAGTTGGGCAGTTAAAAGTATTTACTGGATTTTCACAATACGATTCTGTTGAATATTTAGAATCTCTTTTTTCACCGAGTAATTATTAGGTATTTTTGCAAAGAAACAAGTGTCTTCTTGTTTTTGTCCTCATGTTCAATGTAGATAAATAATTGATAATGTTCTTACTAGGCTTAAACGTAACGATTCTGAGAAATTACTGCAATTTTATTTTGCACATAGAGTTGCACATTATATTTCCTGAACACAACAGTAAGCTGCTATTAACTTTTAGCCTTAATATCAAAATGAGTATTAAATAGGAAAAAAAAATGTTGTAATGTGATTATTTTACTGAATTAAGGAGTGGGATTGAAAACTCTAAAATACTTTATAATGATCTAATTCACTCAGATATGACAATTTCCATGCTCAGTAATTTTTCTTCAACATGTTAACATTCATTTAAAACAATCAAACTCATATTCAAAAATGCGTCATCCACATATCGTCAAGTTAATTCAACAACAGCCTAAAAATTATATCGAGAGTCAGCTCGGATTAATTTAAGAACCTTCATTCGTAGATGATCTACATACAACGAAAATCAAACTCTGAATTAGCTCTTTGTTAACGTTCGCAATATTTTAGTTAAAGTATTGTAAACTTTAATTATTTGTAAAAAAAAAAACGAATATATTCAGTTCACCGATGCTCACATACATACATGAATGAAAGAAAAGGTTTTTCTATTCACAGTTTTCTAGCTCAGAATAAGGTATGTAAATGAAACGCATGAATTCCAAAATCTAATCGTCAAATATTCTTATCTCTTTCCTGATAACTTAATTTTCATTCTATTCAAAATTTCTCTTATATTTCAGCTCAATCCTCTTTTCTACCTTTCTTTCTGTTACATTATTAACTGTTTTATTAAGCTCTTTAATAACATTATTTTTACCTTTAAGCATTCAGCTTTTATTAAGCTTTTCATTGATTTACACTTACGAGCATTTCACTTTGATCAGCTGACAGCAGACAGCAGCTGCTGGCAGCTGTCAGTGTTAGTAAGGCAAGTGCCGCTAAGCCACTGGCCACTAGTAGCACCATTCCTTTGTAGCGGTAGTTTGTAGAACATCAAAAATGGCCTAGACCGGCCGGAGGCCGACTGGACGGCACCCTGGTAAACAAAAATGTCTTTGCAATGGCCGACAGCAGATAAAAGAGATCGTCTTGTTATCTTTTTTAATGCATGTTATTATAAACATCTGAAAGATGTTTTACACTTGTCTTTTGGTTCATGCGGTGTTTTTTGTATCCATCAACAGACCCGGTAAGGTCAAGAAGGGCAAAGTAAAAAAAAAAAAAAAGTAGCCTGACAGCTTACGGGGTCTATATTCTCGAGGTATAGCGATTCTGCCGTACCAAGCCTCATATTTTTAGGGATATTTTATATTTTCGGAATCGATTTAATGCCATGTAATAGTAATCCTAAAACTAAAATTTTTTCCTTCATTTGAACCTAAGCACTCTACAATCTGCTCCTTGGTTCACTAAGGAGACAGGAAAGTAGTTTATAGATTTTCGTGAATTCACAACGAAAATTTTCAGACTTGACGTAAATATGTCACTGCAAGCCTTCTGTTGCCGACTGTACTGACGCCCCTAGCGGACGTTTTGGGAAGACCGCTTTTTGATGAAGTTAGATTAATACTTAAGTATATATATTTTTCACGTGATTTAAAAAATAAAAAGTTCAATAGAATATCACAAAAAAAAGCAATGCATTCATTTATCAACAAAGAACAACAATAATTATTGCTGAGCTTTTTTTGTGCTGAATCGAAAGTCATTTTGTTGAATTTGTTCCATGTGAGTGACGTGCGTGTATATCTGAAACATTGTTCACTTCTGCATGTTGTCTGCTGTCGTCAGCAGCTATAATCACCTGTTTATTCGTTTAACGTGACTTAAGCGTTTTAAAAAAGAGAAATAAAAAAGAAAGAAGCCTATAAGCATATCAGTAATGAGTGGTCTGCCATTTTTTGGCTTCTTGATGATTCCATACGTGGATATACCGAACGTGTTTCTTGTTTTCTCAGTCCAGTGTATATTTGCATCGTTCGTGCACTTCGTGTAATATCAGTTGACGTTATTTTTCGTGTGTTGTTAGAAGCATTTTGAAGAAGTTTTTGCGACAGCAAGGTTTCGAGTTTTCGCGCGTTTCGAAAAAAACTTTATTCAAAAAATCTCACTTCTGCAAAAACTCTGTGACACGAAGTACCATATAGGAAAAATACGAAGATACCCGAAGTCTGACTTTTCGTGTAAAACCGTGTAAAACGATGTACACGAACGGTGTTGTTATTATGCAATGTTATGCAATTGTTTAAGGGCGATGTTTACACAGGGAGCAAGTGTTCATTTTTGATATTGAGAATACTCTAAAGTCAGTCCCATGATGTTATACCAGAAACAAAAAATGTACATTGTTACCTGAGGTAATAATTAGTTAGGAGTTGTACACATTTTTTAGAATACGATAAACAAGTTTTTTCATCTTTTTAGATCAGAACTTTTTCAAACTTGTCATCTTCTATGTTCGTAAAAACAATTCATTGAATAATTCTCAAAGGGAAATTTATATTTTGTGTTTCAACTAAATTATTAACAACATAATTTGTTCGAACTTTTCATATAATATTTTGGGTAAAAATTGTACCAAAGAATCATCAGAGACATTTGCATGATGAAAAAAAAATTGTTATTTTTGTAAAAAATTACTCAAAATGCAACTCCTACGATTGATTTTTACGTTCACGAATCAAATTTTTCTAGTCTAGAAGAATACAAAAATTTTTTTATAATTTACAATTCAATGTGAGGAAAACAGAATTCACCTGTCCGCGTGCGAGGCGTTAAAGAGAAAAAAAGATTCAGAAAAGTAAGTTTTTCCTTTTCGTGTGAAGCGAAGTATGCGCGCAGGTTTACAGTGTCATAACGCGCGAGTGACACATCGAAAAAAGATGGCATACCTAATTTCCATGAGGCACATGGACAAGTTCAACGAGTCCAACTACCTAGTGTGGAAATTCCAAGTGAGGGCAATCCTCATCGCAAATGGAATTGACGATGTCATCGATGAAACAAAGGTGAAGCCTGAACCTGTCGATCAGGACCTTAAAGCTTGGAACAAGGATGGTGCCAAGGCTACGTACCTTTTATCGTTGACCATGGAGCCGAACCATGTTGAAAGCATTTCAAGTAATGATATCTGGAATAAATTGGTACTTATACATGAACAAAAGTCAGAAACGAACAAATTAATCTTGACTCAGCGTTTCCACGAGTACTAGATGGTGCCCAATGACTCGATTACGCAACACATCTCAAAGGTACAAAACATGACGGCGCAGTTGAGCGACGCTGGAGAGACCGTTTCCAACAGCGCCATAATGGTAAAGATTTTGGCGAGCCTACCCTCAAGATTTAAAAACTGCGTGGGGCGGTGTCGATTCAGACCGTCAAAACCTTGAAAGTCTCCAAGAGAGGCTCCTGAAAGAGAAAACCAGGACAATGGCCGACGACGAGGCAGTTCTGGCATTCACGAGGGCTACGGGAGCGAAGAAGAAACGGGAAAGAAAAGGTAACAGAAGTGAAGCTGATGTTGAGTGCTTTTTCTGCCATAAATTTGGTCATTACGCGTGGCGATGTTCCCAACATAAGAGAAAGGCATCCGAGAAGAAAAAGAGACAGGATGACTTCGCCTTTGTCATTGCCAATATGGTGGGGGAATCGGTGCATCAAGAGCAAGTCGTGCGATTCGACAAGATGGACGCGAGTGAGGCGTAGTTGCTCGATAGTGGCGCCTCCCGGCATATTTCTTTTCGGCACAAGTAGTTTTCGGACTTTTCGCCCTCTTCCGGCCAATTTGTCGCACTGGGAGGTGACGGTGCATGTAAGGTGCACGGCTCGGGCACGATAAAGATCCGAAAGTTTGTCAAATACGATTAGGTTGACGCCATCATTTAAAATGTACTCTGTGTTCCCAAACTTCGAAATAACTTGTTTTCGGTTGGATGTGCGCGTCACGAGGTTTTGAAATGACCTTCTTGGAAAGCCGCCTCGTAATTTCGGGCCATGGTACTGTCATCGCCGAACGAACGAAACAAAGGAACGCTGTCTACTTTTTGTTTTTTATTGTACCGTGCATTGTCGGAGAAGTGAATTTGAGCGAATCTTCGGCCGAATTTAGATTGTGGCACGAGAGGTTTGGCCACGTCTAAAGTAACACGATCAAACGAATGGTCACGGGTAAACTGATTTACGGAAGCAGAATTTCGAACAGGGACAACTTTTTTTGCGAGCCTTGTCAACTCGGAAAAGCGCGCCGCTTGCCTTCTCAGAAATACGTGCAACGAAAGAAATGTCGCGTTGGTGAACGTTTTCACTCGGACTTGTGCGGCCCCATGTCGGTGAAATCCTTAGGTGGAGCGAAGTATTTCGTTGCGTTCGTGGATGACGCTTCGGGTTACAGACACGTATATTTCGTACGAACGAAGGACCAAGTGGCCGAGAAATATTGCAAGTTCGCAAAGTTAGTGAAAAACAAATTCGGTCATGGAATGAACACAATTTGATCGGATAACGGGCTTGAATATGTAAAAGCTAAAGTGAGAGACTACCCCGCGTCAGAGGGCATCAAGATGATGAATTCAGAACCACACACACCCGAGCAAAACGGGAAATCCGAGCGAGCGAAGCGCACGTACATGGAAGCAGCGAGGACGATGTTGAAGGCTGCGAATTTTATAACTTCCCTTTAGGCCGAACAGTTAACCCAGCCGTGTATTTTCAAAACAGGATCGTGTCCAAATCTCATCCCGAGAAAACGCCGTTCGAGTTTTTAAATGGCGAAAAACCCCGAGTCAATCATTTGCGAGTTTCCGGAAGTGCAGCATTCGTTCACGTGCCGAAGCAGTTTCGAAAATTATTTAATGTGAAATCGAAAAAAACTCGTGATGTTCGGGTATCAAGGAAGATCGAGTAATTATTGAGTGTACGACCTGAATTCGGAAAAGGTTTTTGTTTCACGAGACGTTGTTTGCGACGAAAATGAAAACATCAAACCCTCATTCTTTGATGAAGAGTTCCTTTTCTCGTGCAGTAAGAAAATAAACAGCGGTGAATGAACCATGTTTGTCAACAACGATGACGAAGAAGAATCATCAGCGCAACTGCCCGGCAACTCTACAAGGAGCAGCATGAAGCTGATAAGAGAGGAAGAAGGGGAAACAACGGTGGAAAAGTGCCTGAATCCCGAAAATTCCTACCAACTTCGGGAAAGAGCTGGATTCAAATCAACGCAGCGGTTTCAAGCAAACGTAACAGAAGTTCTTCCTATTTTCTACCATGACGCAGTCAACAAGAAAAATTCTAGTGAAAAATTTCAGCGCCAATCATACATGGAAATTTGTGTCCCAAACACCCGAGATGAAATTAATCGACTCGAAGTGGATTTTCAAGACCGTTTAAGACGACGCCGCAAACGCAGTGCGGTACAAAGCTCGACTTTTTGCCCGTGGTTTCCGCCAGGTGGTGGGAATTGATTACGAAGAAACTTTTTCCCCCGTGTTTCGTTACAATTATCTACAAGTTTTTCTCGCTATCGTCACCAAATTGGACATCGAGCCACTGCAGTTCGACGTGAAAACGGCCTTCCTCTTCGGGGAACTCGAGGAGGAGATCTTCATGGAGGGCCAAAAGGTATTCAGAGTGCAGATAGTGCGAACATAGTTTGTCAGTTGCTGAAAGCGTGGTACAACTTAAAACAAGCCGCTCGCTGTGGAAACGCGAAATTTACGCTTGTCCTCAGAGAAATTGGACTTGAGCAGTGCGCGAGTGAAAAGTGCGTGTTTAGCGGGATTGTGAATGGTCAAGAGATCATTGTTTTTTTTTTCCGTAGATGATGGTTTAGCTGCACCTTAATAACGAGAATTGCTCGAGATTCTTAAGAACGCATTGAGTGAATCTTTTGAGATCAAAATGGGAAATTCGGCTTGTTTTGTTGGCGTAGAACTCGAACACAATAGAAAAAACAAGAGAATGTTTATTCACCAGAGCTCGCATGCGATAAAAATTGTAAATGAGTTTGGAATGGGTGATGCAAATCCAGTGAATAATGTCAGAGGATCTAGATCAAATTTTGTGTAAGAGTTAAGAAGATATAGAGGTACAAAATGTACCTTATCACGAAGCAGTCGGTTCTTAGATGTTTCTTGGAATCGTTTCACGTCCCGATATTTCTTATGCCGTGAATAGTGCTAGTAAATATCTGGAAAAACACGACGTGAGTCATTAAAATGCTGTTAAGCGTATTTTTAAGAAACCCGCTGGTTCAACAAGTTCAGGCATTGTTTACGGTGAAACGGGCGAGAGTTTTGTTTTGACGGGTTTGACACGCGACATTTAACAACCAGTTTCGCGTTTTTCCTTTGCAGTGGCGTCGTTCCTTGGTGCTCGCAGAGACAAAAGACTGTGGCTCTTAGCACCACCCAGGCCGAATACATTGCTGCAGCATTGGCTACATGCGAGGCGATTTGTTAACGACAGATCTTGATGGATTTTTTGCGTGGATAGGTCGCGTGAATTCACTTTTTGTTGACAATCAAAGCGCAATTCAATTGGCGACAAACCTGGAATTTCACGAAAGAACGAGACACATCGGCGTAAAGTTTCATTTCATTCGTGAAAAAATAAAAATTATATATATAAAGGAGATAGTATAGGAAGAGGTGGATAGATGAACTTCTCCTATTTATTTCTTTCTAATGCGTCAATGGATGAGCTATCGACATTAGCGATCCATCCCTGATGGGCGCGCGAGAACCTTAGAGACTCTTGAAGACCGTCGCTCTATTGTTCCTACGATCTTCTTGAGTCTTCAAGGGTCTTGGGCCAGGACTCTACCAAAAAATACTATTAGTGCACAAGTTTGAGACTGCATATGATATACAATGTATTTCTTTTGACACGAGGGTTCGTAAGTACGAAAATATCTAATTGAAACATTGAAAATCTATCTTCGAAAATAAATAAATGTTGAATTTGTTGAATTGAAAGCCTTGAATTAACGGCTTTCAATTCAAGGCTTATTATCGATTCCGGTAACGTGGCCTGGCAAGTTACGGCATTTCATGCACTTGTGTGCACTGCACGATTATCTTGTATCGATTTCATGTTTTCTGTTTTTTATTCAAAATAATTAACTATTTCTCCGAACGAATGGTAATCTCAATAGCTGCACCTTGGCTGATAAATTAGTCCTCACTTTAAAATCAACGCTTCAGGTCCTCGGTAAAAGATATGCTATTTTTTCACTCTTCAATTTTTCAACCTTTCAATTCAATGGCAAACATGTCAAAACTGACTGGCATACTGTTATTTCAGCGCATGCTCCGAATATTTTTCAGAGCGTTTTTTTGAATTCATTAAGATTTATAAGAGTACGTTTCATAAAAAAAGAAAAACTGAAAATCCATTGAGATGAATAAAACTACGTTCGTACCACATATTCTTTTTTTATTGCACAAAAATGACTTAATTGAAAACGTTAACGATAAAGGTACGGTAACTAATTTTACAGAATACTTTATTACTCTCAGGAAACAATCACTACTAATGAGTTAATTATCACTATCATCAACTTTCAAAAAAAAGTACGAGACATTTAAGAAAAACGAAGCCCTGTGCAAAATCAGTTGTTGCCGTCTTTATCAACAATATTATACCGTACATATGAAGATAAGGTGTAACCATATAACGCAGTCATGACAATTTAATTTATGTCACTCAAGAAGTTTCATCATCATTTCTGGAAAAGCTGTATTAACTGGATAAGCTTCATTAACGGAATAATAATCTATTCTTAAAAATAAGTTGTAAATTGTGAAATGCATTGTCTTCAATCAAACAGTGAAAAAATCTTTTGCCGAAGATGTTGCATTTCGTGCTATTTTTACTAGCTCACCATCAACGATAGTGCACGGAGAAAAAATTTAAGATAAATTCTACTATGGAGATTGTAATTTACATGCATTCGCAGTGAAGAAGGAATATTTGCGGCAATAGTACTGTACTTTTTATTCTAAAAATGACAAAATACAATATTATTACCAAAAATATTCCTTTTTTACTGCGAATGCATGTAGATTGCATTATTCGTGGTAAAATTTACTTTTTTTTCGGTGTGGACACATTATGCATTACATGGCTGAATAATGTGATGTATCATGCTAAATTTTTTTTGTTTTTTTGAAAGCCTGTGCAGCTAGTGTAACTTGCATGTATTAATTATCAAGTCTTATTATCTAATTTCATGCTCTACATAACCCAAACCAATGCTTCGGTAATAATATGTTATTACTACAGTAGCTTTACGTTCACGGCTTCATGTCTGATGAGATGTGCTGTAATGCTAAATCTAAAATAAATAGTATATCATTCACAGTTTTTGGGAATGCCTGGTTTGATGAACAAAGAATTGCAGCCTGAGGCAAAGCCGAGAAAGGAAAATATCGTCTTTGATAGAGGATGGCAAATGCGCCACGTTAACATAAGATTTTGTACAACAACAGGTTAAAACGTGAGTTCGAGCGAAAAGGAAACGAGCGTTTTTGACTCGGAGACGCACAAAAAACATTTTTATTAACATGTGTTCCTATAGTTACATATATGATTATAATACAGACAATTTTTTCAAAGTAAAGTTTCGTGATAATACAATAGTCTCAGAAATTGAAGAAGGTTGAAATTAATTCGGTGGCCGCTGTGCGAGAAACAACCTCTTTTATGTTGATGATCATTTTACTGATGACATTAAATTTTATTCTATCAAACGGGTTTTACCATTTAGCTGAGATTTCTTATCTGCATTATTTATATACCATGTGTGTCTCTTGAAACTGGACACTAGATTTGGCGTTAAAATGGGTTGGTACGCTTGAATCTAGTGGATACCTGTGGATACCTGTGTGAGTACCTGTGGATACCTGTATACCAACCTACTTAAATGCTGAATCTAGTGTCCAGTTTCAAAAGATACACACAGTATATATATATATATATATATATATATATATATATATATATATATATATATATATATATATATATATACTAGGGGGGCTTTGCCTCCCTGCGCGCTTCGCACTTCAAACCCTATTCAGTATTAGTTTTGGGTTGTTTTTGTTCAACAAAAATTTTTTTGATAAAGTAACAACATTCATTGATTATTTCTGAGTAGAATAAATAGACATAAGTTAGTTATAAAATAAAGCATAGGCTAAATTTTTAGCAAGTATTAGCCAAATCGTGCCAGTCGATCCTGCTCGCCTCCTTCCCGTTCCATCAGTCCATTCCCCTCCTATCCTTCTCATCCTCCCCTCTACTCCCTCCCTTAGTCTCATTCCCCTCCCTCCACCCCTAATTCCCCTACCCTCCTACTCGGCTAGGCATTTCCCTCCCCTACATTCCCCTCCCCACCCCTCCTTCTCACTCCTATCTCTTCCCTCCTTCCCCCCATCCCTTTCTTCCTCCCCTCTCTCCCCCGTACTTCTTCATCCACTACTTCCCCCTCCTCTCCCTCCTACCCTTCACATCCATCTTTTTCCCTCCACTCAACTTCTCGCATCCCCTTTTTTCTTGCCGGAGGAACGGTTTCCATGGCAAAATGGATGGATCTTAGAGGGGAGGGCGAGGCAGAGTAGGGTAGAGAAGGGAAAGGATAGCAGAGAGAAAGAAGAGAAGAGGAAAGGAGAAAGATAAGAAAGGAGAGGATGGAGTAGAATTAAAATAAGCAGCGGGAGCAGCATTATAAACGGCGGGGGCGGCAATAACAACGGTTACTATGGTGAGTGGCAGGCTCGGGGAAGGAGAGGACAGAAGAAAAAGGGGGATGGGTGAAGGAGAGCAGAGGGAAGAAGATGGATGTGAAAGGTAGGAGGAAGAGGAAGGGGGAGTAGCGGCGGAGGAAGGTGTGGAAGGGAGGGATGGGAGTAGAAGGAGGGAAGGGATAGGAGGAGGAATGATGAGGTTGCTGTGGAGAGAAGAGAAAGGAAGTGATGAGAAGGAAAGGAGAAGAGGAGGATCGACTAACACTGCAGCGGGGGCGGCGGCGGTAAATTTATTCGAGTTCACTTGAGTTCATTTGAATTGAGTCGATTTCATTCGAGATCATTTTAGGTCATTCAAGTTGATTCGAGTTGACTGACATAGTGGCAGGGGCGACGAGGGCAGCGGGGGTGTCAAAATTTTTATAATATATATAGAGAGAGATATCGCTCTATATTATCAAAAAACTTCATACCTCCGCTGCCCTTGCCACTTCTGTCGCCGTGTCAGTCAACTCGAATAAACTCAAATGAACTCAAGTCAACTCGAATGAACTCAAGTGAACTTAAAGAACTTGATCCCGCTGCCCCCGCCACCGCGTCAATTGATCCCCTTCCCCTTCCTTCCCTCCCTACCTCCCTCCTCTACCCCATCATTCCTTTTTCTATTCCTTCCCTCCTGCCCTTCCATCTTTCTCTTCAAACCCTTTCCTCTCCAATCCTTTCTCCTCCACTACTTCCCCTTTTTTCTTCCTCCGACCATTCACATCTATCTTCTTCCCTCTACTCTCTTTCCCTTATCCTCTCTTTCTTCTGATCTCTCTTCCCCGAGCCTGCCACTTGCAATAGCAACCGTTGCTATTGTCACTCCCACCGTTTATAATGCTGCTCCCGCTGTGTATTTTAATTCGACTCCCTTCCCTTTTTTTCTATCCTTTTCCTTCCCTCTTTCCTTCTTTTTCTCTGCTATCCTTTTCCTTCTCTCTCCTTCTCTGCTTTCCCCTCCCCTCTACGATCCGTCCAGTTTGCCATGAAAACCGTTTCTCTGACAAGTTGCGGCCTCAGGCAAGGGGAGGGGAGAAGAAACAGGGGGATGCGAGAAAGAAAGTGGTGGGAAAAGATGGATGTAAAGGGAAGGACGGCGGGGAGGGGTAAGTAGCGGAACGTGGGAAGGGATAGGAGTGAGAAGGAAGGGAGGGGAGGGGGAATTATGGGAGGGAAATTCGGAGAGGGGCAGGAGGGTAGTAGAAGCAGGGGGGTGAGAGTAGGTAGTGGTTAGGAGTGGAGGGGAATGAGGGCACGGGAAGGAGGGGAAGAGGATCGACTGACACGATTTAGCTAATACTTGCCAAAAATGTAGCCTATGTTATTTTTTAAAAACTTATTCATATATATTTTTCTTATACTTATAAATAATCAATAAATGTTGTTACTTTATTAAAAAAATTTCTGTTGAATGAACACAACCTCAAACTAATACTAAATGGGGTTGGCACGCAAAGCGCGCAGGGGGGCGAAGCACCCCTAGTGTATATATAAACGGACAGATAACTTGATGTTGAAATAGGCAATACTAAAGGTGGACTTAATGCAGTTTTCCGCGGGAAAACAATGTGTTATTAAAAATTACTCAAATAATGCGAATACCACGAAAGTTTTTTATATACATGTTATAATTTACTTACAATTTTTTTTTAATTTAAAGGGTTTTAGTTTAAACAAATCTGTTATACGACCCTTGTAATTTTATTCCTTATGGCCTCCTCATGAGAACCTTATGAGAAACTGATGTGTCTTTTACAGAATGAAACTAATAAATTGTATTAGTTTTTTTCTCCTCTACGATATAATCAAATATATTCTTGAAAGAAATTTAAGTTTCTTATAAGGTTCTTATAAGGTACATCCAATAACATATTGAATTCTCATAAAAAATTTCGTTTTCTAATAAGGTTCATTTTAAGCATCAAAATTACTAGCAGAACCAATTGTTGCTTTTTAATAGAGTGTCTTTACTCTACAGCAATGTCAAGTAGTTGTGTGATAAGTCTAAGAGTTATATTTTTTTAATTGATAAAATAAATGAAATTAAAACATATAAGGAGTATGAAAAGAACAATAGAGATTGCAATTATACCTCAGTAACTTTGCACGTATAAAAATAATGTATGTGAAACTTGACGGCAGCCTACGAATTATTTCTAACCCAATTGAATTTCTGAGACTATTATACTCCACCGGCCCTGACCGAACATTGCCAATGTATTAATCCTAGAATTAATAAAAAAAGAGTATAACTGTACTTACGAGAAAACTTCATGAAAAAAGTAAGATACAAAAGTTTTTAAATCAGTACTGAATTAATGCATGAACAAGGAAAGTATTTAATGATTATGCAATTTTCAAGCGGTTAAAAGTAGTATGTTGAACAAAACAAAAAATTACAAAACATCAGTTTTTGCAGTTTTTCATAAATACAGATATGGTAAATTTTATAAAATCGAAGTTTCGTGAAAATCTCATATATTCCGAAGTAAAAATAGGTGAAAATTAATTCGCAGTCTACTATCAAGATTGAAAAAAATAACTGTTTTCTACGCAGAAAAATAGACGCATAGTGATGCAGCTATCTCTATTGTATTTTTTTTACCCTGCACATGTTTCTTTTTCTTGATTTTTTAATCTATTTTATCAATAAAAAAAAAATAACTTTGAAAAGTATGACACAAAACTACTTCGAACTGCAGTGAAAACATATGATTTGGGAGCAATAATCAGTTAGTAAATCGGTATAATGCAAACTGAATTTTATTCAATAATGGAAAATTACTAATGGATTTTAATTCGAATTATCTGCCAGTTAAAAGTATTAATAAAGTAATACAGATAAATGAACTAGGCTGAGTAACAAAGCTTGGTTATCATTATGAAATTTAATGTTATCAAAATATAACTATCAACATATGAGAGGTTGTTTTTTGCACAGCAGCACACGAATGATTTTCACCTACTTTTAATTCTGAGACTATTTAATTTTCCCAAAACTTCAATTTCATAAAGTTTACCGTATCTGTATTCCATGAAAAACTGTGAGAACTGATGTTTTGTAATTTTTTGTTTTATTTGGTTTACCGCTCAAGTATAATGGCGTATCGTAAAGAAGTTCTTATCCTGTATTTGCTATGATTTATCGACGTTTTAGTTCAACGTTCTACTTCCATCAGTTTGCAAATTGCATAACAATTAAATTCTATCCCTGTTCATCTTGAAAAGCGGTTGCGTTTCATCCGTCGGTTAAAAAAATGGAACCGCCGTGAGTATATGTGTATAGATATCAAGAGACTCGGTAGTGTCTTGCGCCAATGACCGAGAGTGGGACACTACCTTCTTATTCTGGCAATCAAGAGACTCGGTACTGTCTCGTGCCAAGGACTGAGAGAGGAACACTACTTCTGGCAATCAAGAGACTCGGTACTGTCTCGCGCCAATGACCGAGAACGGGACACTACCTTTCAAGAGACTCGGTAGTGTCTCGCGCCAAGGACCGAGAGCGGGATACTACCTTCTTATTCTAGCAACAACAAACATCGATTTTCAAATTTCAAGAGATTCTGTAGTGTCTCGCGCCAAACCGAGAACACTACCTTTTTATTATGGCAACAGCAAACATCGATTTTCAAAACTTAAAAAATTTTCATTAAATTTTATACCTTTGATTTCTGTTCCATCTGAAAGTGGCTGACTTTCCGAACAAAAGTCAAAAAACCTTGTCAAAATACATTAATTCGCTTCTTCACAGTCTATCAGTGAGAACTGCATTCTTTTCGCATTTTTTCGTCTTACAAAATTTTCGTCTTACATATGGGTCGTTCCACCCGTTTTTTACACTCAAATTTTGAAATCCTTTTTATAGTTTTATTTTAATACTGCATTGAAAAACATTAGATACGTATCTTTTCTCTTTATTTTTTGAAGCTTTTTTTTTTGAGAAATATGTTTTTTCAAGAATCCTAAGCTCTTTAAATCCGTCAATTTCTGAGTGCGCGTTACTCGACCTACCGTTCGATGCTGACAGGTATTTTTGAGGTCATTGTAATACGACGCAGGTGTTTCCAGGGTCCCGAAAGTAATTTTTTGAGAAACCCCGGAAATACGTGCGTGTCTACTTAGTACGTGGTTCGTTCCACCCATACCATGGTTATTATGGTAACGGTTGCCATTGTAACAGTTTCTATGGTAACGGTTGCTATGGTAACGGTTGCCATGGTAAGGGTTGCCTTTGTTATGGTAACCATGGTGGCGGTGGCAGCGGTGGCAAAAAGTTATTTTCTTTAAAGAGCGAGATTTTGTGACATTTTTGTGATGTTGTGACAATTTTCCACATTTTGTGACATTTTTTGACGTTTTGTGATGTTGTGACATTTAGTGCATCACATCATCCCATCCTTTGACACACTGGATGATGTGCGATTTTCTTATCCATGGGAAATGTCATTTTATAATAATTGAAAGATTTCCCGTTATTACTCAAAAGAACCTTGGTTGTTTTTCCTAAAAAAAACAACCGATGATCTGTTGTCACTTACCAGTGAGTAGTCAGCGTGCATAAACACTTTCATTTCATTCGTTCATATCATACTTCATCATATCTCAGCTCTTTTTTCTTCTTCTTTTTTCTCGAAATATAACGTATATACAATAATTGGATGAATGGAGTAAGGGTCAAGTGTAGTAATACGAGCTCAACTCTTCTATGCCAATATTGATCAAAATGTATTCTTTTGCTCAAATTTCATCTTTAAATAACTTTACTAAATTATTTTGAATTTAGTTTTAATCTTGAAAGAACAAACCAGGTGTTGATGAAAGTAACTAGAATAATTCAGTCAATTATGGATCTTCTACAGTTTAGTGATTGTCATTGATTTTTACTCACCGTACTAGATTATACACGCCGTTATGGAATTTTTCGCGATGTAAAAGAATTCATTATAATACGTACTCTGATTAACATAACCATTTCAATGCTAATTATTTCAGAATGCATCTCACCTGCTTTTACATTACCTATAACAAAACTTCTACAATTGATTAATTATGTCTGCCTTTTATTCACTCTTCGACCTGTTTCATTGATCCTTATTATAAACTCATGTACTTAATGAGAAGTTATTCTTTTCTTAGTTATTTGTGACATCACTCTTATATTTTCTCGACACGTATCATTCCATTCGAGTATGGGAAACTGAAACATTCCTTTTTTTTATAGTTGTTCCTTTCTTTTTTTCTTATGCTAACAGATCAGAATAAAAAAGAGCACTTGTTCGATCCAGGAACGAGCGTATATGAACACAAGTCATTGGCAACGTTTGTAATTAAGTTTTTCATAAGGTCGAAGTTTGAACTATTATGCAGGGAGCAACAAAAAACTTATCGCTATCAAATTAATCCGTTAAGTATAGAAATGAATTATTACATTTCAACAATCATTTTAAACAATTACAGAAAACACTATATGCCTGTTTTTATGCATATTGAAAGGTTTCGGGATTGAAATGTATTTGTATGCAAAATTTTGCCAATTCAAAAGGTTTTTAGTTGATTTGAAGTTTTGAATTTTTTACGGTATACACAACCAGCTTTAAACTTCGAAGGTCCTCGGCACGTTTTTTTTTCATTTTTAATGGTTTTTTATGTTTATTTATATATACATATATATATATATATATATATATATATATATATATATATATATATATATATGTATGTATATATGTGAGGCGATCCGACTAAAGGGACCTACTGTCCAAAAAATCGATTTTTGGATTATGATTGATTCTGAAGGTTTCGAATCTTATCTTTAATTCTGTGCAATCAAAATTCATTTATCTCGATTAGTTTTCAAGCAGTAATTTTTTATAAATGAGTCTTTAAAAGCGTTCCAAGTATCATCCCGGTGCCTCCGCTCTCCTCCGTCTTCTATCGCTTCTCCCACTACTCGCCGTTTCCCCTGCGGCCCGCGACCAGTTTTCTGGCTTTTGCTTGACTCGGAATGCAAGTGGAGTCCCAACCCAAGGCCCCCAAGGGCGCCGCACTGAGAACGGAAAACGGAGCAGGACTCGTTGATTGGATTTTCGTTGATTTTCGTAACGAGTATGATTGCCAATGATTGCGATGACCAACAGGATAAGCCACCTGCCGACGCCGCCGAAGATAGATCATTAATCATTTTACTTATTCATTGCTATGCGCCAAGACGGCTGCACTTTATCTTTTGCACCAATTTTGTTTTTATCTAATGTTTTTTACCTACGTCACTCATTTTGTCTGATTTTCTCTCAGTATCCTACTGAATTTCATTCAAGTCAGACAGAATTCAAAGTGACATAGTTTTGCGCGTTTTTGTGTTTTTTGCAAAAAAAAAAAAAAATGGACCCTGATAAGGAGTACGATACAATCGTTGGGACATCCGCGTACGATTGGGTTTCAGACGACGAAGCTGATGAGGTACATTTAAAATTAAACTTTATTTATGAATCTATTGCTGATCTAGCAAACAGCAATTTTTTGAATTTATTTTAAGCTTCATAGACAACGAGCAAGTTAAAAAATAAATTAAATCACTTTAAAAAAAACTTTAAAAAAGTAAGAAAAACGTTTGGCGGCTTTCCAGGTCAAAAAGTTATTTACTTATTGTAGCTTACGTATTGAAAAAAAAAAATATATATATATATATAACAAGGTACATCACGAAAAATCATTTTCAATCTTAGGTACAACGATACATTGAGACGTTTATATTTTTAAAATGTTTTGTGACAAAAACTAGTGATGCTTAGTGATACCTGATGACAGGCATCCATTTATATCTGAAACTGACGATTTTCGTTGAAGAAAGATAATGTCAAAAAGTGATGATAAAAAGCAAATACAAAATAAAGTTCTGAAATATATGGCGCAAAAAATAATTGAATAATTAAAATAAAGTTTTTCGTTTCGTATGTATTCAACTGATATTGAAAATGAAATCAATTATCATTAATTGACTGTTACAAGATGTTTCAACTAAAATAAGTAACTGTATTACTGAAGTAACATTATGATATTTTCGGTTTGTTTAGAATCGGGATTTCTTAGAAAAAAGTCAAGAAGACGAGAATGATACAGGCGAAATCAAAAAATTTTACAGTGCAGTTACGGATGACTGTTGCAGCAATAGGTGTAACAGCATTATTCCCAAAGATATAGCTTTGCAGCTCAGGTATAATATTCAATTATAATTGTTACTATATCACATTATATTATTGAGATTTTTGATCCGGTACAAGTAAATAAATATCACTGTTAATTGAGAATTTCGTTTCAACGTACCTTCATGTTTTACGTGAAATTGCTTACACATGGTAGTTTCAATTTTAATGATTAAGATATTTTTCTGTTTCAATTATATTTTATAAAATTCAAACGCTCTAATCATATATAATCATCAAAGCACGTTAAAAAGAAAGGAAAGTAAATTAGTTAATAAACGTGAACAATTTAATACGTTCGAATTTGACGTACTCTAAACGATGTTTATTTTAATTCATTTTTAATATAACTTTAAATACTCTTTTGATATTTTCCCAAAAAGTCGATTGCTTTTCAGAAAAAAATAACATTTCGTTTGTTTAACTAAAACATTTCTAACCATAAATTTCAATTCTTCCGGAATTCCTTCGATGGACATTTCACATAATTTAAGTGATATTTTACTCGAGGCAAGGGTATGAATCTTGTATATTTAACTGGAGTAAATTTTAACTAGAAGTTTCGAGTGATTTTTCCGCTCGAAAATTCTTGTGAATTTCAACTTTCACTCGAGTGAACTTTTCACTCGAAGTAAGTGAAATAATGAGACTAACTCGAGTGAAGGATTCGCTCGAATATGCGTGAACACTCGCAAATTATATTATTACAATAATTGTTTAATGTTACATACCAATATTCAGTTTTTGGATAAAAAATATAATATACTCTCTAAATTCCTTCGAGTGAAAATATCACTCGACCTTTCAAATGACTAAGAGGTTCGCTCTAAGTCGAGTGAATTTCACTTAATTCGAGTGACTACTTTCACTCGAACTGTTCGAGTGAATTTGTGCCTCGCTGAAAGATTCACTCAAACTCGAGCGAACTGCATTCAATTCACTCAACTTTGAGCGAAGGCCTTCCCCGAAAAACAAAAAATTGTCATGCAGTGTTGTTCATCATGCAGAGCGGTGATAAAGTTTATTAACAAAGTGTGAAGTGGTGATTGTGAATTTTTCAAAGTTTTTCGCATTTTCACGAAAATAAGTTGTTAGATGAATGAAAAAATTCTTTTTTTGTTGACATTGATAAATTTTCCGTATTTTTTATTTGAGATACAAGGGATGTTACGTTTGTCAATATAACATCAAATCTGACAATTTATTGTCACATACATGTTGAATTTCATTGTGTTGAAAAATTTATACTCATCAATAATAACGTTGGTATAAAAATCAGGAGTGTTTTTTTACCCCTCATGTATAATATTTTTTATTCTAAAAATAAATATTGTCACGCATAAGTAACTCGAGTAAGATCTGAAATACACTCGAGTAGGAGCTAAAACTCACTCGAATAAGAGCTAAAATTCACTCGAACAAGATTTGTGATTCACTCGAATTTTCGAGCGAAAAAATCACTCGAACTTTTGAGTGAATTTTCACTCGAGTTTGATTTGCAGGATTCTCATCCTTCTTTCGAGTGTACGTTTCCAAATAGTATGTAAAATGCAATTCAATATGAAATTAACGTGAAATTGTCCTGGAAGAGTAAATTTATCTATCAATTTTTGATTTCGAAAAAAAAAATTTTTTTCCGTGGTGCTAAATTAAATAGCAAATTTTGCATTTAGGAAAAAAATAAATTTCTCACGAGGCTATAAGTTATTTCTACCATAGTGCAAATGATTTATTTTATCATGGCGGAAAAAAAGCCGATTTTTTCCCGCTCAGCCGGCAAAAATGTAGGCTTTTTCGTCCGCCTTGATAAAAAATAGATATGTTTCAAATAATCTATCTCGTACAACTAATAAATTTTTAAAAAATGGGGAATTAAGAACGAAAATGCATTATTTTTTATTTAACTTGTTAGCATTAATTTGTATGATTTCTTTACTTAGCTATTCATATAAGAAGATATTATTCTTCGAGGATTAAGTAGTATTCAGTGTTAAGCAAGGATAAATTTTTCATAGATACAATTTTATGGAGCTGGACAAGAACGAGCAGGACCTCATAATTATATCACACTTCCAAGCTCATCGACGTATTGCAGATCTCTTACCTGAATATGGACAATACACGAAAAGAGAAGAGTCGCGTATTAATCAAAATTCAGGAATGAACCACCTTCATGTTACGCATTACTTTGCAGACATTCCGATTTGCCGCGAAATGTACTTCTTTCTGTACAATTTGGGATTAAAGCGCTACAAAAATTTGTTGAAACATTACGACCAACACGGTCTTGTCCCTAGAGTACACAAGTCCACTCAAAAAGCTTCAAAGAGAAGTAATGTGGTATCAGAAAATGAAGTAAAAAATGTCACTTCATTTATCACTGCACTCGCTGAAAAGACTGCTCTACTTCTCCCAGGTCGCTTGCCACAATTTTATGATTTTAAGGTGATGAAATTACCATCCTCAGATACCAAAAGCTCTGTATACCAACAGTATCAGAAAGCAAAAGATGAAAAAACAAAGAATATTTCTCTCGTCTCGTTTCGGAAAATTTGGAGAGATCACTGTCCATACGTGACGACTATGAAGCCAGCCGATGATCTTTGCGATGTTTGCCGGCAGAATAATTTTGATATAGCTCAAGCAGCGAATGTTGATGATACTTTGAAAGAAGCCAAACTGCTCAAGGCTATAGATCATTTGAATGCAGCCAAAGTCCAACGAGAACATTACAATTCGTGGAGAGAAAAAGCGAAAACTGCTGAAATCGGAAAATTGTCTGTCGCGTCGTTCGATTTCGCACAAAATGTATCGTTCCCGAGCAGTCCCCAACAAGTTGGTGTCTCGTACTTCAAAGCACTCCGGAAATGCAGTATTTTTGGAGTACAGAATGAAGCTACTCAGATTTAAACAAATTTCTTGATAGACGAAGAAGATGCAGCAGGAAAAGGTGCTAATTCGGTGGTCAGCATGTTACACTGTTACTTGGAAAAACTTTCACCAGCATCAGAAGAATTAGTTTTGTTCGCCGACAACTGCGTGGGACAGAACAAGAATAATACGATGGTGCAGTACCTCATCTGGCGGATTCTGAGTGGACGAAACAAGAAAATTTCATTGAACTTTCTTCTCACAGGACATACAAAATTTAGCCCTGACAGAAATTTCGGAATCTTGAAGTCGAAATACTCCCGCGCCAATGTTGACTGCTTTCAAGATTTCATCGAAGTTGTGAATACATCATCTCCCAACGGTTACAACATTGCACTTCCTACTGTCGACCCAAGTACTAAAACTCGTAATGTTCAATGGTACGAGTGGGACGTTTCTCTTCGTCAACATTTCAAAGCAAGTCCAGGCATTACAAAATATCACCATTTTCATTTCGACTCTGACTCTTGCGTTGTGAAGGCTCAACTTCTAGCAGATTCTCCAGAAGTTACCATTCTCGAGTTCGAGCCACCTTGCGACATTGGAGAAATGGGTTTCAAGAAAATCGTTCCCACAGGTCTCACCAACGAAAGGACATGGTACCTTTACGACCAAGTTCGAAATTTGTGTACGAAGGAAGAAAGTAAAGATTTGGTTGCCCCCAAACCGAAGACTGCGAAAAGCAAGAGGAAAAGAAAACCATCTGAATAAAGTTTGTTTGTTAATGATATCAACTTTTTCTTTATGCTCCGCTTTGTGAAATTTTTTTCAAAGTAACTGTCTGCTTAGAGGCTAGTTTCCAAATAATTATTTGAGTACTTATTTGATTATTTCCAACTTTCTTCAGAAATTCTACACTTGCTCTCTAATTTTATTAATAAAACAATGTAGGTAAAACAAATATTTATACGATATTTTCCTAGAATGAAATAGATGCTGAAGTGTTAATATGTGTATTGTTTTTTCATTAAAGTTTCCAATACCATTTACAAAGTCGAAAAATCTTTTTAAGTGTAATTATTCAGTATATCATTATTTTCAATATATTGTAGATATTAAATAATTATAAAAATATTAACATAATGCAAGAGTGACATCTTATCGTTTTGTAATCTGTTGTTTATCCTTTTCGGAAAAAAATTTTTTTTTTTTTTAAGTAATTTAATCAAACCGCAGTTTGATTATTATTTTAAATTTATAATACATTATCTGGAAATATTTTTCTAAAAGGCTTATTTTTAGATTTTTTTTCACTAGAAACTGAAAAACAATGCGTACATCTATAAAAAAATATTGCAAACAAACCGAATATTTCCCTTTTTTTTTACACGAAGTGTATAATTTTCTAATACTGTAAGAAATCTTATATTTATAATTAATATTCATATTTTATTAATGACACAAAAAGACTGTTTACAACAACTTCCTTTATAAATGATACAATTACTCTTTCATGACTTTATTGATGAATTAAGGTAAGTGAAACAAAATATGTATATGATATTTTATAGATTTATAATACATACTAGAGTGTAAAATTTTTTCGTAAAAGTAGATTACATCTCCTTAACTATTTCTATAGAAGAAATGAACCTTTCTGTTTTTTCAGAAACTTGTAAGTTTATTATTATTGTTAATTTATTCTGAATAGGTAACTGAAAATCAATTTTTTTTAAAAATAATAATTACTATAACAATATTACTATAAATCAAAAGTAACACCAAATCATTCTTTATGTTTGCCCATTTCTAATAAAAGAATCTTGCATTTAGAAAGTAATTAGATCAATTTTCATTTCGACAATTATCATTAATTCATGAGAATAAAAAATTATTTTTATTACAAGCTTCTTTAAGAATTTTTCAGCCATTTGCAACTAAAAAGAAATAGGCTTCCTATCAGAAACTAAGAAACTTATTCACTTAGAAAAAAATTATCGAGGAATATTGCAAACAAACTTAATGTTTCTTTCTAACACGATTTGGAACAATTTCTTTCAGAAAGTTTTCAACATTATTCCTGAATGTTGAAAATGTAAATAATGATCTTAATGCAACATTATTTCTGAAGTGACTTATTGTTTGCGAGGATCGTTGAATCTAAAGTTTGTTTTGGGTACAAATCAATGCGTAAAAATGCCCGTGCCTTTAACCGAAGAAAAAGTAAGGGAAACGAATGGGAGAATTTTGGGTAGTGGGAGTCGTTTTTGACCTGCGAGATTTCCCCTTCACTTCGTAGCTTCGGTCTCAAGACTTAGCTTTCATTCCTTTAACCACCCGTCCTGTAAAATTTTGTATTTGGACAGTAGGTCCCTTTTGTCGGATCGCCTCACATATATCGATGGATCCCTGCAAGTCTATTCTATCTCGTGAACGCGCTCCAACAGTATTTCAACTTTCACCGAGCCGCTATGAGTATTCTATTCTTCGGGCTTATGAAATGATCCTGTTTTATGTAGAAAGGTTATGGATCAAAAAAAAATAATGAATTGTTTGATAAATATAAACCAGAATAGACTAATTATGTGAGATCAATTGGCCGGAAACGTATATAAATCATATTCCCGCGCAATTCAAAATTTTTTTCATGATAAAATTGTTAAGTATAAATTAATAAGCTGCGTTGTAAGGAAACTCTTATTCACAGAAATATATTTAATATATATTAAATATATTTAATATATAATCACTAGTGGAAAGTTACTAGATTTAAGTCATAGAATGCTAGGTCAAAGTTACTAGTTTCAGACTATATAAGGCTAGGTTTTAATTAGTTCTCGTTAGTCTGTCGAAAGCTTCAATATGAAGTACATCGTGGGCGCTCAAGGATTTTCCGTAAAAAGTACCTATGTTGTCAAGGAGCTCGCAGTTTTAAGGCTCGAGCCTCACGCCAACGCTGTCACGACAATGTTCAAGCCACCATTTCGTAGCACCATTGGCAACTAATTCGTGGCTGACACAAAACTATCATGGCGTGCCTTGGAACTCTGAAGACGTGCCATACGAGGAACTCTATTAAAAGTTGAGCAGTCAGTTAAAGGATGGCACATTCATATTCGTCAAAGGATTGGACAAAAAGCGTTGGCTGAAGCAGTACACAAATGCGGCCATCATTGATTTGATGGTTATGAGCTGTCCGTCCCTGGACAATTTGCGAGTCACTGCGTGCCCCTACAACAATTTTCATCGAACTGTCTACGAACATCACTGCGCTACGGAAAAATTTGGTGATACGCCATCGCTGAGAAGATCATTCACGTTACTCTCTTATGTAAACGGGATAGATGAGTTGGATTCTGAAGATATCTCTGTGTTATCTCGAGAGCAACTTCTTTACTTTCAAACGGAAAATATAAACAATACTTCTAGCTTCCGCTAAAGTTGCAAGAAGATGAGGAATTCGTCGCTTGTACGCTATGTGATAAACATTGGAACTATATCGGTGAAATCCCGGACAGACCACCGCCAATGCGAACAAATTGTCATAGATATAAGCGAAAAGTGTTGTAATATTGAGAAAAAAATGTAGAGGCTAATTAAATGGTTAAGCCTCACAGCTGGGGGCGGGGCCCTTATGACGTGTAACCCACCGTGGGATTTCGTGTGTAATGTATAAGCGAAAAATATTGTAATGTTAGAAAAAAAAATGGAAGGGCTAATTGAATGGTTGAGCCTCACAGCTAGGGGTGGGGTGAAGCCCCTTGCAACGTGTAACCCACCGTGGAATTTCGTGTATAGATATTGCGAGCGTTGGAGATAAGACGTAGAGGTTGCAGTTTTTATAAGAATTTTGTAATTATTGAATGATTCTTTAATAGATTTTTGAAATTGCCATGATGTGTTTTAAATCATACCTTGATAATAGTACTGATAATAATGATTTGCATCTTAAGGTAAGTCGTAAAATTGAGATGTATTTTTCGACTGGTTTCAAAATGTGCTTTTCTCGAGTCAGAGAATGTTTATCGAGTCCACCCTTTAAAAGATTACGTCATCGTTTGGTCACCATCGTTGACGGTGAGCACGGTCACGCATACGCATTGTATGCTCGTAAACGTTGCAGTTACGTCATCGATTCCGAGAATCGCTAACTGCGCAAAAGAATTTTCGAGAACAATGGTGACGTCATCATACGTATTTAGTAATAATGACCTTGAGAAGGTGACATCATCGTTTTGGAATGGAACAAAGTATCACTACGCAGTTTTATTCGAACATTTCAAGGTCAACGCTTCTGAGTTTCATACAGAAAAACCCGTGGACATTGTAATTCATAAGAAGAAATATAAAAGGGTTAATTACATGGTTTTATAGCATGTAGAAAAACGAAATGAACGGTAAAATATATCCCTTTGTGTGTGTGTTAACTCTTAATCAACTTCATCAAAAAATATAGCGTATTCAACAAAAAAGAAAGTATACAACGACAATAACAGTTAAGTATTATTTTTAACGATACCAATCTGCCATCTTGTTGGACGCCATCTTGTTATACTAGGGGAGAGATCCTCGAAAAATTGTTAAAATTCGTTGGGTAACTGTGAAATATCGCGGGAAATGAAGGTAAGGTTAAGTGAAAATGTCAACGGCCCTATCCAGGAGGGATGAAATTAACGGAGCCTGGTGGGATGGAGGGGAAGGGCGAAGGGATATTCGAGTGTAGGCGTAACGCCACGAGGGATTCCGCTCCGCGGACCCCCCCCCCTCCCAAAGTGGCGGAGAATCGGCCTAGTACATCTACTCTTGCCGCCAAATCGTTGTCCATCGTAGTGCAAGGTGGAGACCGCAAGCCAAAAACACTATAATAAGGAACCTGGACCCGGTCGAAATCTCGAATGCTGAGATGGTTCTTTTATGGACGGAGCTTATAGCTGAGCTAAACTCGCGCAAAACATTTTGCGCAGCTTTATCACTTTCACTAGTGAAAGACAGAGATATAGAGGCGTTACGTGCTTACACTTTACAATTATAGTGTTAGACACAGTAAAACCGACATTACGTGCACATCGGGGCAGAAGACAAATTTACGCTTTCTGTGCGAAAAGGATATAAGCTCCTCCCACGCAAGAACGGGCTGAGCCTTCACTGCTGAACACAATCAGGTTTATGGAGTCTTGGGTCCTTATTATAGTGTTTTTGCCGCAAACTTTGCACTACGGTGAGCATTACTGTGTTGACTAGCTTTCAGCAGCGGGCTCCACCCGTGGTAAATAGCTAGTTGCCGGCATTTTCACCACTGCGACTATGCTCTCTGCATTCTTTTTGGTTATTCTATATTTTATCGCACGTAGGCGAACGATCAAAAGTCTTGATCATCAAATATGAAATGAGATCTCCTCTACTCTCCTCTATCTGAGAACTTAAAAGAAAGTTACTTAACAGGGCTCGTACTCTCCCGTGTTAAAAGTTTGTCACCTACGAGCGCAGCGTCATCTCCTGTTTTAGACAAGAGCCCTAGAAGAATGTGTACGTGTATGTACATGCGTGTGCAAGTGTGTGGGTAATTTGTTCACTAGCTTCCTAGTCGGAAACGGGTGATGGCGCTGAATTCACACGACAATTTTTCTCATAAGAGTTTACGAGCCCTGTTACTGAATGTCTAAGTACTACAATTTGTCTATGTATCGATAATATATAGATAGTCCGAAATTCAGACTATCAAGTATCGATAGATAGACAGAGAATCATAGTCGGAATGGCGGCCTTGTAAAAATAAACAAAATGTGTTGATAAAAGCAAGTTTTTATATCAATAATGAGAAATCAATATCTTTAAATATGCCTACGACGCGTCCGAAAGTACCAAAAATATGTGTGCAAAGTTTGGCGAAAATTCTTACAACTAGAAACGGTGTCGATTTCTATACGTTCCGAAAAATAATCAGTTTGTGTGTTAAAGAACACAAGACAGAAGTGAAACTTCAACAAATAGTAATTGACGTAACTGAGACTTAGATTTTTTATTTAAAAATATGAAGTTTGTAGACCGAAGTGAAGGTAAGGTTTACAACTACACGAGTAAATATAAAATTCATGTCCTAATTACGTACGATATTTTATTTACGGAGGGCTAGAATGGGAGTTTAGAGATATCGAACTGGACGAGAAACGAGCTTCCTGTGTCAAAGGTACATAAAAACTATTATCAAACACCTAAACCTATAAAATAGAGAATATTGAACAAAGATGTATTATCAAACACAAGCTTCTCAAGCAAGTTGTAATTGCGTACGCACGAGATTTTCGTGTTTTCAAAGAAGCTAGTCTTGTTTTTGACATGAACAAAGGATTTTTAACTCAGAACTTAGTGATGCGCGCGCTGTGTTCGATACTGTACGGACACGAACAGCTCTTGCGTACACATGAGTTGTTTGTGCGTTGAATACAATGAATCGCAATGAATTCAATGAGTATTCTTTTCATGCACAAGGGAAAAGTACCTTTACATGTGAGACTCTTGCGTCAAGAATATCAATAACTGATGTGATGTTATAATTTAATTATCTTAATGAATGATAGTTCCAACGCAAGATTGCTGAAGATCGCCAAGCAGAATGATGAAACAAAGAACTGTTAAATCATCAGTCAACTCTTCCCTTCGGTACAGTGTTGCAATACCATAGTTCAAATATAAAAATTAAAAAAAAAGAGCAGAATCATGAAACATTGAAATAAGTAACTTTCAAACATTGCACCTACCCTGGATTAGGGCCCAGAGGCTGCCCCCTAAGGGACAGCCACCCGATGGTCCGCTGTACACGGATTCATCGGAGGGTTGCTTCTTAGTCGCTCTGGTGCCCCTTTACCCCCACTCGCCTCTTTTTCCGACATGAATACCCTTGCCGAACCCGAGGAGGCCATGCCAGAGCCGGCGTCTTGCCACCCAAACAGTTAAGAGCGGGTTCGATTATAGAACCCTTAATTCTACCGACTACCATTCATGTGTAGAGCTCATTTATAGAGGTGTTGAAATACAGTCGCTAGTAATCTGTATTTAGGGCTTTCAGTTTTACAGCTTTTATCATCCGATTGAAAACTCTCAAGTATACGAGGAAAACATATCTATTCATTCATTGGTTCCAAATAGAAATAGATACCGATTTTAATGTTTTTATACCCCGAAAAAAGGAAGATTTTTTTCAGGAGTGGATCACTATTTTTGAATTAGTGTTATTCGTACATGTCAATGTTTTTGTAAGAGATTCGATGAATTTCTCGCAAAAGTTGAATCTTTTCAAAAACATTAATATCTGCTTATGCAGAACAATGAACATTATTAATTCAGTTATATAAGTTGTAACAGAGACAAAATGAGTAGTCAGCAAGCGAAGCACTGAAAGGCGTGGAGCGCCCCCAGTATAAAAGTATATTGGCAAGAAAAAGAAAATGCCAATTGAATGACGTTTATTTCAATTTCAATCAAAATTTTTTGTTCTAGGATTTTCAAGTTTTCACGACACTCACAAGGACTCAGGATCCTCGGTTACACCCTCAAGTCCTGTGCATCAGAGCTTGGATTTCTTGTTTTTTCATTGGCCATGGCTATTATCATATTCGCAACCGTCATGTTTTACGCTGAAAAGAACGTCGACGATACTAATTTCACATCTATCCCAGCTGCGTTTTGGTACACCATTGTCACAATGACTACTTTAGGATAAGTATTTTTCATCGTTTTACATAAAAGACTCTTTGCGAAACATGTAAATTTTAAGTAAAACTGAAACAGCGATAGTACAGAAACTGTTACTTTGGGAAGATGTTTTCACTGTTTTGGAACAGCCCACTGTCTCCGAAACTGCAACAAAGTAATCATTCTGCGGCAACAAATCTAGATCTTGAAAATATTCTTTTAGAGCGAAAGACCCGTTGTTTTTTCAATGATTTTTCAAAATAGTGCTGCAAAATTTATGTTGCACACCGAAAGCAGCGTCTTTTAATTCTCTACATTTTTTTTTCTCGCGATCGTTCGAAAATTCATTCATGAACGTCATATACTGAGTAAGGAATGGGCGAGCGTTTTTACTACACTGACCCTGGAAAAATTCGTTTCGGCAATAAATACATATTCAAACTCATCTTACAGAAGACTTGTTAAAATAAAACGGTTTGTTCTACTTTAGTTGAAAATAGTTCATACATTACGAAAACCGACAGGATCACGTCCGTCGCTAAAAACGAGTGCGCTCGAATAAATCAGCCAGAGGAGTATATAATGAAATAATTCTTTCCGTCTCTGGCTTGATCGCGTCACCTTGCGGGACTATCATTCTCCCACCTATTGTGTTTGTGCTGGTTCTTAACGTCCGGCTCCAATAAATTTTCTGGACGTCCGTGGTTACAATTAAAATTTTATTTCCTTAGCTGATTGTCATAGCACTGAACGTGATTGAAACAGAGGCGTAGGCATGTTTTGCCCGTCTTTTTCTTACATAGCCTTGAGCGCGAGCATTAGACAAAGAGGCAGGGAGGGGACAGTGTCCCCTCATTGCGTCTTTGTTCAATGCTCGCTCTCAGAGGCATCATGAAAAAAGGACGGACGAAACGTGCCTACGCCTCTGGATTGAAATGTTGACATCAGTGTCAGCGAAGCAGACCTGTATTCATACACTGAGAAAAAATATAGTAATTATTACAATACTGTATAGTAAACAGGAATCACTCTGACATATTGTACTTTTTGCTCAAAAATATATTAATTTTTAAAATAATATATTCTTAACATAGTCAAATGATATTGTAATTATAGATATATTTTGGTGTAAAAACTCCTCTACATCTTCCGTTTCCTACTATACTTCTCTTACTTTTTTCAATATCATATTGTAATCTCTATTAATCTAGTTTTTAGAATTCCATACAGTTTTTTCAGAAAACAGATCTGTATAGGTTCTTTTTGCAAAATTTTTGTGTTCTTTCTAGGTTACAAGTGCATCATATTGTAATATAATACAGTATTCGAAAAAGTTGGAAAAAAGTAATGTATTTTTTTTTGTTCACCACGCACTGAGTCAATAGGAGCCCCCCCGAGGGGGGGAGAAGCGTTTAAAAGTAAAAAAAGGATCATTAACTCAAGTCCATTTATCTGCCTTTATCACACAAAATGTTTTACACGCGAGGGTAAGCTTTGCTGGTCAATTTTAAAGCATTTGTGAATAAATTGCGGGCGAGAAAAAATCCCGCTCGCTACCTGCTCCCAGTTAGCTGACCTTAGGAAACGTGAAAAAAATGTATGGTAGAAATAACAATTTGTAAAGTGAAATTTTCATTTTCAGATTTAAAATTTTCCGAAATTATATTGCAAAAAGTGACATACATATTGAAATGTGTACAATATAGCGGTTTTACTATACACTATTGTTATAAGTAAAATAAATATTGCAGTTCTTACAATAATATTGAAAGAACCAAAATTAGAGTGTAAAAACTGCAAAGTTATTATAAAAAGTACAATATTATTGTACTTTTTACAATATATATGGCAGAAAGTACGACTTTTCTTTCTTAGTGTATGCAAAGTGGCATATTTGGGGACAAAAACGTGAAATCAGTTTTTATGTGTGATACGTTTCATGATATTTTGTATTTGAAAAATCGCAAATAAGTGCTCCTTACTCATCTTTCAACTTTCAATCAATTCTTATTGTGGAAATGAATTTCTCGATAGTATGAAAGTGCAGTGACATTTTTTACTCTTTTTCGAAGAAAGCAAAAAAAAAAATGATGTATTATTGTCAGTTTTTAGAAATGCTTGGTCTGACGGAACGAAAAATTGCTGCCCGAGGTGAAGCCGAGAGTTGTAATCGTTTTGTCAAAAAAAGCATTTCGAAAACCGTCAATCCGAAATTTTATCTGTTAATGACAAATAAAACGTGAAATAGTCATTCCAGACTACCGGAAATACAGTGTTCTCTCGTAGTTTAGAGATGAATAATCACAGTTGAGATTAGAGAGTTAATAAAAGAAACGCCCGAAAAAAAAAAAAAAAAAAAAAAAAAAACAATTGTTAATCAAAGTCAACTGAGAGTATATTACATAAACTCTCTTGCAAGCGTAGATTTTCGAGTCCAGTCTCTATCAGCATCATCACACACATGGGCCACGGCACGCACGCACACACTCACAGAAAATTACATTCGCCAATTGAGGCTCTCGATGCAAGAACCTGTCGAGCGCTCGAGAACGGGTAAAAGTATTGTCCATTGTGCAAACCGAGGTGAAAAAAAGAATTTCAGATAAACGTTAAACAAAAAATACTGCCATGTTCAGCTCGGAAAGGAGCATCTTTTTTGTGATAAACATTTTTTTCCTGTTCATTTTTTCATCTGTTAAAAAATAAACAAGGTGGTTTTTTGTAGTTTCGAAAATCAATGCCGTTCAAAACTAAACTTGCTGAAACTCATTCAACACTCCATCGATTTCGTTGAAATTCTTTTCTGCCGGCATTCTATGAAGCTATACTTACCACCAGAGTCAATAAATATCCGAAAAATATTTTACTTTTATCGTAAATAATTGATTTGCTGGCAGCGGCTAAAACCAATTCAACTTTTTTTCGACATGCGAGGAAATTTTTTCCTATCGAAGTCAGAAAAAACTTGCAGCGAAGAAGTTGGTAGGGACCCTTGACAAAAGTTTTTGGACAAAAATCTCATGCGATTAAATCAATAGTTGATTATATATTGACGTTTCGTTGACAGCGTGGAACTCATTTCGACGCGCGCGCTTAACGAAATCGCTCACGCGTCTGTTTTTCTCAGACCCGTGTAGGCAAAAATTAACTCATTATCCATGAAATTGAACAATGGGTGCTCGAAAAAATAATTTTCTGTGCTTAAAAACGTGCTTGAAATTTACTGCGTAGCAGTTCTGACCTTCAGTTTAATGTACTTGCATTAAACTTCAGTTGGTACTGCAAAATTCATGCAAGGTTCCTTTAAAACCAAGATCTCATAGTAAGGCACGGCTAGACTGAAAGCATAATTAATGAACTTTGCATTATTTTTCATGCACTATTTTACATTTTTAATGCGCCTTGTAAAATTCATGTTAGGTACCATAAAGCTCAAGATCGCAGAGTAAGGCACGGCTAGACTGAAAGCAAAATTAATGCAATTTACATTATTTTTCCTCCACTGTTCTACATTTCCAATGGACCTTGTGAAATAAATGTACCAATAACTTGAAAAACAAGAAAATAAAGTTAGACTGAAAACTAAGAAACCCTGCAAACCATGTCAGCGAGAATAATTTTGTTGACAAATTCATTGACATTTATTACTACTTATAAATATTTACACTTGATTATGGAATTATTCTTCATTAGATATCCCTAAGGTATGATATAATATCCAAACGCGAAAACTTTTGGAGAATAATATTCAAAAAAACAGCAAAATACTCAATACGTACTCTTGACCAGAGTGGTTTTTAGTGTTGTAGAGTGTTGGCTTACTGCTTTTCGTCAAAATGCTTACATCATTTAAATAAGAGCCTTGGCAATCAACATATGCAAAGCCAAAAAAAATTTCACTCCAGGCTTAAGATAGTAAATAATAGGTTGTAAAATTTTCAATCGGT
The DNA here is from genome assembly GCA_028476575.1 of Platygaster robiniae. Lineage (NCBI taxonomy): Eukaryota > Metazoa > Arthropoda > Insecta > Hymenoptera > Platygastridae > Platygaster > Platygaster robiniae. The sequence goes on along the minus strand of CM052022.1, from coordinate 25,043,099 downwards.
TGTTTCAATACTTACTTACAAAATTAAATTTTTCGCAAGATGCATATACGTTAATCGTGGTTTTCGGGTACTCTGATCATAATTCTGGTGCCTAATTCACGGAATCTATTTGTTTAAACACTTTATTTACAGAACTTTCGTTGTTCGCAACACATGTATGTGAATGATGTTTTTTTGTTTCCTTTGCTTATGCATCTAGCATCAATAATGAAAGAATAATTTATTTGCCCATTTATAAATGAATAGTTGAAAAATTATACTTCTCGCGGGATGCGTGTTTATAAAGTTTTTTAGTTGTTTTGGAAAAAGTGTAATTTTTATTATCAAATAGTTCGAACAAATCGATTTAATTAATTTGACATCAGACTTATGATCAGTGCACCAGAAAACCATGGTAAGCATTAAGCATACGAATCTTGACTTCAAATTTGAAAAAAATTATTTCAAAAAGTTCAAACAAATCAATTTTGATAATTTGACTCCAGATTCATAATCAGTTCATCTCAAAACAATGAAACGCATATGCAACTTGCAATAACTTTAATTTTTCGAGTACTTGTTTAAAAAGTTAAAAAAAATATAATTTCCTGTATCCGTCACCAGATTTATCATCAATGTTCTGGAAAACCATGAAAGGCATGTCATTTTGCGAAAACTGTAATATTGCAAGTAAATGTTTACAAAAGTTCAAACAAATCAATTTTGCAAATCTGCACCGGATTCATTTTATTTTATCATAAATAATAAGAAATATAGCACACCTGAAAACCATGGAATGTATATGCGTTTTACAAAAACATCAATTTCGCAAGACATTGTTGATATACATTTTGAACAAATATTCATAATTAAAGTCTATTATTTAGTATCTCTAGATTGTAGTTAGATAATTTTTGTTTTTGGGTCGATGATTTAGGCTCTTATATTTTAAATTATAGGTATAAGAATTTTAATGGAGGTTTGAGCGGAACCTAGAAAATATTCGAAACAATGATTCGAACAACAAAATATTCGAAAGATTATATTACAATATAAAAACCCTGCATAAAAAACTTTTCGTAATGATGATTTCTAGTCCAAAGTTTCAGGATCGACATGGAAGGTAAGGACGATAAAAACGCAAAATGCCTGTCGATGTAGGAAATAGCGTTGTGGTTAGGTTGCGTGCGTACAGTTTTAAAACGAGCGAGAGATAGTGAGTTCGAACCCCAGGATAGAACACAACGATATTTTAATTTGTCACAACTCATGTATTCCGTTGCAATCTGTTTCTACATCAATGTGTAACATTGTTAAAAAAAATTTTTAGCAAAAATATTTCAATAAAAAAATTTTTTACCATATTTTTTTTAAATATCTTTGTCGAAAATGAAGTCGTTATTCACGTCGATATCCTTAAACTATATATTAAGATTTAAATTTCATGTACTGAACAGTAAAAAAGGTACAGTTCCCGCAATAACTTTAAGGTGCTGTGCATTAAAATGGATGTAAGTTTGAGAATCAAAATTACTGTGCCTGACGTATCGCTTTAGGCATACCTTGAATTTTCAGTATGTCAGCTTCAAATTTACTACGCGCGGGTATTGAATATTTTCATTCTGTTTACGATAAATTTACAGTACGGTGCGTTAATATCCGGTTCGAGGGTGCTTTAAAATGAATTGAATTTTAAGGTACCAACTTGAAAAAAACTTCCAGCAGTTTTCCTTAATTTTGACTCGGAAATTTTTTACAGTGTATAAAATACACTGAGAAAAATGCACCGTGATGATTGCTGGCTTTAACCGTACTGGTTATGGTTAAAAATTTTTTTTTCGCAGTCACCTGACGTTTTACGATCAAAACTGTAGTGACAACGGTATCCACGGCACTTATTACGGTATATAAACGTATTTGTTTTTGACAGGAAACATTTGAAAGCAATGTATATAGAAACTGTCAAACGATTCCGGTTATCCACTGCAATGAGTCCGGTGGATACCGTAATAATTACTGTATTGACAGGTATTCAGTCAGGTACACTAAAAACTCTCGAATTTAGACAGGGCCGAATTCAATGCCACTCACGAATTTTTACACGTGAGGAAATGCTACCTGACCCCACCACGGCAGGTATGATCCTCCCCTTTTACTCCCACTTCTCTAACTTGACTGCACTGCGTCGACCCCTCAACAACACTGAGTCAAGTAGTGGGGGCTGGGGAAGGTGAGTTTCGAGAGTGACTAGCTGTAAAAACTGGGGAGTGTCTAAATTGGCGAGTGTCTAAATTCGAGAGTTTCTAGTGTATAATAAAAAATAAAAATTAGATTTCACTGTAACTAGTGCGGTGCATGTTTCTCAGTGTACATACTTTTAAAATATGATTAAAAAACAGAAACTTCAAAATCTTTTTCCGATAGCCAGTTAATTCATCGTGTAAAAATTAACAGGAATATTTATATACATATGGAGATTGTTTAACAACTTTGTTTTAAATAGTATAAAAAAAAACTATTGATGTTTCGTTCACATTGAATTATTACCGTGTACTACAACAACACGAAATACAAAATATATTGCATATGCGTTTTTGATTCATACTGAAGTTCGACTTGTTCCTGTGGAGGTTTTATGCCATCCTGACTTACGAAGTATCTCAAGTAGTGAACTTGTGTCTGTCCAAAAATGCACTTGGACGCGCTAATGACAATCTCGAATTCGAGAAGCTGCTTGAAAATGACGTGTAGATGCTCTTGAAGTTCTTTCTCATCGGCTGATGCACCAAGATATCTGAGATGTAGCAGTGGCGAAATTCTAGTCGCTGAAGTACATGATCCATGAACTGCTGCACCATCTGGGCCCCTTTTTCGCAGCCCGAAAGGCATCTTGTTGAATTCGAAAAGTCCAAAGGGCTTCGTGATGGCTGTCTTTGGATGGTACTCTGGTGCGAGTGTAATCTGATGATAGACTGGTGTAAGATCCAGGGTTGAGAAGATCTTGGTGCCTGCCAACTTGTGAGTAAAATCATGCAGGTTAGGTATTGGGTAACGGTCAGGAAAGGTGACAGCGTTGAGGCGACGGTAATCACCACATGGCCGCCAGCCACCTGAAGGTTTCTTGACGACGTGGAGTGGTGACGCCCACTCACTCTGCGAAGGTTGACAAATCCCCTGACTTAACATAAACTCGAACTCCACTCATGCAGCCTTGAGTTTCTCGCCAGCCAGTCGACGTGGACGCGCGGCAACAGGGTGGCCACGAGTGATGACATGATGCTTGACTGAGTGCTGAGCCACAATCTTGGGGATTTCCCTCGTGAGCTCGGGGTAGCAGGCCAAGATGGTCTACTGACAGGACAAACCATACTGGTTTGTCCTGTCAGTAGAAAAAACCGGTTGCTGTTTTGACGAATCTAAGTTTAGCTTCGTGTGAATCTGAGTGTTGGATTCTCGTATTTGTCGCTGGTTGAAGGAGATGGACAGCCCGTTGTAGTAAAAAAAATCTGTTTCCAGGATCAGTTGAGATACGTCGGCGACGATGAAGGTCCAGGGAAACGCTCGACGTAGCCCCAGGTCCAGGGTCAGGTTCTCCGTGCCATACGTGTCGATTCGCATGCCGTTGGCAGTGAACAGCTGGTGTTGACCGGCGGCCCTGCCCTTGGAAATTTCTGGTCTCGGTAAGACGGATACGTCGGCCCCGGTGTCGACCAAAAACAATATACCTGACCTTCGATCGTAGACTTGGAGGCGTTTAGAAATCTGGGGGGCTCCGGCGGCTGCCTCGATGCGCGTCGGAGGAGCTAGTTTTCCGGAGTTGTTCTTGTCATTCCCAAGTGCATTTCTCGTCAAAGAATACCTCAGCTCTGACTTCTCCCTCGGCTTCGGGAACGCCCTCGTGTGTCTCGTGATAGTTTGTCGACCTGCATTCTCAGTTTTTGGATTTCTTCGCGCAGCACCTCAATTCCGGTGGGTTAACTCCTGTGGAAGTCCTTCAGATGTCTGACGGCGTTGACGCGTGTCTGGGAGATGGCGGACATGTGAGGTCTGAGAGCCGCGATGATACGGTCAGCTTGTTTAGCCATCTTCGCCAGGTCAGCGGTGTCGTTGGCCGCCAGGACAGTCCGTACGTTTTCTGGCATTTGCTCTATGAAAAGAGAACGCAGAACCATGTCGCTGCACTCCCCCCCTCGAAAAATTACGCAGATTCTGAAGAAGTTTTGTTGGTTTCTCGTCCACGAGAGGTTGTCCTCGGAGAAGACGTTCCTCACGTTCCTCATGTTCATATTTCAGAAAAAATTTGTTTGTGTATTAGAGTACACAAGACAGAAGTGAAACTTGAACAAAAATTGTTTATCAAACACACATGCCCGTGAAATAGAGCAGGGTTCGGAAAATTACTTAGAAAATATAACGCGTTATGTTACTGTTATAAAGGTGTGAAAAGTGAATCGTTACGTTACCGTTACTTGAAAAGAAATAGTTACTCGTTGCTGTTACCGTTTTCAGAAAGTAACGTCACGTTTCATTAACGTTACTTTTTCGGATAAATTGAATGTAAATAACAAGAAGTCGAAAAATAAAGGCTGAAAAAAAAAACAACATAAACCTACTCGTGGTTTTGTTGTATAGAAATTGTTTATTTTAGATATATAAATAAATTATAATCCGTATCCTTTCACTCTGAAAAAATATCAATCAGGTTGTGCGATTTTTTTTTTTTTTTTGCAAATTTTTTGAGCATTACATTTGATTTGATGCTAGCCACAAGGAAACATTCGCGAACTGAATAGATTTTAGAGAGAATCTTAATACCTGTCCAGATTTTCAGATTTTTGAATTGTTTTGTGTTTTTGAGTATGTATAAAATGTTGCGGGGTTTTCTAGTATTCTTATAAATTTCACTATTTTTCTGTACATTGATACACAAATTTTAGGTATTCCATGCTCTAAATTTCAAAGTTCATTAAATTATTTGTATTTCAGATGATTTTTCAGCAAATAGTGTACATACCCATTCTTATTATCTTTGATTTTTTTTAATACTTTTTCAATTTTTCTATGATTTAAGGGATTGTTCAGTATTACTGAAACTATTCGTAGTATTGAGTATGATAGAATGTAGTAGAGTCTCCTTATATTTCTACATAATTTCAGTATTTTTAACATATAAATCTATATACATAAATGTGAATCTCTGTACGTTGTGTGCTAATAACTTTAAAACTACTGCATGAAACGTCCTGAAAGACTCGTACTAAGCTGACATTAGGCCTGGTCTACGTAACACACAAAACGCCTCTTACAGCGTCGCGCGCAGGAAAAAATGGAATCCAAAATCTATTGTGTGAATCACAGCAAACAAACGAAAAAAAAAAAAAAAAAAAATACATTAAGTGGGCCATCGAGCGCTCTTTAACCCATCAGTACTGAAATGCAGAACGTTCGTGTTATGTATTGTGCTGGAGCATGATCTCTAAAAACACTGGATCGGTAATGTTGTCCTCCCACTCTTTGTCTCGCGGCAGTTATGAACAGCCCTCTCCGACTCAGTAAATTTGCGGATAGGGACAGATTCCACTGATAGAGCGGCACTTGAAGCATGGAGGCTTCGGAGGCCTTGTCACGTGTACCCCTCTTACCCTGTTCGCATCCCTTTCCCCGCTCCATGGTCTGCGAGGTTTGCAAGCATGGTTCGGAACGGGAGGCGCGGGAAATTTTTTTTAACGTGCGCTTAATACGTTCGCCTTTGTAAAACAGTTCGCGATTTTCGATGCGGATTCTAAAAAATAAGGTACATAATAATTTTTTAGACCGCTGATCACAAATTCAAAGTCTAAATTGCAAAATTAGTTAATTATAACTAATTATTTTTGAAAATTATGAAAAAAAATGTTCTAATATGCATATGCTTTTTATGGTTTTTTGGGCCCCTGATAATGAATTCAAAGTCAATTTTGCAAAATTAATTTATTTAAACAATTCGTTTTAGCAAATGAGAGAAAATTTGTATTTTTTTAAATGTGTATGTTTCCCATGGTTCCTTAGGCTGCTGATCATAAATTCAGAGTCAATTTTGCAAAATCTATTTTTGTAATCAATACGTTTTAACGAATTATGACAACTATATTTTCTAAGATGCATATGCTTTCCACGGTTTTCTCGGACGCTTATTATGGATCTTCAGTTGAATTTGGAAAATAAATCTGTTCAAACAATTTGTTTTAACAAATTATGGAAAAAACGACATTTCCTATAATGCATATGCTTTTCATGGTTGTCTGGTCCGATCATCATGAATCTAAAGTTGAATTTGCAACATCAATTTGTTCGAACAATTTGTTTTGAAAAATTCTGAAGAAACTCAATTTTTAAGATGCATATGCAATTTCAAGTTTTCTGGGCCACTATTCATGAATCTGAAGTTGAATTCGCAAAATCTATTTGTTTGAACTATGTTTTAAACGACTTATGTATAAACTACATCTTAAAAAATACATATACTTTATATGGTTTCCTAGGCCGCTAATCATTAATCTAAAGTCGAATCTGCAAAAGTAATTTTCCTAAACTGTTTTTATCAACAATTGATAAAAAATCCTATATTTTCTAAGATGCCTATGTTTTCTATGGTGTTATGGGCCGGTGATCATGAATTTAGAGTCGCATTTGCAAAATTAATTTGTTAAAAGTATTTGCTTTAACGAATTATAAACAAATTGTATTTTCCGAAATGCGTATGAATTCCACGGTTTTCTGATAGAAAGCATATGCATCTCAAAAAATATATTTTTTTACAATAGTTTGTTGAAACAAATTGTTGAAACAAACCGTTTACACAAATTTAAAAATAACCTACTGAGACGTTAGAATCGAAATTAGGGACCTCAAAAACCCTTTTAAAAGCACTGATCTTAGAAATTCGTTGAGCAAAAAATTGTGCTCCTGGTATGACATGTAAAAAATAACTAATAAAAAATAGTCTGTTACAAAAAGCCACAGGGTAATCTGTTGTAGTATTTTGATAAAATTAATCGGTTATTTGTAATAGATTATCATTGTTACGATTTCATTTTATTGAATCTGTTGAATATAACAGGAAATCTGTGGAGTTCGACAGATTCAAACTAAGAGAGAACTGAACCCAATTCAATCCAAATATATTTTAAAACTAGTGACGATGGATTCAACTAGATTCCAAATTTTATTATCCATTTCAATCGAGATTTCCGTAGGACATTTTTCGTAGTGAATTGTGGTCATTTGCTGATATCAAATTAAATGCAGGAAATCTAGATGGAAATCTAATCCATTTCTTCCGTTAAATTTTTGATAGTAGTGAAATTTTTAATGTAGAAAAATCTAGTTTTAATGCGATTCAATCCAAATGTAGTTAGTAGTAGTTAGATAGTTCCCCATGTGTTAGGCAAGGGATAAACTCAGGAAAGTTAAAAATAAAATCCTTGGTCGATTTCCCAGTCAAAAGACTGAGGAATCGAAGGATTTTATTTTTGTTGTACTTACCCAGTGATAATAACTATATGTTAGAATTTGGACTCGGGAGAGTTTTTTTATCGAAATGTATCTTTTTGGCCTTGAAGTACCTAAAACAGTAGCGTCTTGTCAACGGTAGTTTTTTTTCATTTCCTTCCTTATCTATTATAAAGAATTGTACTTTTCACCAACAAAATTGTGTTCTCCTAAAAATTTCCGATTTTTGGTAAAAAACCTTTTTTCAAAGCCATTTTTGAGATTATTCCAAAAAATGCATATTGAGTACAATTAAAATAAACAGTTGATTTTCCTTATCTGGGAGACAACGTAACTAAAAACTTTGCATGTAATGACGTTTGTAGAACAAATGTGTCAGTTTTTGTTATTTGTGTTTTGTTCAATGCATAAATATAATTATTATCAGAAATAATAAACAGAAAAATATTTACTTTAAATAACTGTTCATGTCACACTTATGGTTCGAGTATAACAAATTTAATGACTATAATTATTAGTTTAAACTTAAAGCAAGCAGTATGTTATTATAAACACGAACAATCAGGCCCGGCAGAACAGGTGTGGCCCGAGTGGGTAGTTGATCGGTAGAGTGAATAAGGAGGGTGGGGGGTGAGGGGAATTTTTTGTGAAAGAGAAATATGGAAATTTTGATTTGCGAATATAAATATTGTACGGAAAATTGTTGTAGTCGACTTTCTTATCTCATTTATTTTCATTCTTTAAAAATATTCATTTTCATTTTCAACAATAAAATTATCGCCGCAACGCAAAAACTGCTGAACGCTTTGAATTCCGCGAAATAAACTCATCAAGCAGTTTTTCTAAATCTAGTTCGTCCGCAACATTAGAGTAAACGTGTAAGAGAGCAACGTTATTAAGCCGATTCTGCAACATTGTTGATCTTAAGTACGTTTTTAATCGACGAAGAACAGAAAAACTTTGTTCGTTAGAACAAGACGATCCTGGAATTGTCATAAGTAGACGAACAAAGCGCACGAACTCCGGGATAAGCCCTGTAGCCCACTTGTATTTTTTCAAAAAATCCACAACTTCACGCATATTGTTCGCTTGCATCTTTTGTCTTTTCAAAATTTCCAGGAACATGTCTCTATCACTCAACAATCTTGCCCTATTGAAGTCGTTTTTATAAAAATTAACAATTTTATCAACATCGTCGACCTTACCAATAGCGAATAGCTCGAGAAATTGAAACGATTCGGCTGACTCATTTTAAAATCGACTTTTTAATGACACAATTAATTGATCAAAAACTTCGAAATAAGACTTTCTGAAAAAATCTTTGGGTGTTTTGAATTCTAAGTTTCGCACCGAACCTGAATCATAACGTTTGGTAATTTGCCGTTGTCGCGGAATTCGAGGTTTTTCAAGTTCGAAATCAATCACTGCTTCATTGCTATGTTTCCGAATTTCTTCAAATTTTTTATCACGGGAAGCATTTAAAACGTCAGTTATTGCTTTGACTTTTTCATACGATTCAATGACACAAAGACTTGAGTTTTGCAATTCTTGATTCAATATTTCAATGCGATCAAAAACTTCAATCATTAAATTTAAATAGAATACGCACTCAAACGACTCCAAATAATCATGAAAGCCCGCTGCTTTGGCTGCGACCGCACAGTCAATATTTTTTTCCACCGATCAATCATGAAGAAATTGCAGCATTATAGGGTAATTTGCCCTCACAGTCTTTAGAGGCCGAATTCGCATTGCCCATCTGTAAAATAAAATCGAAAAATTTATGAAAACGGTAGAACATTTGGTTGAATCCGCATAATTGAAGAATCTATACCTTGTCGGGCAAAAGGCTGAAATAATAGGTAAATCTTTGCCGTCTTCATTTTCTGCTTCTGCCTGCAGCTCCTTGAATTCTGCCACGCGTTTCGGAGAGTCTCGTACAAAGGTAATCAAGTCTTTGATTGTTCCAATAAACTTTCTTGCTGGTAACACCTTCTCAATGGAATCTTGTACAACAAGATTGAGGTTATGTGCGTTACAATGAACAAATAACGCTCTTCTTTGCGCATTCGCGCCTGCAACCCTGAGATTTTGCCAGAAACATTTGATGCCCCATCATAACACTGGCCCCTGAGTTTTGAGAGCGGTAACTTGTGTTAGGCAAAAATTTCATTGAGAAGGTCAAACGAGGTACTTGATTGGGTATTGGGCGTTGAAAAAAATCCAATGAAATATTCTTGCGAGTGTAAATCCTCACTGACGATTCTTGGGCAAACAGAGACTTGCTCAGTTCGGGATACATCGGCAGTTTCGTCTAATAAAATTGAAAAATATTCTGCACTTTTAATTTCTTCCATGATTTTGCATAAAACCGTATCTGCCATGAGACCCAGGATTTCATTTTGAGTCTCGTGATGCAGCCATTTATGCCCATCTTTTTTCAGCCACGATTTTAGTTCTGGTACGTCTTCTGATAAAACATACAAAAATGCAATGAAATTAGAATTTTCGTCCTTCTTATCGCCTCTCATTGGTAGACCCTGTGTAGCCAATACTTTAAGGGTGCAGAATATTTTGCTTAATGCAATTCGATTTGCCATCATCTGCTTTGAAAGAGCCGACGATAACGCTTGGACAACGTTAACTTCTCTAATGTTTGACAACGCTTTGGAGCAATTGAGATGTAGAGTACTCCTCGAATGAGTCTTCATACGCTCTGCGATATGCTTCCGATTCGAAAATTCCTCGTCGACCCAGGCTTGCTTTGATTTAAGAGCGCGCGAATCGAAATTATGTATCAATTTTCGTTTACAGGCTTCGGTACAGATGCTGCATGTACCGTTACTGTTCTTATTCAGTTGAAGCCACGGATAAATCTGTTTCCAGCGATCAAAAGTTGATGGAACCGAAGATGTTACAGGCGGCTCTGGAAAAAAAAATTGATTGCAAATTTTCATTTAAAAAGTCGAAAAATTTACGTTGCAAACATAAACAAAATCATATTCTTGATAAATTCTCGAAATAAGTTCAAATTTAAGTTAAAAATTAAATATTGTATAGATTCAGAACGAAATAGATTCAAAATAAAAATGAACAATAAATAAATAAAATAAATAAATACAATAAATAAATAAAATACGATAAATAAATAAATCAAATACAATAAATAAATAAATAAAATTCAATAAATATATGAATTAAATATAATACATAAATAAATAAAATATTTAAAATACAATCATAAATACAATACGAAACAAAAAACAGGCGGCTCTGAAAAAAAATTTATTAAATTTTCATTAAAAAGTCGAAAAATTTACATTGCAAACATAAACAGAATCATTTTCTTGATAAATTTTCTAAATAAGTTGAAATTTCAGTTAACAATTAAAGATAGGATGGATTCAGAACAAAATAGATTTATAATAAAAATAAGCAATAAATAAATAAAAGAAAATGCAAAACAAAAATGAATAAAAAAATAAACAAAATAGATTCAAAAAAAATAATCACTTTTGAAAGTATTATGACATTTTTAGTTATGTTATTATTTACAATTTACATAACTAGCCATTCTCATTTCGTGACCTAGATGCATCATACCATTTTTGAACTGGCGATTACATTCATTGAAATAAACGCAATTGATGTTTTATAGAACACTCACGTTTTCCAGAATGATCGTTGTTGTTGCCATCTTGAAATTGACTGTCAGCAAACTGAGCTTTCGATGGTTGAGTTGATTTTTTTGACTCACTCTGCTCGCCAACATCTTCATCTGCACTATCCTCTTTTTTTCTCTTGAATCGCTCAACGAATTACTCCATATAACTGGCCTAGATCACACTATACACTCGTTGTACTACTTTTTCACCGCCATAAACACGAACCACGAAAACGTATTTACATGAGTGATGAGAATGACGTTTACGGCCACATGACATGAGCGTGCCATATGTACGCGTAAAGGCACTTTTCTATGGGACGGTTAAGTGGGTTTTACATGCGAGCGTCGCAGCGTCAGCGCCAGGACCGAACGTCGATGCGACGCTCGCATGTAATGGCACCAAATTTCCTAAGCTATACGCATGCTCGAAGCGTGCTTGGCTTTCCGCGGCGAATTCAATTTGAAAATTCCGAGTGGGTATTTTCCACACTCGGGATTTCTCCGGCGGGTACAACTACCCACCTTACCCATGTTATCTGCCGGGCCTGCGAACAATGAAAAAAAAGGCGTAGGAACGTAATGGAATTTGATATAAGACAAATGTCAAGCTTAGCTTTTTTTTAAATTGTTTTTTTCTTAACGTGACATTGCTAATTTGGGTACTAAGTGTAATCTATATATATAAAGCAGAATGTATGTTTGTATGTCATCGCATCACGCGAAAACGGCCAAACGGATTTTGGAATTTTTTTTTTTTCGACATGTTCAGTGGATAGTTTATAGCTAAAAAAATTTCAAATTTTCAGTTAGAACGTTGGGTAGCCAGGAAATGAAAGAATATGACACGTACACATACACAATGTCACAAAAGCACAAAATGTTCCAAAATCAAAATACGTCACAAAATGTCACGAAATCTCATAATGTTACAGAATGTTACGAAATATCACTTAAATGAAATATCACAAATTCACGGAATATCAGAGTGTTAAAAATTTCGAGAAATATTAAAATCACCCAAAATTATAAAAGTGTCTTATCAGTTTCGACCTATAAACCTACAAGTACAAATTCTCTGATCATACAAAAAATAACAAAAACTGATTGTAAATTATGAAATATTGTTTAATCTTTTTCTTCATAATGATTAAATCGGACTATGAAAGTTTATTTTTTTGCAGAATTTTTGCAGAAATATTTCTTATGATTTCCACAGCTAATAGGTGTTGAGGTATTTTTACAAATTTGTTTTAGTATCAATGGATTTCTTAAACTTTTCCTGATTTGTTCCTTAAATTTGAATAAATCTATATATAAAGCAGAATGAAAGATTATATGTCACCGCATCACGTGAAAACAGCTAGATGGATTTTAAATTTTTAAAAATATTTTGTTATGATCTTAGGATGGTTTATAGTTTGAAGTTAGAGACCATTATAAAAGGAGACTGACAATAGGACTACAATATGGCCTACAGTAAGTGTCAGCCAGTGTCAGCTGTCATTTGTCATTCAAATTCTATAGGTCTTCCACGTTCCCGCGTTTTCACCCATTGGCGCGGCCATTTTGTAGTCCTGTGTTGACAGCCATGATAGGGACTCTCATTGCTTTTTATAGAGTCTCTATTTATAGCTAAAAAAAATTTCAAATACTCAGTTAGAAGGTTGAGTAACCAGAAAGAGAACGAATATGACACATACCCCCACAATGTCACAAAATCACAAGACATCACCAAATTTTACAAAATTCATCGAAGTCTCACATTCTCACAAAATATCACAAAATGTCAAAAAATAAAATATCACAAAAAGACGGAATTTCACAAATGTACGGAATATCAGAATATTATGTACCAAATACAACATTTTACGGAATAATGAAACCACTCGAAATTACTAAATTGTTCTATCAGTTTTGGTCTATAAACCTGAAAATCTAAATTCTCCGATCATAAAAAAAAAAATTTCCAAAACTGATTGTAAATGATAAAATATCGTTTTGTCATTTAGTAATTGATGGCAGAATAAAAGTTTATTTTTCAGCAAAATTTTTTTTGAGATATTTCTCATGATTCTCATACCTAATAGAGTGTTAAATTTTAAGGTATTTTTCAAATTTTGTTTTAATATCGATAGGTTTTTCAGCCATATCTTGAAAAACGGACGTGTTTCGACCGTTGTGAATCGCAGATCCCTGTTACCTCCCTCATTAAGTAACGATCAAAGGTCGAAACCGTCCGTGTGTAAATATACGCGGATTATCTATCCCTCACTCTCTCAAACACGTACGCCTAACGTGGAAAGCGCAGGAGACACCTATATCTTTAGACTACTTGGCTAAAAAATTTTCGTCAGACCAGAATTTCGAGAAATTATTCATTCAAATAAACCCAAGCACACGAGCCGTTAGGCTCATTTCAGGCAGCCCAGGGCAGCTTCGTTTCGTGCATAACGTAGATGATTCATGGTCTACCATGACGCAGTAAAGTTGAGTATAATAGTGTACGGGGACTTCCACTTTATGATGCAGGTATTTTCTTTGTTGGGTTTTGTTTTGCTTTTAAGATTGATTCTTTACACACATGTGATTAAGTGAAAATTGAAAAAGTTTTTTGTTGCAATCAAGAATCAGTTTTAATTGTTTTTGGACAATTAAAGAAGTGATTTAATGAAATAAAAACATTGAAGATAGCGTATATCATTCACAATTATCGATTATGTAATAGTTTCATTAACGTTATTTACAGCAAGATGATTTCTTTTAACAAGTACTTTTTCGTTATCAATTTTCGCTGCAATTTTTGATAGTCTTAAAAAAAAAATTTGACTCTTAATAGCAACAAACAACTTTATTGACGCAGTAGTTGAATATATTTTATAACTTTTGAAAAAATTCAAGTTTTACTTTTGAAAAATTTTTTCAGTTACAGAATCGCAGGACATAATTGTTATGTTGATGAACACAGAACCTTCATTGTATATTTATCTGTTTTATAATTACTGAAGATAAGAAACTCTTTAGAAATTGGAAACCAATAAAAAAGTAAAATATTTAAAGAATATAACTTTTAAAATTGATAGTAAATAAATAAAGAAAGAAATAATTATAATAAGTGAGATCAGTGTAAATTCTCAACTTTGACGTTTCGAATCTATTTTGACAAACAGTATTACATAGATTATAAAAAAAGAAGAAGTTTCAAGTTTTATATACATTACAATGTTAAATGTTGTACCAATAAAAATTTTCATATATATCAAATTTAAGTTTAGGTATTTTTGTTTTAATATAGGTTAGATTCGGAAAAATCAAATCTTGAAATACTGACGTGTTTCAAATGTCCTTTAAATAATCTCTAGAGCTAATTTATGATTACAACAATATCTACTTAAAAAAAATCTATAAACATAATTTTATGTCAATTCAAAAAATTTTCCTAATGTACTGGCAAAACTGATATTACCATTGTGTAATTACAAGGAATCTTTTATCGATTTCATGATTTAAAATCTCATTTGACGAAAAAAAATTCATTTACGTATGCATACTGTTTAGAGCATAAAAATAAACAAAACAACTACTTTTTACAATATATGCAACGAAATAAATTTTTACAGTGATCATTGAATTTTTGATGCATGTGAACAATCTAAAATGTCAATTCGAAAAAATGTTTCCATAAAACTTTATTTTACGTTTAGAAATTTTTGCTTAGGACCGGCTGGATTCAAAGTTCGTTCTTCAAAATAGTAAGTCGAGTATCATTAAGTTGTGATCAGAAATTTTGGTTTTTATAGAATCATTTTCCGAAAAATGATAAAAATAAATACCAAAATACCGACTAAAATAAGTGATCATTTTTTTTAAAATAGTTTTTCTCTTTTTATTTATACCCATATCTATTAATGTTACGACATTCAAGTTATACACGTTTTATATGAAGTATAACAGTTATCAAAAGATTTTATAATGGTATGAATATTTATGAAAAATATTTATTTTTACGTAGCTAATTAAGTTGCTCATTCCTCCGTTGTATTTTTCTATAATTATTATAGCGTTAGTATGTATAAATTATAGGTTTCCTTAACAGAGGGTCGCTTTGGACCCTAAAACCGGTATGCGTCACATAGGCCTCATAACATAAGTTAGTTATGAAATTACACAGTTCGGCATGAAATTTAGGATGGGAAAATTTCATCGAAAACGTGTAGGATAGGTTGCCAATAAACGATTCCCAAAGCAATTTCGTTCAGTTTGCTTCCGTTTCCAAGTAATGAATTTTTGAAATATTTTTTTTTCTTTTACATTAAAATCCGTTTTTTTAAGCCGATTTTCATGAAGTCAAACTCATTCTAAAGGTTTTCCTAGGCGGTGAAACCACCCCGTCATTGTTTTTTTAGAAAAACTAATTTTTCCGAAATTTCAAATTTTTTTGATTTCATCATTTGTTGCGCTTGCAACGGGATGCCGTCCTTTCACTGCTCAGCCGCTGCTGGCAGTCGACTCGAAATGTTTGGGTTCAATGAGCCCCTTTTAAAAAGAAAATACACTTTCTATGGAAAGAATCTTTTTTTATTGACACAAGTTGCAAGTGAGACGAAAAATGAATTCAATAAAATTTGAAAATTCGTAACATTAGTTTTTTGCAGTAAAAATGACTGGATCGGCTTTATCACCTAGGAAAACCTATAAAATAGGTATAATTTCATGAAAATCATTCTCAAATAACGGATATTAATATCAGAGAGAAAAAATATTTAAAAAATTTATTGCTTGGAAACAGGAGAAAACTAAACAAAATTACTTCGGGAATCGTTTATTGGCAACCTAGACTACACATTTTCTATGAAAATTTTCCATCTCAACTCCGAAAGTCAATTTTGCTTAACTGTGTTATTTTGAACTTTGACATTTTTGATTTCAATTTCTCAAATTAACAACTTGAAATTACTGTCGAAAAAAGGAAAGATGTGACATTATTTATATTTATTGCAACTGCAGAAGGTTTGTAGTTTCTTAGACTTCTTAGTAGGTACTAATGGTATACCAATAGTTTCAACCTCATAATGCTTATTATGTTAGTGTGCCCATTGATATATAATAACACTGAATAAATAGAAACTCTAGCTTAAAAGTACATTATTTTCGTTTATCATTTTTATTTCTGATTTCAATTTTGAGTTCCACATTGCATTTCAAAAACATATGATATCCGCCGCCACCACTCCTCCTTACCTCCTAACTGACATTTCCATTGTAAGGGCCGCCGTCGTAATCGTGTGTTGAAAATGAAAGAAAAAAGTAAGATTCAAAAGTAGTGATATTGAAGAAAGCGTTGCAGATTCTTCAATATACTGAGTAATTATCAATTATCACCCACTTTATTTGTCACGTCTACTCAAACAAAAAACTCTGTTTCATCGCTTTACAACACACGTTCCCAGATTTATCGTTGGATTTTCCATTCGATGCTTTCGCTCCACTTACTTCTAAACACGAAAGTTACGCATTTCAATATTGATAAGTTCAAAAGCGTGTCAGGATCTGAAGTGAATTCAGATCTGACACAAGAATACGGCAGGGCTATGGATCAACACACATACATGTACAAAATAGTGATTGATTTATTATAAAATCAATCAGAAATAAAACATAGTTCCCACTATTACATAAAAACCTTAAATTTAACGAATGTCAAATATTTCATATAGCCTAATTGTCTATGGGGTCATTATTTTCAAAATCAGTTTGGTCGTCACCGACCAAATTACCGATTTCTCTCAAATTTTGTAAATAATGACATAAAATAGTTTGAAAATATACGTATTTTTCATTTAGGGCTGAAAATTGGTTTATGTTAAAAAATTCAGATTTCAGATTTGGCTGTCAAATTCAGAGTACCCTTACTTTTGTCGAAAACTTTTTTTTAAATCCTTATTTCTCATCAGTAAATCTATAAATTTAAATGATTTTTGTATGAAAACGTTCGAAATCGTACGAAATTCATGAATAATGTATCAAAAATTTTTTTTTAGCGTTGTTGAATTGTTATTAGCGTAAATGAAAAAAGTGTAAAAAATTTTTAAGTAAATATTTTCCATATTGCATCATTTTTATTTCCCCCCGTTTTTTTTAATTGATTGGTAAAGGTATGAACTACATTCTGTGAAAACCGTTACATGCTAAAACGTTTCGTTCGTAAGTGAGAATTTTTTCCGATTTTCCAGCCTGTCATTAAAGAGTGATTATAAAATTTCAATATATTTTCACTTTTCTTGATCTTAAGACACTGTAATATGTTCCGTGTAATGATTATATATATTCCAAACGAAAGTAATAAACAAAAAATTTCTAACTAGACGTTCAACGGCTCGGAATACAACTTGAAATCAATCTTTCGCGTATATCACTAGACTGCTTAAATACTTATTATCACACATAATTTTATAAGAGTACTTTCTTACTCATTGCTCTAAAACACTTTATTACATTCGTATGTTTATTTAGGAATATGAAGGTAGGTCTATTATGTATCGGAAAAATATTCAAGTAAGGAGTTATGCGATTCCCGTACAGAAATACAGAACAATTTTATTAAATCCTTCAAGGAGAGTATATATCTGAATTTGAAATTATTCCCGCCAAGTTCATACGCGTGGCATTGGCAAAGCAGATGACCCTAAGGCTCCATCCACTGATTGGCTGACCTGATGACAGCAGTTCTCAATTTGAAAAAAAATATAGGTTGGGTCACATTAGCTAGGAACAGGCGCGTAGCCAGAAAAAAATTTCGGGGGGGGTTTTCCTGGAGGTCTTACTAAAGATAAAATGTACTCTGTTTTTTTATATATATTTTATCATGTATTGTTTTTTCTGAAAATAACTTGTGCAAACTTATTTCTGAAAGATATTTTTTTTATTCACTTTAACAACGCGTGATAAAATCATGTGAATGTTTCATGAGAAAATTAGAGAAGAATGTCCATCTTCCTCGATGATTCGGACATTTTATCTAAAATTTCATCGCATGTAACTTCTACATCTCGATGGATGTTCAAAAGAGCTAGCCCGTTCAACCTTTCTTCTCCCATTGTACTTCGTAGATAAGTTTTTAATCTTCGAAGTGAGGAGAAAGATCTTTCGCTTGGCGCTACTGACACTGGAAGAGTAGCAGCGATTTGCAAATATCGATGTACTGTCGGGTAGAACGATTGGTTGCAAATGTCCAAAGAACCGATGAAAGTCTTTTGCCGCTCTTCTTTTGAAGTTCTCAAACAGTATCTGAAATAGTTAGAACTGAATGAATCTACGTACTTAAACTTTAATCGTTGCATTTTCTAATATGAATTTTTTTAAAAGAGCCCTTTTCTTAGAAAAACACGAAATCCATATACGCAAATATTTTGGAATTGAAAAGTGAATGAAACCTTTATACTTGAGGGATTGCAGAGTTTTATGAGAGCGAGAGGAAAAAATACCTTTGCCACATTTTCAATTCAGCTTCAAACTCTTCTGAAGATGAAATGTTGTTGGGCCACTGATTTTCGAAAAATTCTCTGGTTGACTTGATCTTTTCAGCATCCAGTTGATGACATTTTGATGGCAATATATTTTCAATCTTCGAAAAAAGTTCTCGATGTTTGAGGAATCGAGAGTCCAATTCTTCTGCAAAGTGATCCAAAAATGGAATGAAAATTGACCGGCGATAATATTCTTCTGGGCCACCTTCAAAATTGTCTCGATTCGTTTGCCGTCCAACAACTCGGGGGACACATTGCGGGACGCCGACTTTTTCAGCGATTTCACTTGCTTCTTCAAAAATTTCGTTGAACGTGGTGTCTGCCTCACAACGCATCTGCTTAATTTCATCAAGCAAGTCCTTTGAATAATCAATGCAGATACTGAGATCGCAGTTTTCACTTTGTAAAAGTAGGCTCAAATTTTTGGTCCGTGTGAATATCGGTTTCAAAACTGTCAAAGCAATAATGAACGAAAATTTCTGCATGAATGCTAGCAGCGCATGAGGTTGAACTCCTTCAGCTTTTGTCATTTTTTCATCCAGTTCTTGGAGTGTCAAGCAAACACATTCGTATGAGCTGTGAAATAATTCCAAAGAATTGAGATGCTCAACCCATCGTGTTTCACAAAATTTTTGCAGGCGAGTTCGCTTTGCACCTGGAGCAACAGTTTCAATTTGATTTTTCAACATGACTCCTGCTCTACTTGACTGTCGAAAAAAATTTACTGTTGCTTTTATCGCTCCCAAGCAATTTCTGATTATTGGAATGTCGCATGCGTGCGTAATGGCCAAATTCAAGCTGTGATTTGAACAATGGAGATAAACAGCTTGTGACTGCACTTTTTGAACTTCAACGGCACAGCCTTTGACTATTCCACTCATAGCGGCTGCTCCGTCATAACCTTCAAAAAAGTGAAAAAAAATTCAAACAATCAGTAGAAATTTGACAGATAAATTAATGACATTCATTATTAACTAACTTTGAATAAGCTTGTAGACAAAAAATACAATAAAATTGTTTCAAGTTTTTAATTGAATAAATTTTACATTGAAAGTTTACTTTCAATCAAATAATGATTAAATCGATAGCTTGAAAACCAGAGCTAACTTTGGAAAATCGTTTACAGGAATTATTTGACGGGTCATTACGAATAATTTTTTAAAAGTTTCATTTTATTGCAGTTTTTGATATTACACAATGCTATACGCATTGCTGCTAAAATCATTCATAACAATTTTCTAAAATAATTTACCTTGTCCAACCATTAGCCGAATATCAGCGCCTAGATTCGTTAAAGTAGAGAGAAGGGCTTTGGCGAGACCTTTCCCGGTGACATCCTGGACAGGTACAAAACACAAAAAATCTTCTTGTAGATTGTATTTTTCGTTTGCCATTTCAACGTATCGGGCACAAATAGAAAACTGCTCTATTCCACTGATATCCATGGTCTCATCTGCGATAACCGTGAAACATCGCGACTTGTTGATACGCTCAATAATTTTTTGGGTAATGATATTTCCAGCAGCATTTATCATTTCATTTTGTATTTGAGGACTCAAATATGTGGCATTTGCAGAAGCAGTATTTAAGTGTTCTTATAAATCCTTATCACCACTTTCCAAAGCGTAACGTAACAATGCTCTAAAATTTCCTTCATTTTCTTCTGCAGTTTCTTTCTCTATTGAGCCATAATCGCGATGACCTCTCAATGCAAGCCCCTGCCTACCACAAAAAAGGACAGCTCGGATAATAGGAGTCAACTTTTGTCGATTTCGTTGTTGCACTTTTTTTCTGCCTGTATCTATTTCGCTGATGATATCGTCTTTTTCTTTCTCGGAAATAAGTTTGAAATTTTGAGCATCTATACAGGCATCTCTGTGATAATTTTTTTCTTGATGTTCTCTAAAATATTGAAGGGCTTTCTTCCAGTTTTTGAACGGACTCTCCACAAGAAATTTCAGAGTTTGATGATTCCCTTTTCCAACATTTCTTTGAGAAAAAATTATGCAAACTTTACAGAAAGCTCCGTCCTCTGCAGCTGAATAAGCCAACCACGGAAAAGAACGCAACCACGAAAGTTGGAATCTTAAATTTCGATCGCTTGAACTTGGGAATTCAAAATTTTCATCTGGTACCCACGAATGAACGAGGAGTTCATATTTTTCATTATCACTCAGTTGTTTTTGACAAAAAGTTGCTACATCTTTTGGGGGAACCTGCAAAAACGTTTCCGTTTTCGCTCATTAAACTATGAAAATGACAAACATGTGGAAAAAAGTAAGTTTTGCAAACTTAATTTCCAAATTTAAGATTGACCATTACATTTAAATTTCGAAATTTTGAAACATTTCATCACCAAAGTTTCTCGAGATTTCAATAAGCAACAATTCTACATGGAAACATCTTAAAACTTATTCCAAAAAAAGTCACTGTCTTTAACAAATATTATTCTTTGAAGTTGCATAGTTCACCTTTCTAATTTTCGAACAATGCATTGAATAACTTTAAAAGTTATCAATAAATACATAACTTTAAATAATAGATTTCAACTAAAAAAATTTGACGTGTTCTTTACACCCTAGTACAATAGTTTCTTCACGCTTCGCTGCTAATCGGATTATTCCTTGTGCTCTGTGCGATACTTGAATTGATGATCCTCATAACCAAACTTCCAAAACAGTATTTTTTTCGAATTTTCGACGAAATAGGTCCATTAATTGAGTTTTTTCGGGAAAAAATGCGTCATTCTTTTGAGAAACAGTCATTTGTTTCGTCAAAGAATGAACGTCATTTTTTAACGGAAAAGTTCAATTAATGGACCCATTTCGTTGAAATTTCGAAAAAACAATTTTTTTTAAAAGTATAATATATTGTAAGGTCACCTTATCAAAAATTTGTTTTTTATACAAATTTTATAAGGTCATTTTTATAATAAACGGAGTTCTTATAAAAAATTTTGAAATTTTATAAAAATTTGACCTTTTTTTATAAAAATCAAAATCACTAGGGCAACCAAATCATTAGGTTCATCTGCTCTAGGGACAGTATATATTTTGCATGTACTCATCCTGTTTTCGAGCTACGGAATTCTTAAGTTAAAATTAAACTACAATCATAATAAAATCTACTTATCCAATTCCAGTGGGATAAAACCTGTTTCACGAGTTTTTCGACTATGCTGAATTCAATTTTCTAAAATAATTTTGGCAGAAAAATATAATTTTACGATATTTTTGAAGAAACTGTAATACAACTGAGATGATTGATTTCAAGGTATTCATATTTCTTAATAATTATCGGTGCTAAAGGGACATTTTGAATCTTTTTTTTATATTTCATTTTAAACTAAAAAAATTTATCTCTCGAACACAAGATAATTCAGACAAAATCGTTTTTGGAAATGTTTCTAGACGTATTTAAGTTACACTTTTTTAGTATAATAAGCCTGTCACTTTATGAAAATTTTTTTTTGTTGGACTGTGTAATGAAACTTCGAAAATTTAAAAATGAAACTGAAAGAATGATTTGTAATGTGCATTATAAACAATCTTAGAAATTTAAAATCCCCAATTTTTGATTAAGAACAGGCCGAGTTCAAGGTTTCTGACATTTTAAAATATTATGATATTTATAAGTTGAACACCAAAATTATAAATATATATGTATTTACCAGTGCAGGTTTTGGCACGGGTGTCGATGACTCCACTGTTGGCAGTATTAAGTTCGCAGATGACGGACCAGGCTCCTCGCGAATGTCCTTAACAAAAAAATACCAATATTTATTCCCCCCGAATTTAAAAACAAGGTTTCTGACATTTTAAAATATGATATTTATAAGTTTAACACCAAAATTATAAATATATATGTATTTACCAGTGCAGGTTTTGGCACGGGTGTCGATGACTCCACTGTTGGCAGTATTAAGTTCGCAGATGACGGACCAGGCTCCTCGCGAACGTCCTTAATAAAAAAATACCAATATTTATTCCCCCGAATTTAAAAAACGTATAAGGCATGAAAACTTTATCATTAAACAATACACTTTTTATTTGAAATTGAATTAAAAAACTGCAAGTACATTTGTTACTTACCCCGCAACTTTCTAATCGTGGTCTTTTTTTGAAGAATTTACGAATATCCATTTTTCTTGCACATTGAAGCTTTTTTGCAACTAAAACGAGTTTCTACGTCGCATGTAACTCACAATGGAACTAAATTTATGACACGCAAACTATCAAAACATTCAAAAGATACTCTCAATTATGATTCAAAGTGTTATGAACTTGAGTTCATAATTTTGAACAGCTGAAGTTGAGAGCCAAAATCGGTTTCGTCGTTGCTTATCGTTGTTCTTGACTGGCTCGTCAGTCAGGTTGTCAGGTTTACAGGTTCTGTCAGGTTCTACTGTCTTTCTCTCTCGATGATATATAGAATTCGTCGGAGACAGAGATACTAGAACTTCAAAATGACACTTTTCATCATTATAAAAAGATCAGTTTAACGACCTTTTTCACCACTCAATTTCAATAGACGAAAGTAGCATCCTAACAATAAGCCAAAACAGGTAAATTTTTTTTTCTGCGCCAGAGGTCAAAACGATTAGTTTTGGGTGCTTTTTTTTCATAGTCTACAGATATATTCTGCATTCTTCGATTGTCAACTATAAGCAGATATTTAAGACTCACATGCTAATTAAAGAATTCCGGGGAAAAACATAAGAGGATATTTTAAGTCCACAAAGATTATACAATTAAGAAAACTTTTAGACCCTGCATATTGTGGAATGTGGGAGACAATTCTTTATTCTTGAGAGACAAAGTGATGAAGGCAGATTCTGGCACAGTTTTCTAAAAAAATTTAAGGCTTTATCACTTTTATCGAAAATTATATTTTCGAAAATGTGTTACAAGAAATATACACATACGATCAGGAATTTCGGGGGGGGGGGGTTTGAACCCCCAAAACCCCCCCCTGGCTACGCGCCTGGCTAGGAAATCATTGAGGGATTATTGCATTCATTTCAGGTTAATCTTAAATTGCGAGAAGTTAGATTAAGAAGTATTGAATTATGTGCCGGGTGAATTATTTCAAACACGCAAACTACTATTGAAATTTCAAATTGAAAGTTGTTGATGTAAGATCTGGCGTTTTCGATTTTTTCCCGTTAATCATTGAGGTGTAATGGCGTAGCACCTTATAAATTTGAATCATGTTTTAGCTATCATATTAACGTTTTAGCTTTTTTGTCATTAAGGATCAGAATTTTTAACAAATTGTACACTCTCTTTCTGACCTTCCATGATTCATAAATAGTTGAGTACATTTTTTGCATATGAATTCATTACTGATATCAATACTTTTTGATCTCACTTTTTTTGTAAAAGATGTTCAAAGTTACAATTTTTCTTTACATGTTTGTTAATTTTACCGTTTATACATTGATGATTTTTGGAGTGGGGGGAGAAAAAGGGAGATATAAACTTTCTAATAACTTATGTAGTCACTTTTTTCTCTCCTTCTATCATCTTTTATGCTCAGATGAATAGTAGTATGCGTGAGAACAGCTCCAGCTTGTGTTGCTAAATGTGAATGATTGGCAAGAAGGCTAGAAACTAAGGGGATATAACTCGCGGGCTAAATAAAAGAATCGAGTTGGCCGAAAGCCGTATCCTCGATGTGAAGCAAAACGCTGTACTGCGCATGTGCCACTTGTCATGTGGTTTTGATCTCGATGTTGGCGTTGGCTGAGAATCTGAAATCGCAGCAAAGCAGCGAGACGCGCACGCGTGTCACCACTTGATTCCTCGAAATCTGGATACGGATTTCGGACCGACCCCCTGGAGGGAATTATATCTCCTTAGTATCTAGCCTTCTTGATGATTGGGGAGCGGTTTGATGCATACTAGTGAGAGTGGCCTTAGAATTCATGATACGGCACGCGTTGTTAGCGTTAGAACTCAAACTCTTGGTCAGATCACATTCCTCGCAGGTATAACCAATTTAGTTCAATTTATTTTGAGACGAACCAACAGCTAGCGTGGCGACTCTGAAGGCTAGCAAGCTTCCTTATAATAAAAAATATTTTTTATTTTATACGAACTGTCAATGATTTCAATTGAGGGGTCAGAAAGCATAACGACATCTGCGCGCGGGACAGTTGGAGAATGAAGGAATGAAGGACCGAGCGATCAAAAATTTCCGATCACTCGGTCCTTCATTCCTTCATTCACTAACTGTCCCGCACGCAGATATCATTATGCTTTCCGGTCCCTCAATTAGCCACCCATATCGTGTGTCCTCCGTGTATGTTGAAGTTCGATTAATTTCAGTAGAAAATCGAAATCAATAGAGCAAAGCTTATAGCTTGAATGTGTATGTGCAATTCATATGAAAACCTTCAAATTAATTCCTATCATTAGTTTCATTGACAAACAGACACCTTTGAGCTTTTTTTTTAAAAAAAAAGGAAGATTTTTTCACTGAACAAATATTGTTGCGTCACTAAAATAATTCTTTTTTTTTCAGTTATATTTTTTATATTCAAAAGACAAGTCTATCTTAACGTATGTAACTTATAGTAAAATTGTCAAAGTAATATCAATGAATTTTTAGTCAGAATTCGACGCGCATTATTACTTCTGTTCAGTGACGGATCCAGATTTTGTCTGTTCTTTTGTCAAATTGTCATTAAGAACGAGTATTAGACAAAGATCTTTGGAGGTGGTCTAGACCTCACTTTTCATCTATGTCTATCATTCGTTGTCAGAAACAACGTATAACAAAAGACAGAAGAAAGCTAGATCCGTTGCTGCTACTTTTTATTCTAATTTTCTCGTTTTCTGTTGTTTCATTTTATACTTACGGAGATATGGTTCCCTACACGATCGTTGGAAAAATCGTCGGAGGAGTATGTTCACTCAGCGGAGTCTTGGTGATCGCTTTACCAGTACCGGTTATCGTGAGCAACTTCAGCAGAATTTATCATCAAAATCAACGAGCAGACAAGCGAAAAGCACAAAAAGTGAGTAGACAACTGCTTCTTAAATAAAATTTAGCAGCGGAACAGGCGTTTTATTATTTAGAATACGACTCATCTATTAATGATATCAAACCTATTGATGAGCATACCTCAAGCTTAAGTAATCATTTAATAACCCCCCCCCCTCCTCTCTCCGTGTTACATTACAAAGTTTAGGTAGCCGTCACAATCACGTGCATCACTTGCTTTTGTTTAAATTGCATGTTGTACAATAATTGAGAGTGATACAGCGTGGTACTTGAAAAAAGCAAAAACAAGCATGCAAAACAGAAATGGAATCGAAGCTGTACTGCGATTTCATCCTTGCACCGATAAGTTTCATTGAAAACTAGTTGCTTAAAGGAAGAAACATTGTAACAGTATGAAAAAACCTATTTATTCTCAACTGACACCCTCCTTTTCAAGTTGCGAAAGAGCGTTATCACCCATGACGGACAACAATCACACGTTTTATGCAGAATATTTTACTTGATTGCGTCATAAGGAATCGAAGAGGCAGAAAATACTTTGAAAAAAAAATTGAATTAGTTGCTCTTTTTACGTGTTGATCTACGGGTGGGGGGAGGGACATGCGGGGCATGCTCCCTCCCTAAATCTCGGCCACAAAATTCCAATAAGGATTTTTACCTTTCATTTAACTACGATAAATTCGGTAAGTTTTCTAGAAATTGATAAATATTTACTGATGACCGAGTCCATTTCGATTTGACGAAGCTTTACTGGTCGAAATTCTATTTTCGCTTGAAATTCATGTACATTGATCTTCGAGCAATTTTATTCGTTACGTGTTTTTTTAATTTCCTTCGGAAAAAATTTTTCTCGTCTATTATAAGGTATTCGTCTGAAAGGCAGTCAAAATCGACTCTTCAGGTTACCGAATGGAAAATTTCTCTAATCTCCGCAGCTTTTACAAATATTGACCGATTTCTGTCTTCAATTCAATTTTCGCAGTTTCAAAATGACTTTTATAATTGGACATGTTACAGAATACTATCTGTTAGTTAGTTTTGGCAGAATATCACCGGATTAAAATGAAAAGATCACTGCTAAGAATCAACGGAAAGCAAAAAAATACATAAGATAGTCACGTAATAATTATTAAAAAAATAGCCAGTCATACAAAATTAAACTTATAATTACTAATAACAGTGTCACTCATAAATCTATGAAATTCAACCTCTTCATATTTAGATAGATTATCTACTCACCATTGATATCAAGAGACCCGGTAGGGTCGAGAAGGCTGAGGTAAAAAAATAATAAAAAAGTAGCCTGATAGTTTACTGGGTATCTCTCCTCGAAGTATAGCAATTCTGCTGTACCAACATTCATATTTTGGGAAATATTCCATTTCATATTTACCGCATCGATTCAATATTATGTGATGCTTATCTGGAACTAAAATTTTTCCCTTTCATTTGAACCCTTACACTTTACAATCCGCTTCTTGGTTTCCTAAAAAGACAGAAAATCAGTTTATCATTTTTTTTATACACACTGAAAATTTTCAGACGATTTACAAATTGTCGTCCCTTACGGAAAAAACTCTCAAATTTTAGCGTATACTCTCAACGTTGAGCATTATTTCGACTCCTCAATGTTAAGACGTTCAACTTTGAGCGTGTACACTCAACTTCGACTGCACGTAACTTTGAGCATTTAAGCTCAACCCTGAGAGTATACGCTGAACGTTGAGGGGTCTAAATAATGCTGAAGGTTGAGCGTTAACGCTCAAGTTAAGGCGTATATGATAATCTTTGATCGTCTACGCCTAATGTTGAGCGTTTTTGAGCTACCCCTAATTTAAAGCATTTATTTTTGGCATAAAAAATTTTAATGAATAAAAAAAATCAAATTACTTAACCAAAAGTTGACATTTTTTTTGCATTGCTTTTTTTTAACATGCAAAATCGCATGGAAAATTTAACAAAAAAAAAAAAAAAAATGAAAATATGTAACCCAAAGTTTGCTCGTGATTACATTAACCGTGCCTTTCTGGCGCAAGTAATGACATCTACTAGAGAAGTGGGCCTAAGAAGTATAATGTTCATTTTCCCATTGTCAAGAGCTTGCCTTAAGCATTGTGCACAAAACTTGAAATATGAGAAAAAAACCCAGTAGCCATCTGGTGAACCTCTAGGAAAGCACACGAATTTTCATAATTTTCAAACTTTGGGCGTAATATTTTCATTTTTTTTTATTTATTAATATATCTCATGCAATTTCAAATGCAAAAAAAATGCAAACTTCTGGCTGAATATTTTATTTTTTTTTTTTCATTCAAATTTTTCATGCGATTTTTCATGCGAAAAAATGCGTTGCCAAAAAAATGCGGTGCAAAAAAAAACGTTTACTGCAATGCCAAAACACCTATACTCTCAACGTTTAACGTTGAGAGTATACGTTCGACGTTGAGAGTCAACTCCCAACACTTGAGAGTGTATCTTCAACTTTGAGAGTTACCGCTCAACACTTGAGAGTATACGTTCGACGTTCAGAGTTGACGCCCAACACTTGACAGTGTATCTTCAACTTTGAGAGTTACGGCCCAACACTTCAGAGTATACGTTCGACGTTGAGAGTCGACGCCCAACACTTGAGAGTGTACTCTCAACGTTAAGAGTTAACACCCATCACTTTCGAGTATACTTTCAACTTTGAAAGTTAACGCCAAACGCTTGAGAGTATACGCTTATTGTTAAGCGTTTATGCTCAAAGTTGACCTTATATGCTCAAAGTTGACCATGTATGCTTAATTTTGAGCAGATACTCTCAAATTAGAGAGTTTTTTCCGTAAGGGGTAAATGTGCCACTGCAAAACTTCCGTTTCCATCTGTACTGACGCACCTAGCGAACGTTTTTGGAAAACCACTT
Organism: Platygaster robiniae; assembly: GCA_028476575.1. Lineage (NCBI taxonomy): Eukaryota > Metazoa > Arthropoda > Insecta > Hymenoptera > Platygastridae > Platygaster > Platygaster robiniae. The sequence continues at coordinate 25,014,526 of CM052022.1, read as the reverse complement.
CTCAATCAAATTGCATCAATACTTCATTAATAATGCGATCGGTTTATCGCATTGGTTCAGTGCGCGCTACAGGCCAAGATTATATTACAAGAAGACTATAGAAAGAGGGATCACTTCCTATTTAGCCCTACATAAAGCGTACTCCCGTGTAACAGAGTAATTTCTCCTCTTCTCCCCTACACGCGCTATTGTGCGCTGAGTTGCGCAGAACGGTATTTTGAATAATTTTGAATGTATTCCGGCGCTTCGCGCATATCGAGATGGTGGGGAAATTACTCTGGTATACGGGAGTATGAAATCAGTTGAGTGATCCCTTTTTAAATAGTCTTCTTAGTATTTTATCTGGAAACACGTACAATTTTACCTTAAAAGAAACTTTGCTTTTAATTTCACCTACTTGTGCGATTGCTACAACTGCCGAAAAGCTTATATTTTCCTGAAAGGAGTTGATGAAAATAACACTTGAAGCTTTTTTTCCTGTCACAATAGCCAATTTTTCTTCTCTGGATGTTCAAATTTTCATTTCCGAATGATTCCACAAGTTTTCGTTTGACATTTCTAGCGTCAGACTGTAACCATCCTGTGATTGGTTTAACTCAACCAGTCACAGGGAAGTTCTGACGTCAGAACTGTAATAGAATCATTCAAATGAGTAAGGATGAGAAGCATTTCAAGATTGCGGATTATTTAAATTTAAAAATCCAGAGCTTGGATCTCGATAGATCTATTAAATGATTTTTACACATTATGTTATGGTTACTAGAAAAAATTCGTTCTGTAATGTGTGATTAGAAATTAAATTCAATATTTCAAAAGATTTTATTGAAATATGGCATTGTATTTCAACACATTTCATTTAAAGATAACATTGAATACATGAAAACTGTTGAATCATGATAACTTTATTTTTTCGAAGTATGACATTCAACAATTTATTGAAATATGACATTGTACATATTATCACTTTTAGCCGTGCGTGTAAATCGCATTGTACCTATTAAACAACGAAAAGAGAAGGATAGAAGATGAGCAATACATATTGTGACGATTTTTCACGATTTATCATCATCAGCTGAAATCGATGGACATTAGATGTAGTCAAAACTAGGTTTTTGTATTTATTTTCTTGCGTTTTCGTGTTTTACAGGATGATCAAGTATAATCTAAGGATTCGATAACAACTATTAGATAAGTAGAATATCATTGAATCTAATATTGTCTAGATAGCATACAGCTTTGTTATCGCAAGTTAATACCTAAAACCATATGCAAAGATTTTTTCGTAAAATTTTGAATAAATCGAAACCTATATTTGCAATAAGTAATTCCAAAAATTCAGAAAGAATGTTTCTTTTGCGCAAATTTAGTATTAACTGTTTATAAAACATACCCACCATCCTGAAACCGATTAAGTGGCGAAAATACGATCTGTGCGCTTCATTCTCGGATACGCCTCGCCACAGTTACGAGCGAGTGTAGCACATACGGTTTCTGTAGTCTGAGCGAGCCCACCGCAGACCTGGCATTCCAGATTAGACGATAGCCGTTTTTTGCGTCTGACCGAGCGCGCTGCAGAACCGGCATGTCAGAATAAAGGCGCATTTACAGCCTCTGCCTATTCGTCTGCTGGTGCCGTTAGCGGCGGGCACCAGGCAGACGGCAACGAGGCAAAGCTTGAAAGTAGAGAAGCGAGGTTCTCTCACTACTACCCCGAGTATCCCGAGTTTTTTTTCATCGACGTCGCAGGTCCGCAGCAAAATCGTTAAAATGTTTGGGGGGGGGGGGGCTTTTGAGTTTGGAATTAAACTTTTCATCAAAGTTTGATTGTGTGCATAATTGGGTGTCACTTATTTTGTCCATGTCGGAATTTTTTCCATTCCGGGGCTTAAAATCGATCAAAATATTGAAGAACAATTTTTCGTAAAGGTTGAAGCGAATTCGACATGATTAGCACGTGCCACAACACAACTGAAGTTTTAAATGGGATTTCCATGTAGTTTTTCATACATTTTGTTTAAAAACTCATTACTTGTTCAAAAGTTTCGATAAATGTTTGAAACTTGGCATAGTTTGAGTGTATAATGTAACATTCAAAACCAAATTTTTCCAGATTTTTCTATCGATAGATATTTCTGTGTTTTACGAGAACCGAAAAAAGGCAAAAATGTAAATTTTGGTGCTTGTAAAACATAGAAAAACGCGATATAAAAATCTAGAAAAATTTGGTTTTGAATGTAACATTATACACTTAAACTATGCTAAGTTTCAAGCACTTATCTTAGCTTTTGCACAAGTGATGAATTTTTGAACAAAATGTATGAAAAACTACATGTTAATCCCATTTAAAACCTTAGTCGTTTTGTGGCACGCTTTAATCATGTCGGATTCGCTTCAAACTTGCCAACAAATTTTTTTTTAATATTTTGATTGATTTTAAGCACCGGAATGAAAAAAACTCCGACATCGCCAAAATAAGTGACACCCTAGTATGTATGATATGTATGTATGTAAGCATAGTCAACATATATATATTTTTCAATATTATTAATATTTTATATAAATATTTTTTATTTAAATATATATATTGTACAACAACAACAACAATAAAAAAAAGAATACAAATATTTATAATAACAAAATAATTAAATAATAACAATAATATAATGACTAAAATAATAATGAAATTGTATGCATGTTATATACATGTTATTTTCATCTTCCTCCTCCCATCCTCCTCCATCTCACATGTTACTTGAATGGCAAAAAAAACGACTTTACTAACACTGGTAAATATTGTTTTAAAAATCTAAAAAAATTGAAGGCATTTTAGTAAATTACTGAAAACATTTTAGGGGGCGTCCTCGCGAAAATTCCACCGAACCTATAAAAAAATTAAAAATAAATATTTCCTGTTAATTCCCGATGAGTCGGGGAAAATTTTCCGATCAGTTGAGAAAATTTCCGCGCCTAATTTCCCGGCCTTTCCCGACCTACGGGGACTCGCCGAGTTTAGTTTAACAAGGGATGTACGTTCCATATCCTTCGGTGCGAAATATAAACTATGAAGCAGATTTCCCGATGTCAATTTCGGTCTATTCTTATTTTATATAATAATAAGTTTGAAGATTATTCGTTATAAAATTTGAAATTAGAAATTCATCATTTATGATCATTTTTCCGAATTTTCACATTCAAATTCTTTCAACTATTAACTATTATAAAACTAACAAAAGTATATCAAATATTTTAATAACTTGATAGATTACATTAGTATGAAATACTGTGGTGTATAATTATTTTTCAGAAAAAAACGATTTTCAAATGTTTGAGAATGTATAGATGAAGAAAATAAATTTTTTTTCTTTCAAATTTACAGAATTACACAATAATTAACGTTTAAATTAAATAAGTTTTTCATAAGTTCCGAATGTAAATCAAAGTCAAGAGTTCTTATTTATTGAAAAAACTCAAAAACAACAAATATTCATATATCTGAGACAAAAAAATAACTTAGAAAGAATTTTATGACAAAAATACGGTAATAAAAAATACAAATCCATAGACTTTGGAAGTTACATAACTTAAAAATTTTCATATTCTGAAATTATAAAAATGATACAAATTGTGCTTTTGAAATCAGATCGTTCAGGAGTGAAAACTTTAGAATCATGAATGTAATTCATTTTTTTACACCTTAACTCCTCCCAAAAATTTTTCTGCATATGCTTCTGCGATTCAGGAATAATGAAATAAGGAATAAAATCAAGAATTTGGGAATTACAGAAAGTAACAATAATTCTATATATTGAGCGAAGTTGTAAAAAATTTTATTTTCACACTCAAAGCGATTATTTAAAAACTTGTTACTTTTTGTGCATAATTTTTCAAGTACACCCTAAAAATTATAAAATTTATTCGGTAAATGATAAAATCGTGATTCTATTAGCGTTTTAGCCACGTTTTTGAAACCAGTTTTTATTTTTATGTTACAAAAGTTATAATTAAATTTCATACTTTTTTAATGCTCTATTACAATAATTTTGTGAATCTTGTTTGTTTTCAAGGGCCCTTACAATTCATCAAAATATTTTATCCAAGCTTTTAAACTGAATACTATTTAGAAATAGTTATACTTTGTAGAAATCGTTCATCTAAACATACTGTAGATGTGAATTTCATGAAAACATTGTGTTACCATCGAATAAACAATTAAGGTATCTGTTTACGTAATGTTTACGAAAGCTTATATCTTTAAGGGACCAAAGTCATTTATTTGTATGAATTCTGAAGTTTCAAATATAAACTCATTGTATCATCTATTCTATGAAATGTGTTTAATTTATAATAGTTTTTCCACTCCCAACAGCTCTATAACTTACCCAGCACTGTAATTTTAGCTCGTATTTTGTTAATTTTCACATTTTTCAGTTTCTGCTATGTCCATGTCATTTTTCAAGTTGTTTCATTAGTGATTTATTCATCTTTAACCTGATATTATATAGTTATTTCTACGAAATCGAAAAGACCTCGAATTTCGTAGCAAGCTCATACAATATTCTAACATGATAGTGATACATAATATATACATATAACAGTTTACAATATAGGGAACGGCATTATAAATGAGCGCATCCCGCTGAAAATCTCCCTTGAGAAAGATTGAGAATGAAGTCTTGCATCACGTACACCTGCGAGTTCATTTTTGTTCTACATATATTCGACGGAAAGGAAATTTCATTTTATTTAATGTTCTACGACAGGTTAGCGTCAAAAGTTCTGATTTTCTAAGAATTTTGATTCATATGTTTTTTTTATGACGTGAAGTACTTTGCTTTTCACAATCAGATCATAAGTTTCGGAATGTTCATTGTACGTATTAGATGCATATTAGGACTGAACAGAACATTTTATTGATCATTTGAATCAATCGTTCATCAACGTAAACGATTCATAAGATAGTGTAAATTCGGAAAATCATAAATTTCCTTTTGCCGCTTAAATCATAATATCTATTATATGAGGTTATGCATACCCACCACTTACCACACACCTTGCCAATGTAAAGGCGGGCCGTCGCTTTTGTGTGCCAACAAATTCATTTATTCCTTGAAAAAACCTTTTGTTTCTTCTACTATAAAACTTTACTTTAAAATCACTCATATGAAGGTTGTGATATCTAACAATTCGTCGATTTTCAAATAAATATTGCACAAATGAAAGATGTGATATCCACAACGTCGCATCGATCTATTCTTGTAAGATCAACATCTTTTCTTAAAAAAAAAAAAAACAAAAAAAAATAAAATTCCAAAAAACAAGTTGACCGAAGTATTAGTATCATACCAGAAACTGATGATTTGATGTTGAAAGGCAAGCGACGGCCCGCTTCGAATACTGCTTTAAAACGGCCTTGCAAATTCATTATGATCATTTTTTCTAGACAAGAATGTATTTTTAATTATTTTCCGTTGTGATACGTGCAGTTGCAAGAAATGTCGAGAAATTCAGACATGAATATACTTGCAGATGCTTTTAAGTTGAAATTGATGGCTTAAGTGGGAAACCAGATATTTAACCTTGAATGACTGGCCAAACAATAATAATAATAATAATAATTTTATTCAGGAGCAAAAAAAAGTTTACAATCATGTACAATAATATCCCCCACAAAAATAGCTAAGCTATTTGTCTGTGAGCCCGAATTACTTAAACGTAATATACATAATTATTTCGCGATATAAACATAACTTTATGAAAGTAGTAGAATATACTAAATATACATAATTCTCTCACAATATAAACATAACTCTGTGAAAGCAGTTAACATACAGTTTCAAATTGAATCATAATTTCAATAATAGTTTTCCCTTTCCTTTCTTCGTCTTCCCTCTTTTCCCTGTTCGCCCCTTTCATTTCTTTTAAACGTTTTTTTCAAATCCCGTCTTCCCCCAGCCGGGTTATTATAATACTTCAGTTCCCCCGGTAAGGCATTGAAGATTCTGTACTTCATGTAGCAAAAAGATTTCCTGAAAACCTCTTTCTTTATGACTGGTGATTTAAAAAAATCATATCTATTTCTGTTTCTATATTTCTCATGATATTCTTTCTACGAACTTGTAAACTCTTGAACCAGGACGTTAAGCATAAAACTCTTACGTAAAGTCGTTATATTCTCATTTTTATAAAGTAATAACGATGGAAAACTTTTATCTTTTCTGTACATAATTTTAACTATTCTCTTTTGTATGATTTCAAGTGGTCTCAGGATGTTATTTCCTGCACTGCCCCATGACACTATACCGTACGTTAAGACAGACCAGAAAAGTGAATAATAAATAGCAATTAACTGACTTTAGGTTAGATAACATCTAAGTCTATAGAACATATAAATCTGATATCTTAGTTTCTTTACTGAAAAATCAACATGATCTTCCATTTCATTTTCTCGTCAATAAGGACACCCAGATATCGGACGTAAGAGGCCCTTTTTATTTCCTGACAATCACACTGATCCCATTTCTCTACATCACAATCCGCTGTATGAACCTTAATTTCCTGATATTGAGGGGACCTACAAAACTGCGATCCAAAAACAATAAAAACCGTTTTGTTCAGATTGATATTCAAGTAATTCCTATTCATCCAACTTGAAATAATCTTAAGAGACTCCTCTGCAAGAAGTATAACTTGAGACCATAACTCCCTACTTACTACTAAACTAGTGTCATCCGCAAAAGCTATGATACGGCCAATAGGTAAGGCCCTAAATATAAAGTATGAAGAAGACAGGCCCTAATACTGTCCCCTGAGGAACACCACAACTTCAAATTAATGGGTCACTTTCTACACCATCAAGTTTTACCATATGTCTTCTATTACTCAAATAGCTCCTCATAAATTTATGCGCCCCACCCCTAATACCATAATTATGAAGTTTGTCTAATAATAAACTGTGATTAACAGTATCAAATGCTTTCGTAAGGTCCAAAAAAACTGTTAAACATAGCTCAGAATTATTCAAGGCATTAAATATTTTATCCGTTGAGTACATCAATACATCAGCAGTAGATCTTCCCTCCCGAAAACTAAATTGCATTTCATCCAACAATTTTTCTTTGTTTACAAAGCTGATTAAACGTTTCTTAACAATTTTCTCAAGTATCTTTGCAAAATTAGTAATCAATGGAATCGGCCTGTAGTTAGTTAATAATGTAGCACCCCTAGCTTTCAAAATTGGTGTGATTTCAGCCCTCTTCCAATCGTCAGGCCAAACTCCCTGTTCAATTACATTATTTATAATAATAACCAAAGGTGGAGTCACATACTTCTGAGCAGTCTTTATTATCTTCATATTAATATTATCCACGCCTCCAGCTTTAATCCCAGCCATCTTTTCAATTGTGTCAAAAATTTCCCCTCCGTCAGTCGGGGAGAGAAAAAACGAGTTCCTCACTGTTGGACCCAAATACATGTCACTGTCCATGGGGTCCTTAATTGACCCTGCAAGAATTGGTCCAATCTGGTTAAAAAATCGATTGAACTCCACAGCCATACATACTGGATCCACCGTAATCCTATCAGAGTCCATCATTTTGATACAATCTATATTTTTCCCTCTTCCTTTCCTTCCAATTATCATATTGTTCATCGTTCGCCACAATTTTTTTGGATCATTTTGAATTTTATCAAATTTTACTTTGTAATAATTATACTTTGTATTTTCTAATTTTACATTTACTTCATTTCTCAATTTATGAAATTCTAATTTATATTTCTCACTTTTTGGGTGCCTAATCATTCTTTTATACATGGCATCCTTTCTTTTACACATATACACTAATTTAATTGTCATCCATTATTTTTTAGTTGCCATTCTCTTTTTATCATTAACAGTTGTTGTCGCCCCATCTATATAATTTCCAATAATATTGGTAAAATTCCTGATCATAATATTAACATCAATTTCTGTGTAGACTGACCGCCATGACTCAATAGAAATATTGTAAGCAATTTCTCAAAATTAATTCCTGATAATTCCCTCTTTACATTGTCCACAATTTTTTTATACATCAATATGTAATAAAGTAGAGTAATGATCCGTGAAAGTGGTCTTAAGTATAAATGCTGAAATCTTATTATTCTCCACTTCTGCCTTACCAAAGACATGATCAATACATGATCTTGTCTTCGCAGTGACCCTAGTGTACTTATTTATATATGACAGATAACTCATTCTCAGTAAATTACTGAGATATATATTTATCAGGTATGTAGATCTCATAATGTCTATATTAATGTCACCTACTATAAAATGATTCTTACAATGTTTATTATCTTCCAGAAATTGCCTTAAGTCGTTAATAAATCGATTTATCCCTACTGGGCGTGGTCTATAAATAGCTGTCAATAGCAAATTTAAGTTCTTATGAACATCGATTTCTGCATTAATAACTCTTAAGTTCCCAACAGAAGTATTTGTTACTGTATACTGTAATATTTTGACATATACATTAATGTGCTATCGTTCTTATTTATATTATTACCGTTGAAAAATAATTCATAATCATCCATTTCGAATTCACTTTTAAATATAATGTTAAACGTTTTTGTACATACTATTACATCAAGTTCTTTCAAGATAATTTTCAATTCATCAAAATGTTCATTTATACTTCTAATATTGACGTGATATATTAAAACACCCTTTTTATCTCTCAATGCTTCCCCTAATGTATGTTCATTTCCACATATTACTGTCGCTTTCTTTATTTCATTTAAAACTTTACTAACTATACCAACCATATTTTATCATTAACGTTCATCTTCATAGTTCTAATGTAAAAGCCCCTCCCAATAAAATTATTGATCAAAAATATCCTCGCATCCATGCAATCATTGCATCTTTTGGCCCTTAATGAGCATTTACACAATGAAAAATCACTCCCACGCATCACAACAAGAACTAAAGGAAAAGGGAGAAGACTAAGAAACCTTACCGAAACACAATTGATATTGCTCATCAAATAGTACATTATAATTTTCTTAATTTTTTTCAAGCAAACAAATAGAAAGTAATTGTCCAATTATATTCATAAAATAGTACAAAAACTACCCATAGTTATCTTTGCCTATCTTAACATTTCTTAAAGTTCTATAAGTCCCACAATGTTCTTCATCTGAAGTTTCGTGGTTAATATCACTGTTTCCTATATTTCTCCACCTGTCTTATGCAATTTATGCATTTTTTCAAAATCTCGTCAGGGCACTGTCTACTATCATGATTCCCAGCACAAATCCTACATCTCAATTCATTAACGCAATTTTTACCACTGTGATAGTAACCACAACATTTCCGACAACGATTCAATCCGAAATCCTCATAAACTTTGCATCGTTGCCATCCGATGTAAAGTTTCCCATCGTTCATTATCTTTCGAAAACATGTAGAGCTAGTCTCCACGAAAGTGATAAAAGTACATGATCTTTTCAATTTTTGTAAATGAACCGCTCTGAAATTTTCCCTGTGTTATGTATTGAACACCACCAGGTGTTTCCAATTTCTTGGAAACTCTCTAACTATTAGAGAGGGGATTGCCAATGAGAACTCACAAATAATCCTAAAATAATAGTTCACAACTTTATTGAATACATGATAATATGGTATTGTTATTGAGGTCAGCGTATTTATGTTTTTTTTTTATCAATTAGAAGTGCTGGGTCGAAACAGTCCCTCTGGGGGTGGAAGTGGGACTAGAGGGTAGGCCGCAGTGAGTTCCTCAGGGATGGCTGGGACCTGTATTTCCCTTGGTTTCTCCAACAGGGCTGCCTCGGTGCGGGGTGATACAGGCGGGGAAGAGTTGTCCTTAGAGCTTGTCGGAACAGGCTCATAGGGCCTTGCAGTGTTGCGGGAACGCCGAGCGAGGGCGAGCCGGAATCGGTCGGGGAGAACACTGGTTGTTGGAATATTAGGTTGTGAAGTCTCCTGAGGCACGTCCCCAGTCCTGTCGACCAGAGTTATTCTTTAAGATGTAGATGCTCGGCTCTGAATGGTTCCAGATGTAGAAAGTCTAGAAGGCCCCGCAACTGGTTGTTCCTCCCTTGCTCATCGGGATGTCGAAGGTCCAGCTCTAGACACAATGCTTCGTTCGTAGAATGATCTTGAATTTCAATTAACGTGAGATATAAAAATTTTCTCACGTCTATTGCACAGTGACGATCGAATTTTTTTTAAAATCATGTGCTGTATCGGAAAAATGCTGAATTTGTGAGATTTTTGTTCTTTTGGCCTCGAAGTAACGTAAAAGTTATTAGGTATTCAAAGACTACATTTTTTTCCAAAATGCCATAACAATATACATTAACTCGCGGTAAACCGATTATTTAAGTGATTTTTGTGTTACGTTATTCTAAAGATTTGAGAAAATTGAGAAATTTTTTTTGGGTATATATTTTTTTGTGAACGATTGAGAATTTTACTATAAAAATTTATCTTACCTAATTTATCGAAAACCTCAATAAGTATATACACACATTATATATGTATACATGTATATAAATATATAATTAATACATAATACATACATACATCTATACATATATGCATTTATACATACATTAACGTATATATTTTTTGTTATCGATTGCTATACATACCAGTGGCGGATCCAAGGGGGGGGGGGTTCGGGTATGGACCCCTCCATGGGGTCATGGTCAAGAATTATATTTTTTTTTACACGTGGGTCAAGTCAAAAAAATTTTATGTACCTCTGACATACAAAACGCATTTCTATGCCAGCTTGAGATCTCTAAACGCGTTTTTTATGCCCTCGGTACATAAAATATCGTTCGTAACAGGCACGGATGTGCGATTTTAGCAAAACGGGGAAATAACGGTCTGAGGCAAAGCCGAGGACTGTAACCCATTTTGCCTATGAGCACATCCGTGCCTGTTACGAAATATACTATTTTGTATATATTCAAATTTTTGAGAGGTTTTTTCAAAATTCAAATTTATTTAAGAAACGGTATTAAAATAGAAAAATTTGAACGAAAATGAATGAAATTGAAAAAATTAAAAAAGTATAAAATATCTTTTCCATACATCGAGGAATGAACATTATTCTACACATTATAATCTTCATGTGCTTTTGAATTTTCGAGGCTTCTCAAAGAATTTCTTAAGAATTTCATCCTCCGTTAAACTGATTCGATGATGGATGTTTAAAGCTGCGAGCCAATTAAGACGCTCCTGTCCCATCGTATTTCTCGAATAATCTTAACTTCTCCTCAAAGTTAAAAAGAACCGTTCTGGAGTTGCTGTCGTCACGGGCAACACTGCCAATACCCGTGAAATTGTGTTGACGTTTCGAAATGTTTTGCCATTTATCACCTGCGAAAATTCCTTCTGCTCAGATTTTCAATAAAAACTTGTTGAACGCAATCTCTTCGAAAGTGCATTAATAAAATATTTTACTAAATAAATGATTATCAGTAAGCTTTTTCTAAATATCTTAAGTCATTGTTCACGGATTTTCTTGTAGCAAAATTTCTTGCAGAGGAATCAGTGAAAAATGAATGATTATTGACTATTATATGGCTACTGATTATCTTCAGTGAAAAATGTCAATTATCTGTATTGAGACAACTTTGTAAAAATTTTTGGAAAACATGGTATGAGAAGACAGTAAGAATCTAAATACTGTGTTGTGAAAATTAATCACATTATAGTGATACGAAGAAAGTATATGTATGCATTCAACTTCGTTCGAAGTATAAAACGTTCTGAAAAGTTAGGTATGATATTAAAATGTGTATTTTTATATTTTTTAATACAGTGACCTGTATTTTTGCATGAAACAGACAATTCTTGTCCTAGGATATAATTTTAGTAATGGAACGTAGCATTTTAAATATGTAGTAAACATTTAAGTTGTGAGTTACTCACTGATAATACATCTAGCGCATTTAAGATGTTCTGGTTGCGGATTCGTTCTCTCCACATTTTGACTTCGGAGATAAAATCACTCTTGGAACAATCCAATATGTCTTCGTAAAATTTGTAAAGTCCTGCGCATTTTTCATCATTGAATTCTTGCTTGAGGAATAGCTGCCAAAAATTTTGAAAAATTGCTTTGTGTTTTTCGAACCGACTTTGAAGATGACGAATGTACGTGTCGAGAAGTGGAATGTAAAAAGCGATTCTGTAGTAATCTTCGACTGCTTACGTTTCAATGTTGCAACGGTTCTTTTGACAACTGCATCGACGAGGCGTTTTAATTTCGATTTCGTACTCGGAACAAATTTCAGCAACTTTTTCATAAACAATATGAAAACATGAATCCACGTTTTCCCGCTTTTCCTTGAAGTCGTTCAAAGCATCATCAGCCAATTTCGTAGCTTCTCCGAGATCTTGATTTTTCAACTGCAATTCTCGACTTAATGGCAAAACGATGGAATTTATCGATTCCATTATGTGGCAGAAGATTTGGAATCCGATTGTTAAAATAGCCTTTAAAAGTTGAGATGCGGTCTGTGAAGTACTTTGATCCTTCCGCGTTTTTATTTCTTCTAATGCTTCAATAACAGCCGGTTGAAGTTCGGCATACGTTGCAACAGCTTCATGAGACTGAGCCCATCTCGTAGGACAAATGTATTTCAATTTTTCTCTTCTTCGCTCACTTTTTTTCGACATTTTGGGAATTTCTGTCTTCAAGATGCTTTGTCGTTTGGGCCAATGAAAAAATGCTTGAATTGCTCTGATAGTCCCCAACGCATTTTTCATACCAGATACTTCGCAAGCTGCATTAATGGTCAAACTAAAGCTATGTGCGACGCAATGCACATAAATTGACAGAGGGAAAAATGATCTCAAATACGCTTGTGCTCCGTGAAATTCTCCACTCATAGTTGGAGCTCCGTCGTATCCTTGACCATACATAAACGAGCAATCTACACCGATATCGGTGAGGTGATTTCTAATAGAATTTGCTAAAGCTTGTCCAGAAACTTCAGTCAGGAGAACGAATCCGAGGAAATCTTCACAGATATTTGATGTTGAATCCAAGTATCGTACACAAATGGAAAACTGCTCTATTCTGAAAATGTCGGTCAATTCATCTGCCAAAACTGAAAATCCTTCTGAATAATTCGCTTCATCACCGATCTTTTTTATGATCAATTCGCCGCAAGTTTCGATTATTTCATTCTGAATGGTTTTGCTCAAATATGTCGCATTTTTCGGAATAGAAGAGGTTAACCTTAAATTTTTCATCACCTTCAGCTTGATACCGTAAAATTGCACGGAAGTTACCTTCGTTCGAAGATATTCCGTCAGTTTGGTTGTCCAAGTCAGGCTTATCTTCGTACAACAATCCATCGTCTCTATGGCCACGAAGTGCGATTCCTTGACGTCCCCACAAAATTATAGCTCCAACTATGGGCTTCAGTCTCTCAAAATTTTCTTTTCTCGTTTTCTCTTTCTGCCTGTCAAGTTGTTCATCAATAGATTTAATTTTATCGAGCTGAATATCGCGTAAATTTTCGATACCGAGGACAGATTTTTTATGGTATTCAAGGTTTTGGTGGTTTTAAAAAGTTTCTTTTGCGTGCTTCCAAGTGATGAACGGCTTGCTGACGAGTTTTCCCAGGCGTACATCTCCTACTCCACCGCTTTTGACGCCGAAAGCTACGCAGTATTTGCAGTATGCACCATCTTCTTTGGCAGAATATGCTAACCAGTGAAATTCCTCGAGCCATTTTCTTTGGAAAGATAAATTTTTGGCAGTTTATTTCGGGAACAAAAAATCAGCTGGTAGCACCCACAAAGCATCGACAATAATTAGAATTTCGCAGACGTGTTTTATGTTTGAGGGACACCTTACAATTTTTCCTGTGTCGTTTTTATGGGTATGTGGATTATCGTTCTGAGTTGACGTATTTCTCGCGATCTGTTCTTCTGCGATCTCTAGTGGACTTTCCTCAACGTTCAGCTTCTCCGTGTTTTCGATCTAAGCCAAAAAGCGAGAAAAAAAAAGATTATACCATATATACGTTCAAAAATCTTAGTTACAGTTCAAGATTAAAGAAATTTGAAAATTCCGAAATCTTATAACAATCTAGACTAAATTCATAAATTAAAAAATTTGCAGTATAAGATATGAGTATGAGCAGAATTTTTCTATTCGTATCCAGAAAAAAGCAGCGTTTATTCCTGATTTCGGAAAACTGTAAGTTTTTAAAAGTGGAAACATAAATTTGAAGTTCTTCATGCCAAAATGATTTTCCATTTATAAAATTATTTATTAGATTGAAAGATTTAATTCTCGAATGATTTCATGATGGTAATGGTTATTGTGATAATCATTAGAAACTTTAAGAAAAACTTCTGATATAGATGTTTGCTTTTATTGCTTTTTATAATAGTAATTGACAATTAACATTTTAACACCTTAAAAAATTTAGAAGTTGAGTAGAATAGTTGGTAACGGTTAGAATCAGAAATAGATATGTAAAAGAGAGAGTTAAATATTTTGTGAGAAAATCTTATATAAACCTCATATTCACACTCAATGCCTCATTTGAATTGCTCTTACGTTTAATACCTACATAAAAAGTGGAAATTCACATGAGATTTTACTTAAACTAATATATAACACTTTTTGGTGTCCCAGAAACATTACGCTTTTTTGTTAGAAAATGGCGATTCTTGTGACAAAATCATAACTTTGAAAAATAATTTTTGCATACTTGGCGCCTAGCGACATTAGGTTTCTTAGAATCTAGTTTATATTCATGAATTTTCAGAAGAAAAAACAAAACGCATTTTAATAGCTGAATTTCAAAAAAATTTTTATTATTTTTTTTTTGCTATGTAAGTGAATAAATAATAAAGATATCAATTGTTCATCAATTTATCTTATATCTATAACAGTAACGAATATTTGGAAAAAAAATTCCTGGCGATCTTTTATTTTTGGTAAAGTTATGCATATGTTAAAGAATGAAATTCCTGAAATGAACCAAAAAATTTAATTATGAAAAAAAAAAAAAAAAATACAGAATTGAAAAAATCCAGTAAAAAATTTTTTTCTGGACCTAAAAAAAGAGGTGTCTTTTCGAATCGAACAAAAAGCAACATATTAGTTTTACTAATATCTAAAATCATGCCCTGAATGGATCAGTCAATTTAAAATGGAAATGGCCTTAATTGTGGGTTAATAGTAACGAGTGACAAAATGATTTAAAATTATTGTTATAAGTTTTTTGGCCGCATGTATATTTGTCATGTTGACCATTTTATTGAACAAATCATACAAAAACACTGATATTGTGAAGGGTGTGGGAAACGTAAAAAGTTATAGGCACATTTCGTTCATCCGGCTCTGCATGGAAATATAATAGATTATTATAAAAATAGGAACAAGTTGAAAAAGTTTTGTGTAAGAAGCGTTTCATACTTTATATTTGGTAAAAATACAAAAATTTGTGCAAAAGTAGTAGTTGTTTGATATAAATCTATTTTTCCATGATTGAAATTTTCCGCTTTACCTGTTTTTCCTTTTTTTTCGTTTCTGGTTCAGATTCCGGATCGAGGCGGGTGAAATAAGAAAATAAGGTCCTCTTCATCTTGTGAGGCGTGTCGGCTGAGTGCAAGAATACCGAATATAGCTTTTCTTAGTCACAACAACACTAATTCCTTGCAAAAAAATGCATGTTTACATTACGCATTTTCCAGGTTGAAAAACAAAAGAATAACGCACACTTACGCACGCTCACAGAGCGCTCAGATATAAAACAGAAACACTTGGAGGGATAACCACACAGCTCTTCTATCAGTATCTTGAAGGCGCGAAGTTGAAAAATTTAGAAAAACTGAGACGAACGTTATGAATTTATTTATACCTGTAAATAGACGTATGTACACTAAAAAGTGGAGAATGTCACGATAACAATGCGTTTTCACTTTCTATTCAATATCTGACACGAAGAGACATCTACCTGTTACGAAGATATGTATTCGTAAAAGGAACAAAATCATCGGTTCGAAATCGTCATTTACTGTTTTTAAAAGTTCTGAAATTGAAGGGTTTTTTCATTTTTGTTTCTATCGGCTAATTACGACTTGCAGTGCAAATGGTTTCATTTTTAATTGAAAAATTTACAAAGTCAAAGTTATTAGAGATACCGAAATCTACGAATCTTATTTTTATAAAATTCTATAATAAATGAATGCAAATATGCAAGAGAATTCTACGTATCACACTTTTATTGCCTATTTATAACTATTTCCTATAAAAGCGAAAATCCAGGCTTCCCACCTTTTAAAAATTTTGGACCCCCGCCCCCTTTTTGAAATCCTGGATCCACCACTGATGCACACAATTAAACTTTAATTTAATGTTGAATTCCAAACTCAAAATCTCACTCTCAATGTGTCCTTGAAAGTTACCGTTGTTTGCGATTATAAAAGAGACCTCCCAATATCCCTAAAATATTTTGACGATTCTGCTGCGGCACCGATAAAAAAAAACTCGTCGGTCTCGGGGTTGCTCAGGGTGCTTAGGATAGTAGTGGGAGTACTCCGCTCCCCGACTTTCGACCAATGCCTCGTTGCCGTCTGCCTGATGCCCGCCGCTAACGGCCCCGGCAGACGAATAGGCAGAGGCTGTAAATGCGCCTTTAAATGATGGTCGTTTTTGACGCCTGAGCGCGGTCGCTGTTACAACGGTTACCCGTAGTGATAATAAAGAAAAATTGATGCAATTTATTATAATAAAATAGAGTTATAGTGAAAAAAAAAAAACGATTTAATTGAATGGATAAATTAATAAAAAAAATATATAGAACGTAAAGGAAATGACTAAAATTATTGAATAATAATGAAAAAAGTAAATAAGTCTTTATTTTCAAAATCAGTTTGGTCGTCACTAAACTAATCACCGATTTCTCTCAAATTTTGGAAATAATGACGTAAACTAGTTTGAAAATATACGTATTTTTTATTTTGGGCTGAAAATTGGTTTTTGTCTAAAAATTTAGATTCAAGATTTGGCTGTCAAATTCAGAGTACCCTTACTTTTGCCGACAACTTTTTTTTAAATCCTTATATCTCATCAGTAAATCTATGAATTTAAATGATTTTTGTATGAAAACGTTCGAAATCATACGAAATTTATGAATAATGTATCAAAAATATTTCTCTTAGCGTTGTTGAATTGTTATAAGCGTAAATGAAAAAAGTGTAAAAAATTTTTAAGTAAATATTTTCCATATTGCATCATTTTTATTTCCCTCCGTTTTTTTTTTCATTGATTGGTATAGGTATTAACAACATTCTGTGAAAACCGTTACATGCTAAAACGTTTCGTTCGTAAGTGAGAATTTTTTCCGATTTTCCAGCCTGTCATTAAAGAGTGATTATGGAATTTCAATATATTTTCATTTTTCTTGATCTTAAGACACTGTAATATGTTCCGTATAATGATTATACATATTCCAAACGAAAGTAATAAACAAAAAATTTCTAACTAGACGTTCAACGGCTCAGAATAAAACTTGAAATCAAGCTTTCACGTATATCACTAGACTGCTTAAATACTTATTATCACAAATAATTTCATAAGAGTACTTTCTTTCTCATTGCTCTAAAGCATTGCTAAATCATTGCTTAAGAAATATTCAAGTGTGGAGTTATGCGATACTGTCATCAGTTTTTTTGTCTATTATTTTAAATTTTCTGAAAAATGTCCTTACACTTTAAAGCAGAATTTATACATAAAAAAAAGATATTTTATGTTTAAGAAACGTTCATTTTATTTCAAACTAAATAAATTATTCAATATGTTCAAAGTGCTCACGTGATAATGTTTTTTCAGTGAACAAAGGTACTTTTTGTCATTATACTATTTCGTTCAAATATCGATACATCGAATTACTTCAGAAAAGAATAGAAGATTTCAATTTTAGCAATTTTATTTTACGAAACTTCTGGAATTTTAATATTTTTTTAAGTGTGATATCATGAAGTTTAATATCTGATGTGTAACCATTATTCAGTTCCTCGAATATCTTCGCGTTGAAATGCATGTTATTAATTTTCATGCATGAGCTTAATCTCGTCATCTTTATCTTTAAATAATATGCAAAGAACTATTACAATCAAACCAGGTTCACGCAAGTAAATATACATATAAAAGTTATCCTTGAAAGACATGCACAAAAAATTGAAGTCACGTTACACTCCAAGTAATAAAAAATTAAGCAAGGAAATTTTCATTGAAAATATACATAATTATCGAATAAGATATACTACAGTGTTTTAGGATCAAAAAAAGTAAAAATATATTGAAATTTTATATTCACTCGTTAATGACAGGCCAACTTACTTTTTTGTTGCTCATTACTCAAGATATAACATGACATTAATTTTTCAAAAAATTTCATAAATGAAATTGCAAAAATTGAAATCTTCTATTCTTTTATGAATTAATTTGATGTGTCGATATTTGAACGAAATAGCATAATGACGAAAAGTACCTTTGTTTACCGAAAAAACATTATCACGTGACTACTTTGAACATATTGAATAATTTATTTAGTTTGAAATAAAATGAACGTTTCTCAAACATGGAATATCTTTTTTTCAAGTATAAATTTTGCTTAAAAATGTAAGGTAATTTTTCAGAAAATTTAAAATATTAGACAAAACAACTGATGACATTATCGCATAACTCCACACTTAAATATTTTTCTGATACATAATAGACCTGCCTTTATATTCCTAAATAAACATACAAATGTGATAAAGTGTTTTAGAGCAATGAGAAATAAAGTACTCTTCTGAAAATATGTGTGATTATAAGTATTAAAGCAGTCTAGTGATACACTCGAAAGCTTGATTTTAAGTTGTATTCCGAGCTGTTGAACGTCTAGTTAGAAATTTTTTGTTTATTACTTTCGTTCGTAATACATAAATTCACCATACGGAACATATTACAGTGTCTTAAAATCAAGAAAAGTGAAAATATATTGAAATTTCATAATCACTCTTTAATGACAGGCTAGAAAATCGGAAAAAATTCTCACTTACGAACGAAACGTTTTAGCATGTAACAGTTTTCACAGAATGTAGTTCATACCTTTACCAATCATTGGAAAAAAAGATGGGAGAAAATAAAAATGATGCAATATATAAACTATTAACTTTAAAATTTTGTACACCTTTTTTCATGTACGCTAATAACAATTCAACAACGTTAAAAGAAATATTTTTGATACATTATTCATAAATTTCGTACAATTTCGAACGTTTTCATATAAAAGTCATTTAAATCCATAGATTTTTCGATGAGAAATAAGGATTTAAAAAAAAGTTTTCGACAAAAGTGAGGTTACACTGAATTCGACAGCCAAATCTGAAATTTGAATTTTAAGACAAAAATTAATTTTCAGCCCAAAATAAACAAAAAGTATATTTTCAAACTAATTTATGTCATTATTTACGAAATTTGAGAGAAATCGGTGATTTGGTCAGTGACGACCGAACTGATTTGAAAATAATGATTCAAATGAAAATTGAAAATGAAAGATCAACAATAATAAAAAATCTGTATGAATTAGTGACGTTTCCGAAAATCTTTGGCTCCAACCCCTAATGGCTCGGGCTGCGAATTTTGCCGTTTGAGCTTCTTTTCTCGCTAACCTATTGGCCGAGAAAATTTTCGATACCTTTTATCAGGGTTCAGAAGTAACTTGTGTTTAAATATTGACGAAGAATATGGTTTTAACTTTTTATCAGAAACTTTTACAATTCAACGCGTTGAATTCTAGAAATTCGCATGAGAACGTACAAACTTAAAACCTATAGATCTCTAAATATATAGCAAGATTTGTAAGATCTAGAGAACTTGTTGGAAGATCTCATAAAATTAATAAATGCCCTCAAAAAAATACCGGAACAATACGAAAAATACTACATTTAATGAAGCTTTATATTATTTGACTCTTAAAGAATTTATGTAATTCTAGGAGTCGGAAAACTACAATTTCTCGAGATTTTAATTCTAAAAAAATACATTATCATTATAAAGGTCCAAGAAAGATTAGAATATTTTCCAAATCATAGACATTTGTGAAAAATACAAAAAATATTGAGGGCACTCTAAATCTATGAAGAAACTATTTTCTGCGAAATCGATGGAAATACTTCAGAAATTTTGCACTTTCAATTTTATCTAATTCTAGAAATTTAAAGAGATATCTTCAGAAAAACTCGAAAATTCTACGACATTTTTGAAATACTCAGAAATACACAAAGAAAATACGTAATGAAAATTACGCCGAATATAAAAAACATCGAGAATCATTCTGATTCCAGAAATTCATATACAGTAAATATATAAATATAGTTAACTATCCTTGGAATCATAGAAAAACTGAAGAAATATGAAAAGTGCTCGAATAAGTAAAAATATGTCGGGACATTGTTTTCTGAAAAATCCTGAAAAACACGAAAGATTTCAATATGTTTAAACCCCTCTCCCCCCAATCAAACATAGCTAATGTAAAAGTAGGCCGTCGCTTGTAGGGTGATACACCATTAAATGTACAATTTTTTTATAAATTTTGGCGTCATTCTCGAAACCTTATATTTCAGATAACCTTAATTTTAAAGCCATTATTGGAGAAGTAATCAAGAGCTACACTATGAAATAAAAAGAGTAGACTTAAAATTAGTGATATCACAGAAAACGTAGCTCGAAAAGAAAAATAAAAAAAAAATAAAGAAACAAAAAACAATAAATAACAAGAATTCAACACCAACTGCATTTTGTGATCACATAGTAAAAACAATTGATATTTGAGAAAGTGTCGCATTCCTTATTAAAGTATTTACAACTGGTGTATCCAAAAAATGAACAGTCATAATGAAAATGGATCAAATGTCAGCAAGATAACATTCGAGTCTCAAATTTCTCGTTGAACGATAATTTGTCAATTTTCCTTTACCCTTCGATGTAATAACTCCAGCACAATACAAAACACAAACGTTTCTCATTTCAGAACTTATAGGTTGGAAAGCGCGCAACGGCCCGCTTTTATAAAATTAACAAAATGAATAATTGTATCAATAGTGCGATGAGTGTGCACATAATCATGCGTAATAAGTAGTCGCATATTCTTTTATTAGAACAGTAATTCACACTTTAATTTTATTGTCACGATTATATTATTGAGTGGAAAGGAAATGGTGCCTTGAAAAATTTTTTTTCTACATATATCAATTGTTTTCACTATGTGATCACAAAATAAAGTTGGTGTTAAATTCTTGTTTTTTATTGTTTTTGTTTCATTGTTTGTTTTTTATTTTTCTTTTCGAGCAACGTTTTCTGTGATATCACTACTTTTAAGTCTACTCTTTTTATTTCATAGTGTGGCTCTTGATTACTTCCGCGATGAATGGCTCTTCAATTAAGGTTATCTGAAATATAAGGTTACCGAGAATGACGCCAAAATTAATGAAAAAATTTTACGTTAAATAGTGTACCACCCTACAAGCGACGGCCGATCTTTACATTAGTAATGTCTGTTTGGGGGGGGGGGGGGATATCACAAATTTTTTCAAGAAATGACAGCCTCAAAGGCAAAACGACAAAAAAACCCCGAAAAAGATAGAAGATATGCTGAGTCACATTATGCGTCATTATATTTATTATGAGTCATAATATGCTGAGTCTGTCTCTCTCTTGGGTCGTAGTTGACAGTTGGCAGTTGAATGTGACACAGTCACACAGTCGATTGCAGACAGTGTTGTCAGATTAGCGCTTTTGCCACTAGTTTTGACGGCTCTTAGTAACGGTAAGAAAAAGAAGACTGCGGTTGGGGGGACAACTAGCGAGATATATAATGCCTGAATTTCGTCAAATTCAGCAAGAAATGGCCATTTTTTCATTTCACGCGCAACCTCTGTCTGTTTTTATCAGTCTAAAGACAGTAGTATACGTAGGCCGGTTCGGGGCCACTTGGCGGGCCGAGATCCAGCCGATATGTAACCAATATACCCCCACTCCTGACTCCGTGGCCAATGAGGTTCAACTTCCCCCACCCCTGACTCGGTAGCCAATGATGTTTCGATCCCCCACCAGTCTCTGATTGACCAATCAGAAAAGAGTTGAGTGAAGCCTAGAAGTAGTTGCTGAAAAGCATAAGTCAGGGCCGAGGAATGAAACGACTACATCGAAGCGCCGAGCTGTGGACGTTGCTCGCGCTCCGACCTCAAGAGCCGACTGGCTTGGAAGCGCGCTCGCTTCTCCTGAAGTACGGTGGCGGAGGAGTGGGGAAGCCGGAGGAGCAGCGGCTACGCTGAAGCTGGTAAACCAGCAGCGAACGTAGAGAAGCGGTAAAGGCGGTGGGAACTCTCCAAGGTCCGTGCGAGTTGGTATACTTGAGCGAGCGAGCCAGATGAATCAGTGTGCCGCGAAGTAGCGGCAGCGGTGGAGGATCAGCGGAGCAGCAACGTGGAAGCTGAAGGACCAACGGAGAAGTTGGAGGAACAGCGTCGGCGACGACCCTAGAGGACCGACGAGGACGCTGGAGGACCGTCGAGGAAGCTGGAGGACCGACGAGGAAGCTGAAGGAGCAGTAGAGACGACAAATCTGAAGGACCTACGGGGAAGCTGGAGCAGCAGAAGTGGCTGAAAGAGCGTGCTCGTGTTAATTCATCAAGGATGGATTCGACAAGCTGCTAAAGTTGTAAGCCCTTTTCAGGGCTACAATTTTTCACAAAACAGCCTTTTTTAGGGCTCCAAAAATTTTTCTTCTTCTCGATAAACTTCTAATGAGTTAAAGTTACGAAAATTTCAGATGCCAACCCTTTTCAGGGATACGAAAATTTTTATGTTGTCAAGATGTATAACTTTAATCACGAATATATGGTCAATGAGTTAACGTTCACTTAGGTCGAAAATTCACGTTCATTATCGGTTCTTTTTAGAACAATCAATCAATTTTTTTCAAGAAATACACATCATTACTAGCTATGAGGAAGGTTTGAATGGAAATTGTAAGTTTAATGAAATTTATCCTTGAATTTGATTGGTCGTTGGGAACGTGGTGGAGAAAAGTGAATTTTGATTAGCTCCCGAGTCTGAGGTGGGATGAAGAGGAACCTCATTAGCTGAAACGTGGAAAAAAGTGGGGGTAACTCTAGATATTCAGGGTATATATTGAGGTACATTTCAGTAGCAAATCATTAGTTTCATCGAACTCTCGTTGAAAACATCTCGAGCGGCAACAGAACTTCAAGAAATCGCCGCTGGCAGCAGCAGCAGCAGTTGGAGTGGGGAAAGGCCCTATATCAAGAGCGATCCCCGAGCAGAATCATCAGTCTTAACGAAGAACCGAAGCAACCACATCTCCAGCGATATCATAGTGCTACAATGGAAAAAGTTAAAGAAATTGGCAAGCGTCAGCGTCACCTTTTGAACGCCAAGAACATTAACTCCGAAGAAGTCCAGGACTTGGTCGCCGAAGCGGAACAGATCATCGAGGAGTTAACAGCCCAGGCCAAGACGAACAACACCTTTATCCGTCTCCACTGCATCCAAGCGATCAAAAATCTCAAGAGCTACAACCATCTCTTGAGAGGACGTTACGTGCAAGGAGCCGGCTTGCACCCTGGAGGCCTCGTCTGGGAGGATGTCAACTCGGCATTCAAGCAACATCTCAACACGGGCCTCATCATCAACGATACTCATCTGGAAATCGAGGACTTTCTCGAAGACGCTCGAACCGTCTTGATCGAAAACATCCAGGCTGCCTTAAAGAAACACAACGCTCTCAAGGTCAATACCACTCTCGAAGGAGAATACACCGTGCTCAAGAATAACGAGGAAGAAACAGAAATCAAGGCTTTCCACACTAAAAACAAGCCGATTCTACAAACGACTAACCTCACCGAGTGGTTCAACGAGAACGTCAAAAAAGCATGTCGAAGATTTCCAAGATACCGGCTCCGGGTGGACTCTGCGAAGGATCGTCAATCTTACTGACAACCTCAACAAGTACAACCCGATGAAAGGAAGCTCATACATTGAACTAACGCGATTCATGAAGAAAAAAGAAGCTTCTATAAATGTACAGAACAATGACAATCAATGCTTCAAGTGGGCAGTACTCTCAGCATTGTTTTCTGCAGAAGACGATGCATGGCGAGTTTCAAAATACATAGCTCACGAATCCAAGTTGAAACTCGATGACATCAATTTACCTGTCCAGCCAAAGGATACGCCAAAATTTGACTCAACAAAATCTCAATTAACCTGTACATACTCCAGAAAAAGGACGAAGAAAAATTCATCGTTGCTCTGGTCCACATTACCAAGGAAAAACAAACGAAACATGTTAACCTGCTCCTGATTCAAAACCACTGCGTCAACGAGAAAGAGCCGGAAGAAGAAGAAGAAAACAACGAGCCGATCCAGTTCCATTACGTGTGAATCAAGGACTTGTCACGATTGGTCAGCTCACAACTCACAAAAAGAAGCCATAAGCAGCACATCTGCGATCGCTGCCTTTATTACTTCAGGACCCAAGAGAAATTGGATGCACATGACATTTATTGTAAGAAAATTAAGAAATGTGGCGTCATCCTACCGGATCCCAAGAACAACATCCTCAAGTTCAAAAACGATAAGAACATTGAGAAAGTATCATTCGTTGTATACGCAGACTTCAAATGTATCTTGAAGAAAATTGATGGGCAGTCGAATTCGAAGACAAAAGTTGAGCAGATTCACGAGGCCAGCAGCGTTGGATACTTTGTGAAGTGCAGCTATAATGAAGATCTCTCTCACTACAACTCCTACCATGGCCCCGATCCTGCAAAGTGGTTCGCCGAAGAACTTCATCAACTGGGGAAAGCCGTCGACGACATTCACAAGAACCCCGTGGACATGAACCTCACCGTTGAAGAAGAAGAGGCCTTCAAGAGAGCAACAACATGCCACATTTGCGGAAAAAAACTAGGACCCGATCGAGTCAGGGATCACTGCCACCCAACTGGGCGTTTCCGAGGAGCTGCATACAATGCCTGCAACTTGAACTTCAAGGACTCCAGGACCATCATCGTCATGTTACACAACTTTAGCAACTACGACTCTCATCTCATCATCAAAGACGTCGCTAACCATGTCGATGGAAAAATCAGCAGGCTGCCACTCAACATGGAAAAATATATTTCAATCACCAAGAGGCTGAAGTATATCGACGTTAACTTACGGTTCGTCGATTCTTTCCGGTTCATGGCGTCATCGCTTGACAAGTTGGCATCATACATGGAGGCAACACCGTTCACAAGGAAAGAATTCAGCGACATCAACGACCAGAACTTCAAGCTTCTCCAACGTAAAGGCGTCTTCCCCTACGAGTACTTCGATTCTTGGGAGAAACTCGACGAAGGAGAACTACCAGCCCACGATCAATCATATAGTCACCTCAGCGGAAGCAACATCACTGCGGAAGACTACAGGTTAGTTTATTATTATTATTATTATTATTATTATTATTATTATTATTATTATTATTATTATTATTATTATTATTATTATTATTATTATTATTATTATTATTATTATTATTATTATTATTATTATTATTATTATTATTATTATTTTTCTATAATACAACTTGTGCTAACTAATCTTTTTTCTGTTTACAGTCATGCGCAAACGGTGTGGCAGAATTTTGGGATCAGCACTTTGGGGGACTACTCAGACCTATACTTGAAAACGGACGTGATGCTTCTTGCCGACGTTTTCGAAAACTTCCGTCAAAAGTGTTGCGACATCTATGGATTGGATCCAGCGCATTACTACACAGCACCTGGCTTCACATGGGACGCAATGCTCAAACACACAGGCATTGAGCTGGAACTGCTAACAGACATCGACATGATGATGTTTGTTGAACGAGGCATCCGTGGCGGCATCAGTCAATGCAGCAACCGCTACTCCAAAGCAAACAACAAGTACATGGCCGACTACAACCCAGAGGAAGATGACAAGTACCTCATGTACTACGATGTTAAGAACTTGTATGGCTGGGCGATGACGCAGTATATCCCATACGGAGGCTCAAGTGGGTGGACAATGTAAGCGAGGAATTCAACTGGAACGTCGGCCCCGAATCCAACACCGGCTACATTTTGGAGGTGGACCTCGAATATCCAGAGGCCGTTCACGACATCCACCAAGACCTGCCTTTGTGTCCAGAGCAGATGCCACCACCAGGAGCCAAGGAGAGCAAATTGCTTACGACTTTGCTGCCAAAGAAGAAGTACGTCATCCACTACAGAAACTTGCAGCAGGTTCTCGAGCAGAGGCTGAAACTCGTCAAGATCTACAGAGTTCGCCAGTTTTCCTAGTCGGCGTAGTTGAAGCCCTACATTGACCTCAATAGTGGCTTGAGGAAATAAGCCAAAAATGAGTTTAAAAAAAATCTGTTCAAACTCATGAACAACGCAGTATTCGGCAAGAACATGGAGAACGTTAGGAACCGAGTAAACATCAAAATGGCGACTGACTGGAATGGATCCTACGGAGCCGAAGCCCTCATAGCAAGACCAAATTTTCAAGCTCATGGGAATCGTGGAATCAATCCTCTCAGCGCAGCTTGCATTGAGCACGACATTGCCTATCTAAAAAATCGTGAAAATCTATCAGTGAGACACGAAGCTGATAAATTGCTTGCAAAAAGAACAATCGAACGTGTGTTCGCCAAGGATTCCGGATTTGGAGAAAAAACTGCTGCCCTTGAAGTAGCTGGCATCATGGGAATCAAAGAAAAACTTGGAATGGGCTTGAAGAAGGTTATCAAGAAGAAGCCTATCAAGAAAAAGCCTATAAAGAAGAAGACACCAGATGCCGCGAAAATAGCAGCTGAAGCTACTGGTTCTGTACAATCAACATTGAAAGTTGCACGAGTTGCGGTGAAAGAAGCTGTAGGAAAGAAGAAAGTTCGAGTGCCTCGTGTACTACCGGTGCCCAGCAAAATTGGAGGCATTTTACTAGTTTTTTTACTGCCAGTCTTTGCGGGACTCAGTGCAACAGGAGCATTGGCAGGTGGCGCTGCGAGCATCGTTAAAGCTATCAACGACGCCAGAGCCGCCAAGCGGCAATTGGAGGAATCAAAACGATATAACCTCAAGATGGAATCGATCGCCGTAGGAAAAGGATTGTACTTGAAACCTTGGGGAGCTAGCTTGAAATTTCATTTAAAAAACGTGTAGAGCTACCGAACCGACCACTAACCGATGTAGATTTGCTAAAGTATGCAAAAATTCTAAAAATACTACATTTCCGAGGTGTATACATGAGAAATGATTTACCGAAGAGTGGTCCTAAGAAAGCTGAAGCTGTCATTATCAATTTGGATTCTAAAAATGGTCCTGGGATGCATTGGGTCGCTTATCAAAAAACCGGCAATCGAATCATATATTTTGATAGCTTTGGCAATCTACAACCAACTCGTGAACTCATGGACTACTTCGGTATCGGTAGCAGAATCAAATACAATTGTGATAAATACCAGAATTATAACTCGATCATCTGTGGACATCTGTGTTTCAAGTTTCTACTGCATAAAAACATTGATCGCATGTGAATATACATTAGTCTACAAGTGACAGCCATGGCGGACTCATTAACGCTTACACTTTCGGGAGAATCGTCCATTTTGAAGGCAAATTATTTTCCACCTATTAAACTGTCTACTCAAAAGAAATATTTTTTGGGGCTTGTAGAATTTTTAACGTTTAACTCAATACCTAACATCGATGTTGACAACAGTAAATTTTATATTGGTAATGACGTCATAACAATACCTCTAGGAAGCTATGAGTTAGATGATATTGCAAAATTTTTAAAGGAAGAGCTTCCACAGAGTACTTAGTTAAGTCTACGATCTAACAATAGTACATTATGCAGTGAAATTCGATGCAATGAAAGTATTGATTTTCGACCGGAGAATTCTATTGGTAAATTGTTGGGCATTAATCCACGAATCATCGAAGCAAACGTCACCCACAAGTCCGATTCGCCTGTTAAAATACTTGCTGTAAACGCTTTACGTGTTGAGGGCAACATAAGTACGGGAGCATATATCAATGATAAGAAAGTGCACACAATTCACGAATTCTTTCCAGTAGTTCCACAAGGATATAAGATCTTTGAAGTACTAACTCACGTCATTTACCATCCAATCACCGTACAAGCAATACATCATCTGCAGCTCCGTATTGTTGATCAAGAAGATGAGCTCGTAAATTTTCGTGGAGAAGTTATCACTATTAGACTGCATGTAAAATGCGAGTAATGGGGATCGTCTACGGAGAGTATATAAGTCCAGCAACATGTCCAAGAACCATCAGTCACCGCAAACCTCTCAAAGAGCTCACACCAGAGAACGTGCAGTTCCTGAAAAGTCTCGGTCTGAGAATTCGAAAAAGATTTGTTGCTTAATTTACCTGATACCATGTTATCCATCGAGAAAAAGGTCGTCTTCGATGAGTCAGTAGCACAGTATGAAGTCCACGCTCACCAGCCATACGCCTCGTCAACGTTCAACAGCAACGATGAAATCCGCATCAGTATCCAGAATTAAGATTCGTATATGCTACCAAGCCAAAGTTCGCTGCATATATAAGGAAGATTGACGAAAAATGATGGAGTGACCCCCGTTGAACATACATCGATTGTGAACAATGGTATCTGCTACATGTTTGAAGAAATGCGCTATGAGATGAACGCTATCGAGATCGAAAGAATCAAGAATGTCGGTCTCAAAACGACAATGAAGGTCTACATTGCGCTAAGTCCAGCCCAAGAGGATCTGATGGAAAATGCTAGATGGATCGTCGACGATACCAGACGTTTAACAAACGACAATGGATATTTTGATGTGTGCATTCCACTGAATTACATATTTGGATTTGCTGAAGATTATCAACGAGTCATCGTCAACGCGAAACATGAACTCATCATTCTACGAGCCAACAGCGACGTCAACGTGATCACACAGCTTGCTGTGAACGAAGAAAAATACAAGATAACCATTAGCAAAATTTAATGGTTAATCCCTTACGTCAAAGTATCGGACTTGGAGAAAATTTGAATGCTGAATTTCATCGCTACTGATCCGATCATCGCCATAAGTTTCCGAAGCTGGGAGCTTTACGAGTACCCTTTGTTACCTCAGACAACCAAGCATGTATGGAGTGTGAAAACAACGACTCAACTGGAGAAGCCGAGATATGTCATCGTGGGATTTCAAGTTGGACGAAAAAATGCGAGAACTGGAAACATGAGCAACTTTGATACATGTAATTTGCGTGATATAAAATTGTATTTAAATTCACAATGTTATCCTTACATGAATCTGAACATTGATTTTCAACGAAACCAGTTTGCAACGTTATATGAAATGTTAGCGAATTTTGAATCATCGTTTTATCGTAGAAAAAATGCTACATCGTTAAAAAAAACTAAATTCAAAGATAATGCGCCTCTTGTAGTTATCAATTGTGCTAAACAAAATGATTCCTTGATCACTGGTCCAGTTGATGTTCGTCTTGAATTTGAATCTGGCACTAATTTCCCAGCTGTGACTTCTGCATATTGTTTAATTATACACGATCGTATTGTAGAGTATCAACCAATCAGCGGCATCGTCAGAAAAATATGAAGCGAGTGACATTTGATTGTAACCCACCTACAGTGAACGAACTGTATGTGTGGGATTTTGCGTATAGAGAATCTTGGCGTGGTTCATGGGTACAAGTTGCTCGAGACCGTGTGAGATTCCAACGAAGAATTGAGCAAACTGCGAAAATCTTGGATACTGTTCTGCAGAAAAAATTGTTAGACTATAAGGTTAACCATCATTTGAATAAATGAAAAATGGTTTAAATGAATATCTACTCTTTTGATTTCGAGCCTATAACCGTAAAATAGCTTAGAGGTTATTTCGAAATTCAGAATAAAATGTTTCATTTTAATGAAGCGAAAAGCCAACGATGTCCAGAATCAGCAACCAACGATGTTCGGGATCTGTCCAACGATGAGTAAAAATTATTTCTCAACCATTCTATTCAAAGTGTCACCGTGGTCGAGGTGGTTAAGATCAATTATGAAGCATTGGAAATATAAAGGTAAGTAGGTTGAAATCTCGACCATGGTGACACTTTTTTTTCAGGAAAATGATAAACACACCAATTACAATCAATTTGTTGTTTATTTATTAGCAAATATACACGTGTTATATATTTTTAAATATTTCATAATTTAAGTAATTATTAAGCATCATTCTCAATTTTTCAACGTCGACAAAGATAACAATCGCGAACAAATGGTGGTGGTCCATCGATGGCATCCCCGACTGAGAACCAATGTTTCTACCATCGGCGATAGCTGGCAACTTCTGGGTCGAGCTGAAGTTCTTCTGGAAGTTTCTCCCAAGCGCATTCGATGTCGTTGCTCAGGTAGCCAATGATGAATTCTACTGGCAGCTCTGCGATGTCCATGGTGTCCAAATTTTTCAATCAGCGTGAGTGACGTATGAGTTGGAGATATCTCCTCGTTGATGGAGTGATGCCATAGGTGTCCCAGAACCACATCTTCAGACAAAGACCGTTTTCAGTTGCGCAGTGACGTCCATTAACGTGAGCGTGCAAGTTCCTGTATGCACAGGTTGAAGCTAGCAAGTTTTTCAGCGATGGGCAGCCCATATCTTTCAGGTCGATGATGGTAGGCCAGCTCTCCAAGGTCCCCTCGAGCCATCTTTTCTTCTCACGTCCCTTGATGAAAATGTAGCTGGCGTTATTGAGTTTGGCGTTCACGACGTTCTTGCACTCGTTGTAAGGTACATCACCAGCTGCCCAAGGAATGCCGTGGTAGTTGTTGGTTTACCAGGAATTCTTGAGCTTGACTGTTGCGGGTAGACTCGACCATGAGCATGGCGGCTTGAAGAGGAACGTCTCCACGTCGTTGGCTGGTTCAATCGTGATGATGGCAAGTTCCTTGACGATGGACTCATCTGCTCCCCCACTGCCAGGCATAGAGAAGCCTTGCACGTCAACGATGAATTTCATTTTTTCGCTCGAGATGTTCCCGCGTCGAGGTCCTGACGAGAATGTTGCTTCCGCTCTTGATATAGGACCTCTCCCCACTCCAACTGCCACTGCTGCCACCTTTAGTGAGTGAAAAACTCACAAGAGTTCATTTTCCCGCCGAGGTAGCGGAAATGGACGTGGTTGGTATTCTCTGTGGCATCCTTGAGTTGTTGGAGTTGCTCTGGGTCCTCGTGCAGCATCTTCGAGACACGCTCAGGCAGGAAAACTGTAAACTCTCCATCGAGAGTTATGATGATTTTCGGTCCGAATGACGTCGTGACCTCGGACAACCTCATTACCCTGTAGCTCTTCTTCAGGTCGAGATCCATAATCCTCTTGTGCTCCAGGCAAGACACTGAATTCAATTTCGTGAAGTCCATTGTAGCACTAAGATGTCGGTAAAGATATGGTTGCTTCGGTTTCTCGTTGAGATTGATGATTCTGCTCGGAGATCCCTCTTGATATAGGGTCTCTCCCTACTCCAACTGCTGCTGCTGCCAGTGGCGATTACTTGAAGTAATCGCCATCCTCATCGGCTACAGAGTCAGGGGTGGGGGTATATTGGTTACAATCGGCTGGATCTCGGCCCGTTGAGTGGCCCCGAACCGGCCTACGTATACTACTAAAGACAAAAAAATTTTTTTTATGTTTTTAGTTTCTTTAACAATTTCAAGTAAACTGTTAAAATGAACAGTTTTTAGTAAATTTTAGGATATAATTATACTGCTCTGAATTGAATGATACATAATTTAGTAAATAATATATAATTTGAATGATAAATAATATATAATTTGTTGAAATATCAATGACGATGTCGACGTTGCCGATGTCGAGATTCATTAATGAACTTTTTTGCATAAAATCATTTTTTCCTACAAAATATTTAACTTGAACATATCTGTCGTTCAAAATGAAATTTAAAATCACGCTGAAAAAAACAACAACTAAAATATCCCAATTTTTTGATATGTAAATATAACCATTAGTAGCTGACTATAATAATAACTTGTTATTAGATTGACAGTAAAACAATAATTTTTTTTCACGTCTCGGAACCTGAGAAAACTCACAGAGGCAGCACGCCGAAAGAGTCACTCAAAAATATTCTACCATTATTTCACTAAAAGTAGCATTGATATTTCATATTTCAAAATAATTACACATTGTATGTCATGTAAAAGGCAATACACATATTTATATTTGGATATATCACTGATCACCAATCATCACGAAAATTTTGACTGTTTTGTTCAGTTTTGCTAACATTGCGCGATCGCGCCTTATTGCCATAATGACCACGATTGCCATCATACATTTTAAAAACGCCAGTTTGAATATAAATAAAGATGTTCATTTCCCACAAAGACATTAAAACACATGGACTGCTAGTAGGGCGTGATCCCGTGGCAAATCATCTGCAAGCGAGAGCTAGCTGGTAGGTCAAAACGAAAAAGCCCGAGAGTGCAAGACCAAACCCGAATCACCTTGACGTTTTCACAGGTTTTCAATTGCTTGTAAACTAATTACTGTAAATGAATTACACTCGGCAAGGGAAAGGAGAGGCTCTGTATGGTTAGCTGGGTTTCCAAGAAGCCGATAGGGCCCGGATTTACCTCGCCAGGTGTCATAGTCGACAGCCTGTGTGTTGGCCTGAAATACTTCATTTTCGTCAGTCGAAACGAGTTTGTACGCTCCTTTCTAGTGCTTAAGAGGCAAAAAAAGAGTTTTTGCTTCACAAAAATTTTTAAAAACTGAAGTTGAACATCGTTCAAACATACAAAAAAATGCATTACGTAAATATGTGTTTCGAAAAAATGAATTTTGAAAAAATTTTATGGTGTTGCATTTACACGATTTAAACGAGGTTATATGTAGATATCTCGTTTATTTGAAAATTTCGAAATTTTCATTTCGAAATGAAAATCAATAAAATAGGTTTACATTTGCTAAAGCTGTAGAGATTATTGAATAACCTTAAACATTTTAACATGGCAATATTTTATTCATTCAAACAGAACATATTTCTCAGCCATGTAGAGGAAATCATTTCTTAAGTTGCATTGACTTAACAATTGAATGTGTCTCTCAAATACTATTCTTCGAAAAGAGCTTCACTGCTTGCTTTACGTTATATTTACAAAAACCTTTATTTTTATTTATCAAAGGTCATTATATTTTCATTTGTTCTCAGCCAATCATGTCATAACTATTACCTGACAAAGCAAATTGGAAAATGACATTACGATAATAAGTCTAGAGTACATAATAAATGTGTTTTTGACATAACGTTTTCAAATTACATTTAGTACAAAGTTAAACAAATTAATAAACTGATGCATCGACACCTGCACTGTAGCGATTGTGATCTAAGTTGTATTTGTGACATTCATATTGCATAACCTTTCACTTTTATCATGAATTAACTAGATACAAAAGAATAAAATTTTTATGATTGTTACAGAAAGCAAGACTAGCAAGAATCAGGATCGCCAAAGCGTCAAGTGGAGCTGCTTTTGTTAGTAAAAAGAAAGCCGCAGAAGCACGAATAGCTGCTCTAGAAAGTGGCCTGGCTCTTGAAGATTCCATCAGAGAAGAGGATATCTTTGAACTTCAACATCACCATTTACTTCGCTGCTTAGAGAAAACAACAGTAAGCATAGATCTTCTTTTATCTACACCAATGCTGGAATCTAACATTTTAGAACAAAAAAGTGCCTCTTTTATCCCAGTTTTTTTCGTCTCTTTTTTTGAGAGCCTATACACCGTCACTAAACCTTAGGGCCCATAATCTAAAAAAGCGTCGCAAATAAGAGTAAAGAACTGTTTTCAATTAGTGATAATGGTAGCGCCTCTTCTATCCACATTTTGTCCATTGCAATTTTCATGTGACTTGCGAGCAAGAAGTGAAAAAGTGGAAAGAAAATCCATTCCTATTTTTTTCCATGCACTTCTGCCTTGTGGTTTTTCTGGTTATTGCAAAGTACTAAGAAACAAGCCATACAAGAGTACAGTTAACATTAAAAAAAGTGACATTTTAATTGTTACGAATGGTTATTTTGTTTAAGGCTGTGTATGTGCCGTGTTATTGCTGTTGTTCTGGATGGCCATTGCAAACGGGAAAGTAAAGCCAAACAAAAAGCAATCGTCTAATAAGTTCATGATGATTATTTAATACTTTGAATCATAGTAATTCATTATCATAAAGTATCCATGATTTATTACTGATATACGGTTATCTGTGTAAGTACATAGAAAAATTGGTGTGTGTTTAAGAACACAAGACAGAAGTGAAACATCATCAAATAGTATATTAAGGTAACTAAGACTTTAATTTTTTATTTACAAATGTGAAGTTTGTAGACCAAGGCGAAGCCGAGGTTTACAATTACACGAGTAAATATACGATTCATGTCCTACTAACGTGCAACATTTTATGTAGCGAGGGCAAGGCAGTGAGTTTAGAGATTTCGAACTGGACGAGAAACGATTTTTCTAGGCCAGAGGTACCAGGTGTACTCCTAATTAATTTCCGGTTTTTTTGCAAATAAAACACATAATTCCAAAAAAACCTTACCCTTTATTTTATTCAAAGTATTTTCCATCGCTTTCTACACATTTTTCCCACCTTTCTGGTAAATTGTGGATACCACGCCAGTAAAAATCATTGCCTTTGGAGGTGAACCACTCGGTGAGCCATTTTCGTACATTTTCGTACGAGTCGAAGCGCTGCTCAGAAAGGGCATGGCCCAACGAGGCAAAGAGGTGGTAGTCGGATGGCGCCAGGTCTGGTGAGTAAGCCGCATGATCAAGCACTCCCCACTTGAGCCTTTCCAGCGTGTCACGAACGACTTTCGACTTATGCGACGGCGCATTGTCACGGAGCAAAGTCACCTTATTCTGTCGTTGTTGATATTCTGGTCGGTTTTCCACAATGGCTCGGCTCAAATCTTTCATTTCCTGTTTGTAGCGAACGGCATTCATAGTTTCACCAGGTTTCAGCAGTTCGAAGTATATAACACCGGACTGGTCCCACCACACACACACAGCATGACCTTCCGACCGTAACGATTTGGCCGTGCCGTCGATGTCGATGCTTCACCTGGACTCAACCACGATTTGTTACGCTTAGGGTTCTCCAGGAAAATCCACTTTTCATCACCAGTAACAATACGATGCAGGAAAGACTTTCTTTTGTATCGTTGAAGCAGCATTTTACAGGTCACTTTTCGATTCTCCATTTGTCTCTCGATCAGTTCATGGGGCACCCACTTTCCACACTTCTGAATTTTTTCCATGGCTCGCAGACGTTTGGAAATTGCTTGCTGTTCAACTCCCAACGCATCTGCAAGCTGTCGTTGCGTTTGCGTGTTGTCTTCATCTAATAATGCTTGCAATTCGGCGTCATCGAACGATTTTCACTTGCCGGAGCGTGCGGCGTCGTTCAGGTCGAAATCTCCATTTTTGAACTGTCGAAACCACGTTTCACATGTTCGAAGTGTTAATGCACGATCGACATAAACTTCCACAAGCGCACAGTGGCTCTCGGACACTTTTTTCCCCTGATTGAACATGAAAAGCAATGCATGGCGCATATGCTCAAAATTCGGTACAAAATTCGACATTTTTGAAGCGCAATAAAAACTTACTGGAAGATTTTTTCGAGAAAATGTCAACGCAGTTCAAGCACTCGATATGACTGAACAAAATGACATATGGTATGTGTTACCAACAGCGGTACAAAACAGAACGCCATCCATTGAGAAAACCGGAGATTACTTAGGAGTACACCTGGTAGATTAACTCATTTATCAAACACACAAGCCCGTGAAATGGAGAAAACTGAACAAAGATTAATATCAGACAAAAACTTTCAAAACAAGTCATAATTGCGTATGCACGCGATTTTCGTGAATTCAAAAAAGCTGATTGCGTTTTTAACATGAATGGGGGACTTGCAACTCAAAACTCAGTGATGCGCGCGCTGTGCTGGATATTGTACAGACACGAACGGCTCTTGCGTACACACGAATAGCTTGTGCATTGGAAATAGGCCCGGCTTAAGGCTTTTTGCCACCCTAGGCAGACAAGTTTTTGCCCCCCCCCCCCCGACCCTCATATTTTGCATATTATGAGGGATAGACATTGTTTTTTAAATATCTGTAATAGTACATTATGTAGCAAGGGGCAGAAGCGACCTTTTTACGGCGAGCATCGCACCCATTGGCCCGAGACGTAAAAAGGTTCTGCCCCGTGCTACATATAATATTTTTTGTAAAAATGGCTTGATAAGCCGTTTTTCATGCTATAAAGCAAAACGGAAGGGGCCCATTATTGATTTGGTGCAACTATTGCAGTGAGTTGAGAAATAGTCGAACTAAAAAAATATTTTTCATGAATGGACAACCTGCCTGGAATTTTCACTTATCTCTTTACGGTCATTCAGCGTGAGTAAGCATGGTTTAGCCGTATTTTTGAAGGAATTTCATAGAAAAAAAATATGTTTTAGAGAAAATAAAAAAGTAACGTTTAAATTTGTCAAGGGTTTGGGGGGCTTAGGGAGTTAAGGTGGTCCAAGGGCGAAGCCCTGGCGGGGGGTTCGGGGGGTGGGGCCCACCGATTATCATAAAAAGAAGTTTTAAAATGATAAAAAAAAAACGTATTAACTCAAATGAATTCAACACGAAATATATATCTGGGTCATTAATTTCAAAATCAGTTTGGTCGTCACTGACCAAATCACCGATTTCTCTCAAATTTTGTAAATAATGACATAAACTAGTTTGAAAATATACTTTTTGTTTATTTTGGGCTAAAAATTAATTTTTGTCTTAAAATTCAAATTTCAGATTTGGCTGTCGAATTCAGTGTAACCTCACTTTTGTCGAAAACTTTTTTTTAAATCCTTATTTCTCATCGAAAAATCTATGGATTTAAATGACTTTTATATGAAAACGTTCGAAATTGTACGAAATTTATGAATAATATATCAAAAATATTTCTTTTAACGTTGTTGAATTGTTATTAGCGTAAATGAAAAAAGTGTACAAAATTTTAAAGTTAATAGTTTATATATTGCATCATTTTTATTTTCTCCCATCTTTTTTTCCAATGATTGGTAAAGGTATGAACTACATTCTGTGAAAACTGTTACATGCTAAAACGTTTCGTTCGTAAGTGAGAATTTTTTCCGATTTTCTAGCCTGTCATTAAAGAGTGATTATGAAATTTCAATATATTTTCACTTTTCTTGATTTTAAGACACTGTAATATGTTCCGTATGGTGAATTTATGTATTACGAACGAAAGTAATAAACAAAAAATTTCTAACTAGACGTTCAACAGCTCGGAATACAACTTAAAATCAAGCTTTCGAGTGTATCACTAGACTGCTTTAATACTTATAATCACACATATTTTCAGAAGAGTACCTTATTTCTCATTGCTCTAAAACACTTTATCACATTTGTATGTTTATTTAGGAATATAAAGGCAGGTCTATTATGTATCAGAAAAATATTTAAGTGTGGAGTTATGCGATAATGTCATCAGTTGTTTTGTCTAATATTTTAAATTTTCTGAAAAATTACCTTACATTTTTAAGCAAAATTTATACTTGAAAAAAAGATATTCCATGTTTGAGAAACGTTCATTTTATTTCAAACTAAATAAATTATTCAATATGTTCAAAGTAGTCACGTGATAATGTTTTTTCGGTAAACAAAGGTACTTTTCGTCATTATGCTATTTCGTTCAAATATCGACACATCAAATTAATTCATAAAAGAATAGAAGATTTCAATTTTTGCAATTTCATTTATGAAATTTTTTGAAAAATTAATGTCATGTTATATCTTGAGTAATGAGCAACAAAAAAGTAAGTTGGCCTGTCATTAACGAGTGAATATAAAATTTCAATATATTTTTACTTTTTTTGATCCTAAAACACTGTAGTATATCTTATTCGATAATTATGTATATTTTCAATGAAAATTTCCTTGCTTAATTTTTTATTACTTGGAGTGTAACGTGACTTCAATTTTTTGTGCATGTCTTTCAAGGATAACTTTTATATGTATATTTACTTGCGTGAACCTGGTTTGATTGTAATAGTTCTTTGCATATTATTTAAAGATAAAGATGACGAGATTAAGCTCATGCATGAAAATTAATAACATGCATTTCAACGCGAAGATATTCGAGGAACTGAATAATGGTTACACATCAGATATTAAACTTCATGATATCACACTTAAAAAAATATTAAAATTCCAGAAGTTTCGTAAAATAAAATTGCTAAAATTGAAATCTTCTATTCTTTTCTGAAGTAATTCGATGTATCGATATTTGAACGAAATAGTATAATGACAAAAAGTACCTTTGTTCACTGAAAAAACATTATCACGTGAGCACTTTGAACATATTGAATAATTTATTTAGTTTGAAATAAAATGAACGTTTCTTAAACATAAAATATCTTTTTTTTATGTATAAATTCTGCTTTAAAGTGTAAGGACATTTTTCAGAAAATTTAAAATAATAGACAAAAAAACTGATGACAGTATCGCATAACTCCACACTTGAATATTTCTTAAGCAATGATTTAGCAATGCTTTAGAGCAATGAGAAAGAAAGTACTCTTATGAAATTATTTGTGATAATAAGTATTTAAGCAGTCTAGTGATATACGTGAAAGCTTGATTTCAAGTTTTATTCTGAGCCGTTGAACGTCTAGTTAGAAATTTTTTGTTTATTACTTTCGTTTGGAATATGTATAATCATTATACGGAACATATTACAGTGTCTTAAGATCAAGAAAAATGAAAATATATTGAAATTCCATAATCACTCTTTAATGACAGGCTGGAAAATCGGAAAAAATTCTCACTTACGAACGAAACGTTTTAGCATGTAACGGTTTTCACAGAATGTTGTTAATACCTATACCAATCAATGAAAAAAAAAACGGAGGGAAATAAAAATGATGCAATATGGAAAATATTTACTTAAAAATTTTTTACACTTTTTTCATTTACGCTTATAACAATTCAACAACGCTAAGAGAAATATTTTTGATACATTATTCATAAATTTCGTATGATTTCGAACGTTTTCATACAAAAATCATTTAAATTCATAGATTTACTGATGAGATATAAGGATTTAAAAAAAAGTTGTCGGCAAAAGTAAGGGTACTCTGAATTTGACAGCCAAATCTTGAATCTAAATTTTTAGCCAAAAACCAATTTTCAGCCCAAAATAAAAAATACGTATATTTTCAAACTGGTTTACTCCATTATTTACAAAATTAGAGAGAAATTGGTGATTTGGTCAGTGACGACTAAACTAATTTTGAAAATAATGACCCATCTGTTGATATAATTTCCTTAAAATCTAACTAAAATATTTATTAAATATTCAATCTTGGATTTCTAGAGCATCAGATTCTACACAGTTGTATTGAGAGTGTTATTAAAAAACTTTTTTCGTTGTATAAATACTTAAGGAATATTTCAGAATCAATTTTTTGAAACTCTGTAAAACTAACTTAAAATGACTACTACTAACTGTTTTTGCGTGGTGACGGATTTTGATTCAAAGAAATAAACTGAATTCTTATCTCTCATGACACAACATGTTTCGAATTCTAACAAAGGCTCGAACAAAATTCATTTCCGGTAGTCAATCTGTCGGAAAATTTATCTCGGCTTTCGGTCGTATACCTGCGCTTGGGAGGATCTTACGCGATCTAATCAAAAAAACGAGCAGGGCTTGCGCAGTGATTCAAACACTTTTGAACCTTGTTTAGGCGATTTAAAATACACTTTTGGGCACACTTGTCCCCACTAATTCTTCATAGACAAGTTTCTATGTATTTTAAACCCACTGCATTCACCGATCAATAATGGGCATCTTCAGTTTTGCTGAATAGGCATGATAAACGGCTTTTTAAAGCTACTTTCACAAAAAAAAAATAACCACAACGTAATACTGAACTGTTTCTTTATTTATCACATCACATAAATAATGATATAGAGGAACTCTGTTTAAAGTATTGCCACAGTATATCGAGAAAACGATGAATAGTATTGTGAGAAATGGATTTTCCGAGCTGTTTTTTCTGAAAAACTTTGAATCAATTTGCGGTGATCTTATTTTTTTGCTAATTCACTTTCTATCAAAATTAACGCAAGACCGGTTGAACGAAAATAGTTTTTAATCAATTTGAGTTTGGAGAAACTCCTTTCTCCGCCCGCTACCGTCACTGGCAGGGTCAATAATATTCGTAGGGCGATAACGACATTAGGAGTAAAAAACTTATTCCGAGAAATAAACCTCAGCACGTTTGCAGGGGTTGTTTGTGGTTTTATCAAATTTGTAACAGACAGCAATTCATCACACAATTCGCCCGCATCTACATCAGATTCGTTATTACTTGATAATGATGCAGCTTAATCTTCGCAATGTTTTAACAGATCATTTTTCTTCCCCACGAGTTTTTCTTTCATTACACCAATATCATTACAAAAACCAAAAAAGGGAGGCATGGTTCTCTAACTGAACAAATCTATCTTGAAGAGAAGTGATTGAAGCATCTAAGATAGCGAAAAAACATTCAACTTTATATTTGTGTTGTGGGTTTTCGTTTGGTTCATCTTGTGCTTCGTATTTCGTTCTTTTTTTTCCGTATACCTTCTGATTAAGTAAAAGTTGTTTCAGCATCAAGATCATTAGCCAGCAACCTAGCTTCTGTACAAACATCTTCAAAACTCTCATCTGATCTAAGTTTCCTAAAAAAATCTAGCGTTTCGTCAAGGTTTTGAACAGCTTTTGATACTGCGAATTCAGCTCTATGCAATGATTTGCTAAGTTGATTTGATACAGAATTTTGTACCAGAAAACAGTGAGGCAACGATATGCCATTGTTTTCATTTTTTTAGCCAAGGATTCTGCTATGTATCGAGCTTCAACATCGAATGATTAGTCTTTACTAATTTCAAATAATGCATCATAAATTTCTCCAGATGCATAGAGTAATGGCCGAATAGCGTCAATTCTACTTTTCCACCTTGTGTTGCAAAGAGGTTTAACAGTAACAGTAAGATTTTTTTCCAAATATTTTTTGAAAATTGCCCAACGACGAGTAGATGCACTTAGAAAGTTGTAAATTGCTTGTATCAAGGTAAAATATTCGGCACCTTGTTCCGAAGATTTAGCTGCATCGTTGGCTACCAGGTTCAGGGTATGCGCGTAACAAGGTACGAAAAACGCTCGACCCTTCAAATCTAAAAGCTTCTTTTGAATTCCAGCATGTTTCCCTTTCATAGTTGCTCCATTGTCGTAGCTCTGCCCGCGCATATCCTCAATCGAAATAGCATGTTTTTCCAATTCCCCAACGATATGATTAGCAAGTGATTCACTATCCGTTTTTTCTACAGGAAGAAACTCAAAAAAGTGTTCACAAATTTCAACGTCGCCATTGTCATTAATGTTCACGAATCAGAAAACGATTGACATTTGTTATACTTTGCTCCCATCTTGCGTGCAATCAACGATAATTGTGTAAAATTTAGCTGCATGTAGAAGTGAAAGTATCTTGTTTTGAATTTTCCTGGATATGAGTTGGATGAGTTCGTTTCGAATATTCTTCCTCGTGTAATGCACGTGAGCTTCTTTGTTTTTTGTTCTGCTCACGTGCTGAGCTAAAACCTGATCAAATTGAGAATGTAATTCAACTAATTTCAGAAAATTTCCGTTTCCTTTTTCAAACAACTAATCCAAAGTACCCCTGAATGCTAAATTCTGCTTGCCAAGAAAAGTAATGATAGCTATTAATCTTTTTGAAACTTCTTACCAGTGACGAGTTCCTGCCTGAATAATTGCCTCATTTTCGATATCAATTGTTTTGTTGAGATGTAATCTATTGCAAGTTTCTAACATATCTACGCAAGCATGTACATTTGCTTAACTTATTTCGTGAGCCTTTAGGGCTTCATACAGGTTTTCCAGTCATTAAAGCCTGAAACCTTAAAGGAGATTCGCGCTCTACAAAATAATTTACAGCAAAAGCAGAAAACAGAATCATTTTTCTGCGAATATACAAGCCAAATTCTGGTGACTTCTTTACCATTTTTCATTTTTCTCATCACACAAGCTGGCATTAATTGACAATTTGCGTTGTTAGTAGGGTATTGAAATCGTTCTTTATTGTCAAAGCTTGGATTGACTGGTTCTTGAGAAATTAAAGCCGTTCGAACCGCATCTGTAATATTCGGCCTAAAAGCATAATCTGGCCTAAGCGTAACTGAGGTACAGCCACCTTTTCCGCTTTCATTTTCACCTTCTTAGAAAACTGGAAACTCACTCGCATCAGCATTATCATTCTGAGGAATATCTGCACTGCCACAAATACTATCATTTCATGAAATAGCGTATTCTGCTGAATCACCTAATAGAAACAATTTTCCAATAAATAAAAGAAGAAGCTAACTTCTGTTCTTGAGAAAAAACTTTTGGACATATTTCATATCTTCTAAATAATAGAATTCCCAAACAAAAAATTACAGGCTCAGAATGAAAATGACAAAGAAATTCCAGAGTAAAGATAATTAAATGCTGCTTCACATAAGTGTGTCTCTCTGTTGGGAATTTTTTTGTCGTTTTCATTCTGAGCCTGTCAAATTATCCTCTATATTCATGAGATTTTGGTTTTCTTAATTTAATAATCTTTCTTTTCTTAATTTCTAAATTTCTTAATTTAATAATAAAATTTTCTTAATTTAATAATAATAATCATAGCAGTTTAATAAAACTAAACTGCTATGATTTCCATTACATATTTTATCTGGAGTTAAATAAAATTTTTAATCATTTTTGCTTTCACTTTTGATACATATAGATAATTTGAATGTTGACTTACAATCGCTTTCTTTTCGATCATAGAATTTTTTTCTTGATCATTCACGGGAGGGTCATCTTCGTCAAGATTACAAGCTGTAAAGGAAGTTTCAAGGTTGTTATTTCTCTTCCTTATCTTCTGAATCATATTAAATCAACATTTTTAATGCTTCAGACATAACCCGAGTCGAAAAATCAAAGTCTTC
Source organism: Platygaster robiniae (assembly GCA_028476575.1). Classification (NCBI taxonomy): domain Eukaryota; kingdom Metazoa; phylum Arthropoda; class Insecta; order Hymenoptera; family Platygastridae; genus Platygaster; species Platygaster robiniae. The sequence continues at coordinate 24,971,263 of CM052022.1, read as the reverse complement.
ACATGAGCCTCTTGGTGATCTTGAAGCTCATTCGAACGTTTTCAGCCTCCACAACCTCTTTTAAGTCTCTTGGTAATCGTTTAGTCGTCATTTACTCCGCTTTAGCATCTGTATATTATTTTACAACCTCATTTGACGCTCAAGAGCCTCTTCGGCCTGCAAAAGCCTCACATTCACTTTACCCGTTGTAACTTACGACCTCTTTTAAGCCTCGTGAGCCTCATCCGTTTGAAATAGCACCACATTTGATCCTCTTTAGTCTCTATGATCTCATTGAGGCGTCATAAGCCTCATCTGTTCCGAAGAGAACCTCATTTGACCATCTTCAGCCTCTATCGGCCATTTTATTCGAAAATCAGAAAAAATTAAACTTTTAATCCTGTTTTTCAATTCAACGTTACATTTTTCATTCAATTATGTTACAGGGACTAATTGCTGATGATATTTATCAATAAAAAACAGAAATAATTCATTTTCATTACTCTCCATAAATTGTTTATTATATGTAAACTGATTCCTCATTATTGACAGGTATATGTAGCTATAGAAAGGCAGTTTTTTGTAGTCATGTAAAGTAAAGAGAGAATTTTGTCTTAAATTTTTTTTTCAAGGCGACAATTCATTCATTTTCCAATTCTAAACAGTGACTTACAAATGTATCATGAAATAAATTAGAAAAAAAGTGCACAAAATTGAAAAAAATATGCTTTTTCATTTCACAAACTCATGTAGCAAATATCTAGGCGACTAACAATATTAGTTTCATTGTGACCTATTACTCAAATTCTTCATTGTTTACAGGTACAGCGAGGTAGAGACAAGCATTCGTTTCCATATTCACGTAAACTTTCATTAAACAAACAATTAATACAGCAACTATTTTGCTTGTTTCGCAGCATTGAAATGAAAATTTTACTATGTTGCAACGAACATTATTATCGCCCTCTGCAACAAATACACTGTAAGTTACAATGTATTGCGCAATCGCGAAGTGTTGATTATTGCAAACACATTCTTCTAAATAGCAATCGCAACGAGACATTTTTTATGAAACAGTGGACGAAGTCCAGTCTTGTGTTAACCCGTGTCAATCGTCTCGTGTGTGTTAGGTCATTAATAAGTCAGTGAACACTTGGTGATTAGGGTCAGAATTTCTCAAACGGGCCATCTGAATTTGATAAAAATTTATTTACACTCGAAAATGAATTTTCTCGATAGTGTTTACCATTACTAGGTTAAACCCAAACTGATTTTGCTCGAAAATTTTTTCTGTTTAAACTATAAACAACCAATGTTTTACGTCATTTTTTGTTACTCAATTAATTGCGAGTAATCTAGTTTTTCGATTTTTATGCTTTTTGCGGCAATCAAATCGTCATTTCACACGAATTGATTATAATTTTTTTCCGATTCGAAAACTTTCATTTTTACACAATATTTTCGTATTTGTTTATGAAAAATTCATAAGCAATTGTGTTCTCAACCATATTTTGACTAGAGAAAAAATACCGCATATACTTTATTTAGTTGTCTTTCATATTCCGTTGAGAAAAAAATGGATCGCATTTTTAAAAACAGTTATTCAGTCGAAAACGTAGTCGCGCGAGCTGCTTAACCTGTGTCGTTCGTTCACGCGCATTTATTCATCAACGCGCAAATGCTTCTTGCTAGATAGGAAGGATTTCGTGCGTTTCAATTTAGCACCGAATTGGTAGTGTTTTCGAGGATAATATACTTCTCACACGCATCACCTAGATTAGATCGAAATTATTTTTCATTTGAAAATACAGCTTCATTAAAGTGTTCGACATGTCAAATGTAAATTCAGTATGATGCAGTAGGAAAAATTTATTGTTAACATTATTATCAATAAATGTTTTCGTGTCAATTTATTATAAAAATATAATATTGGTATATTATATTTTTATATCTTTTATATATTATATTCTTATCTGCTATATTTTTTTATTTTCTTATCGTGATTGCATTTTTCGTCATTGTCATTTCATTACGTTTTTTTCAATGAAAAATAATGCGATCAAGTGAATTTTTCGTTAAATTGTTTATAAGAAATCTGATCTGTCAACTATATTATACCTGGCAAAAACCACTTTTAGTAATTTTCACTTTCGATAAATATTCATCAAATTCAGGTGGCCTGTTTGATGAATTCTGACCCATTATCAAAACAGCAAGGTTAATATCTGACGAACTACTGGCGCAGCGCCCAAGCTAGGCAGAATATTGTTCGGTCCCGTGAAATCAGGCACGACGGTCAAGGGCGCATCATTGACTACCTACGTCGACAGCGAACTCCTAACACTGGTAGAACTCATCTATCGGTTCTGGGCGGCCGAGGAGCCTCCGAATGCTCTCCTGCCCACGAGCAACGTCACACATTTTCCAGAGTACCAGGACGCGTTAATCGAGTGGGTGATACAGTGTCTGCATTCCCTTCAAACGGAACGCCGCCACCATTGGCCACTCCTTCAAGACCGCCCTACACTGCCTGCAACGGCAAGAGCTCCACTTCACGTTCAACTCCATACTGCGAGAGAAATATGTCGAGTTCATGAGAAATATGTCGAGCTCATGCCATGAGGCAGAGTACACCCTCCTCGGTCACATGGAGCTTGTTGCACTGCCCATCTCCCACAGCGGGGCCCATAACATTCCTCATCACGCAGTCAAGGGAAAATTCACGGTGGTTTTGAACGCTTCGGCCCTCTCCTCGACGGAAGTGTCCTTAAACGACACACAGATGGTCGGGCTCACCATTCAGTAGAACAACATGCTTCACCGCTTTCGCAGATTCCGGGTGGCCATTACAGCCGACGTGGAGAAGATGTTCCGGCAGGTTTTGATCTCCCTAACTTAGCAGGACTGGCAGCAGATCTTGTGTACGAGCCTTCCCAGATGAGCCCGTGCAGGTATACATGCTCGACACAATCACCTACGGCATGGTGGCGGGCTCATTTTTCGCCGTCAGAACCTTGAACAGGTGCGCTGACGACAACTGCGTTCTCGCACGGCCCTTCCAGGACGAGGCACGCACCGTGATGAACTAGGCATTCTACGTGGATGACTTCATTCACAGCTGTGAGGATGAACTCAGCGCTATCTCGATGGAGAAGGTCGTCAGCGCGGTTTTGGCAGCCGCGCAGTTTCCTCCACGGAAGTGAACTCAAGCAGCGCTGAAGTTCTTCGAGTTCTCGCCCCAAATCTCCTCGCCACTACAGAGCTCGTCATCGTTCGAGACACGACGTCGGTTGTAGGACTGCGGTGGGACCCAGTGCAGGATGAACTCTTTTTCCCAGTCAGCGCGCCCTCCACCACGGGCACATCCACTAAACGCACAGTGCTGCGAGAAGTGACCCAACTCTTCGACCCGACAGGCTTGGTGGCCCCAGTCACGGTCTAAGGAAAAATCTTCATCCAACGCCTATGGACAGCGGGCTTGGATTGGGATCAATTGCTTCCCTACGAGCTCGACGCCGAATAGATCAAGTTTCGGTCATCTTTGGAGTGCCTCAATGAGCTCAGGGTGCCAAGCTGGGTCGGACTGCGGGCAGAGTGTCCCATCACCCTCACGGCTTCGCTGACGCCAGCTCTGCGCTTTACGCAGCTGTCATCTACGTGGAAGCTCACATCGAGACGAACAGTCCCACACTGAAGCTCCTCACCGCCAGGACTAAGGTGGCTTCACTGCAGGGCTCCACAATCCCCTGCCTTGAGCTTTGCGCTGCCGCCCTCCTCGCCATTTCCCTGGACCGAGTCAAGCGGGCCCCTGATCTCAACAACACACACTGTTTATACTGGTCCGACCCGCAGATCGTCCTCAACTGGATCAGAAAGGCGCCCTCCACCTTGAAACCTTAAAAAAGCAAATCGAGTCTGGCTCATCCAGAAACTCACCGAAGTTCAACAGTGGCACCATGTACCAACTCAGCTCAACCCTGCTGACCGCGCCAGCAGAGTCATACCCGTGCCGGAGATCATCCGCCAGCCTCTTTGGTGGACATTGAAGTGGTGGAGAACCTCTCCTCGAGGGCCTTCTTCAACGCCTTCACCAGGTTCACTGCCTGCCATTGCCACTGCTACCGCCTCTACAGCGACAACGCCACTGCCTTTCACGGTGCCAATTGATTCCTGCAGCAGTACCTCCTTGACTGGACCGATGTTTCGAACTTGCAGCACCTCATCAACCTCGGCACGACCTGGCACTCCATCACTTCCAGTGTCCCACACCAGGGTGGGCTTTAGGAGGCAGCCGTGAAGTTCGCAAAACTCCACCTGGCTAATCTCGTTAGCTCGCACCCCATACGGCAGGAACACATGGATGCGCTCGCCACACGCATCGAGGCCTGCCTCATTTCGAGACCGCTTGTTGCACTTTCCGGTGACCCTGACGAAAAATTCGCCCTGGCACCGGGTGACCTCCTCATCGGAGAACCGCTGATTGCCGTCCCGGATCCTCAGCCTTCACTCAGCAGGCACTAGGCCTGGCTTCGAGGCGTTTACCAGGAGTTCTAGCGTCGTTGGAGACGACTTTCTCGCCACTCTCCAAACGCGAGCTTGCTGGCAACGCCCCCAGCCCTCCATCGCAGTCGAAGACGTTATCGCAGTTAAAGACGACAATCTCCCGCCCACGCTTGGGTCGCGTCATGGAAGTGCACCCCGGGGAGTGGCGGTCTCCCAAAAAACGTCACTCTTTGCACTGCAGCCGGGAAGCTCACCCGGACAGTGAAACACCTCAGCCGCATCGTCGCTGAGTCCTCCTTGAACTGAGATATCGCAGAACCGCATCGCCCTCCAGCAGGACCCCTTCGAACTTCAGCAGGAGATCAACGACCTTTAGCAGGATTTCGAAGCCAGGACTGGCTCCGATCGGGCAAGATGTTCGAATTCACACGCGCATGGCCCTACTTGTGCCCTCAGGTGGAGAAGTTGTGTAGTGAGCGTACGGGCCTTCCCTGTTTTTTCCCTGGTCAATTGCCTTTGTATGCCTTCGTGGTACGCGTCGTTATTGTTACCCCTTTTTTTGATTGTTTGTAATTTGGGGTCAATAAACTCTTGTCGGGAAGCGTTCGTTAACCACGGCCTTTTATTCTGGTTTTCCCCATATTTCGTAGGGAAATTGATACATCTATCTTACAGAAGCCATAACAGTGCACGCAAAATCATCCTATTTCGATACAATTGGTCTCTTATTAAATCTCGCAAAAACTTGTGATCCATGTGACCACCCAGCAGTCCGTCTGATAAGATCCAAATTCAAGCCCACATCATCCGCGTTTGACGTCGCCGCGTGCCTAGTTGAATAGGCCCCAAAAATCTGTGTGTTAATTTTACATTTTGACAACACTCCTTTTATCCACCAACTTAATGTCTGACTGCTGGCTGGTCTATGAGGTGTCTTGTGAGTTAAAAAAGAAGCTCATTCTCTGCGTGAGAAGAACTAGTCTTCTCTAAATATATCGGTAACGCAAGTGCCACGCAAAGTTCAGGTGTATCAGTAAAAAAGGGTGGTCGTAAAAGAGATCGAAACTTTCTTGGGCCAGACGTCTTTATTGCGTCAGGAATTTTTCATCGCTATCCCACTTTAAGACTGAGTTTTATTCCATTAAGAATCTTTGAAAAATTCTGGACACAGTGGGCTGTAGTTATTGCTTTAAAAATAATCAATTTCTTAGTAGGTCTCTTAAATTATAAAGATTCGTTCGAGTACCACCCCTTAATAATGTTCAGCACATCGCTCACATCCCAAGTCATATCGTATTTGGGTTTTTGTGGCCTCATTTTTGCTATACTCTTATAAAATCTTGATACTAAGGGCTCTTCCCCGAGTTTTCTAATTGACAAAAGTGAAATTGACGATCTCATAGTATTAAGGGTAGCAGAGGATGGACCCTGATTAAATTTCCCGCTGAGAAACTCAAAAAGATCATTTACTTTTACTTTGAACGGGTCCATTTTCTTTCCTGAGCAATAACCCTACCATTGTCTGAGTGCAACATCATATTGTTCAGAAGTCGATGATGTCAGAGAGGACAAAATAATAACAAAAGCAACCGATGCTACCTCCCATCACTTGTAGGCCTCCCTGAAACAACTCCTGCTACCAACGAAAGTTAGAACCAAAGTCGGTGTCACTTGGACCTGCAAGGTGAAGGAAGTAATCTTTCGTCAGGTCCTAAAATCATTTTCTCCCCCACAAACATCGAATCAAAAACAGGATACCAGGGTTGAGAAGGCAAAAAGGGGACAACAATTATACCATAGGCTCTATCGCTAATTTTTTTCTGTAACACCTTTTATTCCATTGAAAAGGAGGAAAAGCGTAGAAACATCACCTTGACCACGAGGTCGTAAAGGCATCTACAATCACAGATTGTGAATCAGGGTGCCAGGAAGCAAATTTTTGGCACTTTTGGTTCTGAGAAGAGGCGGAAAGGTTGATTTTAGGAACCTCACGGCATAACAGGAAAAACACGGCATATGGATCAAAAAGCTCTATACGAAAGACTCCATTCCATGTTCAAATTCTTCATTCTTGATACGTGATCCCCTAAAATTGTCTTTTGAAGTAATGTAAGAGGCATAAAGCCAGATATATCTAGATTCAGCCCATAGCCGAATTTTTCTGCTCAACTCATTATATTTTGACATTTTTACACCCCTTCATATTATTTACTTATGCAATAACCATTATATTGTCAATTCTCAAAAGGATTTGAAAGTCATGGCATCTCGAAGCCAGGTTCTTAAGAGCCAGTGAAACCGTCCAGAGCTCCACGTAGTTTATCGACATCCCTTTTTCCTGTTCATTCCAAAAACTGAAATCCTCCTTTTAACCCTTCAAGGTACCTCAAACTTCTGTTGATGCATCCATATGAATCTCAAAATCACATTTAGGAAATCTGATTGGGCTTATACGTCTTCTTTACTACATCCCTCTACCAAATGATATTGCTCATAATTGATGAAGAAATCCTCATTATCTGATTGAAATTATTATTGTTCAAAATCAATGCAATAAACTTTTCCCTTTTCATACGTTTCGTAAACAAATAAGAATAAGATACAGCTGGACAAGCCCCAATCAATGTTCTGATAATTCCAGCAAATTCCCTTGTCTGAATATTTTCGCATTTTAAAAGAAATGACATCAAATCGACAGTCCTTTTCCTCTTTTCTTGCGTCAATTCTAACGAGAATTGATAAGAATATAAAATAAACCCAAGGAATTTTCACTGTTTAGCAGGGACTGAGTGTCTCTTGTTTTCGTTAACAAAAAAAAAGAAGATACAAACAACTGTCTTGTTCTTTCATAGTTCACTGTACAACCTTCACTATTCCTTCAAATTATCAAAAAATTATCTAAATAGTTAACCGAAAAAAGCCCTCCTGAGTTCAGTTTATAAGGTACCGGTCTCAACAGTTTTATGTAAACAAAAGGTGCCGTTGCTAACACAAAAGGAAAACACGTGAATTCATGAGGAGTTCCTTGGAATTCAAAACATAGAAATTGACGATTGCTTGAATAGATAGATACACTCAAATAGGCATCCTGTAGGTCCAAGAAACATAAAAATCCCCCCGGTTGATAATCTTCATCGCCGTTCTAAAGTCTTGAAGTTTGAAATGTTGTGTCCTAGTAAAGTATTCAATTTTTTTTTATTAAAAGTGAACTTTTTTGTGGCATCTTGTTTCCGGATCAAAATAATATAGTGACAAAAATTGGCCTTTAACAGTTGAACCGTATACAACAGCATTCTTTTTTTAAAGATTATCTATTTCAAATTTTAATAAAATCTTTTCCTCCTGTCAGAAAACTCTTTTTACTCTATTTCCATATTGAACGAGGTTCTTCAAAAAAGGTATTTCATAACCACACACAAAGTTTGAAACATTTTTGTCATTTGTAATTTTTTTTGAACTTGTTGAAAAATGTTGCAATCGACTTCTATTAATAATCTTAGTTAAGAATAACAGAATTCATAAAAAAAAACCGACTAAAACATAACTACTATCAGAGTCAACTGACACGCTGAAAGCAAAAGCGATCTAAAAAAAGAAGTCTCGGAGCAGCGAGATAAAAAAGCGCAACGGCGCAAACTGTACTAAGGAATACAGATAGCAAGATCGTGTCGAAAAAGCAAGGGGAGCAATCTCCCACTTTTTTCCTGTTGTCTCGAGGCTCTCTACACTGTTCTTCCATTATCGCTTCGTTCGCTTCGTCACGTTTATGCGGCCTTAGGCCTGAAGGAGAAATCCGCGATTTCTTTTCTTTTCGAATTCAGCCGTCTAATCCTAAACAACTTGTGCGGAAACAACTAATTATTATGTTTATGTTCAGTGTTGTAAAAGATTACTTTTTGATCAATTTTGCAGTTTTAAAATAAATTTCACTCTTTGGTTACGTTTTACAGATTAGAAATAATTTTGCGAATTTGAATAAATCTTACAAAATCAGGTGAATTTCATGAAATAAGGTATTTTTCAAAAATGACAGTGAATTCAACGAGAATAAGTAAAAGAATTTTACAAATTAACGTCAATTTAACAGTTTAATGATGATTTTACGAGTTCAAGTTAATTTTCCAAGTTTAAATAAATTTAACAATATGGAGTAAATTTTAAAAATTAATCCATATTCGAAAATTTTAACTTAATTTTACGATTTCAGGTGAATTTCGAAAAAATAATGATTACTTTACATACTTTTGTGAATTTAACAAGTTTGTGTAAATTTTACAAATTTCAGTAAATTTTGCAAATACGAATTTATTTTAGAAATTTAGGTTAATCTCACAAAATTATTTAAATTTTGCAAATTTAAGTTAGTTTCACAATTTGAGCAAATTTTTCAAATAAAGGTGCATTTGACATGTTCAAGAAAATTTTCTACATTTGAGTAAATTTTCTAAATTCAAGTGAATTTCCCAAGTTGAAGTAATTCTATTGATTGTAACTCAATTTTTCCAATATTTAGTTTCAAAGAAAGCGAGTAAATCTTGCAATGAAAGTACTCAAATATTACAAATTTCAGAACATTTTAAGAAATGAAAGTATATTTTGTTAATTTAAGTAAACTGCGTACCTTTAATGATAAGTTTATTGACGGCATTTTGATAATAATATTTGTATCGAATTTATAACATATATAAGAATGCAATCCGTGTAGGAACCGAAGTTCCTGTATACGGTCCGCCTTTCAATCCTATATTACAATAAATGCTAATAAATGATGAAAGATAATATTATAAATAATTGTTATACAGTGACGATTTACCTACATAACTTTACACACAATTCTGTAATACATAAGTAGAACTAAAATCATAGCTTCAGATACTCTATCCTCGCAAGTACAATATTTCGTCTATTATGTTATTACCTAGGCTTAATGGATGCAAACGGCACTATTCTAGAAAAAAATGGAATGGCTTGTTCTAAAAAAAAAGACCCGACGAAACCTCGTAGCGAAGGGTGACCTGCGGGAAAATTTGGCACAAACGAACAAAATGACACAACACTGTGCTTAGAAAAATCATCAATCTATTTTGTGAACACATTCGGGTTTCCTGTTTACAATGTGAAAACACGAATTTGACTAATTACCGGGATGCGCTACAGCGGCTTCAGACCCGATTGGGGCTGATAAATTCAACAATAAAACCCCGGAAAACTGATCGAGTGGCTCTTGACGATGAGTCTAAAACGAGAGCCCAGAGCCCAAATTCGACTACTGCAAAAACGCTAGTAGAATTGCCGGCGGGAGGAAGCATTTTCACGACGGAAAACCACTCGATAATTCCACAGCCGGTAACCGGAACCGATTCCTCAACAACACCACCCGCCTTGAAATACCTCAGGAGTTCAAAGTAAACAAAAAAGAAAAACAGAGAAAAAAAAAAAAAATTTAAACGACAATCCCCAGACTGAACAAAATAACTCAAAACGCATCCCATCACATGAAAAAAAAACTCAGTCGTCCAGGTCGATGGGCAGTAACGCCAACTCCGTAATCGGCCGCAAGAAAGTGCCAACCCCGGTCCTAACCACAACCACTCTGACCCTCCCATCAGACCCTGGACGCACCACCTCGATCCTACCCGAAGGCCATTTAGTCGGTGGGGCGCCCGGTGAGCGCAACAAAACAATCTGCCTCACAGGAACAGACACGGTCTCACGGCGCCACTTCGTCCGCTGCTGCAACGATTGCAGATAATCCCGAAACCAGCGTTCCCAAAATGACTCGAGGCATTGCTGGACCAATTGCCATCTCGCAAGATGGCCAGATTTCATATGAATCAACGCGGGCCCCGGCACCGTGGTCAATGGGCCCCTGATAAGAAAATGCCCAAGATCCTCAAGAGAATCCGAGAGTGGTCCCAGTGGTCGCGAGTTCAAGACAGCCTCCACCTGGCACAACAAAGTGGTCAACTCCTCAAACGTAGGTGTCAGAGATGCCAACACCCTCTTCAAGTGGCCCTTCACACCCCTAACCCCAGCTTTCCACAAGCCACCAAAATGTGGCACAGCGGGAGGATTAAAACTCCAACGGACCTTATCCTATGCCTCTTTTGTACTCTCTATGTACTCTCCAATGCCTCGCAAAAACTGGTCCCTAAAACTCGGTCTGCGCCTCTGAAGTTGGCCCCACAATCACTCAGCATCCGTGCCGGGAGACCACGACGCGCCACAAACTGCCTGAAAGCCGTGATAAAAGCATCAGTGGAATACGACACTAGCTCTAAGTGGACCGCCTTCACCGCAAAATAAACAAATACCACGATATAGCAAGGCTGGGACTTCCGTCCCCGCCCGCCCGCCATTCGAACCTTGAGGAGACCAGCATAATCAACGCCAGAGTCGGTGAAGGCCTGCTCAGGGCAAGTTATCCTACGAGTTGGCAAATCCGCCATGATCTGGGTCACAAGTCTCGCTCGGACTTGAAAAGCACCTGTACACAACCGACTTGACAAATGTGCATGCCCCTAGAACCCAGAAAGTCTGACGCAGAGAGCTCAGAGTGAGCTTGAGTCCACCAGGAAGACACCTCTCATGTACGTCTTCGACAATCAATCTCGTCACCTTGTGACGAGGCAAAATGATCGAATGCTTGGAGTCGAATGGAAGGTCGGACCGATTCAACCGACCTCCAACTCTGAGAAGCCGATGTTCATCCAAAAAAGGATCCAATGATGCCAACGGACTCCTGGCCGAAATGAAGTCCCCTGAATCCAGTGTCCGAATCACAACGTAAAAATCTATCGATTGCAAATGCCTGACCCACATGTTCCGAGACTCCTCCAGTTAATCCGCACCAATGACAGACGATAATGACAAGAACCGGTTGCAAGGCTGATCAGACTGGAAACAAGCCACCGGTGTCACCGCCCCATGCTGCCCCCGAGCCTTTGCTGACCAGAAACGAGCAACCTAGTACACGACAGGGGGAATCCGGACCAGCTTACGCCAATGTGAACAACGTGTCGCAATGTCAGCCAGTTGCTATTCAAAACCCGACACCCTATCAATAATCACATGTGCATGTGATTATTTCACATGCACATGCACATGCACATGCAATGTTTCACATTTTGGGTCTTTTTTGGATTCTTGATTAGTGATAATTAAAAAGTTCAGGCCTTTGCTGTTTTCCCGTAAATGAGTTTTTCCGATGGTATTTCTTACTTGACGTCAAGTCAGAAATACCCTACCGAAAGGGTTGACGTACCGTTATGTAATGTATACCATATTTTTGGTTTTTTTTGGAGGGGGTTTTCAGATAGTTTTAAAAAAATTTTCTCGCTCAAGCCGTTTTCGTTTAAATGAATTATCTATTCGGTATCTCTGGCGTCACGCAACGTGAGAATTCCCCAAGCCGAAAGGTTTGTGTAAGTTTCATGTGATGCATATCATCATTTTGGGTCTTTTTTGGGTTCTTGATTAGTGATAATTAAAAAGTTCAGGCCTTTGCTGTTTTCCCGTAAATGAGTTTTTCCGATGGTATTTCTTACTTGACGTCAAGTCAGAAATACCCTACCGAAAGGGTTGACGTACCGTTATGTAATGTATACCATATTTTTGGTTTTTTTTGGAGGGGGTTTTCAGATAGTTTTAAAAAAATTTTCTCGCTCAAGCCGTTTTCGTTTAAATGAATTATCTATTCGGTATCTCTGGCGTCACGCAACGTGAGAATTCCCCAAGCCGAAAGGTTTGTGTAAGTTTCATGTGATGCATATCATCATTTTGGGTCTTTTTTGGGTTCTTGATTGGTGATAATTAAAAAGTTCAGGCCTTTGCTGTTTTCCCGTAAATGAGTTTTTCCGATGATATTTCTTACTTGACGTCAAGTCAGAAGTACCCTACCGAAAGAGTTGTCGTATCGTTATGTAATTTATACCATATTTTTGGGTTTTCAGTTAGTGTTTAAAAAAAATTTCTTGCTCAAGCCGTTATTGTTTAAATGAATTGTATTTTTAGAAATATTTGTTTCGGGCACGTTTATGGCACCGCTACTGAAGTAGTTACCGCGGGCTTTAAGAGCGTTACTGCACAATTGAATTTTAAATGTAAAATGCAATGAAAATCAAATCAAATTTTCTAATGAATCTGATTTTCAAATATAAATATTATTATACTCAATTAAAAGTGTAAATCTTTTAAAAATGTAAGTTTTTATACTATATTTAGGAAACATTAATCGTAATAAATGATGCTGATAGCAGTTATTTTTGTTGTACTCACAGATACACTAAAACTTAATTACTAAGTATATAATTTTGTTAATTATCTCAACTTTGCTGCGTTTTGAATGTACTTTATGATCGGTATGACAACTGAGACTAATTTTTATAAAATACGTTAAATTTTTTACTATAATGAAATACTTAATTATGGTTCATTTTTTGTGTTCAAATTTACCTTTTATTATTAGTTACACAATCATTATTTTCATTCATGCATAGATACTTATTATTCGTCATTTTCGTTATATTATGCTCAAAATATATAATTAAAGATATATTACATTTCATATTTCGTAAAGGTCAGAGTTTTTCGAACGGAGCAACTGAATGAAAAATAAATTTCATTCTACTTGAAAACGATTTTTGCAGATATTCACATTACCACGCATAAGTTTCTCGCTATGTAGATGTCAATTATTGAAAAATGACTCTGTAGAATTACCGTGATATACCGTACTAAAACGGTAAATTACGCGTTACATTACGAAAAAATGATTTACTTGTAATTTTTCATCTCTCATTCCACTGCGTTCCCTCGTATCCATCGAGGGTTTATGTAGAAATTATTTTTGACAAAAGTCTGATAGGAAGTTTATTATTCTAAAGATTGATCTTTGACAAGTAATCCTTATAAGATGCCATTCAAAGCCAACCCGCGGGACTAGTGCGTGCATTCAAGAAACGAAAATTTTCTAGTATCAACAGAGGGAAAGTCGATTGTAAATGTTTAGTCACACCTCCTCGTTGCAGGCGCGTAGGCAAACAGGGCGGGAGGCGACTGAGGAATTTACTGAATTTTTAGAATCTATATATAATTTTGTAAAAAGACCAGTAAATTTTTTGATTTAGACATACTCTGAAGAAATAACTGGAAGTAGTAAGTCTGGAGTTGAACTGTTTTTTGAAAAATCTAAATAAATATTAACGATCTTTGAAACGATTAATATATAATATCAATATATGATATGACTTCAAAAATTTGGAATTCTTGAGGATAAAATGCCTAAAAGCATACATATAAGAGGCGTCATATTATAGTTATACTAAAATTTATTAAAACTCTCATTAAACGCGACATCTTAGAGAAACTTACAACCCGATCGAAATGTTATTTATCTCGCATGGAATTTTATAAATCTATACCTATAGCACTCTAAAAAATACTAAAGAACCTTCAAAATTGTCGTCATTAATTGTACCGAAAAATTCGAGAAATACTGAAAATCTATTGATACTTAAAAACGGTGTAGTAAAAATTTTGAATAAAATTCATGAACACTTGAATCCTAGAGCATATAATATTCTGAATTTTTACACAGAAATTCAAAAAAAATAAAATTCATAAAAATACGGAAAAATTCTGCAACTCGCATGAATATAAATATGACATACTGACAATTTATTCTGCAGACAAATGTAAAATAAAAGTATAAGTTGAAATTCTCGAAACTCATAACACGATGTACAGTGTTTCATTCTAGGAAACCCATATAAGTACTTGGAATCTATGAAAATAGCACGAATATTACGAAATTGTATAAATAGCATGTAAAATGTAAATTCTAAAAATTTATATTTAAAATCTGTGTTGTCATAATTTTCTCAAAAATCTCAAAGTGATCTGAGGTGCACGCGATTCACAGGACGCGACAAAACTGAGGTTTCAGTGTACACTAGTCCGTGTAAGTTATCAGCTGTTGAAACGATTAAAACTGAGCCAGTAACATACAGGATCTTTCCGTTTGCCAACAAGTAAACCAAAAAAAATTCATCATCAGATAAGTTTATCAGAATATTTTTTCGATTTTGGTCTACTTTTCCGGACATTCTACTTTGTGGATATTTTTTTTTTTCGTTTCTCCTGCGAGGAGTGGAAATACAAATTGCAGACTAAAATCTACTTATATTTTTTCCAAATTTTGGAGCATTGACGATTCCTTTTTAACTTGAAACAAAACTCAATATCAAATTTAACTCAAACAGGACACAGAAGTGTAACGCTACGTAGAACTACGTTTTCATGTAAAATGCTAATGTCAAATATTTAATATTCTCATTTGATCTAAAAAATATAAAATTGAGTAATAAGCGATGTCAAGTATTTCCTTACCTATTTTAATACGTTAAAAAATATGTCTGTTGTTTTCGTGATGTTGAAAATTTTGTCATTTCCAGCCTAAAAATCGATTATGAAAATAGAATTTGGATAGTCTTAAAACACGTGCTATCGAGTTGCTGAAGTTTGAAATGGAAGATACATGTATTTTGGCTCATGCTTCACTTTAAAATTAAGAACTTTTCTCAGAATTACCAGAAAGTTCTAAAACAGGGCTAAATTTAGGCACATGGTATTTTATATGTTGCAATCACTGTGGAGAAAAATTGGGGTTTTTTCAAATCCAAATAATCTTTTGTAATGCATCAGGTAGGTATATGTCACTGAAACATGTATGCGAAAGGATTTTTAAAATCATTGGAAAATTTGCGAGTTGTAAATATGTAAAGGTATAGTAATTGAAAGAAAAAACCTCTTTTTCATCTGAATTCGCAAATTATAAGTGTTTACAGACTTTAAAATGTAAAAAATTCAGATCCTTCATTTTTCATCCTATTCTAAAAATTGAAAAACAATTTTTTCTGTTTTTTTTTAACAGAATTAAAAAATCTAAATGAAATCGCGATCGCATTATTACTATAATGCGCGAATTCCCTCATGAAAATTTTTTTCTCGTCAGTCTTCCCTTTCAATACGTATCGAATCATGTTTCGGACTCATCGACACGTGAAAAATAGACGAGACACAGCTCGAGCTCTTAAATGATCATTTGGGATAGACATTCTTCAAAAGAAAGAAAAATCTATTTACAAATATTGTCGCTTTGTTTCACGACCTTTTTTTACGTGTCATTGGGTCCAAAACATGATTAGATACGGATTAAAGGTAAGAATGACGAGGAAGAGAATAAATTAAATGAGAGATTCGCGCAATATCGTATTAATGCGATCGCGATTTCGTGAAAATTTTTGAATTCTGTGTGAAAAGATGAAAAAAAAAGTTTTTTTAATTTTTTGAACATCCTTTTGCACACGTGTTTCGGTGCCTAATATAAACATGTTGCATGTGATTTTTACATGAGGATTTTTTTTGCTCCAGAGTGTAATCATGATCATTATTTAATGATTTATTTATATTTAAACGTAGAACAATGTCAAGATAATATACAACATTCCCCACAAAAATAGCATAGCCGTTTGATAACGGGAGTGGTTAGACTGACGAACATTTACAAAAATAAACAAATAAATGAAATTTTACAAAAAATCCCTCCCTCTAATAAAATCCATTCTAAGTATAATTCTTAAAGTACAAATGAAAATCAATGATAAAAATGCAAACAAAAAAATGCCACACTGCGTAGTGAAAAAAGGAAAAATCGAATGCTCCCAACGCATAATTATGTTATCTTTATTTTAAACACACAACCACTGGCTTTTATTATCACGTTAAAATGTGATGCTACTTATTGTACAAAAATCAGAACAAATTTACTGCTAGACCCTCTACCATTTACTCTGAACTCTGCTAATCATTACATTTTGTCAAATTAGAGAGAAATTTAGGTTCTTGAGTGAAACATGCGGAAAAATAATATATTTTTCTTTCAAACCTTACTTGATCGGTGGCACGTGGTAATACTATGTGATTTTAGTTTAAACTGACTAAACATTCCTATTATTATTTTCCTTGATTTTTAGAGCAGAAATGGAAAAATTTCAAGCGTACCAAGGGACGAAAATTTTTTCATAGGTACGCGAAGGTAGGTACGAAAATGAATTTTGACAGATACGTAAATTTAAGCGATTGTCACTTGTTGTTGGGCGTATGGACACTTTTGCGATGACTTTCCGGCAACAAAAACCACCAAAATTCCATGCTCTTATCAAGGAAAACACGGTACGTACAAGGGGACGGAACTCGTGATGTAAACTCAGGCTAATTTTAGTCGCTCTCCTCTGAATTCACTCGGTATTTAATATACCATTACAGGACATTCTACTGAAATGTATATGATTAATGAAGACGAAATGCAATAATGAATTTGAACTCTACAACTCAAAAAAGCAACAGGTGACAGGCTTCCAATTCTCCACATCCACCACTTTTAAAAAATTCGCTCTCGCTCGCGTGTGTTCTTGTCGTTGGGGTTGTCTGTGTCACACCATATTATTGAAAAAAAAAGTTTTTTTTTTTAAAAAACGGACTATGCTTAATGAAACCCATGACCTCCAATATCATACGTAACATTTTTTAACTTAAAGAGGATCTTATGAAAATTTTACAAAATAACTTGTTCATATTTTTTTAATAAGTCGGTTTGTAATGGTTAAAACACCTTTCGAAATTCATGTAAGTAAGTTATTTCATTTAAAAACATAAATTATTGATAAAAATACAACACATAAAAAATTGTATGTTATATGTAATTATATTTTGTAATTACTTATATACCATTTTTGGAATTAATGATAATATAAGTAAAAATAATGAAAAATGTATAGTTGACCCAGTCTAAACACATGGTTTCACGTAAATTCTCAAAGTTAAGCAGTATTTGGAATTTTCGGTTTTATCGACTCAGAATCAAACATAGCAACAATCCTGTATGAAATTCTCATAATAAATGTTTGGTTACGATGAGGTAAGATATGAAATTTGATAAATTGTTTCTATCTAGTATATTGTCAAGAAAAAAAAGAATCTAAGTAAACGCTTATAATCTAAAAGAAAATCGCATTTTACATTCATATAGAAATAAAAAAATACCAGGGAATCTTTCAAATACAAACTCTGATGGAACACTAAACTTATGAAAAATATTTTCTTTTTCACTCTTAACTAACACGTTATATCTATAAAACTTCAGATTTAATCGAATTTGAAAAGGCGTATATAGCAATACATTGTTAATCCTAGAAATCTACATACTATGGTATAGCAAAAAGTTCTAGATGTCCATGGAATCATCCATTAAAGTAAAAGAATTCCGTAAAATTAAAGTAGAAAATCCTATAAAATTTGAAAGATCTCATGCAATACAAAAATTCTTGGAATCTGTGTAGTAACAATATTCTCAAAATGTGTTGAAATTTTTTAGAATTTGCGACCACTAGAGCATCGAATAAGCTAAATTGAAGTCTTTTATAATACATGAAAATCTTTTAAGTTGTATAAATAACAATGAATAATAGAAAATACTCCATAAAAAAAATTTACATTTAATTGACTTGAAAATAAAAAAAATCGAATTCTATCGTATGTATTCAATAGAGATATTAAAAATGTTCGACTCTGAATTCTAACGATTGTATTAACTTAAAAATTCCGAGCTTCGAGAATTTTAATAAATACTATATCGTTTGAATATTAAAAAATATGAACTGTTAAGTCTGTTTAGTTTTAGTCGCCCGTGGTAAAATGAACGAAAATTATTTTTTTTTGTATTATGGAAAAATTGAAAACATTTTTATCATTTTAGCTCCAAGGAATCAAAACTGAACGAACATAAGAATTATTGGAAGCGGAACGATTTAAATTTGTTATGGACAATTTTTGAATTCCGGGAAGAAACATGTTTTCGAAAAACGCTTTCCACAATTGTTTCCCTACGCCCTCAGTGTCCTTTGATAATTTGAAACATTAAAAACATTCACAATCTGAATCTCGAGTGAGTGCTCAAGGTAAAAGTTCAAAATTACAATCAAAATTTTTCTTTTCCATTTTCTCTAGAAGAATTGTTTTGACGTAGTTCAAAGATTCTGAAAATGTTGACATATTGGGATTAACCAAATGAATATTTATAAAAATACCCAAAAATTATGTTAGTTCTATCTAAAAGGAATTTATCCATGTTTTACATCATAGTTAGTCGAAAATAAGTCAAAAATAAATGTGAGGCTTCACGAGGAAATGTAACTTTCCCGGAAAAGCTTAGGAGTACTTTCGATTGCTCCGTAGAATCGACAAAAAATGTCTCTTGTCCCAGAAGTACTACCTCTGGAACGAAACGTTAGAAAAAAAATGATTTATTACTATTTTTATCCACGTTTAGTTTAACGTGGTCAAATATTATTCTTCAGCCTGTTCGTGGACGTGTTGCAGTTTCAAAAAGACTTTTTTTTTATACTGTGACAAATCGCTGTATGAGACTCGGCGTCTCGAGCCTTTCCGGTATGCGAAGGTAGTGCCCCTCGGGGACGAGAGCATTATCGTCGATTCAACGGAGCAATCGAAAATAGACCCTAGCTTTTTTTCGGCAAAGTTACCTTTCCTCGCGAAGCCTCACAAATGATGCTATGAAAAAATGATATCATATTATCTTGAAATCCCTCCTCAAACAAAAACAAAGTTTTTTTTAAGTCAAGCATTTTTTTAATGTTTTAAATATGCAGCGTGGCACAAGATCATAATATTTTTGGTACATCTTAGGATAATAAACTGCACTTAATATCCCTGCTATCGTAGGAAAATTTTGTTTATTTTCCATCGGCGTATAAAATACGGTACACTCCTCAGGCATAATACTTTGATTTCCTCGTAGGATTGTATATGCCTCGGCTTTGCCTCGGCCTACAAACTTCCTACACGGAAATAAACATATTGTTACCGCGAAATGTAAAGTAAAATTATAATATTTGTTTATGACAACTGAAAACACCCGCGATAGTGACGTACAACATTTTAAGAAAAAAATTTTGTAACAAAACTTTCATATTGAGCAAAAGAAGGATTATTATCTATTTTTGCGTTTGTTTAGTTTTACGCAAATATAAATCGATTTGGTTTTTCATTGCACTGCGTATTCAAAAATATGAACATCGAAAAATGCTTTCATTTTAGACAATCTTTTTTCTGGAATTCCTAAGTATTACCAAGGCTTCTAAATAGTTCACAGTGCTTTTGTCATTGCGAATAAAAAACATGTAAACGAAAACGGCTTCAGCGAGAAAATTATTCTAAACACCAACTAAAAACCCAAAAAAGACCCTAAAATATAGTATACATTACATCGCGATACGACAACCCTTTCGGTAGGGTACTTCTGACTTAACGTCAAGTCAGAAGTACCCTCGGAAAAACTCATTTACGGGAAAACGGCAAAGGCCTGAACTTTTTTTTTATCACTAATCAGTAACCCAAAAAAGGCCCAAAATTATGATATGCATCACATTAAGCAACCCCTTCGGCTTGGGGAATTCTCACGTTGCGTGACGTCAGAGATACCGAATATATAATTCATTTTAACGAAAACGGCTTGAGCGAGAAAAATTTTTTAACACTAACTGAAAACCGAAAAAAAAACCTATAAATATAATATACATTACATAACGATACGTCAACCCTTTCGGTAGGGTACTTCTTACTCTACGTCAAGTCAGAAATACCCTAGGAAAAACTTATTGACGGGAAAAAGGCAAAGACTTAAACTTTTCAATTACTATCATTAAGTAACCCAAAAGAGACCAAAAATTATGATATGAATCACATGAAGCTCACACAACCCCTTCGGCTTGGGGAATTCTCACGTTGCGTCACGCCAGAGATACCGAATAGATAATTCATTTAAACGAAAACGGCTTGAGCGAGAATAGTATATTTTGTAACAGGCACGGATGTGCGAATTTGGCGAAACGGGGAAATTCGCACATCCGTGCCTGTTACGAACGATATTTCATCTACCGAGGGCATAGAAAACGCGTTTAGAGATCTCGAGCTGGCATAGAAACGCGTTTTCTATGCCAGAGGTAAATAAAATTTTTTTCAACACTAACTGAAAACCCAAAAAAAACCTAAAAGTATAATATACATCACATAACGATACGACGACCCTTTCATTAAGGTACTTCTGATTTGACGTCAAGTCACAAAATACCTTCGGAAAAACTCATCTACGGTAAAACGGCAGAAACCCAAAATTTTTAATTATTACCCCAAATTTACCCAAAAATACCCAAAATTCCGATATTTAATAAATCTAGGTCTGAAGTGGAGGTACTTCTGACTTGACGCATCTCATTTTTTTGATTCGCTACAAAAAGAATTTAACCATGTAAGCGAAACCAAGTCCTATAGAAAAATAGTCATCATTCTATAATTTAATAAAAAAAACTGTCGAAAGTCCTATTGTTTTGTGAAATATGTTACATACAATAATTTACCTGATGATCTATTATATATATATATTTTAGTTCTACTAATGTATTATAGAATAGTGTGTGAAGTTATTTAGGTGAAAAGTCACTGTATAACAAATATTTAGAGTATTATCTTTCATAATTTATTAGCATTTATTCTAATATAATATTAAAAGGCGGATCTTATACAGGAACTTTGGTGCCTACACGGATTGTATTCTTATTTATGTTGTAAATTCGATAAAAATATTGTTATCAAAATGTCACTAATCATTAAAGGTACGCAGTTTACTTAAATTAACAAAATATACTTTCATTTCTTAAAATGTTCTGAAATTTGTAATATTTGAGTACCCTCATTTGTAATATTTACTCGCTTTCTTTGAAAATAAATAATGGAAAAATGGAGTTACAATCAATAAAATAACTTTAATTTGGGAAATTTACTCGAATGAAGAAAAATTTCTTAAACATGTCCAATGCACCTTCACTTGAAAAATTTGCTCAAATTGTGAAACTAACTTAAATTTGCGAAATTCACATAATTTTGTGAGGTTGACCTGAATTTCTAAAATAAACTTGTATTTGTAAAATTTACTGAATTATGTGAAATTCGCACAAACTTGTAAAATTCACCCAAATATGTAAATTAATCATCATTTCTTCGATATTCACCTATAATCGTAAAATTAAGTTAGAATTTTTAAATATGGATTAATTTTTAAAATTTACTCTAAATTGTTCAATTTAGTTAAACTTGGAAAATTAACTTGAACTCGTAAAATCATTTATAAACTGTTAAATTAACCTTAATTCCGAAAGTTTTTTTACTTTTTCTCGTTTAATTCGCTGTCATTTTTTAAGAATACCTTATTTCGTGAAATTCACCTGAATTCCTAAGATTTATTCAAATTTGTAAAATTATTCTTAATTTGTGAAACGTATATCTAAGAGTGAAATTCATTTTCAAACTGCAAAATTGATCAAAAAGTGATCTTTTACAACACTGAACATAAACGTAATAATGAGTTGTTGCCGCACAAGTTTTTTAGGAGTAGACGGCTGAATTCGAAAAGAAAATAAATCGCGGATTTCTCCTCCAGGCCCAAGGCCGCATAAACGTGACGAAGCGAACGAAGGGATAGTGGAAGAACAGTAGTAGAGAGCCTCAGGAGGCACACACTCCAAAATAAAAGTGGCCTCAAAAGTGCGTCGACGGGGCGGAAGGGATCCTTAAGAGAAAAAGGAGATGGCATCGTGGGGCAGCCATTTTGATTGCTATCTTCAGGCTTGTAAACCACCTGAAGTTGTTTCATTATTAGAGTGACAATTTCAGTGACGGGAATATCTCAAAAAATGATGAATTTCGTTTTCTATGTATGTATCTATGTATCTATCTATCTATTTATTTATCTGTATACTGATCGTATTTTTATAATTTAATTTTATCTATATAATTTATCAATGGATCTGATTATATCTAATGATAAAAAATAATTATATTTAGCAATTACAAAATGATATAGTGATGATAGTGAATAATAAGACATGATGATATGATGACTGGAATAAAAAACATGATATTGCTCATGATGTTTCTCATGAATCAATTTATATTGATATTTACATATTTTGAGAGTGGATCATCTGTAACTTTCAAACATTTTTCATAATATAATATCGTACATCAATGTATATCGGGTTCGATGTATCAATATTTTAGTCGACTTGCATTATCATGTACCGACTTGCACCTGCTTGCACCAACTTGTACAGATTGACTGACTTGCATCTCGTGTCGTGTCGTGCTCCACGCTAATACAAAACGTAGTGCTCTCTAAAGTTAATTTGTAATGCCGAAAAATTCAAAATGATTGACGCCGAAGAACTGACGCCAACTGAGGAATTAGAAAACCTCACAAGAAACGACAATACGTGGTGAGTAAAAAATATTACGAACATAATTTCATTTGATGCACGAGGGCATTGTTTACTCGATAAATTATGAATGTTTTTGCCCTCGCAATCAGAAACGGGGGTTTTTTTATATGTTTCTTTTAATTCAATTTAATTGTTTTATAAAAACACTCGACACAATAGAATAAAAAATATTACGAACATAACCTCATTTGATGCAACTATTTTTGAGACATTACCTCATATCATGCATGGGGGCAATATTATTTATTTATTTATTTACAATTAAGAATAACAAAAAAAAAAAAAACGATTTGATTCACTAATACTTGATTATTCAATTCCATCCTCTTTGAATTTCAGTGAAATCACTGGCTACATAAAAGAATGCCTCAGTCTGCAAACAAGCAGAAATACAAATAAAAGTTTTTGTAAGTTCATGCTTTTCAACGACAACAAAGCTATATAGGTTATTGGATGGGGCGAGGAAGCTCAACGACTCTTGGACAGGGTCAAGGAGTCATATTTGGTAAGCGTATATACTTTAAAATTAATAATATATCTTATACTCCATTTGTTTCAACGTCTTGTGAATATTTTCTCTACATACAGCCTATCATTTAGTTCAAATTATATTATATAATAAGTAATTGATAAATTGATATGGTTTGTAAATTGCAATTTAACTTGAATTAAAATGAGTTGAGTTAGTGTCGGAACTGCAGTGCTGAAAATTATTAATTTATATTAATGTTCGAATTTATACATTAGCGTTCAAACTTCAGTAAATTTTCGAATATCATAAAGTTAGTCATCCATTTTATGTTTTCAAATTACAATCATTAGTTTGCTTAGTTAAATATTGTAACAAAATATTTTATATTTAATTTTGTTTTCAATTAACCTCTACACCATGCCTGTTCAACTCGTTAGTTTTATTCTTCACAATGTGGATAGGGATTGATATGGTGCACTGATTTTAAAAATTTCCCATTATTTTTATTTTTCTACTTTTGTTACTCGCTCACTATATTTTCGTAATTGCTTTGAAATATGCAGGATTTCGTCAAATTATGAATATGTTTATAAATATCAGTTTATTAAATGGCTTTAGAATTTTTCAAATATTTTTCGTTATATCAGTTTTTGTCTTTTTTGCTCCACATTTTTATAGTTTTTTCATATTGTTTTCAGTCGTTGTGAACGGTTTTGTCAAAACCGCATTCGCAGAAGATAACCATCTTGGGCGGTCTTTTGTTGTGGGGTCTCTGACAGATAGGAAACATAAATTGGAAGTTCATGTCTCCCAAGTTTCCGATACCTTTTTCAACAAAGGGAGTCATTTCCAGGCAAAAGGAGTCCTCGCCGTCGCAAAAAACAACAGACTTTTTTTGCAAGTGTCATCCATGGCAGATATTGCAGTACTCAACGATGAAAAAATGTCTTTTTAAAAACTTTTGCACGCTTTCGATCGTATTTCTTAAATATTGATCTTTGAACTTTCAAAATAAAAAAGTTGCCTTTAACTGTATTCAAATTTTCAACAAACGCACTTATTTATTTATTTACAATAATAAAAAAAATAAACAATTTCATTCACTAATACTTGATTATTCAATTCCATCCTATTTGAATTTCAGTGAAATCACCGGCTACGTAAAGCATATTACAATTACATCACTTCCATTATATTTGACATTTCATTCAACCATTAGACAGAGATTGATAGATTATTTTCATTTGAAGAGAGCTTCACTATATTTGAGATTGAATTTCCCTTCAAAGGCAAATTAATGAATTTATTGTGTATAGAAATTTATAGTTTTTACGGTTTTTACGACTGCTACTATTGTCTTGAAGTCACTCGAGAATTTTGTGTGTTTTATATATTGCAAATGTAGTCACATTTTCATCACATTTTTCATCAATAATCATCAATAAAATCAAATATCAAAATAAACAATGTTTATAATGACACAGCTGACTCGACGATTAGCCCTTTCAGCTGGAGTTACCAGGTAGTTTTTGGTAAGATTGGTAGGCGCGAAAATTTGAAATCAGCCAACCCCAGCCAGGTATCAAATCATATCCCTTGTAAGCTTGAATCATAAATGATTTCGAAAAATCCTATAAGAATTTTAAATTTTTTATATGATTCGCCAATTCTTATATGGTGCCATGTAAGAGCCATATATGATCGTCATTTCTTATATGGCGGCCATATATGATTTATAAAAACTTATATGGCACTCTTATATTTATATGACTTGAAAGGCTATATAGGTATGAGTGGACTGCACCTACTCATTTATGGCCTTTAAAGTCAAATAAAGGTGCCATATAAGATTTTGTAAACATGTATGGCAAGTATATAAGAAATTACGAAATTACGATCATATATGGCTCTTATATGGCGCCACATAAGAATTGGCAAATCATGTAAGAAATTATAAATTCTTATAGGATTTTTCGAAATTATTTATGATTCGAGATTACAAGGGTATGGCGTTTTGTTTTGTAATTATCAAAACATTTTTACTTTATCAAAACATTTTTACGTTGTTTTAGAGCAGCATTCATAACAAGGTAGTTCGTGACAAGGACAGACTTATGTTTTGTTGAGCGCTAGGAAAGGAACAAAGATCGAATGTTATGAACGCTGTTTTCCCAAATAAAAAAAGGAGATGACATCATGGCGTTGGCCATCTTGTGTAACTCTCTGACGTTAGCTGCAAATTCAGTATTGTTCAGTGATCAATTATTTTTGTGATTCACAATTGTTTTTGAGATGCACAATAATGCTCACAATTAGAGTCCAATTTTTAATTAGAAAACCAATTGGAATACCGACATATACCAATGGGCCATTGGAAATTTACAGCAGCGTAGTACATCCGAGTAAATAAACGCGCGGAGCGCGTAATGGGAAATCTAGTCCCTAGTAAAATATATCTGTATATGTGGATATCTATAGATATACACTCGTATTTTTTTTTAGGTTAGTTTTGGACAAAAATTTTACCCACGGCGTGTGCCCCCTGGAGAGCCTCGAGACAACAGGGAAAAACTGGGAGACCGCTGCTCTCGCTTATTTGACACAATCTTGCTGTCCGTATTTCTTAGCACAGCTTGCACGGTCGCCCTTTATTACCACCACTCTCCGGAAATTTTTTTTTAGGTTGCTTCTTTTTTCAGCGTGTGAACTGAGAGTATCTGTACGAAACTTCTCTCGGGATGAAGGATTTCTTAGTCCGTACTCTTCAGCATTACACGCATATGCACGCATACTACAGCAGCAAAAATTAATTCCCCAGTTTTCGCTGCGAGGTGGTTTGCCGATAAGCGCTTACTGCCCTCACTGACAGTAAGTTTGGTCCTGGTCGTCGTGGAGTTCAATGATCCTCTGTTTAGTATCGATCGACAATTAATATATATCTGTGTTTTAAAGTACGTGCGTAAAATATTACATCGCAACGGCCATTCTTTTGCGAAAAATATTTATTAAAATAAATGCCACGCAGTAAGATACTCCGCTAAGTATCGCCTAGCCAAAGGATCCGTAGCGTAGTGGACATACGGTCTGTCTCGTACTCACGAGATTAAAAGTTCGAACTCCAGCAGACGTGATTAGAAAAAAAATTTTTTTATTAAAGACGATAATACGAAACTCTTATATTGTTTTTGTATCTTTTTTCTATTTCTACGATTTTCTTTATCGGAGAATCACATTATTTGTATACAGAAGGTTTCGTTAGAACCGCATGAAAGCTGAATAATATATTTATTTTTTTTTTTACATGCATGATATAATTTTTTGATGAAGGCAGTCGCGAAAATAAAGAAAAATATCATTATCATTGAGATATAGTTCCGTAAAATTCGGCTCAAAAAGTAAACAAAGAAAAAAAAAGACGCATTAAGGTACATATGTGGAAAATTCATGTACGTCATCATTCGTTTAAATGAATAATGATTTTTTAAATATGCATACGCTTTTATAATTTTTTAGTACGCTTATCAGGAATATGGCATAAGAAGTAAAAAATTGATTTGTTTAAACTCTGTTTTCCAGCAATTAGTTGCGAAATTAAAGTTATCGCAAGATGAATTTGTTTACCTTGGTCTTGTGAGTCGCTGATCGTGAATCTTGTGCCATGTTTGAATAATTCATTTGTTCTAATATTTGTCTAAAAAAATCATTCATAAAAATTATTTGATTAGGAATATGCATATAAATATGCTTTACATAGTTGTTTGGTACGGTGATTATGGATCTGGCATCAAATTTGAAAACAAGTCCATTTGAACTTTGTATTCATTAATTTTTGCAAAATTAATAATTTTGCAAGTCCGGATTCCTGATGATAAAATCGAAGGTAACTTTGCGAAATGAATTTATTTGAACTATGAGGTTTAACATACTATGTATAATAATCAAATCGTTCGCAAGATGCGCGTGCTGTTTGGCTTTTATGCTTGTTGATTACAAGTCTTGCACCTTTTGCCAAACTAAACCATTTCAATTTCAAATAATATTTTTAGTAGATTGTTAAGACATTCAAGTTCCAGGGAGCAAGAGATTCATATAGCTTTTGTTTTTCCAAATAAATTGTTAAGCCAAAATTGTATTCAGTTATTCATAAAACATATATTTAATAGTTGACACAGCGTTCCCAAGCCTACTAAACAAGGACAAACTTATATTTTTTTTCTTGATGCTAGAAAAAATATGACAATCAATACTTCGAAACACTGAGTCCATAGTTTATCTGGCGAGTAATTAATAGTACACCGTCTCAGAGAATATTATAACTATATTTTAATATGTACATTAAAGTGATTTTACTATAGTTTGTTGATTTGGATTATCGTTGGATATATCCCATAGAAGAATCTAGAAAATTTTTCGTACGCAATGGAAACCCTTACATAAATATGTAAATTTATTTATAATCTATAGAGGAATCTTCATAACGTACGGAAAATTTTCCAGATCTATTCATGTGGAAAATCTAATGCAGAATATGAGTTACGGTATTAAGAGCACGTAAACAAAAATAAGGGAATGTTTCTAAAAAAATTTTCATTTGTCGATTACACTTAAAAGAATGCGTACACTGAATAACAAGTATTTTGTATACTTAGTTTTCAGGAAAAAAAATGTTTGACTTGGCGTCGATTTACACGTGTTTTTATAGAGCGAATCGTTTTTTCTTTTATAATTCAAGAACAATAAAAGAATTTTTCTAAAACTTTGCCAAACTTTGAATTAAACATTCAAAATCAAGTTTCAATTTACTGAACGAAATTCTACTATTTGGTTTTTCTTAAGAATATTAAAAAGTATCACATTCGGATAACTTTCATTGCTGAATTTGACATTTAGCAAAGTTTAATACTGCCATACGCAGTTGCTGTTGTGTATGGAGTATATAAATAATAAAACATGGCAATTTCCAGATCAGAAAAATGCGTAATTGAAATTTTTTATATATATCGAATTTAGTAATTCTGATATTTTTGACAGCTTTCACGACTCCCAGTAAACCAGTAGGCTCGCAGTGAGCTCACAGCGAGCTCACAATTTCACTCAAGGTGAGTGAAAAGTGAGCTCACAGCGAGCATAAATATAGATTTGTGTTTATTTTTAGTAAATACTGATAAATACCAAATACATTTTGGCAGTCGATACTTGGGCGAAAATTTTTCAGCCTCAATAAGAGACTGATTCTTGGCCTAAGATGTGCCACGTAATATGTAAGAGAAAGACGATCATATTGGTAATTTGTTCGATGGAACACAACGTTGAAAGCGAGACAATTATACCTATTCTGATATGGCAAGCGTAAAAAGAGCATAGATAGCACATAATCCAAATATGTTTGAAGGAAAACAAGATACGAATTGAAACATTTCTCTCAACCTGTTTCGACTTAATGCGTTTAATTTTATCTGGCACCTCCCCATTTGCTATTATTGCGTTTTGATCCCTCAATGAAAACATCATCATAACAATCACTGATGACGAGTGAACAAAGAAGCAAAAATACTCTATGCCAAATGAATCTACAAATGAATCTACAAATAAAAATATTTTCCTTACCTGCCTTCAGTATTTATGCGTAGCATCTGCTAACTCCAGCTCGGCACATATTTTGCATTTATTGGAATTTTTTTTCATTTTCATTTTTCACCACACGAGCGAGCATTCGTAAAAAAGTGAAGCAGTGTCCAACCTGATAATCACTATTGCATTTTTTTCTATTGGCATGTGCACGTTTTTTTCAAAATCTTTCTCCATTGCTCTCCTGTTTGACGAATGCTCTTTTAATTCACAATACTCTGCTAGAGTGACGTTTCCTGGACGTTTTTTTCGACAAAGTGAACAAATTATTCAAAAAGACTACGATTGATAGCCTCGGAGGCTCTTCTTTCACTGATGATCTGTTTATATTTGTAAAAAAGCTCTTTCAGGTACTTCACTGCGTAATATTATACATACCTAGCAACACTAGTAAAACACATTGATGTATCGAAATATTTTGGGTGCTGGTTACTTTTTAATGCACATCAGTTAATTACAAATAACATAACAATACACTCGCACAAAAATCATTCACAATACTACTCCTACGTGACACATACTTTCTTATGTTACATGTACGATGTACAGTAGGATCTCGTAACATTCAATTTCGGCTGGGCGAACGCTTAAAGTAGAACCTCCAAGATGAAATGTAATGGAATGAAAAAAAAATTGTTTCAGAGTTTTTGAGGCGAATCTGGGTAATTTCGATGAACAAAATTTCAAATTTCAAACGCCTCATTTAAATTTAATAAAAGAATTAACAATGTTCCAAACGTTAGATTACTTTGTAAATTATTTATTAAGCAGATTCAGACAATTCGTTTCTTTGCAAACATATAGCAAAATGTTTGGAGTTTTTCTCAGCTCAAAACTGCAAAGTTGAAGGATTAAACATTATTTGATAGAAAAAAACGATGTTTCGTATGGATTTGCATTTCGCAAAGTAAAAAACACAGATTTTGTAAGTCTGTATACTCTTTCAGTGTTACGGTCTTACAAAATCTCAAAATTACTTCCTGCAATCGAAAACATTACACTCTTATATCTTATAGTCTTACAGTACTAATTCTCGAAATTACTCCTTATAAAAAGTGACAATGCCGCCTATGAAGTTTTACTTTACAAAGGGCTTCCCTTTCCTTCTATCTCGGTATCGCACCAGGCCTTCATCCGCGTTTTACACCTCACACCACCTTACACTTTCTCTCCCTTTCTCGCTTACGCTGGAACATGAAATGAACGTCGCCTATTCCGACAGGACATTATACTTTTACTCTCTTACTCTTACAAAATCTCAAAGTTTCTCCATACACTCGGAATACGCCTAAATATCATCGACCTACAACTATTCCGAGCAAACATTACAGTCTTATAGTATTACAGCCTTACAAAATCTCAATTTTACTTCCTCCAAATGAAAACATTACAGTCTTACATCTTAATGTCTCACATTACAACTTAATCTCAAAATTACTCCCTGCGATCGAAAATATTACACTCTTACGTCTAACATTGTAGAATCTCCAAATTACTCCCCACGCAAATGACATTCTAGAAAAGTTACGACGCCGCCTAAGTAGTTTTAGTTGAATAATAAGAACTTAATCATTATCAAGAAATTAAATCATTAAACTTCTACAATATCTTAAAATGTGGCATACACGATCATTGGGAGTTACTGTAGATTTTATTGAAATGTTGATTATAACAATTTCGGTTATAATTTTGTTTTTATTATTCAATAATATACATAATAACGTTAATATTTCCTCACGTAAGGCTCTGGACAGTCATTGCCCTGTACCTGCCCCGTACCTGCCCTGTAATTGCCCAGAGTGTTTTTTCATAATATACATCGATTTCTCACGTTCAAACGTAACAAGCTCAAAAAAAAAGTTAATTTGTCATCTAGTTACCATCCGACGAAACTCATACAATCTCGAACACGAAAAAATTTTCAGAATGATTAAATGAAATTAACATAATAAAATCCACCTATTTCAATGAATGAATTAATTTCAACTCAAGATTTCACATCATAAACCTTATTTCTCCTGAAAATGCAACATGTACATGTTTTTTTACAACTGCCCAGTCAGTCGGCAATCAAGTGTCAACTACGGGGCACTCATTGCACTCTCACTGTCCCAAAGCTGCCCTCTCATACGTGAGGGTTAATAGTAATAGTAATAATAATAGTAATAATAATAATAATAATAATAATAATAATAATAATAATAATAATAATAATAATAACAATAATAATAACAATAATAATAATAGTAATAATAATAATAATGATAATAATAATAATAATAATAGTAATAATAATATAATTATATTAATATTCATATAATATTAATATAGTATAATATATAATATTGATGTAATAATAATATATTGTTATTATTATTATTATTATCATTATTATTATTACACCTATTATATTGTTTTCATTATCACTACTATACTACAATTATATTATTTTTACATTTTTTTTATGATCATTCGTATTCGACTCGAGCTAGAAACTTCAACCTTCCGGAAAATTTCATGTTTGCATTTTGCGAAAGATTTTTTTACTACACAAAAACGCAACTTTTTGTATTCATCGTATTTCGTTATAATAGTATTTCTTGTATCAAGGGGCATTAACGAGTGAAAACACGAGTATGTAACTTGATCTGAACGGTGTGTTTTTTATCGAGAACATTTCACACGCGTTTTCGTTGTTTACGTGCAGAAACCCAAGGCAGCCTTTCCGAATCGATGAATCGGTCATCCCTTAAAAATGACATGAAAACCTTTTCTTACTCGTGAAAACGAAACATACGATTTTCTGCCCGTTCCAAAGCATCGTTCGAAAAGGCGGCCGTAGGGTTTCTACACGATAATAGGAAAACACGTGTTTTGATGTTCGAGATAAAAAAAATATATTCTTACCAAAATTTGTCTTACTGGTGTATTTTTCATAAGCGAATTCCCTAGTGTGACGAGCGGGGATCGCGCTCGTCACGCAAGTTCTTGCAGCCTCTCGAAGAACAGGGGATTGAAACCAGCGTTGGTTGCAGCAATGATTGTTGTTGTTCCTCTTCTTGATTTCCTTTTCTCTTTTTATTTATTTAAATGATTTATACTTTTTTGGTATTTACTTTGAAATGAAAGAAACCGAAGAAGTACTTAACTCAATTTAATGAGGTTCAATAGAAATACAATAATTTAAGTTCGATGTTAACTTTGGTAAGCCCGAATAATAAAAATCCCCCGTCCGCTGTTTAGGCGCGGTATTTAAACTGTTGTTTCTCCCCAGGAAGGGGAAGTGTGAGTTACACGCGATTGATTTCATCAAATAATCGCGTTGGCACTTTTCACAGTAATCATTATTCGCGCCTGCATTTCTCGATTAAGGAATGCAAGATTTTATTAAGAACGCTTGCAGTGCTTGCACTCAGCAATTATAATTTTAGCTTTGAATAAAGTATCGAGCATCCAAGACCGGATGTGATTTCGGAACAATGTCGTGCGCGGAACAATATAAAATACTTAGGTTTCTTTAAAGACTGCAATACATATTTTCATCACTTTTTATTTCGTCATTTGCGAAACATTATTTTCATTTCTTCCTTAACGAAACATTATTTCATTTCGTTTTTCATTTTTCGTTTGTCATTTGTCTTATCATTTACGAAACGTTATTTCCATTTCTTCGTTAACGAAACTTAATGCATTTCGTTTTTCATTTTTTTCTTTTATCTTTTAATTTTATTTATTTCTATTTTATATATTTCTATTTTTATGTATTATTCATTTTATTTATTTTTCAAGTTTAGTTCAAGTGCAATTGAAAGTAAGATTTTCAAAAATAAAATACCGGTTCATGAGCGAAAGTGCCATATACTTCTAAAGTTGCATGATAGGCTCATTCATTATCAGACGGTTATGCCGTCTTCACCTCCCCCCTCAGGCAGAAAATTGAGGTCGCTGCCGCAATTTTCTGTGGGTCAGCGGGGCAGTGGTTCATGCGTTATGAAATTTGATGCGGCGTTGCATTTCTTCCGTGTTTACATTTGTTTCTTAGTAACGGTTGAATGAACTTATCATAATTCTCGTGTAGCTTATTTTATTTGGTTCAACGCATTCTATTTTATTTCTGGGGTTTTCCGAACGGATAGAATAGTCTCTTATGAATATTGTTATAATAACTATGGTGCTGTAAATACACATATTATTAATTTTTGCATTATTTGTATTGAATATAATTCAATTGTTGTTATAAATTATAGTATTTTATTCATTTTTGTTTTGTTTCATTTTATTAATAAATTACGTATTGTACGTATATACGTATTTGTACGTATTTTACACTTATGATTATTTCAGGATTTTTACGATTTATTTTATTTGTGAATTGCTTTTAGTATCATTTAAAAAAAATTTTTCCACTATGTTAATTGTTTTCTTTTGAACTTTACTTGACAGTTAACTTTTCTTCATTTACTCGTAGTTTGAAGTTATTGCTCCAGCTTGGTAAATTTTCAAGTTGGTACGTTTCTAATACATTATCGTCTTTTTGTTGAAGTCTTCGAATGCTGGGCTTGGGTTGTTGAGCTCGCTCAATGATGTGTCTTATCGTGGCGCAGTCATCTTCTTCGTCTAATTTTCTAGGAAATTGTGTTTTTTCGGGTGGGTTTTCAGGATCTTGGCGTTGCTGACGTTGTTTAGTGTGAAGAATGAAGTTGGCAAGATTGTCCCAGATGGCTGTGAGTAGTAGAATGGAGCAACCAAATACTGAGTGAAGGGCAAACATGTGCAGGATTGCATCAATTACGGTTTTGAGAAGTTTTATGGCGAAGAAGATTCCAAGGAGACCTGCGCTGTAGTTTCCAAAAATCGAAAATTTTTTCCACATTGTATTCTAAATATTGTGAGCCAATTTTTCAAGGTTTATAAGTTGGTCTACGTTGATTCCGTCCAATGATACTGAATGGCCTACTGAAGATTTTGCAATTGTGTCCAAAACTCCGTTTCGTTCCAAAGGAAAGAGAATTCTCTGTCTGAAATTTTCCAAGTCTTTCTGTTTATATATATTGGTTATGGTATTGATATCTTTGTATTCCCATGTTGGTATAGACAGTGGCGTAAGCGTTTAAGATGGAGATGTTTCAACTGGCTGTGGTGTAAATTTATACCATGATCCTTCAATTTCAAACATTGTTGGTGTGATCATATTACTTTTCATCTGTGTTCCTTTTTTCTTTAATATTCGGGTTTTTGGGGTAAGAAAATATGTATTATTATTGTTCTGCACTAATATTCTTTGTAGCAATTTTCTGTTTCCTTTAATTGGATTAGTAGTGGTGTGCATTTCATTATTTGTATAACTTCTCCTGTTAATATTGCGTAATATCCTGGGCCGTTCATGTATGTACATATATGCGAATTCGTCCGGGCTTGTTGCTGCTATTGCTTGAGAATTAGCGAGAATTTTTTTTCTAGTTCACATCTCTTCTGAATTACGTCAAAATATAGGTTTTCTACACGTTTTTTTATCTGTTTTTCAACATAAATAAATTTTGAGTTTATGTAAGTGAATAGGTCAATATTTGGTACTTCGATTTGTGATTCTTTTTTGAAATAAAAGCCATTTTCATTTTTTTCTAAAATAAAGAGTTTAGGATGTTCTGTGGTGTATAACTTGAGTCCACATACTCTTTTAATTCCTTGAGTTGCAAGCGCAAATGTGACGTCTTTTCCTTCTACTTGATAGACGTCGACGTTGTTTCCGGACAGGTCTCGTATCAGCGTTCCGTCGCCTTCGTATAGTACTTGGTAATCTTCAAGGTCGCAGGTGTTTTGTGGAATAGTGTTCCAGAAGGCATGGCCGCCGTCGTTGAGTGGGCAGTGTTGTCTCGCAATAAGGTAATGATTCTCACGATTTATAAAAAGGACGTCTTCTTTTAATGATTTCTCAGCAAAATAGTCGCGAATTGAAATTTTGATTAGTTCTTGAACTGTAGCCTTGTCCCAGGAGCCAAATTGATCACTGTAAGTCACACCATGACAGCTATTGTCATAGTTTATAGATCCAGCCATTATTAAAGTCTGAGTCTGTTCCGACATGTTAGGTTTTATTCCGTCTATTATTGCGCCTGCAATTTCTATTCTACCTGCTGCATGTAAGTGTTTGCATTGTTCTCTGGTTGGTTCTTCAAAATATTCTGCAAATCCATTCGCGACGGCGTGATCAGCGAAAATGCCACAGCTAGTGACAATGTGTTTGATTTGTATGCTACAGATTTGAATGTAGAGAAGGCCATAGTCATTAACTTGAAGTAATTGTATTGTAGTCCGTGATTCTGATAATTTTGAACGGGGAAGGTCGCAATTTCCTAGATCTTTTAGACTTATCTTCGTTATGTTGCCATTGAAGTTCCCACAGTCGTAGCCCATCATTGTAGTCGTGGTGGGAGTGATATTTGTGAGGGTGATGATGGCTGTGACAACGAGGATGAATTGATGCATCGTGAAAGCTGTTTACGTAATAAGGAGAGGAAACTGTCAATGCATGGTTTTTCGTTGTGTGAGAAGAACTTACAACTATTTTGTTAATTGTAGTGAATATTTTATGTTGTCTGTAAACTCACAACTCATATTCATTTTTTTTTTTTTTTATGTATATATTTGTTTTATATTTTATTTTAATTTTTTATTCAATTTTTATATGTGTTCAAATAACGTAGTGATTTATGAATATCACATGTTAATAGATATATTATGTGTACAATTACCGGCGCGTACTTAACTTTTATTCGGAATCGCTGTCAATAATCGCAGTAGGGATTAATCTGTTTGTTGAGACTATCTTATCCGTACCCCCTATTCTAATTTTTGTTCTATTATCGTCGATTACTTCTACTATTTCATATGGACCATCCGTACAGTCCGAGAATTTTCCGTTTTTACGCCTTTTCTTAAAAAGACATATTCGTTTGCTGAAAGAGAAACAGGATTAATTGCTCTGTCGTAATATTTTTTGTATTTTTCTTTTGCTATTATTAGGTTTTTCTGGCGTCATTTCTGATTGAGTCAAGTCTAGCCATGAGTCGTATCAAGTATTCGTCATATGTATCTAATGCTTCGTATTTTGGTAATGTTCGGTGTGATGGAATTATACTTGTCCTTCCGAAGACTAGCTCAAAAGGTGTTTTCTTTGTTGATTCGTGTACGCTAGTATTGAATGCATACATTGATAATTCTATCCAGTCGTCCCATTCACTGTCCTCATTTATAAATTGTTTCAAATAATGAACAAGAGTGATATGAGTTCTTTCTAAACTTCCATTACTAGCAGGATGGAATGCTGTTGTTTTGAATTGTTTTATTTGAAATTTCTTTGCAACTTGTTTCATTAATTTTGAAATAAAATTTGAACCTTTATCAGTGAATATAGCCTTTGGGGTTCCGTAGACACATATTAATCTTTCAATGAATGCGTCAGCTGTAAACGCGGCTGTGGCGCGTGGTAATGGTACGCCAATGCAATATTTCGTGAGCAAATCTTGCATCGTTAGCTCAAACATATTTCCATTTTCTGTTGTAGGAAAGGGTCCGACTATGTCTAGGGCGACTTTTTCAAATGCCGTCCCGGGAGTGTCTGTTATGATCATTGGTTATTTAATTTTCTATCGAGTTAATTTTTTTAATTTACATTGAAGGCAGTGTCGAATATAGTATCTGATGTCATTCCTCATATTTTCCCAATAGTACTGAGCGCGTAGTCTGAGATAAGTTTTATTTGCTCCTTGGTGACCTCCAATTACCGAGTTGTGATATTCTTCTATTAATGGAAGATGTTGTGAGATGGGTGGGATTTGAACTATTCCTGTACAAAGGTTGATTTTTATTGGCTTGTCTCTGAAAAGTTTATTAATTTCGATTTCTATGCTTTTCCAGGGTATGTCATTCAAGGTGTCTATATTAGGAATACTTAAACTTTTTATATTTTTTTCTTTTACAATTTTTTCCAAATTTTTGATTGCTTTTTCTAAATTTTCCCAATTTCTCTGTTTGTTGAGATTATTTCCTGATTCTGTTATGCACAATCCAAAATAATAGTGACTATCATGTTTTAATGTTTTAGTCTCACCTGGTATCATTTTCTCGAAATGATTCACTTCTTTCTTTTTGAATAAGTGCTTCAAAAAAATGTCAATTGGTTTGTTATCTGAATCAAGGAACAGTGCACAATTATCTTTTCTAAAAAAGAGCTCGTCCTTATTTTCAAATACGTTCTTTCCAGAAACGAGTTTTTCAATCACATCGTTTTCTTCATCCTTTTCTTCGTCACCTTCGCTTTTTCTTTTCCTTTCTTCTTTTTCTTCTTCCTCTTCTGTTTCCGAGCTTGAGAACGATTCATTTTTTTCGCAAGCGTTCGCTTTGGTACGAATATTTTTACATGGTTTCTTATCTTTTTCGCTCGCGTCCGTCTCGCTGTAACCTGACTCGTCGTCAGAGGTGTATTCGGTTTTTTGATGTTGAATGGTTTTTTCTAGGTTTTTGCTGCTTTGAATTTCGGGTTTTATTTGTTGTTCTCCTGTTAGTTTGTACAATTTTGGGGTTTTTGTGAGTTTTTGCTTCTGAAGTAAGATTCGTTCCTTTTGCATTTTCTTTCTTTTGTCTTTGGAGAAATTTCGTTTCATTGATTTTCCGATTTCTTTTCCCGTTATTCTTCGTGGGTTCATCTGAAGTTTCTGAGTCTGATGTATGTATTTCAATGGGAGACCGTTAGGTAGTTTTAATATCTTTATTTCTTTTCGTTTTATTCTCATTGTTTATTATTTCTGCGTTATCTGAGGTGTCGGTGTTGAAGTTGTCACTGCTAATGCTGTGTTAACATTTCTTCCTTTTCTTTTCTTCCTTTTGTTTTTGTAACTTAAATTTTTTTCTGTATTGCTGTCCTTCCTTTGTCTCAATTTTATTTCTTGAAGAACGTCTTGGTTCATTTTTGTAAATCATGTTTATTGCTTCCTCGAAAATGTCTTTTGGTTTTAGAACAGGGTTGCGGGAAAGGGCGTCTGCATTTGTATTAATTTTTCTAGCTTTATAATTAACGTCAAAGTCATATTCTTCCAATTGTAAACGCCATCGAGTTAATCTGCTTGTTGGATCTTTGGCCGATTTTAACCAACAGAGTGGTTTATGATCTGTTATGATCGTAAATTTGTTTCCATAGAAATACGGGCGGAAGTGTGTGACGCAGTGTAAAATTGCGAGTGCTTTTTTTTTCATATACACTATAATTTCTTGAAGCTTCATTGAGTTGTCTTGAAACATAAGTGCATAGGCGATCTTGACCTATTTTTCCCTGACTTAATATTCCTCCAATGGCATAAGCGCTTGCACCAGTTGTCAATATGAAGGGCTCATTAAAATTTGGAAATAGTAAAACTGGAGCACTGCAAAGTTTTTCTTTCAATGTAACGAATGCTTTTTCTTGTTCTGTGTTCCATTCAAATTTTATATTTTTCTCCAATAATTTTGTCAACGGTTTTGTTATTTTGGATAATTCATCAATAAATATTCTGTAATATGATGCTCATCCTAAAAATTGTCGAATGTTTTTAATGTCTTTTGGTTTAGGAATATTTTTTACTGCTTCAATTTTCTTGGGATCTGGTTTCAATTCATCCTTTAAGATTATATGGCCTAGAAATGTCACTTCTCGTCGTAAAAATTCGCATTTATCGGGTTGTAATTTTAAATTGTTTTCTCTTAATCTTTCAACTAATAATTTGAATTTTCTTCTGTGTTCTGTCAGGGTTTTTGCGTAAATGACTATGGCATCCATGTATTCAGATAGTTCTGTGCCTTGTAAACCTGATAATACTACATCCATCATTCGTTGAAATGTTGCCGGTGTATTTTTTAATCCGAATGGCATTCTTGTAAATTCCCAGTGTCCGTAAGTACTTGAAAATGCTGTTTTTGCTGCGTCTTCTTCTTTCATGTGAATTTGATGAAATCCAGAGGCGAGGTCAAATATTGAAAAATATTTAGCGTTTCTTAATTGATCCAATATTTCAGTCATGTTCGGTAATGGATATGAATCTCTAATTGATTTTTCATTTAATTTCTTGTAATCGATGACTAATCTCCATTTAGGATTTCCTTTGCTATCTGCTTTTTTGGGTACAATCCAAACTAGTGAATTGTATGGTGATTTTGACGGTCGGATAATTTTGTTTTCAAGCATTTCTTGTACTTGTCTGTTAAGTTCTTCTTTTAAGAGTGGAGGAAAACGGTGTTGTCGCGTATTTATAGGGTTATTATTAGCCGTAATAATATTGTGTTCATGTTCCTTTGTATAGGTAAGGTGTTCTCCAGGTAAATGGAAACAATTAAGACTGTCTTCAATTAAATCATGAATTTCATCCTTTTCGCTTTCTTTTAAATGACTGAGTCGAAGAAGTTCCTTAATTTGATCAATCCGCATTTCAGCTTTAATGTGAAGACATCTGTGTGTTTTCATTTTTCCTTTGCCTCGCGGTTTTTGGTCATTGTTCAAAATTTGAGACAATTTTTCAGTTGATTGAAGTTCAGTTTTCATGTCTCGTATTTCATGCAATATTTGAGTCGGTATTTGAAGTTCTTGATTTTCCTCTGTTGTATTAATTATTGAAATATAGGCTTTCCCATTTCGGTTTTCAACAAGTGCGTTTTCGACGAATAATCTCTTTTTTAGTTTTATGTTTTCAATTAGTCCAATTTTTAATTCAGTTGATTTTAAAATGATTGGAAGAATTTTGCGTGTTCGCGCTTCAATTGTAAAAATTTTTGTCTCCGGTTTATTTAAGAGTGGAATCTTGAAGTCCTTGATTTCAAGATAATTATTTTCCCAATTAATTTTTCTTTATTTTTAACAAAAAACGTTGTTCCAAGAACAACGTTTCTTTCTTCATGGGGAATTTGAAAACTATCGGGGACTATATGAAATTTTGTTGGAATTCCGTAAATGTTTATTATAGTTGATCCCTGTGTTGTAATATGTCCTGGTATTATTCCCGTTAAATTGATTTTTTCATTATCATTGATTAAATGGTTCTGTTTTACAGCATTTTCTTTGATTAGGCAAACTGAATCTCCCGTGTCAAGTAGCAATGTTATTTCCATATTTCTGTCCCTTAATTGAATGCATGGTGAATCATTTCCTGTTGTTAAATTCACTGTATAGAGAGGATTTAATTCGATCGAGGGTTGGGGTAACTGGCCTCCCTTCTCAGGAGACGAGATCCGTTTCCCGAATTTCGTTGATTGTCTCGTGAAAAATTCTGTTGGTCACGTGGAAAGTTGATATTCTGATTTCTGTGTCAGGAGGAGTTGTTGCCAGTATTTCGGTTATAATACGTCTGAGGAAAATCGTTCCTGAATCTGTTATTTTCTGGGTATCTGGGTTGTCGTTGTCGGTTATCATATCTCGGTTCTTGTTGGTAATAATTGTATCTTTGTCTTTGATTCTGGTAATTATATCCAGCATTTTGAGGATGATTGTTGAACCTCAGATTCTGAGGTTGATTATATCCACTATTTTTAGGGTAGTAATTTCTCGGTTGAGTATAAAAAATGGGTTTAGTTTCCTCCACGTATTGGATTGTTCGAAAGTGACAACTTTCAGTTGAATGTCCGTTTCTTTTGCATATTTCACAACTTGTGTTATTTTTTATTGATGGACATGCTGATGCTAGATGCTGTGGGGACTCACAGATTTGACACGCAGTTTTAGGAAGGGTTTCCTTGATTTTGAAAGACTTTAATCTTGGGCACTCGCTAGTGGGGTGATCGATTTCCTCACAGAGTACACAATTCTTTTTCATACCTTCCCTATTCATTTTACTACGTGCCAGGACCTTTTCAATTTGAATGGCCTTGGGTCCTGCTTCTTTGAGGTCGTTTAAATCTGGCATCAAAACTCGGATTTCCATTTTTAGTCCATTCAAAAAATTTTTGCAAGTTTCCTTTTCAATAT
Organism: Platygaster robiniae; assembly: GCA_028476575.1. Lineage (NCBI taxonomy): Eukaryota > Metazoa > Arthropoda > Insecta > Hymenoptera > Platygastridae > Platygaster > Platygaster robiniae. The sequence continues at coordinate 24,930,282 of CM052022.1, read as the reverse complement.
CTTGGATTCTCAATCTAAGGTTTCCTCCATCATGGGTTTTCTCTAACAGCTCAACAATTTGATTGCCTAAATCTTGCATTTTGTGAAAATATGTTGCAGCATCCTCATTCGGCAATTGATATTGACGAGCCATTTTTCCGCACAATTCAAAAGTATTCTTGAGAGGCATGAACGTTGTTTTCAATTGGGATAACAAGGATTCCACTGTTGGAAATATGGTACCTTCAGCAGCTCGGGCGGCGCTTCCAGTTAACCTGGCTACGATTAAATGCATCAAGTTTGGTTCCACCGCGGCTGGTAGCATTTTCTTCGCAGTCTTACAAGCAATAGAAAATTGACGCAAAGTGGGACCTGTATTTCCCCCTGAATATTTAGGTATAGTTTCTGCAGCATCCTTAAGCCTTATCGTGTGAGTGGCCATATTTGGGTAATTTGGAGGCAATTCAACTTGGTCGACTTATTCAGTCTGTACTTCTGATGTACCAAAAGGTTTTGAAAGGGAGCGATTTTTATAAGTCTCCCTATCTTCTTTAGACAAATCTTCAAAATTCAATCTAGTAAGTGGTTGATTTTCATGAATGTTCCTTTTCGCGGGTTTCGGAGAATGTTCCAAGGGCATAACTGAGGAAACCTTAGAGTGGGTTTTATTAACTTGAAACATTGGAGGGATACCCAGCCAAAAAATGGTTCCCTTGAAACGTCGAAACCTCTGCGCTCCTAGGAGTGAGATAGTGGCAGCAAGGTAGCATTGGGCATTTTTTGGGACTGAGTGCTCCCATGCTCACTCCCCTCACGCTACCTACGCACTACCGAAGTACGATTGGGGGGTACTCCTCACGCCGCTCCCGTTTTTACTTCCACCGCGCTCCTGTTGTACTCCTCTATAATACTCTGGAAGCGCTCCTAGGCGTACTTCTAGTTTGTGCTCCTGAAGTGCTACCGTCGAAATGCAAGGGAGCGCTTAAAGGAGCATTTTTATAAACGCCACCCTGTCGCCACCCGACGCTATTGTCGACATGAATAACGACAGTGTTTTCGAAATGTACATTGAAAAAAAAAGGGAAAAAAATGTTTTGAATTAATTACAATTATTAATTATCTTGTTTGATGAGTTATAATGAATTGACCCTGTTTGACGTTGTAAACATAAATTTTAACAAATAAAATATTCCTGCCTAACACTGGGTTCGATCTCACTATCTCTCGCTCCGCTCGCACTTAACAACTATACGCACGCAACCTAAGCACTAGGCTACTCTCTACTTCCATCAGCGCTGTAGATTTTCATCGTCTTCATAAGTTGATCCTGCAAGTTTTAGAATAGGAATCATCAACACAAAAAATGTGTTATGCAAGGTTTTGATCAGTTTTTCGAAAGTTACTTGAAAAAATGCAACGCGTTACGTTACCATTACAAAGGTCTTAAAGTTATTCGTTGGGTTACCGTTACTTGAAAAGAAGTAGTAACTCGGTGCCATTACCACTTTGAAAAAGTAAGGTACCGGCTTTACTTTTTGAAATAAATTGAATGTAAATAACAAGACATCGAAAAACTAAGGCTGAAAAAAAACAATACAAACGTACTCCTGGTTTTGTTCTACAGAAATTGTTATTTTTCAGATATAATAAAAAATGTTAATCCGTACTTTTTCAACCTGAAAGATATCAATCAGCTTGTTCAAATTTTTATATAATTTTTAAGTTCACAAAATTACTGAATATGACATTTGATTAAATTTCAACCACAAGGAAACATTCGCAGATTTAAGAGGTATTTGAGAAAATCTTTATACCGACATAGATTTTAAAAATATTTTAATGTTTCGTATTTTTCAGTATGTACAAAATATTGCAGGATTTTCTAGTATTTTTATAAATTTGCACTATATTTCTGTACATTGATATGTAGATTTCAATAATTTCATGCTCTAGATTCAAAGTTCATTAAATTATCTGCGTTCGAGAGAATTTTTCAGCTAATAGTGTCTATAAAGATTATCATTTTTCTTGATATTTCTGGTACTTTTTTCAAAATTTTTACGATTTGAAGGATGATTCAGTATTTCTAAAACCATTCGTATTTTCAGGAAGATAAAATGTTGCGGAATTTCCTAGCATTTTTACTTTATTTTAGTATTTTTATAATATTAATTGATATATACATTTTAAGAACTTCAAACTCTAGAAATGAAACATAATGAAATTCTCAGTGTTTTACAGGATTTTCCAGAAAACAGTATCTTGATAGATTTTAACTTATTCCAGTACTTTTCGTATTTCTTCAGTTTTTTTATGATTTCAAGGATCTTTCACTATTTTTATATTATACCCAGTGAACAAAAAATTTAGTGTTCCATTCAACCAATTTCGTGGGGTCCATGAAATTGGCCAAACTACAGGTTATTATTAGTCACAAATATTGTCATGCGCGTGCACAGTCCCATGTTTGCCCACTGTTTTTCCCTAATGGTGGTCAATTTTTGTTGATAAATATGGGGTCCTGTTGGGGCCGCAGAATTATCCAATGTTGGGGCAAATTGTTTGAGCAATACAATTGCCAACCTATGGGGCTTATATTGACAGTATGCAAAATATAAACATAAACAAACGCATCTGTCACGCCATGGCAATAGTTCACTCCTTTTTCGGTGCAAACAACAGTGCAAAATCGTGTTTTTTTGGTACTAATCTCTACACCCCGGATATTTATGGAAAGTAAGTAAAAAATCCGTGATTCTGTACGAAAAATGTATTCGATTAGTCACGAAAACCGCGAGTGTCGTCTTTTGTCTGATTTTTGGTTATGTTTGCATGTTTCAGAATGTGACAAGGTCAAAAAATAAATCGTCGTTTGCCTCAATATTTACGTGGTGAAGGGTATGGAAGTGGGTTTTTTAATCAATAATTGTATAAAGAATAATGTAGGTGTCATTTGAAATAAAAAAAGCGCAATAAAAACTGTTTTAGAAAATGAAAGCCGTTGATTTACGTATTTACCTAGATCGTATATTATATTATATAGGAGAAAAAGGTGTTATGTGAATTAAAAGTAGGAAACTTATTTATGATAACTTTAAAATATCAAAAAATTTAATTTGCTCACAAAATAGGGAAACGAAAAAATTGAGCTGAAAGTAGGTTGGTATAGAGCAAATGTTTTATTATAAATGTCAAAATGTTGTTGTACGTTGGTCATAAAACCAAGAAAACCGACAATATAGATAAGTTTTTCGGAACGGGAGATTCGAGCGTTTTCGAGAATTTTCTAGAACACTCGATATTTCCCCGCCGCCTTATCTAGAGATAAGAGCGACTAGTGGGGAAAATTATCAAAGTTTCCTGATTGGCGCGCGGATCGCGGCCAAGAAGGGACTTCAAGCATCGCGCGCGACAGAAGCGGCAGAATCTATCGAGCCTCTCTCGGCTCTGGAACTCCTCCTAACCTACCTAGCTCCTTTCTCGTGCAGCCTCTCTCGGCTCCGAGTTTTTTCGGAAATTCCTCACCCCGTGTAGCCTTTCTCGGCTCCGGGCTTCCTTGGATATTCCTCACCCCGTGTAGCCTTTCTCGGCTCCGGGCTTCCTTGGATATTCCTCACCCCGTGTAGCCTTTCTCGGCTCCGGGCTTCCTTGGATATTCCTCACCCCGTGTAGCCTTTCCCGGCTCCGGGTTTCCTTGGAAATTCCTCACTTCGTGTAGCCTTTCTTGGCTCCGGGTTTCCTCCTGACTTGATTTGCTTCAGCGGCAACCTGGCCCCCGTACTCGGCGAAGTACCACCGCCCCAGAAACCGACGAGGGAGAATTTCGTACGGCAAGGAGCGGGCAGCACCCAGAGTCAACCGCGAAATAATGACCGTTTAATTATTATTAGTTGTTAGATTCCTTGTAAATATTATGTTTTCTTTGCGTTTTTCTAAATCCATGACTCATTTTGAGTCATTGAAAGAATAGAAAACGATTTATTATTTACTCCCAGCCCCATTGCTGACGTCCCCCTATTTGACGTACAACAATGTAGTACCTCACATACGGTCAATATGAAGCGAAATATAGTGTACGAAAAAATTGCCCAAACAGTGACCCTTGTAGGGGCCGCAGAATTATCTTACTATTGGCCAATCCCACTCAATTATATTGGGTACATTTTGGGCGAGGTTTGGCTGGTTTTGTTCACTGGGTATGGTCGTATGAATTTCTGAGATTCGCAAGATTTTCAATGTTTTATATATTCATACGTATTTTTTATTACGTATTTTCGTTCTGTATTTCTAAGTATTTATAGAATATTGTAGATAATTTGAGTTTTTTTGGAGATATCTCTTTGAATTTCCAGAAAAACATAAAATTGAAACTTCGAAATTTCTTATGTATTTCGATCGATTTTGCAAAAAACAGCTTCTTTATGAATTTTGAGTGTTCTCAAAATTATTTGTATTTTTCACAGAGTTTTACAGTTTCAAGAATTTTCTTATTTTTTTACAGACTTCTATAAACATATATTTTCAGAAGTCGAAGCTTCAGGAATTGAAGTTTTTCGATTCCTAGAATGATATTTATTTTTGAAGAATCAAATAACATAAAACTTGCTTAAATTTAGTGTATCGAGTATTTCGAGTATTTTTTTTTTTTCGTATTCAAGACATTTCATAAGATTGTCTATAATGATCTCTATATCTTACAGATCTTGCTATAGATTTTGAGATTTAAAGATTTCAGTATTTTTATATATATCCATGCAAATTTCGAAAATTAAAAATTAAAAAAGCATATGCTTCGCCAATATTTTTACACAAACTACTAATACTCCACATTGTTCCGTTAAAAATCGAATTTTTTATTCAAAAATTAGAATATTTAAAATAACTTATATTTCAATTTTTAAACATTTCTTGAAAAGTTACAAATTGCGTTGAAAATTTGATGAAACAGATAAAAGTAACGTAAGATAACAGGATTTTAGTTACTCGTTATCGAAAAAATTTCGTTGTTCCCGTTCTCGTTACTTGTTTGTTTTCATATCATTAACGAAGAATTTTTTCATGGCTCATGTACCTATGTACGAATTTCAGATTTAAAAAAAATTCTTGAAAAAGCATGGCAATATGAGGCAAAGTGAAAATTCGACCAACTTGACGATGAAAATACTGTCAATGTTGTTTCCACGCAAACAGGCGCAATGCGCTGCTCCTCATACAAACAATAAATACACGGGAGTGCTTATAGGAGCACTTCTCTAATGCGCTCCCATCCTAGCCCTCTGACCAGCTAAGTGACCAGATTGAGGAGGCTGCCCCTCCCGTATAACCCCCTCCACTGCCCACAGTGCCCACCACTTCTTCATAGCGAAAGGCCGCGGCTGCCGTTTTTGCTTTATTTACGCTGGGCGGTAGGAAAAAAAGGCTTAAAATCAGAGTAGCTTGGAATAGCGGATATCGTTTCCGTAGTCGATCTTATTGAATTTTCATTTTTGAATATTACTATCTAATAGGTCATCTAGTAATATATCCTTACTTAGAACAATTTTTCGAACTTCGAATCTTTGTTATAGTTAGTCCGAAATAAAGTTTGAAAACTAGACCATTTATTGAAAAAATTTATACTTAGATAATTATAAAATCTTTAAATTGCACGCAAATTTAACTAAGACTTGACACAATATGCTTCTGAAAAATAAGCTCCTATAATAAGAATGACTCGAATTTTTTTATTCAAAAGCAGAAAATGTAGTGTATATTAATAAAAATGTAGAATAGAAAAATTCTGTGATAAGGTTAAAATTTATTTCACGCTGCATAATTTTTTTCATTTCATTTTCAAATGAAAATGAAACTCATTACAATTCCAGCACCTATGCTTACAATAATGTTACGCCTTAATCTTATACTACAACAGTCCAGCAATACTTTTACTTAAGAAATTTTAAGTTTAAATCTTATCCGTTACTAAGCACGTTATTTGGAAGATTTAAACTTATTGGATAGCAAAATTTATAAAAATTATTCCATTGTTCAAAAATGATTTCTCAAAATCGAAAAATTGAGTAAAATCCTCGTTCACAATAAATTCGAATAAAATAAATCAAAATGAGTTTTTTTGAAGAATCCATCAAATATAACATAAAATGTACTATTCTTGGTAAATAAAAATGTTAACTACACGAGATAGCTGTGAAACATCGATTTGCAGTGTCGTAAATACAACTGCTAAGATCCAATTACACCAAAAAATTTTACGAAACAGTACTCAAATACAATTCATCGAATTTGTCAGGAAAAGCTAAATTTTCAGTTTTAATAAAATGAACTCGAAAGATTGCTCGTCCGAAATGAAAATGTAGATATTAACAGAGTTAATATCTCTGATTCACTAGATATAGAAAATTGGAATTCAAAGAGTTAACGATATTAAATGTAATAAATATATGGTTCATACTACAAAGATTTAATCACATAGCTTAAAAAGGTTGACTGGACAATTTGAAATTTTAATAACTCGATACTGCATGTTTCCTGAATAAAACACTGCAAAGTATTATATTAATGTATTATTTGAGATTTTATACTCGGGAGGGTATAAAATTTCATATTTTATATTCTTCATTCATTTTTCAGATAACTATCTACAAACTTCATTTTTTCACTTTTTTTGAATCTCAAAAAATAAACTTGTTTTTTCGACACGATATTTTCGAAAAAAAAAGTTTTAAGATATTTATCAAATGAATAATGAATTGCGTCAAAATAAATAAAAATCCTTAATCGCTGCTTTTCCTCTTATAAAGTGTATCAGATGTCATGAGTTCTAAATGGCTTTCAGTAATTTTGAAATTCGCAACCGGTTGGCCACTTGATCGTATAGCAGATTTTACCGTGCAAAATGCATCCAACAGTTCGTTCGACATGCGATTTTTTTCGTCAGATTTAACATTGGGTACAAATGAAAAAGTCCGCTCAGGATCTGCGTTTGAGTGAGGTATTGTTCTGATTAAGTTGAAAAGGGTACATAATTGTGGAAAACGAGAACTCTGATCATTTCTTTTGATGAGGGCTAAATTCTTTGATATTTCGTCGAAGTCGTATCCGTCAAACGTACGTTTCGTCGATTCTGATAAAAAATACAAATCAGTCTATTCGTCACTAAGTAATTGCAAATCAAGAAAATTTTTTCTGTCAATTCTTTTTGCTATTTGTATCACTTTGCTCACTGTTTTGTCGCGTTCTGTATCGAAGAAAAGGATGTCCGGTCTCAAGTAGCTCAAATTGACAAAAAATTGATCATTAATGTAATAAAAATCAGAAATTTTTTTTTTCACGGCCACTACATAAAAATTCAAACAGTTCTTTCGAATTTCCATGACTAATTCTGTGTTTCCTTCTTCAAATTCTTGTAAATAAAGTTCACAATCGATTCCAAGAGAAACTTCTGTCAGTGGTACATGGTATTTGCTATCAGAAAAATCAGTGCAGTATATCATATTCAAGTCAAAACTGTTAAAATCTTTAACAAAATAAGAGAGTAGTGTTGTAAGTAAGCCCAAGCATTTTGAGTGGAGTTTGTGAACTAAAGTAACCTGTGACTGTTGGAAAAACAAATTCATCGAATCAAGCAGAGCTAAAGAATGAGATAAAAAGTGAAAATAAGCGAGGGTTTCAGGTTTTTTCATTTCGGTTAGGAGATATGTAGCAGTTTTATTTGATTGTGAATCACCTTGGGCTGTGTCGAAAATCATTTTTAAAATAAACCAATGTTTTATGATCGATCGAATGGATGCTAAACGTGAGAGCCAACGTATCTCCGACCACCGCTTCAAAGATTCTTCACAATTTTCAAAACGTTTCTGTAATTCCAAAAAAATTGAATTCCTTTTCGGACTTTTTGTAACATAATTTACACATTTCACCATGAAAGATTCGACGAAGGGAGGTAAAACACGACTAGCACTACTCGAAACAAGGGCCAACATGTGACAAACACAAAAAATTGACAACAGATTTGGAACCCGACTTTCAAAGAAAGTTTTGAAAGATCTTTTGACACCCTTCATCACTGAGGCATTATTGGAAGAAACTGCAATGGTGCTAGCGATCGGTACATTGTTATTTGTTAAACAATTATCGAAAGTTTCCATTAATTTTGGAGCAGAGCAATCTTTCGAGTCCAAATCTATAAGTTCCAAAAGTTCGACTTTAACATCTGAAGTTTCTGGCTCAACAAAACGTACAACGCCGGACAAATACTTTTTGTTTTGATGAGTCAACTCATCAACAAGGAATGAAAAACAATTTTCACGTAGTATAGATGCTATTTGTTCTTTCTCAATTTGCGCCAAAGAATTCGTTATGATACTCGCGATTTTTGTGAGCCCCAACTTTAAATTTCCTATAACACGTGTATCCTCCTTGTGTATATCCTGAATAACATTCAACAGTTTTTCCGCAGCCCGTAAAGATATGTTGTAATTCGCGATACATGCACTAATTTTTATTTCGGCTTCTTTCACTTTGGTAAGAAAAGGCTTCGATTCGTCGAAACTATGCAAAGGCACAAGTTCATTTTCACCCTTTCCACCGACCGCATTTTCCAGGGCTTTCTTATGACTTGCTGTTTTTGCATGGTCGACAACTTGGGTCTTCCCTGCACTGCAACTTTTATTGCACGCAGTGCAAGTGAACTTGCTTTCATCGTTTGGATTTTTGCAACGCCAAGACGTCAAGTTGAACTCCGATAGGGTTGGGTCGCTAAACCACGCATCTTGAAAAGTTTTTCTCCTTTTAACCGATGATTTTGATTCAGGAAGTGAACTCATTCAAAAAAAAAAAAACTATGATGAAATAAACTGTTAAATTGAAGCTATTTTTAAATATTTACGGTTGATTGTGCCAAACAACAAGAATTGTTCAACTAAAACAAATGTTGAGTGCTTGGGTGAAGAACCCCACAACCGTGTAGTATTATTCGCATAAAATTTGAAAAAAATGGAACACCCTTCATTTTTATCTATAATACGTTATTGTATATCCTAAATTGAAAATAAATAATTAGACATTGAAAATTTAAACTTCAAATGTTTATAGCTACAAATGTGAAAAATGTAACATTCCAAGATTAGAAAAATAAAAACTCCGTATTTCAAATGTTACATTCCAAACATTGGGTAAGAATTTTAAAAAGCTTCTTTATTAAAATAAATGAGAGAAGCATTTGTTCTTTTTGCAATTAACTAGTTAGATAAATAAACAAAAATAAGTATCAATTTTTAACAGCCAAAATTCGTATGCTGGATATTTTTAAATTTATGAGATTAAACACTCAAAACACACAAATTTCAACTAAAACATTTTTAACTAAAACATAACAATAATTAATATATCATTTACCAAACAGTCATCAAAGTCAGATTGAATTACATTCAATATTGAAAGGAAAAATAGCAATATAACAATGTATGAAGATTTACTTTAAAATTGAGAAAATTTGAAAATAGAAAAGGTTGCCAGAGATTAGAAATTGCAAGATTTAGGAAAATAGATACTTTTATAAGAAACACACATAGAAAATGTTTTTCGCCTTCACTCTTGAAATAAATTTCCATCACAACAGGTAATAAGAAATGACAAAATGAAAGTTATAACATATTCTTAATCATTAAAATGACTTATTTCTACATAAATAGTATTTGACAACACAAGCCGTAGTGGAACCCATCCAAAACTTGAAAAACGATATACAGGGTGTTTCCAATGTTCAGTGCCAAAAAAAAAAAAAAAATTTCTTATTGAATTTCTAGTCGAAAAGTCCTTTACCACTTTTCATAAAAATCAAAATTCAAAAAGTTGTTCAAGCCGAAAGTTTAAACAATGTATGCGCTCTTTCGACAAGTAGGAGTCAAATTCACTGAGTAAACTTTCCCCAAATTTTTTTATATTTTTCTGAGCCAAAAAGTCCTGTGCCACTTTTCATAACACTCGAAATGAAAAAACATATTCCAGTAAGAAGTTTCAGCCAGTCACATTTCTTTAATTTCAAACTCAAATATCTTATTTAGAGTTTTATGAAAGTGGCACAGGACTTTTTGACTCATAAAAATATGAAGAAAATTTGGGGAAAGTTTGGTCCGTCAATTTGACTCCCACTTGTCGAGAGAGCGCATTTATTGTTTAAACTTCCGGCTTGAATAACTTTTTGTATTTTGAGTTTTATGAAAAGTGGTAAAAGACTTTTCGACTCAAAATTCAATAAGGAATATTGGACTTTTTTTTGGCACGGGAATTGGAAACACTCTGTATATGAAAAGGAGTAAATATGATATGAATAATACTACAAGGTAACACTTGTTCTGAAAACTGAAGAAACATAAAAGAAAGGTTAAAAATTCCCCTTGAAACTTTATTTTTTGTATAAATTTCAGTCAAATTTATGTCGAATTCATACAAGAACGACGTATATTCATGAAAAAGTTATACAAAAAATAAGTCACGTAACTGCAAAAGATACATAATTCTCGTGAAATTGAATGAATTTAACATATAATATTTATGGATTTAACGGAGGAATCATTCTTTGCGAATTTTACTCAGCTACTCAACATTGAACAATTCTTCGCCTGATTGTTTGTACCCAACCGTTTATTTTCACTGTCAAAAAAGATTAGTAAATTTTCAATAAAAATATAGCAAGTTTTTTAGCTATATTCTGTACAAGAGTTTTCCCATCAATAACTCTGGATATTTTCCATACGCTATGGAACTCTTCCATAAATTATGAGAAAATTTCCAGAATATGGGTCTAACAGAATATAGTGAAAAAATTTCCATATTTTAATTGAAAAATTACCAATATTTTGGAACTGTGTTGTTATACGAAGAAATACACCCCAAAAATTACCTTGAATCCTTTAATCAGCATGAGACGATGGATGAATGTAGGAATATTATTTAAACTTTTGCAAAAACAGATATGTTACGATCTCACTATTTTAAAGTTTTTAATAACCGGAATACTTTTGAGAAACGTAAGATGTTACTAGCTTCGAAAGACGATGGGAAATGAAAGAAAATTTGAGATAAACCTCATTGGTGACGTGGAAAAAAGTAAGGCCCGTCGACTTTCATCCCAAAATGCTTATTAGCTTACCTTAGATAAGGTTCGGGGAATGATAATCACAGAGCTATGTACGACTTTCTAAATTTTTTTCTACGATAAAAACTTGTACTAGTTTTTTAGTATGAAAGACATCAATTGTTTATCATTTTTTCAATAGGTTCTATTAGGTTGGAAAGTAAGTTTGTTCAGTTTTTTTGTAAACATTCAATATGTAAAACCCAACAAACTTACTTTCCAATTGTTTTCAACCCAATTTATACTACAATAATTATTGTAGTCAAATACTGTCCAGTGATTCTTATATTTCCGTATAAATTTTTTTCATTATATTTTTCAACTTTCCTCATTGTCAGTTATAAAAATTTCTTTTCATATAATTCACAATCATGTTGCTCTTTTCCTCGAGAATAGATTTTTGCACTAGTTGGAAAATTCTGGTTGTTTTCTACAATCGACTGTGAGTATGAAGTTGTCTTGAAATAAATGGTTTATAAAATGCTAATTTTTTTTTAATGAGTTCACTTCTTACAATAAAATCAACGAATAAATGGAGGAACAGTTTTCAAGTGTTATAGTGATCAACCTTCATAGTTGTTACACTTTGCATCTTGGCTATGCAAAAATTCGAATAAAAAAAGCTATTTTATTTGCACTGCGAGCATAAAAGTTGCGATGCAGGGATAATCCAAGTTGTTGCATACACAAAAACAGCAAGCGACAAGATAGCCCTAGAAAAATTAGTCTAGTGGAGAGGTGGAAAAGCAGTTATAACTATCTATTTTTTGTCGAATCAAAAGAAACAGATATTAAATCTAGCGCATTAATTACTGATAAATCTTGATGTACTGCCAATAAACATGTGAGTATAATTCAGGATATAAATAAAGAAGATCATGTCACTGTAAAACTAATATAGATGAGAAAGTTCATTTATAACATCAGTTCAGAATTGGTTTTTTTATGATCATTTTTTTAAACTTTATTTCGAACTGACTATAACAAAGATTCGAAGTTCGAAAAATTGTTCTAAGTAAGGATATATTACTAGATGACCTATTTGATTGTAATATTCAAAAATGAAAATTCAATAAGATTCGACTACGGAAACGAAATCCGCTATTCCAAGCTACTCTGATTTTGGGCCTTTTTTTCCTACCGCCCAGCGTAAATAAAGCAAAAACGGCAGCCGCGGCCTTTCGCTATGAAGAAGTGGTGGGCACTGTGGGCAGTGGAGGGGGTTATACGGGAGGGGCAGCCTCCTCAATCTGGTCACCTAGCTGGTCACGGAGCCCGTTTGAGAGAGTTGGTCTGGGAGTTATTCGGAGCGAATCGAGTTAGGGGTACAGAACTGGCACGGAGAGATCTGGACTGGAAGTTGCGGGAGAATTTTTTTTTGAAAGAGAACAGAGAATTGAAGGTGAGATGGCCCCGACGAGATCGAGAATGATCGGCGGCTAGGAGTATCACGACGTCGCGGGGAAAGACAATGCGGCGGCTGCAGCGACGACGACGTAGTCGGGGGGATGCCCCCAGGTAGTAGTGAGTTAGATACAGTGCGCGGGACCGGGGTCACTTGGTTTTTTTTCAAATTAAAGATAAAACTATTCGCTGTAAATTATTTGCGAAAATAAAATTACATGCACCTTGAATTTGACCTCCAACATCAGAAGATCACATGTACTGGACTTGGGTATTATGTATATATATATTTTTCAAACTATATATATTCTCTTTTTTCGCGTTAAACAGATAATTATCTATTGAGGTTTTTTCCTCACCACCACAGAGGTAGAGTCATGGCGCGGTTTTTTTAGACGTGGGATCCCTAATTTCATTGACTATATATTTTTGTAATATGAACAGCAAGTTTGACTGAAAACCTACTGTGTATAGTATAATACATATATATCACACAATGTCATGAGGCCCTATCCACTGTACTTTACTACATATTTCAAAACTAATCGTATGAAATAGTTCTAAAATCGTAGGAACTGTTGAAATCTTTTGATTCAGCTGAGCCTTACAATGAAAAACATTAGATATGACATACTAACCAATATAACTTGGTTCGCCACGACTAAAAAAAATTCAAATCTTCTGGTTGATCAACAACAGCGTGATGTAGGAAGTAAGTTCAGTGAAACATTAGGAGTAATTTTAGTGAAGCATAATGAGGAGAAAGATAGGCATTTGATATGATTTAAAAAATTTTTTATTGCCATTTTAGTTCTAATCTCTGATGCGAAAACCAATTATTGATTAAATTCAATTCTTCTCTGGAAAATTAGAATCATACGAATAAAACACTGTTACTTAGTAGCAATTTTCATAGCATTTAAAATGGAATTGTATTATTGTACAAGATAAATGAATAATAGTAAAAAAAGCATTAAATAAATTGTAAACAGAAATGTAGAAATAATGAAACAATATTGAACCAGGCCCATAAAAATATAATGTATAATAAATAGTGAATAAATAAATAAAGAAAAAATAATAATAAAAAAAAATCGAAATAAATAATAGCAAATATATATAGTAAATCATTTAACAAGATAAGTGGAAAGTTGTAAAAATATTTATAAATACATTCTAAACAGACATGTATAAATAATAGAACTATATCGAACCAGGCCCACAAATATATATAAATAATATAATAAACAGTTAACAAATTGTAGTAAAAAAAAATATGAAAATGAATAACAGTTAGTAAATTATTGATATATTCATAAATAACAGAAAACAAGAAAAATAGAACAATATCAAACTGTGTCCACAACTGTAATAAGTTAATTATTAACAATAAAAGATTGCTCCGTAACTATAAAGTAAAGTGACTCCGAACTTGCAGCATTAGTATCACCTGAACTGTGGCAGAGGTAACACCATGGACGAAAAAGATGTACTTCACCACATTGTACAAGCCAGCGAAGCCATCCGCCGTAAACATTGTCTGCTCAAACGTGGAAAAGCTGCTGTAGAGACGTCGGTGCGAGAAGTGTTCAAGCCGATCAAGTGTTCATCATCGATCCACTCCAGTCATTGACTAGAAAACCAATGGACCTGAAGATGGAATCAGTCAAGAAGGAAGAAGCTAAAGAAGAATTACCCACAATAAAGGACAATGATATATTTGAGCCACAGAGTGAAGATTTCGAGAGCTTCGATCAAAACATCGGTGACCACACATTCTCGCCAAGTATTGTCATTTCTCCAGCTTCTGTTGATACTTTTAAGAAATACTTGAACATGTTGAAAAACAAGGATGAGCAAAAGAATCTCGATATGCGGTATGGAGTACGATCGTTGAAAAAGGGAATTGTATATTGGAAACTAGCTAATCAGTTTCACAGGAATCACTGTTCATGTGGGGACTGAGGAGTTTGAGAAAACACCTTAGCTCATCGAACTGTTATTTAAAAAATTCCAAACTGTTCGATTGTGAATAAAAGTGGGCACAGGAGTCAATAACGAGGTCCAACGAGGACGAGAAGTAGACTACGTGCATTGGGAAGATCCCAACGAACTCGTTGATCGCTTGCGACTTATGCTCGCATCTCAAGTGGCTGGCAACAACAGTCATACCAACGAAATCAACTCAATCATTGAAGAACTTAGGGAAGATGAAATTATATATTAAGCGACATGGAGCATGAATCTTCATGCACAAGCTGGACGATGGCGAGTGTAGACATTCCCGGATGACATCTGGACAAGAACAGGGGGATACGTGGCCCTATTGGTGTTGGATTCCAATTGACTGCTGAGCAAAACTATGATATGATGGGAAAAAGGTTATGCAAAGTTGGTGCAGCAGAATCGACGATGGATGCAGTAAACCTTGAAGAAGTCACTAGAATTGTTGGAGATGCACTTCAATCACTGCGATATGTGATGGACACAGTGACTGACAATTTAGCAAGAGCACTGGAATCCTTGAATGACATGTTTAAAAAACATGAGAATGAATATTCAAAGCAGATCACTGTTATACTACATCGACAACAACGCATTGAGGAACTAGCACATATCGTGCGTGAAGAAAATAAGAACGAATAAAAGCTCCTTTACAAGTGCTCGACATTCATTATCAATCTGGATGTCGGAGAGATGGATGTTAAAAAAGCTCTGGTGCAAGAATTTCATAAACCCGCAAAAAGAAATTATCGTCGTCACCATGTTAATATGCGAGGACTTGATGAAACTTGGCAAGTTGATCTCGTCGACATGACTACGTATGCTGACAAAGGCTACAAGTTCTTGCTCACCGTCATCGATATCTTCTCCAAGTACGCTTGGACCGTTCCTGTGAAATCTCAAAATGGCCCTGACGTTACAGCTATTCGAGATACTCTAGATCACCTTCAAGAATGTAACCTTCTCCAACGTCACCTGCAACGCTCCACTGAAAATTTTGTTAAAAATTTTTGAGCCAGCGGAAACCCCCGTACAGCAAGCATTGAGTCATTGCCCAATCATAGAAATTATTAATGTCGTAATACATGAGATAAGATTTGCCGTCATCTGGATTATATTTCGCAGGGTAACATGAATTATTTGCAGAAGCATATCTATTACTACATTTTGATATACCCCCACGGATTCCGCGCTCAATGAACAAAACCATGTCAATGTCTGTGAAAAGTTCCAATTCGATGTCCGTGTGCTTGAGCATAGCGTCCCATGTGAGTCCTGGTGTCGTGTAATAATGAACTGGGTCGAGTTTGTAAGCTTCAATACATTCTTCACGGAAGTTCTCGAAAACATCAGCCAGAAGAATAACATCGGTTTTGAGGTAGATGTCCGAGTATTAACCAAGTGTTGTGACGTGGAAGCCACTTCACGTAGCATGTTCGTAGTCTGCATCCGTAATGTCCGTATCGGTGAGATTGCTGTGGAAATGGTCTTTGAATCGAAGCTCGTTGTCGTCAAGTTTTTCCCAGTCGTCCAGGTATTCATAGGGGAAAACGCCTTTCTTTATGAGAAGGTCCAGTTGCTGCTCACTGTAGCCGAGGAAGTTTTTTCGGATGATGACTATTTCGTTGAGATAGGAAGCCAGTTTTTCCAAGGACGAGGCCATAAATCTGAAGAAATCGATGAAGCGGATCGATATCTTGCTGTCCTAGATGTACTTGGTGAATGCGATGTAGCGCTCCATCGCCAGTTGGATCCGTCCTTCGATGCATTGTGCAATTTGTTTTACAATCAAGTGAGAGTCGTATCCACTGAGGTTGTGAAATACTACCGGTATGGTGAGTGAATCTTAATATTACAAATTGCATTAGTTATGAGCAGCTCCACGAAACTTCCCGGTGAGATGACAGTGGTCACGCACTTTGTTGTTCTTTGTAGTAAACGGTTGGTGGCATATGTGACAGATGGAAGCAGTTTTGAAGGTTGTGTGGGGGTTTCTAACTCGGGAAACTTTATAATCCCACTCTAGGGTACTTGAGGGTATTGAATTACAACTCGTACTCTAGATTAACTTTAATAGATCCTTTGTATTCAGGTTTGAGACACGCGACTTTTGGAGAGAACTTTACAGTATGGCGGCAGGGACCGATCTGGCTGCCTGCGCCGACGCGCTATATGCTTCGCGCATCTTCACCCCCTTCCCCTTTCCCTGCTCGCCCCACACACTCCCCCCCCAGTGACAACGATACACGAAGTTTCCTGGCGGCGGCCTTAGACGTTCGGCGGCAATTTCTTTTTGTACATTGATTGCATATAAAAACGCGTACAAAATATTCCATGAAATGCATCATTTCTTAATAAACTACTGGAAAAGGAATGGTGGTGTCTCGATTTCCTTTATTCTTATTTCTAGGGCTTTGTCCCATTAATCTCACATTTTAAATCACAGTTCGCTTGCCACATTTTTGGCTTTTGTAATCATATCACAATTACGTCGACTATTTCATATAAATCGTATATCACAAATTGCGCTGACTTCACGTCGATCTTTTACAATCAAAAATCGTCGATTTCGCATCTTTCAAACCAAAAAAGAAATAATAATAATACTTATAAAACTGAAAAATAGATTCATTTCTCGCTCCAACATCTCCTCTCAGCTCGCAAAATCAAAAACAAAAAACAAAAACTCGAGACCGAGGAAGTAAAAACAAAAAACAACAAAATCGAGAAATGAAAGAAAATAAAACATCTTGGATTCAAAATTCCAAGTCCGAAAATTACGGAAATCAATTCCGATCTTAAATTCAAGGTCAAACTTAAAATATGGAACGTAATTCCCAATCCATAATCATTCCAAGTATCCGGAGATCCCCCGAAAAAATAATGCCCGCAAATCACGGAAAATAACTCGTGACCTTGAATTAAAAATCAAAAGAAAATGAATGCCTGAAAATGGCAGCATGGAGAAGAAAAAATAACTGATATTGATTAAAATCTTGCGGAACACCTGTTTTTTTTACGATTCGTGTGAACAAATAGTAATTATATTAAATCTATCAAAATATGACCCAAGATTTTATAAAATATGATTGAGTGATAGTGTGTTTTTGAGTCATCTACCACAAATTTAAAATTAAAAATTCACCGATACTAATTTTAAGTTTCTCCAGCTATGCCTTACATTGAAGTACTGTGTACACGGAAGGATTACTCATTCCTTACACAGTTTTCTTATCGTCTCGTAAATAACTACAAAGAGAGTATGAATAGTTCTTCTATAATCCACAAACACCTCTTCCATTTTGCCTCACAACTTTTTCATGTTGAAAAAAAATTTTTCTTTGAATGAAAGAATAAGTGAAACCGCACCCCTCCCCCCTACCCCCTCCCCTACCAAATATTGCCAATGTATAAATGCTAGAATTCATAAAAACAGAATGCTATAATACTTGCGGATAAACTAAATAAATAAACTAAGATACATAAGTATTGGAATTGGTTATGAATTAATATTTGTACACAGGTACATATTAATATAAGTCTACGGCAAAAGGAACTTAATCGGTAACTAATCTTTAAATGGCTAGAAATAGTATGCTGAATTTGAATAATATCGTAATGCTGAATAGAGTACAAAGCTGAAATGTAAATAAATCATAATGAAAACAGGATAACAATTCAGTATGTGATAAGCCATTATACTCGAGTGATGAACATAAAAAATTGTTTCAACATCAGTTTTTACAGTTTCACATGGAATACAGATAGGGTCAACTTTCTAAAATGAAAGTTCCGTGAAAATCTCATACTCTCAGAAGTAAAAGTAGATTTAAATTAATTCGTGGGTCGCTGCACAAAAAACAACACCGTTTGCGTTTATAATAATTTTTGTGGTAACATTGAATCTTGTAATATCAACCGAGCTTTATTACTGAGCTGAGATCATAAATCCACATATTGATATGACTTTATTATATACTTATAGCGGACATATAACTTAAAATGGAAATAGGTAATGCAGAAGTTTGACATGATGCAGTTTCCGTAAAAAACGATGTAAAATTTAAAATTACTGTAACAATGCGAATGCTAGTAGAAAGTTAGGATACACTTGATTATAGTTACTGACACGCTTTTCACATTATTAAATGAGATTAAGTTGGGTACATTACCGATATTCAACCCGACTATTGCTCCTAAATCTAATGTTTTCAGCACTTGTCGAGTAGTTGTGTCCGAAAAAGTGATAATTTTTTCAATTGATGAGGTAAATACAGAATAAAAAACTATGAAGAAATAAACAAGATAAAAAATAATTGTATTTTATCACTATGCATCTATTTCTTTGCGCATAAAAGAGTAATTTTTATAAATTTTGACAGCAGCCCACGAATTAATTTCAATCTACTTTGACTTCTCAGGCTATGAGATTCTCACGGAACTTTCATTTCAGAAAGTTGACCCTATCTGTATTCCATGTGAAACTGTAAAAACTGATGTTGAAACAATTTTTTATGTTCATCATTCGAGTATAATGGCTTATCACATACTGAATTGTCATCCTGTTTTCACTATGATTTATTTACGTTTCAGCTTTGTTCTCTATTTAGCATTACGATATTATTTAAATTCAACATACTATTTCTAGCCATTTAAAGATTAGTTACTGATGAAGTACATTGTCCGTATACTTATATTAATATGTACCTGTGTACAAATATTAATTCATAACTGATTTCAATACTTTTCTATCTCAGTTTTTTTATTTAGCTTATCCGCAAGTATTATTACATTGTTTTTTTTAAGTCTAGCATTTATACATTGACAATGTTTGGTGGGGGGTGGGGTGTCTGACTTACATTTATTTGTTGTACTTATTGTTAAATCTGTACTGGTTGTTTTTCATGTTCTGTCTGAGTAGAAACTTGTTTCTTTGGAAGGGAGGTTTTTTCTGATGGCCCAGTGTCTGCCAGTGCCCTGACTGTGCATAGGTTGGACCTTTTCCTTACTAAGGTCAAAAGTTAAAATTTCTCTCTGGTCAACTAAAAGTCTTCTTGTTTAAAAATAGTGGCTTCATTGATTTCCCTACTCTTTGGACTGCCTCTGCCTCCTTGAGTTTTTCAGTTATTTGTCCTCTAATTAGTGAGGAGCCAACAGTAGTCATTTACAAGGCGTCTTTTACGTCTTTAGTTATACCCGGCTGAATGAAGTTTTTTCTTGCTTTCTTCAGCTTGTTATGTACGTCAGCCAATATTTTACCAGCGTCACTTAGGTTCTCGATCAATGAAAATACCCTAATGATCCATCAGTGTCATTTAGGATCGTCGTTAGCCCGTTTCCAGGAGCCATGATGGCAGAGCCTATGGATCCTTGGTTGTTTGCAAAATAGTTATCCCTTTTGGTTCCAGACTCAGACAGGGCCGCTTTTATTTCGAAATCGAGACTTGAGGTAGAAAATGCCTCACTCTTGGGGTACTTCTTAAGAAGGTCTTTCAGATCCTTTTATTCAAAGCCTTCTTTGATTTTGTGTACCCATCGCGCATTCAATTCGGGATGAATCGAGAGGGCAACCGTCTTTGCCTTTGTCGGATCTTTTCCTAGAGTAGAAAGGATTGTTTCATCCAGTTCAGAAACTTAAACATCTTCGGGATTTTTTTCCTTTGTGTTCTGAAAATATCATATGCGTGATGAATTGAGTTCCTCGGATTTTCTTAATTAAGGTTAGATTTCTACCTAACCGACTAATGACATGGTAGATATCTATTTTAGCCGTTTATGATAAGTGTGGTTTGTACCTTACAGACCAAGGTCAGTAAAAATTTGTACATTAACTGCCTATGGTAGATTAGATTTCTATTTTACCGAGTGAGGTATGGATAAGCTAGATATTGTTACTGACCGACACAAAGAGATCATTCAGGTTTTGCCTTTTTTAGAATTCTTTGCATTCTCGCGCAGTTCATTTTCATTCACGATATGTCTTGTTTCTCGTACAAGTTCATCGTTTGTATTTCAAACTTGCCTTGCCTCTTGTACAAGTAGTACCTGGCCAACGCTCATCGCAGTGGAAATTCGCATGTTATCGATGCCGTTTAAATGGACAATGAATTCAAATGCGAAATTCGCAAACAAGGAAAAATGAAGAGAATCTCTTTTTCTGAAGACGTCAGAAAGAACTTCACAATTGTTGAATGTGATACACTCGAATTTTTGCGGGCTGATGCAAGTGGAATCCCTTGGAAAGGCGAAATATTTTGTCACATTCATTGATAAATACCCACGCTGGTGTGAAGTTTAATTCGTGAAGTCAAAGGCCGAAGTCATTCAGAAATATGAAGAATTTCAAAGTCTCGAGGGAGATAAGAAATCTAGAAAAATCAAGGCCCTTTAATCGGATAACGGTGGAGAATACAAAAACGAAAAATTCGACAATCATTTGAAGAAGCATGGAATTATTCGAAGACTCACAGTTCCTTATTGTCCACAGCAGGGCGGGATCATGGAGAGGAAGAATTGGACTCTCGTGGTTATGGCCTGTTTCTCATGTTGCAGTCTGGATTAGCATCAAGTTTTTGGAGTGAAGCTATCAATACAGCGAAATTTATTCGCAACAGATGTCTTGCCAGTAGTTTGGGCGGAAAATAACCATTCTAACTCTAGAATGAAGGAAAACCTGATGTGCGAATTTCCAAGGAATTTGACTGCAAAGTATTCTGCCGGAATACTGGAACTGGAAAAGTAAAATTCGAAAAACGTTTCAAAGAAGGAATCTTCGTGGGATACTCGGAAGAAAGCAAAGGGTATTGAGTATGGATTCCTGAAGAAAAGAAGATAATCATTACCCGTGACGTAAGTTTCAAGAAGTTCGAGTCAAGTCAACTAAATACGAAGAATTCTTTCTGGAAACCCTAGTTAATGAAAACCAAGAAATTCAACATCCTCAAAAGAAAAAACACGAAATCATCATTAAAACTTCTGCCCTGGAACCCATCGAGAACGAGGACCACGAGGACAACGAAGACTACGGGGGACGTCAAGAAGATCAGCCAGTTGTTGTCATTCAGCGGGCACCGGGACGACCAGAAATCGAGCATATAGGACGAAGAGGACGACCACGCAAAATCTTTCAGACGAGGAATTTAAATTTCAATGGCGAAGAAGTGGAATTTGTTTTCCTGTTGGAATTTCCTGTCAGAAATTTCTGTGGAACAAGCAGTGTCGAGACCAATTTCAGAAGAATGGTTTGAAGCCAAGTTGGAAGAGTTCATGTCAATCAATAAAAAACAATATTCGGACAATTGTCAAACGACCAGAAAAAGAACATGTTATCGGAAGCCGTCTGGTTCTTCGCAATAAACTAAGCCGAATAGCGAAATCGAATAAACGAAGCTCGACTTGTCAGTCGAGGATTCACTTAACGACCAGGAATTCACTTCAATGAAACCTTTGCACCTGTGGCACGACTAAGCTCAATAAGACTCATCGTTGCGTTGGCTATTCATTGTGACATGAAAATACATCAACTAGATGTCACAACTGCCTACTTCAATGGAAAACTCGAGGAACAGATTTTCATGGAACCTCCAAACTCCATCATTAAGACCTTAGAAACACTCATTAAGAATGTAAGCCAAAACATTGAACTTTGTAAGAAGGCAAGAAAAATGTTAGAGGAGCTTGAAGACTATTTCTGTCTCCTGAAAAATTCCCTCTATGGATTGCGCCAATCTGGACGAGCTTGGCACACGAATCTGGATCGAACACTCAGAAAAATCGGTGCTACTCCGACCAAAGCCGACCCTTGTGTCTACTAGCTTGAACATGGAAAAGATATCGTCTACAGAAGCCAAATACATAGGTCTATCGGAAGTCATCAAGCAAGCTCTATTTCTGCGCTCTTTCTTTTCGGAACTGGATTTTGAGAATTTTGCCGATGTCACAGTTTTCATCAACAACCTCGGTGCGCTGACACTTGCAGGAAATCCCTTACATCACGCTAGAAGCAAGCACATCGACGTTCGTCATCACTTATTGGGGTATGTCTTGAAGAGCAGGGGAACAAGTCCACTTACGAGATGCCAGCAGACATCCTGACGAAAGGGCTACCAGGATCGAAACAGGAGACTAGTGTGAACTTACTGGGAATCGGCCCACATATATGTTCTTTGTCATAGCTCATGTATTAAGGGGGGGGGGGGTATTAATTTATCAATATTTTACGAATTGATAACAATACATGACCGATAAAATCCTAAACTGACTTATCAGCTCGAATAGCAGTCTTTTATAGTTATATAGTATATATAGTATAGTTCGAATTCGTCTTTACATTAGTCCTACACAAAAAAGTAATAGAAAGTCTCGACAACCCGCTCTGATCGGCAGCAATAACATTTTTACTTTAAATTTCAACTATTATTTTTCAAAAGACGTGCTCGCAAGCATATTTCGTGATTCAAGGTAGTTTTCAATTTTTTGAAGATTTCGCATGAACTTTAGAATAACGCTCTATTGAAGATTTTGCTCAAATGAGTCCACAATTCATGCAGGCATAATAGCGATAATTCATTACAGCGATTAATGCAAACTTTATACAGATGTAAGTGTGTCAACTAATTCCTCTTAAATTCGAATAAAATTATACTCCAAATGATAGTGACCTGCCAAAGTAAATTCTACCGACTTTGGCTAATAAGCAGAACATAATTTTATATGGGTAGCATTTTGATAACAGAAATAATGGACATCATGTTTGGTAATCAAATCTGAAATCAAGAAATATTTTCCATCAAGAATGTTTTGGAAAATCAAACAAAATAGTTCTACCGGCTTTTTCGACGCATATATGGTATTCTGACGGTTTTTTCATCATATGTCATAATAGTGGCAGTGTTCATTTTATTTTCATACATTTTTGATTGAAAAAGTCACCTTAGGCCCACGGATTTATTTTTTTCAAAGAGTATGCTACTCTGATCAACAAGAATTTCATATTTTTTTCCATTTTTCTTTATTTCTGACTATAACGAAGCTATAACAGTAAATCTTTTGAAAAAATAAAATTTTTGCCTGTTAGACAGTAGAAAAAAGAGTTTTGAACACGTTTCGACATGAACAAATGAAGTATTTCAGGCCAACACGCAGGCTGTCGACAAATAACAATCAGCGAGGTGAAAGGCAGGCAAGGCTCTTTTGCTCCTTGGAAACCCATTGGGTCAAACCCTCCCCCCCCCCTTGCCATTGCCGACTTTTATTTTCTCCAGCCCCCGTGTCTAACTTTAATACTTCATTTGCCATGTCGAAACAGTTTTGATACGCTCATTTTTACTGTTTTCGAGGCAAAAAGTATCGTAGGTACCTCAGAGCAATAACAGCTGATTAGAACTTGTGTGAGGTTTGCTGCCTGTGAGAATCGGCTGTTTTTGCTCCTAGCTACACAATATATAATTATTATAGCCTTTCTTAAAATAAAATGTAATAAGCTTTACACGAGTTTTAAATCGGCTGTTTTTGCTCCTAGCTACACAATATACTATTCTTTTAGTAATTTCTTTTTCTATAAGTAAATCTTATTAAACCCTAAAAAAACCTTCAATTGTTTATGAGAATGTATTCATTAAAATCTCAATAAGAGAGAAATTTTTAATTAAAAAACTCAAATTTTGTCGATATATTTTTCACAAAAAATTTTGGTATCTTACAAGGATTTTATAATGTCATCTCAAAAGAATTTAAATTTTGTCCAAATGTCACGTTCCGGTGGTAAAGCCGTACGCAAGGATAAAAATTTCTAACCCCTTATAGAGAGAAGTTTAAGAATTTAAAATTATGTTCGTGCCAGTACTAAATACTCGGCACGGGACCCAAGTTACTGTGAAATTTCCAATTAAAAAAAACGTCTTAAATAAAGAGTTAGTAGGGTGGTATCCGGGGAGGGTGGTTTAGGGAGATTTAGAAGGGTGAATTGAGAAATATCGACAAAAGAGGTTTTAAGAGGCGATGCTGAATGATATAATTTACCACTCCAATTGATAAAATTTGGGCATGAAAGAAAAGAAAAATTGGGGAAAAATTCTGTCAAGGTGTGAACAAAAGTGTATGTATCTTACCTTTGGCTATTTGGTTTAGCTGGCTCTTTTTTTCTGCTGGATGCGTTGTTGTGATGAAGGAAAAAAATGTGGGGAAGATTCAACACTCTTTGCCTCGACTTAATTTGTTTATTGAAAATTTAAATATACAACAAAATAAACAAAGGCAAAGCTTTAGGGGTACTTTGGGTTTCGACCCAAAGTTCGGAATACACGAATGCAGAAGAAGAGAAAAAAAAATTCAGAGTTATAGTACGAAACAGCGGAAAATACAAATTTTCAAGTCGCGGAACAAAAAGTGGTTATTAACTGATCAACTAACTGACTTTGCGGCCTAAAATTCGGTTTTTTTTACGAATTAACATTGGTGGGGGACGAAAAGCAAAAGGAGGGATTTGGTAAGTTTCCTAATTGGGGTGATTAAATAAAATTGAGGATTTTGGTATTCTAATTGGGTTAAAAAGGTTACATCCCATCTATTCTGAGAAAACAATAAAACAGAAATTTATTACCTAGATCTTCCCTTGAGAAAATCGTAAAATTAAGGGTACTCAGGGGATCTGTAAAGAAATTTTAAACCTCGGTGACTTGAAAGATAAATTTATAAACAAGTGTACTTGGAATCAACCCATATGCGTGTCATAAATGTCACCAAGGATCTGGATATTAACACGTGCACTTTCAAATCGGCCGAAAAATCGGACCAGATGCGAGTAATAAAAATATCACCGAGGGTCAGGGTACGAGTATGGCTCGCGACTGCGTCGCTCGAGACGCCAATGTGCCTATTACCCTATAGGCCCCTTGCATCTTTCAGCGTGACACGTGTAATAATTTCCCCTTTTTATGGAGAAATTACACACCATTTCCTACCATACAGCCACCGAGATTCAAAATTTACATTTTACTCGATAACATAAACGTCCCGGAAAGTACAAAGATAAACATTAGATCTTCTAGAAGCAGGGAAACTTAGAGGACAGATATGTATATATTTTTTTCTCTTTTTTTTTTATTAAAGACAGGCATCTAACAAATATAAGGTTTTTATCAAGTGCATCTGATTCAAAATTGAATTTTTATAAATCAATAAATTTTTTCAAAAAGTTTTTATAGTAGACAAAATAATTTGGTTTTCGACCGAATAACTTTTCTCAGGAGCGATTATTTTTTCTCACCAGCATATGTAGGAGTTTCATAGAAATCATGTATGGTTTTTTGAGTAAAATACGATTAAGAACCCATTGGTTCACTTATTTTCAACAAATCAAAATTATAATATTTTATATAAATGAAAGTGCTTGAGTCGGAAAAAAATTTGTATATATAATAACGATTTCATTGTCACAAGAATCGTAATAATCGAAAAACTTGATTGACTAAACAGTTGATGATGGTCAAAAAAATGACAAAAATCGTTGATTGTCCGTTGTATAAACAAAAGATATTTTACAACGAAATGTTTTTTTAATAAATGTCAATGATGTTTTTTAACACACTATCGCGAAATATAGTTTGCATGTAAATTGAATTTTTCTTCAACTCAGGTGATTGGTTCGAGAAATTATGAATTATTGAATAAGTTATTCATTAATCGATCTATAGTCATAATTATGTATTATACCATATCACTTTTTTTGAGTACCCATCGAACTTTCAAAATGGTTGTATGAAGCCTGTAGAACGATAATAACTTATTTTTTGGCTTATGTAATGTATTCAAGAGTGTCTCTTAGAAAAGCCTTAGTTATTATAATTTTCTTTCTCAAGTAAACCCCCCCCCCCCATCTAAATTCAAGTCCAACGCCCCTGGCTGAAAATTTTTAAGCCCTATTATTTGTGCTCTTTCCTGCCTGACCAGAGGTACGACTCTTCCCACTGAAAGGCATGTAAAGCTGTAACTCATGATTGTCCCAGTGGAACTAAACCGCCAGAGGTGCTGGCAGTGATGTTGCCGGAGAAAAAGTATCGGATCTCTCTCTTTCGGTTTTTGAATGGTTGAAAGCGACCAATCAGCTGAATCCTACGAAATAGATATCCAATACGTTTCTCTCTGGCAACATCACTGCCACCGCCTCTGCTAGTTGAGTTCAGCTAGGACATAATTGGGTTCATTTTTTCAACGACCTGTCATCCCCCTGTGCCTGACCATTTACCATTACTGTGTATGTACCTCGGACCGGTAACGTAAGCTGCTGACACGGTGGGGTTCCCATAAGTAGCTTGAAAATCATGCCAAAAATAATAGCATTTATTACTCAGATAAAATCGTGATTAGGCTTCTCATCACTGCCTAATCGCATAAATAAGCAACCGTTCATAAAAGAAGGCACGTTTCTAAAGTTTTTACTTTTTTATGAGGCACGAAATACCACGCGAGGTACATCACGAAATACCACGATAACGATAACTCGCGATGTTATGCTGAAAACCGCTAATATCATTGAATTTCGTAATTTGGCGCAGAAACTCATCAAATGGTTCAAGATAAGGATACTATACAATTTTTCCACTTTAAAATGCTCCTGATAATCATTTTTGCTTCACACGTTTGTCACACGTTAAACGTGAGAAGTGCTTTGCCACGCAGTAGACAAGAGCGATCCTTGTGAACATGATGTCGAATTTTTTTCCCTTTGTTTAAATCTTTATAGTGAAGATCATTTTCACTGTACACTCTGCCCACCTTTTGAGTCAGTGCTTCAGGGCTCGCCTGACTCAAACGAAATGACATCTTTTGCCAGCGTAGCAAAGATGTATCATCATTCGGAAGTTATCCGAGCGTGCTGACTTTGAACCGGTCTCAGTAAATAAGACACAAGACATTCTTTCGCAAGCCTTCGATTCGTCAAAAAACAGATAACGATCGAAAGTGTCTTCGCTGTGCAACATTCAGCTTGACTGGCTCAATCCAAAGTGACTTAAAGAGCGATCAGAGTATATGTCGTTATCTAGCAGTTGCTTTAACATTATCCTTTTAATTAAGGGTTAAAAATAGATAAAATGAGAATATGCAGCGTCATTCAATTTTTTTTTTCTGGAACGGACATATGCAAGGAAAGTATAATAGAAGAAGGAGCATAGATGAGGTGAAATGTGTAATTTTATAACACTGGAAAGTTTTGGGCGAATGAACCTGCGCAATGCAAGAGAAACGTCGTAGATGCACTACGTCCTGGAGATCCAAGATCTGCTGTGACTACAGAAATCATTGAATGTATTTTTCATATCATACTGGCAGAAAGAAAATTAAAAATGCGATAGACGGTAGAGACAGCAGGCATGTCAGTGAACCAACTACATATGATTTTCTATTGAAATCACAACCATAATGCACCAATGCACGCAAGCCCTGTCATTCGACGAAAATTTGGCGAACTTCGTTTCAAAATACCTCAGCTTCCAGCCAGTTTTCCTAAATTGATTCCTTCAGACTCTTATCTGTTTCTGAAATTCAAAGCATTTTTAGCTAGAACAGAATTGAGATGCAATAAAGTAGTCAGCTACGCCTAGATTAGAAGTTTAAAAGCCTTGAAAATCACTACTGCAGGAAACATCATGGAAAAACGTTGGGCTTTACGCGTCTTATTCCTAGCGGATCATGTCGAAAAATACAGGCAGTGTTACTATTTGGCTTTTGCTTTTTTCACATTATTACAAGTTATTTATCGAAAAATTCTGGTACGCTCATGGAAAAATCGTTTTTTTTTTGTTCCGATTCTCATAATAGCTTGAAAATCTTTGCGAAAAAAATTAGTTTTCTGATAACAAGTTCCTTTATTAACTTTACCTGTGACTTGCGTTGTATTCGAAATGTTTTGTCTAAAGCCTCTATTTTCACGAAGTAACAGTGACGAAAACGAGATACATTTTACGAAAGTTACTTAATGTTTATTAAGTTGCAATAATACAGTTACTATCAGACATTGTTGACAGCAAAATCATTTTCAACACTAATAAGTTTTACTGTTTTCGTAGGATCGTGAATTTGTAGAGATGGATGCGCCGTTCAACGGGGCGCCAAAGCGACCAGGCTCTCCATCACCGTTGACGTCTCCAGCCCACAGCACTAGATCTCGTGGTGGTTTGCTGCAATCCTGCTGTAGTCGCTGTTACCCCCAGCGTTATCAGGTATGCTATCAATGCCTACTAATGTTGATGACATTAATCAACAAGTCTCTGCCTTTGACTTCTCATTTACATTATTCGCAGTAGATTCGTTCTTTTGAGAACGATATCATCAACACAATATTGGTGTTGAAAATTTTGTAACATTGCGTTTTACTGCTTAGAAGACTATAGTAAGGTAGAAAAACGTCATTGAAAAAAGTAATGAATAATATATTTCAATATGTTAAGCATTGTGCAATTCAAGATTTTTGAATGTAAATTGCCGGCAGCTGGCAATAGAGTCAATTTTTACAACTGTTAATGTAAAAGTACTTATAATACACTAGGGTTTGCCAGAGACAAAGAACATGAATAATTTGCGGATTCAAAAGATAATTTGTCGATGAATTTTTTTGACCTCTATTATATATTTGACATGTATTATAAAAATTCATTTTGAAAGAGAAATCTATCCTTCTGAAGAATATTTCGTGATCCTGCAATTAAAAAAAATAAAATTGCACTGCAAAATGCGTACGTTCGTCAGCAGTATATTCTGGCGCGTCACAGTATATTATTCAGTCATTAGTCGTATAAAATCGCTTGGTCAGCCGCATTATAGCATATATGCAGAAGCCCCAACTGAATAAGCAGGAGCCCAGACTGAAGCCTAGCCGGCAAGCGGCAAGTCTATTTTTATTACAGAATTATGTGTAAATTATGTGTAAAGTATGTGTGGAAAAAAAATTTTGTGTACTTTCGGAACATGATTTTTTTTAATACTCAAACTGAGGGGTGTAGCTAGACGTCAATTGTCAATTTTTGACCTTCCATCGTCAAAAATTAATTAAAATTATAAAAGTTGAGGTGTATAATTATCTGTGAATTATGTGTAAATTATGTGTAAATTACATGTAACAATTTAAATCTATTTACTCGAACAGCAAACTATTTACAGAGTACTGCAAGAAACGAGTTTACATAGGTAACACTCCCAAACAACATGAAAGTACGAAAAATAGAAGTTTCTGGGCATAAAAAGTTCTGTGTTTATCATACTTGAAAAAAATTCATGTTCCTTTGTAACATAATTTTGAACGTATTTGAGAAGAAAGTGCAGCTATAGTGCAGGATCAAAAGAATATTGAATTGTTAAAACTGTGAGTTGTAAATATTTAAAATATTTGCATAGTTTTTATGTGTTGAGAAATTTCTACTTTTTTTCGCATTTCCACGTACACACATACGAAACCCTGGAAGATTTTTCAGTATTTTCATAGGTTTCTCATATTTTTCTATATCGGTACATAGATTTAAAAGTTTGGTGCCCTGAAATGTGAATTTCGATCTATCCCCAATAGTTTATTAGATTTATGAAATACCCATATTTATATAAGTTTTTTCAATTTATATTTATTGGTTTCTGTTTCTTCGTATTTTTTAAATATTTAGAATTTTGTCATGTTTCGAGAACTTCTAAAGAGTTTTAAGGTACATTCATAACCATGCATTACCGTAGGTATACGCTTTATAGAATTCGATGGTCCAAAGTTCAAAATTTTGTATAGATTGTATGTAGGCATTTGCTGCAAGTTTTTACGAAACCGTTTTTCAAAGAATACCGTTACTCTGAGTATTTCTTCAGGATTGGTATTATTTGAAACATTTTTCAATAGTTATTTTATAGATTTTGATATTTTTCATGAGTCAGTGGGTTGATACAATTTTTTTAAAATATAATTCTTACGTAATCCTGCGTTTTGATAATTTTAAAATGTTTATCGAATATACACTAGTCCCTTGCTTTACCTAGTACTTTCTCCTTTTTCTATTCTGATCCGTTAGCATCAGAAAAAAAGAACAGAAAATGCTCGTTATAGCAAGGGACTGTTGGATCAAAATTAAATTTGCAAGTATGTATTTTAAATGTTGTAACTTGTATTTTTATTATAAGATAATGTTAATTTTTTGTTCTCGGATAGAATGATTGACTTTTTCAGAATTGCGGGAGAGGTGAAAACTTTCAAACCTTCTCCTCTCTACACCTGAATGTACGCATAATTCTCGTAGGCAAAAGCTATTGAAAAGACACAATTTTATAATTTCGTGATTTTGAACACTGTTGAATATTCAGTTCAACTCTCTGATATAATCACGAAGAAAAAAATGCGTTTTATATGTTTGCAGAATATCAGGTCCAAACATAAGTATGTTGATTCACAAATTATAGTGAACTCTAGAATTCAATCTTTTTAAAAAATTTTTCAACGTTGAAAAAAAGTGACAAGACGTTCAACTAAAGTAAATATATAAGCTGGACTTGAAATATTCAGAAATAAAAAAAACAGTAATACAAGCATGCCAAATCAAAATTTGAAACATAAATTAACACTCATGCGTAAATTTTTCAGTGATAAAATATTTATTTTGAATAGAAGAGAAGGGTGAATGGTGTGGTCGGGACTCTTAACCTAACATTGACAAACAATACTGAAAAATATGTCGGTAAACGCAAAAATACTTTTTCCTGTGCCTAGACATGAGGCTGTGGAACAAAATAAATATAATTTTGTAATAAAGCTTTGTAACTGGAATGAAAAGAAAATAATAATAAATAGTAAATATTAAGTGGGAAGTATATAATTATATGAATAGAAGATTTCCCGGTAAGGGTCACGTTTGAGTAGCTCGCGTGTTCCAGCAATTGCTGAATAAAGTTCTCATCAAAAAGAGGTTGCATTTATTCAAAATTTTTTGACCATTTTCTGTGAATAGAAAAATTTAATGATTTCTCCGAATCCAGAAAACTGTTCCACCATTTCACCTAAAGTTGAATACTAACACACTTTACCTTTTTAATGCATATATAACTATTTAACTATCTATCACATTTCATGAATAAACGGAATTACGCACCCGACTATTTTAACGATTTTCACAGTTACGGGTTGTTCGGTGTTCCAACTACATGTTTCCACCAAAAGAGGTCCAGTTTCCCTCAAAACTGATAAAGATCGTGATGTAGTGATTTATGAACTTATCATTTGTCGAAAGATAATACACAATGCGTTTCTTGGAAGAAATGTGTCTTTAAAGAAAGTCAAGCTAACAAATAAATGGAATTTGACAGATAAATGCAATCAAAAATACGTCGACCATTCAGAATATGTAAGGAACGAATATACTCTCAATACTTGGCAAAAAAATGACCCTTGAAATGATATCATGAAAATCTTTTACTAATTCATGCAAAAGTCAAAAGCACAATAAAAAGCTAACTCAATAAACGAAAATTTATAGTAAGTAACAGTTTTAAGAGTTATGCAAGTCAATTAAGCAAAAACCTTACTTTTTACTAGAGGCGGTATTTTAATTCTAATACAAAATACATAAACGATTTCTGTATTAAAATAAACGCAAAAGTTTCTACTTTTGCATAAATAATTCATCATTTTGGCAGGTGTGGACAAACGTCTAGCTGCACTTTCTCCTCAAATACGTTCAAAATGATGTTACAAAGGAACATTAATTTTTTTCAAGTATGATAAAAACAGAACTTTTAATGCCCGGAAACTTCTATTTTTTTTTACTTTCATGTTATTTGGGAGTGTTACCTATGCACACTCGTTTCTTGCAGTACTTTGTAAATAGTTTGTTGTTCGAGTAATTATATATTAATTGTTACACATAATTTACACATAATTCACAGATAAATATACACCTTAAATTTTTCAATTTTGATCAATTTTTCACCACAGGGGTGTAGCTTGACGTCTAGCCACACGCTTCAATTTGAGTATTAAAAAAACCATGTTCCGAATGTACACATTTTTTTTTCACGCATTATTTACACATAATTTACACAGAATTATGAAATAAAAATAATTAAGATATATGAAATGGGGGGTCGGGCTCTACGCACCTTGTAAACTAGAGGATGTCATTAATAATTTGACACAATCGATATACAAAGGGACCACACCCCGAGGGATCGTTACGTATGGGCACCTAATACCGTAGTAGCAAGTAGAGTGAGAGAGCGATACTCTAGCCAGATTTGGCTAGAAACATTATTGGAATATAAATTAAAAATAAAAATTTATCCTGAGCTCAATTTTTATCGTAGAAACGTGAGACTGGTTGCAAATAAAAGATAATTTAATACTCCATTGAACTATGTAAAAATATGAAAATCGAGGTTTTCATTGTTAGGTACTTCTCTAGAAGCCACGTCACATATAATAAAAACTCACGATATTTCCATGAATAACAACATTATTTGAAACCAAAATCTTAAGTCAACGACAAGTCTGTGACATAATTTCGGCTTAATCTTTCGAAACTTTTTTTGTGATTTCTCCGATGTTTTTTGTCACTCTGCAGTTTACTCTTACATCTCGCATAATCTTCAGCTAAACAGGTCATGTGTTTGAATGTGACAGCTGCTCTTTATTTGAGATATAATATAGGCAACAAGAGCGATAAATAATATTCACTTGTCGTATCGCATGCTGCCCACTTTAATAAATTATGTCGTTCATGTTACTTATCCTGAAGCTAACTTGATATCATTATCTGAATACCGAACAGGTTTTTCAGTATTCTGCCAAAAATTCAAACTTAATATGATGAATGATAGAAAATCAATGCTAGTATTTCATAATATTGAGTCGATTGCTACCTCTTAAAGGTTCTATTTTGTATTTTATTACAAAATTGTGTATTTTTTTATTTATTAATGAAAAGCGAGTGAAATACAACAATAATTTTGACCATAAATACCATGGGAGTTGATGTATATTAACGAAACACATAGATCAAATATTTTTTAACGCTCCTTCTCCTTTTGATCAATCTCAAATCTCTTCGATCGATATGGAGCAAATGTTTTTATAAAAACCACATTACATCCTCTTGATGTCCCTTTATTATATCTTTATTCGAAGCTTTCGACTCCTATGCTTTGAGTCCTCATCAGGGAAATTAATATTCAAATTCATATGATGCGTCTTATCTATGTCCCCTTACATGTCGTTAAGTAAATCGAATATCTCATCGGTTTCAAAAGCCAATTTGAAAATTTGATTCACTTAACGACATACAAGGAGAGATGAATAAGACGCACCATATGAATGGGAATGTTAATTTCCCTGATGAGGACTCAATGCAAAGGAGTCGAAAGCTTGGAATAAAGATACAATAAAAGGACATCAAGAGGATGTAATGTGGTTTTTATCAAATCATTTGCTCCATATCGATTGAAGAGATTTGAGATTAATAGAAACACATAGATATTACGTGTATTCTTCATTTGATACCTATTCCTCTGAATAATTTTGTTTCTCTGACACAATCATAGAAAACGTTGTCTTTCATAGCCTAGCAAGTATATAAAGTAGTTACATTCAGATTAGTAACAGGTAACGGGCACGAATGTAAACACTTTTCTAACTATTGGTCGTCTCTTTCTTTAGTATACTTCGATCGATTCGACCACTCTTAGATACGACAACATAACTCAAGCGCTCCTTTGCTTCCACGCCAGTTATTTTTATTAAGTTCGCCGAAACTTTTCCTTGATTTAAGCTCTGAAAGCCGCAAAATTTTCATACTTTTGTAAAGAAAAATAATGTACGCACTAGGAGGCAAACCTTGCAATGCAAACTCAGGCGTGTTTACAGCACTTGGGTGCAACGCAACTTCGTCTGCCATTGCTCATTGTCGTTTTTGATGTGTGATGTAGTATTCCGATTACGTGATACATTACTACTAGGCACCTTTTACCCTTATTCAAAGTGGATATTGCTATTATAAAAGTAGTCAACGAGCTGCGTAGTTTGATGTTAAACTGGTAAAATTGTCTCCATATCCTTAACGAAAAGTATATTTATCACCTTTGGTCATGCTGTACATATCAGAACTCTTGCGTGAAAAATTAAATCTTTTTTTTCATGATCATTATAAAAACCAAAATGTCACCGTCGCTGAGAACATTGAAGGTTCGAAAATGTTAGGCTCGGGAGTATTTCTTCATCTATATTTATATTACATTTTGACTAAAAACTCGAATATTTTTTTTACAATATAAATTTTTCTATCCACAACCACCATTTTAAAAGCTTATAACCCTCCTTAAAAAATGAGCGTTCTGTCACCCATTACTGTATGGTGATCAGCTGTGATCACGTTAATAGTTCTGGAAACCGCCGACCAATAACGCACAATACTTCAACCATCGTGTTATGGATTAATGCCATAAAGACATCAATAAAAACCTATCTTGAATGTCTCTTTGAACTTCCCACGTGAAAAAAGTAGCCAGTGACAGCAAAACTTACAAGAACTCACAAGCAATCACAAGAACTTACTTACAACACATGTTTTTGCCTGGGCCAGTTATAGCGCCATATCAGTGATGGGTAACACAACACTCATTTTTCAAGGGACGTTACAAACTCCAAAAATGACGATCGCGGATAAAATATAATACACTGCTTGTAATGTAATATACTATTACAATTATACCATTTCGTAAGTCAGTCTACTTAAATACAATAAGAAAACGCTCATTCTAGTTTCTTAAATGTAGAAATTCAAACAGTGTACAATATATCACTTTGGCAATTATAATTCTCATAAGTCGGATTTTGAACTTTTTATCGAAACTAATCCACTGCTGTACGCAAATGTGTTCCTCACCATCTGTAATTATACTTGTTTTACATTGTTACTCAAACTCATTATTTGGTATAGCACTTGATGGGGTAGTATATTAATAGCTAATGTTCAACAATGTAGTATGTGGTTGTAATGTGTATTCCAGCAGGCGTACAATCAGTACATCCCGGCAACGAGGGCCCAGGCCTCGGCGGGTCCTACAGACCCACCAGGGGTGGACGACACTTATCTCGTCGAAGCGTCGTTCTAAAAGTCCCCGTTACAAAATAAGAACTCCTGAGTGGCAAGCTCCAAACCAGACAAGAATACCTGTTAAAACTAAAATGTCATGTTCCTGTACAATACATGAAAAAAGCTGAAAACAACAACTAAATGAACACTAAAAAAATATTTTCTGATGTCATCAAACCAATGAACATGTCTTCTATTTCCTTATTCTCGTGGCGGTGATGACGATGACAACAACCATTTTGGCGATGATGCGGTGATGACTCGGCTGATGACCATCATTGGGATGAAATTTGTTTAACGCACGTGATTTTAACCAATAATCACGAACCAATAATCACAATAATACGATCGGTAACGGGGCAGAGTCTGTCCTATCAGGTCAGCTGTAACGAAAACAAGGATAAATTGGTGCTCGTGTACGGCGATCGTATAGAAGTGAAGAACAAGGTAATAAATCTTATCTTGAAAAATGATATATATCAAGGGATGAACGATGCATTTTTTACATGCTGAAATAAATAAATAACGGAAAGAGAGAAGCACAAATAGTACAAAACTTGGAACTGACTGTTGCCTCTCTTTTCAATATATGTTCAGTTGTATTGCCCCTTGCCAAGCTTTTTCCAGCATTATTTATCGTTGTCTTGCATTAACTCTTTCACTCTTTTGTAGTTTTTTTGGACATTGTTTCTTAGTGTAACCTGCATCTTCGTTTTTATTTCATGTCGTGCATGAAATTTGCCCCTTTTCTTGTACATTTTTACTTGAACATTTTGGAAAATTTGAAGAGCTCTTCTAAATACAGCTTTCAGTTTGAAACTGCAGTTTCATTTACGTCTTTCATATTCACACAAACTAAATCAATAGTTCACGGTAGAGAGCTGAGGTAAGGACTACTACTACTCGAGAATCTGGAGAAAGCATAGACAAAAAAATAGAGGGACGGAGTGTAAGCAAGCGGAGTGGCCCCTGTTGAGGGCTAGAGGCAAGGTGCTCATATGCCTACTATACCTAATTTTGATTGGTCGACGATTACGCACATGCTCAGTGATCGTTTTCTCATATTGTCAAACATGTTATGTTAATGTTATTTTTTAGAAATTGCCCGAAACTGAGCGTGCGCAATGCCTACGCCAATAAAAAGTAGGCATACAAACTCGTTCCCTAAGTCCCTCTAAGGAACGCTCCCCTGGCATAAAGTAGGACTTTATACTCTGACCCTATATTCCTTTGTCCATGGGAGAAAAATAGTGGCAAGCTTACTTTTTCTTATTGGCTGGTGAGATACGTAGCCATTTTCTTTTCTAATACATTCTCATTTCATTGTATGTGATCTGATCACATACACTAAAATGAGAATGTATTAGTAGGAAATGACTACGTATCTCACCAGCCGATCAAGTTTGCCACTCTCTATCTCCAGGCTCTCTAAGTACTACGAATAAAAAAGAATCGAGTGAAAATTACCTTAACGGACGCATATAAGCGTTTTCGCCAAAAGGCAGACGTAAGAAAATTTTAAAATATATTTTCAATAATTTAACATGGAAACCTCGAAGTTTTTACAGTTGCCTAACTTTCTCTATCATTGAGACATTTAAATGTATAGAAATGAAACATCAAAACTACAATGTATTCAAGCGTGCGCAGGATTAGGTAGTAGTCTCATTTTAATGTTTCAGTAGAAACAAATTTTCTCTATATAATACGATTGTGAAATTCATGTTAAATTTTTACTTTTTTTTATGCGGAGCAAGTTGACTTTTTTTATGTTTTTGTATAGAGGTGACGCAAACGGAACAATTTTTTAGTTTGTATGGAATCAGAATGTCAAATGAGCTAGAAAATTGGAGTGTTGAAATTTAAATATGGTACACCTTTGGTGTAATTTTTATTTTATTTCCAAAAAAGTAAAAATAAATTTTTTTAGCATGACTTACTGACATTTTACGACGTAGTTTGAAAGGTGAAGAATGAAAAAATTTTTGTCCAAAATATGGTTTAACGTTTGGATGAGTAGTAAAACAAAAATGTCGACTGTTTTGAAACAGCGTAATTTTAATGTTGTAGAAGCAATCAGTATGCTCGCAAATGTTATTAAAAAGCAATGTTTAAAGGTATGAAGTTACGTAACACTGTATTTCATGAGCAAGACATCATATTTCGAAGCTTATTTTGTGAAATCTTTTTCGAAAATCTTACAATATGCATAAGTGTCATTGACGAAGAATAAAAAATTTGTTTTGCTAAATGTAACGCTCAAGTTTAATGAAGGATTTCAATTATTCAGAGCTTGGGAACCAACTTGACCTGATAAGTGTGTAACGGGGTACTTGCAGAAGAGCCTAGTGCAGTAACTTTTCTCAAAAATGATGTCTTCAACGAGCCATGTCCACGGCTGGAGAAAGGAGGGGTAAGGGGTGGAATGCGATTTTTCCTGGAGGAAGGCGACACAAGTACAAATTCACAGCAAACATGACACGTTCATTCCAGCACGAAAAATGAAATTGAATAAATGCGATCTGGTCCAATAAAGACGGGAGAGGTGCCCCCCCCCCCACCCGCCACGCCCACCTGACGAAACGCCTGAAACCCCATGAGGAAAATTCGATCTATCTAGATTGCCTTGAATTTGAAATTCAAAAATGCATTATTGGCACAAAATGTCTATGCCGTAAGGTAGAACTACGTTTTTCAATGACAAGTCTGATTTTGAAACCATTAATATTTATTATATAAAAAAATTTGGCTTTATAACATCATAAAGGGAGACAAATCACATGGAACATGGAACATGGACATAGAAAAATTGCAATTTTTTGAAAGGGTTACAGTTTTTCGTTGTAAAATGACAAAGACCATGCCGTCGCCGTTATATTTCTCTTTAGCCCTAAACCCCAGCGTTGCTGTTTCCGTTGCCGTTGCCATTGCATAGCTTTCCCCCCCCCCTTCCACCAGCGTGGCCGTGGCCGTTGCCATCGCCGTTGCATTTCTATTTACCCCTCCTGCCCCCAGCGTTGCCATTACTGTTGCCGTTGCATAGCATTTTACCCCTTGCAAGGAAGGACGTACCATAGTTCTACTTCTAAATAATTAAACCGGCGGAAGGAGGAGGCTATTTTCCCTACAACGACAACGAGCAACTTGTCACTTTGTAAAAGTTAAACTTAACCCTTTCATGATTTTCAAAGATATAGATTGCAAACAAAAAACCAAGCTTTGCCGTTGCTGTTGCAGTTGAATAGCTTCTCACCCTCCCTACACCAAGTGTTGATCTTGCCATTGCATAGCTTTTCAT
Organism: Platygaster robiniae; assembly: GCA_028476575.1. Classification (NCBI taxonomy): domain Eukaryota; kingdom Metazoa; phylum Arthropoda; class Insecta; order Hymenoptera; family Platygastridae; genus Platygaster; species Platygaster robiniae. The sequence continues at coordinate 24,891,353 of CM052022.1, read as the reverse complement.
CCTGTACGTTCTGGAAAAGCGTGGGGTAAGTCGCAGTTCTACGTCAAAAAAAGAATATGAACAAGAAAAAATTGCTTTTGTACGCCGCCGGAACAAAATCTTGTATAAACCTTCGCGCATTTGCTGTCCACAGACAAAACGATATTTTCTTGTCCTCGGCTAGCGCCTCGGACGAAAAATTATCGTACTTGTCCTCAGAACAGCAATAATGCGCAGCGGTTCACAATGTACTATTCTCCTAAAGAACATAAGGCAGAAGTAAAACTTCGTGGGCATGTCAGACCGTAATGAATGATCATCACTCAATAAAATGGGAAAATTAATGAATCACAAAACAATCCGAGCAGATAAGAAAGAACATATATAATGGACAACAAAAAAAGGAATATAGTGGAAAGTAAGTTGGTGAACAAAAAACAATCGAAAACAAAAACATAGAGTCCCCTGGCGGAAAAGGAAGGACTGTAGGAGGACATCATAAGTGTCATTCTAACTATTCAAATCTTTTTGTCTATTTAAAACTTGACTCCGATATTTCTTAATAAACGCCATTTCTGCGAACAATCTTTTATAATATGAGGGCTCCTTAATTAAAATCCTGAAATTTTTCAAATCAAATCTATGACTCATCTCCAAACTATGTTCAGCAATTGCAGATAACTCGGAATTTAAGTTCTGAATATTATTTTTATGTTCCTTAATTATCTTCTCTATTTATCTTTAGGTCTGTCCTATATAAATTTTGTCACAGTCCTCACAATTAACCTGATAAACTACATTACATTGCTTGTTCCTATCAATTACATCTTTACCAAGAACTGTGAATCTACCTTTTTTGTCTTTATAAATCTTGTTAACAATGGAAACTCTAAATCTCTTGAATTTTTCACTAATTCTTTCTGAAAAAGCATTGATATATGGTAATGATAAATAACTCATTTCCCGTTCTCTCATTGAAACCATATCACTGCTTCTCATTCTGTCTTGTAAAGTCTTGATCCTATAAGAAATGACTTGGCTAACAATCTTTTCGGGATAATTATTCTCCCTTAAAATAGTCCTCACTTTTTCTAAGTTAACCTCATGGAATTCTTCACTTGATAATCCAATAGCTCTATCAACTAAACCTATGATAGTGCCCACTTTATATGTCATTGGATGTGCCGAAAAGAAGTTCAGAGTTCTATGTGAAGACGTCTGTTTCTGATACCAATTTGTCTGTTATCTGGAACCCCTAATCACTTCAAAATCCAAAAAACTAAGGCAACCATTCCTTTCAATCTCAGCAGTGAATTGTATCCTCCTATGATCTGAATTGAAGGTATCCAATGTTTCCTCAATTTTCTCTAACGGAATCATCATAAAAATATCATCTACGTATCTATAATACTTAAAGGGAACAAAACTTAATTTCCCCAAACAAATTTCCTCAAGGTCCTCCATCACCATGTCCGCGAAAATCGGAGAAGAAGGAGAACCCATTGGACAATCATGAATCTGACGATAAAAATTACCATTGAACTTAAAAAAAGTATTATCAAACAAAAGGTTCATAGCCGAAACAATCTCTTCAAACGGAATGTTTGTGTTCCCAGAAATATGTTGCCAACGTTTCTCAATTGATTTCAAAACTAACTCCTTCGGAACGTTATTAAATAAAGAAATGACATCTAAAGAAACTAGAACATGATTATCAGGAATGGAAATCCCTTTTAATGAATATGCAAACTTCCAACCATTCTCAATATTAGATTTAGGCTTCGGGATAAATCTAGTTATAATCGCAGTTATAAATTTAGCCAAATTGTTAAAAGGATGATCAATGGATGAAACAATAATCCTAAGGGGGTTACCAGGTTTATGGATCTTCGGTAAACCATAACATCTAGGGAGCTGATGATTATCATTTGGAGATGTCAAGAATTTATAAGTATCCTCATCAATATACCCTTTATCCCTCCAACGTCTAACCAAATCAGATCCCACTATTACCGTCACCTGTCTCTTATTTGCCTTAGTAATCAAAATTCCATCATTCTCTTTCAAGTAACTCCTTGTTTCCTTCTTCATTTTATCTATCTTCTTATCAAAAACACTACTTCGTGAATTCCGTGCTACTGTCTGATCTAATAAATTAACAAATTCAGTCCTCATCTTCGGTAAATTAATCTCATCAATATTGTAAGAGCCCTTTTCAAAATCCTTAGCCAATTCTAACACAGGTAATTCTTTCTTTTGATCGATAATAGGAAAAGAAAAGTTGTTTCCCAAACTCAAATTTTCTGAACAGAGTGCGGTAAAATTTTATCCGTTAAATTTACTAACCATCTACCATTGATTGGATCATCGAGAAAACAATTACTCTCCCTATTTTGATCAGAATTTAGTTTTTTTTCGTTGTTCTTTATTTTTAAATTTTTGTGATGTATAACCAAGTTCAAAAATACCGGACTATGAAAGCATTGTTTTAGAAAACATAAAAATTTTTATGGATCATTTTTCCCGCTTGTCTGGGTCGTAAGTTTTCTTCGACATAATTTTATAGATAGTGTGCAAAGGATTTTTTGTGAAATTTTCGTAGTTCTCAAGGTCTTCATAAGGGTCCAAATATGGGACCGAAACGTCGGCAATAGACAATAAAGAAACTTGATTGGGAATTTTGACTAATAATTGATTACCAATTATCTTATACCCAATGATGATAACAAATTCATACTGATAATTAAATACTTTCCCTGTTCATACATTATTTCAGTACTGATTTTAATACTATAGTATCTCACTTTTTTCATAAAGTTTTTTCGTAAGTACAATAACACTCTCTTTTCATTACCATAATTCTAGCATTTATGCATTGGTAATGTTTGGTGAGGGTGGTGGAGAGGGGATTTCATTAATTTTTTCATTTAAAAAAAAAGTTTTTTTCCAGACATACACGGGAATGCCAACTATATCGACGCAATTCGCGGTAACAATGTCCTCTTTTTAGGATAACCGTGATGCAATTTCTCAGCGAGAGCATTCCTGGAAATCGCTCCTTATGGACAATTTTTGCGGGAGCAACCCCAAGATTATTACTGCTGTAAAATTCATAGCAGATACCTTAAAAAGAGGACACTAACACTATCCCTGCAAATCGTGTCGACAAATTGGCCATTTCTGTATATGTATGAAAAAAAAATTAAACATGGCAGGAAATGATTCCAACTCGTGTGTAGTTTATGACCTCTCTCCGCACGGTCATAAACTATACACTTGTCGGGATCATCCTCTTCCTTCCTTGATGAATAAATATCTATTTCTACTCGAAAAAGTTGCATTGCGAAAATGAAAGAGGTGTTCATGGACCGTACAAGGATTATTCTTACTTCTTTTGTAGTTCTTCACCTAACGATGAGAAAACTATGTAAGGGCGATGAGTTTACTTCTTACATTAATCTCAGCTATAGCTGGGAAATAATAGTATTGGCCAATTACTGATTTCAAATCCGTGGTAACTGAAAAATGCATCATTAGGTACTTAATTGCCATAGATGGAAATAGATTTTTCGTCATATTTGCAAGATTAATTATTCTTACGGAAATGTGAAAAAAAAAAAAAAAAAAAAAACATAACGTTTGCAACATTTAATGCAAATCAGTTGATTCGTTCGCTGATCACGAATCTAGCTTAGATTGAGAGAATATATTTACGAGGGAGGACCCAAAAGTAACGGGAATTAGGTGGTGGGGGGACCGCGGAGGGGGGGATCGGGTTCTCCACTGGTTCTCTTCCAAGCTGCTACTCTCCCAAGTCAGTGTGCAAAGTTCATTTGCTGTGAGTGCATTCGTTCGTCCGTAAGAATTTTTCTAGTGAAACTACTTTTTCCGTTTCGGCGAAAACGTGAAATGGCTGAGTGCGGAGAGCAACGCGCGGCTGTAAAATTTTGTTTTTTGTTAGGAAAAACACCCGCGGAAACCCTTGTGATGCTGAGAACAGCTTATGGGGATAATGCTTTGAGTAAAACGCGTGTGTACGACTGGTTATCGCGTTTCAAGAATGGAGAGATGTCAATAGAAGACCAACCTCGTTCTGGGCGCCCCTCGACTTCAAGAACGGACGAAAACATTGAAAAAATCAACACTCTTGTTCATGAAGACCGTCGCCGAACCATCGATCAACTTTGTGAGATGTCTGGATTGTCATGGAGTTCAATTCAGAGGATTTTAACTGAAGATTTGAGCATGAGGAGGATTGCAGCCAAATTTGTTCCTCGCCTTCTCTCCGACGATCAAAAGGAGCGTCGACTTCAGGCCTGTCTTGAGCTGCAAAATCAGTTGGATGAAGACCCAGATTTTTTTCTCAAGGTTATAACTGGCGATGAATCATGGTGCTATGGCTACGACCCCGAAACAAAGCAGCAATCAAGCCAATGGAAGACACCTCTCTCGCCTCGTCCAAAAAAGGCACGCCGAATGAAGTCCAACATCAAGACATTGCTCATTTGTTTCTTCGATTGCAGAGGTATTGTGCACGCAGAATTTGTTCCTCCAGGCCAAACGGTCAACCAACACTTCTACTTGGAGGTTTTGAAAAGGTTGAGGGAGAACATCCGGAAGAAAAGAGCGGATCTTTGGCGCACAGGAGATTGGTTCTTCCACCACAACAATGCACCTGCCCACACAGCGCTGTCCGTGAAGAAATTTTTGACCAAAAACGGCATGACACCGATTGTTCACCCCCCCTATTCACCGGACCTTGCCCCCTGTGACTTTTTTTTGTTCCCTAGACTCAAAAGGGACATGAAAGGAAAACGTTTTGGGACTGTAGAAGAGGTGAAACAAAAATCGCTGGAAGGTTTAAAAAACATTGAAAAAAATGAATTTCAGAACTGTTTTGAACACTGGAAAAAAAGATTGAACAAGTGTTTTACAGTCAATGGGGGTTACTTTGAAGGTGATAAAAATTGTGTGTGAAAAAATTTGTCAATAAAAAAGTTGTAACACAATTCCCGTTACTTTTGGGTCCCCCCTCGTATGTACTTATTTTTTCATTTTTAGTAAACAAATGTTGCGAGATTGAAGTAATGAAAAGATGCATATGCTATTTCTAGATTTCAGGGGACTGTCAAGGAATCAATGTCAGATTTTAAAAATCGATGCATTCAACCCTGAGGACAACCTTACATTAACAATGTAAATTTGCCATGGTGAACTCTATCGAAGCTAAATGTAAAACAGCAATTTACGTAAAGATTCCATTAAGTTATCAATGGCAAAGCAACATTGCCAATGTGAAGTTTTCCTCAGGGAGACTGTACTTGGGAATCAAATTATGACAAATAATTGGATTTTCTACGTCTCCGGGCAAAAAAACCTTATGTTTGCCTTAGCGCATTTTCCATCCTCGGACAGGGACAATATTTTCATGTCTTCGGTTGGCGCCTCGGACGAAAAATTATCGTTCTTGTCCTCGGAACAGCAATAATGCGCCGCGGTAAACAATATACTATTTTGTCACATGCGAATATTTTCCGCTAATTGAAATCTTCCTAATTTCCTATTTTTCATTGTTTATTTAGTGTGCTTATTACAAATTTGGCATCTGGTTCGCGAAGATATTTTTTTTTTAAAGTAAAATGACCGGACGTTCACGCAAAATTCAAGTTCTTGCAAGATGCTTAGATGATTTTCCAGGTCAACAGGCCACAATTAGGTATATTACTAAATATCTACATATAATATAAATCTTCAAATATTGTTACAGTTATCTTTTCTATAACAGTATGTAGGAGAAAATTTACATACAATTGATTATCCGCAGGCTACATTCCGAAGTAATAAATGTGTGTTTCATGAATTATAATGGAAATTCTTACCTTACAATTTGGAAAAACATAAATCATATGCATCTTCCTGAAATGTCAATTTCTCAATAATCTGCTAGAAATAGTAATTAAAGTTTAAACGGATTAGTTTCGCAATCAAGGTGTAAGATTTGTAATCATCGTACTTAAAAACTATAAAATGCGTATGTATGCATTTCCGAAACAATGTTATTATTTTCGTAATTTCTTAAACAAACATTTCCATAAATGAATTATCTAAACCTGGCACTAGATTCATAACCAGTGACCTAGGAAACTGAGTGAAGCTTATTAATCTTGCAAAAACTGCAATTTCGCAAATAAAATTGAAAAAACGTTTCAACAAATTAATTTTTCATGTCTAATGCTATACTCGTGATCAAAGTACTAAATAAATGTAGAAAGCGTTTGCACATTGCAGAAAATATAATTTCAATGATTTATTTGTTTGAACAAATAGTCATTTACATAATTTTTTTAAATCTAAAGCCACAGATCACCTGATAAATGCTCAAGGCATGGTGTAGAGCGTGAATCTCGACCAAAAAGGGTACTTTTCTTCTGTGAGGGTCACAAAACTTGCAAAACATTACATTGAAATTTGCAAAAAATATTTATAAGTGTAAGCGCGTTTCTGTACGATGCTTTACATGGTTCCAATGTACCGAATGTATTGAATCGTAGCTAATAGCAAATTTCAATAGCTTCTATCGGTAAATTACACCCTATGTAAAAAAATATACTACAGGTATATTTAACTTTCATACATTTCTAAAGAAACCTTCTGTATACAAATGATGTAAGTTTTTAATAGAATCAATTGTAGAAATAAAAAATACAATATATGTATATATATATATATATATATATATATATATATATATATATATATATATAAATTATAAATTTGCAAAATCATGTTTGAAGAAAAAAAAAAAAATTTGATCATGGTAGGGATCGAATCAGGAGCTTTGAGTATGCGAGGCGGGTTTTCTCTCCACTACGCCACTACTCCGTTACAAATTTGGAAGTAAATGAACTAATTAAGAGCGCCGTGCTTATTTCTTTCCCGCGAAATCATCAAGTCACGACCGTTTCAACTTTCGATAGATAAGATGAACTAAAATGCACGAAAATGAACAGTACTGTGTAGTTGTATGCAGTTGTTTGTAGCAGTACAGTCACACTACTACTTCTATATATATATTTATTTTCTGTTTGAAAATATGAGCGTATTTCTTTTTCAAACAAGATCATTTTTGATTTTCGAAAGCATGTGAGATCGAGGAAAAAACACTTCGGACTTTTACAATATCGGGGAAAAATATTTTCGACCCTTCAGTTTTTCTGGCGAATGAATTTTCGATATTATCAAGTTTCGTGTCTCTATCCATTTTGGTTTCAAGCTCGCGGGGAAATCTGTATTCGGGCAAATATTTTTTCAAGAGGCATGACTCATTGGAGCACTAACCATTCTCAACCTTCCCTGTTCGGCGCTTCGCGGAGGAGGGAAATAGTTTCTCGGGAGGATGGCTGATCGTCGCAATATTTTGTCGTTCTCTTTTGTTAGCGGAGCATCGCGCGTGCGGGGAAGCAGCGATTACGCACATTTAAATGTCGGGGAAAAAGTTTTTCTGGGACATGCCATTTCGGGACTTATTTTGTTCGAGGTATTGCAAATTCGTTGCATAAAATTTTCTTCCATACGGTTTTTCGGTTTTGCGTCTTGGAGGGACATTCGTTTTGAGGGCAAATTTTTTTTCGTCGTTTTGGACTTTCTTGCGTTTGTGAAATCGTGACATCCACAAATCGTGACAAATCCATACGTGATTTCGAACAATCGGTTACTTTTTTTTTCGCTGCTATTTGTTAGCGGGGATTTGAAATATCGAAATTTTAGGGATTCGGGAATATGCGGAGGCGGTCTTTTGGGTTTTCAATCTAAAGTTTGTTCGGTGTTTTACTTTTTCGGTTTCTTAATTATTAGGAAATGTAAGTTCTCGGGCGATCGCGAAGTCGGGTTTTTAAGGAAACGGGGTTTATCATTGTCGGGCATTCGATATTTCGACCGAATCATTTTTCGGGACGTTGGATTTTCAATGCTTTTTTCGTTCGACGCATAGGGTAAGCGGGGCAATTTACGAGCGGTCTCGTGCGATTTCGGGAACTTCAGGATTTGGGGATTCATGCTTTAGGTCTCTTGATATTCGGGTAAATGACCCTTTTGGGGCTTTATTTTTTCGGGTAAATGGTGGCGTCCCACGCTGAGTAGTACTGTGTTTGTGCTTAGTTTGTGTCCAAGTTGGCCACCATACCTACATCTCTAATAAGGAGTGATTTCAATTGCCACTCTCTCCTTGAGTCTCTCATTCACACTGTTCAATTATTTTGTCGATAACTGTGCAATCGTTACAAACAAATTTCCATAAATTTAAATTTAAAAACTACGACTTTCTTCGAAAAATAATACATCGAAATGAGTTTATTGTTTCTAAAATTTTTTTTACACGGACAAGATTATTGTCATCTCTCTACAACCTTCGTATTTTCAAAGTTTTCCTTGATTAACAAGTTCTTATTCCATAGTTAAGATTTTCAACAAAATTTGTTTTTTTTTACAACATTTATTAAGAAAGCGATATTTCAGCAAAATATTACGATATATTTTCTAGTCTTAAAAAACTATTGGAGTTCACAAACGAGATTTTATTTGCAATCTACTAAGTGTTCGCGTTACAAAAAAAATATAGATTCCTCTGTAACGAGCGAGATCGGGAATAATATTATTATATATTTTTGTTTTTTTTTGTTAGGCTATGCACCTAGGAATTATCATTCCTTAATCTCGACGAAACAGAAAGGACCCTTCATAGACAACGGCCTATGGTGACCCTTTGTTCGACTTTTAAAGGGAGTCGAGGAAATTGCTTTAAGGATTAAATAACAACGCATTAATGATACAGTCAAAAGTCGCAACGCGACGTTATTATTATGTTTTCCTCTTACATGTAGCGAATTTCATTCGATATTTCTTAAGTTAAGTTTTAATCCCGTATCTCTTTCCTTATTGCGCGTAATTCTTTAATGTGTGGCTCCGGCAGATCGTCATCTGACTCTGCGGTACAAAAATATCCCTTTCCTAAGGAGTCATGGAAATCCTGATCTGCTGTTTGCGATTCCTTTCGTGGGGAAAGATTGGCCCTGATTTCCTTATCTAATGGAGTTTGATCCAATGTTATATTCTGGGTTTCTCGACAAGCCTGACATTGGAAAGTTATCTTCTTGTTGGGAGTATCAAGGACTAAGCCGTTCTCCTTGGATGCCGTACGAGCTATTCTTTCATCAATTTCTCCGAGAGAAATTGCTAATTCTGGAGGGAGAGCTTTCAGGACCTTGAGCCTATGATAGATGCTTAAAATACCCTTTTTCTTGTAGTCGCGTTTCCAGGCACCTGGGTTTAAGGTGGTGTCGCCTAGCTACGCTCATTAAATCCCACGTAAAGGTTTGCACTGTATGCACTAGGAATGCAAGAAGGAAGGAAATTTACCATTTCTACCATAGAGTCTCGAGATAATCGTGAGTCAAGAGCAACGGAAATAATCTCTCGATTCCTTTCGCAATTTCGACATTTATAATTTGAATTGCAATTCGATATCTTTCATATTCCTTTTATTCTTTTATCTTTGAAAATATTCTCGTTAACTCTCCTTTGTTATTCACCATCATTAAACGAGTTGGGCTCGGAGCTTGCCCTGCCAAGATCAAGTCTCGACACTCATAGCAATGATGCCGAATGTGTTTCAAAAGAAAGCGATAGAGACGTTATTATTTCTTTAGTTAGATATGATAAATATGCTTACTTTTATACTTGTTTAAGGACCACAGGGCCTCGAATACAATTCGGGCTGGGTGTACTTAAATTCAAGTAGGTATTAGGACGAGTCGATGTGGCCGTCTTGAGGTCGGGCGTTTGGACTCAAGATAGGCGAGGAAAGGTTGAATAGCTTTTTGCTCTCGAACAACTGGACCCCTGAAAGTGCTTTCGGTTCTAAGAGCGGGTAGCGACTCCGATATTTTCCGCAAAGTTCGGGATTTTTATACTATTTCGAGATAGGGGAAATTGTGAAAAAGTAAGAGAGGAGGTAAAAATGAATCATTTAGGTCATTAGATATTTTTGCAATATTTCTAAAAGCTAAATAATAATTTTATTATTCAGAAGAAAAGATAGTCGTAAATAGAGCATTTATTATAAATCACCGTATTTTGCTTGTTTATGCTAATGTTATTGTTATTGCTTGAAAAATAGTTTTTATCTTCTACGTTGAAATATTAAAAGAACCTGAAAAAAAAAAAAATAGAATCATTTAGCTTAGTAAAATAGTTTTTGATAGAATTGAATATTATCGAAAGAAAATATGAGAACAGTACATTAATGTTTTTTCTTGGAAAAGAGGAAATCGGGTGACAGCAGGCATAATGATGCGGACAGGTATTCATTGAAAATTGATCTTATATTGTTGTTGGAAATGACTCCGATTACTGTTATCTTGAAAAGCTATTCTATGCGCGTTAATTCTATTCTGACTCGAAATATTTTATGAAATAAAATTTCTCAACGAGTGGAAAAACCCAGCTCGTCACACAGCACTTAAAATATGAGGTAATTGTATTTTGTAAAGAAGTTAAATAGAGTGGAGCTATTGTTAAAGTTAAATAGTTTTTTCTGAAAGAAGTTAGGTAATTAAGGAGTGTAGATAATAAGTAAAATAATTCATTGTAACGATTCAAAATAATAGAATGTAAAGAAACGGGCGAATATGCCTCGCTCGTCACACCTCATAAAAATTCTGAGACAATTTTCCCTATATTATACCATTTTAACTCCAAAATTTTTCTTTCTTCGAAAAGAAATCCTTACTTATGAAATTAAGTGAATACCATTATTATTATTTGATATATTGATGATAATATACATTGATAGTTTCAACTCTCTTTCGATGAAATAATAGACAAAATTTCAAGAAAATGGAGCATAACAATAAGTGAAAAAAGGAATTTTTTTCTTCAAAAAATTATAATTCCCAGGGTAAGAATTTTCGCTTATAAAGATCGATTCTACAGGTTTTTTTTATTACACTAATTTTACAAAAAAAGTCGAAAAAAAACTAATGCAACGTAGAAATTATTGGGTTTGTGGTGGTAGATTTTTCATAAATAATGATTGCGAAAAATTTTTTTTTGAAAAACAAATTTTACATTTGTTTTCACTTTCAATCAAACTTTATTTATAATATGAGAAAAATGATACCAATCGGATAGTTTTCGTTCCCTTTTCCCTTGTTGAAATGTTTACATTATCTTAATGTGAGCAGCGTATCAAAAGTTTACGCACACTTGCAACATAATGTTTACGTAAAGTTCATCTAATGTTTGCAGAGAGTTAACGTAAAATCATGTTTACGTACACCGTTTCTGTAAGGGTTGCAACTTAAAACAATATAAAAATCTTATTAACACCTTATAAAGATGTTTTAAAAAGACATTCATGAATCCTTATAAGAGAACGAACTTTTTGTAAGAATTTGTATAGTCTTTTTATGAGGAATTCGAATTCTATAAGGGAATAAGATATTGAAAAAAAAAACATGAAAAAAATTAAAAATTCAACTGTGAGTAAGTGGACATTAACTTGATATGTTTATTGCATTCCAAAGTCAGAAAAAACTTCGCCCAAGACAGAATCCGAACTCGGGTTCCTGACGTGTAAAATGGAGCCTCTGAACCACCTAATCCCAATATAAATACGACAGTTTGTGTTACAATTTTCTTTTCTCCAAACTAGTATAAACTACCTTTTATAGTAACTTGAGTTCTTAATAACTTTTCATAAAGACCCCTAATAAAATCTCGGTTTTTTAATCAAATTCCGCTTTTTTCGTAAAGTGAATTCATAAAAGATTGCTCTGTTAAAAAAATAACTTTATAAAAAAAGCGGAACTTCACAAAAAAAAACGAGATTTTTCAGAAAGTTTTATAAAAATTTATTTATATCCAAGTTACTAGTTATTTTTTTAGGACGGTCAATAGTATTATTTACTAGTGTATTTGTAAATTGAGTCTCGATACCTTATGAAATTATATATAATGCTTTTATTCTGGTTCTAATGCCAATGAGCAACTGAAAAGAATTATGAGAATTATTGTACAGGAATTTATACCAAACACTATTAAAAAAAAGAAAAAATGTGTATGCATTTTTTCGTTTTTTCAGGGCTTCAATTCAGCCGTTCATTGACCAGTAAATCATGAATAAGTTCATTTCAAAAATGATCTTCTAAACTTTCATACATGAATGAACTACCAATCACTACTTAAAAAACATTTGCGATTCATTATACAGGGTGTCCCAGGATATATAAGTAAAGCGCACTGAGATTTAGGAATCCTTGCGAAATAATATGACGATTTTACTTTTCTTATTTTTACAAAACTCAATATAAAAAAAATATATAAATTTTAGGTTAAATGAATCAACGCCCTAACTCGTAAATTGAATGAAATTTTCTCCCTTTTTTCGTTGATAAGTCTTTTTGCGCTTTTTCCATATTTCAACATGGAAAAAGAAATTCGTGTTAGGAGTTTGAAATATTCAGATAAGCTGAGTTTCGCACTCGAATATCTTCGTTGATTTTATAAAAAAACTTAACTTATAAGTTTTGTAAAGAGTGACAAAAGACTTTCCGACGCGGAAATATGTGGAGAAAATTTTGTAAATTTTTATTTGTGTTTTCTGTGCCCACTTGTCGAGAGAGGCCGTGGATTGATACAACTTACGATTCAAATTTTTTTTTAATTTTGAGTTCTATAAAGGAAAAATTGTCTCTAAATCTCGCAAGGATTTATAATAATTCCCCGGCTGCTCAAGTTATTCTAGAACACCCTGTATAAGGGATCAGTCCCTATAAAAAATCAAAATTTCCTTATAAGTAATCGAAAACTTCTTGTGAAGAAATTCACATCTTACAAAAAAAGTATTTCTTGTGAAAATTTTATAAGCTTATCTCATCAAAAATCAAAAGTTTCAGAACAGAATCCAGATTTTTATAAGGACTTCATAGAATTGAAAGTTATAAGGATCGAGTTCATGAATCATGAAGATAAATTGACGTTTGGCAATAAAGGAAAATTAACATTTTACTTGATATATTAAGCATTCTTTACAATGAAGCAAATGGATTTCAAGCGAAAAAAAATATACAACTCATCAATTTTTAAAGAAAGTTCTAAAAAATGCTCACGCAGAAAAAAAGATTCAAACTGAATCACCTTAACGATTTGAGATGAAATGACACCCTTACATTTTCTCAACCTAAATGAACGAGTCAATCATAAATAAATAACATATAAGTTTCACCATGTTAAGCATATTTATTAAACAACTAAGGGGGCTTCGCCTCCCTGCGCGCTTCGTGCACCAATCACCATAGTATTTGATTAAGGTATAGTCTTTTGTTCAAAAAAATTTTTCCAAAATACATTGACATCATTTAATCATAACCTTTAAGTAAGTAAATATGCATAAATCGGTTATAAGACTTTAGACAGTATCAGTTCGATTTTCGGGAATATTGTCTAATAGGCAGTATTTTGACCTATTCGTGGAAATATTAGCAGAACATTTGTAAAATATTTTACAGTTGATTTATAACGAATATTCGGCAGACACTGAGTTGATATTGGTCCAATATAAAACCAATATTTGTCTTGTGTTAGCTTTTATTGAGGCAATCCTGCAAGCCAGTAATTGATGACCCATATAATGCCAAAAATAGGCAAATTGTGGCCTGTCATTAAGAAAATAATTTTGTAATTTTCATACATTTTGTTATGTGTAACATATTGTCACCATGTTATTTTCGTGACATTTTTTGATTTTTCAATATTTGGCCATTCTTGAGACATTTGTGACATTGTTAAACCTTCCGGAATTTCGGGATTTTTGGAAATTTCGTTATTTCGTGGAATAATGTTATTTTGAAATTTCGTGACATTTTATAGTTTTATAGCCTTTTTTTATTTTTGGACAAAAAGTTATTTTTTTATTTTTAAAATCTAGAAATTTGAAAAATTCCGTAATTTTATCAAATTATGAAAAAATTAAACATTGAATTTCAATTTATTGAACGATAAATAGAGCTCTATTTTGTGGTGGGATATTAGAAGTTCAACTAGATATTGAATTTCACTTGATTTTGGAGCATGAAAAACACTTTGTTCACTATACATAGAATGGTAAGACATTAGGAGTTTCACTTTGTTTTTATGGCGTAGTTACATTTTATAATAAACCAATAAAAATTCCTAATAATATCTAAAATTTTTATTTTATTGTTGAACGTAAGAAAATTTTTTTGCTATAAATAGCAGCAACTTACTATAAACTAAAACTTCTGATGGCCCACCCTAGAGTGAAACTTTTGTATCAGCAAAGGATTGAAATCTCTTGTGGTGAAAGATATAGTAAAATTTCTAATATCTCGCCATGGAAGTGAAACTGTAACTGGCAACCTATGCGTATTTGCCATTTATAAAAGATCTAAAAATGATTGCCTTTTAGACATAAGAAATTCCACAAACTAAAACTTCTCATGTCTAAAAATGGTAGGGACTATAGTAGGGCAAAAAAAGTTTCAGAAAGTGAGACTTCATATGTATGGTTCTTGGCTTAGCCGAAAAGCACCGGTTTTAGAAGTTTCAAAACCGCCGGTTGACTTGGCCGCAGGAACAGAGAAGGTATTAGGTTTTTTTTATAATACAGAAAGACCTTCGCTGCCTCCACTCCCGTCGCCGTGTGAACCGATGGACCTAGGCATAGCTGAGGCGTCGCGCAAGAGTATTTGCTGACACGGTAGCGGGGAGGAGGAAAATATTTTTCTACATTATTAAAAAAACTTGATCCTCCTGTCACCACCACCGTATCAACCGATGATACTCGGCTTCGCCTCGGCTAAGTCGAGAAGCATACATGAAAAGTTTCACAAAGCAAATTTCTTATGTCAAACATTAGTACTATGGTAAGGCGCAAGAAGTTTCACATTGTGAAACTTATCATGTATGCTTTTTAACTAAGCCGAGGATCATCGGTTGATATGTTGGCGGCGTTGAAGGGATCAAGTTTTTTTTATTATGTTGGAAAAAGACTTCTGGCCTTCCAGCTACCCTGTCAGCAAGTTCTTTTTGGCTTCGCCTCAGCTAAGCCGAGAAGCGTACGTAAGCCGTTTTACTTTGAGAAATTTCTGATGTCCAAAAGTGGTACTATGGCAGAACATAAGAGTTTCACAATGCGTGACTTCTGATGTATGCTTCTCGGCTCAGTCGAGGAGCATTGGCTGACACGGCGGCGGGGGATTAGGATTTTAATAATACGTTAGAATTTCCACATAGTAAAACTTCTTATGCATGCTTCTTAACAAAGCCGAGGTGAAGCCGAGAATCATTGGTTGATACAGTGGCCACGGCAAAAGAAGCAAGTTTTTTTAAAATATGTTGGAAAAAGACTACAGGCTACAGGCTCCCAGCTACCGTGTCAGCAGACTCCTCGGCTTCACTTTGGTTAAGTCGAGAAGCATATATAAGAAGTCGCACATTGTGGAACTTCTGATGTTCTGCCACAGTACCACTGTTGTAGATAAGAAGTTTCACAATGTCCGACTTCCGATGTATGCTTCTCGGCTTAGTCGAAGAGCTTCGGCTGACATGGCGACGGGGGCAGCAGGGGATCAAGTTTTTTCATAATACAGAGAGATGTAGATCAATTTATTTCGATTATAATATCTGAATTATGTAATATTGATGGGTCATTTCATCTCCATTATCTTATGTTTGTATCTTTTCTCGCTTATCTCATATTGTCATCTCATCTAAATTTTTTTATTTTGTCATTTTTTATAAAATATCTTATTTGTTATCGAATCTTTATAGCATAGTAGAAGAAATAGGAAATATTTGAAAGAGTATAGTAGTTGATGGTTATTAATAGAAGATGATAGAATTTTTTTAAGTATGAAAAATTTGCAAATTTATAAGGAAAAATTTGAAGTGTTTGTCGAATGTTAAACAGTCAAGTCGAAAGTTTTAAATTTAAGTTAATAAAAGTTATTGGAAGTTCATGGGAATTAATATTATAAAATAGGAATTATTAAGGGGCAATATAAGTTCATGGTAGGTAATGGGAGAGAATGACAGTCAATGGAAGTCAATGGTAGTTAATAATAAGTAGTGGTAGTTAACGGGAGTTAATCAAAGGTAATGGGAGTTAATGGAAGGAATAGGAAAACTTTGGAAGTTAATAGAAGTTATTAGAAGTCACTGAAAATTAATAGTGGAGTTGCTGACACGGCGGGGGCGGCGGGGGCGGCGATCAGCTTCTTTTTATTATATAGAGAGAAGTGCTGAAGCCAACAGTTATTAGTTGTACATTGAAATCTACAGATTTATAAAGCCTATTTTAACCTAAATTATGTATAAATTTTTTTTAGGCACTTTGCGGAGTATTTTTCTATCAGATCATCCCTCAACCTTACTTACACTATCCTGAAAAATCAATTTGGTTGGCTCCAATAAACGTTTGGTTGATATACTACGTTACAAGTATTGAGTTGGCTCAAGCAATTAAGCTAAAGCAAACAATTTTTATTAAGTTGTAATATATTTGTGATACAGACAAACACTTTATATTTAACAGTCATAAATTTTGGTTTGACTGAACCTAAATTTGTTAGTCTACTAAAACTTTGTTACCTGTACGAAATATTTATTTGAGTGAAGCAAGTTTTTGTTACGGCATATTCACCAAACGTTTGTTTAGGCCAACCAAAGCAATTTTTCAGTGTATCCTAACTTACCCTTAATGTAAAATGAATCTCACGTTATTCATGTAAAGTATTTTTTCGAGCAAAACATTTTTGATTATTTAGGGAAACGCGATTGACTTCTGCAATATGGAAACTGTGAGAAATATCGCCTCTTTATATATTTCGGAAAACCACATTTTCCTTTCTCTCTTCTAAATAGGTACCAACAGAAGGTACGCAAGGTTCGCAGAAAAAAAATTCAAAAAGGTGAATGTCCTGGAGTATGGAGAAAATACCAAGTTTATTTGTGTAAATGAAAACAGGGACGGATTCTTCTGCACTGCGTGCGAAAGTTATTATGCGGGTGGAAATTATTATGCAAAACGACATTTTGATTTGAAGAAACACAAAAAAAATGCAAATCCACAGAAATCCAATGATTCAGCTGCATTCAAGAAAAGAAAGAGCTATTTGAAAGTGTCCCCCATTGAGTTAGTCGACGACAAACGGTTCCATTCGTATTTGAACCAAGTTCATGGCAATCCAACGATGTTTCATTGCAAGCCGTGTAATAAGAACTACACAGGAGGGTTGATTCAAGTGGAATGACATTTTTGAACATCTTTTCATATGAAATGTGTTAACCAATACCACGGCGAATTAGTAAACTTTGAACGACTTCAAAGTGCATCAAACCGTGAAAATTCTGAGGTCCGTTACGACCAGAAAGAGATGCATGTCGATCCGTACGAATATTCTTGCACCAATGATGAAGAAGATCTCCACGATTCGCGTTATGCAGCGTTCGAAAAAAAGCACGCATCGTTGGATGAAGGAGAAAACGACACTTCATCAAAAGAAGTGAGAGAAAATTTTGAGCTGGCTGAGACACCTTCTCTTATACAATTGAGCTACCAGAGTGTGTTTCATCATCTCAAGATCAGCGTAATCGTCCTTCCGTTATTCAAAAAACTCCTCGTTTTGATCAACCAGCAGTTATCAACAATACTTCAGCCAGTGAAGATGATACAACAGTGAAAAATGATAATCTGCATCAAGACATAATTCGGGCTGAAAAAATATTATCAACTTTCGTTGCAGAACACAACATGTCTTTTTACTTGATGAATGATCTGGTGCAAGCAATACAAGCAGCTTTTCATGATTCCGAAATCGCGAAAGGATTGCAGTTAGGACGAGACAAAGCCACTGGGATCGTCGTTAACAACGTTGCTGCTTTTGCTGCGGAGGAGCTGTTGGAGGAAGTAGGAGACAAATCATTCGGTATCAACATGGATGGATCAGCAGACATTTCAAACAAGAAAAAAATGGCGTTTGGCGTACGTTTTATCGATGACAATTCCGGCAAGCCTAAGCAACAGTTGCTGGAAATGGTTCAGTTGAATGCAAGTAATTTTTCGCACCAAAAATTATTCGAATCTCTCCTAGGATGCTTGGAACGCCACAACCTCTTTCTCGTTAATGTCAGATCTTTATCGACAGATACTGAACCTGTAATGACTGGTAAATATAACTCAGTGGCCCAAGAATTGAAAAAGTAATGTCCAGCTTACATCGCTCATTGCGTCTGCCACATTAGCGCTTTGGCAGCGTTGCATGCTAAAGAACAACTACCTAAGGAAATGAAGGAATTTGCGCACAACATTTCTCGATATGTGCGAGCAAGTCCAAAAAGAATACACATATTTTTTGACATAACAATTGAAGATGATGAAGGTTTTGATACGTCTCCGAAGCAAATCTTGGCCCTGTGCACTACACGGTGGCTAGAGTTTCTCCGAAACATCGTGAGAATTTGAGGCGATTGGGGGTTCATTGAGGAATTGCTCAAGCTGTGTGGTACTCTTGAACTCAAGGTATCTGGAAAAACAAAAACAAAAGAGCTTGTGAACAAAACGGAATGGGGATTGCTGAAAACCATGCAGAAACCACACATGAAAGCGTATTGTTTGTTCCTTCGAGATGTCCTAGAAGAATTTAACAAATACAATGCTGAATTCCAAACAAGAGACACCAAGATTCAAGATGTTTACAATAGCACGTTAGATCTTATTCATAAGTTGGCAAGGAAAATTGTACGGAAAACTATATTGGGGGTTCGTGACCAAATAATCAAAATTGATCTATCAAACGAACAAAACCTGCTGGAGAAGATCGTCCTTGGTGAAAAAATTGAAGGATACATTTCAAGTTCGTTGAAAAAACGTGTCGAATGTGAAGCTGCCCTGTAAATGCATCGCAAAGACCCAAATGCAGATGTGCAATACTTGATGAATTTCGAAGATGAGTGTGACAAATGTTTTGATTCCTGTGCAGTTGCCAAGATGCGTACCGCGTGCTTCAATTTTTGTGGGCGAGCCATCGGAGAGTTGGTGAAACGTCAAAATTTAAGAAACGATCATTTCTACCAGGATCATTCTGTATTCAAAATCGAAAATGCATTTTTCGCGAACCGAACACAATCATTTGAGAGTGTTTCTGCTGTTGCTAGTCGACTTGGAGTGGCTGTGACTGAGGAACTTCGCAGTGAATGGAATCGACTCTCTATCTTGCCCAAAAAAGGTCTTGAGGGACAGGCACATAAAATGGATTTCGACCTCGTTTGGTCTAAAATTTCGCGCTTGACCAGAAACGGCTCGGATGCTTTTCCAAATTTGCATCCCTTGGTTAATCGAGTCCGAAGCATCCCACATTCGAATGCAGAGGCAGAGCGGTTTTTTTCCGTAGTGACGGATGTCAAAACGAAGAAGCGAAATAGAATGAGTTCACAACTGTTGAATGCAATTTGTGTCATTCGAAGTTCCTTGAAAGCTAATGGATAGAAGAGCAGTAACATGCCGATAACGAACAAACATTACGAGAATATGTCATGTAAGGTTTTATACCGAAAAATGGCCGAAAAATCATAAAAATAATATTTTTGCACGCACATCCTCATACTGATATGTGAAAATTTTTGCCGAAAATCCATGATAATTGAGTATTGATGTTGTAACATAAAATTTTTATTGATTTCAATTTAATTTTTCAAAGGTTATATCCTGATTGAAAATTTTAAATAAACAGTCCTTTCGAATAATCGTAAAAAAAGTTTTAAAAAATATGAAGACAAAACATGGGCCACTAATATGAATATGTATGTACTTGTTCTCGAAATTGTAATAAAAATTGATAAGTAATGCGTAAGAGTGATTATGATAATAAAATGACAGAATTGCTTAGTAGTAAGGAGACATACAAGACATTAAGCAAGAATCCGCTTGTGAAGATTAAGAATAAAATTAAGGATCTTTTGTTGAGATGGAAAAAGAATGGGTATATTACGACTGAATTATATAAATATTTTAATAGAATAGATGGGATTCTGCCTTTATGCTTATGGTGTACCAAAAATACACAAGATTGACTGTCCTCTGAGGGTTATTGTTTCCTCGATAGGAAGTCCTACATATTCACCAGCAAAATGGATTCGAGAGATTTTGACTTCACATTTAAATAGACCAAGGAGCTGTGTTAAAGATAGTTTGAGTTTGAAAGAATTATTACGCGATTCGAGTATACCATGTAATTTTAGGCCGATTTCTTTGGATGTATCCTCATTATTCACTAATGTTTCTAAGGAGTTGGTTATTTCTGCTTTAGAGAAGAGATTTTATTTATTGGAGAATGTGATTAAGATACCTAAACAGGAATTTTTGGATTGTACTGCATTGTTGATGTCATCAACAGCTTTTGTTTTTAATGGAAAATTTTATGATCAGACATTTGGTACCCCTATGGGTCCTCCGATATCCCCCATAATTGCTGATATTGTTATGCAAGAGTTGGAGGAATATTGTTTGATTAAGTTAGGTTTTAAGGTTCTGGTTTTTATGAGATTTGTTGATGACATACTGACATGCGTTCCTTATGATAAGGTTTCTGAATTGTTAAGTGTGTTTAATACTTACCATAGTAGATTGAAGTTTACATATGAATTTGAAAATGAGGGTTTTATTAATTTTTTGGAACTTAAGGTAATGAAGAATGGTGAGAGGTTGATGTTTGATTGGTACGTTAAACCTACGTCATCTGGAAACTTTATTAATTTTTTCTCTAAGCAGCCTTTGCATCAGAAAGCGGCGACAGTTTATAGTCTTGCGGATAAAGTGATTAAACTATCTGATAGGAGGTTCCATAACAGAAACTTTGATCGTTTATTTCATATTTTAAGTCTTAATAATTATCCGGGGGAATTCGTCAGGAAACATTTGAATACACGTATTAGAAGAATTAGATATAATAAGAACATTGGAAAGAATGATAAGAAAATGGAATATGGAAGTAAAAAATTAATGGTTATACCTTATATTGAGAATTATGATAGACAATTTAGGCGTTTGCATAAGAGATACGATTTTTCAACTATATTTGAAGCAGATAACAAATTGAATCAGGGGATTATTAGGAGATGCAAGGATCGTTTGGGACTTAGTGATGCACGAAATGTTGTTTATAAATTAAACTGTAATGACTGTGATTGTACTTACATTGGTCAGACTAAAAGGATTGTTAGTAAGAGGATTAAAGAACATGAGGCAATATTAGACGCATGGCACCTGATTCTGTTATAACTGAAGATCGAATTAGGAATAATCATGATTTTTATTGGAAAAATGTTGAGGTTTTAGATATAGAGGAGAACTATTTTAAAAGAATAACGCCAGAGATGATTTATATCAAAAAAACTGATAACACAATTAATAAACAAAATGATACTGAAAATCTTAATGTAATATATTATAGAATTTTAAATGTTTTATGATAGATATTTGTGTTTTTGAATTTACGTTTTTCAGATATTTTATTTGAAGATTCGAGAAAATAAAAATTTTCAGTTACAATGTGTGTTATCAGTTTTTATTATTATTTTTATTCTTATTTTTATCTTTATTTCAACTTTAATATTGACTTTGATTTTTCGTATTATCGTTTTTGAGATATTTTTTCCTAATAACTTTAGTACGCCGCAACCTTTGCAAGTATACACATTGTTATTTTCCGAGATATGATATGTTGTTTTAACGAAACCATTTGGCGAATTTTGCATTGATTGACGTTGGAATCTCGATGTTTTTGAGGCTTGCGTTAAAAATATGTCTTATCGGATTGCGAGCATCCATTTTCAATTTCTTCATGCTTATATGTAAGTTTGTATATACATGTTTACTTGTCGTTTCAAGAATTGTTTATAAGTTGGTGTTTCTTTATTGTAAAATGTTATAGTTCCTGATGAGGGTCCTATCTAGACCGAAAGCTTGAATTTAATATAAAGGGATGAAATAAATGAATTGAAGGAATATTCTTGGCTGAGTGCTGAATTTTTATTGGCTTCATTGATCGTATTTTGAATACAGTTGTTCACTGCTGAAGGAGCGTTTGACTACTTATTAATAAGTATGTTTGTTTTCCAAATTAAATTATTGAAGTAAAACTCACATCGTTTTACTTTTCATATCAATAAAATGCTAAAAAAAGGCAGCATCAAAAACCATCGTGGAAAATCGTGAAAAAAATTCAAGGGAAAAGTTACCTGAAATTTTACAACGTCAAAATGGCTCGAGTTATACTGTAATGCGAAAGTTTCAAAAAACTATTTTCGACGAAAAAAAATGCCTTTTCATGCTCAGTGGATTTGCTGTTCAGAGCTTGCTAACATGTATGCGAACAATAAATTAAAAATTTTTTCATTATCCGGGACTTTTGTCATCATTGAAATATTAATTTTAGACTATCAAAATATAATTTTCATCAGTGCCGAAAATCGATAATTTAAAACAAATTTATAAATTTAGGGATTTTTCTAAATTACTAGATAATTTTTTTCAAATCCATAATACGTAAAACGATCGCAGAATTTCATAAGCTAAAACAAATGTACGATATCAATTCACCTGTTTCATAAAAATTGAAATCCTGAAAATTAATCAAAGGCCTTTTCATTCTAAGAGTAAGTATGTAAGATTTTCATGAAATTCGAAACATTCCATAAAAAAAAAAGAATTTAGCTCTACAAAAGCTGTGTAAGTGTCATCAAAAACTTTAAACAGGTAAATTTCCAAGGAGAAAAAATTGTTCGACTCTTTTTAGTTAAAAATCGTTGTGTTACCTTGCCATTTGAGAATATTGTGATTGATCTTATCGTTAAAACTTTTTATATGTACTATTTTTCAATCTAATCCTTAATATAAAGAAATATAAAATTAAAACAGATTATTACCAATGAGTTATTATAGAGTGCTGAAACAACTACGGTTATCAAAATCGGGGAATAAACGATAGACCCGATTAACAATTTAGCATCAACCAACATTTCAACGATTTTGACATTCAAACGCCCAACCGGCAAAGAGAAAATTTCCTGCCGGTACCTGTCGGTATGTAAGAGCTTCGCTAGAGATGTGGCTGAAGTTCATAACGTCACCAAAAAAAAAAAAAAAATCGATGAAAGCGCCTCTATCAGCAGATTCGAAACTAACCCAATGAGCAGTGTTAATAAATTAATTCAACAAATTCTGGTCTAGTACATGACAGGAAAAAATGCTTATATTTTTCTTGATAATTTTCTGCGTAGGGGGGGCACTAACTTTTTCGCAGGGAGTATTGGCAAGTGGGGAAAAAAAATTTATGAATTCGGCCATTGCGATACGCGATTTCTCGTCCGTACTTCAAACAACTCAAACACTATTTTCCGCGTAGCGAAAATCAAAATGTATTTTTTTAATCGATTCCTTGTACGATTCTACGTCTGTGTGAATTTTTTCAATTTTGCCTCAACTCCCTGCGATAGTATATTACGAGCCCGAATGTTGAAAAACGTGGTACCGTGCGACTCTGGGCCATCGGTTTTGATCCTCGCATACACTCACCAGAGTTAAGGCAAATCCCAAAAAATTGTCGGAGAAAGATTTCTCACCAAGGAAAACATTGGGCACACTGTCGGTAGCGAAAAAGTTGCGGAAATATCGGAAAATCGCCCTGAAGAGGCTCAAAAATTATCGTAACTAACACAGCTGTCAAACGACACGACAGCGTGTGCTCGAGTGTGTGCGCGTGCACTGCGCGTGTACGTGCGTCGTTTGACAGTTGTGTTAGTTGCGATAATTTTTGGACCTTCTAAGCTGATTCTCCGGTGTTTCCGCAACTTTTTTGCGACTGACAGCGTGCCCAATGTTTTCCTTGGTAAAAAATCTTCCTCCGACAATTTTTCGGAATTTGCTTAAATTTTGGTGAGTGCACGCGAAGGTAAAAACCTTTGGCTAGAATCGCACGGTACCATGTTTTTCAACATTCGGGCTCGTAATTAACTATCACAGGGAGTTTAGGCAAAATTGAAAAAATTCACACAGACGTAGAATCGTTCAAGGAATCGTATTAAAAAAATTTATTTTGATTCTCGCTCCACGGAAAGTGGTGAAATTCGCTCCGGAATGACAGCTCGGTTCAAGAAAACCCGAACGCGCGCACTTCTTTTCCTGTTTTTATCGTTCAACTAATTTACGTGTTCCCTGAAAATTTCTTAACGCCAGCCAAGTAATATACCCAGATAGCAAAATGAGCTCAGTGTGAGCTCAATGTGCACGCACGCGTGCGAGATGAAACGCACGTCGTGAGCTCAGAGAGCTATTCAAATGCGACCGCATTGGCGACGCATATGGCTCGCACGCATGCGAGTTGGAAAAATTTTCCATTCGTGCGCATGCGCAAACGTACGAGGTTCAAATAATGCAGGAAAATGTAATTTATTTGAATTTATATTAATTTGTAAATCATATTTATAAAAGCAGACGGTTAAGGAAGACAATAATGTAAATAAAAAATATTTGCAGTGTATTTTTCTTTTATTTTAAAGGAACCAATTATAATGTAACATATAAAACATGCCCAGTGCGAAAGAATAAATTTGCTTTTCTTACTTAAAAAACACTTGAAAACTCTCATCCTCTTCTGAAGACGAAACATGTCCCGCCACATTCAATGTTTCTTCCGCCGACGATTCATCCTCACTGTTATTGTCTTGGGAAATGATTTGTTCGTACAATTCCTTAAACTGTTGCAAATCATTCTTCGCTATAGGTTTTGGCAAGCCTGGTATCGTTTTTTACATAATTTTTTTGGTTTTTTTTTCTTTCAAAGCATTTTTTCCTCACTGCTTGGCCACCCTCAGAACTTCCAGCATTTCGCGCTTGAAATGCGCTTTGCTTGTAGGTTTATCAAAACCCGGAGCACTTTTCGCGGCAACTGTAAGAAAAAATTTTTTATGTTAACATTTATTATTTCTTTTAAACTTCTTTCGTTAAAATGTAACACAGTATTGAAAAAAATTGTTAATCGTAATGACATTCTCGATTGAAACACAAAAACACTATGAGTTTCTTACAATATGTATTGTAGTTGTACGATATGTTACACATATTATCCAAATCAAAGTACAACTAACATTTTGATTGAAATTTTCCAACAAAGGTGAATGTTTAAATATGTAGGATATATATTTATACATAAAATATATAATAAATAAATGTAATATAATTATATTATAAAAATTAATTCTTTATAAAATAAATTATAAAATATAAAATAAATTATAAAACATAAAATAAATTATAAAATATGAAATAAATTATTAAATAAAAAAAATTATATTATAAGAACAAATATATATCAAATATATATAAAATATAGGATGAATATATAAAAATATAGGAGCAGAAATTGATGAAATTCTTCCTTGAATTTTTTTGTATAGGCATGTACAATACAATAAATACAAATTCATAATACATAGGTCATTTTGTATTTAATCGTACAGTGGTCTATTTTTGGGTGAGAATTTTTTGCAGTATTTTCATAGCAATCGATGAAAAACGTATTTTTTCTTTACTATTGAACTTTACTTCTTACATTTTTTGTAAATATATATTAAACAGGTAATTTTCCACAAGAGACACACTTTAATTATTCTTAACACTTCAATAATAAGACCAAAAATTGGAAAATCATTATAGTTTTACATATTTTTAATGGTTTATAGTTAAAGTTCATAAGTAAGAATTTTATTTTCGACAAACAAAATGAGTTTTTGCTACATCTTCGATCACAAGCTTCAAATTGATAAATTGCCGAATCGTGTGAGCTTTTTGATTAATTTTACAATAAAAAAATTTTTCTATCCTTTTATGAACCATGGTTGTAAGAAAATTTTTTAGTAAAATAGAATATAAAAAAAAAATAATAAAAAAAGATAATTTTATTATAATAAATAAAATTTTTATCTCTTTTACTACATTATTTTCGTTTATTTAAATGAAATTTCGACTACAAAGAGGAGAAAGAAAGCAACAATAATTGGAAAATTGTTGGTCGAGTTCTGTAATCGTTAACAAATCGTTAAGAAAAACCAACATACAAGAAGATACAAATAAGCGTCTGATCGATTTCGATAGATTCTTAAAAATATTTTAATCCAAAAAAGAACCCAACCAAATTAATAGAAAGAAAAAAAAACATTCAGTTTTCTGTTTGGGCTTTTGTAATAAATGTCTTCTTACGGAACATGATATTGCACAGGGTTGTTTCGCTGAAAGATTTTGTCTCTTTCACTCCCTCCCAAGTGAAACATGAAACTAAACTGTCAGTCATGGTTTGTTTTAAGCAGCTGTGGAGAAATTCCCTTAGCTTAGTTCCTCCAATGCTGACAAAGTGAGTGAGCTGAAAGTTGAAATAAAATAATGAACAAGATATACAAAAAAAACGCTCACTTCGTTACTTTCATCATTGATAACCGTGTGTTCAGCAAGAGAGTGCAAAAAAGAATTAAATGTAATATTTTTAACACTGCAATATTGTATAGAAATTGGCACCTATGTGTAACAACCTTTTTATTTCTATTACATTCACTACGTAATTGATGTAATTGAATAAAATGAGGATTGATATTCTTTTTTGCTATTTTTTTAAAATTCAGTAAGTTTATGTATAATGTTAATTAACTTGCGCCTTAATTTTATTCATTGCTTGAAATAATATTGAATAAAAATTTATTCATATTCTTCGAAATACAATAAATTTTTTGGCTTTGAGGCAAACTTACCAGGTTTTCTTTTACCAATTTACTCTCATCATTTTCAAACTTTTCAAAGTCTTCCAGGGTCGACATTGGAAAACCCTCCAATGGTTGGAACACTTTGTGTTCGATCGCTGTTTCCTTGACTGCTCTAACTCGCTGAAATTCTGAAGTCAAAGAGTTGAAACTTTCTTGCAGTTGGCGATTTTGTGCCATTATTTCATGGATCTGCTCTTCATTTTTTCTAAAAAACATTCGACTTGCATTATTTATATTTTCATGTTTAGTGAAGGTTCATTAAGATACTTACATCATTTTTTCATTGACAGCTACGAGCAAATCGTACACTTGGTCAATGCTCTTACAATTGCTCAGTTGTCGCGTCGGCGAAAGAACCATACTTTCTTGAACCCGGGGCGTGTACGTTCTGTAACTTATAAAATGCATCTTACAAAACATTCCAATCATAAGTACATGTTTCGAGTTTTCAGTTCTAACATCCTCAAAGATTCGAAATATGTTAGTGAATTCTCGTAAAAGTAATTTATACGTGAGAAATCTTGGATATTTACATTGAATATATCCTTTTCATAAAAAATTAGGAATTGATTACATAAATTAATTATACGTATTCATTACAAATTAGAAATTATTGTTATACTATATTATTACATAGTATTACAATATTGTTTCATATAATGATATCAATGTAAAATAACTTTTATTATAAATGAATAATACTCATTCATTACATAACATTATGTCGAAAATATGTTCTTTACTTTCGTGATAACAGATGACTTGCAACTAAAAAAATGATGGAAAATAAAAAATATCTGATGGCATCGATATTAATGGAGTGCAGTACAGTGAAAGTGCACTTTTCAATCACATCACTTTTGTTAATTTGCATTAGAGATTTTGTGAAAATCTTTTGAAAAAATCTATGACCGATTCTGTTTGACAAACGAAGTATAAATGACATTCAACATTTTTTTTGAGATTTATGGTTCACAACGCTAGTAAAAAGCATAACATGTACTCGAAGGATGCAATTGATGAATAAAAATACAAATTTTTGGTAACTAAAACATTTAAACATTAATGTTACATTAATATTATGTTAAAGGCGTTTCAGATATGTCTGTCGGCATGTTTATTTGACGAGACCAACTAAATTCAAATTTTTTAAGGTGGCTGCGATTATTATAAGCAAACTAGTTAAGTACTATAACTTGCCTTGGAGACGGACTAGTCAGCACGTTAAAAACAGGATCAAAACTCGAGCTTTCCTCCATCACCACATCAATGACATCATTTGTTTCTGAATGATGAACTTGATCGTTTTTAGCATTGTTTTCTTTATTCTCCGCTCTGTATATAATAATAATGCACTCTAAATAATAATGTTAAAAACTATGAAGGTAACTTGACTTAATTCAATATTTCATCTTTATTATAAATTTTAAACTGCATTTTCTTTTATTGAGTATTTTTTAGTTACGATGAATCCGATTATTAGAGAAACATAAGAAATATTTTTTTTCCATAATCACATCTACATCACTGTACTCACTGAAGAACAAAATTTTTTCCTTGCAGAGAAAGGAGCTTGTTAAATATTCATGACGTGAAAATCAAATTATGAAAAAACTCACAGAGATGGTAAAATTTATATAAACGACTGTATACAGTCATTGATAAATGATTTTATACATTTCATTCATAAAATATTGAATATACTTTTAAAATTATCAAGTAAAACATGAATTGCTGTTCAAAAGAATTTCCAACGGAGTCCTTGGTTTTGGATGCATTTTTTTTCCACTTATTTTTGCGGCTAGTTCGTGAAGATGCTGCAAGTTCAGTGCCGTTGAACTGGGTTTTGGTTTCTTCCAAATTTTATCGTCCGGTTCATCCGAAGATGTGAAATTCTTCTTCCTGTATATATCTCTGCCGGATTTGGTAGTATACACTTTTCTCTTCTCCTTTTGTTTTTCTTTCACCATGCTGTCCATTGCTTCTTGGATTTCAAATTACAAATAAAACATTATATAAATACAACATATTTATAATACGTCTCGATTCCCTTCATGCTGATATAACATCTCATGTTCGTGATTATCAGTAACAAACGAGGTTTTCACTTAATGAAGAATAAAAATACATTATTACAATATCAAGCTGAAGGCTTGAAACGTCAAATTTAAAAGTGCTGAGAGTGAAAATGGGCCCGAACAAGATTGTGCTTTAGATGCACTAAGGATCAATATTGTAAATTTGAATTAAAAAAAATTGAGATAGAAGAAAAATTTCTCTCAACGTCTCTCGAGAGATTCTTAGAGCTCAAAAAAGGTTGTGAATTTTAACTTGGCATAAACGAAAGAAACCCGAAGCTCGGTATATATGCAAATAATACAGACTATATATACAACACATTTATAATACATCTCGATTCCCTTTTTCATCTACTTTAATTGAAAAACTGGAATAGGGAAACTTCCCAACTTGGTAGTGGTGAAATTACTGTACTGAGCTCTGTAAAATTGAAACCTACTTGTAAATTTACCAGTTTTTCTTCAAATTCACTATGTTCAGACTGGATAGTCTAGTTTGCTGTTGTGGGTAGATGAAATTTACTTTCTCTAGTAATATTGCCAATTATTGGTAGACTTTATATCTTCAATGTGGTAGATATACATCCTGACTGTAACTAATTTCTACTGTACAGTTAAACCTTTTGGACATAGTAATTTTTATACCATATGCCCAGAACAGCAATCTCAATTATTACATCCTGATAGTAAATTTCACTTAAATTTTTTAACAGTGTACAATTGGAACAGAATTTGCAAGCCCACTTGTAAAAATTAGTCGGAAACTGCTGATATAACATGTTCGTGATTATCCGGGGCCGCCCTTAGATTACGTTAGACGATTTTTCGAAAATTTCGACCCCCTCCCTCCCCCGAGTTATATTCCGTAAGATTTTCAGGACCCCCCTCCCCCTAATAATCTTACGTAAGGTTTTTCAGGCAAAATTTTACATCAAAAACGTTTGGTTTTGTGATTTGTTCAACGAATTAAAGCGATTCAAATTTAACATAAGATAATTAACTACCACCCCCCCCCCCCCTCAAACGTCTTACGTAATTTAAGGATGGCCCCTCAGTAACAAACGAGGTTTTCACTTAGAATAAAAGTACATTATTATATGTAGTATAAAGTTTGAGGCTTGAAATGTCAAATTCAAAAGTGCTGAGATTGAAAATGGGCCCGAACAAGATTGTGCTCTAGATCCACTGAGGTTTCATATTGTAAATTTTAATTACAAAAAATTGCGAAAAAAAGACATTTTTTTCAAAATCTCTTTTTCAATGCTTTGAGCAATGAAAAGACGTTTTCAATGCTCAAAAGAACCCCGAGGCTCAGTATACGACATAAGCGTTTATTGGATCAAGTTGAAATCTGAAAATTCCAAAAAACTATGCTGACAATGTTTATTGCTGTAAATGAGGTGGAAGGCGAATCGGTGTAATCAGAGATACACATAAGTATTCACCCTCGCGCGCTTGTTCTTCTTCACCAAGAACCGATTTCCACCTAGGCATCAAGTAGCATTTGCTGAGCAGTTCGCGTACAGTAATGTACGTAAAATCATGGGATAAATCTCGAGCAACATGGACACCAACATTTTCCGAAGACATGCCAACATCATAAAAAGGTTGTAACGAGCGGAATTTGTTAACAACGAGGAACAAGTTTTCTTGGATTTGAGCAATGTTTCTGACGACACAAATTTCAGAGTTGACAAGTTGAAAACAACTGTTCGCAGTATCGCATTCGATTCGGAGTTGACCGATTTTCAATGTTTAAAATTGTACGCAGCCTTGGAAAATGGCATCATCCGGTAGAGGACCCGCTGTATGTTCGTGGAGTAATTTTATATCAATGTTGTCATCCAATGGAACACGGTTTAGACTGTTCTGCTCGACGATGCGTTTGTAATACTGCTGAAGGTTTTGATCTGGCTTCCGTTGTTTTTTGCTGAACCCTGGCATGTTGTTCTCAAAAGCAAACGCACTAATGGAATCAAGTGGACCGAATTTTCTGACGTCGTCAACAATATGAAGAAGACCGTGAAGGTTGTACGAGAGGAAACGAACCCCATATAGTGTCTCAGCTGCAGTCAGGTACGTTTCGATGGCAGCCTGGGCGAAAAAGAGGCCATTTTCTGGAATGTTCTCAAAATTCAGGTAGCGAATCACAAGATGTAACAACAGAAAGTGTTGATAATGTTCATCATCCAAAACAAACTCAAAAACTGCGGGACCAGTGTAGAGCAAAAGTTGACGGAGTTGAGTAGCCTTCATTTTTGAGAACTTGGATATAATCCATGGGCCACGGTTAAAATCAGAGGGACAGTACGTTTCCAACATCTTCATCCTTGAGTCAAGAATATTCAACTGTCGACCACTGAAACCCCGACATAAAAATTTCCCAGCCACCACAGCATACAAAAATCTTAAGACAACTCCGGAATATACGAGATGCATGCTTTCGAAAGGTACGGAAGACACTAAGCCAATGATAGGGGAAAGAGGACTTGGTCCTTTGTGGTGGTCTTCGTCCAACAGATCGCGATACTCTTCGTCCGTCCTGAGACAATGATGAGTCCCCGGGAATACTGTAGTATTGTCAGAACGAAAGCCGATGACCTTACACTTCGAACATGCATGAAAAGAATTATGACCATAATCATTTAAAAAAAAGCTCGAGCGGGAGCGTCTGCTATGAATAGACGAACGACAAGGGGCAAACGACGACCGTGAACCAGCAATCCCCCAGATCTCCGAATATCGAGCAGCTCCGTGACAAGTGGTTCCAAAAATTCAGATGGGTCATTTGGTTTCTTAGTAGACACGAAAACACCGGCTATCATTGGACTTCTATCTGAAATGTTGACAACCCTAAATTGAATAGGCCAGAACTGTTTTTCCTCATGCTTATGCAGCTGCGCTCCGTCAATACTCAAATCGATGATAACTTCTCCCGGCAAGTTTTCAACTGAAATGGAATCCAACTTTTGATGAATAACGTTTTCTAATCCGATATGAAGATAATCTCCCCCTGCTCTTTGTTGAATTTTATTGCTAACTACTTCTGAAGGAGTTCCTACAAGCGTCCTGATATCTTTGGGCATATCGATTAAATTGAATGGATGAGATCGCACCATTTTCAAAAGTCCATTTCCTTGAGTATGGTTAAGGTTGAATGACAAGACGTAATTCTTCAGTGATAGCCGGTACTCATTTGGGGGATCGTTTTCGTCGTCTGTGTCTTCGTTAGCTGGTAGCTGATCGTCATTGTTCTGATCTCTATTGGGATTATTTTCAAAATCTTCACTGTGTAAGCTATCATTCTCTGATTCACTACTTTCGTATTCATTCACTCTGACTTCAATTTCCTCAATTTCATTATAATCATCTTCTCCAGACTCTGTCATTTCATTATCATTCACTACATTTTCTGTATCGTTTGGAGTATAGCTATTATCGATATTCAAAATGTTTGGGTCATATCGCATGAAGCGTGGAAAATTTTCTAACTCGTTACGATCGTCTATGGAATCTGAATTGAATCTCCATGGAACCTCTTCGTAAAGATGATCAACTCTTTCCGAATCTTCGCGCAAAGTACTATCCGACGTCGATTCCGAAAGATCAGCTTGAACGCGGTGATTTTCAACTTCATTTGCAATTGTTTCTTCTATCTGGCTTGATTGTGAGGAATGAATATTTTCTCTAATCTCAGCAAGTGAACGACGTTTTTGACGAATACTGAGCTCGGATAGCGGTTTATATTTGCCTGACATTGCACCTGCTTCTTCAAAAAGTCGAAGAAAAAACAAACAAACAAAACACGCGATAAGTAACTCATCCTGAAAGTCATTGATTGCTTAACAACTATTTGTATATTCATATAGTTTGAGTGAAAATTAAAAAAAAAGATTTAATAAAAAAAAAAAATTTCTTTTTTTTTAAATAATTTACAAGTAACAGAAAAACACTTTTGAAATGATCGGAACATGTTTTAAGTAATGTATGAAAGTAAGATATATTTTCACTCGTCAAATCAATAACTATGAATAATAGTAATACAAAGTTTATTTGAAAAATCTAAGCCTATGGATTCTCAATTCACATAAAATTGCAATGACCTTTTCTTAAAGTATGAAACATTAAAGTTTTCCCAAGTAGACCATCCAAAATCAAAAAATTGTATTAAAAGTGGAATCTATTTTTATTTGGTCAAAGTGATAAAACGAAACTGATTTTGTTTCCTCTTTGAACACAGTTAAAATTCCAGTGGAAATCTCAAACTCCCAAATTTGCCTATTTTTTAAATTTATACTTGAATTAAGTGAAAATTTGAGTTTAAAAAATTTTCTTGGTTGTCAAAAAAAAAGCTTTGTAACTTGTTGAACGCTACTTTGAATTATGAAAATGTCACTTTGCAGGATTTAGGAACATTGTCATCTGAAGGAGTGCAATAAATGCTGTTAAATGTCTGAAATTTGTATTAAAGAAAGAGAAAAATTAATAACTTTTCATCTATTTTCTAAGAAGTTGGATTCTGCATAGTAAATAAAAATGAGAAAAGTTTGAAATACATGCAAAAAAATGTTCAATTTCAAGTGTTTTCAAATTGTACCCGTGTCGAAAAACACCAAAGGCTGGTGCTTTGGTGTTCTTTAGTGTTTCTTTGGTGTTCCTTAGTGTTCTTCAGTGTTTCTTTGGTGTTTTTGCGGACTTAGAATATTTTCGTTAATACGGGACTTAGAAAATTAATATCTTTCATGTTGCTTTGGTGTTGTGGGGAACTTAGAATATTTTCGTGAATAAGGGGCTTTAGAAATTTACGTCTTTAGTGTTGGTTTGGTTTTTTGGGGGGGTGACTGTGAAATTAATAATAATAATAATAATAATAATAATAATAATAATAATAATAATAATAATTATTATTATTATTATTATTATTATTATTTAATAATAATAATAATTATTATTATTATTATTATTATTATTATTATTATTATTATTATTATTATTATTATTATTATTATTATTATTATTATTATTATTATTATTATTATTATTATTGTTATTGTTATTATTATTAGTATTATTATTATTAAACCTTATAAGCTTTGGAAACAGACACGTGCGGGTAATTCAAAACAATAGATGTACTTTTTTCAATTTTTTTTTTTTTTTGATTTCATTGGGTGTTTTTTTCAAAAAAAAAAAAATTTCTCGATTTACAATCAATAGATTTCATTTAAATTTTTATGTACTTTTGAAATGAAAAATATAGTTGTATAAAGTTCTAACAGCCTTTTTTATTCATAAAAACCATAAAACACTATAGAACACTGAAAAACAACAAAGAACACCAAAGAATACCTACTACACCAAAGAACACCAAATAATACCAAAGAAAACCAAAGAATACCTTCTACACCAAAGAACACTAAATAATACCAAAGAACACCAAAGAATACCTACTACACCAAAGAACACCAAAGAACACCAAGAACACCAAAGAACACCAAAGAACACCATTGTCGAAAACACTATTCAATGGTGTTTTCTTTAGTGTTTTTCGACACGGGTAACAAAAAATGGGAAGAAATATTAATTAACTAACTTTGGAAAAAAAAAAACAAAGAAAAGTAGAAAGTAATCGAGAAATTTTTTCATTCTAATTACTTTGTACTTTAAACCACAAATTTCCAGTAATTTTTTTTGAATAAAAATGATATGGGAAAAAGTTGACACATGCAAAAAAATTGAACATTGGCAGTAATTTTAAACTTTTAAACGAAAATTCCTTATATACCAATACCAAATGTCAAACTTAGAAATAATAACTTAAAATCCGTATTTCTTGTTTATGTTTGATACCAAATGTTTTGTAAGTTTTTTCTGAATAAAAAAAAAACATGCCAGTTAAAAAATAATTTACAAGATTCAAAATTTTGAGTAACTTTTGGACCCTAATTTTTAAATGATTTGTTTCTTAATTCTAAAAAATGTGAGAAAATATTGAAATACACGCGAAAAAAGTTGAAATATGCACTGGTTTTGAAATCGCAACACAAATTTTGAGGATAATAATTCTGACATTTGAAAGTACAATAATATATTCGGTAAATAATAAAACGAATTTTCAATTCTAACAGTCATTCTGAACATTCCATCACAAATTTCCAGTATTTTAATAATGAATTTCAAAAACAGATTCAACAAAGGATCTCTATTTGAACTTTTTGTCTAGCAATATGAGAAGTAAGAAAATTTTGTGTTGTTAAATGCAAAATCATATAATCATTAGTAAAGAATTGAATTTCGAAAAATTCCTCTCACTTTGCTCCATGAGCATTTTTTTGACTTGTTTGCGAAATTTTAAATAAAATTGATAGATCGGTAACCGAAATATTTAATTTAAAAAAGCATCAACCATGCAAATAATATTTTTTGAATAAGTTTTGCTTCGATGCGGATTTCGAGAAATGTTTAGAAGATGGCTTTTGGAGTATCGAAGTCAATTATTTTATTTTAGGTACTCTGCTCGTCAACACTAGACTCAAAACATTTGTTTATCCCATCATTAGATGGTGAAATAACTTATATTTGTGATTGCAAGTTCTGAATTTCAAACCTATTTAAAAAGAGTGTAAAAAAATCTTTGTCACGATTCAAGAAATTATGAAGGTGTGCTATAAATGATATAATGAAAAATAATTTTTGTTGACAATTTGAATATTCAAGTTTGAATATGTTGAACGTGATAATTGAATAAATAAATTTTTGATATTATTTGTATATAGAATATAATACTGCTATTACTTGTGTTTAGCTACACAACTTATGGAATTGCTTCTACTAAAAAGTAAGATATAAGAAAATAATGTGTACTTTTAGAAGAAAATGATGAAAAAAATTTATTTCTACTCGATAATGCTAATTGATAAATGTTTTTCAATGTTTTTATAAGTACTTTTTGATAAGGTATAGTAAGAATAAAGTACTCAAAGTTAAATGAGTTGACTGGCATTGTTTATAATCATTGAATTTATTATCCAGTCTTCGAATTAGAAATTTTTTAATCATTATACTATTTATTTGATTGTAAAAGAATTCAGTAACAAAAATATAAAATAGAACCTCAAAAACTCAACTGGCGTATAATAATCAAGAACAAATTAATTGCAGTATGCCAGCTCATGAATTCAAATTCCAACAAAATTTATATATAAAATATAGAAATTTATTCATGGAACAAAAGTGATGATATCACGCATTTGATAATTACAAAGAATAAAATACCATGAATTAAATACATAGTATAAATACACCTTTAAAAAAAGTTGATGTAATCTTTAGAATCAATTAAAGTATATGTAACAACAAATCAACGATATTAAATTCTGAAAAATTGGGGGCTTACAATGTGAATAGTAAGTATAGTACATATTTATTACTTAAATTCAAATATTCCCTAGTAATTCTGATTTTTATAAAATGTTTACAAAATTTCACAGTTTTACAGTGATTTTATGAAAAAACTTTATAAAAAAATCTCCGTTTCATAAAGTCAATTTAGAAATCTTTATAAAATTTTTAAAGATACTTTATAAAAATAAATACCTAAAATTTAAAAAATTGATCAAAATTTTATACACATTTTATGAAATGGCTTTATAAAACACATACGGGCTTTTTTATAAAGTTTTCATATAATCACTTCATGAAGAAGTGAAACTTTATTAAAAAAATTCCGCAATTTCATAAATATCTTATAAAACTCAGAATTACCTGGGTTACGTATTTTTCTATCAAGTATTCTTGAAAAAAGTGCCAGTTTTTCCCACTGTTTTGTGTGTATTAAAGCAACCGATTTTTTCACTTGTTGAAAAAGAATTTCCTTTTTGCAGGCATTGCAAAAAATAGTGATGATTATTTCCACCATTAAAAAAGTTTTTCTCCTATACCACGAGTAAAAAACAGTCACTTTTCAAGCGAAAAAAAGTGGAAAAAACTGGCATTTTTAGATCATGAACTTTTTTTCACATTTTTCAATCAAAATTGGTGGGAAATCTCCTATGAAATGAAAAAGAACAAGAACTTGTAATAATTATATGCTCACTTATGTTTTTGCGCGGAAAATCTATTAATTTCACTGAATTTTTAAGACTTCGTGACTTCGTGATTTCGTTGATTGCACTCACGCCGGTTTGTTTACAATCTTAAACATAGAGTTATGTTGCACATATATTGACACCCGAGCCGCGCCGATTATATACGCATGCGCAAGTGGTAAACGCGTGAACCTCATTGTACTGTGTATATGCACGCACGCATGCGAGATTAGGTGAGACGCATTAAGGCCTCATTACGCATGCACGCGTGCGACCGAATCTCACGTGCCTTCATTTCGATACCGTAATTAGCACGCACGTGTGAGCCCGCACATCATGCGCTTTGAGTGCGACGCATCATTGCTATCTGGGTACTATCGCAGGGAGTTTAGGCAAAATTGAAAAAATTCACACAGACGTAGAATCGTACAAGGAATCGATTAAAAAAATACATTTTGATTTTCGCTCCGCAGAAAATAGTCTTCGAGTCGTTTGAAGTACGGACGAGAAATCGCGTATCGCAATGGCCGAATTCATAAATTTTTTTTCCCCACTTGCCAATACTCCCTGCGAAAAAGTTGGTGCCCCCCTACGCAGAAAAATATGAAGAAAATTAGAAGCATTTTTTCCTGTCATGTACTAGACCAGAATTTGTTGAATTAATTTATTAACATTGCTCATTGGGTTAGTTTCGAATCTGCCGATAGGGCACTTGCATCGATTTTTTTTTTTTTTTTTTTTTGGTAACGTTACGAACTTCAGCCACATTCGCTAGAGGCAATTTCAGTCATCGGATCAGCATCAGAGCTCTCGTAAACGAGCTTCGTTGCTATGGCAACGATACGTCACGCGACTCGCGTACAGAAGGCTGTGCGCGTGTTTGCTTGTGACGTAGCGAGCTGGATATTCTCCGAGCGCATAATATCGCAACACTGGACCACTGGTCCCTGAGCCATCGGGTAGGAAGATAGGAAGAAAATATATAGATATATAACCAGGTTAC
The DNA here is from genome assembly GCA_028476575.1 of Platygaster robiniae. Taxonomy (NCBI): domain Eukaryota; kingdom Metazoa; phylum Arthropoda; class Insecta; order Hymenoptera; family Platygastridae; genus Platygaster; species Platygaster robiniae. The sequence goes on along the minus strand of CM052022.1, from coordinate 24,853,320 downwards.
TAAGAGATTATTGATAATGCAATACAATATAATGTGATATAATATAATATTATTATATTATATTATATTATATTCAATTATATTATATAATATTATATAATATAATATTATATTATATTATATTATATTATATTATATTATATTATATTATATTATATTATATTATATTATATCAGATCATATAATATTATATTATATTATATTATATTATATTATATTACGTTACATTACATTGCATTATATTATATTACATTACATTACATTAAATTATATTATATGACATTACATTATATTATTAATAATCTCAGTTGAGATTAAAGAATTAATTAAAAAAACGCCGGAAACAAAACAATTGTCTATCAAAGTCAACTGAGAGTATATATACGTAAACTCTCTCGTGAGAGTTTTCGAGTCCAGTTTCTATCAGCATCACACGTACGGGCCACGGCACGCACGCAGATACTCACAGAAAGTTACTCTCGCCAATTCTCGTAGAAACACATGATTTGGGAACAACAATCGGTTACTAAATCAGTATTGTGCAAACTGAATCTCATTCAATAATGGAAAAAGCGTGTCCGCAACTATCAAAAAGTATATACCATACAACGTTAATGTTTGGGGTAGCCAACGCGCCACCCAAAACAAGCCGGAAATAGCCAGATGTACAAACCTTTAAATGAAGGCCGCGCCAAATTTAAATTTAGCGAGTTCAATACGACTCTGACTACTGAACGCGACTGTCGAGCACTGTACATTGCTGTACGCAACTCGGTCTGTCATTGTTTTCAACTGTACAGCACTGCACTGTATTTAAATTTAGCGAGTTCGATTGTCGTGCACTGTACATACGCAACTCAACACTGTAGTACACAGTAATACCGTACAGTACTACTGCACACAACTGCACGTTCATTTTTAAAATGGTCACGACTTAACAACACTTGACGATTCCGCGAAAAATAAATCAAAATAAATATGCGCAGCACAGTGTAATACTTGATTATTCATATACACCCATTTTCGCAAGGGGTTGGTAGCATAGTGGAGAGAATGCCCGCCTGGCAGGCGCCACATCCCTGGTTCGATTCCCGCCTGATACAATTTTTTTTTTTTTTTTCTAAACATGATTATACGAAACTGCAATAAATATATAATTTGTATTTTTTCTTTAATTTTTACGATTGATTCTTTCGAAAACTGACATCATTTGTACACGGAAAGTTTCATTGGAACCGCATGAAAGTTGAATATTCCTAAAGTATGTTTTTTCACATGTCATAATATGATACAATTTTCCGATAAAAACAATAGTAAAAATAAAGAAAGATACGAATAATAATATTGATGAAAAAATGACTGAATCACCCCCTCCCCCCTCCACCACCCCCACCGAACATTCACAATGTATAAATCCTAGAATCAATAAAAATAGAGTATAATAGTACTTACGAAAAAACTTTATGAAAAAAGTGAGATACAAAAGTATTGAAATCAGTACTGAATTAATGTATGAACAGGAAAAGTATTTAATTGTTATGCAATTTTCAAACGGCTAGAAGTAGTATGTTGAACTGTAACGTCAATAAATCATAGCAAAAACAGGATCAGATTTTTTATATGATATGCAATTATACTTGAGTGGTAAGCAAAACAAAACAAAAAATTACAAAACATTAGTTTCTTACAGTTCTGCATGGAATACAGATACGGTAAACTTTATGAAAACTAAGTTTTGTGAAAATCTAATAGCCTCAGAAGTAAAAGTAGGAGAAAGTTAATGCGTGGGCTGCTGTCAATATTGATAAAAAGTACCGTTTTGTACGCAGAATAATAGATGCAGAGTGTTGCAACAATTGCAATTGTATTTTGTTTTTCCTTTTCAAATGTTTCTTTTCACTTTTTTTTTTTTATATTTTATCAATTAAAAAGTTGGAACTATGGCACAAAACTACTTCAAAATGCAGTAGAAACACATGATTTGGGAACAACAATCGGTTACTAAATCAGTATTGTGCAAACTGAATCTCATTCAATAATGGAAAAAGCGTGTCCGCAACTATCAAAAAGTATATACCATACAACGTTAATGGTGTCCGCATTATTCAAGCCAAATTTCGTATTAGATATCATTTTCCACGGAAAATTGTATGAAGTAACATTTTTGCATTACTTATTTCTTTCGATTCCAAGTTATTTGCCAGTTATGAGTATAAATAAAGTAATACAGATGAACTATCTCAGCTGAGTAATAAAGCTTGGTTATTATTATGAAATATATTGTTATCACAAAATTACTATCAACATATGAAACGTTGTTTTTTGTACAGCAGCTCACGAATTTTTCCTTTTTTTACTTCTGAGGCTATTAGATTTTCACAAAACTTAATTTTCATAAAGTTTACCACTAAAAGAACCCTAGAAGACTTTCGAACGTTTTATTTATGTAACACATTCGCATTTATGCGTCATCGCAGTAAAAAATGATTAAAAACATGTCATCGTCAAGAGAAAATGATCATTATCAATTGGCAAGGCCGTTATGAAGCAGTATTCGAAGCGGGCCGTCGGCGTCGCTTACCTTTGAACATCAAATAATCAGATGCTGGTATAAAACTAATATTTCGGTCAATTTTTTGTTAAAAGGTATTTTTTTTTTTTTGAGGAAAGAAATTAATATTACAAATATAAATCGACGCGACGTTGTAGGTATTGCAACTTTCATTTGTGTAATGTTTATTTAATAATCGATGAATTGTTATATATCACAACTCTCATATGGGTGATTCTGAAAACAAGTTTTATGAGTCAAGAAAAAAACGGTTTAAAAAAGAAAAAATTGATTCGTCGGCACATAAAAGCGACGGCCTACCTGTACATCGGCAAGGTGTGTGGTGAGTGGATGGAGGTGGCGAGAGTTTAAAAAACTTGAAAACAGAAATTCGTGGAAAATGACATAGATTACTTATGAAAAATAAATTATTACACCTAAACAACCAAAAACAAATAATTTATTATAATTGTTTGAAATTCTTGATTCATTTATATCCACTAACTCGATTTTCTTATTTGTAACAATTTTTAGTTGGCTGATCTTTGGAATAAATAAATTTCAAAGCCAAAAAATTTTTTTTCAGAACTGAGAAATCGTAGAAATCTCTCAAATATACAGAAATTGAGTACATTAACATTTTTTATCAAACAAAATCAAAGTAGAAAAACGTTTGAATGAATTAGAAAAATGAAAATCTCGTGTTCAAAAGATCGAAAACAAAAATTGTAGTAGAATTACTTAATACATTTGAATTATTTTCATTCCCAGTACACATTCATTTTTCATGAACATTGATGTCATATGACATGCCATTGCTTCCGCATATATATATGTCACTATGACGTCATATCATGATATGGCATCCATGATGTCATCATGGATTTAAATTGACGCCAGATGATGCTATACCATGGCATGACGTCATGGTGATCTACATATGTGGAAGCAATGGCACGTCATATGACATTCATGATCAAGAATAATCACAATATTTACTGAGTTAACTCATTAAATTTTTTTATTTTTCTAGAACTCTTTTTTCGGTTGTACTTCAGAATAAAAAAATTGAAAAATGAGAAATATATGAAATTTGTTAAAAACTGAGAGATTATAGATAACTCACACATTCAAAAAAATTTCTTTTACATTTTGCAACAAACGAAGATTGATTATGAAGAGCAAAATTTTTTATTTGACTGGACTAAAGAGTGTTAATTGAAAAAAAATTGACTTTATTGTATTTATTTTACAGTTTCTCTGAAGAATCCAATTTTCGCGAGTTTATTATTTTTTGTACATGTCGCCAAACGACTTTACGAAGCTTAATATGTAAGTGTTTTCAGCGATGAGAAAATTCATGTTTATCTTTATTTTTTGTAATATCGCATAAATAATACTAAATTTTTATTATTTTTTCTAAAACATAATAGAATCTGTTTTAATAAAGTTGGTTGAATTAAAAGATAATGTTTTTTTTTTTACTGTCTAGTTGTACTTTGAAAAATGTTATCTTTTTAAATAATAATATTGATGAAAAGTAAACTTCAGCATCGATTTATTTTTCATTTAAATCATGTCTTTGATGTTGTTTTTTTAAGTTTTGATTTTTTAACATTTTTTATCTTTCATTTCTCCTTTTTGTATATGAGGGCAAATATTTTTTTTTTCAACTATTCATTTGCTTAAATTTTTATATAATTGCTTATCACATAAATAACATCGAAAATTGACGTTTTACATTCTTCACCAAAAATTAAAAATAGTTCAAAAATTATTCAATATCAAAATATGGAAATATGTTTTCACAATAGTTTTCTCAATAAAGGAAAATAACTTGTTCTTGTTTAGTTGTATTTTCAGAAGTTATGTTTCTATTCGTAATAATATTTGCAAAAATCAAACTTCACCATTAATCGATTTCATTCTTAAATATTGCCCTCGTTAAAGTCCTTAAAATAATTCTTGACCCACTCGATATTTTACTACAAATTATATTATAATCTAGAATTTTAATTCAAACCAAAAAAATGCATTATTACCATAAAATTTTATATGAAAATAAAAGATGTGATCCTGAATAGATTACAATGCTTTGAAATAATAAAATATATCTATTGAATAAATAAAGAAAATATACTTTACAATAACCAATTTATTATCAAACTAACCATACTTAATTTTAGGTATTTTATGACTTTTGCTGCTTTTTACCGCGTCAAAAAAAAGGCACAGCATATTTTTGTGTTTGTGCTGACACCATGAAAACTGTTATTGACCCACCACCATCGGTAGATGAGTTTATACGAAGCACTTGAATGCACTTGAAGGTCCGCAAAAACACTTTGAAACACTACTGTTTTTACTTTGAAACTTCTAAAAGTCAAAACAAACAATTGATAATGAACATCATATTGCTTATCATAAAGGCGATCGGGTAGCGTCATGTGAACTTAGCAGGATTCGGGGCGTTTTAGGAACCTAGCCTCATCTGAGCAATGGAGTCTTAAAAAAATATAGGTATAGCGATGTTCAGAGATCATAGTGAAAACGGGCAAATTTCCGATTAGAAAGAGACAGAGTAAGCGCGTGGCTGTTGTAAGAGGGAGAAGGAGAAGATGCTTGCGGTAGATATTAGTCCGGGTGACTTCGCTCGCGTCAGGTCAGGGCCGTACGTTGTAGAAGATAAAATGTTTTTTTTTTCACATTCTTTATTTTTGAAAAGCGACGGAAAAGTCCTTCCGGAGTCTGTTATAAACTCTAAACCTTAATTTGATTCCTTATTTTGTAATGTCGTAAATTTTCGGAAATGATTCTTGAATGAAAAATGTTCGCTTTGTTTGAAAAATATTCTCGAAGTTCATAATAAAACGAAAATCATGATTACAAATGCATAGTGGAGAGTCCCCCAGGGTAGACACCAATCTTTCAAACAAATGTAGAATCCAAACAGCGTTACATATTTTGTAACATAATATATTTTCCGAGACCATATTCCATCAACTTACTATTGATGGCACACAATTTCGATATTATCAAAATAACTTTAATTTAAGATGTTTCAAAAATAGGCAAAAATTTGGATTAAAAAAAAAGGTCCCTCAAGGTGGATACTTTGGTCAAATCCACTTCCAAGGTTAGAAAAAATAATCCGCAAGTTTACGTTTCGATAATTCCCATCAATCTTCAATGCTAGCTCTCGAAGTGACATCAAATATTGGCGAAGAAAAATTATTTAAAGACAAATGAATACTAAGCGTAAAAAAGCAAAATAAAAGGTTCCAATGAGAACTATCGGAGTTATATTGAGGACACGTGGTACCAAGAACCGCGAATTTTGACCCATTACTAGTGCACGTCTCTATTACATTCATTGCACGGAATCAAATTGAATTTCTGTAAGAAAAGAAAGTGTCCACCTTGCAGTAGATAAAGAATCTACCTTAGGGTTATTAGACAATTCCATTGGCAAAAACAAAAAAAATATTATCACTCGCCATATTATGCAGATCTATTTATAGTGTGTATCTAGTACGTAAACAGGGTCAAAAGTGTATTTACGCCATTTTAACCTCAAAACTGAATTTTGACGTGACTTCTCGGTTATTATGGCCCGGTTATTAACGGCTAACAGACCTTAGCTTCGCTTCGATCCATTATCTTGCCGTTTCGCCAAATTCGCACATCCGTGCCTGGCACGTAATGTACTATTATCGTTTCAAAATCACTGTTTTCGATAATTGTATCCGTGTTATACGAGACGCCCTCAAAACTTTGAGAGTGACTTTTTTGTAATGAGCGGACAAACAACCATGACTTGCAACTTCATGATGTAACAAAAAACTGCGTACTCACAAACTGTAATACTGACATGAAGGGCATAGTGTTATCACTTATGCAAGAAAAACATCCCGTGCTGTCCACCCTGGGGCGATGTACACCTTGGGGGACTCTCCCCTAGTAAAATCAATTATTGAGGTTTTTTTTTGTACTTCCTTAAGCGATGATGATGATGATGATGATGATGATGATGATGATGATGATGATGATGATGATGATGATGATGATGATGATGATGATGAGCCCCAGGGCCAAGAAAAAAAATTAACTCACAAAAGTACTTCTGAAACAAAATGACAATTTGCCCACACAGTAAACAAAGCCAAATAGCAATCGTGTAGTATGTGAATTGAAAAAATTGGTGTACTTATCTGAACTTTATCGGCAGGATTCCCCGGTTTACTCCACGGCAAAATTTACTTGACATTTTAATTTAAAAAATTTTTTTTTTAAGTTGAGGAAAAAAGACACATAACTCATACTTGATGAACGAGTGTTTACAAACAACTGTCTGCAACTGTCACCTGTCACTTTTCCCCTCTGGCTTTTTAGGCCTTTTTTACATGTACACCCAGTGCACAGACCCGGAGAGATAAAAAAGGAGTCATCAAAGTCAGTGATCTTTGAATTTATTTGAATTTGTGAGCTACTGAAAAAATATTCAACACAATAACTTGTAAATTTTCAAGCTGGGCCTGGATTATATCACTACGGCTTTGTCAGAAAACTGCGGAGCACTTATGCCACCTCCCCGAAAACATTTTAGATGCACATTCTTTTGTGTCGAAGAAACCCGAGTGAAACCGAAGCATAATGAAAATGCCTGAATCCTCGAAAAACACGTCGCTCTCGCGCAGGAATTCAAAATACTCGACGCTCATTGTCCGCCGAACGTGAGAACAATGACGAAGCGGGAAAATTGACGTTAAGCCTAAATGTTACAGAAAAGAACAGCGTTCAACTATCTCGTCATGTATAACCTGACAAGATAGTTCAACTGAATTATTGGATGATATGTGACTGCGTACTTCGAGCGCGAAACGCGGAGTTAGAAGTCGAGCGTAATTGAATTTTTATATGTCCGTCCAATATCGTTTGAAAGGTTTGTTTACGTGCTCACATATCATAACTTATTATGGAAAATATTCAATTGCCCACTTTCGAATTCGGACAAAAATGTTCTCTAAAACATGCGAACAAATTAAAAACAAAAAAAATTGATTTCGAAGAGTCCCTGTTCCAAAAGTGCTATTTGTTTCAAAATTTGTGCATTTGACGGTATCAAGCAGCTGCATTTTTTTTGTCTGAAAAAAAACTTGTGAAAAATCTTCGTAAGCATGTCACCAACAATGCTTTACTTTTATTTAGAAAATCGAACGATCTACGAGGAATCAGCAAAAATAGGTTTTTTTACTCGGAAAATAAAAAAATTTTTAAGAAAGTATGTTTTCATATTTTTAAAAAATAAAATACAGGACCTTCTTTTCTTTTGAGAATAAGGGGCTTGCTTTCCAAAAAAAAACTTCATTTTAGTTGTACATCTTACATTGAATGACGCATATATGGACAGAAAAATTTTTATGAAAAATTTTAGAAAATGTCTTCACTGGAAAGCATTGTAATATTTCTAGAACAAAACAAAACTAAGTTTTATAGGGGAGATCAGAGATAGATGGCCCGATTTCAATATTTCGATTTTTTGAATTTTTTCTATTAATTTATTCAGAGTCTCTTTCACGTCGTTTGATAGCTAGTACATTAGGCTACTTTGCTTGTTAATTACAGATTTCCCAAAAAAGCATGCATCTCTGCCAGTGAATGAACCAAGAGTTGAAAAATGGGCCAGTTAGCGGCAGTGCTGGGGTTTGTTGGCCTAGTTGACTGAATGTATCAAAAGATACTATTTGGCACGAAAATAATTTTTGTGTAGGTTGAGTTTTTGTTGTTGTAAGAATTTGTTTCGCATAGAATAGTTTTTGTTTTATTGCAGCCCTCTTCCTGGTTTGCTTTTCTTTCCTTCATTTTGAACCTCAGTCTACATCTTTCAAATTTCCTATTATAAGTCCTCATTTCTTCAAATCCACAAAATAGCTTTGAATAAGGCATGTTGTAAATATTATATAGTTTGAAAAAACACGCAATTTTTACAAACAGTGACAATAAAACGGACTGTACGATTCCTACCGGAAATTCGGCAATACACCCGTCCGTCGATAAGGGATACAGCTCGGGACAGTGTATCTCTAAACGAAGCAACACTTTTCCTCCGGCGTAGCCAAGATGATTAATGACTTTGCACTCGCCCAGCCGTATCGTGTGACCTACCTTTCATACAGTACTCAAATTTCCCGTCAAAATCGGCATGGGACATTCCGTCGCCGGCCTCGATACCCGAGACAAACGAAGTAACTGTTGGAGACGTATACCTTTTTCTTCGCGGTTCATTAGATATCTGCCCGAGTCTCCCTTAAAGAAGTCTCCCTGAAGGACAGACAAGTGTAGTTTGAAGCTTGCAAATTACAGCTGTACTATATCCAGCAAGGTAAGTAGGTATCAGATATTGTAAATTTTTTGATTAATTTGTGAATTTACTGTATTAATTATCAGTGAATGCAGAAGAAAATTTAAGTATCTATAATTCTAAAATTGTCTTATGTTTTGAATTTATTGACTATATGTAGATATTTCAGACAACTCTCAGAAATATCTGATATTCATCTCGCTCAGCTGAAATGCAGCTATAATTCAAAAATTGTTAACGATTATTGAATTTCTGGTAGAGATAAATCAAGATACATCTTCTTTTTCGCTTGCAAAGTGAGCTTTTATCGTAGGTTAACAAACCTTAAATCAAGAAGGCCAACCATCCCTAGGAGTTCATTTTCAATACAAAATTCAAATTTATCAATGAAAATTGTGGTTAAAATTACAACTTACGCTGAGAAAGTTAGCCTGGCAGATATGTACCTGCGCACTGCGTTTTCATTCGATTCTGAAGACGGACAACACAGTTAATAATTAACTCGAAAATGCGCAATATTTTTACTCATGTTAGACTAAAACGGTAAACAGTCTATAACAATAGCAAAAAGCATTTTTGGACTGAACAAATTACGTAAAATAATGTGTTATTATTAAGTTCCCTTTTTGTTAAAAGTACGCGTTGCTATTTATTTGACTTTCTTTTTTTCAAATGACTGCGGCCAATGTACTCCGCAGGCCAACTAGCCCTGGTATCCCCAACATAGAAGTATTTGAGTATTTTTCACTCATCATTTGTTACAAAAACTATAAAAAAAATTTTTTTTCTATTTATAACAAAAAACTTTGGAAAGGCTGAAAATTAAGAATGATTCTTGACTGATCGATTAAGCTTTTAGGAAATAGTGTAAAAAGAAGTGAAATTCCTTACAAAAACATTGGAAATGTTAACAAAGAGCTCCATAATCGTTCGATTTTCGTTGTATGTTAATCGTCTACGAATGAGGGTTCTAAAATAAATCCAAGCTAACTCTCGAGATAATTTTTTAGCTGTTCTAGAAATGACTTGACAATTTTCGAATAATGCATTTTAGAACATAAAGTAAGATGTTCGAAATGAGAGTATTATTGTTGAAGGAAAATCATCAAGTATAAAAAATGCAATTTATATGTGCAATAATTTTTGGACTAAAAGTATCATTACGGATCCAATGATTCATATATATCAGCCCTATGCAACTGGCTATCTTGACTGAAGAAACGATTATTCACGCTGAATCCGGGACAACCCAGAGGCGCCACTTATGCAAGGCGCACGCGCACGTGCTCACAGAGGTCAACCGGTCGATGCGTAAGGCCCCGAAACAAAGCAGTTGTGTGTGTGTTAGTTAGGCACATGTGGTAACATCTTGAACATTGGAACTACGGGAGATGCATAGGGCTAGTATAGATTATAAATTTGGTTACTTAAACGTCAACTGGATCCAGTCGATGTTTAAGTAACCATTTTCAAGTTTTTGAACGATAAGCTAGAACTGCCTCAGAATCATGTTAAATTTAGAATAATTCAATCTTTCTTTATCTTTTTTTTTCTTGCTACGTTCATAAACGTCACAAAATGCAACCATAGTTAAGAATAAAGAATTTATTGGTCATTATCGTTTATGAAATTTTTAAACATTCATTTTTTCAAATTGCACTTTGACATTTTTGAGAGCAGTAGTACCTACATAGAAAAGCTGTAAGATGTGCTGTAACAGCGTGCTTCGCATATCATGTTTGCTTATAAGTATAGCAAAAAATTTATTTTTCCCCATCAATAAGCCGATTAGGACATGAAAGTCAAACTTTATGCATTATTGCACATATGTTAATAGAATCATTTTTTACATTGAGAAGAGTGCTATAGCTTTTTTATGGAAAACAAAAATTGAACCTCGCATGCGTAAAACTTTATGACTTTTTTGCAACTTTTTTAACATTTGTAAGAAGGGCATCAATGGAAAAAGCATAAGTCACGTTATGTTGCGTCACATTTCAAGTCTTTCTCACATGATTTCAGAACTTTCGTAAGCGGTGACTGAAAACTTGTAACGCATAGCACACGGAAATATGGTATATTCGATATATTAACTCTTTGATGATTCCACGGCCTTCGTAGGCCGAAGAGAATGGAGTTATTAGTTCAACTCCAAAAGTGTTAACTAAGAAGTTGAGGATATATTCAAAATAGAAAATGTGTTGGATTTCCCAGTGGTAATAAAATTTAACCAGGAATTCCTTGGTTTAACTATTTATTTACTACTTCTACCATACACTCTTTCATAATCGAGTCTATTCTGGCTTTTGAAAAATTCGGCATGTATTTATATACTCCTAATGATCTAGTTCACAGAACGGTATTACGGTGGTTACAAAAATAAGATGGTATTTGAGATATGCATTAGTGTCGAAATCGAAGATAGAAAAGAGAAAAGATTACGTCGCATAGATTACAAGAATGAATTTCTAACAGTAAAAGAAGCGATGACCTATTTCCTTATTCTTCTATTTACTTCTAATATTTGTGGTGATGCAACACCTCCCCCTTTAAAACGCAAATTGCGAAATTTTGTGTAGAATCATTACATCAGATTAGAGTCGTACTTCGGTGAAGCTTAAGTGCTATAGTTTCATCAACATGAATATCTTTCTCCTCTTCATCTTTCTCTTTTATTGCTACATTAGTCGAAACAGATTTGCATCGTCTTTATATGATTGATTATGAAAGGATGATCAAGTTGGTGCGTCAAAACTTGATCTAGATCGTTGAGCTTTTTTGAAGCAAATTTAAGTTCATTCAAATCAATATTCTTCAACTGAACTGGACTCAGAGTTCTCGCAGTGTATGATCACGTCTTCAAAATTCTTATGCATTAATCATTATCTACAATGTTAGGTGTCGGAATAAAATATGAAATACTCTTGTCGTTGAAATTCTTAGGTTCTAATGTATATAAACTTGTATATCCTTTGCATTCGTTACTTAAGCTTAAAATTCTCGTTCCATTTAAATTAACATCAGTAACTACTTTTTATTCACAAACTATCGTGGGAACAATAGGATTTTTCAAAACATAAATCTAATGGTCGTTGTCCAAGAAGTGCCATGTCTCGAACTCGGCCTTGATTGTTGAAATCTCACAGTTCTACGGAAGTGTGCGGATGTGCGGATTCAGGAGTCTTATCTCGCAACTGGCATCATCAGTACTCTTAGTTGTGTGTACATGAAAGCACTCGAACTGTTCCGGTTGGAATTCGCAGCATTCTTCCAATTTTGAGAGGGATGCGGAGTGAGTTTTGGACCAGGAGAATAATAGAAATGGAAATTTCGGTTGCATGTAGGAATATATGCTAGTATTTTGGTGCTCGATTTGCAGTGGAATAAACTGATAGAGATCGTCATCCATTTTTGAGATTAAAGGAATTATAATGCAAAGATTATATTGTCTTCTGTAAATAGAATATTCAAGTTTATCACAGAATAAATATCCAATATATTTGTTTTTCTGGGTTGATCAAAAAATTTTAATCTCCCTTGTATTCTTTAAATTCATCGATCAAATTTTAAAGATCAATTATCGTTGGTGAAATAATTTCTTTTTGAGCTAATATTATCGCCTCGATATATTCATCATAGCTTTTAAAAACTCGATTACTCATTGGTTCCAAGATGAAAATTTCCTGCATAATAATTAATTCTTGTTCAAATCTAGTGACATGCCTGTTTGTTACTGTCATGAAAATATTCATCTGCTTAGCATTATTATTAAGAATTTTTTCCTGATTTTTAAGAGACAAAGCCGATTCATTGAAATGTTTGATAGTGCTTGACATTATTCTTACTTGTGATTCCATCAATGCCTTGTTTTGCCTGTTATCATTAAGCACAGTCTTAATACTATTTTAATACAACTCCGCGTCGTCAGCATCGGATACACCAAAAACTCAATTCAATAAATATGAAACGCTATTGAACAATCCCCGTTTGCTAGCAACATGTCGTTTTGACATCAATTCCTGAAGAATTTTCCTCCTCTCTCCAATATTCTGATAATCTTCAATAAGAGATTGGAAAGTGCGTGTACAATAAGAATGCGCAAAACTGTGATTTCCGCCACGAGACCCCGACGAAAATCCGTACAAAATGTGTGCATTGAGTTCAGATGCAAACCCAAAATCTCATTAGCTTTTCTTAAATGTGAAACATGAAGATGATTCAGAAGTGTAAGTTAAGAATTTAAAATAGAAGCTTTTTCCAATTTGTGGTAAGAAATCTCACTTTCTGAGTCAATAGGAGAAATTGAATAATAAGAAATAGATCAACATGACTGGAAAAATCTAAGGACAATTAAGGATAAGATCGCAGTGATCTTCAGCTAAAAAATAACGATAAATTAGGATTATATTTCTTTATCTTCTTTCCGATTTGAATCTCTACAGTCTGATTATCAAAAACTCTGACAAAAGAGTATGGTCTAATGTACGGAGAGCTCAATTTTTTTGATTTCCCAAGTACATCACCCTTCTGTAGAACCAATACACGATCGCCAATTTCAAATTTAAGATGGTCGGATTTCTTATCATAATTTTCTTTACTTCGTTTTGAAATGTCAATGTTCTCGCGTGCGATTATGAATGTGACGTTAAGTCTTAATTGAAGGGATTTCACGTAATCGTCGTAGGTTTAAAGAATCTTTGGGTCCTGAGTTATCGATGATGGTAAATAAGGCCTTCTACCAAACAACAACTGATACGGTGTATAACTCGTTGACTTATGCACCGACGTGTTATAACTAAACATAGCGGGAAATACATATTCATCCCAATCACTTTAGTTCGGTTTGATATAATGCTTGAGATAATCCTTCAACGTCAAGTGTGACCGTTCGAGTGCACCATTTGTTTGAGGATGATAAGGTGTCGTTGAAATGTACCTGCATTTGTATAATTTACCCAATTCTTTTATCAAATTTCACATGAAATCGGTCCCCTGGTCAGTGAGACACATCTTAGGAACTCCAAAGTTTGTGAAAACATGCGTGAGCGTCTTAGCGATGGTTATCGCCTCGTCATTAAGCAAAGGAAAATTTTGTCAAGTCATCCTGTGCCGTCATGATGAATCTCTTTTCAGATTCAGTAAGAGTCAACGGTCCTACAATGTCAATTGCAAGTCGTTCGAAAGGTAGCTCAGCAGTCGAAGTAATTTTCATCGGTTGTCTTATAGGGTTGAAATTTGTCTTGTTGATTTGACAAGAGTGACAGTCTTGATATATTTTCTTATCTCACTTTTCATGTTTCTCTAGTAAAATCTCTCCTTTATTCTCGCATAAGTCCTATCAAATCATGATTTTCTTTGAGAATCGTTTCGATTTCGTCACGAGTCTTCGTAATGATCCTAGGTTGTTTTAGTAATTTGATATTGTTCAGGTAAAAACAAAACATTAGGTGTTATTAAGCCCTATTAAAACAATGTCCATTACTCTCTGGAAAATATTAGGCGCATTTTTTAAGCCGAAAGGCATTCTTTTAAACTGATGATGCCCATCAGAAGTCGAAAAACCGGTCTTAGGAGCATCTTCATAGGGATCTGATGAAATCTACTAGCTAGATCTAACGTCAACAAATACTCTGCACGTCCCAACTGATTCTGAATATCTTCGATATGCTGCAATGGTTTTTGTCAGGGTTTGGGTTCAATGATTTTTGGTAAATAGATTTTGATTTGTATAGTAAATAAAATAGAGTTAGTGATTCAAGATTTAGTATATTTTTAATTTGTATATTCAGTGGATTAAGTAATTTTTATTTATATGGATTCAGTGAATTTGGTAAGATATAACTTGATAAATTTTGATTGATTTTGGTTTCGTTTATTTTCGTACTCGTGTAGGACTGGTTACCTTGTCGTTGTATTTTTATAGATTTGGAATTTTTATTCTCATTCGTACTCATTTAATGCTGGTTACCCTGTCGGTGTATTTTTATAGATTTGCAATTTCCTTTTCATTTGTACTCATGTGTGGCTGGTTACCCTGTTGGTGTACTTTTATGGATTTGGAATTTTTTTCATATTCGTACTTATTTGAAGCTGGCTACGCTGTCGATGTACTTTTATAGATTTGCGTATGCTTGATCGATTAATGATAGTAATGAAAGCTTCATCGTTTGGAAAAATTCTGACGACTGAATTCAGCATTAACAACTCTTTATCATCATTAACCTGCTGTGACTGTATTATTCCGTTCTCAAGATGTTCTAGATTTCCAATTCTGACACGCGCGACAGTATCAGAACGTGCATTAAGAAAAATTTGAGATTCCGAGTACTGAGAGGTGTTTCTCTGGAGAGGAATCGAGAAGGGGATTGATTTCATCGAAAAAGTGGCTTTTTCGTAATCGATTACGGACCTCTGTGTTTTGAAAAATTCATGCTCAATTATTCCGTCTAATGCTTTATTTGTTAATGAACTTATAAGGTGAAATCTCGCCACTACCGAGTGATCGTGGATACTCAAGGTCAACCTAGTTTCTCCACACGTCTGAGTTGGTGCATTAGGAGGTATCTCGTTAAGTGTTATCGTCTTCGGATCGAAAATATCGTACGAGATTAGACTGAGAATTTTAAACAAAGACACGGAGGTACCCGTATCTACGAGGAACTTTAAAACCTTATGATATGAGTTTGATGCCTCACAATGGAAAAGAACATACGTCAAATCATTACTCTCCGCAAAAATTCCTGTACACGATAAATTCATCTGAAAACTTTCGTTATTAATCACTCCTGATTTGATGGATCTGGCTGGAGACCAGCTTGGAGAAAATTTCCTTCATAGAAATGAATACTAGTATCCTGGTGATTAATCGCGTTTGAACTTGAATTAGATTTCCGATTTGCATCTAGAATTAGCGCTCGATTTTTATCCACTCATTCGCGTTTTCGACATTGGTCAATCTCAATCAATCAAATTTTTCGCAATAATTGCACTGCAGGTTTGAAGAACCTGAATTTTTTGAGTCATAGCCCGTATTCAATTCAAAATAAAATGCTGATTAGGACTGATTTTGTTGCGGATTTACTTGCGGCTTTTTGCGATTTTGATTGTGGAAACACTAGTCGGCATAATGCACATTACGACCACAAAATGTACATCTTTTCGTCTTCTGAATATTACCATAATTTAATATCAAAGATTTCTCTTCGATGACAGCGTCTGTAAACGCTTCGTTTATCGTTTCAAACTCGCGATATCTCAAAATTTGAGAAATCTGAGGATGAGTGTGGTAAACGAAACGATTTGAAGTCATATGTGTGACATTTGAAATTATGCTTGGAAGATCTCTGGCGACGCCATTCGAACTATGAATGATCCCCAGAATTTTTGGAGACAAATTTTCTAATATTTTGTAATAGGAGGTAATATTATCGATCTGATCCTGCATCATCATATGCAATTCCTCGAGTAGCTGATCGATTGTTTTCTTATCCAAATATGATTTCAACAACAATTCAGAGATATCCTTCCATGTCGTTAAATTACAGTGGATGTTGATCTGTTCTCTGGCTTTGACAATAATGAGACTCTCGACGTAAAGTAAAAAGGCAACTTTCTGACTTTCACGAGCCAATTCAAAAACTGCGTCAACCCGTTTGACAAAGCTCCTGACTTTATATCGGTCACCATCAAACTTATCAGTGATCAGTCTAATTTAAAATTCTATTTTGAATTGAGGTTGCAGAGTTTCTGAAGAATCAACTCCGGTGTTCACAGTGTTCGGCATTTCGTCCTATTCAAGATAATAAAACACTTTTGGAATCAACACGAAATTAATCGGGAATTGAATAATAATCCACTTGAACGTGATTCGTGAAAAAAAGCCTTTTTTTGTGATTTCCCACTTAAAATGAATGAAAGATTTGATTGGAGTTTGATTCACTGCCTATTTGAGAGTTCGATATAGGAAAGGTGATAAGCAGTTATGTTTGAGAAAAACCCGAGTGAAAGAAGTGCGCTTTCATAGTAGAACAGTTGTGTACTCACTTTAATATCGGACCGTGGGCGCTACTACGCGGTGAATTGCTAGGACATCAAAGAGTTGAAATGTGGCTACCTCCATTGACCGCCTGAAGTCGAACAGGATGAGGGTTGCTATTCCTCGATGATGCTCTGTCGCCATCAGGGCTGGCTGCTAGAGGCGTGCGTCAGGGCCTGGTCAGGAACTCAGGATATGTGCCAAACGTGCCTCAAATTCAGCTGTACGCCAGGAAGTAGTAGCCTTTGGATTGATTGTAGTCCTCTCGCAACGATGTAGCAGCTCTTCCACGTGGTAGTTAAGCCGGACTATCCCAGATCCTTGTCGCCAGATTTTATGTTGGATTCCCCGGCGGTTATAAAATTTAACCAGGAATTCCTTGGTTTAACTGTTTATTTACTACTTCTACACTCTTTCATACTCGAGTCTATTCTGGCTTTTGAAAAATCCAACATGTATTTATATACTCCTAATGATCTAGTTCACATAACGGTATTACGGTGGTTACAAAAATAAGATGGTATTTGAGATATGCATTAGTGTCGAAATCGAAGGGAGAAGAGAGAAAAGATTACGTCGCATAGACAATAAGAATGAATTTGTAACAGTAAAAGAAGCGATGACCTATTTTCCTATTCTTCTATTTACTTCTAATATTTGTAGTGATGCAACAGATACCATGATATAATATCTGTTTATATTTCTTAATGATGATCGAATACAAAATCATTCGTGGGTCATTGACCTAAGCCTTTTTTTCAATATTTTATTGTGCAATAGTAGCTAGGGTTGTCAATTTCACTCTTTTTTTCACCAGTCATAAATGATTTTTCTTTCGTTAAAGATTTCGCGATACTGAAAGATACTGAGTTCATCGATCCAATTTGTTATATTTACTTTTTTTTACCAATTATTCGAATTTTTTGGTAAAAAAGTCCATAAATTACGGATCTACATTATAGATTTATGGGAAACGAGGTTCGTTACAATAATAAAATTATGTTTCAGCAAACTCTTTTTTATTTTTTTCGTAAAATTTATGAACATTTTACTCTTCGAAATCAAAGCCTAGAATTCGTCAAATGTCGAATTCCATAATGTTCCTTTGCCTCATGAGAATTAATGCACTTTCATTCATAGAACATGGCAGCTCCCAGTTATACTAATCATCAACCAATATCCTGCCGATTTTGGGCAAAATATTCGTTAACAATCTAAGGGAATATCTTTGCTCCGAACTTTGGCATAATTGAAGAAATGGACCGCTAGCCAGCCCTCAAAATGTCTGACAGAACTAAAAAGAGATAGACTTATGTCAGAGGTAAATCTGTCCGCGTCGTGGACGCTTTTCGAATGCGCGTCTTTCAGGCCGGGAGTGACTTTTTTCCTCCGAGGGCCTGATACTATTGTCCCTTGCAATAACAATAATCTACGGTTTCTAGTCGCTGGCAACAGCTGTCAGTCACTACGTGCATTTGTTCATATTATTGAAGATATCTTTCTAACTCAATTTGTTAAGTATATTTGTTATTTTTCACCACAATCTTGGAAAATTGACTGACTTGGGCTTAAAAATTGTAATGTACTTATTGCAAATTTTGATTTAGAAATTTAAAAATTTTTTTATTTCTGTGTTTCTTCAAAGTCATTAATCATCTAAAGTTTGAACTAAAAAGTTTACTTATTTAATTTGTTACACTTGAGTCATACACTTGACTTCCTCAACTTTGACGTTCCCTTCTTTACGTCGCTCTACACTTTACGAATCATCCGCTCTTTTCTTTACGATTGTGAACAGTTTCTATTGGTTGCACGTCACTCGCGCGATATGGGTAGCCAATCAGAGTGTTCCGTCTTTTTTCGTAAAGTAATGAGCGTTTTCAGTCCCCAGAGTCGTAACGTCGGGAAAGTCTAGTGTATGGTAAGTGTAACTTGAACTGTTATCAACAGAATTCTTTTATCAGTAATCATTTCAAGTAATCAATAATTATTACATCAATTCATTCACCAAAACATAAAAAAAACATGCAATTATGAAATACTGACTCATTTGATCTACAAAGGTTATTACATAAAAAGTTTTTAGTCACGTTGTCGCACGGATAAGGAAAACCATACAAAAACATTGTCATGTCCTAGTTAACATGAAATCTTTCAGAAATATGATCCTTGCCCAGAAAAATGTCTGGCATCGTTTTTTGAAACATATCGATTGGGACATGTCTGGTACACTTCTGTAATGTTTCAATTGAAAGATTCCATTTACAAAGTTTCATTTGAATTCTTTAGAATGGTCAGTGAAAATGACTAGTGACACATTTCAGTAACTGTAGTTTTGAAACATTACCGACAGCTTTTACGAGACATGTTTCATTTGAAAGCTCTTGTAAACGTCAGTGAAAATTACAATATTCACGTTTACAAAACTGTTTATTCTGAGTTAAACTTTGCCGAAATACCATTGAAGTGTACGCCATACAAGTGTATAGCATAAAATGTAACATTTTCATATTTCACAATATTCCATTCCATCAAATTCAGTTCTACCCGCGGAATGCGAGCGATTTCCCATTAGCTGCAACTCAAATATGAACAAATATGAGTTCCAAAAAGCGTCCCTAGATGGCGTTTATTTTCGCCACCGAATTAACACGGGAGTTGAAGCCCCATGCTCTCATCTATGAACCCTATAGGAGGACGCCCAACTTTGGTCTCTGGCATATGTATTGAATAAGCAGCGTGAATCCCCACCAATATCCTTTCTTTTTGCGATGCGCGAACTGACTCATTTAGGTCCACTACGCATCTTGTATACCGGTTCATAAGCACGTGAATCGGGTAGATTTGAAAAGATGCGCAGTGACGAAAATTGACACGTTGATGCATCGCAGGCCGGAGAGAAGCGTGGGGATTCGAGCTACGAACTCCATACATATCTGGCAAGCCAGCGCGTCATAGGAAAATAAGCGTCCTTCTATGGGTTCATACTCTCATCAGTCTTATATACCCCGTCCGAGAATACATTCGTATCTGCCCCCCCCCCCCCCCCCGAATTAGTGGCGATAAGCGACGACTCGACCTCGGCGCTCCAGTGACGCTCCTGAGTGTACCCAAGTGGGATGCGCGTAGTTTTTACACAAGCGCAACCTCGTGACGTCACGTGTACGTGAGCCACGGCGGCGGAGGAGATTCACGTCGAGTGGGGAATGAGGGGCGTCGAGTCTGGGTGGATAGTGGGGCGAAATAAACAGTTACGCGACTATGTATTGTTCGGTTTTAACTGGATTTTCTTTATTTTCTGGCATATTGATGAAGGTCATTGCAAAGAATTTCGAGATTCCTCGAGATCCCTATTGATCGAGGAAACAGGATTTCAGAAGTCATTTAAGATAATGAAAAATATAATAATGACAATTAATTTCCAATATTCTACGTTTTTCGTGAAAAAATAAAAAAATGCGGCTGCAATTAGTAGTGGCGAAAAGCTGCAGTATAATGAATGAATATGAATGATGTATTAATTTTTTTCTGAAGAACAACAATAAATAAATAATTTTTGTTACCTTGTAATGTTTTTTCAGAATAACTTTTTCAGTTATTGTATATTAAAAATTTATAACAGGTGATTTTTATTGTAAGAACAATTTCTACCAAAAAGTATTTTATTTCCGTTTTATTGTAAAGTTTATTTGACATCATTATAATTTATCAAAAATTTCACGTATTTTCATAGAATTTGAAAATTATTTAGTACTTTTAATGGCAAACTGTAGACGATATGAAAACTAATAAGTCTTTCTACAGGTGGATCATCATTCAGATCTTTTACTTCCTGTCGAAAGTCACGTTCCACAAATTTTTATTTTACTCATTTGTCTACATTTAATTGGAAAGTAAAGGTGTGCAGATAATTCAAATCCGTGCAATAGACCTACGTTGGAAAGCACATAAATAAAATTGAGTCAAAAGTTTTGTTTTTAATCACTGTGTGTCTGAAACATGTTCAACGGAAAGGTCCTTGTATATAACCTGTTCCACTTGATTATAGTAGATTGACCTAACACGAATCATTATAGCCAAAAAACAAAAAATCTAGCTGGCCTTTTTTAAAAAAAAACTGTGTTTTTTTAATCTAGCGCAGCTTCTCTCACGATGGGTATGAACTTAATTTTTTGGTAAAATCTAGTCATATATTTTTTTAGTCGATAATTGAAGTTAAATTCAGAACTAATCATGCGAGAGACAAAACTAAAATATTCGACGAGCTTTTTCGCGAAATAGTAAATTTCGCATCCAGGGAAAAAATAAATTTCTCACAAAGGTGTAATTGTAATATACCTGAGCGAGAAATCGTTTTTTTTTCATGGTGCGAACGATTTTTTTCATCGTAGCAGGAGAAAAAGCCGACTTTTGCCCGCAAAGCGGGCAAAAAAGTAAGCTTTTTAGTCCTATCGTGAGAAGCTGCGCTAAATATAAAATAGTAGATTATGTACCAGGCACGGATGTGCGGATTTGGCGAAACGGCAAGATAATGGACCGAAGCGAAGCTGAGGTCTATTAGCCGTTTTGCCCAATAGCACATCCGTGCCTGTTACGTGAGTTATTTTATGCCGTGATAACCGAGAAGTCACGTAAAAATATCAGTTTTGAAGTTAAAATGGTATAAAAAAGCTTTTTCCAAAAAGGGCTCGCTTGATTTTTTTATTTTTTAGTTCATATGATTTGTGTTAGGTCGATATACTGTCATCAAGGGAAAAAGTAATATGCAAGGACCTTTCAGCTACACATGATTCAGTTAAACATATAAAACTCTGTGTATATAATGTACTGTGTGAAAACTATACATGAAAAAAAAAAAAAAACTATCCAACCTTTTAGGTGATGCGGAAACGGCAAGTCAAATTATTTACATTCTGCAAACTATTAAAGTTCATATTTAATTTAATTCACAAGATGCAACGCACAGTATACGTTAAATAATATGTGCAACATTATCGTGCCACATCATGCATTTTTCATGTTTGTTGTTGTTTCATGAAGGTCGCAAGATTGTTCATGCAAAACCTTAAATTTCCAATAGTAATCGTAAAATATAAAACGATGCATAATCATGTATTATCAAACGAATTTCGTATTCAGTCGTTGTACTTGTTGTTAATCATGATACACCGTAATTCACCATCAATTGCCGTTCGTCATGATATTTACAAAACATATAAAATGAGTATCAAACATTTTTCATGATAAGTTGAAAAATTATATGAAAATACGTGAAATTTTTGATAAATTATAATGATGTCAAATAAACTTTACAATAAAACGGAAATAAAATACTTTTTGGTAGAAATTGTTCTTACAATAAAAATCACCTGTTATAAATTTTTAATATACAATAACTGAAAAAGTTATTCTGAAAAAACATTACAAGGTAACAAAAATTATTTATTTATTGTTGTTCTTCAGAAAACAATTAATACATCATTCATATTCATTCATTATACTGCAGCTTTTCGCCACTACTAATTGCAGCCGCGTTTTTTATTTTTTCACGAAAAACGTAGAATATTGGAAATTAATTGTCATTATTATATTTTTCATTATCTTAAATGACTTCTGAAATCCTGTTTCCTCGATCAATAGGGATCTCGAGGAATCTCGAAATTCTTTGCAATGACCTTCATCAATATGCCAGAAAATAAAGAAAATCCAGTTAAAACCGAACAATACATAGTCGCGTAACTGTTTATTTCGCCCCACTATCCACCCAGACTCGACGCCCCTCATTCCCCACTCGACGTGAATCTCCTCCGCCGCCGTGGCTCACGTACACGTGACGTCACGAGGTTGCGCTTGTGTAAAAACTACGCACATCCCACTTGGGTACACTGACGCTCCTAGACGCTCCCTAGCAGAGCTCTCAAACTTGAAACGTCGCTGGTGGCTGGCGGGGAACGGTCCCCACCAGTTCCTACTTTTCGCTACCCCTTTACTCTCCACGCAAGCTTGGATACACGGTCTTACCTTGATAAATTCCTCATTCTATATTCTATTATTCGGTTTTGCGTTATTTTGGATACTTTCTCTTGGGTATGAAGCAGGTCAAAAATTTTATAAGGTATTTTTCGGGTTAATTATTTCAGTTGTGTGATGGAAAAAAAAAGTTTTTTTTTTCCACTGGACGAGTGAAGAAATATGAAAATAAATGAGAATCATTTTATATTTCAAGTGCATTTCGACAAGTACAGAACATGTTTTTGGCCATGAAAGTGTTTCTAAGAATACATTTTTAAATTTTTTGCAGCACAAGAATTTGTTTAGATTGTATAAGAAATTTTTCGATATTATCAGTAACTGTTTTCATTAAAACAATTTTTTGCTAATGAGTAAGGAAATAAAAATTGAGAATCGAACGTTTTTCTTCTGAAGTTGACAAAATAGGAAGCAGATTCTCACAATTCAAAATATTAAATACATGATTTTTGTAAAAAATCTTAGCTAGTTTGTGAGAGTTATCAATTTATCAATTAACTAATTTTCCGGTCTAACAGGAACTCCTAATTCCTTCAAGAGCAAAGATGCAATCTCACACGGAGAGAAAAATCGACCTTTTAAACCATGGAAATTTCCACGCCTTGAACGGTGGAAAATTTCCTTTAGAAAGAGGAAATCATCCTTTTCGAAGACGTAAAGCGTTTGTTCCTTTAAGCCACGAAATGCGTGCTTTTTCAAGAAGAACTTCGTTCTCTCAAAAAGTGAAGTGCACGCGGCAGAAGCATGAAAGAACTTGCCGTTCAGACGGACGAAATTCACGGTTCTAAACTGTGAGACTCTGGCCTTGAGCGAGCAGGCCACGCACACTCCTCCGCTTTCCACTAGTCACATAAAGGTACGGTTAGACGATTCTTCGAAATTTCACAATGGAATTTGATAAACACGACACGTGAAACTTCGTGAAAATCGTCCACGTCACTTGCTTTCACTTTTTCACGAGAGCACACTGGAGCACACACACTGACACAAGCGTTGTAAGGTCTAAGAAGGCCCGAGAGCTTGAGAGTAGATAGGGGGAACAAACGAAATTCACAGTTTAAACCGGTGAAACTCGCGGGTTTCGACGTCAAGTCGTTCCGACTCGTTAAAAGGTGAACTACGTTCGTTCGGACGGTGAAGCTCACGAGGATGAAGGACGAGAGATTTTCTCTTATCTCTTGAATATATTTCCTCCTATTAGAAGGTGAATTCACCGACATAACCCGCAAAATACGCACTTTAAAAGGACGTAGAAATTACGTGCTCCTAAAGGAGGAAAGTTCATCTTTTAAAAGGTTGATTTTTGTTTGTGTGCAATAGATGCTATTGAAAATATTTTTATCTTAACAGCCAAACTTTAGTGCGAATTTGGTGCAACTGCGTTGGTAAACGAAATTTTTATCATCAATTTCACAGAAGTTATAGCCAATGATCAGCATGGGGTTAC
Organism: Platygaster robiniae; assembly: GCA_028476575.1. Lineage (NCBI taxonomy): Eukaryota > Metazoa > Arthropoda > Insecta > Hymenoptera > Platygastridae > Platygaster > Platygaster robiniae. The sequence goes on along the minus strand of CM052022.1, from coordinate 24,828,896 downwards.
TGATTTTGGCAATTTTTTTACCATTATTTTCGATTTCAGCTTGATTGAAGAGATACAACTCATTGTTTTTCAAAATATTCAACAGCTATGAAAAAAATGCAAGTTTGAAAACTTTCAGTGCAAAAATGTTTCCCCAACAGACAAGCAATGGCTTAAGTGCCTTTTTCTCTCAGTGCCAGTATTTTTTTTTTTTTTTTTTTTTTTGACATTTTTCGGGATGTTAATTATTCGTGTGATCAACCATGAGCGAATGTATGGAAAATAATAATTTGGCTTGGGAAAAAAAGTACGAAAGAAACTACCGTATTTTTTGGGCCTATTCCACACCACCCAAGAGGTAGGAAGACAAGTTCATTTTTGAGGTGGTTTCCCAAAGAAAAAGATATTATCGTGCAAAAAATTGCGCTAAAAATGTCTTAGTTCACCGGCCTAGTCTACTTACATTTGTTACTTTCTATTAAATGCAATATTTTTTAGACGTGAGAATCTTTCTAGTACGTTTCTACAGTGTGCACGAATTTTTTTTCTTTGTGCAGGGTGACGTCACGAAAAATCCCAAATTTTCCCCTCTGCATGCCAATCCTCACTTTGCTGGTCGAGGAGCTGCATTCACGATGTTGGTGATTTGGAAGGGGAATTCTTAGAACTGGGATTTTTTGTGACGTCATAGGATGCGCAGTAACTTTTTCGTGCATACTGCGTCTCTAGAAGCATGTTGATACTATTATCGAACCAATTTAAAATACTTACACTATGCAGACAATCATTTAGAAAAAAAAGTACGCTCACGTTACACTTTGAGACTTTCTTATCTTTCTGCTATACTCGTACAACAAGTGAGAAATTTCCGAAAGTTGTGAATTTTTAACTTTTTAACTTTAAAAAATCATAATTCGTGAATGACACGTATCACGTTGGAATAAAAAAAACACGTATCGATTAAAAATGCATTAAAAACAGAAAAAAAAATATTTCAGCCCAAAAACATTTTTAGCGGCAAATACTTCGTGGAATGACCCATACACACTTTTTCATAATGTATATGCAATATTTTCAAGCTGAAAGACTTTTCACTGCTAGACAGTAAATATGCATCGCAAAACAGTGAAGTGTCACTTTTTCGGATTAAAAGAGTACTTTATTGTAATAAGAAACGAGGAAGAATTATTTTCAGCTATGAAAAAATTGCAAGTTAAAAAACTTTCAGTGCAAAAATTTCTTCCCAATAAACAAGCAATTGCTTAAGTGCCTGCTTCTCTCAGTGCCAGAATAAATTTTTTTTTTTTGACATTTTTCGGGATTTTCAATATTCGTGTGATCAACCATGAGCGAATGTATGGAAAATAATAAAGTGGCTTGGGAAAAAAAATTCGAAAGAAACCACCGTATTTTTTGGGCCTTTTCCACACCACCCAACAGTAAAAAAACAAGTAGGAAAACAAGTGCGTTTTTGAGGTGTTTCCCAGATAAAAAGATATTTTTGTGCAAAACATTGCACTAAAAATGTCTTAGTTCACCACCCTAATCCACTTACATTTATTACTTTCTATTTGATACAATATTTTTGAAACGTGGCAATCTTTCTAGTACGTCTCTACACTCGGAAAAATCTTTAGTCAAATACGAACCTAAAAAAGTTTTTTTCCAAATCAATGTAAAAATTTTGTCATATATACTATATTTTAATTTATTTGACCAGATTTTTTAGTAAATATGAGTAAGCTCTTTATCAGGTTCGTAGTGACTAAATATTGAGTCAATTTTAGTAAACTTTCCTCTGCGTGTAGAATCATGTAGATACTATTATTGAATCAAGAAAAAACGCGGATTAGCGTTGCCCCCCTCCCCCCCCCCATTAGGAAGTGCCTCAAGAATGAAATCAGCGAAATTCCGATCGAACTGTTTTTTGTACACTTTCAAAACTTATAGATTTTACAATTAATAAAACATTTCTGATCATTTCTCAGACATATCATACAATTTTTTCGCATTCCAGAAATGCGAATAAATTTTTAGGCTTTCCGTGTATCTTAAAAAATTTCAAACTAGAATCTTCTGTCGTCTTTTTTGATTTTTTTTCCATGCATTCAAGTTTTTGACACGATTAATAAATTGTTGGTAAAATAGCGCAAAAGCAGGTTTCGAATTTCATCACTGCAGCTTATGTTTTTGAAAAATTTGCACTTCTTAGTTGAAAAATTTTTTTGTCATAACTACGCAAATTAAAGGAGAGATGTTCATTTGAATATACTTAGTAAATAACTCATTTACGTTTCCTTGGATACACCTATAAATTTACCAAAATAGAACAAATATGATAAAGAATGTTTTTTTTATAAAAAAATGTGCAGTGTTATCGTTTTTGAGTGTGATTGTAAAGTATTTTATCTAAAAATGTGAATGTCTACTCGATGTTGATAAATGTATAAGATTTACGTATGAATGTGAAAAAACTCATAAATTTTTTCATTTATGCAAATAACGTGTCGTTTCTTCAACAAATACAAGTATAAAAAAAGCGGCATAATGAAACCAAAAGTTATTGACGAAATTTTTGCATTATTGTCCTACGAATACAATAGTCGAAATTTCAGAATGGTAAATTATAATTATATAAGGTTTTTTTTTTTTTAATTCAAATCTTTTCTTGGAGTCGCGTGAACTTGAAGCACTGCGTCATGCGTCGAGCGCCGTGTGTTCATTACTGGTTCATTACAAGCTCGTGGCACCATACTGATTTTTCTAAGATATTATTTTTAAAATAAAAAAAGGTGTTGCAAAATGTATTCAAAAAATGTTTGCCTAGACATGCATTGTCATGAGCTGATAATTTTCTAATTTATGCTTTTTTTGAAATATGAGATATTGAAGAAGTTTCACCTGTAGATATTTCAAATCCTTTAAAAATACAGGCTATTCTTACGAAATTTTCAAAATAATAATTTTTACAACTTTCTACTTTCAAATTCGTAGAATTTCTCAGTTTTCCCTTTGAAAATTTTGAAAGTAAATTTCTATCGTCAGTTGAAATTTGTTGCTTTTCCTTCAGTTCTTCTCAGTTCATACTGAGACTTCTTTACTTGAACATCGGTTTTCATAATGTCAACGCCAAAATTTTACGATAATTGTTGCAATCCTTTTAATGAATCTTCACATGTGTTAAAAATTCTATCTAAATTTACTCGTGTTTATTCCAACTCGTGTTTCAAATATTTTGAAAATTGCATATATTGTATATCTATTTTTCAAAAATGACAATGCTTCTCTTTAGATATTTCTCTTAGTAACTCTCATGCATCACAAAAAAATGTCGAAAGTTCAAGTGGTAACGAATCTAATAGCTCAGAAGATGATATGTATTCTCTTTGCGGGTCTAAGTCAGAAGTGAGTGTTTAAGTTTAATCGTATAATTTTTTCCAAAGTATGCAAGAAATCAACTAATGTACCTTATATCTAATAAGTGACAGAACGAAGATGAATACAGTCCCCGCTTTATTTCGGAATTAAAAAACAAATTGCATTATTCTGGGCAAAGTCAAAAAGAAAAAATTGAGTTTCTCTGATTTCTTGGTACAAAATGGCGCGTCAGTAAAATGGCAATGATTTTGAACACTTCACGCTATCTAGTAAGAAAAGCCTGAAACATCAATGAAATAGGAACTTCTATCAATGAAATTGTTACTTCAAACAACCAAAAATGTAAGCTCACTATTAGTATCTAAAAAGATCTATCTTTGCAACAATTTCTAAACGAGAATTTTTCGAGCATAAAGACATAAGTTTGCTGATGCCAGGTCAAAAAGACACAAAATCAGTTAGAATAGATGGGAAATCTGTCATTTTTCAAAAACGTCTAGTTTTGAGAAATTGGAGGGAAATTTATTCGAAATTTTTAATTGAGCATCCACTTTCAAAAATAGGTTTCACGAAATTCTGCTCTCTCAGACCAACCCACTGCATTATTGCAAACTCGGGCGGTATGCATAACGTTTGCATGTGCCCAATCCATTAAAATATGAAGTTCATGGCGTCAGGTAATAAAATGTTGCATCGAAAGTCATTTTTACTGTCGAATTTTGAATAATAACTTTCCCGTTATACGAAATTTGTTCTAATAAAAAGAAACGGTTCTTTCAGCAACTATTTTGTTTTTAATAAAATAAATGAAATCATGAAAATAATCACTAAAATAAGAAATTTTTTTTTAAGGAAGCAATTTGTTCAAAATAATGAAAAAAGACAGCCATCCCGTGAGTGTTGATCAAGATGTTTTGTTACTCATGCTGTGCCAAAACCCGCATGATTAAAGAAACTTATTAAAGAAAAATCCCTGGGAAACCTACTACAAAATATTTTTCAAAAAAACTTAATTGAAAAAATCAGTTACAAAGAATGAGTTTTGCAGCCACGAGCAATTTTACAACCAGTGCAAGTTTCTACCGAGGAATTTATTACAGAAATTTTTAAATCAAGTCAAACATTTCTTACTCACTTGTTTATTGCTTCTCAACAAACAAGTTGCTACAAAAATATTAAGAAAAATTTGCAGAACAACCAATGTCTCGTAATTTGTGATTTCACTAAGAGTTATGCCTTCGTCATTCAAAATGCTATCACAGGTTTCCATTGCAACAATGATCAGGCCACTCTCTTTCCAAGTTTTTTATTTTAATGAAAATAGTGAAATCAAGTACAAAACAATTGTTTTTATATCAGATTGTAGAAAATATAACTTGACTGCAGTGTATCTATTTCTGAAAAGATTCAATGAATTTTATCAGGTTTGATGACTATATTCGAGAATGTATTTATTTTTCTGATGGTGCCCCACAACAGTTTAAAAATGTTGAACTTTTCTCTACAATTTACTATCATGAGCAAGACTTTAGTCGCACTGCTAAATGGCATTTTCATGCCACAGCTCATGGTAAAGGTCCTTGCGATGGAGCGGGTGGTGCTTTGAAAAGAAAAACACGAAAAGCCAGTCTCCAAATGACAGCGGATAAGCAAATAACATCAGCCAAAGAACTTCACGAATGGTCTGTAGAAGATGATTGTTTCTTGACTATTTCTGTGTTTTTCAGAACTGAAAATGATTATAAAACTGAAGGAAATTTTTTGAAAGACCGATTCGGAAATCGCAAGACCATAGCAGGCACCCAAAAATTTCACTATGTTGAAGCAGCTCAAGAATGCGAATTGAAATTAAAAAATAATTTAATAAGCTGAAATTTTCAAATTAGAAGTTTTGCAAAACGTCAAAAGTCCAAGCGCTCATCTTTGAAACGTAAACGAGAATAGTTTTGTTACAGTAGTTTTGTACATAAGTTTTACTCGTATTGTCTATGCTAGTTTTGTTTATACTTGAAACATTGTATTCCTGTGAAAAAATAACTAATAAAATAGATTTTCTAAAGTGTGAAACCTTTTTTTCACAATTACTTCATACAGATTGAACGAAATCCCGATCGGACGCGAGGTAATAGTTTACGAACGTAAACTCGTAATGAGCGCACGGTGCTCGACGCATAACGCAGTGCTTCAAGTCGACGCGACTCCAAGAAAAGATTTTAATAAAAAAAAAAAACCATATAATTCACTATTCTGGAATTTTTACTAATGTCTTCGTGGGACAACAATGCAAAATTAACGTCAATAACTTATGATTTTCATTAAGTCGCTTTTTTTATACTTCTATTTGTCAAAGAAACTTCACGTTATTTACATGAATAAAAAAATTATAAGTTTTTTCACATTCATACGTAAAACTTATACATTTATCAGCATCGAGTAAACATCCACATTTTTAGATAAAATACTTTCACTCGACTCGAACATCGAAAATAACGGCTTTCGTAACCTATAGACCATCACGAAAGTGCCCACATGCAGCCCACGAACAGCTGACAGTCACGAAAGTAAACAAGCACAGGCCAAATCTATTTTCGTCCCTGTGATTGGTCGTTTCCAACCAATCACAGAGGAAAAAATAGATTTACCCTTGTGTTGTTTTCTTTCGTGCTTCCAGCTGTTCGTGGGCTTGTGGGCACTTTCGCGGGTCTATAGGCTACTCAAGCCGCCGAAATTCGATGCTCTCGTCGAGTAAAATAAGGTACGCACCTGGGGACAAAACCGAGTGATTGCAGACGAGGGCGGTTTTGGCTGCACAAGGGCGCGTAGCGCGCGAGTACAGCTTAAATTACCCCGAGTTCGCATCACGAGGTCCGTCCCCTGGTGCGTAACGTTCTATACAACAAGTTATAAATTTCCAAAAGTTGTTAATTTTTTACGTTTTAACTTAAAAAAATCATAATCCGTGAATGACACGTATCACGTTGGAATAAAAAAACACGTATCAATTAAAAATGCATTTTGTTGAAGTAAAAGAAGTAAATTTTGTATTTGAATTCTCCCGCTCTCCAAACTAGGAATATTTTGTCACCACCCTCCCCGTGCCCTACCGAGAGCACACAGGTGTACCACAACGGGAGAAAGTTCTCCTCCCTCACTCCCTAGCATTAGCTCTCTCTCTTTCATTTTAGGTTCACTCTCACCAGTTTTTTTTGTTCACTTTGCTCTGGAACCGAAATCTGTAAAGACCTCTCTACAAAATAAATCCGAAGTTTTCTTTTAAATCAGTGAAATATCTTGTTATTTGGACCCTTAATTTAACAGGTTATGGGCCCAGGTTCGCGAATTAACAGATATTTCTGAGGGTCTGAAATTAATTGCGCGCGAGGTGCGGGTTTGAAATTTATTTCCGTCAAGTGCACGCCGAGAAGCTTTTTCGTGCATCCGCGATGGAATCTGAAAATGTTCGCCTCCCGAAATTGACTGGAAACGAGGACTGGGCGATGTGGAAATTCCGGGCCCGCGTGGCACTGAGGGCGTCGGGGACATGGGACGTCGTCGACGGCACCCAGGTGAAACCGGAAGTGGCGGCCGGGGCCGACGAAGCGCCCATCAAGGCATGGAAGAAGCTGGACAACACGGCCCAGAGGATAATCGTGACGTCCATCGACGAGAGACCACTCCTGCATATCATCAACTGCGATACCTCCAGGTCCATGTGGGACAAACTTCAATCCGTGTACGAGCAGAAATCCGAGGTCAGCATCCACACACTAATGCAGAAATGGTACAGCATCGAGAAAGACCCCAGGGACGACATAGCAACCCACGTCGCTCGTCTCGAGGATCTCGCCCACCGCCTTGAAAACCTGGGTGAGAAAATTCCTGAAAGCATGATCATGACGAAGGTTATTATGACCCTCCCCCCCACTATGAAGCACTTTATCAGCGCGTGGGACTCGGCTCCCTCGGGAGACCGCACGTTGTCGAACCTGATATCGCGACTGACGATCGAGGAATCCCGCACCAGCCCTAACCATAATCGGGAAAGCGCGGCATTCACTGTTCGTAAGACCACTCACGGCAAATCAAACCCCAAGTCTAGGAGGCCAGGGAACTGCAACTACTGTCACAAACCAGGGCACTGGGTGGCGGAGTGTTGGAAGAAGAAAACGGCTGGCACCAGGAGAGGTGCAGAGGACAGGGGCGAGGCCCTCATCGGGGAAGCCATGACATCGAGGGACATCATCCACGGGGTCGAGGCCGAGGCCTGGTTCATGGACTCCGGGGCGACAGACCACATGTCGAATAGGCGATCCTGGTTTCGCTCGTTCACCAACCTCCAGGGGAAGTCCATCAAGGTCGGGGATGGAAAATTGATTCCGGCCTTGGGGAGGGGTGAAATAGACATTCTGGCTTTTAACGGTCACAAGTGGGAACGAAAGTTCCTGAGGAATGTTCTGTACGTGCCTGACCTCACTTACAACCTTTTTTCACTAGGCGCGGCGCTAGATAATGGCATTGAGCATCAATCCGACCGAAATTCATGCAGACTCGTGAAGGACGGGGACGTGGTTGCGGTGGGAGTAAGGACAGGAAAACTGTTCAGCATGAGGTTCCAGGTCATCGAAGCGGTCCAGGGGCAGCCCGAGGCGAACATGGCAACGCAGGTCGACCTCCACACCTGGCATCAGAGGATGTCGCATCAGAACATGGCCCAGGTCAAGGATGTTCTAAAGAGGTCGGGGATCAAGTGTCCTGGCGAGGGCATAAGCTGCGAGGACTGCATCCTGGGGAAAATGCATCGTCTACCATTTTCAAGAAGGGGCTCGAGGTCAGCGAAAATAGGTGAGGTGATCCACACCGACCTCTGTGGGCCCATGCAGGAAAAGTCTCTGGGAGGCGCGAGGTATTTCTTAATGTTTAAGGATGACTATAGCCACCACAGGTCAATATATTTTCTGAAGACCAAGGCCGAGACCCCCACCTGGATCGACCACTACCTTAGGAAGGCTGAGAAACACCTTGATACTGGAATAAAGGTCCTGAGGAGCGACAACGGGCTCGAGTACGTCAACCAGGAAGTGGCTGACCTGACACGTCGACTGGGCATCACGCACCAAAGGACTGCTCCATACACACCTGAGCAGAATGGATCGGCAGAGCGCGAAAACCGAACTGTCGTCGAACTGGCCAGGACCTCTTTGCACGCCTGTGGAATTCCCCTGAGGATGTGGGCCGAGGCCATCAACTACTCGGTGCACTCGCTCAACCAGACGGGAACAAGCTCTCGTGCAGGGAGCACGCCGAACGAGCTCTGGCTGGGAAAACCACCTGACATGGACCTCCTTCACATTTTTGGCGAGCTGGTCTACGTCCATGTTCCAAAGGAGAAGCGCCGGAAATGGGACGTCAAGGCGGAGAAGGGATTCTTCGTGGGGTACGACGGCAACACCAAGGGTTTTCGTGTCTGGTTCCCAGAAAGAGACCAAGTCAAGATTCACCGGGACATCGTCTTCACTGGAAGATTATTCAAGGACGAAATGCCAAGTGAAACACAGGAGGAGACAATAGATCTCTCAATACTACCTGCAGACGTCACCGACGACCAGGAACCTGAGGACGTCATCGAGGACGCCGTCGAGGACGAGGCTCAAGAATACGAACCAGCGCGGGAAAATGCACCACCACCAGTCGGACAGGATCAGGCTCCAGGTGGAGATCGGCCCAGATATAACTTAAGAAATCGCGAGGACATCCAGATGCCGGCAAGGTACTCGACGGCCATGTTTTCCGCCGTGGACACCAGTGAGCCAGAAGATTTCGAACAGGCCATGGCATCACAGACCTCGGGGCAGTGGAAAGCAGCTATGGATGATGAGATGAAATCCCTGCTGGAGAACAGCACCTGGACCTTGGTCGACCCACCTCACGATCAGAAGATAATTGACAGCCGCTGGACTTATAAACTGAAGCGAGGGGGCGATGGAAGGATCGAAAGGTTCAAGGCCAGGCTAGTGGCGAGGGGCTTCAGGCAAACTGCGGGAGTCGACTACCACGAGACGTTCAGCCCGGTCACGAAATTCGACTCCATTAGAACAATCCTGGCAATGGCAGCATCGGAGAATTTATACCTGAAACAGTTTGACATAAAGACTGCGTTCCTGTACGGGGAAATCGAGGAGGCCATCTTCATGCATCAGCCAGAGGGATACGAGGATGGCACAGGACGAGTCTGTAAGCTGAACCAGAGCCTGTACGGGCTCAAGCAGGCATCAAGGTGCTGGAACCAACGCCTTACGTCGGCTCTGAACAACCTAGGTCTCCAGCCCACGGATGCCGATCCATGTGTGTTCACAAACAACAACAAGGAAAATCTCCTGGTCCTGGCCATCCACGTCGACGACGGACTCATCGCAGCGACAAGAGAAGAAGCGGCAAGTCAGATTCTCATGGACCTGGAGAAGGAATTCAGCGTGACCTCAGGCGAGGTCTCAACATACCTCGGAGTGCAGATTCGACGACTTCACGACGGGTCCATCTTCCTACACCAGGAGGCTTACGCCATGACGGTTTTACGGCGTTTCAAAATGGACGAGGCCAACGCAGTTGCCACCCCCGCTGACCGACACCACGAGATGTGCGCCGACGCCCACGTAAACGGCGGCAAAGACACACCCGGGACGGCATTTCGGCGAGTAGTGGGGAGTCTCATGTACCTGTCGATCGCTACGAGGCCGGACATCACGTACTCTGTAAATGCTGCCAGTCAACATCTCGAGGACCCAAAGAGCATCCATTGGAGCGCGGTCAAGAGGATACTGAAATATTTGAAAGGCACTACAGGTTTTGGTTTGTATTTTCCGGTTCGCAAAAATCACTGTTTACAGGTTTACAGCGACGCGGACTACGCCGGGGATACTGAGACGCGACGGTCGACAAGCGGGGTCGTGATTAAGTTTGGAGATTCCACGGTTACCTGGAGTTCGGCGAGGCAGAAATCCGTGGCACTCTCCACCACTGAAGCCGAGTACGTCGCAGCGAGCACGGCCGTCAAGGAGATTGTCTGGTTCAAGGGCCTACTCGCGGAGCTTGGGATTCCCGTTGAGAAAACAACGCTGAACATCGATAACTTGAGCGCTGTGAAACTCATTCGAAATCCCGAGTTTCACAAGCGTACAAAACATATCGACGTGCGCTACCACTTCATTCGCGAGAAATATCAGAGCCATGTTTTTGTTTTAGAACATGTACCGTCGGAGAAACAGCAGGCAGATCTCCTCACGAAACCTCTGCCTCGGGTAAACTTCGAGATGCAGAGAAATATGCTGAACGTCACGAACTTTGAAGAAGCGAAAAAACGACACCAGCATTCAGCATAACAACAACAAACAACGAGCGACATTGCAGCCGACGTCCGACGAAGGTACACGAACACGCTTCGGGACTCGAGCAGGCTCGAGCACAGTCGACGCGGAGGAAAATGCAGGGGCGTCTACACTCAACCCAGCACCCTGCGGCACACGGGATGACCGCATCAACCTACACCGGGCGGGCTCAAAACGCACGAGTTGCAGCGTACGACACAACAGAGAATAAAGAAGAATATAGACAATAAGGAAATAAAAATTTGATTCTTTGGTGGGAGTGTTGAAGTAAAAGAAGTAAATTTTGTATTTGAATTCTCCCGCTCTCCAAACTAGGAATATTTTGTCACCACCCTCCCCGTGCCCTACCGAGAGCACACAGGTGTACCACAACGGGAGAAAGTTCTCCTCCCTCACTCCCTAGCATTAGCTCTCTCTCTTTCATTTTAGGTTCACTCTCACCAGTTTTTTTTGTTCACTTTGCTCTGGAACCGAAATCTGTAAAGACCTCTCTACAAAATAAATCCGAAGTTTTCTTTTAAATCAGTGAAATATCTTGTTATTTGGACCCTTAATTTAACACATTTAAAGCAGGAAAAAAAAATTTCAGCCAAAAAAAATTTTTAGTGGCAAATACTTCGTGAATTGACCCATATGCACTGTTTTAGCAGTGAATATTCACTCTAAGAACAGTAAAGTTATGAATTTCATTTATAATTTTTCTAAGTAGTTGAAAATATTTATTTATTTTGAGTTTTGAGTGTATAAATCGAAAAATAAACTTTTTACAATTCACATTACCATATTGTAATCAAATTTTATTGTAACATTAAATATTTCTCATTTTACTATAATTTATTTCCTCTAGTTGTAATTGAAGGTATAATTAATTTTTTTTTAGCTTTATATTATTAGCTGTATTATAAATTCCATTATATCGCACTAGTAAATAATAACTCATTATACGTTCGTATTCGATAATAATATTTAAAAATTGAATTTGAATAGTTACAATATTATAAAATATTATTTAAAGAGGGAAAGGTAGAATGACCCTTCTATGAGCGACCTTGCAATTATTTCCATTCCCAATCTTCAAATTCTTCAAGGTATTAAAAGAAAAGTTCCGACAAAGTTTTTGGAAATTAGAATGTATTTTACCCTTCCCGGCGAAGCTTAAGTTCAAAGTGCGATTGACCTAATATTTTCTGCATGTTTAACTTATAAATTCATAACTGGCATAAAAGCGTAAAAAAATTTGAAAATCAGCATGATCCAAGTGCGTAATGGAAGGTTCAAATATGTTTGTTTGAAGATTTTTAGCTCATCATTATTATGTATTATTTATCAATAGTAAATTATTTGAATCATAAATGCACATGAGCTCAGAATCAATTTTAAAATTTTCATTGTTGTAGAATACGCATTATCGTGCAGGACAAAATGCATGATTGAAATCTACGTTTTCGTGAGTACAAGTGATGTATATTTCAATATTATAATAAAATGAAGTGAACACATGGTTCCGTTGAATGATTACACAGATGTTTTACCGCTAACACAGTGTAAAAAAAGTATGAAGTTGTAATCAACCGATATTGACTAAAAATGAGCTCGATCCGTGTTTCTTATTACACTGTATATTTTGTAGTCTTCAGAAATCTAAACTTGTGACAGTTTGGACCAGCTAACTCGTCAGGAAATAAAAGAAACATAACTTATTATCGATTTTTCGAGTTCGAATGGTAAAATAAGGAAAAATCGCTGTTTTCGAACGTTGGTTTCTTCATGATAATGATGAGCTGAAAAACTTCAAATAAACACATTGGAACCTTCCGATAAGTACTGTAATCCCGCCAAGTTTCAAATTTTTCTGTACACTTATATGTATTTTATGAATTTTTAAGTGAAACATGCAGAAACTAACATGTCAATCGCATTTGAAACTTTAACCCAGCCAGGCACGGGTATACTACGGGTATACTAATATCGTACATTAACATTCTAGATACTCCGTCGAATTTTTATTATTCTTGTACCTGGAATAATTCTTAGACCTCGACTGGAAAACATTCCAAGGTCGTCAATAGAAGGGTCACCCTTGAATCGTAGTGTAGTAAATTCAGTTGAATTTAAAAAATAATTTTATAGTTTAGTATCTCCGATGTTATTATGCAAATAAATTATTTTTCATTTGTTTAACAAGAAAATTCTTTATAAAATTAATTCTTATTTCTTGTTTCTAATTACAAAAAGTATGAATTGGAAAATCAACTCCTTGAAATTCACATTATTGAAATGTAATCAAGTGTGAAAGTACCATTAAAAATTTGATCATACCATAGTACAATTTATTACATTTAATTTTAATTCAAAAGTATAATTGATTGATTATCCTCGATGTATGATTATAATTCTATAATATCAATAAGTTTCATGAAATCGTATGCTTCAATATTGATTTATTTAAGTTTCGTGAATAATGATTAAAATAAATTATCGAATTTAAAAATAAAGAATTAAGTATAAATATAAAATTTTTATTGCAAACGAAAATTTGAAACTCAGCTTATCAATAGTTTTTGAGTTTTGGAAAATAATTATTCGAATTCTCGTTTTTAAACAATTCTGGATGGCTGTTACGAAGAATTTTTCCAACGATTGCCAGAAAAAAATCAGGAAAAAGGTTAAATATATTCAACGTAATATATTTTCGAGACGAGTTCCGGAGAGCGCAAGAGAGAATAATTATAAGTGGACTGCACGCAGGTAAACTCTTTCTACGCCCCGCACAGCCCGGCTTAAGACTCTTTGCCAAGCTTCTATGCCAAGCCACGGTCCAAGCCAGTGAGCTGTAATAGTATATTCTATAGCTAGGGGTAAAAACAGCCGATTTACAACTCGTGTGAGGTTTGCCGCTTTCGCTTCGCTCAGGTGGCAATCACACGAGTTCTAAACGGCTGTTATTGCTCCGAGGTACAAACGATACTTTTTGGCTCAAAAACATTGAAAATGAGCGTATTAAAACTGTTTCGACATGGCAAATGAAGTATTGAAGGTTAACACGGAGGCTGGAGAAAATGACAGTCGGCAGGGGCAAAGGGTCATTTAGTCCGCGTTTCCCTGCCGACAGTCATTTCTCGACAGCCTGCTCGTTGGCCTTAGTGATGGGTGATACTATGAAAAAGTATCGATACCAAAGTATCGAGTACTACAATAGATCCGATACCAAGACGAGTACGATACCAAAACAAAATGTATCGATACCTAAGGTATCGAGTACCGGCTACTTTTATAGTTTGAAAGGAATAATGTAAAATAAATGCTAAAATAAAAAGAATATTTATATCTTTATTATTTAATTATAAAATCAATATTATATAGTGATGTGATTCGCGCTTTTCGAGGAATATGAATATTCTATTCATCATGAAATAAAAACGGAAATGATCGTCGCAAACTTGGATCAGCTATTAGTGTATATGATACATGCACTTATCACAAATATTTTTTATTTTACTTTTTGAAATGAATTTATTTTATTTTATACTTCTATTTATTTTATAAATTGTAAAAACCGAATATTATATAGCGTTTAGGGACAGGTTTTTGTTCAAGAAAACAAAATTCTACCCTTTTCTCAAACTTTATTTAAAAATTCTTAAGGTACAAAATTTTATAATCGTATTTTTTCATATTATCAGTCGATAGATTATACATTGTGAAAAAGAAACAATAAAAAATTTTTATTTTTCGAAATCGCGAAGGTAGAAGACCCCCTTAAGACTGCGTGTTTTTTCCCTCCTTCTGTCACAAAAAGATTTCAACAACTTTATACATTCATTATTGAAAAATTCATTCTTTTCACCTTACACTCGTATTAATGCTGTGGTCTCATCTCTCTTACTTTCTCTTTCTTATCTCAATGTCGGTGGAAAAAAGAAAAAAGATAGAATATATAAGGACAGCAGTACTGAATACAGTGGAGGGTAAATGTGAATGAGGATGTTTTTTGTGATTATTATTTTATTTTATATTTATAATGAACTTTATTTATATATTATGTATTTACTTTTTTTCACTTGTATATTGAGGGGTTATATACAAAGTTGGGGCTCGAAAAATCAAATATTTGTTGTTTGCATATTCTGAAAGTACATACTTTCGAAAATATCTGTGCAAAATTTCATCCAGATCGGATCACTGGTTTTCAAATTACAGCCGTTTGCAGCGCGCTGGTCCTATCCATAGGCACTTGGCTCGCGGCGCCCAACGTGCGGTTGCGGCGCCAGCTTAGGCAACCGGTTTTTTTAATCCGAAAAATATCGATATATCGATACTACGTTTCTCGAGTGTTTCGGAACAGCTGATAAATTCTGAACAAGTGTTTGTGTGCATAGCAGTTACAAGCTAACCCTTAAAGTAGCAGCATCAAAATAAACAGTTCTGTCGCATTTTTTACTTCAATTATGGGGCGAAATAAAATATCCCGAGAAAGCCGATCGAGCAGAAGCGATGTAAAATCGCGTCCGAGAAAAAGAAAACAGTACTTTAACCCCAAAACCGTGGAAAGTGACGAAAAAAGTTTCAGCACGTCGCGGAAAAAACTGAAAAATCGTGGCGATGTCGAAGTGCCCGTTGAACTTTCCGTCGAATACCGTATTATCAATTTCTTGCAAGTTTTTTCGGCTATCTCTCAGTATGTGAAATGCAAAGTTTGTGACAGTGACGTGAAATTTCAACCTATGGAAACACGCGGACTCGGTTTCAAAATCGCCGTGACGTGTGATAACTGTTTGCAACGCAAAATTTCTTCGAGCCCCGTCATTGATCATGCTTACGAAATAAATCGGCGTTTTATTTTTACAATGAGATTGCTGGGCTTGGGAGCAGCAACTTGTTCCAAATTTTGTGGTCTCATGGATATGCCACCATTCTTAAAACAATCATCGTACGATCCAATCATGACAAACATCCTTGCAAGTGTGAAAGAGGTATTCACTTTATTCGCGAGTCGGGCTGTGCGCGAGGAAATCGAGAAAAATACCGGGCCGAATAAAAATCACTTGACAATATCTGGAGACGGGACGTGGAAAAAGCGTGGTTTCACGTCATTGTTCGGGGCCACGTCCTTGATTGGATATTTTTCTGGGAAGGTTTTGGATATCAACGTGAAGTGTGTATTTTGTAAGGCGTGCCAGTTGTGGGAGAATAAAAAGAAGGACTCCCAGTATGAGGAATGGAAAACTCAGCATGAACCTGATTGTCGCGCAAATCACCAGGGATCAGCTGGTAAGATGGAAGTGGATGCGGTGCTCGAAATGTTTAAACGGTCGGACGATTTACATAACGTTCAATATGCCAACTATGTCGGAGACGGTGACTCCAAAACATTCAGTGCTATTAAAAATGCTGATATCTATGAAAATTTAACAGTTCAAAAAAAAGAATGTATTGGGCATGTCCAAAAACGAATGGGGAAACGTCTGAGAAATCTTAAAACCCAGGAAAAAGGCCTTGGAGGAAAGGGAAAACTCACCGGCAAGATGATCGACAAACTAACAGTATACTATGGCTTGGCGATATGTCGCAATTCAGATTCGGTCGAGAAAATGCGGAATGATATCTGGGCAATTTTTTTCAATTTAAGTTCCACCGATAAAAATCCCAAACATGAAAAATGTCCCGCTGGAAGCGAGTCCTGGTGCGAATGGCAGAAAGCTTTAGCCGCGCTCCCCGAGAAAAAAGGAAAGGCTCCAAAGAAAAAAACCATGCCTAATTTCAAGCATTCCTACCCTGCGCTACCTGAAAATGTATTGAATGCCATCAAGCCAATTTACGAGGATTTGTCAAAAGAAGAATTGCTTGCACGATGCATGGGCGGTTTTACTCAAAACAATAACGAGAGCTACAATCAGCTCGTATGGAAAATCTCCCCAAAACATCTGCCAGGAGGTGTAGTGCCCGTTGAAATTGCTGCCTACTCGTCTGCATGTATATTCAACGAGGGAAACAAAGCGATTTTGAAAATTTTCGAGGCCTTGGGAGTGCCCTGTGGGACGCATTCCCACCAATTCGTGGAGGACGAGGATGAGCCTTATGGCGTAAGTGACTTTCTCTGTTATGGCGGTAAGCCACAGACATCATTATCAAACTGATTTAAACAATGACGGATGAACTAATTCCCTATGCCGGGAAAACGCTGAGTTGTGTTGTTATGCTGCGAAAAATGCAGTTTGTTGTTTATGAAATGTCAATAGAACGAACCGAATGTTGGATATTAGAGCGTCAATTAACATTTTATGGAAAGATTAACATTTAAAGATATCAAATTAAACATTAACTCAATTTCAAAAAAAAGTGAGTTTCGTCTTTATGGCGGGAAGCCACAGACTTCATTTGTGTATGTCGAAACGTATTTAAATACGCTGATTTTTAATGTGTGAGAGGCAAAAAGTAGCTTTAACCGGCGCTACACAGCGATGCTCCCCTCCACATTGTAGCGCATCAGCGATGGCCTACGGCTTGGCACTTCTGCGATGCTTCCTCCCTTTACTCGCTTCAGCGACGCCCACGCGGCACGGAGCGTGGGAATCATTTTTCATTTTTTATTTGAAAATATTAGCTTATTTCTTTTCTATATGGAACGATAATTATTTTTCAAAATTACGAGAGATCGAGGAACAAACACTTCGGACTTTTACAATATCAGGAAATGATATTATAGACCCTTCAGTTTTTCAGGCAAATGAATTTTTGGTATTATAAAGTTTTGTGACTTTATCCATTGGAAACTTCGAACTTACTGGGAAATCTGTGTTCGGGCAATCATTTTTTCGAGAGCATGATTCATTGGAGCCGTGGACGTTCTCAACCTTCTCCAGTCGTCGCTTCGCGGTGGAGAGGTAATATACTGTGACACGCGAGACTCCGTCGATGAGAAATACCAACGTTGTCCCACGGTGTTCAGAAAAGGACCAATACAGAACGACAGCTCTATTTGACCCTTTGGGTGGTGTAATTGTCTTGAGGTTTAATTAAACAAGAACTCGGGTTTTATGCCAGATATTGCCGCTATGCAGCCTTATTATTCAACAAACAATACAGCATTCAAAATTCGAACAGAAAAGCATTATCTATAAATTCCCGCAATAACAATTCCGTAGAGGTAGGCTCTGGCAAGATGTCCGAGCAAGGAGATACACTCAGAGATGGTAGAGGTATATCTGCTACCTCTTCTGGTGTCTGTTCGATATCTCCCTCAGGCACAATTTTGGCCGTCTGATTTACTACCGGGTCCCTAGTTGCCAATCTTATTCTCTCCGGAGTCCAATAGGGAGTTGGCTTCTTTAGTCTCAAACGTAATTTCCTAAAGGCAGAACGCCCGCTTGCCGCGATAGCTCTGTCTCTCTTCTGATTCTTTTCGTACCTGAGCGAATTCGGATCGTTAGGATTCGGAGGTTTCACCGACCTTTTCCTCAACCGCTCTTCGGCGGTACTCCCCCTAATGTAGCTCTTACACACCGAAAACCTAGCTTCCACTAGATCAAGGCACAATATTTCCCAATTAATTTCCCAAAAAAAAAAGGGAAACTTAAAAGAATTGTTTAAAATATTAACAAATAGTATTTTGGAAATAAATGGGTTATTACTTAAATGTGGTAATGCCAAGTAACAATAATAATAAATACGATTACTGTTAAATTTTTAAAAATGCGTCTTCAAAAAGTGAATAGACCAAATTAGGAGAGGTTAATTCAAGAATCTCTGATGTTAGTGAATGGATTTATTTTATAATAATGCGCTGCCCGCTCTATTCACATGGCCTTTATATATCCTCAAAATTATCTCTTAATTCATTTCTACAATTACTTCGATTACAATTCGGCAAAAGTGATTTTACAAATAGTGTGATAAGCAAAAATATAGTGATTTAACAAATAGTCGTACGTTTTACAGATGGATTGAACAGATAAATCGTAGCATACGAACTATCACTAAAAATGATGATTTAGTAAAGTGGCATGATAAGTTCGAATGTTTCTAATCGTAGGCAGACAGAAAATGAGCCGATTGTAGTAAATTACTTAGAGATAAAATATGAAAGTGTAAAATTTAACATGATGAAAATGAAATCCTATTTCTAAATCCAGAGAATTTACAATAATAAATTTTTCCTAACATTACTCTGAAAGAAATGGGTTAATACT
Source organism: Platygaster robiniae (assembly GCA_028476575.1). Lineage (NCBI taxonomy): Eukaryota > Metazoa > Arthropoda > Insecta > Hymenoptera > Platygastridae > Platygaster > Platygaster robiniae. The sequence continues at coordinate 24,809,968 of CM052022.1, read as the reverse complement.
TAAAAGTGCCGTTGCTCGTCAATAAGACGAGATTGCGTTGCAGCGGTTTAGCTTCTGTGAGCGATTTACTTTACAGTGACTTTTTGCTTCTATGAGCGATTTACTTAACAGTGACCTTTTGCTACGATGAGCGATTTACTTTACAGTGACCTTTTGCTTCGATGAGCGAATTTGCTTTCACAGCTTTGGGCTTTCAGAACGAATGCAAATACTACAAGAAAAACGCGCCTATTTATATGTACCAAAAAAAATCGAATAGTATTCTAGGCGGGGAGAGTTGCGAAATTGCGCAAAAAAAAGGAGTAGAAAAGAAGGCGATTTTCCGAAATCGCTGCCTATTATGATAGCGCGCACTAAATCGTATTTCTAATAGTCGTGCCATTGTAAACATATTCCCGCTATCAAATCGCAAGCCACTTGCTAAATGTCTATGATAACCGTATGTTCATTTATTTAAATATTTGTTTAAGAATTCTTAATTATCGTATGTACATTTCGTTCGCTTAAAAGAGAATCAATGAAATTGTAATTTATAGTGAATTGAAAACGACGCGAAGTAAGTGATTTAGGCGATCTATTATTTCCCGTAGTATTAAATGGCGCTTATTACCCGATTATTGAGGCGCTATTCAAGTGGACTAATGAAGCGATGTTCGAATGAAAAACAACGAAAAACGTGACATAATATTTGTGACACTGGCGTGTTACAATACATTACGGGAAGTAGTTTCTCGGGAGGATGGCTAGTAGTCGCAATATTTTATCGTTCTCTTTTGTTCGCGGAGCATCGCGAACGCAGGGAAGTAGCAATGAGGCATATTTATATGTCGGGAAAAAAAGTTTTCGGGTATATGCCATTTCGGGACTTGTTTTTATTCGAGGTATTGTCAATTCGTTGCTTAAATTTTTCTTTTTTATGGTTTTTGGATTTTACGTCTTAAAGAGGTATTATGTTTGAAGGTGAATGTTTTTTCGTTGTTTTGAAGTTTCTTGCATTTGAAAAATCATCTCGTCTAGGAATCGATAAAAAATTAATTCGTAACTTTCAACAATCAGTAATTTTTTTTTGCGGCAATTTGTTAACAGGTACTTAAAATATAGGAATAAGAGAGATTCGGGAATATGCAAATGTAAGTACTCGGGCGATCGCCAAGTCGGGTTTTGAAGGAAACGGTGTTTTTCATTGTCGTGCATTCGATATTTCGACTTAACCATGATTCAGGACGTAAGATTTTCAATTTTTTTTTCGTTCGACGAATAAGGTAATAGTCCAAGAACTCGTACCGTTGATACCGGCGTGATTCCATTGTGGATAAAAAGATTAAATAATGTAGTTTTCATGATGTAAAAATACTGTTTTTGAGTGATTTCTTTTTTACGTGTGATGCTGACATGGGATGCAACAATTTAACCGAAAAAATGAAGCCCCGAAAGGGCCATTTGCCCGAATATCAAAAGACCGAAAGAAAGAATCCTCAAATCCTGATGTTCCCGAAATACCACGAGATCATGCGTAAATTGCCCCACTTATAGTCCAAGAGCTAGTGACGTTGAAACCGTCGTGATTCCATTGTGGATGAAAAGATTAAATAATGTAGTTTTCGTGATGTATAATATGAAATCACGTGCCTGCCAACATGGATCGTTTGCGTCTTTTTGGTTTTTATTTGAAAGTGATAAATACAAAATGAATATTTTACGTCATCGTAATGGGAATGAAATTTTTTATGAAGATGCTTAAAACGTGTCTAAATAATAATTTGAGTGTCTTCTACTCAGAACACTTCGCGAAATTATGCCTGCCAAATAAAAACCTTTCCGCAAACAAAAACATAACTTACCTCATCGCAATGTGCATGAAAAAATTTAAAGAGACAGGCTGAAGCATAAAAAATTCATTTTCGAGTGCATGCCTTGTCGATCATGTTGCACTAGGTGCCTTCCAGCACTCTGAAGGTCACGCGCTTGCGGGCGAGTATCTCGTTCGACACCATTGAAAATTGATCGCAGTCACTTCAATAAGTATCAAAATTTTGATAATGCTAGAAATAAACATTATTAACGTGATTTCAAGTGCCTGCCTTATAGTTTATGATTTTTTTGTTATCCAATGAGTCAAAACACTTCAAGCGTGTTACGAAAATTCCACTACATCACAGAATTCCAAATAAAATAGTGTTTTGTATAGTCTTCATATGGCTCATTTTACTATGTAAATAATTCGTCGAAATATTGTTATTTGCTGCTATGATGAACAATCAAACTTTTTCGTGAGCCTTGATTAACAAATTCATATCTCCAAAACAACTCAATATAATCAAATGAAATTTTTTTCCTTGTATTTGTATGAGTTTGCTCTGTGCTATAAGCAAAAAAACATTCAAGTTTCGTTTATGCAAATGATTGTTAACTAAATTTCCTAGGAACAATTAAATTTTTTAACGCTTTCTTTACGCTATAAAAATGAATTTTTTTCTAATAATACGGATAACGTTCACCCTAATCAATCTTTGAATACAATTTTGCCGTTTTTATTCATTCCAAAAACGTATAAATTTTTTTGTCGCCTAATTCACTGTCTCCACGCTCGACACGTTCCGCAATATTGCGATTACAGCGGCTGTTTTTCCTCTTGCACCTCACCTTACATTGCGATTGAGATAAATTGAACAATAGAGAACCGCAGAACTCCTAAATACAATAAAATAATATTTTTCCTTGCATACTTAGCCCATGTCAACATTAGAGCGTGCATGTCAAACAAACCATATGCGTATATTCAAATTTTGATCGCAAACAAACTTTTATAAATAATTATGAACATGAAAATGTCTAAAATGAAGGCTAAGGTTAGTGACCCAAGTATGTTTTCGGATTCGATCTTTATGAAAAAAACGAGAGCAGATTTTTAATAATGATATGTTCATTGCAAAATATATACAACAGCACCGTGAATACTTTGATGGCCTAGCTTTTGACGCCTTTTTTTCCGGCTTACGAAAACTGTGAACTCATGAAAGAAAGGCTAATATCAAATTTATAATATCTCGTGAGCAATGCATCAAAAGTGTTCAGTTGTCGCTTACAAAAGTTCTGAAATCATATTAAAAGACTAATTTATACTTTAAATGCGACAAAGCATATTGTGACCTATGTTTATTTCATTGATGCCTTTCTTATAAATGGTTGACAAATCGCAAAACGTATTAAAGTTTTACGCATGCGAGGTTCTATTTTCGTTTTCCATAAAAAAGGTGTAGCACTATTCTCGAAAAGAAAATTAGTTCCATTCACATATGTGCAATTATTGCATAAAGTTTGGCTTTCAAGTCCTTAGCGGCTCCTCGTATGGGCCATCAACTACATTTTATCTAGAATGAGTAGAATGTTATACTCACAAAAAACTAGAATTATATGGAGCATCGACTTGAGTGGAGGGGGTAGAGCTCGATGGCTACAAAAACTATCAACAAAAATGATGCACAGGCGTACCTGCGCCTAAATGCGCATGTGCTGTACCGTCCCTCCTCTGTCCTCCCTCAGCCCCTCGTCTAAAAAACCATCGAGAAACAATGTACAATGCATGGTTCACCTGCCCTCGCTAGCCTCTGCTGCTGCGGACGGTATTGTAGCCACCCTTTTGCTCGAGTCGACTCTTCATATAATTCTAGTTCTTCATAGTTATATCTCTTACAGAATTTAACATTAAAATATTGTTCTTACCTCATCTTCGAGAAAGGTAAGTCACTTTATCGAGGGAACACTGATACGTTGCGATTACTTGGAAAATAAATCCCATAATACAGTTTTATTTGTGTTTATACTTAATAAATAACTAGATTTTCTATTCTTCTGAAGCGTTTGTTTCATCAAATGGATGTATAGATCAAATATGAGCACCGTTATGAGCGCATTACTAATTGCGTACGAAGAGAGAAAAATTTAAATTTATAGGGGCACGAGTTTACTCAAACTATTATGTTGACTAAAATGATAGTTCATCAAAGTAGAAAAAACTAAAATGATAATTTATCAAAGTAGAGAATGGAATCACTTAATAATTTTATTGAAAGCTACTGTAATATTTCATACATGCATCATGCTTTAATTAAACTGCATACTTTCTTCGTTAAAGCCTTTTGTTGATATTAAAGTAAGGATTTTTTTGAATATTGTCAGTTTCTTAATTGTAAGCTAGAACTGCTTTACAATATTTTAATGAAGATTTATTTAAATGTGTCAGATCTTTTTTTCCTAGCTACGTAAATCAACCCTACAAAAGGCGACCGTATTTCATTATGTAGAATGTACTACTCATTAGTGTTGGTAAAATTTTTAATAACATTCGCCTTTTTAAATCGCATTTAAACATTTTCGAAAGTAGCAGTATCTACATAGGAAAGCTGTAAGATAGGCTGTCACAGCATTTTTCGTGTTTATTATTTGCTTCAAAGTAAAACGAGAAAATTATTTTTTTAAGTGAAACTTTTATGCTCGCGTTCCCCATCAACGAGCCGCTAAGGATTTGAAAGCCAAACTTTATGCAATAATTGCACATATGTAAATAGAACTAATTTTCTTTTTGAGAATAGTGCTAGACCTTTTTTTATGGAAAACAAAAATAGAACCTTGCATGCGTAAAACTTTAATACTTTCTGCGATTTGTTAACCATTTGTAAGAAAGGCATCAACGGAATAAACATAGGTCACATTATGTTTTGCCGCATTTAAAGTATGAATTAGTCTTTTAATATGATTTCAGAACTTTTGTAAGCAACAACTGAACACTTTTGATGCATTGCTCACGAGATATTATATATTTGATATTAGCCTTTCGTTCATGATTTCAGTCTTCGTAAGCCGAAAAGGAAGGCGTCAAAAGTTAGACCATCAAAGTATTCACGGTACTGTTGTATATATTTTGCAATGAACATATCATTATTGAAAATCTGCTCTCGTTTTTTTCATAAAGATCGAATCCGAAAACATACGTAGGTCACTAACCTTAGCCTTCATTTTTAACATTTTAATGTTCGATGGGGGGGGGGGGGGAGGTGTTGATTTCAGTGCTTTTTTCACCGAAAATCGAAATTCTTGCATACTGAAAGAAATTAGGGGTTATCAAACTAATTTGTGAATTTCACTCTGTTCTCTACCGATGATTTTACTTTGTAATGAAACATTAATCCATAACTTATGAAATTACAGTATAAGAATTAACAGGGAACCAAGTTCCGTAAAATTATACTATCATATGTAGGCAAATTATGTCAATTTTTTATACTTGCTACGCATTTTTCCCTCTTCCTTCCCCAAACAACCAACCATTAGAATTTTTCTGATTGGCAATCACAATATAAAGAAATATCTTTATTGTAAAAATATTTCCTTATTTTCCATTATAACATTTTTTAGAAGTTTAGTTATTTGCATTATTGGCCCACCTCCTACCCCAAACGTCCAACCAGTAAAACATAGGTGTATGATCTTTATTGAAAATACATATTTTGTTTACAGAATTCATTCGAATGTGCTATGTAGCTGAGCCATGTTAGACTTTCGTGCATTCTTACCATAGATCATTTTAAATCAATGTTTTTTGTAAGAACTCTACTCTATTACCATTATTCATTTCTAATTCTATAGTCGAATTCAATTCATTTTCTGTAGAAACAATATATAAACAAGAATGATATAATTTTCTACTTCTACATTTCGATGACTGGTATTAAAACAATTTAAAGTTAAATAAATAGTTACAAGTTTTTTTTAAATGTTACAATTGGTAAAAAACCTGCATTTTTCAGAGCGATTCTTGTGTTGAAAGCTATGAAGTTTCAACATAAAAAATTTTTTTTGTGAACTAGTCAGGGAAGCCTCCAATCAAGTGCGTAGGCAGAGGGGGGTTTTAAGGGTTCAAACCCCTCCCGAAATTCTTATAGAATCAATCAGTATGATGTAAGAATGAAAAAAGTTACATCGATGAACATTATAAATATAACGAAAAAACGCATGAAAACTTTAGCAGTATATATTAAATAAAAAAGTAAAAAATAAAAACTTAGGATTACGTCGAAAAAATTAACTAAGAGTATGTGCAACCCAGTGATAATAAAGAAAAATAAAAATCTATGAAAATGCTGAAAATTAACAAAACTTTGATTCTTGGATCATCAAATTCCAAAAAATTTATATAAAATCCATACAAAAGTATTAAAAGTCTTTCGATTCATACAAACTCTAAAGGAATAATGGAATTAATTGAATTATATGAAAAAACTTTTTTCTGTAAAATCTTGACAAATGCCTCTACGATCTGTGAATTGTGGGATTCTGGAACGTCAAGTTTTAAATATACTAAAAAGCCATAAAAATTCCAAAAAACGCAACAAAATCTTTTGAATATTTCAAAAATATGAAAAAAGAAAACGAAATAAAACATGAAAAATCTAGATGAATGTTATTTTATCATTAATTCTTGAAATGACTGAGCATATCGACATACGCATTTTAAAGCATCAAGTTTTTGAAATCTCTAGCAATCTACGAAAATATAAGTTATCTTTAAAAATACTCATAAATTCACAAGAGTTTCGTATATTTATACTTAAAAAATGAGAAAAATAAGTCTACAAGTTTACTAGCTTACCATCAGTTTACTAGCTTAATTATATACTGGTTTACTAGTTTACTGGTTTACTTGTTTACTAGTTTAGTATCTTACTTGTTTAATAATTTTTCTAGAAATTTTTCAGTAGAAAAAAATAATGTAGATATAATATTATTTGAAAGTTTTAAAACTTTCTGTCGTGGAGCATATATATTATTATAATACTATAATTATTTACCTATATTTTAGAAATCTGGAAATTCATATGGAGAACAATAAAAACACACCCATTTCTTTTTATACAATCGATACAACCAAACATAATTTTAATTGTAATGATCTAGAAGAATATGAAATAAAAGTATTGCAAATCTTCATAAAAGAGATAGTCGTCTGGAAAATCAATTCAAATTCTTAAAATCGTTGAAATTTGCAAGACTATCGCAACAATTTCTGAAAATCTATCGAGCGATGCATAGAAATATTTAAAATATATCAAAATACCAGAAAATACTACAAAATTTGATAAATTATATATCATACGAACATAATATAAATTGATAATGTACCTTTTATCTGTGCGATTAAAATTTGCTCGAAAATTAATTCAAACATAAATTTTTTAAAAGTTTGATTCCTAAAGCATCGAATTTTAGAAAGCTTTATAAAAACCTATAATACTAAATATCAGAAAATCCTTAAAGAAGTTAAAATACAAAAAGTATTAGTGAAAAAAACTGAAATCTCAGTTACTAATTGAAAACAAAAACCGAATTCCATTATTTGCTAACATAAAAAATGTGTAACTCCGGATTCCAAAAGTTGTGTAACTTCAAAATTCAGAAATGAAAAACATTTCAAAATCGCTCTCTTGTAACCATATGGTCAATAAAAATTATGAAATCCCGACGGAAAAATATTTATAAGAAAAACCTCTCCTGAGAATTTTTTCTGCTTACGCCCCTGCCTTCAATGCTCAAAAATGATTTACTTTTGTTGTTAGAAGCAATAAATGGAGTCAAGTCAGGAAGTAAGGAAATTTAATAAAACCTCAAATACCAACATGTCTGTATTTATTGTTTTTTCAGTAACAAAAGTAAATTTGAAACAAAACCTCCCTTGACTCGTTTCAATGTATTTTTTGGACCATCCAAAAGGTGGAAACAACCTTCAACGCTCTTCACAAATTTTTGAAATTCTTAACCCATCTTATACCCGTATCTCACTGATCGTTACCACTCCGTTCCATTTCTTTTTCGACCATTTAACGCGCGCTACTACTGATGTACTGCTGCTTATTGGTCAAAAACAGAATGGTGCAGTACCATAACAGTCAGTGGAAGAAGGGCTTGAACCAATATCAACCGAATTCGGTTAAGATTGGATCGGTCGGGGCAGGGGGTGGCACTTCCTATGCTCGCCCCAAGAACTCTGGATATAGATATTATTTATATCCAGAGATATAGATATTATCTATATCCAGAGATATAGATATTATCTATATCTAATAGATAAAGACCATGTAATACGTGGACTGAGCTTTCCCTATCCCTTGCTATTACCGAGAGTGAAGCCAACATACGTTGGCTATTTTTCGGGCCTGGTAATTAATAATACTGGTAACTAAGGCTTTGTTTACATACTTCAGTTTTGTAATCTCCACCCTCAAATATAACTGTTTATTCCAATGTTCTATGATGTCAGATCAAGGAAAAAAACTATTTATTGTTTTATTGGTGGGAAAGAGAAAAATGTGCCACGGTAATTTCATATCACAGGCGATTAATCAAATAAAAGTGTCATATATTATTGTTTTCATGCGTGATTGCACGAATTTATGAAAATTAAAGTACGTTTTAAAAATTACCAACAAAATAAAACATCAAAATAAACAGTTATTTTAACGTTGAAATTGCAAAACTGGAGTATGTAAACAAATGGCAACTCACCGCTCATGACAGATACGAGTCCTATTAAAATTATTCGACTAGGCCCGAAAAATAGTCAACGTATGTTGGTTTTTTTTCGGAGGAAATAGGGGACGCGTCAAAAAAGAGGGCGGGTATAACAAACAAAAACTTGAATTTACGGAGGGGAAGGTCAGGACACGATTGCTTGCCTGGAATTGAGTGACGAAAAAAAAAATCAATGGTCACGAAAAAGGCGGGTTTTTGAGGTTATACCTTTTCTCGGTCACAATACAACTTTACACTCGTTACACTTGCAGTAAGGGTCGCGTTATCGTCAAGGCGAGAACGTGCGAAAGCGAGCGGGAAAAATGAGGCCTGAATGGAAAAATATGCCTATTCAGAGCCGAAAAAATTTTGACGTATCCGTAGATACAAAAACACCGTACACACTGAATTACACTCAGTTACACACTATTGCAGCTGATCGCAACAGCGTTGCAAGTACTGACTCAACTAACTGACACTAAATGAGCACTACTGAGCACAACCAGCACAAGTGAGCATGACTGAGCAACACTGATTAAAACTGATATGCACTAATCTCTGCACAGCAGACGACACGCACAACACACTGCTTTGCATTTGCACTGATTTATCTGTCGATAGCAGACGACAGGCAAAAAGTAAACAATGTTTCTCATACACACGCACGTTACTCACACAAAACAAATTCGAAAAAATGACTTTTGAGTCGGCTCCAAAAAAGCGGTAGCTCTAGTAATAAAATTGTTGTTTTTTGTTGATCAATGATAGCATTGATACTTTTTTGTGATATTCTACGGAGCGTTTCATTTTTAAAATCACGTAGAAAATATATATATTGAAGTTTTGAGCCTACTCGAGTAAAAGTGGATTTTCCTAAAACATCCGACAGTGCATCCAGTGGCGCTAGTAGTGTATACCGGAAGGCTGACAAGGGGGGTGCAACTCCATGTTAAGAGTTTGTACCGTTAAATTATATGGCCGCTAGAGGCGCTGCGATCTTGCTAGGCGATTTTTCGCGCGACTTTGTGGGCGATTGTTTGTTTTGTTGATAATTTCAGAAGGTATGGAACATATGGAACGACGGCGAGTGACGGGAACTAATAAAAAAAGCCTGGCAAGACTGCAGCGCCTCTAGCGGCCATATACTTTAGCGGTACAAACTAGCCCATTTAAAAAGGCCGAAGTTGCACCCCCCTGAGGCTGACTCTGATCCGCATTTCTGCTAGGTCTGAATCAATTTTTTTGGTGATCGCAAAAAAAAATAAACTGTTTTTTTGTCCCCTGAGTGAACCAAGGAGCGGATTTTGAAGTGTTAGGGTTCAAATGAAAGGGAAAAAATTCTAGTTTCAGGATTAGTATCACATTCCACTGAATCTATTTCGTAAATATAAAATATTTCTCGAAATATGAGTGTCGGTAAGGCAGAATCGCTATACCTTGGGAATAGAAAACCGGTAAGCTATCAGGCTTTTTATTTATTATTTTTTTTACCTCAGCCTTCTCGACCCTTCTAGATTTTTTGATAAACGTGAATTTTTGATAAAGGTAACAACTTCAATTGACAAATAAATTAGTTCCTACTATTAGATTAGTTCGAATATAAAATATTTCAATTACATCTTAAACATTTTTATGAGTAATTATACATCTTCATCTTTTTCATTGTAATGTGTACAGTTGAAAACAAAACTTGAAAGAACCAAAGTCTGTACATTAGTCACCTCTAAATCTTTTACAATGTAAAAGTCGACTATCTACGTTTTAAAATCATAAGTAACTAGGACTTTTACGTACATGAATATATTATTTAGAGAAAACATGAAATATTTATTAAATATTGATTGTTATTATAAAATACTCATACATGCACAACAAATAAATTTAATACATTTTTATATTGTAAGTAACACAATATAGAATAAAGCTTGGTCAATTTTTACTTCACAAAGGATATAATCGCCGTTTTCATTAAAACAGTTTAGGGCCGTCTTATATGCGAAAATCTTTCCCCTTCAGAGTTTTGTTTAGAATCATTCGCATGGTATTAGGAAAATACTTACTGATTCGAAAATTGACGTTATCAACTAAATAAAACTTTACCTTATTAATTGATTATATGAGTTTGTTTGCGATCAAAATTTGAATATACGCATATGGTTTGTTTGACATGCACGCTCTAATGTTGACATGGGCTAAGTATGCAAGGAAAAATATTATTTTATTGTATTTAGGAGTTCTGCGGTTCTCTATTGTTCAATTTATCTCAATCGCAATGTAAGGTGAGGTGCAAGAGGAAAAACAGCCGCTGTAATCGCAATATTGCGGAACGTGTCGAGCGTGGAGACAGTGAATTAGGCGACAAAAAAATTTATACGTTTTTGGAATGAATAAAAACGGCAAAATTGTATTCAAAGATTGATTAGGGTGAACGTTATCCGTATTATTAGAAAAAAATTCATTTTTATAGCGTAAAGAAAGCGTTAAAAAATTTAATTGTTCCTAGGAAATTTAGTTAACAATCATTTGCATAAACGAAACTTGAATGTTTTTTTGCTTATAGCACAGAGCAAACTCATACAAATACAAGGAAAAAAATTTCATTTGATTATATTGAGTTGTTTTGGAGATATGAATTTGTTAATCAAGGCTCACGAAAAAGTTTGATTGTTCATCATAGCAGCAAATAACAATATTTCGACGAATTATTTACATAGTAAAATGAGCCATATGAAGACTATACAAAACACTATTTTATTTGGAATTCTGTGATGTAGTGGAATTTTCGTAACACGCTTGAAGTGTTTTGACTCATTGGATAACAAAAAAATCATAAACTATAAGGCAGGCACTTGAAATCACGTTAATAATGTTTATTTCTAGCATTATCAAAATTTTGATACTTATTGAAGTGACTGCGATCAATTTTCAATGGTGTCGAACGAGATACTCGCCCGCAAGCGCGTGACCTTCAGAGTGCTGGAAGGCACCTAGTGCAACATGATCGACAAGGCATGCACTCGAAAATGAATTTTTTATGCTTCAGCCTGTCTCTTTAAATTTTTTCATGCACATTGCGATGAGGTAAGTTATGTTTTTGTTTGCGGAAAGGTTTTTATTTGGCAGGCATAATTTCGCGAAGTGTTCTGAGTAGAAGACACTCAAATTATTATTTAGACACGTTTTAAGCATCTTCATAAAAAATTTCATTCCCATTACGATGACGTAAAATATTCATTTTGTATTTATCACTTTCAAATAAAAACCAAAAAGACGCAAACGATCCATGTTGGCAGGCACGTGATTTCATATTATACATCACGAAAACTACATTATTTAATCTTTTCATCCACAATGGAATCACGACGGTTTCAACGTCACTAGCTCTTGGACTATAAGTGGGGCAATTTACGCATGATCTCGTGGTATTTCGGGAACATCAGGATTTGAGGATTCTTTCTTTCGGTCTTTTGATATTCGGGCAAATGGCCCTTTCGGGGCTTCATTTTTTCGGTTAAATTGTTGCATCCCATGTCAGCATCACACGTAAAAAAGAAATCACTCGAAAACAGTATTTTTACGCTTAAAGATAGTAACGCGGTTGATGAAAAATTACTTCGGTGCGATTTTACTTAGAAACAGGAATTCAGTACTTTATATAATCAAGAGGGAAATATAAATCATTGATACGCAAATTCTTACACTCAAATATTCAACTTTGTTTCTCACAACAATTATCATACTATAGATCTTAAGCGCTTGTTATATTATAGAGGAGTTGTATTTATACTCAGACTAAGTAACTCAGTGAGTTTCAAGCAGTGCTAAGTGGTACTAGAGGTCTGTGGCTTTTCTTGCTTGGAAATAGTAACACGGTTGCGTACAAATAACGTCAAGCAATACTAGAAACTTTTTCGTTTAAAAAACAACTTACTCACTTGAGGGCAGCTTAAAATAAGTAAAAATATGTAGTTAATTGAATAATTATTGCATTGTCTATTGAACCTATATTACTATATTATGTATGTTCACTTTCGCTGCTACAGTAATTTACAAGAATTATTGAATTAAAATATCTCGCACTCGCTTGCGAATGAACTCAGTACGTTCGCATTACAACATACATTTTTTCTGATCGCACGCTCGCATTTAACCTACTTTACCTCATCGCACACATAGTTATGGATGGACAAATAAGAATCTCATTTATTTACTCATGTATATTATAACGACAAGGGTGAATGCATTTTTTGGAGTTTTTTTTTGTACACTCTTACGCACTGATCGCATGTAATTCAATATAACTTCCAGTATTTTTTCTTAACATTATCGTGGTTTTCTTTGAAGTTTGTGACTTCCTGCAATTTTTGAATCAGCTCTGTAAATTACTGTAACTTACTGAAGATTTTTTCTTGACTATTCGTTTTTTATTCAGGTTTTTCCTTGTAATTCACTGCTTGTAATTTTAAGTTTTTTTTTTTTCTTTGTATTTATACCAGGGACGAAAAATTGAGTCTGTTGTTAAGTCTTCCGAGTCTCTCAAGTCTCCCAATAAGTTTCTCTTCGTGCCACCAGGAAGACTTGAGTCTCCCGAAAATTTTTTTAATGGGAGATTAAAGTCTTTAAACGGGAGACTCAACGAGAGACTTTAGTCTCTCAACTGGAGACTATAGTCTCCGCACAGGAGACTCGAAACGCCAGAACAGGAGATTCAAGTCTCCGAACGGGAGAGTTAAAAATTTACTTAACTAATCTTGGTACTTGAAATTACACTGTTAGAAAAATATTCGTGAATTTTCCATTCAAACATCTGAAGTTTCTGACCTATAATTTGTATGTTTTTTTACATATGTTGATTACTTATAATTTTCTAATTTATTTTATCATATTAATAAAGTTGAACAAAGTTCTCACTGGGTGTGAAATAAATTTTAAAAAATCAAATATTCTCGATTTTCGAAATCGAGAAAATTGGGAAAATCGAGAATATTTGATTTTTTAAAATTTTATCATATTGCTAAGGTGGCCAGATCTGCACAACAAAAAATCAGGAGAGTCTGGATAACTTTTGTTTTAGCGATCAAAAAACAATTTGACACTTATGTGTGCTAAGTCAACTTATTCATTTATGAATTAAAAATAATAAAGTATATCGCAGATGGCACTCTTCTCCTTGTAGTGAACTTTTAGGAAGAAATAATGGCGATAAGTTTAATTTCAAATGGTACATTTTATTGCTTGTAAAAACATTCACATGTATGCTATGAAAAGTCCAGTATAATAGAACATAAAAGCACAGAAGTATAATTATAGTAAGATTAGGCGTAGAAAAATTTTTCCTCCAGAAACCAGAAACACACTCGTTTCGAAATAAACGTTATCAGTCAATTATTGAAGGTTTTAATAAAAAGTCCTAAAAATAATATTTCAATGAACTACTCATTTTGCTTAACAAAGCTGCATTTTTTGCAAGGAGTATGTACTTAAAAAATTCTCGACAAGTAAAAGATTTAAAGTTGAATTTGATGTTCACAATATCATACACTGTTTCAACTGACAAATTGTTTCTTTCTTTTATCCATTGCGCTTTAATCAAAGAAAAAATCCTCTTGCAGTTTGCATTGTGTCCGAGTATGGAAAAAAATTGCATATTTTTAAAATTTCCGAAACTGATTTAAAATTTTTGTTCGCGGGGAAGAAATCAACATTTTTCCGTTCCAATTTTTTTTAAAGAATTCACAGTCTTTTTTTTCCTGTTTCTTTTTTATGAATCTTGTGAGATTTATCAATTGATCGAAGAGTCTTGTTTTTTTCGAATTCTACCTTTTTTTCCTGCAAATAAGCAATCGAATCTTCAATGCAACCAAAAGTCAACGGAGTGCCCTGTTGAAAATCCATCCATTGAAAAATCTGTAATAAAATCGTTTTGTATTGGTGCGAACAGAAATGTTTTGGATAAATTTGTTAAAAAAATGAGTAATCACACAAAATTCGGATAGTGAAGCAGTCCATTGAAGAAGGTATTCTTCCACTTTTATATAAACAATCTAGGTTCGTTGTAGAAAATCTTGACATTCTTTTCCTTTGCCGTCCTTTCGCAAATTAAAGAGAATATTTTTGATGCTTGGCGTCACAAAATTGTTTTCGATTCTATCTCTGAGCCCTCGAGCCACACTATCGACAATGTTCAAGATTTCGCCAATAATGTTACTTCCTTTCTCCAATTTTTGAAGATTTTTATGAAATATAGACATGAAAGAGTGCACAAACAAAAGAAAACATTCACTTAATTCATGTTCAAAGAAAGATTGAATAAACACTGGTGGTGGTTTTTCTTCTGACAGAAAATATGATTTTAAAGCTAGAAACATTTGCAAGATTCGATAAATAACAGGCACGACCTCAGCCACCGAGTTTCACTATGATATACCTCTGAATTCAACGAAATCACAAAAATTTTTTCAATTTTCTGTTTGAACTGTATAAATTGAAAAATAGTGATGAATTTGAAAGCAAGGGCATCTATGTCAAATAAGCCGAATCGGTTCAAACCATGCTGAACACTGTTATGCAGAATATGAGCTGCACATCGAACTCCGAGAAGATGCGAATTAATTCTTTTCTTCAGAAATTCTAGCACATTGGTGTCCCCTTTACGGTTCAGCCCTCCGAAATTTGAATTCGTGTTGTCAGCGGCATAGACCACCAATTTCTCTTCGAATCAATGTTTTTTGATCGTAGACTGTATAGTTTTTGCAATCGTATCTGCTTCCTCGTCACTCATTTCATGCAAATCTGAGAGTTTGACAGTTACTCCTTCTTGCATGTAGTTAAAATATTAGACGACGGTTGGAAACAATTTTACGTCTCCATAATTACTTTCATCTGTGCCAATGCTGACAAACGAAGCCTTTTGTAAATCTTGGTGTACGATGTCTCCCACGTGTGACTTAAGAAGCAATCTTCGAGTCATGAAAAAGAGAACGGAGCAAAGCTGCATTGCAATCTTGTAAACAATAACTCAAATGATGTATGATCACGAGGAAAGCGAGTCTTGCTTCAGCGGCACAAATTTGTGACATTAGTGGAGATGTCTGAGGAATGACAAAATCCGTCTTTGATTTGGATGTAGATTCTCCTTGTACATTTTCACGGTGCTTCTTGCTTTGCACATGATGCGCCAGACCTTGAGTACCCGGAGAATCATAATTTTAATTCAATGAACAATTGACCATTCTTTTTTTCAAGTTTACTATGTGTATGTGTTTCAAAAATAATGCAAATTTCAAATACGTTATTCAACTTTCAATTCAAATGTTATGGAAATCTTCTACATTGAGCAGTTATAGTCTATGATCTAAAAATAGTATGTTGTGCAGCTAGGAGCAAAAACAGCCGATTTACAACTCGTGTGAGGTTTGCCGCTTTCGCTTCGCTCAGGTGGCAATCGCACGAGTTCTAATCGGCTGCTATTGCTCCGAGGTACACACGTTACTGTTTGCCTCGAAAACAGTAAAAATGAGCGTATCTAAACTGTTTCGATATGGCAATTGAAGTATTGAAGGTCGGCACGGAGGCTGGAGAAAATGACAGACGGCAGGGGAAAGGAGGAAGTGGCTTTTTTGACCGCTGGGTTTCCAAGGAGCCAAAAGAGCCCACCTTTCACCTCGCCTATTGTCATTTGTCGCAAGCCTTCGTGTTGGTTTGAAATACTTCATTTTTTTATGTCGAAAGGTGTTTTGAAACGCTTTTTTTAGTGTTTGAGAGGCAAAAAACTTTGAAAGCTCATACATTTTATTAAAAATTCAGAGTGAAAAAATCACTCTTATATTTGAAGATTTCGAAATGGAAATACTTTAACTTACATTCAAACTCTACATTATACTCTACCCAAAATATACAATTATTTGAAATCTATGCATTGCCATTTTACTTAAAAGGATGAAATTATTTATCCCAACTGGCAAGAATGCTGAAAAAAATATATATATATTTTTGTAATCTCATGATCAAGAATTAATACTGCAGATTTTCAGATGGGAGTGAAAGGTACAAAAAAAGATCAAATTTATATCAAAGAAAAAAATGGTTCCAAAAAAGGATTCAGTTCGAAATTTGTTATCAACTATGTGATGCACGTTAAAAAACGAATATTATAAATATTAAAGCAAAACGTTAAAGAGAACGTATAAAAAATAAAATTAAATGGAATTGCGAATAGAATGTTAACAATTATATTGAAATAAAAATAATTGACTTCAATGAAAAAACAAACAAGCAAAGGAACAGAAAAAAAAAATAAAGTTAAAATAAAATAAATTGAACAGTGTTCATCTGTGCCCTCCTATTTATAGATGTGAAATGCCTGTTATAAATATCGCGCGCCACCGAAGGTGCACAGTCATTTGTTTTTAATTCAAAACTGGAATAAAAAATTTAATGAAAAATATATTTTGTTTAAGTTAAATAATTAAATTAATTGAATAATAAAAAATTTATCATAAATTTAGTTGTCCACACGTATTGAATCATGTTTTTTCTTGCGTTTATCTCTCTCGCATCTACTTCAGCCTCGCTCTCTGTTCGGTCTTCTGAGTCTCGCTAACTCTGTCGAAAATATATCCTCGAATAATTTATCAATCTGTGTTTTCATTCAGCACCAGAACCTATTTTTAACAGGTTATGGGCTGAGATTATATGCAAAAATATTATCGATTTTCAAATATTGTTTCGCTGTTAAAACGTATGAAATTTTTTATTAAATTTTTGAAACGCTACAAAAACTTTTTTTTTTTATCTGATCATTCTTCTTTGACTTCTTCTTCGTCTTCTTCTTCCTCTTCTTCTTCTTATTATTATTATTATTATTATCATTATCATTATCATTATCATTAATTATCATTATCATTATCATTATCATTATCATTATCGTTATCATTATTATTATTATTATTATTATTATTATTATTATTATTATTATTATTAGTAGTAGTAGTAGTAGTAGTAGTAGTAGTAGTAGTAGTAGTAGTAGTAGTAGTAGTAGTAGTAGTAGTAGTAGTAGTAGTAGTAGTAGTAGTAGTAGTAGTAGTAGTAGTAGTAGTAGTAGTAGTAGTAGTAGTAGTAGTAGTAGTAGTAGTAGTAGTAGTAGTAGTAGTAGTAGTAGCAGTAGTAGTAGTAGTAGTAGTAGTAGTAGTAGTAGTAGTAGTAGTAGTAGTAGCAGTAGTAGTAGTAGTAGTAGTAGTAGTAGTAGTAGTAGTAGTAGTAGTAGTAGTAGTAGTAGTATGATAACTGTTATTGAGATTATCATTATTATTAATTTTTTTTCGAGTGTTACTATAATGTTTGCTAACTATATTATATAGCATTTTTTTTTTCATATAAAAATATTTTTTTCGTATGCGAGCTTATGGACTAATACGACAATTTTTTTCGGTTAAAATTTTTTTAACATTAAATTGCAATAAAATGAGGTTACTGTTAATAAATTATCCAAGCTTGACCTACCATTTCATTTTTTATTCAGTCCAAAGTATCATCCGGTAGTACCATTCCCAGCCCCCAGGGCTTAGAAAAAAAATAAACTAACACAGGTACTTCTGAACCAAAATGACAATTTGCCCACAGAGTTCTTAGCAACGGCGAGACAGTTCCGAGAGCCACCGAGAGCAACGCTCTCGGTGGCTTGGTGAGAATTTCTAAAACAAGCCACCTAAATTTGATGAAAATTCATTTTCACTTAAAAATGAATTTTTTCGATAGTGTTTACCATTACCAAAGTAAACCCAAACTGATTTCACTGATAAATTTTTTTTGTTTATAATATTAACAACCAAAGTTTTTTGTCAATTTTTGTTAATAAATTAATTGCGCGTGATCTAGTTTTTCGATTTTTATGCTTCTTGCGGCAATCGAATCATCATTGAACATAGATTTATCACGATTTTTTCCGATTCATAAACTTGCATTTTTATACAATATTTTTGTATTTTTTTATAACAAATTAATAAACAAATGTGTTCTTAACCATATTTTGACTAGAAAAAAGCCACATATACTTTATTCAGTTGTCTTTCACATTCCGTTGAGAAAAAAAATGGATCGCATTTTGAAAAAAAGTTATTCAGTCGAAAACGTAGTCCCGCGAGCTGCTAAAGGTATGCCGTTTGTTCACGCGCATTTATTCATCGCCGCGCAAATGCATCTTGCTAGGTAGGAAAGATTTCGTAGGTAAATGGATAATAGAATGTTTAAACGTGTTTATTCATCATATAATTTTCGCATTAGTTTATATTAATTTAGCACAGAATCGGTAATAATTTCGAAGATAATATACTCCTTAAACGGTCACCTAGATTAGGTCGAAATTAATTTTCTATTGAAAATACATTTTCATTAAAGTGTTTGACATGTCAATTGTAAATTCAAGAATATGCAGTGGGAATATTTCATTGTTAACATTATCAACAATCAATTTTTTCGTGTCAATTTATTACAAAAAAATATTACCGACGATCTATTCTGTTAAATTTTTTTGTTTTTTGATCGTGATTGCATTTTTTATCAATGACATTTCACTGTGTTTTTTTTTCCAATGACAAATAATGCAATCAAGTGAATTTTTCGTTACATTGTTTATAACAAATCTGTTTTCTCTACCATATTAAACCTGGAAAAAACCACTTTCAGCGATTTTCACGCTGGACAAAATGTAATATGGTTAAGACATCATATTCGTTATATACAGTCGCCTCTAAATATATTGCCAAGGAAATCTTTTTCTACACTGCAAAAATGGTGTCTTGTCACAAGACACTTTTTGACGCCATTTTGAAGCCTTTTAAAGATGTCTTTAAAACACATCTTTTTAACACATTAAAGTAAGACACTTGAAGACTAAAGACATGGATTTCCCGTCTTCGTGACTTCTACGGAGACATGTTTCATACATATATGCTTTTTTGCATTAGTTGTCATTGAAAAAAAAAAACACAGTTAAATGACATTGATGAAAAATGCAATCACGATCAGAAAACAAAAAAATTCAACAGAATAGATCGCCGGTAATATTTTTTTGTAATAAATTGGCACAAAAAAATTGATTGTTGATTATGTTAACAATAAAATATTCCCACTGCATATTCTTGAATTTACAATTGACATGTGAATACACACTTTAATAAAAATGTATTTTACACATTTTTACACTTTAATAAAAATGTATTTTTAATAGAAAATTTATTTCGACCTAACCCAGGTGACCGTTTAGGTGCCGTTTAAGGAGTATGTTATCCTTGAAAATATTACCGATTCTGTGCTAAATTAAAATTATATGATGAAAAAACACATTTAAACATTCTATTATCCATTTACCCACGAAATCTTTCCCACCTAGCAAGAAGCATTTGCGCGGCGATGAATAAATGCGCGTGAACAAACGGCATACCTTTAGCAGCTCGCGGGACTACGTTTTCGACTGAATAACTGTTTATCAAAATGCGATCCATTTTTTTTCTCAACGGAATGTGAAAGACAATTGAATAAAGTATATGTGGTTTTTTGTTCTAGTCAAAATATGGTTAAGAACACATTTGTTTATTAATTTGTTATAAAAAAATACAAAAATATTGTATGAAAATGCAAGTTTTCGAATCGGAGAAAATCATGATAAATCTATGTTCAATGACGATTCGACTGCCGCAAGAAGCATAAAAATCGAAAAACTAGATCGCGTGCAATTAATTTAATAACAAAAAATGACGAAAAACTTTGGTTGTTAATATTATGAACAAACAAAATTTTTCAGTGAAATCTATTTGGGTTTACTTTGGTAATGGTAAACACTATCGAAAAAATTCATTTTTAAGTGAAAATGAATTTTCATCAAATTTAGGTGGCCTGTTTTAGAAATTCTTACCCAATTGTAAAAATGTCCTGCAAAATTACCCTGTTTAGTCTTTTATGCAGTGGTTGTTAAGTTTGATAAGATATGCCTTGGGATTGAGGCTTTTAAGATGAAATAAAGCGAATCAAACTTCAAAATGAGTAGTTTAAAAAGTTGATTTGAGTAACAAATATTGATCAGTAGTATATTTTTATGAAATAAAATACATAAAAAACTTTTGATATCGTTATTGATATTGTTACAGTTCTGAAGAAGAAAGAGGTGTTCAACCTTTTTTCTCTCTCAAATTTTCATGCGATCAATATTATGATAAATAATGAGATCAAAAAGATGTGGCGTGAAATGAGAAAAGGGCCGCAAGAGCACAAAAAATCGAATTCAAGATGGTCAGTGAGTCTGAATATAGAAATCTTGCTTTATCGAATGATTCCACTTTTAAAATAGTGTACTTTTTTTATTTCATAAAGAATTAAGATACAAATTTAGCCTGCCAATGCTAGTCGCCTTAGAATTAATTTTATTTCTCTTTTCAATCTAGTTTTTCTTGAAAAGCGGCGAAGTGCTCTTATGACCCTTTTCTCATTCCACGCTACAGATTTTATACTATAAATTTCGATGTATTATCATTTTCTTTTTCTTTAAATTTTTCACTTCACTATTTGGTTGTGTAAGCAATATTACATATCCATCTTCATTAGCCTAAGTGCATCGTTCGTAAATTATTATTTGTATCGTATAAGTCAGAATGTAATTTTTACAGTTATTTTCACGCCATATGTTTTGAAAATTATATAATTTTACCAAAAATCGCTACAAATATCATAATGATTTGCATAAAAGTTCAACAGTGAGGATGACCTTATGAAGAATGAGAATTCTTCAGAGGCTTAAAAATTTCAAAAATATTTATTATTATTTTGCAAAAAGAATATAAACATCTTAAATCAAAGGTTGATATGCCTTGTTTTTTTCAGTTCATTTTCCGTGGAAGAAAAAAAATTATAAAAAATAAAGAGAACGAGAAAAAATTTGCGTGTTAATACTTTTGTTATTATGAACCAAAATTGTTAAAAATAAGTCAATTTTTTGATACATGCAGTAGACCTTAAAAAGATCAATTTTTCATCAGCAATTAATGATAAGAAAAAATGAAATGTAAAAATGTCTGGCACTTTTTGCAATGACACGCGGAACGAACCTGTTACGACATTGCATGAAGTAACGAAAGAATGGCGAGCTCCTGGATTTCCGTACAAATTTCAAGATTTATTTTACGGAAAAAACGAGCTTAATCAGTTAAGCACTATGTAAATGGCGACTATAAGTTCATCACTCCTCCTCTTAGCCTACGATGTATTTTTGTTCAATGATTTTCAACTTCTTAGTTTCTCATGTGATAAATGGTTAATTAGGGTTGTATGCATAAAGGCGCTAGTTAGGAGTGATGGGGAGAATATGGTGGGAGGGGGAGGGGTTTCTTGTAGAAAGTCCATAGTAAATTCGATATAAATCGAAAATAAGTGCAAGAAGAAAATATAGCATACAACAAAAACATATGAAGACGCGGACCGGACCTTTTAAACAGTCCGGTCCGGGTCCGGATTGTTCGTCATGAAAAGGGGTCCGATCCGGACCGGACCGTTTATTTCGAAACGCGGTCCGGACCCGGACGGACCTCAAAAAATTTTTAAGAGAGTCAAACACACAATTTTTAAGACAATTTTTAATGTGTGTTTGATAAATAATTGATTTTATTTACCACTGGCAAAGAAAACTCGTTACTCGTCCATTTCGAAATCTCTAACCTCGTTTTTTACCTCTCACTACATGAAGTATCGTACGTAACTCTAGGACTTGCATCTTATATTTACTTGTGTAATTGTCAACCTTGGCTTCGCCTCGGTCTAAACTTTACGTTCGTAAGTATAAAACTAAGATCGTAGTTACGTAATATACTATTTGTTAAAGTTTCAATTCTGTTATGTGTTCTATAACGCACAAACCAATTTTTTTCACAAGCCTATTCATACCCGCTTAATAATCTAAGCAACACTGTCGGAGTATCTTAGTAGCAAGAATGATAAGTTTGTAATCTTTCATACACCTACAAAAGAGATCACTCTGAGATATTGCCGCTCTTCAAAATAACGCAATGAATTAAAGCTGCCGGTAGCATATCTCTATTTCCATTGCAGATAAATTATTTTAAGCGCATCTTTTTACAAAACATTGCATATATTTGTAGGAAATTTAGAGTCAACAATTTTCAAATGGATTTCTAAAGGTAGATTTTGTTCGCTTATTTTTTTGTAAATTTCGTTATTGAATTGCGTTGAAAACAAGAAAATTAATTTCAAGTACTAAACTTGAAATATCAAAAAATGTGTATAAATGAGTTTAAATTCATTCACTTTATTTCCAAATTGTCTTAATGAATTTCACTTTATGGAACTGTGTGAATCTAAATACCACAGTGTTGAAGTTGAATTCATTAAGACAAAATCAAAAAATTCTTTCGTTAAAATTATGAAATTTGAAGATATTGTAAGGTAACGGATCTATCAACCGTAGGAAACTTTTTTAAATTTCAAGCAAAACTGTTAAATGACTGATAAATTATTAATTTTTTTATTTGAACTTGCAAAAAAGTTTAAGTTCTACCCACCTCTTCAAATTATGATATTGTCGAAAAATATTCACATCTTGATTTAAGTATTAAGCTGAAATTTCTTCAAACCTTGAACGTGGAACGACTGTATTCGAATGTGCAAAAAAAAACTAACATATGACTTTTTACAGGACCTCAAGAAGCGTGGTTCACATGCATACGATATGCAAGCTCTACAGCCACTTCCAGTACCTACAAACATAACAAACACCTCAACTGCTACCACAAACATGCCAGCCTTGACTGTTTCTGGTAGGCAGCTATCGCTCCTTGTTTCGGAAATCGTTTAAGGTACCAATTACGTTACTCTAACTAAGATCACTTATGTCGGTTTGACTACACTGTAAAAAATCTCGTAGAAAAAGAACCGCACAGAGTTTAGGAAAAAATCTGACTGGTATTGAGTGGTGTAAAAACCGAACTAAGATCGTTTATTTATGATAGGGTGAAAACGAATGAACAGCATCGAAAATTCCTGCTGGACTTGTATTTGACTACCTCATAGTTGTCTGACAAGCGGGTAGTTATTCGACTAAGAGGTAGTTAATTTACTATACTATTATCAGAACTTTAATTCGTTGTGTTTGTGAATTTGAATAATGCATCAAGATTGGTGAGTCGAGAGGGCCAATCAGGGGCCACCATCATGTGCTTATTCCTACGTGCACATCTGTGCACCTTTATGCTCGTTTTTGTACAACAACAAAAATGTCAATAAAAACACTTAATGTATCAAGAATTAAGTGTTGTCATTAACGAGTAAAAAAGAACTGAATTCAACAAAATCAAAAGAAAACGGATGGAAAAGAATTTTTTTTACAAGTTCTCTATCATAAAGAACGGCAGTAGCAAGAAAAAAAATATCAAATATTTACAGATCTGTACATCGATGCAGACAATTAATTATAAATTAAAAATGCTTTCTAAATGCTTGAGTGACGTATAACCTCAAAATTTCATTCAAAACATATGCCTAATGACATTATGTGCTGAACATTCGAGGTATTACAAAATTCTTTCGCAGCTCAACACTTCCCTACCCAAAAAATTATTTAAAAAGAATAAGACATTAATGCAGAAAAATTATTTCATTTGCGTTATTATTACGTTTTCACGGATATCGTTTAATTTTCACTCACTTGCATCGCACTTACTGGCTGAGTCGGGTTCGGATGGAATTTTGACTAACTTGATTCATTATTCACCTATGTTCGGTAGGATATTCACCAACCTCTTGTCGATTTACGACCCACTTTTTTTTTTAAGAACACATCTTTATTTTCCTAAGCATGATAAAAAAACTACACTTAGTGTGGGTTGAATTGTTTCCTAAACTGAGAATCGATATATTACAACCTGGTAGCTAATCTACCACCAGGAATTTTTATACCCACACTGGATGTAATTGATTTCCTAGCTTCCCGTTATTTTCTTAGCTCATGTATGAAATAGACTGTATTGAGTACAAAAATAATTTCCCACCCACTAGCTCTTAGCAAAGTGATTTTTTACAGTGTACAGCAGTTCTTCTCTGCTCGATCGAGAGTATCCACCTTATTAACAGTGAGAATCGATGAAGCATTTAAAGTGACCAAATATAACTTTTACGTTCTGGTGTCACAGACGTTAAAGATGTCCCGCGTGAAAATGAAAAAAAAACGTTTATTCGACAAAACTATAGCATAAAACAATAAACAAAGATAATGTTTCAGAAAGAATCGTAAAAATTATTATGCATTCTTTCTTTCGTACTCTCGTCCACGATTGTAGTTCTGAGCCGTAAGAAAAATAAGTATCAACGAAAGTGCCCAATACACCATGAATTCGTGTTCTCTTTTACATGGAAAAAAATGTTCAAGATAATATTCTAGAGAGTGCCTTAAATATTATCAAAATTTACTTGAATGGAGGGAATCCCCCTTCCCCTCTGTATGACATTAAAATGTGAAGGCAGCCATCGCATCGTATGAGCCTCCCGTCGGAAATAAAAAAAACAGTTCGTTGTGAAGATACACAATTTTCATGAAGTTTCATTCAAAATACACAACTTCAAAAGAATAGCTTCAAAATTAGTGATATCGGTGAAAGCGTCGCTTTCAAATAAATAAAAATACGTGACTTTTCTTGCTTTGTCAAAAACTTCTCTAAATTGCCTTCTAAGTAACTTTTTGATGTTTTCACTTCAACTTACTTTCAAATATCAACTGTGTGAATAACGGTATTGATGCGTTGAAAAGCGCTCGACCGGTGGCCCGCTTTGATGAATGAATATTGGCAGGTGTCATAAATATCGGAGTACATATGTTTTTAACTATATAAATACGTCATGTTTTTTTTATGTTAACTACATCTCTTTCTGATCAAGATTGATTATAACTTTTTATAGATTGTGATTGGTTATGAGAAAATTGTAAAAATATTTTTCCCGTATTCTATGTATTATCTTGTCATTGTTTCCAGAGTGAGGATATAAATAGATGTTTTTTAAAAAGTGAATACACCTCGAGACAGCGAATTTCTACAATGTTAAAATGATTTTTTTACATTATATACGAAATAATTACACGGTGAACGACGCGATTCTGTATATTTAACAGAACAGTATTGTGAAAACCTGTTCGTGAATGCTCTTTATTGCCCGCCTACATACATATGACAGTATCAAATCACCAACTTCAATAGTATCAGTTTACTGATTTCTTCAACTTGGTAGGAAAGCGAAATTAAATCACGAGAAAAAATATAGATCGCGTTCGAAAAAAAGCCAATATTATTTTTCCGATCAGCTTAATCAACTGACTCATATGCTATGATTGGCTGAGAGGAAATGAAAACAGAATGGTAGTGGATAACTGAAAGTCATGGATATTATTTACATCGAGCGGGACGTCGGTCGAGCGCTTTTCAACGCATCAATACCGAAATCCGTACAGTTGATATTTGAAAGTAAGTCGAAGTGAAAAGATCAGACAGTTACGAAATTCTATTTATCTGAGAGCGATGCTTTCACCAATATCATTCATTTTGAATTTATTATTTTGAAGCTTTTATTTCTGTAAGAAACTTCACGAAAATTGCGTATGTTCACAACGAACTGTTTTGTATTATGTGGGAGGCTCACACGATGCGACGGCTGCATTCATATTTTTCAATGTTATATAGAGGAGGGGGGGAAGGTAGAGTCATCATATATTTTTTATGCATAAATAAATAGTTGACGATAAAAAATCTGGAAATTATGAATAAATAAAATTATTTATATACTGTAAATTAAGGAATCTCACCTCAAAGGAAACACCTAATTTCTAATCAAATTTGATTAAATTTGGAACAGTAGAATGATTTAAGTGAATAAAATCGTTATTTATAAATGTGGAAAAAAAGTTTTGAATCGACAAAATTTTAAGTCAACTACTGATGGTATTGTTTACTCATTGAAAAGTGAAAATTTTATTTTTTTCTTTCAGTGAAATTAAAAAAATTTTTTCAATCGTGGATGGCCTTTTTTAAAAATTTTTCGGAGTATAATTATTAAATAATCCAAAGGATTGTAGAATCAAACAGATATTTTGTGAAAAATCGAAAATTTTGAATAACTTTCAACTTATTTCAAAAATTTCACTAAATAAAAACAATTAGGAATTTTCCAATTCTAACCCAGTAAACGACTTTGGTTGCTGTGACGTAACTGGTACATCGCCGAAGTACATTGTGGTCAAGTCGCCACTACGGCATAAATTCCTAATTTTTTTCGTTGCGGCAACGTTGCAGCCGTGACGTTGCAGTTACGTCGCCAGTTCATTTCAGCTACGTCATCACGAATCGTCGCAGCTACGTCGCCGCTACGTAACTGCATCATATATGCAACGTAAATGGCGACGTAGACGTTACGTTGCCAGTACGTCTTAGTGACGTAATGGAAAAAAATTTTTACTAGAAACGTTTTATTTATCAACGTTTTATATTAATTTTAACGCTATTATCAAAATGCCATAATAACAGCGAGCTCACTGCGTTTTTTTTTATTTGCTATGTGCAAGCTTACTGTTATGAAATAACCTAAAAACCACGAAGAAATGCTAAAAAACACAAGAAAATATTAAAAACCTGAAAAACATAAAGAAATTTCTGCAATATCTGCCTGGAATAAGTTGTAACATAAAACACGTCATATATATATTTGAAACACGAGATTCAAGTGCGCCGTAAAAAATCTCGTTAACAAATTTTAATAAAATCGCTCCACACAATAACTGCAAATACACTTAAAATCTAGCGAACAACCCAATCCATTCACAAACAACACTTCCCTGCACTCCACACCTTCACTGCAAAATCACACATAACTTAATCAACGCCATTTTCTTACAAAATAAATTCACCAAATCACTGCCCGCAACCACAACGTAACCACAACGTACTTCGGCGACGTACCAGTTATGCCACAGCGACCAATGTCGCTTACTGGAAATAACAGTAAAAAAACCACAAGTAGCTGAAAAATAATTTTGTAGATTAATCGATATTTTTCACAGTTCTAAATAACAAATTATTATTTTTTATTTCTTTACTATTCTTTCATTGCTCTGAATCTAATAATTTTGAATTAATTTGAAATTAGTAAAAAAAAAAAATCTTTAGGAATTCAAACTATTCGACTGTTTCTCACAATTTTTCACTATAAAATCATGTAAAATTATTTGGTTAAAATCATAGAAGATGTAAAATTATTTCAAAATCATAAGCATCGATATTTCGACTAAATTAAAATCATACTATATTAACGAATTGATTCAATTGGAAGCGGTGCAATAATATACTATTAATAAGAATTTAAAATTTTCGATTGTTTTCTTCGAGTAAAATTTGAAAATAGTATATTTCATATCAAGGGGGAGAGCAGCGTCTTTCCATGCGCGACAGCAACATTTTCGGAACGAGTGAACATTCAGCGCTGAAGGCGCTCAATGTTCACTCGTTCCGAAAATGTTGCTGTCGCGCGTGGAAAGGCTCTCCCCCGTTATATCTACTATATTTTGTATTGTTAGCGCGGACAATCATACCGTGTTTTGCTGCGTCACGGATTGAGCGTGCCCTTTTTCGAGTCGGTAGAATGGAATTTCAATCGATCGGTCAATGAGTCAGTCGCAATGGCGAGTGTGAAATATGAAGGCTGACATGAAATACAAGTGGCCTTGTATTTCACACTCGCTAGCGACTGGCTGATGAATCGATCGATAGAAATTTTATTTACTGCTCGAAAAGGGCATTCTTGCGCTTAACCCAGGACCAGCAAAACACGATCATTGTGTGCGCGGACAATAAAAAATCTTTTACATGATTACTCGTGACAGTAGGCATTGTCATAACGCTTCACGTATTGAAAATTCTACTTTCAACACGACGACATGTTGTGATGTGAAATATTGTACTCAACTTTTGCAGAAGAGCTTTTTAACTCATGTGATTGTAAAACTTGCCTTCGGCTTGTTTTGCAAATTTTACATTCGTCAAAATAGCTCCTTTTGCAAGTGTTAAGTAAATTGCTATCAATGTCAAGTATGATTTTTTTTTTCAACATTTTTTAGTGATAAAGTATTAAGTAATCCGAAAGATTTCAATTTCAAATAATTATTGAAAAATTGAAATTTAGTTGATAACTTTGCAAGAATCCTGAAATTTCACTGAAAAAGAAGAATATATGATTTTTGAATTTGTAATGATAGTTAAAAAAAACGAGCAGCCGACAATTAATCAAATAGTTGAAAAAATATTTTTACTCAATGCGAGCATGGAAAATGGTGGCTTTCGTAGCTTCTAAGCCATTGCGAAAATGTCCACATGCAGCCCACTAACAAGTGACGATCGCTTGAGTTTACGTAACCGTCTAAAGATCATTTCCGCACCTACTTTCGCGTACCAAGGGGCGAAAATTATTGCTGAAGTACTCGAAGGTAAGTACGAAAACGAATTTTGACAGATACGTAAACTTAAGCGATCGTCACTTGTTAGTGGACGCATGGACACTTTTGCGATGACTTATCGGCCACAAAAGCCGCCAAAATTCCATGCTCTTGTCGAGTAAAATACGGTACGCATCAAGGGACGGACCTCGTGATGCAAACTCGGGCTAATTTTAGCTGCACTCGTCTGCAATCATTCGGTTTCATCCCCTGGTACGTAATGTAATGTTTCACAATTTCTAAAAACAATTTTTCGTTCTTATCTATTATTTCACTGCTCTGGATGAATCATTTTTGTAATAATTTGTAATTGGTCAAACTATTAATTTTCAGGAATTCTGATTAATTTGAAAGTTATTAGGTCAGAATTTCTTAAAAAGGGCACCTGAATTTGACAAGAATTCATTTTCCCTTGAAAATGATTTTTTTCGATTTTGTTTACTATTACTGAAGTAAACCCAAACTGATTTCGCTCAAAATTTGTTTTTGTTTATAATTTTAGCAACTGAAGTTTTTTGTCATTTTTTGTTATTAGAATAATGTTGGGTGATCTGGTTATTCGATTTTTATGCTTCTTTGTAATTTAACCTAGATTTATCATGATTCTTCGCGATCTAAGAACTTGCATTTTCATACAAAATTTCTGTATTTGTTTATAACAAATTAATAAAGAAATTTATTCTCAACCATATTTTGACTAGAGAAAAAAACCACACATACTTTATTTAGTTGTCTTTCATATTCCATTGAGAAAAAAAATGGATCGCATTTCAGTGTTGCCAGAAGGCCCAAACCTTTCCCCGCCAGATTTTCGTTGAAATAGCACCAAATATGGACAAAAAATTTTTTTCCCACTAAATTTTTCTGCACCAAAAAATTGATGGATCGTAGTTGACAGTTGGCAGTTGGGTGTTGCATAGTCACACAGTCACAGGCAGTGTTGCTAGGCTAGTGCTTTTCCCGCTCGTTTTAACGGTTTTTAGTAACGGTAAGAAAAAAGTGACTGCGGTTGAAGGGAAAACTATTGAGATATTTTATGCTAAAATTTGGTCAAATTCGGCAAAAATGGCCATTTTTTTATTTCACGCCTAACTTCTGTCTGTTTTTGTTGGTCGATAGACAAAAAGATTTTTCTTGAATTTCATTTCAATTTTCTATCATCTTTTTTTCAACTGCAAACACGCGATGGATAAATTATAACTGAAAAAAGTATTCGATTGTAAAAAATCGACATATTGTTCTATATTCTATACTATATTGCATATTTATTATATTTTGATAAATCTTAATTTTAATTATACTAAAAATAAATTTTGTCATGATAATCTTACAATTATAACAATCGTGAAAAATAAAATAAATATTGGATGAATAAATGTATATTTTTTTACTTCAAACTACTAACGTTTGTCGAATTCAATATACATTATTTACAATAATACTTTTATTAGAATTTTTTTTTAATTTTCAATTTTAAGTTTACGATTATTATTTAGACATTTTTTCCAACTATTATAAAAAATATTTTACTCAACCTAACTTTATGTATCATTTAAATACCAAAATTTAACACTCAACGAAACGTATATTTATGTATATTTGTTGTATATTTTCTTTTATTTTTATGTATCTATGTACATTTCAAATTATCGTTTCGATATTTTTTAAGATATTTTAGATGATTTTAGAAACTTAAAACATAATGAATAATTTTATTAACATGACGAATATGCTTAGTTTTGAATGTTTACATATTTTTTAAAATAGAAGTGATGTATTTGTATTCTTGTTCATTTATATTTTTTTTTTCAAATTGAAGGAAATTTTAGAAACTTATGTTTCAGGTGAATCATAATACTGATATTGCAATTTTCTTTTCAAAATTTTCTGTTCTGAATGTACGATTATTATATAGACATTTTTTCAAACTACTGTAAAAAATGTTTTTATTACAAATGTGTTGCATAATATAATACATTTCGAAATTTGAACTTCAAGTTGTAAATGGCTTAACCAAATTTTATATACATTTCGGTACTTCAAAAATGTTAGGTATCAAATTATTCATTTAAAAAAAACAATGAAAAATTTCTTAATTCCTACTTGTTTCATAATAATTCGCAGCTGACTTAGAATTTTATTGATTAAAAATATTTTTCCATGGTTGTAGAAATAATAATTTTTAGTAAATTTCAAGATATTAGTCTAATGAATTAAATAATATATAATTTGAACAATAATATATTCTTATTCATTTATTGAATAAAAATGATATATAATTTGTTAAAATATCAATGCCGATGTCGACATTGCTGATGTCGAAAGTTTTGCAAAAAAAAATTTTTTTCCACAAAATATTTACCTTGAACATATCTGTCGTTGAAAAAAACAACAACCGAAACAACAAAAACAACAACTGAAAATTTCCAATTTTTGGTTGTTGACCACAGAGGCAGGACTTCTGAAGAGTCACGTAAAATTATTTCACCATTATTTGATTCATATTTTTTCATATTCCAAAAAAAAATTTTGACTGTTTTGAGTTCTGTTCAGTTTTGTTTACATCCCGCGATCGCGCCCCATTGCCATATTGACCATTACTGCCATCATATATTTTAAAAACGCTATGTTGAATATGAATAAAGATGTTCATTTTCCACTACTACTGCCAAGTTGACAACAATGCGGTCGGAGCCTAGGTGACCAGATTGAGGAGGCTGCCCCTCCCGTATAACCCCCTCCACTGCCCACAGTGCCCACCACTTCTTCATAGCGAAAGGCCGCGGCTGCCGTTTTTGCTTTATTTACGCTGGGCGGTAGGAAAAAAAGGCCCAAAATCAGAGTAGCTTGGAATAGCGGATTTCGTTTCCGTAGTCGAATCTTATTGAATTTTCATTTTTGAATATTACAATCAAATAGGTCATCTAGTAATATATCCTTACTTAGAACAATTTTTCGAACTTCGAATCTTTGTTATAGTCAGTTCGAAATAAAGTTTAAAAAAATGATCATAAAAAAACCAATTCTGAACTGATGTTATAAATGAACTTTCTCATCTATATTAGTTTTACAGTGACATGATCTTCTTTATTTATATCCTGAATTATACTCACATGTTTATTGGCAGTACATCAAGATTTATCAGTAATTAATGCGCTAGATTTAATATCTGTTTCTTTTGATTCGACAAAAAATAGATAGTTATAACTGCTTTTCCACCTCTCCACTAGACTAATTTTTCTAGGGCTATCTTGTCGCTTGCTGTTTTTGTGTATGCAACAACTTGGATTATCCCTGCATCGCAACTTTTATGCTCGCAGTGCAAATAAAATAGCTTTTTTTATTCGAATTTTTGCATAGCCAAGATGCAAAGTGTAACAACTATGAAGGTTGATCACTATAACACTTGAAAACTGTTCCTCCATTTATTCGTTGATTTTATTGTAAGAAGTGAACTCATTAAAAAAAAATTAGCATTTTATAAACCATTTATTTCAAGACAACTTCATACTAACAGTCGATTGTAGAAAACAACCAGAATTTTCCAACTAGTGCAAAAATCTATTCTCGAGGAAAAGAGCAACATGATTGTGAATTATATGAAAAGAAATTTTTATAACTGACAATGAGGAAAGTTGAAAAATATAATGAAAAAAATTTATACGGAAATATAAGAATCACTGGACAGTATTTGACTACAATAATTATTGTAGTATAAATTGGGTTGAAAACAATTGGAAAGTAAGTTTGTTGGGTTTTACATATTGAATGTTTACAAAAAAACTGAACAAACTTACTTTCCAACCTAATAGAACCTATTGAAAAAATGATAAACAATTGATGTCTTTCATACTAAAAAACTAGTACAAGTTTTTATCGTAGAAAAAAATTTAGAAAGTCGTACATAGCTCTGTGATTATCATTCCCCGAACCTTATCTAAGGTAAGCTAATAAGCATTTTGGGATGAAAGTCGACGGGCCTTACTTTTTTCCACGTCACCAATGAGGTTTATCTCAAATTTTCTTTCATTTCCCATCGTCTTTCGAAGCTAGTAACATCTTACGTTTCTCAAAAGTATTCCGGTTATTAAAAACTTTAAAATAGTGAGATCGTAACATATCTGTTTTTGCAAAAGTTTAAATAATATTCCTACATTCATCCATCGTCTCATGCTGATTAAAGGATTCAAGGTAATTTTTGGGGTGTATTTCTTCGTATAACAACACAGTTCCAAAATATTGGTAATTTTTCAATTAAAATATGGAAATTTTTTCACTATATTCTGTTAGACCCATATTCTGGAAATTTTCTCATAATTTATGGAAGAGTTCCATAGCGTATGGAAAATATCCAGAGTTATTGATGGGAAAACTCTTGTACAGAATATAGCTAAAAAACTTGCTATATTTTTATTGAAAATTTACTAATCTTTTTTGATAGTGAAAATAAACGGTTGGGTACAAACAATCAGGCGAAGAATTGTTCAATGTTGAGTAGCTGAGTAAAATTCGCAAAGAATGATTCCTCCGTTAAATCCATAAATATTATATGTTAAATTCATTCAATTTCACGAGAATTATGTATCTTTTGCAGTTACGTGACTTATTTTTTGTATAACTTTTTCATGAATATACGTCGTTCTTGTATGAATTCGACATAAATTTGACTGAAATTTATACAAAAAATAAAGTTTCAAGGGGAATTTTTAACCTTTCTTTTATGTTTCTTCAGTTTTCAGAACAAGTGTTACCTTGTAGTATTATTCATATCATATTTACTCCTTTTCATATACAGAGTGTTTCCAATTCCCGTGCCAAAAAAAAGTCCAATATTCCTTATTGAATTTTGAGTCGAAAAGTCTTTTACCACTTTTCATAAAACTCAAAATACAAAAAGTTATTCAAGCCGGAAGTTTAAACAATAAATGCGCTCTCTCGACAAGTGGGAGTCAAATTGACGGACCAAACTTTCCCCAAATTTTCTTCATATTTTTATGAGTCAAAAAGTCCTGTGCCACTTTCATAAAACTCTAAATAAGATATTTGAGTTTGAAATTAAAGAAATGTGACTGGCTGAAACTTCTTACTGGAATATGTTTTTTCATTTCGAGTGTTATGAAAAGTGGCACAGGACTTTTTGGCTCAGAAAAATATAAAAAAATTTGGGGAAAGTTTACTCAGTGAATTTGACTCCTACTTGTCGAAAGAGCGCATACATTGTTTAAACTTTCGGCTTGAACAACTTTTTGAATTTTGATTTTTATGAAAAGTGGTAAAGGACTTTTCGACTAGAAATTCAATAAGAAATTTTTTTTTTTTTTTTGGCACTGAACATTGGAAACACCCTGTATATCGTTTTTCAAGTTTTGGATGGGTTCCACTACGGCTTGTGTTGTCAAATACTATTTATGTAGAAATAAGTCATTTTAATGATTAAGAATATGTTATAACTTTCATTTTGTCATTTCTTATTACCTGTTGTGATGGAAATTTATTTCAAGAGTGAAGGCGAAAAACATTTTCTATGTGTGTTTCTTATAAAAGTATCTATTTTCCTAAATCTTGCAATTTCTAATCTCTGGCAACCTTTTCTATTTTCAAATTTTCTCAATTTTAAAGTAAATCTTCATACATTGTTATATTGCTATTTTTCCTTTCAATATTGAATGTAATTCAATCTGACTTTGATGACTGTTTGGTAAATGATATATTAATTATTGTTATGTTTTAGTTAAAAATGTTTTAGTTGAAATTTGTGTGTTTTGAGTGTTTAATCTCATAAATTTAAAAATATCCAGCATACGAATTTTGGCTGTTAAAAATTGATACTTATTTTTGTTTATTTATCTAACTAGTTAATTGCAAAAAGAACAAATGCTTCTCTCATTTATTTTAATAAAGAAGCTTTTTAAAATTCTTACCCAATGTTTGGAATGTAACATTTGAAATACGGAGTTTTTATTTTTCTAATCTTGGAATGTTACATTTTTCACATTTGTAGCTATAAACATTTGAAGTTTAAATTTTCAATGTCTAATTATTTATTTTCAATTTAGGATATACAATAACGTATTATAGATAAAAATGAAGGGTGTTCCATTTTTTTCAAATTTTATGCGAATAATACTACACGGTTGTGGGGTTCTTCACCCAAGCACTCAACATTTGTTTTAGTTGAACAATTCTTGTTGTTTGGCACAATCAACCGTAAATATTTAAAAATAGCTTCAATTTAACAGTTTATTTCATCATAGTTTTTTTTTTTTTGAATGAGTTCACTTCCTGAATCAAAATCATCGGTTAAAAGGAGAAAAACTTTTCAAGATGCGTGGTTTAGCGACCCAACCCTATCGGAGTTCAACTTGACGTCTTGGCGTTGCAAAAATCCAAACGATGAAAGCAAGTTCACTTGCACTGCGTGCAATAAAAGTTGCAGTGCAGGGAAGACCCAAGTTGTCGACCATGCAAAAACAGCAAGTCATAAGAAAGCCCTGGAAAATGCGGTCGGTGGAAAGGGTGAAAATGAACTTGTGCCTTTGCATAGTTTCGACGAATCGAAGTCTTTTCTTACCAAAGTGAAAGAAGCCGAAATAAAAATTAGTGCATGTATCGCGAATTACAACATATCTTTACGGGCTGCGGAAAAACTGTTGAATGTTATTCAGGATATACACAAGGAGGATACACGTGTTATAGGAAATTTAAAGTTGGGGCTCACAAAAATCGCGAGTATCATAACGAATTCTTTGGCGCAAATTGAGAAAGAACAAATAGCATCTATACTACGTGAAAATTGTTTTTCATTCCTTGTTGATGAGTTGACTCATCAAAACAAAAAGTATTTGTCCGGCGTTGTACGTTTTGTTGAGCCAGAAACTTCAGATGTTAAAGTCGAACTTTTGGAACTTATAGATTTGGACTCGAAAGATTGCTCTGCTCCAAAATTAATGGAAACTTTCGATAATTGTTTAACAAATAACAATGTACCGATCGCTAGCACCATTGCAGTTTCTTCCAATAATGCCTCAGTGATGAAGGGTGTCAAAAGATCTTTCAAAACTTTCTTTGAAAGTCGGGTTCCAAATCTGTTGTCAATTTTTTGTGTTTGTCACATGTTGGCCCTTGTTTCGAGTAGTGCTAGTCGTGTTTTACCTCCCTTCGTCGAATCTTTCATGGTGAAATGTGTAAATTATGTTACAAAAAGTCCGAAAAGGAATTCAATTTTTTTGGAATTACAGAAACGTTTTGAAAATTGTGAAGAATCTTTGAAGCGGTGGTCGGAGATACGTTGGCTCTCACGTTTAGCATCCATTCGATCGATCATAAAACATTGGTTTATTTTAAAAATGATTTTCGACACAGCCCAAGGTGATTCACAATCAAATAAAACTGCTACATATCTCCTAACCGAAATGAAAAAACCTGAAACCCTCGCTTATTTTCACTTTTTATCTCATTCTTTAGCTCTGCTTGATTCGATGAATTTGTTTTTCCAACAGTCACAGGTTACTTTAGTTCACAAACTCCACTCAAAATGCTTGGGCTTACTTACAACACTACTCTCTTATTTTGTTAAAGATTTTAACAGTTTTGACTTGAATATGATATACTGCACTGATTTTTCTGATAGCAAATACCATGTACCACTGACAGAAGTTTCTCTTGGAATCGATTGTGAACTTTATTTACAAGAATTTGAAGAAGGAAACACAGAATTAGTCATGGAAATTCGAAAGAACTGTTTGAATTTTTATGTAGTGGCCGTGAAAAAAAAAATTTCTGATTTTTATTACATTAATGATCAATTTTTTGTCAATTTGAGCTACTTGAGACCGGACATCCTTTTCTTCGATACAGAACGCGACAAAACAGTGAGCAAAGTGATACAAATAGCAAAAAGAATTGACAGAAAAAATTTTCTTGATTTGCAATTACTTAGTGACGAATAGACTGATTTGTATTTTTTATCAGAATCGACGAAACGTACGTTTGACGG
The DNA here is from genome assembly GCA_028476575.1 of Platygaster robiniae. Lineage (NCBI taxonomy): Eukaryota > Metazoa > Arthropoda > Insecta > Hymenoptera > Platygastridae > Platygaster > Platygaster robiniae. The sequence goes on along the minus strand of CM052022.1, from coordinate 24,772,877 downwards.
ATACGACTTCGACGAAATATCAAAGAATTTAGCCCTCATCAAAAGAAATGATCAGAGTTCTCGTTTTCCACAATTATGTACCCTTTTCAACTTAATCAGAACAATACCTCACTCAAACGCAGATCCTGAGCGGACTTTTTCATTTGTACCCAATGTTAAATCTGACGAAAAAAATCGCATGTCGAACGAACTGTTAGATGCATTTTGCACGGTAAAATCTGCTATACGATCAAGTGGCCAACCGGTTGCGAATTTCAAAATTACTGAAAGCCATTTAGAACTCATGACATCTGATACACTTTATAAGAGGAAAAGCAGCGATTAAGGATTTTTATTTATTTTGACGCAATTCATTATTCATTTGATAAATATCTTAAAACTTTTTTTTTCGAAAATATCGTGTCGAAAAAACAAGTTTATTTTTTGAGATTCAAAAAAAGTGAAAAAATGAAGTTTGTAGATAGTTATCTGAAAAATGAATGAAGAATATAAAATATGAAATTTTATACCCTCCCGAGTATAAAATCTCAAATAATACATTAATATAATACTTTGCAGTGTTTTATTCAGGAAACATGCAGTATCGAGTTATTAAAATTTCAAATTGTCCAGTCAACCTTTTTAAGCTATGTGATTAAATCTTTGTAGTATGAACCATATATTTATTACATTTAATATCGTTAACTCTTTGAATTCCAATTTTCTATATCTAGTGAATCAGAGATATTAACTCTGTTAATATCTACATTTTCATTTCGGACGAGCAATCTTTCGAGTTCATTTTATTAAAACTGAAAATTTAGCTTTTCCTGACAAATTCGATGAATTGTATTTGAGTACTGTTTCGTAAAATTTTTTGGTGTAATTGGATCTTAGCAGTTGTATTTACGACACTGCAAATCGATGTTTCACAGCTATCTCGTGTAGTTAACATTTTTATTTACCAAGAATAGTACATTTTATGTTATATTTGATGGATTCTTCAAAAAAACTCATTTTGATTTATTTTATTCGAATTTATTGTGAACGAGGATTTTACTCAATTTTTCGATTTTGAGAAATCATTTTTGAACAATGGAATAATTTTTATAAATTTTGCTATCCAATAAGTTTAAATCTTCCAAATAACGTGCTTAGTAACGGATAAGATTTAAACTTAAAATTTCTTAAGTAAAAGTATTGCTGGACTGTTGTAGTATAAGATTAAGGCGTAACATTATTGTAAGCATAGGTGCTGGAATTGTAATGAGTTTCATTTTCATTTGAAAATGAAATGAAAAAAATTATGCAGCGTGAAATAAATTTTAACCTTATCACAGAATTTTTCTATTCTACATTTTTATTAATATACACTACATTTTCTGCTTTTGAATAAAAAAATTCGAGTCATTCTTATTATAGGAGCTTATTTTTCAGAAGCATATTGTGTCAAGTCTTAGTTAAATTTGCGTGCAATTTAAAGATTTTATAATTATCTAAGTATAAATTTTTTCAATAAATGGTCTAGTTTTCAAACTTTATTTCGGACTAACTATAACAAAGATTCGAAGTTCGAAAAATTGTTCTAAGTAAGGATATATTACTAGATGACCTATTAGATAGTAATATTCAAAAATGAAAATTCAATAAGATCGACTACGGAAACGATATCCGCTATTCCAAGCTACTCTGATTTTAAGCCTTTTTTTCCTACCGCCCAGCGTAAATAAAGCAAAAACGGCAGCCGCGGCCTTTCGCTATGAAGAAGTGGTGGGCACTGTGGGCAGTGGAGGGGGTTATACGGGAGGGGCAGCCTCCTCAATCTGGTCACTTAGGTCGGAGCAGAGCGGGGGGGTCTTTCGGAAATCTATTTCGATTTTCGGGATCAGCTGACAAAAATAATCATAATAGTATTCATGGAAGGACTATAAAAGGCAGGTAGTGAAAGTTAGACGAAACGAGCGGCACAATAGGTAAGAGAGAGACACTTCTGTTACTTAGCACAACTGAAGCATAGACAAAAATGATATTCAGAGTATGTATTCTTTCGGTCGATTTCGTCGCGCGCTCTTTTTGAGTGACGAATGTAATTTTTCTGAATTTCATAATAAATAAAAACAGAGAAACTATAAAAAAAAAAAAATAATCATACATTTATGGTAGGTCTGTGTTTTTGTAGTTTTTTATCATATTTTTAAAAACGATTATATAAAACTAAAATTTCTGATAACAACTATATAATACTTAACTCATCATTCTGAAGATCAAATTTTGAATCAAGCCTCTCTTGAGCAAAAACTTTAATGTAAAATTAATGTTAATGGAAACACTTTTTACATCCGACATTTCACATTGTTATCATGCATCGTAAATTCAATGATCACTGTAAACATTTATTACATGACATATATTACAAAAGGGGGTTGTTTAGTTCATTTTTATGCTCTACTTATTTTATGCATACTCAAATAAATTTTTTTTCTCGAAGTAAATTTCAAATCATAAAATCGATAAAAATATCCCTGTGATTCTGCAATGGTGATATTAGTTTTGTCAGTACATAAGGGTAATTTTTTTCATTTACATCATAATATTATGTTTATAGATGGTCGGACATTCGCCAAGTGGTCACTCGATTTTCACGATGTCACCAAAATTACAATTTTTTTTTGTAAATTAGTAGTCCTTGAAAACCTTTACATGGTCCAGGCAGTTGTTTTTGATAATTAAATTGTTTAGTTATTGTTTCAGTAACTTTAAAAAAAGGTCAATTTTTTTCGTTAATTAGGTGTGCAAAAAATACTGAACCAAAGTACTCCAAATTGAAACGGTATATGTAAAAGTCTCTATATACTGAAAAATAATAAATATTTTGTTGAGAAAAAAATTTTTTTTCATAATCTTTTCCTAACCTAACTTTAAAATTGTCCATACTACTTTATGTTGCGATTAATACAACAACAAAAAACCAAAAGTTAGTAACAGAGAATTAGTTCAAAATATCTCAAAGTGTAACGAGAAATTGAAAAACTTTATCAGTCTACATATATGTTTGATTCTTGTCGGAGAAAAGTGACCAGTGTTGCAAACACAACAAATAGTGCATCTGAAAGAATTGGTGTGTGTGCAGATGTCGATGAACACGGGCAAGAAAAAGTTAACTACAAGGATAGTGAAAAATCAGATTCAATTTTTGAGTGTAAAGAAGGAGATGATGTTTCGAAAGTAAAATTTAAAGATGTTTTGCAAGAATTAGTTATGCCAATAATCCGGAGGTGAAGCTTTTCTCAGCTCTCTCTACTACTCGTAAGTACTCGAGTGCCAAGGACACATACTTAAGTACAATCCAAGTAAAAAAGTACTTGTACTTCATTACATACTTATGCTTTGTCCTATATTAAATAAAATACTGCTGGTAGTCTAGCAGCATTTTTTGTGTTAATCATATGCTTTTACGATTCCATGATTTTTATCGCTACCGTGTAATGCACGCGCCCTTTTATTCTAAATCTTATACTTCACTAAAAGTATCACCTTTTAGTGAAGTATAAGATGTACTGTACTCTTGAAAACGTAATCAATTTTAATCCACTCAAATCTTCCGTAGGGTAGGTATTGAGTTATGGCCCATTTATACAAATATTTCACATCATAATACATTATATATTTTTGATCCTGCTCTGGGTTATAGTTGGGCTCGTAATAGGGATTATTTGCAATAGAGTGACGATTGCTACATTGAGAGATACCGCCCCTGATACCACGTTCTATAAATAACAGCTGATTAATGACTGTGAGCAGTTCAAGCTCGATGATGGTGTGTTTGAGCATCGCGTCCCAGCTGAATCCTGGGAGCGTGTAGTACTGAGCCGGATCCAGATCATAAACTCGCAAGCAGCTTGCTCGGAAATTTTCAAAAACATCAGCGAGTAGAAAGACGTCGGTTTTGAGATAAAGATCCGAATAGGCACCCATAGTCTCGATACCAAAGTTCTCCCATACTGCTTGTGCGTAGCTGTAATCAAACATATAATAAATTTTTAAAATAATTTCCAACTTTTTAAAGTTTACTGAAAAGTTTTCTGAAATTTTGAAATTTTTTTCTGAAATTTTCAAAGTTTTCTGAGATATTTTATTTTTCATATAATTTTTTCAAGATTAAGAAATTTTCTATCATGAAAATAAATTAGTACCGATAATCATTTTTGGAAATTCCCTCTTCCGTCAAGGTGCTATAAAAGGCCTCCTGCGGAGGTAGCCGATTTTCGTTCAGTCTGTCCCACGAGTCAAGGTGCTCGTAGGGGAATACGCCTTTTTTCATAAAAAGTTGCAATTATCGCTCGCTGTGGCCAACGAATTCTCGCCTAATGATGCTCTTCTCTTCCAAGTATGAAGCCAGTTTGTTAAGAGATGAGGCTATGAAGCGGAAGGAGTCAATGAAGCATAATTACACTTTGTCCTCCTTGATGTACTTGGCAAAGGATATGTATCGCTTCGTCGTTTGAGGAATCAAGTAGATTCGACCTTCAACGCACTGTGCCACTTTTTTTACAATCAAATGGCTGTCGTAGCCACTCAAGTTATGAAATATAATCTGAAACAATTCAAAAGTTTGAAATAATTTTTTCGAAATTGGAAAAATTATAAGATAAATTACCGGAATTGTCAAAGCTTCTTGGTACAGTAGATTAAACCTGTTGTGGGCAGCGCCTCTAAATTCCCCCGTGAGATGATAATGATCCCGAACTCGAATGCTACCTTCCGAGCCGGCTTTCTTCACAAACGGTTGCTTACAGATGTGACATTTTTTTTATGTACGCCAAGCTTGCTCCTGATTGGGAGTGAGTGGTTTCATGGGCTTCTTATCAGCCATTTTCTCTTTGACTTGGTATGATAGATCCACAAGTTTGTCTGCGAACCATTGTGCAGCATCGGGTCCCCGATAGCTCTCATAGCGTGATTGATTTTCGTCGAAACTACACTTTACGCAATACGCCATACTATGCGCTTCATGAACTTGGATAACTTTTGTTTTAAGCTCACCGGGGTTGTCAACTTTTTTCAAAATACACTCAAAATCTGCGTAAACAACGTACGGAACTTTTAAATTGTTTTTATGATTGTGGAATTTAATTTTACCCTTTCCTTTTTCCGGTAATTTTATAGCACACTTGTTCATTTTTTCACAATCGATTTCATGAGCCGTCAGTTTTTCGGGAGAAAAAAAGTAATGTAAACATCTGTCACAAATGTAGTTCCGATGCATGTGTGAATTGAGTTGCGCGTTCACGAGACGAGAAAGATTTTTTATCCAAACGTAGTGGAATATTGAAGGCTTATCATCATCTTCGGAATCTTCACCATCCACATCGTTATAATAGTTTTGAACTAGCGAAAGATTTACGTGTTTGTCCATCTTGTGGGAAGTAACGTGAATCGGCGCGAAACTAAAAGTTTTTCTTTTTTCTCCAAAATGTAAACATTAACCGACACTTCATTATGCTTTTCGAAAACTTGCACTTCTTTTGGCGACACTGGAAATGTGATTTCGTCAAAGTTTAGTTTGGGATGCATCGGATTGTATTTTTTCATGTGAATGGCGAGGCTGACAATTTTTCGAAGCATCCATCCAGAGTCCTTTAACTGAAATTCTTCCATTTCTCGAGGTAGACGATCTCGCACATGACGCGTGTACCACTTTTGTGAATTTTTAGTTTTCTAGATTGATGCAGTTTTTGTGAAAAAGCTTTTAATTTCCGTCACTTTTTGTCCATATTTGACAATCACGAATTCCGCTTCGAGAATCGTATAAACTTTGAGGGCGTTCCGAACACGTAGCACTTGTTCAATTTTTGTCGCAAAAACTTCCTGGGCTTCCTCCAACAATGATAAAATGTCCAAGTGTCGGATATTCACAATAATTCCAGTTTGGAGGTTATGTTTGAATGCCGATTCAATGACTTCCCAGGTAGTTCCGTCATCACCACCAGCACCCCCCACAACGTATTTACCAAGTTCGCGGCTGTAGCTACGTAGGTGAATAATTATACGCGAGCATTGTAACCTCACAGTCGAAATATTTTTTTTCGCAAACTTTTTCAAGTCACAAACACATGCGTCGGCCTCTTCAATCAAGGCCGTTGCCTTGATAGGATTCACAGGACGCGAGGTCAAGAGTTTTTGTTGGCGATTTAGCAATTCTCTAGCTGCGGCGATTTCCATTGTGAGACTGATACTTTTGAGCGCTTTACGGTCGTTTTATAAGTTACATAGCTGACACCTACAGACTATTTTTCAAACTTTTCTCAGGTTCTAACTTTAATCCTTCAGATAATGGGTTCTAATTGAATCTCGAGCGTAATCGTGGAAAATTAGTCATACACTGAGATGATATGTTTTAGAAAGAAAAATATAAAAAGTTTTTTATTGCATGAACCTCGAATGAAATCTTATGATTTAGGCATGAATCACAAAAATCGTCTAACATCTCCAAGTTTTCAGGGACCACATAATCAACTATAGTATTTTCGCAAATGTATTGAATGTCGTAGCAAATAAAAAATTCGTAGGCTTCGAATAATTTGAAAACAGTCGTAATTGAAGCTTTATTTAAATTTACAACGTCTGTGTATACTGCATTTCAAAAAAGGTCAATCACTTCACTTGGAAAATAGTCAATAATAATTCGATTTTCTTGAATTTCTTTCCAAGATTGATGAAATAATATGTCAAAAAAGTCGCATCTTCCAGCTAAAATGCATCGATGAACTTTGAAATATCTCTCTGGCGTTATTATTGTAAAATCAGCTAATGTTTCACTCGAAAGAAGTGTACTTGCACTTTGAATCACCATCGAATTTTGTGGAAAAGGGGGTGAATATTGTCTAACCTCAAACGTCATTTTTACCTCAAATTTAAACGAATCCAGGATGACTGTAGGGTCAAAATCAAGACTTAACTTTTTTGGGTGAAATATTACATCATCTTCAGATACCCATATATAGCTCGCAGGTAAATTTGTGCTAAAATACGCCACTGACGTTAATAATATTTTTCGCACACTTCTCGACAAAAAATACTCGGCAAGACCGTTTCTTGATCAGTTTTAGTTAACTCGAGACGCCAACTTAATCCGCCGCAAAGATATTCGAGCGTGTATCGTTTTTCACCAACTTCCATATTTTGGCAGCGTTTAGTCAAGGTTACTGAATCCATATTTACGAAAAAATCGCGAAGTGACTGATGCTCTGGGTTAATTGTAACGCATTCATACCCTCCTCAAATTAAAAATGTTGGTAATGTTTAAATCGGACAAGGTTTACAAATTATATAAATATTTAGTAAACATTATCGTAGTTCGTGCTTGACATTCATATAAATTTCACACGTCTACGCACATGCTTGAAAAAATATCGGATGTTTAGTCCGAGTTCATGTACGTTCTTTAAGATGATTTTCAGTGCAAATGTTTAATTTACATGTCATCATAATTGTAACGCGCGCGTGCTTAAAAAATTTTCGGATGTTTAGTCTGAGTTCATGCACGTGCTCAAACGCGATTTCCGACGCAAGTGTTTAGTTTACATGTCATATTAATTTTGACATGTTTAATCATTTCACACCTCTACGCGCGTGCTTAAAAAATTTTTCGGATGTTTAGACAAGTGTAGTCTGTCGAAATTTTATTGTTCAAGAGCGATAACATATGAATTACATTGGCAGGTATTGAAAAAAATTTTTTCTAGTTCAAAATTTTTTCAAGTCCGTTATCTCGAAAACTCGAAAGATTTCGTTATTTACAGAAGCGATTATCTTTATCGCTCGATTTTATTTTTGACTCATATCGACCTAATTTTATATATGACTCATATCGAGCAGTGGGGATTCGATGGTGACGTCATCATTTCTCTATATAATATCCCATGAGTTTCCCCATCAGTCAGTCACGTTTTGAGCATCTTTCGCGTTTTAAACATCAAACTGTATAAATAGTGAGTTGTGTTTCGGAACATCGGACTCGAAGTGATTGTTTATTTGAGTGGTGTATATTGACAATAATCAATGGATTTGGGATTCATGGACTAAGGCACGTTTTTCATCCGCACAATGACTCCGATAGATTTAATTCTACGGGTTTATTTAAAGGAAATTGGTGATGAGTGCAGTTACCCTGATTTGAATGATTTTCATTTTACGTGGAAACTAACTGTGCGCAAAATAGTCAACGGGAAACTTCAACCAGTTGTTCACTGTTGTGCTCATACTGACTGTTTATCCGAGTGGCGTGTAGCAGCAATTATCGAAAACTGTCATCTACCTTGGGTTGACGAGTACGCACACATTTTCCATCCTGACAGTGGAGAATACAGCCTTTCAGAAGAGATACCATTGGAAGACGGCACATTCCTAATAAGGCTCAAAATATACTACCACTTGTGGGGAGACTTTGATTCTCATGAAGATGATCAACTCAACGTTTTTGTGAAAAGTTTTAAGAATATATTACTCACGGGAAATCTCTCAGATTTTTCGATCATCACTCCCACCCGCGAATTCAAAGCGCACAGTGTTATTCTCGCGGTGCGATCCGAATATTTTGAGACTCTATTTAAGCATTCGTGGAAAGAATCACTTGAACGTCGAATCATAATCAACGAGTTCCCCAGTGACGTCATCGAACACTTTTTAACATTTTTGTATACTGGGAGTGTTGATTTGCGTAAGGAACGTTTGATATCGTTTTGAAGTCATATAGTGCAGCCGATTTGTTCCTTAATTTTGACTATCGAAAAATTTGTGAAAAGTCAATTGTCCAACGAGTCGTTCCTGAGAATTTCAATGTTATTGAAGAATTCTGCTCCGTTTTCTCAAATAAAAGAATTCAAGATGAAATTGCTAAAATGAAAAAATTTTGCTTGACGAAGCATAAAAATTGCGAGACAGTGCTTAACGATAGGCGTGACAACGTAGCGTGACAACGTAGCGCGACGCCGCAGGGCGCGATTTTGAACATTGTCGAACGTTTCCGAGTGTTACCGAGCGTATTTGAACATTTCCGAGTGTTGTTGAATTGAAAAATTCATATACATGTCATTTGGAATATCGACATCCAAAAAGTTTGCCACTAAAGAATACTCGATAATTTTACGAGCCTAGCTCTTCCGCCTTTTTATGCGTATGTCCCATGCCACGCCAAGAGCACGTATTAGGAAGTTTGAATGACATTTCACAGATGCAGGGTCCCATTCAGTCAAAGAGACTTTGTAAAATTTTATGAAGTTTCGAATTGTGATTTATGTTTTGCATATGCTTACCAAAATGTAATCAAGGGACTTGGTAAAATCGTCAGTTTAACCTCAGTATAATTTCGGCATTCCAAGAGGTTACTTATAAATTTTTCGTGACGGGTTTTGATAAAATGTTGGTAATAATTTTTTTATAAAACATTGTAACTCCGAAGAGGAGAATTCAAGACGGTAGGGAAGAAAACAGTGCAGAGGAGTTAATCTTACCAATAATACCTGTGGGGGAGGAGGAGGAGAAGGAAAGGTGAGATTGGACTTGGGACGATCAGGATGATCCACCTCCAAGCCCAGCTGAACCACCGCAGAATTAGTTAGAGTTCCACGATGACTTTAACTATTATGGAGAGATTCCTCCGGAGTTCGATGACATGGAGACTGACGAAAACGGTCAGTGGCGTTGGAGAGGGGGGTCATCGGAACAGGACGTGGAAGTCGTGGAAAATGTGGAAATGGAGGGAAATTGGGACCGGGAAATCGAGGAGGTGGAAGCGAATGGGGTCGGTGCGGCAAATTTCATAGCTGAACCCAGGGACTATGCAGAGGCACCTGAGTCCACAATACGACAAGTGCGAAACGAAGAGGATCAGGTGATCTGGAGAGTAGAGTCCAGCCCGTTGGTCGGATTTGACTCGAACTTTTGAAAGTTACTTGTAAAAGTGTGTAAATAGTGTGTGCGTGTGATAGTTTATAAGCAAGGACTTTAAATTGGGAATTTTCCACGTTTCACGTCCTATGACACTTTCCTCTGCAAGTTGTCCCCGCAAAACGATAATGTATGTGTAAAATTAGTTTATGTAAAAATAGTGTGTGTGAAAAAATAGTGAGACCTTCAAAGGAGTGAGGAATCACTAGGAGAAAATGTGAGTAAAATCAATGTTGAACGACTATTTACCCACAGGTAGTACGTTAATGCATTCCCGTAGAGTACGTTGACCCCCCCCCCCCCCATACATAGATAGAAATTTGGTCCCTGTTTTTACCGACGTTGCTGATCATGGGAAAATTTAGCGGTCTCCACCACGTGACACGTCACACGTGACACGTTACCCCCCCGGGGAGTACGTTACCCCCCCTCCCTTCAGCCCTCCTTCGTTGCTCCCCCTCCCCCCACCTTTCAACCGCCGAGTCGAGTCGTACTGGGTGGAGAAGTGGGGGGGGGGGCGGAACGGCATAGCTACGCCACTAGACAAACACATTATAAACAGATTTGCATAATATAGCAAGTAAAAATATTTTTTTTGTTTTTGCATATGAAATCGTGTAATAACACTAAGTTGAACACTTTTTTTACCACGAGGTGGTCACTCGCTTTTCTGGAAGCAATTCAATTCGATTGCGTGCTACGAATGTAAAAGAGACGTGCACTGAAAATGGGTCTAAATTCATGGCTCTTGGTACACTTGTCCTCAGCAGTGGCGTAACTACCGGTGTTCAGTGGGTTCCACGGAACACGGGCCCCGCGGCTCTGAGGGGGCCCCTTGGAAGGCGAGAATAAAAAAAAATTGTATTAACATTTTTTTCCTTCGAATAACATGTCAGTCTTGTGAAATGTACTTGGAAAATTTTCATGCACAAAAATTGTTTTTCTGCTCTTCATAAATGCCCAATCATAAACTAATTTCAAAATTTCAACTTTAAATTTCGCACTCGATGCCATTCGTCAAAAAGACACTGATGATCAATGCTTACTGATACTGATCATCAATGCTTAAGAATGACACAGGGATCTATGACCCTGACGTGGTTTTGTCCTCAAACGAGAAAAGATACTTGGTAGATGCCGGGCCTTGCAGACCTAATGGTCCATTCCCTCGCGACACAAACGGAAGAAGTTTCTCCAGCTTTTATTACAAGAAAACTTCAAAATCCGGTATTTAAACCAAACGCTTTTTGTTGTGTTACTCTATGATTTTAGATAAATGTTATTGTTTGTCTTGCTGGCTTTTTTCCAATTCTTCAGTTTCTCTTGCGAAAGGTTTTAACGATTGGAACCATTTACAACAAGCAATTTTGCGATACGAAAACAACCAAGAGCACAACCTTTCTTATTCAATTTATGATAAAAGGCGTTTGAACACAACTTTAGATCATGAACTCGAAGCTTCGATGAGACAGGAAGTTTCCTATTGGCGGAAAATACTGCAGCGAATAATCGATGTGACTTTAACTTTAGCGTCTTGCAACTTGCCATTTAGAGGTCATAACTAATCTGCTGATTCCCTGAATCCTGAGGTTTTTTCGGAAGTCATAAATCTTTTGAGTAGATATGATCCTGTTCTGAGAATGTTACTCGAAGAAAAAAAAAGAAGAATTCGACGACTTACTTGACTTCAATGATTCAAAACGAAATTATTACTATGATTGCAGAAAAAGTGAAGGAAAAAATTTTATCTGACGTTCGAAAAGCCCCATTCTTTACTTTCATAGTAGATTCCACTTAAGACGTTTCAAAAGTAGATCAGTTGAGTGTAATTGTGCGTTACGTTGTACTGGAATATCTATATAATAAACCTTCCAAAATTCAGATAAACAAATCATTTCTAGGATTTATTCCAATTGTTGATTAAACGGGACAAAATCTTGCTCAGGTACTTGCAAATGACGTTATCCATGCAAACAAACTTGAAGTTGAAAAATTGAGTGGACAAGGTTATGATGATGGTGAAAATATGAGTGGTCGTTACAAAGGTTGTCAAGCAAAACTTCGCAAAATATCTGAAAAAGCAGTCCATGTTCACTGTGCAGCGCACAGTTTGAATTTAGTACTCAATAACTCCGTCAAATCTGTTAATAAAATTCGAGATTTTCACGATTTTGTTGAACAAGTTTACATTTTTTTGGTCATAGTATAGAACGTTGGGCTTTGTTAAAATCTGAATCAAACAGCGACACCAATTTGACACTCAAAAGACTGAACCCTACTCGATGGTCATCACGACATGATGCTTTAAGAGCTCTCAGATTCAAATATACATACATTCTAAAAACTTTGACGCAAATTCTATTGACATCTGATAGAAAAAGCGAAAAAGATGAAGCGTTGCATTTGAAGCAGATATTAGAAAAATTCGAGACTGTTTTTCTTATTGTCTTAGAAAGCAGAATTTTGAACATTGTTGATTGCGTTTCGAAAGAATTTACAGCAGAATATAGAAAAAGCCTCTGTCATGTTAAACGAAGCGTACGTTAGTACGAGTCATTTGCGTGAAGACTTTCATAGTTTGAAAAAAATAGCAGTTGAGCTGGCAGAAAAATGGGGTACCACAACAGAATTTTCTGTCAAAAAAAAGGGTCGTCCTAAAAAACAATTTGATGAAAAAAGTAGTCAAGAAAGAAGTGCAAGCCTAAAAGAAATTGTACATGTTTTTCGTGTTGTTTCCCCTGCTTTTCTGTCTGAGTTAACTGACGATGAAATATTCAGAGCTGGGCAAGATTTCTACACGAAATACTCAGAAGATGTTTCGGATCAATTATCATTCCAATTATTATCGCTCAGAACTTGCTTCAAGAATGATTTGATGAACATACAAACAACTCAAGAAATGTTTGATCACATTGTGGTCCAAAACTATTCTTCATGCAGTAGCTACGCAGAAGTAATAACCACTTGTTATTTCCGATTCCTGTCACGGTAGCGAGCGCAGAAAGATCGTTCTCAAAATTAAAATTGATCAAAAATTATTTAAGAAATACCACGGGACAAGAAAGGTTGAGCTCTTTAGCTTTAATTTCTATGGAAAACAAAGTAGCAAGAGATCTTGATATTTCGAAACTCATCGATGTATTTGCGAATATAAAAGTCCGCAGAAAGGATTTGAGTAAAGTTTGAGAATTGCATTTTCTTTGAACGCGTCCTCGATGTAAAAGAAATAAAAATTTAATAATAAAGTGAATGTTGTACAATTAACCGAAAATAATTTTTTTTTTTCGCCATGTAGCAGTATATAAGGGAGGGGGGGGACTATTGATAAGGGGACCAATTTTATGCATTGGAACACATCAAAATCAGAAGTAGTTACGCCCCTGGTCCTCAGTGTAACTCCGATGGTTCTGATTGAAACCTATCATTTTGCTATTTTACGCTTAGCATCCTTTTTTTTCCCTTATTTATTCTTTTTCATCGGCATTTGATGTCATTTCGAGGGAAAAGATTCAAGATTGAAGAAATTGATCGAAACGTAAATTCTCGGATTATTTTCTCAACCTTTTAAGCTGATTTTCCTACAGTGTCTACCTAAGAGATTCTTTTTTTTCAAGTCTAAATTTTTATCTTTTCCTGAAATCATCTTAAATTATAGTCATTTTGATGATATCGAAATTGTGTTTCATATATAGTTATTCGATAAAATAAGGTTTCAGGAAATCTATGATTGTACAAGATATGTAATGTTGTTTTGATTCTACAATTGCTTAAAAGATGTGTGTCCACCTTAGGGGACTCTCCCCTATGTATTGCTGTAATTGAAAAATAACTCTAAAAATTGTTTCAACGACGGTCGAAACACGTCAGTGTTACAAGATTTGATTTTTTCGAATGTAACCTATATTACAACAAAAATACCAGAACTTAAATTTGATGTTAATGCAAATGTTTTGTTCCTGCAACATTTTACATTGTAATGTATAAAAAACTTGAAATTTTTTCTTTTTTCAGAGTTAAATTAATAGTGTTTGTTAAAATAGATTCAAAACGTCAAAGTTGATAATTTACATTGATTTCACTCATTATATATCACAATTATCGATTTTAGAGGTTATATTCTTTTAATCTTACACTTTTTTTCGTTTCTAATTTCTAAAGAGTTTCTCCTCTTTATTAATTATAAAACAGATGAATATACAATGAAGGTTATGTGTTGATCAACATAACGGTGATGTCCTGCATTGTTGTAACTAAAAAAATTTTTCAATAGGGAAACTCGATTTTTTTCCTAAGTTAGGAAATATGTTCAACAACCGCGTAAATATATTTGCTTGTTGCTATCATGATTCAAATTGCTTTTTCAAAGATTATCAAAAACTGCAACGAAAAACGTTAACGAAACAGCACTTGTAAAAAGAAATCATCTCGTTGTAGGTAACGTAAATAAAACTAACACATTATCGAAAATTGTAACAGAAGTATGCTATCTGCAATATTTTTATTTCATTCGTACACTTTTTCAACTGACCAAAAACAGTTAAAACTGATTCTTGATTGCAACAAAAACTTTTTCACTTCTCACTAAATCACATGTGTGTAAATGATCAATCTTGAAATCAATACAAAACCTAACAAAAAAAAAACACCTGCGTCATAGAGTGAAAGTCCCTGTATACTTTACCCAAGCGGCACATTTTGGCTTATAACGTTCTAATAGCATTCTAAAGAAAATTTTTGTCTTATAAGGGTCTGATAGCTCTCTTATAGCCAGGGCCGGCTCGAAGAGAATCGGTGCCATAAGCGAACTATTATTCCGACCCTCCCCCCTTATTCGCTGTGCATAAAGAAAGTCATTATTGAATTTAATCATAGCAAAGAAACGCAGTTAATAATAGTAAGGATTTTAATGTTCAACTCTTTCTAATTATAAGTGTACGGATAACTGTGACTGAATCTGAACATATCATAAAAATCTGCAACATTGTGGGAGTAAATGCCGTGGAGAATATAATACATATGGAAATACAACTTTTCTAAAATTACAAATGGAATATTTAATACAATTTTCAAAACACAAAATACTAAGATTATGTCGATGAAGTTTTGATGTCACGTGCCTTCAATTAGGCAAAAGAAGGTATCATCTTGTTAAGATCAAGTCTCTTCGCGATTTCCTATTATACGGATAAAATAGCTAATCTTACAATCCTTTGTTTGATCATAGTAGAGTGGAAGTATGGTTGAATCAACTTCAATTTTGCAAAAGGTGTGCTCGCCACTAGCAACTGAAACAGCCCAGCAAGAAATTGCCATAGTTTTGCCGATCGTGACGAACGGCCCAGTATTGGCGCAGCTTTGGTGTACGGCCGTCGTCAGCCGATCTGCGCCTAATATTGGCAAAACAGTCGAACCATTGCGGGTTCGATTGTTTAGTGAGTGTCAGCGCAGAGTTTACCATCAGTATTAAGCCAACATTGGCAACTCAAGTGAACCAGTACCGGCCCGATGTTAAGGTAGTAATGGGTGCCATTACAACCGTTGCCAGTGTTGGCCTAGTATTGACTGGCGTTATCGTTTCGGTGCTGCGCCATGGTTGAATGCCAACGGTCGAACAACGGCTGCCGTGATTGGCCCAGTATTGGCAGTAGTCAATTTCTTGCTGGGTAGTTACTCTGGAGTGAATTCTAAGATTATTATATCGGAAGTGAAAAGTTTTATTAAAAAAAAACAAAACTTACAGTTTATTATATAACGGTATGGTTTATAAAATAACTTACGGTGCCTCCCAGCGAGGCGCCGTAAGTAAGGGACGAATTGCAACTATAGTGCACTAGATGTATAAGTATTCGCACCGGCCGCCATTTTGTCCTGGTGACAAGTGTTGGTTTGTAAATACGATGAACACCAACACGAGGGCTCGATTTTTCTGGCAATCTTCTTACAAGAATTTGTAACTAATCTATCGCACTAAGGATTATTTTCAAAAACACTCTCAGAAAGTACGAATGTCTAAGTAGTTTCCCATAAAGCCAATGGCCAAAGGAATATCCCCAGAATCTTCTCCGAGAAAAGTTTAGAATATTCTCTGAAAATATTTTGGAATATTATTAAGAATATTCTTTGTGAATTTTGCTTAACATCAAAATAAAACGTGGATATAAAATGATTTTTATTGAAACATTCTATAAAAAAATGACCGAAGAACGTCGTTTTTTTAGCAGGTATCTGATGAAATAGGAAAATTCGTACATCTTTTTTTCACATCTCAAGTAGAGGCACCCCCTCCCCCTCCAGACTTGGCGCCCTACGCGATCGCGTTGTTTGCGTTATGGTTGAGCTGGCCCTGCTTATAGCTTTCTTGGTTAGGAACTTCAAAAGAGGGCTATCAGAATGCTTATACCTGGCTTATAAAGTTCTTATAGCATTCTGCAGTTCATCCTACAAAGACTTGTTTATAAGTTCCTTTGAGGTTTCTTACAGTGTTCTTGATCAAAAATGTTATAAGAAATCTATCAGAACACTAATAAGTGTCTCACAAAGGTTTTGTAGCGGTCTTTACGCTATTTTTTGAAAACTTTCTGACAAGGTTCTTCTGATTCCTTATAGTATACTTATCAAAAATTCTTTTAATTAACTGTAAGAACGCTTTTAACTTACTTATATCTTTCTTTCAGCCATTCTTCAGAGACATTCTAATAAGATTCTAGGATAAAATTATTAAAAGAGAAAAACAGGTTATTCATGTATCAGAATATTTTTCCAGTACTCTCTTGGATGTTATAAAAAAAGGATGTAAAACGTGCGCGTTGCAAAGTATAAAGTGATTGTACTGAATTTTTATCGAATTTTTTGTTGTTGCTTTTTTTTTTATCAAAGATGAAACTTGCTTCTAAGTCCAGTGCATTTTATGATACAGAAAGCAGGTAGTGCTCAAATTAGTTAAAACCGTCCCACAAAACTGCGATCAAAACCCCGTTAGTATACTAATGCGAAAATCAGCGGAAAGTGCGAAAGCATTGATACCAGACGTCTCGGTCACAACAACTTCACACGATACAAAAGATAATTATGCAAAACAAATGATGCTGGAAAAAATCATGCATGATTCTTATCATACATGATCATGCTCAAAGGAGGCTTTCCAGGAAATTATTGTTTAAGTCCCACGAGAGCTTGTACTGCACGATTATGCACGATACTCCCATCGAATGGACCTGGGACCATGAAGTCCCATGGCCCAGTCAGCAGCAAGCAACGAGTAAGAACCGAACGGTTGAGGTTCTAGTCCCAACTTAGGCAGTTTCTTCAACTTCAGATAAATTATATACGAGGGGGGACCCAAAAGTAACGGGAATTAGGTGGTGGGGGGACCGCGGAGGGGGGGATCGGGTTCTCCACTGGTTCTCTTCCAAGCTGCTACTCTCCCAAGTCAGTGTGCAAAGTTCATTTGCTGTGAGTGCATTCGTTCGTCCGTAAGAATTTTTCTGGTGAAACTACTTTTTCCGTTTCGGCGAAAACGTGAAATGGCTGAGTGCGGAGAGCAACGCGCGGCTGTAAAATTATGTTTTTTGTTAGGAAAAACACCCGCGGAAACCCTTGTGATGCTGAGAACAGCTTATGGGGATAATGCTTTGAGTAAAACGCGTGTGTACGACTGGTTATCGCGTTTCAAGAATGGAGAGATGTCAATAGAAGACCAACCTCGTTCTGGGCGCCCCTCGACTTCAAGAACGGACGAAAACATTGAAAAAATCAACACTCTTGTTCATGAAGACCGTCGCCGAACCATCGATCAACTTTGTGAGATGTCTGGATTGTCATGGAGTTCAATTCAGAGGATTTTAACTGAAGATTTGAGCATGAGGAGGATTGCAGCCAAATTTGTTCCTCGCCTTCTCTCCGACGATCAAAAGGAGCGTCGACTTCAGGCCTGTCTTGAGCTGCAAAATCAGTTGGATGAAGACCCAGATTTTTTTCTCAAGGTTATAACTGGCGATGAATCATGGTGCTATGGCTACGACCCCGAAACAAAGCAGCAATCAAGCCAATGGAAGACACCTCTCTCGCCTCGTCCAAAAAAGGCACGCCAAGTGAAGTCCAACATCAAGACATTGCTCATTTGTTTCTTCGATTGCAGAGGTATTGTGCACGCAGAATTTGTTCCTCCAGGCCAAACGGTCAACCAACACTTCTACTTGGAGGTTTTGAAAAGGTTGAGGGAGAACATCCGGAAGAAAAGAGCGGATCTTTGGCGCACAGGAGATTGGTTCTTCCACCACGACAATGCACCTGTCCACACAGCGCTGTCCGTGAAGAAATTTTTGACCAAAAACGGCATGACACCGATTGTTCACCCCCCCTATTCACCGGACCTTGCCCCCTGTGACTTTTTTTTGTTCCCTAGACTCAAAAGGGACATGAAAGGAAAACGTTTTGGGACTGTAGAAGAGGTGAAACAAAAATCGCTGGAAGGTTTAAAAAACATTGAAAAAAATGAATTTCAGAACTGTATTGATCACTGGAAAAAAAGATTGAACAAGTGTATTACAGTCAATGGGGGTTACTTTGAAGGTGATAAAAATTGTGTGTGAAAAAATTTGTCAATAAAAAAGTTGTAATACAATTCCCGTTACTTTTGGGTCCCCCCTCGTATATATGTGTTTTTAAGCAATTTGCAATGAGCATAAGCGTGGTGTATATTAAAAAAACTGTTTATCAATATGATAATTATAAAATCGAAAGATGCAAAACTGAAGTTGATTGAAAAAACTAATATTATTTTCCTTTTTTTTTCTTCTTTACCAGTTCCTATAAGCATCTTATAAAGTTCTTTGAGACTCTTAAAAAGAGTCTTATAAGACACTGTAAAGGAGTCTTATAAGACGCTATGAAATATTATAAAATGATGCATGCATGATGTAAGAACGTTATTAGCTTCAATGTGCGACGTGAGTTAATACTTAACTGTACTGCGTCATGGTATACCGTGAATGATTTGCGTTATGCACGAAACGAAGCTGCCCGGGGCTGCCCGAAATCAGCCGAACGGCCCGTGTGCTTATGATTATTTGACTGAAGAATTTCTCGGAATTTTGGTCCGAAGAAAATTTCTTAGGCGAGTGGAAGGAAGATATAGGTGTCTCTCTCGCTACCCGCCTTAGGCGTACGTGTTTGCGAGAGTGAGGGATAGATATTCCGTGTATATTTACACACGGATGGTTTCGACCTTTTACCGTTTCTTCAAAGAGAGAAGTAAAAAGGATCTTCGATTAACAACGGTCGAAACACGTCCGTGTTTTACGATTCACACAGAGTGCCCTCAATATTTTTTGTATTTTTAACAGAGTAATATGATTTGATTCATTTTCTTATCTTTTTACAGATTTCTATGAACATATATTCTTTGAATTCAAAGCTCGAGAAATTGCAGTGTTCCGATTCCTAGAATTATATACATTTTCAAAGAATCAAATAACAGAGAACATAATAAAATCTGCTTTTTTCGTTTTGTTTTCGTATTTTTTTTTGTATCTATTATGTTCTATAAGAATTTCTAGCAGGATCGCTAGATCCTGCAGATCATGCTGTAGATTTTTAGATCTATAAGTTTCAAGTATCTTTATACATTTTCATGTGCATTTCTAAAATTCAACACTTCGAATGGTAAAAGTTTCTAATAAAAAGTAAAAAACTTCATTCCTCGTCAATGTTTTTAAACAAATTACTAATGCTCCACATTTGTTATTTTATAATTTAATCTGTTCATTAACATCCTTCACATTTTATTTATTTTATTCATTGGATAATTTGTAAATTTATTGGAATTCTTTTATTTCATGTTATTGATATTTTATAATTAATTTAGTACATCAATTTTTCTTTATTATTACTACGGGAAGCCGTTGTAACAGCGACCGTGCTCAGGTGTCAAAAATGACCATCATTTATTCCGGCATGCTGGGGCTGCGGCGCGCACGCTCAGACACGGCAATCCGTATGTGCTACACTGAGTGTTACCAGAATGCGGGATCACTTTCTCCCTGTAGGCTCGAGATCAGTAGCGGATCCACGGGGGGGGGGGGGAACTGGGGGAGAGTTTCCCCTCCAAAAGTTTTCCAAACGAAAAAAAAAAAAACGCAGGAAATTCTGTGTATGATTAACATTTTCACTTTTTTACACGCAGAAAAATGTTCGGTGATTTTTTGATAGAATTTTTTTTTGGCAAAGTAGCTTTACACGGACAAGAATATTGCATTTTTTTATGACTCCGCTAAAGGCGAAATTCATTTATGTCGATTTTCGGGTTTCTTCTGTTCTACATATGCTACCGTATATATTTCAATGCAATATTTCTCAGAATCGAATAATTCGAATTAATATACAATGACTCGAAAGCATTCCCTTGCTCAACAGCTGATGTGTCACAAGTTATGACTGGATCCGAGACAAAGTGAAAATTTTTAATTTAATTCCTCAAATACGAAAAATCACTTTCAATCCAAGCAAGACTAGCTATCAATTCGAGAGCTTAATGCTGTAAAGAATGTAAAAATTACTTTCAACATGGTAAAAAGATCACTTACTTTACAATATAAACTACAGCACTCGCCTACCGAAAATATACTGCCGACTATTGTGAAAATAAATATTTCCGCTGTTTAAAGATGCTTTGCCATAAATTATGATAAAATTTCAGATGAAAAATAGCAAAATGTCTAAGAACTTTTTCTGCGTGTAGAATGAAATTTAGACAACTGGCTGCATGGTGAATAAATGGTAACTCGTTCATCGGGCTTCACAAAAGAAACTTCTATATTTCAATAAGGCGCGTTTTCCAAACCGACGTTATCTCACGAGAACGCTCATTTTCACTTTCGTTCACGTGCGGATCAGCTGCGATGGAAAAAGCATTTGTGTGATACCGTGATGTGAGTGCGTCGTAGAATCATATATTAAGTAATGAGTGAAACATTCTGAAAAAAGTGCTTCCCCTTAATCGATCAACGCTAATTTGTGTGAGCCTTGATAACACTTCGTTAACAACAAGCACAAATGGTGAGTACGCATTATTGCAGCGCCTAAAAATCATCGCGCGCGAGTCAGAATTTCCTCGCAACGAAAAGTTTTCAGAATGTTTTCTGTGCAATTTTTCCTCCCTCGCAAAACATTGCGACAAGATAGAAGCAATCAACTCGATAAGCAAATAAATAGAAGTCATCGAAAAAATTTGATCGTCTCGTTTTTAGTACAGTTGAAAAAAATCATCGAAAAATGCGACAGTTGTACATGTAGGATCGTGGCTGTGGGAGTTACGCGATGCGCTCCGAATCAGACGCCCTTGGTTCCAATCTCGGCTCGGAATTGTTTTTTTCCTCTCTTCCATCAGTAATTTTTTTAAAGTTTTTTTCATGAGAATAATTGATTCATTTATCGAATTGTTATCACACAGTAGAATATAATTTGTTCCAGACGGAAAGTACGTGCATATGTAATTTGTACCGAATATTCATATTTTATTTCAACATTAAAATTCAATAATTAATTCTCAACAAAAATTTGCCGAAATAATGTGTAGGAAAGTATCACAATTATCGAATTTTCTTATTTGAAATGATAGAAGAAGGTACCAAAGTATTTTACTTTGGCGATCAGGAGCTTGATACCTGTGTTTACACGAGAGAAAAAATATTTTCATCACATTATAGTCCAAACAGAGAAACATTGTTGCGATTCATTAATGAAGGAGTTGAACTAGGTATTTGTTTATATTTTTTTTTTGACAAAAAAACTCACTATTCAGAATGAAGACACAACTTAGACGAATCATTAATATTATTGATATCATGAAATTCAAAAATTGACTTTTGAACTATAATCATTGGTTCCAAAAATTTTCGACCCACGTTCAACGAGAGTGTCGGGTGTTGTGGGCCATTAGCTTGTTGATTGAAAAACGATGCAGTTTCTGTGTACCAAATAATATTTGTAGTCGATGGCGACCTCATCTGTTGCATAAAAAGATAATAATTCAATAATTTAGCATTTTACGAATAGTATAAGTATATCATAATTCAAGTCAACAAAAACTGTTATTTTGACAATTATTAATGCTAATTGTGTAGGAAATATGGTAAATTTGTCATAATTCGTAGTAAGTTACTGATTAAATTGTAGGCTGTCTGTGAGCAGTTTTTCATAGTTTTCTCTAGCAATCCCAAGATAATGCTGGCATTCTTTCAAATATTTGAAAATCGGACTACAGCTACACTTAGTATAACCCTTAATTATTTTAATTCATTGTTTCATTGGAACAAATATGATACTTATATTTTGTTTTCGAGCATATTTTGAAATAAGATTTGATGCTTTGAATTCCGCAAAAGATAAGATGAGATAACAGTACAAAAACAAAAAAACAATGTCAATGATGGTAGGAGCGTATCCTAATTTTCGTTTGTTTCTCATCGTTGTCAGTACTTAAATAAGTGTCCACCTGCTTATATGAAATTCACAATAACGTTGAATATTTAAATATAATGAATATGATATAGGCTTATGTTTTACAGAGGAATTTAGATGGTTGATTTCGTGAAATAGTACTATCTATGTTTTTGTTAGCCTTCAGTTGAATTTAAGATATTCGTTGTGCGAAAATAATAATTGTAATCCGCTGATAATAATTAATAATCACAAGATTGAAATAAAATTAATCATTTATATTTACAGTCCCGACGTCTACCAAATAGGACACAGAGCTCAATACAACTCTTCTCAAACCACCAAAGAAAAAGCGCATCGTTGACAACCCTCCCATAGAAGATAACTGCGACTCTAGTACAACGAAGAAGCTCACGAATGATGCTCATAAAAGTTCACCAGTCTTGGGAGAAGCAATAGTGACATTACCCTACTCTAGTGCTTCAATGATTGACCATTCAGAGATCAAAATACCTGGAACATCTTCGGATAGTGCTGCACCTTCGAATTTTTCTGATGTTGGCACTTATATAGGAAAATATTGATGACCACACTAAAAAAGAACTTCTTGAGAATCCATGGACACGAGGTAAAGACTATGACTTTCCGTTTTCTGCAAGAATGATTTCCGGAAAAGAGAAGAGATATAACTTAAGAATGCATCACTTAGTGACTCATGATAAGTGGCTTATTCTATTGGATGTTGTTAGAGGTTTGTTTTGTAAATTTTGTCTGTAGTTCGTTAATCGCAAAGAAGGTGAATACCAAAAAAACGTTCCCTAAGGTATTCTTGTAACTTTGCCTCTGAAAAATTTAAAAAAACTCACCAGAAAAGATGGAGATTTGGAAGATCATTTGAATAATACATATCACAAGAGAGCGATGGATGCAGGAAAAGATTTTTTACGAACCTACCACAATCCACGTCAAGAAATCGTTAATATCATAGATGAAAATTATACATAACAAGCAGAAGAGAACAGGAAAATTCTGAAGTATATTATCGAAGCAATCATTTTACTTGGTAAGCAGAACATATCACTAAGAGGATACAGAGACGATGGACCAATGACAGACGAGAAATATCTAAAAGAAAATGACGGTTATTTTAGACGTCCTTAAAATTGATGGTAGATTCTGGAAATATAGTCTTGGCAAAGCATCTGAAAACAGCCGCTTCACGTGCAACGTACATCAGCAAAACGTCCCAAAACGAGATCATCCACTTTTGAGGATTAACCGTTGTAGACAAAATCTTGAAACGTGTTTCAATTCTGGCTTTGACTCTACCGTTTTTGACGAATTTCCGGATGCATCAGGAAAAGCTCAGGTAAATATACAAATTTGGTGACAGCCTTATAACAGTGAAGTAGAGAACACATTTAAAAAAGCGCGTATGCTGCTTTTCTTCTTTCAGCTCATATAAGATGAAATTTGTCGAAATATTTAAGAGCTTCAGCTCTGCCCTATATGAGCTAAAATACATTTTATTATTTGTCTAACTTTGTATGACATTTTTTATGTCTAGGTCAGTCTCATTCTTCGGTACGTTTTCTGGGTAAATCCTGATAGACCTGTCATTAAACAAGACTTTGTAACCTTCATAGATGCGTTCAAAGAACTTACGAAAGACACTCATGAAAATGACCTGGACGTATCGCTAGATTACGATGAAGACGACTCAAATCCAAGTGAGAACGATGGAGTGGAAGAGTTACTTGATGATGGAGACGACAACGAAGAGATTTCACTCACGGGAGCTGCATTAGGGCAGATAGCTTTGACAGAAATAACAGACATGGGGCTAGATGTTGAGAAATGCGTTGGGATAGGTACTGATGCATGTATTGTTATGTTAGGTGACCATGGAGTTGTTAGAGAAATCCAGAAGAAGGCCACAAACGCTCCTCGATCGCCATGTTTTTCTCATCAATTGAACAGCAGCATTTCTAAATCAGTCTAAGTTGCTCTAATTAAGAAAATTTCCAATAATATTAAAGAAGTTACATCAATTTTTTAAGTTTCAAGGCCAAAATGTAATACAGTTTTAGCTAAATTCTTAGGGAAGAGAATAGTACAGTTGTGCGAAACACGATGAGTACAAGGACATGATGTTGTTCTTCAGTTCACCATCACTCTTCCAGAAATTGTAAAAACACTGACCAACATTATTAAATGGAGAAATAGAACAACTGCAGTCAAAGCTTCAAATCTGATAAATGTTGTGTGAAATTTTAAATTTCTCATCGGTCTTTTTTGCCTAAGTGATATTCTCTGCCTCACGCAGCCACTAAGTGTAATTCTACAGTAAGAAACGATCGATCTTCCAAAGGCTTCAGAAGTCAAAACAACGTTAGTTGCAACACTTAGTGAACGACGGACACACGTAGACCATCATTTCAATGGAATTTTTTTCAATGTCACAAAATCAGCCGAGAAATTAGACGTGAAAGTAAATAAACCTAGAACTTGTGGTCGTCAAAGTCATTGCAACAACCATCCATCCCAAAGCTGTGAAGAATACTATAAGGTTTTTGCATACATACCACTCATTGAAATGGGGGACAGAAGATTTGGAAACACAGTTCTCTGAAGACGTTTTGAAGCGTTTCAATTTAAGTCTTACTTAAGAACATAAGTAATTAAGTTCAATTAATTAAGTGCTTTTACCTCAACTGAACACAAAATTGACAGAAAAAGAAGTAGCTGAATTGAAAAGCTGCCTTGTTGAGCGTTTCAGAAAGATTTTGCAAGATAACGTAGAACAGCAAAAAATGAAACAGAGAGCGGAATGAGAGCTGTGTCAACAAAAGTGGAAGCTTCACATTGAGCCCGGAATTGAAATACCATCTACGATCGGGACACTGAAAAAATGTGACAAAGTCATCTATCCAAACATTCATAGATGACTTCAAATTCTGTGCACATTGCTAGCCACCAACGCTAGTGCCGAAAGGTCATTTTCGTCTTTGCGTCGCATCAAAACTTTGCTTAGAACTACGATGCTGCAAGAGAGACTGAATGGGCTAGCTCTCCTTCACGTAAATTATGACATTAAGGTAACACCTGAAGAAGTATTCAAAAGATTTTCTAAAATGGGCAAACATTGTATGAATTTAAATGTATAAAATTGATGTTTATATTCACATAAAAAATAAAAATTATTCCTACTGACGCATTATCACAAATACAGCCATGCTCATCGTACCGCAGGCTATCGTGGTGAAATGTTTTGGCGGCTTCCCCTCTAGCATTGCCTTCCATCTCTGGCTTGAAAGGAGCGCGACCAGTGCCGAAACCTGATGCTCCCAATATATAACGAGAACTATCCAAAAACCTACCAATTCCCGAGAAATAATTGTTACATCCTTGTTTTACATTTAAAAAAATTACATAGAAAGACATACACATCTACATATTTATAAAAGAAATCATATTGATTACATATAAACAACACCCCCCCACCCCATCTATCGAACATTAAAATGTTGAAAATAAAGGCTAAGGTCAGTAACCTAAGTATGATTTCGGATTCGATCTTTGTATAAAAAAAAACAAAGGTAGATATTAAAAAAACATATCCTCTATTTGCAAATTATTCACAACTGCAAAAGATTTACAACTGACGCCTTTCTTCTCGGCTTACGAAGGCTGTGAAATCATAAAAAAAAGGCTTACATCGAATGTATAATCTTTTATGAGCAATGCATCAAAAGTTTCAGTTATCGCTTAGAAAAGTTCTGAAATCATATTAAAAGACTAATTCGTACTTGAAATCTGACAAAACATAATGTGAACTATGTTTATTCCGTTGATGCCTTTCTTACAAATGGTTAACAAATCGCAGAAAGTATTAAAGTTTTACGCATGCAAGGTTCTATTTTTGTTTTCTATTAATCAGATGTTACACTATTCTCAGAAAGAAAATTAATTATATTTACATATGTGCAATTATTGCATTAAGTTTGGCTTTCAATTCCTTGACGGCTCCTCGTATGAGCCATCAACTACGTTTTGTCTAGAATCTTATACCTCTCATCAGAATTAACATTTAAGTATTTTTCTTACCTAATCTTCGAGAAGAGAATGTCACTTTCTCGAGTATACACTGATACTTTGCGATAACTTGGAAAATAATTCCCGTCATACAGTTTTCTTTCAGTGTATACATAAATAGATTCTCCATTCTTCTGAAGCGTTTGTTTCATTGCATATGGATATACAGATCAAATATTAGCACCGTTATCGGCACATCACTTATTTAGTACGAAGAAAGGAAAATTGAAATTTCCAAGTGCACGAGATGACTTAAACTATTATGTTGAATGAAATGATAATTTATCAAAGTAGAGAATTGAATAGGTTAATAATTATTTATTGAAAGCAACTGCAATCCTTCATACATGCATCATGCTTACGTAAATTTGCTTACTTTCCTCGTGCGAATTTTTTTTCATATTTAAGTAATAATTTTTTTCAAAAGGGCGTCAGTTTCTTAACTATAAGCTACAACTGTTTTACAACCGTGTAATAAAGATTTATTTGAACGTGTAAGATCTTTTTTTATTGCTAAGTTAATAAACCCCACAAAGTGCAACCGTAGTTCATTATGAAAAATATGTAACTCTTTACTGTTGTTAGAATTTCAAACCATTTTTTTAAACCGCATCTGAACATTTTCGAAAGCAGCAGTACCTTTATAGGATAGCTGTAAGTTATGCTGTCACAGCATTTTTCCTGTTTATTATTTGCTTCAAAATGAAACGGAAAAAACATTTTCTTGAAGTGTAACTTCTATGCTCTTGTTTCCCATCAACCAGCCGCTAAGGACTTAAAAGCTAAACTTTATGGAACAATTGCACATATGTAAATAAAAATCATTTTCCTTCTGAGAATAGTGCATTACCTTTTTTATGGAAAACAAAAATAGAACTCTGTATGCGTAAAACTTTAATACATTTTTGCGATTTTTCAAATATTTGTGAGCAGGACATCAATGGAAAAAACATATGTCGCAACATGTTTTGTCGCATTTCTAGTATGAATTAGTCTTTTAATATGATTTCAGAACTTTTCTACGCGACAACTGATAACTTTTGATGCATCGCTCATGAAATATCATATATTTAATATTAGCCTTTTCTTTTATGATTTCACAGCTTTCGTAAGCCGAGAAGAAAGGCATCAGTTGTAAATCTTTTGCAGTTGTGAATATTTTGCGAAGGAAAGAAATTTTTTTAATATCTGCCTTTGTTTTTTTTTTTATAAAGATCAAATCGGAAATCGTAGTTGGGTTACTGACCTTAGACTTCATTTTAAACATTTTTATGTTCTTTAGTAGAGGGAGGTGTTGAGTTCACTGCTTTTTTCACCGATAATCAAATTTCTTTCATACTAAAAGGAATTGGACGTTATCAATTTAATTTGTTTTAGTAATTATATCAAATAAATCATTTATTATGAAAAAATTCAAAAAATATATATATAGTTCATTATGTATCGCGGCGCATAATTGCTTTTCCGTGGACAAGGACGATAATTTTCATCCCAATGCCCGGCCGAGGACAGAAAAATATCTTCCTTGTCGGAGGATGGCAAATACGCCAAGATTCACTCAAGATTTTCTTCCCGGAGACGTACAAAAAAATTTACTTTACAAATTTTTAAATGAAAGAAAGACATAAAAAACTTCTATTTTCGTAATTCATATATAAAAGGAATTTTTTAACGAAAATCGATTTAAGTTTGAAAATATGTGAGCGCTCAGTTTTAAAATATTTAGAATTTACTGTTTATCAAATATATTCCTGGATTGTACATAGTGAAATTTTTTTTTGCACTTGCACCATTTATAAACATTGTCCTGAAACCATTACATAACATGGCATAATAACAACACGTCTTATAACACCAAAAGATGTCAAGACTTGCCAAAGACTTAAGCAAGAATCTTGAGAGCTCTTGCCCAAGTCTTGAGTAGGCCTATGGCCACAGTCCCGCTCCAGTCTTAGACAAAATTCTTGTGCAAGGTTCTTGACCTAGTCTTGGCAATGTCTTGTACAAGTAGCTTGATCCTGCTAGCCAAATGCTGCCAAATGCTAGCAGGATCGTGCTAAATCAATAAATTAAAAAAACGAAAAAAAAAATTTACTTTGACGAGGATTTGAACCCACGGTGACCGATCGTCAGGCTGACGCTGCATCAACTAAGCCACGCTATTTCTTCTTTATCTATTGCATGTGAAGTATCTTCCGCGCAACGCTTATTTTTTTATTAATACTTTTTGCGAATTTATGAACGTTTTAATGTAAAATTTACGCACATTCTTAAAGACCCAACAAAAAAAAAGTATTTTATTTCATTTCTTAGGTCAATTTTCATAATCCATATTTTTTATAAGAAAACGAGGAACTCAACAAATTTTAACGTAAATTTTGAATGAAAATTGAATGGAACGAACGGAACTTATCCTTACGATAAATGATATCGTTTTGAAATAGGTCGATGACGAAAATTTTTGCCCCTTTAATAGAAACCCTGACTAAGCCCTTAACTATAAGTCACGTCAAACGAATAAACAGCCGATTATAGCTGCTGACAGCAGCACGACAGCAGACGACAAGCAGAAGTAAACGATGTTCCACATAAACACGCACGTCACTTGCACAAAACAAACTCAAAAAAATTACTTTTGATTCGGCTTGAAAAAAGCGAAAGCAATAATAATCGTTATTTTATGTTCATAAATAAATGCGTTGCTTCTTTTTTGTCATATTCTATTGAACGGTTTATTTTTTAAGTAACGTGAAAAAGATATATAATGAAGTATCAATCCAAATCGTTCCAAAACCGGTTTTCCAAAAACGTCCGCTAAGGGCGTCAGTACTGCTGGAAACGCAAGTCTTGCAGTAAAATATTCACGCCTAGTTTGAACAAATTGTGTCATGTTGACGAAAAAAAAATAACTTTTTTTTTGTCCCTCAAGTGAGCCAAGCAACGGATTGTGAAGTGTTAGGGTTCAAATTAAAGGGAATAAATTCTAGTTTCATAATTAGTATCACGCGGCACTGAATTGATTCTGGAAATAGAAATATTTTCTAAAATGTGAGTGTTGGTACGGCAGAATCGCTATACCTCGTGTAAAGATACCCGGTGAGCTGTCAGGCTACTATTCAATTTTTTTTTTTTCCTTAGCTTCTTGACCCTACCGGGTCTCTTGATATTCAATGTTGATTTCACGTATTTTATGAATACTTAGTATTGATCTTTACTTTTGAGGAATCCTAGTGATTATTGGTTTGAAAAAAATGCTTGCTCGTCACATTTGTTTGCAATCCTTTTGTGATTTATTTTCAGGAATTTTTTCGAAATATTTTGATTTAACATTTTTCCGCGATAGCGGTGCTAATTGGTCGTTGAAAATTATTAAGTATCTAAAAATTTACAGTGCATTCTATCGATTAGCTATAAGCAATAATCATTACTTCAAATTTTGAAAATTGATACTCATAACAAAACTACCCTTATGAAAAAACTCTGATCTATTGAGCGTATACGCCTAATTTTGAGAATATATGCTTCATTTTCAGTATATATTCTTAATATTGAGCGTTTAACCTGAACGTTCAGTGTATACGCTAAACATTTAAGTGTATATATGAAACGTTGAACGTAGACGCTGAACGGTTGGGAGTACGCACTCAACTATTCAGCGTTTACGCGCAACATTTAACATCTACGCTTAACGTTGAATATAAACGCTGAACAGTGAGGATTACACGCCTAACTATACAGCATTTATGCTCAATATTCAGCATAGATGAGTGTAAACGCTGAGCAGTTGGGATCGCACGCCCAACTATGTAGTGTTTACACTCAACGTTGAAGATCTACGCTCAAAGTTAAACGTTAACGCTGCACTGTTGAGAATACATACCCAACTATTTAGCGTTTATGCTTGATGTTAAGCACCTGCGCCGAACGTGGAACATAAATGCTGAATAGTTGGGAGTACACGCTTAGCTATTTAGCGTTTATGCTCAACATTAAGCATATACGCTAAAAGCTGAACGTAAACTTTGTACAGTCAAGAGTCTACGCCCAACTTTACCGTATACGCTCAACGTTGGGCTTTATTTTAAACGCTCAACTTGACCGTACATGCTCAACTTTACCATGAACGCTCAACGTTGAGCGTTATGCTCTACTTTACCGTATACGCTCAACGTTGAGAATTACTTCAAACGCTCACCTTGACTGTACATGCTCAACTTTACCATGAACGCTCAACGTTGAGCGTTATGCTCAACTTTACCGTATACGCTCAACGTTGAGAATTATTTCAAACGCTCAACTTGACTGTACATGCTCAACTTAACCGTATACAGTCAACCTTGAGCGTTTGAAATGATGGTCAACTTTAAGCGTAACGCTCAATAATTGAGTTTTTTTTCATAAGGTTGGGTTACATAGTGGAGCAGTGTGAAAATTATATATGCAACTACGGTTCAAGTAATACATTGACTGATAATATAATGCCTATAGGCATTATACTACTATTGCCACACGTGCCACACTACAAAGTTCCATTATATACCTTGACAAGTAATTTATAGTAATTGGGTAATAATAAGTTTTTCCTTTTATTTTTTCTTGACTCTTGTATTCACTTCCACAACTGCTAAGTGTCGTCAGTCTAGTAGTTAGGTAGCTAGGTTAGTAAATGATAGGTCCTGAGTTCAAATCCCTCTGTAGGGGGGCAGGTTGTTGAGACTTATAGAAAATAACGGCCGAACGTTTTTTTTTTTTTTTTTTTTTTTTTGTAGAAAATTTTTCATACTGTTCATTTCGTGAACGAAACAGCTGCTAAATTATAAGGAATAAATCTGCTACAACAAAAATCTATAATATAATGACAGGATGACAGTACTCTCAAGTTAAGATTATACGCTTAAATTGAGAATACTATTAAGTTAAGAGTACGAAAAAACACTCGAAATAAATGCTCACAAGTTGAGTGCGTTTTCCGTAAGGGTTGAGCGTTATGCTCAACTTGAACGTATGCAATCAACCTTGAGCGTTTGAAATGATATTCAACTTCGAGCGTATACGCTCAATAATTAAGAGTTTTTTCATAAGGGTTAAGTACATATACGGACAGTTTATACAGAACAAAATGTAATGCGCATACTGTATTGTTGAACTTAAATGATCTCACATTGTATGTTCTATATAAAAGTAATAAAAACCCAGTTTTCAGTATGAAAATTTCAAATCACTTTGAAAATAGTGGGAAATTGATGCATCGAAATATTCATGTTAATGAAATTAATAACTCTCTAATCAAAACTTGATAAAAATCAAATTTTGGTGCATGGAATATGAATATATAATTTATAAATTATTATTATTTCACTACAAATCTAAAAAAAAATTGTCAAGTTACTATAATATATTGTGAAAATATCAATCGAATGATAACTGATAAGATAGTTCATGTTTTGGACAGAAAAAAAAGAGTAAAGAATACGTATAGCAACTGAACAAAACTTTAAAAAACATCGCTCTTTTTATAAAGTCACTGTATAAAGAAAGCGGAATTTTATTAAAAACCGAGATTATATAGGAAGTTTTCTAAAAGTCTGGAAATTAAAAGAAACCTATTAACTAGGGGTGTGAATTCTATAAATAGATTCAGCTCAAATTCTACGTTATTTCCCTGTTTACTTAATTCTCATTCTATTAAAAAAATTACTATTACATTCATTGTTAAACTCATTTTACTTTGTTTCCCTATTTTCTGTTCTCTAAGTAACCATTTATGTGTGGAAAAATGTATAATAATATTAGATAATATTCGTTATAATATTGATAAGTATAAAAAAAGAATATTATTATTTCATAAGTATAAAATCGAGACATTAATGCGGTAAATGACTGTTATTCCTATGATGTATGTTCTCTCTATTATAAAATTATAATTTAATTACAGACGTATATTTCTTAATACATTTAGAACTTAATAGAGATGCTTTCAAAAAAGTTCAAAGAGACCGTTATTATAAATTATTTTTTACATTTCCTCTGCAAAATTTCGTTGAGTTAAAGTGATGCATAACAATATTTATACATCATTATTTATATGATTAACTTATGACACGTATCGAAAGACAAGTATAGTTTTAACAACTTGAAGGAAAAATATCGTGATTAAATAAACCACAATTCAAACTTGGCCAGCTCCTAAATTGGGACCACTTTCGCCGTATTAAAAGCATAGTCCATGTATTATATGATGGTTTGAGGCTTCCCATGAGCTGTTTGCAGAAAAATTAGATGCTGGAGAAATCATGTCTGACGAAACAGCTGATCACTGCTGCAGCTGTAATAGACTTGCCGAGACGTATATGCCTTTTTGTTGTGCTTTTGTAAGAGCGTGCGCGTTGAAAGGAGACGAGACGAAATAATTCGAGAAAATATACACACGGCGGTTTTCCGTTTTATTGACGGATGATTTGCAACCGCGTTTCAAGATTACACTTTTGTATTGCAGATACGAACAGTGAACTAGAGCCGACGACCACCATGTATGTAAAGAACAATCACTAGGCAATTTTCCTCAAAATAAACTCTGGACATTTCTAAGACACGTTGTTTCTGCGAATGGATAAGCAATGCGTACTAATGCTACACTCAGAGAGACACCAACACCAGAATCCGCCTTCGTTCCAATATTTGAATAAAAGAACCTCAACGCAAAAAAACTTACTATACAAGAAGAAAACTTAGAGGATTCTAGTAAGACAGGTGAGCGTTTAACGGGTTGTCTTCAGATATTTGAATGATTAAACGAACTTACCAAGTAAAGTTCAATCATAATGGTACGAAACTCCTCTTCCGAAATCATCATACGAGTAGTCCCTTTGCTTGTGCAAATAAGTCACACATTCAAAAGTATATAAATTTGAAAAAACGCGCGCATGGCACTACAAGGCGCGAAAAATATATGTCTTATTGAGAGTACTCTAGTTCTTCATGTCTGAGCATTCTAGGTTCAACAGCTCATAATTTCAAAAGTATCATGTCTCAACAGCTACGAACAAGGGTTTGGTTAAAAAACTTTAAAGTTTATGTTGTTTATTCTGCATTATCCTGGAAAATGTGACTTCATTTTGAAATTTAGCAGTGCGAAATCTATATGGGAACCATGTATATACATCAAATACTCGAAAGTGAGGTTTTTGAGGTTATCTCGAAAACTAGTCGAGGAAGGTGCTGTTTTGGCCTCAAATCTGGAATCAGCAGCTCAAAATTCATGGGAAGACGCGTGTCTCGTAAAAGTACCTCGACTTTTTTTATGGGGCTGTGTAATTTATTAAAATAAATTTGAGAATTACAGTCTCACATATTATTGAGGATCAGGAATAGGAAATTTCGACAAGGCATCTAGAGCCACTATAGTTTATTCTCCACCAAGGAAAATGCTACAAATTTCGAGCTCTTATTGGTCGAGCCGCTCTTAAGTTCTTTGCTAATGTAATGAAGAGATGAGTAGCTTTCGCTTCCTCTGGACCGTATTGCTCCTTGTAATTTGAAAAGCGTGAAATTTTACATTATTTAGGTGACCGTGGGTGACCAGGAGAAGGTATTTTATTTGAGGAAAACGAAATTTTAATGATTTGGACGTTAAACCTTTTTCGAGATCAGTAGATTTAGAACGGAGAGTATTCGCTATTGATTTTTTTCTTGATTTTTTCTTCAAGAAAATAAGTATGTTTTCTGTTCTGCGACTTTCGAAATTTGAGGCTTCATATTGAAATATTAAATAGGTTTATTGAAGATCTCTCGGTGAATAGTTCATTATACTTAAATGCTGTCTTATTACCCGACATTTCGTTTCATTAATAAACAAAAGATCCAATAACGTTATTTGTGCTTTTCATGTCCAGTATTAGAGAGCCAGATATTTATTCAAAAAGTTCCGAAACAAAAACGTTTTCTGGCTGAGTAATTCATTTAAATCAATATCCATGATAAATATAATGTGAAATCTACAAATATATTTAAATTTTACATACTTACACTGGAAAAATATTTACCTATATTCTCAATATTTCCATATAATGCAGAGAAATTTCTATACATAAGTTTTAAAGTGTTGCGATTGTTTTTAGAATGATAGCTACAAACTAATATCTATAAATTTAATAGCTTTCTGTGTTGCATGCATATTATTATTATGTGCATATTATTTATATTTATTTTCCTTACACCAAGTAAATCTTACAGCTGCTGCAAGCATAAATGGTCGATAACTTGAAAATGCAGTTGCGCGCATTACTACTGTTCCTGTAACGCTATCTACTGTTGCCGTTTCGATACTTGTTCCTATGACAAGCTTTGTTAAACTTGCTATAGCCCTGCTTATGCCTGTGACAAGCATAAGCTATTCTTGCTTACGCAATCTCGTCAAAATCTTGTCACAACCCGTAAATTAGTCTTGCTTAAGCAATATTCGTGTTGTCACAGCCCTTCGGGTTTCTCTGTTTATATATAAACACGTAAACCTGCATTCAACATTGCAAGTTGTAACTTACTCGTAGTAGAAAGCGTCAGTATAGAGTTGATTACTTATTACATGCAGGGATGTGGAGCTGCTCCATTAAAAGATCCGATCTGGGGGCTTAAAAGATCCGGATTTCTTAAGTTTCAGAGAATGCGCTCCGCGGAGTGGATTCGATAAGAGGATTCGATGGTCTCGATCCGATCCAGATTCTATAAGCGTTAAAGATTCCGCTCCGCGGAGTGGAGTCGATAAGAGGATTCGATAATTGGATCCGATCCGGATTCAATAAGCGTTAAAGATCAGTCGGCATTTTTTAATTTTGGAGCGTAAAAAAACAAATGTATCCTATTTTGTACGAACTTTGAAAAATAGTTTTGGCAATACCATCGACCCAAGTGAGCGTCGAACGTCTTTCCTCACTTTTAAAAATTATTTTATTACCTTTGCGGAATCGTACAGATAAAGATATGATGGAAGATATTTTAAGGGTTACGTCAAACTACGAATTCGGTGTTGTTTGTACGTAATTACTTAAGGGGTTATATACCTTTTTGTGCGAACGGATAAAGGATGGTTTGGAGTATCTTTTAAAGTATGTAACGATAATGTTATAACACCAAAGTTATAGTTTTTTAATAGTGTATTGTCCACTTGAAGAAACAAGTATTTGTTCATGAAAAAATGTCAACAATAGGTGGAGTTATGGCTCTTTCCCCGAAACAACTTTTTTTTCGAAGAGGCCTGCGGTGACCACGATGCAAGTCAAACAGGTCAAGTTAAATTGAAAAATTCAAAAAATTTCATTAGTCTATAAATGTATCTAGTTCTTGAACGATTGAAAAAATGAATCTTACGTTTTTTCTGTATGCAAGAATGTTTTCCCCGAGATTAAGATTTTGTGAGCTCTGAAAATGTTATTAAGAAATTTTTATCTCCAAAAGAAAAACTTTTCTCCAAGAAAGTGGTCGTTCAAGAACTAGATATATTCCTAGAATAATGAAATTTTTTGGATTTTCTGATTTAACTTGACCTGTTTAACTTGCATCGTTGTCACCGCAAGCCTCTTAAAAAAAAAAGTTTTTTCAGGTAAAGGGCCGTAATTCTACCAATTGTTGATATTTTTTCATGAACAAATACTTGTTCTTTTAAGTAGACAATACACTATTGAAAAACAATATTTTTAATGTCATAACATTATTGCTAGATACTTTAGAAGATACTTCAAACCATCCTCAATTCGTCCGCACAAAAAGGTATATAACCCCTTAAAGTTATAAAAAGAATTTATCAGAAGAATGGATAAGAATGCAATATGATACATTTATTATATTTATTCGTTTCATAATGAAGGGTTAACCTATTCATTTGTTTATTTACATGCTTACTTTTTTATAAATTTATTAATAATTTATTTTTTTCTCTACTTTTTTAGTAAGCCAACGACCGCGCTATATCTTAAAAAACGATAGTGCCAATTTAACAGACCAAGATTCCACTAAAGGCCACTTTTTTCTATTTATTCATTGAATTATTTATTTCTTAATTTAAAAAATTTACAATGGTTCGATGTAATGAATCATTCTTAATTATTAATAAATTTTTTATTATTATTCCATCAGTCAGTTATTTATTATTTATGATTATTCGCCATAAATAATCATAATTATGAATAATAAAGCATCATTTTAAGAATTATTTAGTATTAACACTGACATTCACATATTTGCATATATTATTGTACAAAATATGTTAAATTTTCAATTTCATGTAAAATTATTTCATTTCAGTGTAATAGAAACATAGGAGATTTCACTACTTTATTTCAAATACTCTTCGGTGTTACTACTTGTCGACACTTGCGAGAATGTGTTATGGATAAATCAGTGTATGTACACCCCCGCCACCTCCTTCCACTCACCACACACCTTGCCAATGTAAAGGCGGGCCGTCGCTTTTATGTGCAAATTTATCTATTTTTTCCTTCGAGAAACCGTTTGTTCATTCTTTTAGAAAACTTTCATTCAAAATCACACATATGAAAGTTGTGATATCTAAAAATTCCTCGATTTTCAAATAAACATTACACAAACAAATGCTGTGATATCCACAAGGTCACGTCGATCTTTATTTGTAACATTAATTTTTTATAAAAAAAAACCATCCAACAAAAATTTGGCCGAAATGTTAGTATTATACCAACAACTGATTATTTCATGTTCAAAGGCAAGCAACGGCCCGCTTCGAATACTGCTTCATAACGACCTTGCAAATTGATTATGATCATTTTTACTTGACGAGAATGTATTTTTAATTATTTTTCACTTTAACGCCACCTTTAAAAACGTTATCAAGAACTCATGAAAAACTTCTTCTACTTTTTTGAGAAAGCCTAAGAATCCTTTGAATATTTTTATTACATTGCCTTCAAAGGATTCGATATCGACGTAAGACTTGATAAGGTTCGCAATTAGCAGGCTAATCATATTTTTCGACCATACATTGCACTCTGAACGCGCTTATAGTATATCATTATATCATTACTAGTTTGGTAAATGCCAAAACTCATTATACAATATTCTATTTAAAATTTGCTGCATAATTTACGTTAACAGTTACAATTTTCAGCAAATCGTAAGATCAAAATTTTATTTACTCTCGTGACATGCATGCATACATAAAGAAAATATATTTCATTTGATTGAAATTATGTTTAAATATCCGAACCAGAGTAAATTCTTCTTAATTAAATGAAAATAGTAAATGAAAATAATGAGTAGATGGTCATGCAGGTGATTGCAAGAAAAGCGTTGAACAATTTTTTTTCATTAGAAAACTTTCGAGGAGAACGAAGTTGCTTTTATTTCGAAAAATTCTTATATTTTTATAGAATATCCAAGTTATTTTAAAAGCTACCATTATTCTGCTTCATTTTCCGTAAAAAATTGCCTAGAACATCTACAACGATTCCGGCAAATAGAAGCGCAGAGCAAATGATCGAAAAACATCTAAATAAGAAAAATCAAAATTTGTTCGGACAGTCATTTAGGGTTTATTCTCTGATTTCCTGTCTATTACTCATAGCTTTTACGCTTTCGATTCCAACTTTAAAGTATCTGGAAGTATTCATGTATGAATTTCTCGACATTGCTTGCAACCAGCACGTATTACAGTGAAAAATAATTAAAAATACATTCTCGTCAAGTAAAATGATGATAATCAATTTCCAAGGCCGTTATAAAGCAGTATTCGAAGCGGACCGTTGCTTGCCTTTGAACATGAAATAATCAGTTGTTGGTATAATACTAACATTTCGGTTTTCGAAGAAATTAATATTCAAAATGTAGATCGACGTGCCGTTGTGGATATCACAGCTTAAGTTTGTGTAATGTTTTTTTAATAATCGACGAATTGTTAGATATCACAACTTTCATATGTGTGATTTTGAATGAAAGTTTTCTAAAAGAATTAAAATACAGTTTCTTTGAGGAAAAAATAGATATATTTGCACATTAAAGCGACGGCCCGCCTTCACATTGGCAAGGTGTGTGGCGAGTGGACGGAGCTTGCGGGGGATATCACTTCTTTTGCTGTGCCAATGAAGCAGAATTATTTTGTTAGTTTAAAATTCAAAAAGCAGATTGCTATTTGCATGTTATGCGTAAACTTGATTGATAGAAATCACAAAGAATTATCCTACTTATACTTTCATTTTTGCATTAATTTATTCACTTTTGCTTCTCGAAAAAAAGTATATATAACACAAGTTCCTCGCAGGAACGAGCATTATCTGTCCTTTTGTTCTGATGGTAATAGATCAAAATAGAAAGAGAGAAGAGCACTCGTTCCTGCGAGGAACTAGTGTACTTATGTTTCTTGAGCACTGCCAGGTAATTGTTCTTGATGTGTGCTTGAATTGTTTAATCCCTAGCAGAGAGTTTATTACGCTTCTCTGTAACTTGCGTAGAATACAATTTTATGGTAATTTTTTGAATTATTCTAGAAAAATGGATTTTTGGAAAATGAATTTTCGCATGATCATGTCGAACCTACAAACTTCAATGTACATTATTATAAAATAAATACATTGCACATAAATGAAACATTCATAAATAGCTCTTAAGAAAATAATTATAATTCTACGATAATAAAAATAAAGGATTATCAGCTTGTTCATTTTATCTATGAATGTTAGGTAGTACATCACCATGATATAAAATTTCGTATTTAAGCGACTTTTTATACAATTGGAATTTCCTCTCAAAAATTTTCTATTTTTGTATATTACACTTCAAAACTGACTTGATTAGTAGACAGAATATTTAATGACGCTAATTTATTAGACTGTAGCGGAAGAAAACACATATACATCTTGAGAATACTCTAGCTCTAACGAGTATTTCAATAATTACGAGGCTGTTGTTGGTTCATACAATAGTAGATAGTTTACCACGGCGCATTATTGCTGCTTCGAGGACAAGGACGATAATTTCACTGTACAACACCAATAAAATTACCTAAACGAAATTAGACTCAAATGGTTACTAATGACCCCTTGAATAAAAGTACCAAAGGTTTTTTGCGATCTGAGCTCGTTTTTTTTATTATTTTGCAATTTATTAAATTTCTTAACAACTTGGGCAATTATGAATCGTTTTCCAATGTTCAAAACTGATTATGTATGTTTTCGGACATAAGGATCTCATTCCTGAAGCAAAAAATTGAAAAAAAAAAGAATCAAACGAATAAGAAGTACTATTCCTTTTTATTTTTGAAGCAAAACATCAATTATTGCCCTCGCGCCACGGGCGGTCATTGAGTAGAGTCTCGACAGCATCGGCTTTCTCTCGTTCAGAAATTCTGAAAGAGATTATCGGCCCTTTACCAGAGAATTTTAGTTGAGAGGATCTCGAATTTCAAAACATGTTCATAACATAAAAAGAGGATGATTTTCCCAAATGGACTCTTGCGTAAGATTAGGGCTAGTGGAAAAAATTTTTCATGTCCATTTTTGGTTCTTCTGCGGAACTTGGTATCGATCAGCTGAAAGTAGACTGGAAAATTTATAAAAAACTCGTTTCAAAACATTTCAAGTTGCTCTCACATTTTATGAATTTTAAAAGTGACTTCTCCTGATTTGTTTTATTCTTTTGCCGCAATTTGAATTTCATAATTTATAAATAAAAACTATTTTTAAGATTTCACCATCAAAATTTGCTTATTAGAAAACTGTTTTTTTTTTCCAAATTGATACTTCGAAGTTTCTTTTACATAATACAGTTTTGAATTCGTCTAAAGCGCTTTAAATAGGACGTGATTATTGCAAAAATTTGATTGACACATCGATTCTTATTTACAATTTATGGCATTTGTAAATGAAAATACAAAGTCACCCTTACTGTATTTCATTTACAATAAGGGTGACATTCTAAGGAGAAGGAAGGAATGTTAAGTCGAATGTCACGCTTCATGTTAACACTTATGGAGAATTGCATCACGAGGGGCCGGAAAGAGTTTAAAAATCATGAAATTCGCGTCACGTAATTTACGGGCGATCCTTTATTATCACATTACTCAAAGTGTGGAAAAGGTAAAGTACGTAAACTAAAATTATCTCGCCCGGAAGATGCTAAATGCTTTCAGAGTTTCGGATCGAGAGAAAGCCGATGCTGTCGAGACTCTACTCGATGACCGCCCGTGGCGCGAGGGCAATAATTGATGTTTTGCTTCAAAAATAAATAGGAATAGTACTTCTTATTCGTTTGATTCTTTTTTTTTTCAATTTTTTGCTTTCGGAATGAGATCCTTATGTCCGAAAACATACATAATCGTTTTTGAACATTGAAAAACGATAGATATTTGCCCAAGTTGTCAACAAATTTGTTAAATTGCAAAGTAATGAACAAAACGAGCTCAGATCGCAAAAAATCTTTGGTACTTTGATTCAAAGGGTCTTTAGTAACCATTTGAGTCTAATGGCATTAAAGTTATTTTTAAAAACGCAAATTTTGTTGTACAGTGTTTTTCGTCCGAAGTGCAAGCCGAGGACAGGAAAGTATCGTCCTTGTCCAAGGATGGCAAATGCGCCAATGTTAACATAAGATTTTGTATGTCAACGGGTAAAAACGCGAGTTCAAGCGGAGCAAAAACGAGCGTATTCTGCCCGGAGACGTACCAATACGTTTGCGCGTGTTTGGAGCAGTTTTCTAGGCTCGCGCAATAACTTGTTTATGTTATTGGAGCAATCATTCAAACTATGACTAAACTTTTTAAAAGCTCTTGCACTACAAAAAATGGTGTCTTGCCACGAGACACTTTTTGACGCAATTTTTAAGGCGTTCAAAGATGTCTTTCAAACACATCTTTTTGACACATAAAAGTAAGACACTTAATGACTGAAGACATGGATTTCGCGTCTTCGTGTCTTCTACGGAGACATGTCTCATACATGTTTTTTTGCAGTGTGGAGCGAATGATTCAAGCTCACACAAGTTCGTACAAGCGTTCTTTCGAGTACTTTTTGAAGTTTATACGAAAAGCTTTACACGTTCTTGGAGCGATTTTCGGTTAGGTATCAGAAAAAACTAAAACAAAAGATGATA
Organism: Platygaster robiniae; assembly: GCA_028476575.1. Classification (NCBI taxonomy): domain Eukaryota; kingdom Metazoa; phylum Arthropoda; class Insecta; order Hymenoptera; family Platygastridae; genus Platygaster; species Platygaster robiniae. Next base: position 24,731,309 of record CM052022.1, on the reverse strand, counting down.
CAGCAAGATTTATTATTCGAAGATGGACCTGAGAACATATATTTATTGATTCTCGGCGTGAGAAACATTTCTCATCTATCTGAAACAAAACAAAAAAAAACTATGATCTTGTAAGTTACGCTCATCTAAAATATCGCGATCATAAATCTTTTTAATCAAAAATTTTTATAATTCACTGACTGAGTCTGTGCCTGTCACCATCTTCCAATCATTTATTTCTCAATTTTTTTAACCCTTTTGGCTAACCATGCACTGATAAATATATCAAGGATTTCAATTAACTCTTATATATTAAAATAGTATTCAATTAAAGAAACTTGTGTATTAAATCGTTAATAATAAACATGTCAATGAAAAAAACCAAGCTCTTCTGAAAGTATGGAGAGAGTTTAGTAAAAATTCTAAACAATGCATTAAATCTGTATCATACAGAAACGTCGTTATTTTTATATACTGTCATATATGAAATTTGTGTTAATAGTACATTTGGCACTACGGGAAAAAATAAATTTCTCACGAGGGTGCAAGTTATATCCTTTGCCTTCGGCTCGCGATATAACTTACACCCTTGTGAGAAATTTTTTTTTTCCGTGGTGCAAATGATTATTTTATCGTAGCGGGCTAAAAAGTCGATTTTTGCCCGCGAATCGGGCGAAAAAGTAGGCTTTTTAGACCTTTACGATAAAAAAATTCTAAATCAGTTATTGAACAGTTGATAATCGACATGTCTATTGAAAAAACTTCACACTTATGAAAATCCTTACAGTGTTTACGAAAAGTTAAAAGATATAAACTAGTATTTTAAAACTTGAAATGCATATAATCTAAAAGAAAGATACATTGTTCACATGTGGCTTCAGCTCAGTTATCAAAACGTATATGCATCATAGGTAGCTTAGGTAGAAAAGTGTTCGGTTCAAATCCCCCTTGAGGCGAAAAATTTTTCTGGAGTTATTTCGTAATTTTCGGGAGGGTATAGTAATAAATCACCATTTCTTTTTTTTTTTAGAATTTAACCAAAAGACACAAAAAACATTGAATAAATTTAACAAGCCCAGTATACCTACTTCTATATCAATATTCTAAATACAAGTTTATTAAAATCCGCAAACTTGTTTATTAATATTCCAAGACGTTTATGAAATTTACAGAACACTGGATATTGATTTTAACATGCGTTTACATAAAAAATTTCCGTCACATGTTTATTGAAATCAATAAAAAAATTTCCGAGAGTGTGGACGTTCGCGGACGTTCCGAACGTCCGTGAACATCCGTGAACGCACATGGCAGGCCAAGAGGGAAACTCTTTTACTTTTCAGTAAACTCTATAAAAAATATTGTAATCGCAAATTCATAAATTCAAAGCTCTGAAGTAAGACGACCTCACAGCTTGTTTGCGTAGACGCTAGCGTGGCGGAATGGCGTGGACTTGGATTAGGGTTGTTGATATTATTTCGATATTATCAAATATCGATATTTTTCATATGAAATATCGAGAATATCGACCGATATTTTTCAGTCTGATATTATCAATATTCGATATTTTGTTTGCAATATCGATATCAGATATCACTCAAATCAATAAACATCACATTTGCTACAAACAGTACATATTGAAATTTTTTTTAAATATATTTTTGTAAATTGAAAAGGTAAAACTGTCAGAATTTCCAAACCAATGCTTTTCATGCCATATTTTTCAATTTTCATTCAAAATTTGAATTCAGATTTCAATATTAATTTAAAAAAAAGACGATTTTTTTGAAAAAAGTTCTAATTTTTATTTATTATTCAAAATCAACTTTTTTTGGACGATACATCGAATATCGATATTTTCAACCCTAAATATCGGTTACGATATTTGATATTTTTAAGAATATCGATAATATCGATACCCGATATTTTTGAAGAATATCGACAACCCTAACTTGGATGCGTAGACCGGATCCATGCCAAAGGGGACTCATCCCACCACTCGCCGATGACAGTGGCGGAGAATTTATTTACAAATAAACATTTTGGTTGTCAGGGTTACCAGTGTACCTCGAAACAGCCACAATATTGACATCACAAAGATCAAAAATTCCTTTATTCGAATAAAAAAGCAAGCAGATCAGGTGAGCTTGCTTTTTTATTACTTTTATTTAATTATTATTTTATATATTGAATATAATATATATATTGAATAAAATATAATATATTGTATATATTTTTATATATTGAATTAATTATTATTTTATTTTTTTTTAACTATAACTAATAACAAAATTATCAACTTATTTCGCAACGAAGTTTTTGACTCAAAAATCATGAAACTATCTTCAAATCATCAATATCTCAATTTCTTTCAATTTTTCAATTTTGCAGTAAATTATATTACGAAAAATATAACTGCAAATTTATAAGCTTGAAGCACTAAATAATGAAAGTGAGAAGAAATTTCTTCAATAATCAACGCAATTTAATGAGACTGACGTGAATTCAGTTATTGGATGTGAAAATTCATAATTTAAAAAATTTGTTTGTTATATTTTGAATCTATAACAATAATTAAAAAATTTTTTTCTCCCCCTTTTTTTTTTGAATTAAGAAATAATGAAACTGACTTCCACTTTTTTATTTCTTGATTTCATTTAACTCTTTAAATTTGCAGTAAATTGGATTAGAAAAAAAAAAATTTCGAATTCATAAATTAGTACAGAATAATAAAAGTAATAAGTAATTGCTTCACAAAACAACACAAATTAATAATATTCACGTTAATTCAGTTCTTAGATGCACAAAACTTATAATCTCTAACATTTCTTATCCAAAATATAAAAGTTGCAAATTATTCTGATCCGGTCATTTTTATTTGTCATTGTTCAAATCTATAATAATAGTAAGAAAATTTGTTTCAGGCTTGTTATTTAGACTCATTTTGTAGAAACTTCCATGAAAAAAATTGTAGATCTTCAAGTATATAGTTGGTATTAGTGAAGTGTACTTTTTTATTCAAAAGTCTAAATTCAGATGTTATTACTATAATATTCATTTTTTATTGTTGAATCGTTTAATTGTTAAATAGAATGTTTGTAAATATCCAATGATCCACAAATTTTATAACAAAGTTATGAACTCAAAAATAAAAAAACTATTCTCCAATTATTTATATCTCAACATTATTTAACTTTGAAAATTTGCAGTACATTAGATAATACAAAATATAACAGAAAATTTATGAAATTAGAACAGTACATAAAATAATGAGAATAAATTTCTCCCTCAAGAAAAACAAATTACAAAGCCTGACGTCAATTCAGTTTTTGGATGTAAAAAATTTATGTTTCTGAAAATGTATTATCCGAAATATCGAAGTCACAAATTGTTCTGATGTGAAAATTGTTATTTGTCATTATTCAAATCCATAACAATGATGAGAAAATTTTCGTTCTTGCCCTTGATTTCGACTCGTTTTGTAGAAATTTCGATAAAAAAAATTGTTGATCTTCAAGTAGTCGGTATTGGTGAAGGGTAATTTTTTATTTCAAAGTCCAAATTCAGAGGTTACTACCAAAAAATTCATTTTTTATTGTTGAATCGTTTAGTTGTTCAATAGTCCAGTGATCCACAAATTTTGCAACAAAGTATTTAATTCATAAATCATTAATTTTATTCAACTCTTTAAATTTTAGCAGTAAATAGGATTTTTTTGATAATTAGAAGTTTTTTATTTGACCAAAAGCATATTCAATATAAATGTACTGTTGCAATATTCTTTTTCTTTTGGGGCCGTTCATAGACCTTGTGTTCTTCTAGGGGGGAGGAGGGGATCAGATCAAAAGACACGCTCCATGTTAACGCTTATGGACAATCAGGACACAAGGGGGGGGGGGGGGTAAAAAACGAAATTTGAGTCACGAGGTTTATGAACGGCCCCTTTAATATCATTTGGAGTTTCCAAAATATTTCACGTGCAATATAGTTATTTCATTCACTAAATGGCGGAAAGTTATTCTTGCATATACAGTAAATTTTAATATTTTTTAAAATGATATTTTTATAATCAGATTTAATATTTTCATCATTGATTAATTTTCCGGTAAAGTAAGATTTGAAAAACTATCATTGATTTTAGAAAATTCAAGATCTGCGCTCAATGAAAAATATTAGAAAATTCAGTTATCTTAACATTTGTACTTTAGTGTTTACAACATTTTTATGTTTGGCTACAGGTGCACAAACAAATAATTTGCTTTTCTTACAGTTAAAATAAAATGCAAAGATTCAAAATTAAAATTATAATACAAAAACATAAATTGAGACGATGAGTAAAATTTTTCAAATAAAACAAGTCGGATTTTAATACTTTTGGCTTTTCGAAAAAAATCATGAGCAAGAAACGTACATTTTAGAAATTTAAAATGAATAAGCACGTGTTAATTTGAAACTAACGATGATGTTCCACTTAATAGTTTTGAACGAATTTCGAAATTGAAATATAAGGCTAATGTTAAATTTGAACTCAAGAATTTTGAAAATACATAAAACTGATCGGTTGTAAATACATCATTTCTTTTTTCTTTTACAAATCATAAATAAAGAACCTGTGTTTTCAAAATCTTAAATTTCAAATGAGAAATCAAGTTTTCACGCTGGTAGAAAAAATTCGACCAATTAAAACCATTCATAACCATAGTCGGTTTTCAATGGTTTTCATTAGTCGAGTTTTTTTCTTCCATGGTATGACTGAAAAGATCAATAATTTGCACTTAAACTGATGGGAATCTAAATTTTAAAACGGAACCTCAAGGTCATTAGGTTTGCGTAAAATTTGTAGACTATAGGTTTAAGAATTATCATATTTAGTTAGTTACTAGTCCTTAAACTAAAATATTGTTTTTTTTTTTTTTTTTCAAGTTCAAATATAATTGATCAAAATCACTACATAAAAACATACTGTTGAGTTAACGTTAAATAAATGTTTAAAAGTTTAACAAATGAAGCACGTGGAAATATGATACTATTCTTTTTTGTTTCTTTTCAAACGACGAAAAAGCGACAATTTTTCAAAATTATTCATTTTGAATAAATAAACGAAACTCAATAATTAAAAATATAAGCAATCGACACTTAAATAAAAAAATTCTCATTTCACAACCAGAAAATGAATAAATCTTAACTTTAAATTAATACTGGAATGATTCAAGAAAATTTCAAATCCTAATGTAGAACCAACGTTACAATTGTAGTTGATAGTTTTTGAAAAATTTAAAAACTGAAAGGTAGAATTGATTATTTATACTCTATAGTTCTAAAGAGAAAACAAGTTCAATTTGCATATTTTTCCATTAATAAAAAAAATGTTTAAAAAAAAGACAATTTAAAAATTTTAAATTTCACATCAACTAGTTCAAATAGTAAGAATCAGATTTATCTAAAATATACATATTCATACCATTGGCTGGTGAATGTATTTCCCCTGGGTCAACGAAACTTTTCGATCTGAAAAAAAAAAAAAAAAAAAAAAAAAAAACAAACAAACAAACAAACAAAACACAAAGTACTAAGGCGAAAATTTATAATTTTGTTTTTCGCAATTCAAAAAATTATACTTATCTGACAGCAAAATCCATTATAAGAGTGTGTTGGAGATCCAACATTTCCAGCAGCAGGGCCAGCAAGATACGCGATTACTGCACTGAGTTGCACTCGACGACAAAAAAATGCCAAAAAACGTCCGACACCATCCAACATGATGTATTGCGATCAATTGCGATGAATTGCGATTTTTACCATTGTTTGCTGATATCACCTTTGTTTGTGTTGGCAAGTAGAAAGAGAGAGACAGGCGAAAGAATGCCTAGTCAGAAAGAGAAGGGAAGAAGCGATCGCGATGCTTGCGGTAAATAAGAGTCCGGGCAACTTCGCCTCGTTAGGTCAGGGCCGTACGTTGCACGATGAAATATTTTTACAGATTATTAATTAAAAGCGACGTCATAATCCTTCCAGACTTTGTGATTACATGAAAAGATGAAAATTTTTTGATATTTGGTCTCAAAATACGTTCACGCATAATTTACCAATACGAAGAATAATAAGATAAGGAAATACAATTGTAAAGAATAGAATCCAAGTTTTTATGATTATGGATTATTAATATTCATCTTAAGGTGACACAGAGGCCGTTTTCTCCGCCTCCTTCTTCTACTAATTTGTTTTCCGTTCTATGCGTCTTTTTTGCACTTCAGCAGCCTCTGTGTCCCCTTAAGGTACTTTTACACGATCTTTCGAGCTATCACGAGCCTATCACATTTGTCTATCTATATATATTATATACACATATAGATATACTAATGAGATCGGCTCGTGATGGCTCGACAGATCGTCTAACCGCACCTTCAAAGATTCCATCTATTCCTATCGATTGCGATATAAATTTCCGAAAATCAATCTGCCGTAGAATACGAAAATTAATAGATTGGAAGTACATATGTGAATCAATAGATTTTCATAAGACAATATCTTTATGATTTTGTAGTACTTTTAGTACTGCCCGTACTGTTTTGTATGGAAACAAGTTAAAGAATTTTCTGGTATTAACATAGGTTTTTCGTGAATTCATATAATGTGATGCTCTTGGATCTAAAGTTTAATTTATACATTCTTGATTTTTCAAATTCTGTCTGGCATTCATAATTTTTTTGAGAATTCTTTCGTTTCTTACAGGTTTTCCGGATTTGTACACAGATCCGCAAAGCTTTTGATATGTATATTCTCTTTCTTTATTTCAATTTCAAAGTGAATCCGACCCACTCGATTAAAATCTATATAAATCGCTATGTATACTTTTATGTATGTAAAACAGTATCTAATGATTTTCATACGTTGCTGTCAAGAATAATCAATAATCTCAGTTTAGATTAATAGAATTAATAAACAAACACAACCAAAACAAAACTACTGCCCAAGTTAACTGAGACTTATACATACAAAGACTCCCTCGTGAGCTTGGATTATCAATTTTCCTTCAGCATTAGCACGTATTGTACCTAATGCGTTACCTGTAGCGTTTGGCTATTACGTACTATAGCACTCAAGGAATGGTATCGCCGATTTCTGCTGCGAGGCTGCGCGGCCAACGCGCCATCACGGCACTATAATACATATAGCGTATAAGCGTACACAGTAGTACACAGTAGTACAGTTATAGTGTACTTGAAACAGTCAAATGACTCTCCACGCAACTGCACACATGTGCACAGAACTGCACAGTGGCGGATTTACATGATTATACAGTGTTGTACATAGTTGTATGCAGTTGTACACCGGGAGGGAGTAAAAAGTGACGAAAAGCTAAAATTTCATACGTTGAAATCCCAGATTTCTAAAGTCCCGAACAGCCTATTATCAAGAAAGTATAATGACCAGAACAATTAATATCCCGACATTTAAATGAACCGAAATTGAAATGACCCAAAATCGCAAAATCCCGAACATAAGAAAAGTTCGGAAAATAGTATTATCCCGAAAATGCGATGACTCGATGGCAAATTACACCGATCGTTAAATTAACCGAATCGTTAAAGACACGATATTCCAAAGTCCTGAATAAAATTGCCCCCAAGCTTCAAAATCCCGAATAACACAATGGACACTTCTAGCATTCATACATTGGCAATGTTCGGTGGGGGGGGGGGGGGGGGGGTGGTTTATACTATCACTGAATCGAGTTGTTCCACGATCGCATAAAATTACAAAACTTTACTTGGTAAATCTTTTTCCATTAGTTGCAAAATGTCAAAGCTCAGTATGTATATTGACACAAAATACTTGGGTTCCAAAGTATGGTTTGAAGTTGACTATAAATACTATAGTTGAATCAAATTACTCAACTCCAGAGACGGTACCGACAACGTATTTGTGAAAATCGTGTAGCTTTCTTTACCTGTAAAGAATACCTATCCAAAATCTGGGTCTTTAACTTTTTCAGCCGAGTTATAGAATGATACAGAGGTGTTAGGGCCGAATTTTCATCAAATGCTTGTGGTCTACTATCCCGCATCTACTACAGAGATCGAGCGAATTATTTTAATCTTAAAGGATCTAACTATCAAAAACGTTTGACGGATCGGAATCTTTAACGTTAAAAAAATCTGGATCGAAACCAATTATCAATTTCTCTTATCTACTTCGCTCCGCGGAGAGGATTCTTTAACGTTTAAAAAAGCCGGATTGGATCCAATTATCGAATCTTCTTATCGAATCCGCTCTGCAGAGCAGAATCTTTAACGTTTATAGAGTCCGGATCGGATCGAGACCATCGAATCTTCTTATCGAATCCACTCCGTGGAGCGGATTCTCTGATACTTAAGAAATCCGGATGGTTTAAGCCTCCGGATCGGATCTTTTAACGGAGCGGCTCCACATCCCTGCATGTAATAAGTAATCAACTACATTTCGACGCTTTCTACCACACGTAAGTTACAACTTGCAATGTTGAATGCAGGTTTACGTGCTTATATATACACCGAGAAACCTGTAGGGCTGCGACAACACGAATATTGCTGAAGCAAGAATAATTTACGGGTTGTGACAAGATTTCGACGAGATTGCTTAAGCAAGAATAGCTTATGCTTGTCACAGGCATAAGCAGGGCTTTAGCAAGTTTAACAAAGCTTGTCATGGGAACAAGTATTGAAACGGCAACAGTAGATGGCAGGTAGATGAAAAACTTTGAAAAAATTTAAATGTTGAAAAAATGTTGCTGGAGTACTTGGTTGATATATTTGACCTCGAAGCGATAATGAAATATTCTATTTTTCGACCTTGGATATCTATTGCGCATTAACGATGACGTCACACGACAAATTTTCACACGTCGCCGGAAACGATTATGCTTAGGTTATAAATAAATTAAGGTTATTTTGAAGGCTTTGGAAATTTTATACTCCAGAAGTCTTTTTTAAAATGTTTTTTAAAGAAAAGTTGCTACAAATTTCAAATAACATTGAACATGTTTATGAAAATTTCTTTAAGTTAGATAAAAGGAAAATTCGAAAAATTGGCGATATTCAAAAGGATTTTATAAGTTTTAGAGAGATCCAAAAAATTTAAACAAGTTCCAGAAGATTAAAGAACCAAAAAAAGTTGAAGTTTTCGAAACGTTTTAAATCAAAGTGTTTGAAAAGTGTTACCAAGTACAAATAAGTTTTAGGTGGTTTAAAGTTTTTTTACAAAATTTATATACCAGTAGTTGTTTTTCGAGATTTCAAGAAGAACGAATACCCCATGTCAGCTACAAAGTTCAGATTAGCAACTATAAACACATCTTCTAGAATGGATACACACCCATTCGGACAATGGAAATATTTACCATCGCTGCAGTCAAGTCAACACAACCCATGACGTACAAGCTCAAAGATTACCAAGTAAAACCCAACGATGGAGGATTTTACATAGAGGTACTCGCCAAAGTCAAACATCCTGATGTTTACCTCGTTCAGAAAGTGTTATAAAAACGAGAAAATGAACAATATGTAAAATTTCTGGGATTTGACAATACTCATAATAGTAGAATTCATAAAACAGACATGAGGGGTATATATAAAACATTTATTCTAACATATATCAACATGTATAAATTTTTTCTCAACCTAAAATCATCCGTTTAGATACGCGTAGGAAATATAATTGTTTTTAAAAAATTTTCATTTCAATTTCTTTTCATAACTTCAACTTTACATTTATCTTTGTAACTACTCAATTTACATATCAATTATACATATTTACATATTTTGGTGTTCGCGAGCCGGTTTGTGATAAAGTTATATTCTAAATGAAACTTTTTTGTGGCCCTGAAAAGGACCAGTTTTTTTGAGGTCAACTTTCATTGTCACTTCAATCTTGCAATGCCCCCAGGGCAACGTGTCCGTGGTGTTGTTCTGCAAGCATCGCTTGTTGTCGACGGGGCTGAGGGCCAGCTGGGTTTGCTTGATGGTCTGGATTTGATGCAGCTTGAACCTGAAGAGATGGTGCTGTCGTTCCACTGCGATGTGCTCCCGCAGACATCTCTCGTAGTCGCTAAAGTTAATGGTGTTTTTTACTACAGCTGCCTTGACGCCTTTCGCCTTTTTCATCGCGTCTTGGCCGTTGACTCGGACGCTGTACATCTTGCTGCGAAGGCCGATGAATTCGGTCATGATTTGACTGTTGCACACATCCTTTATCAAGCCGACTACCTTTTTCTTGACCTGTGGAAGATTGAAAGGGTTGGATGCTTCGTAGTCTGACGTGTCGAATCGACTGATGTTCTCTTGCATAACATCGTAGATATTGCACTCAGTGATTTCATAGATGAGGCTATCAGTGTACACAAGTTTACAAAGAACATTTTTTTTCATTAAACTATAATGAAACTCGTACAAGCAAATCTCTGACAAGTCGAGGACAGTGAAACCGGCATAAATTGGCTTGCTCAGCAACACTTGCACTTGTGCAAGTTTGATGGATACCAAGTTTTCGTCGAAGATGAAATGAGTTTAAAAATTTGGCCTTGTTACAAGTGCTTCTGCGCCATATGGTCCATTCCAGTCGGTTACCATTTTGATGTTTACTCGGTTTCTGACGTTCTCCATGGTCTTGCCGAATACTGCGTTGTTCATGAGTTTGAAAAGATGTTTTCTAAACTCATTTTTGGCTTCTTCCATCAAGCCACTATTAAGGACGATGTAGGGCTTCAACCATGCTGACTGGAAGAATTGGATGACTCTGTGGATCTTGACGAGTTTCAGCCCATGCTTGAAAACCTGCTGCAAATTCCTGTAGTGGATGACGTAGTTCTTCTTTGGCAGCAAATTCGTGAGCAATTTGCTCTCCTTGGCTCCTGGTGGTGGCATTTGCTCCGCACACATGGGCAGGTTTTGTTCGATTTCGTAAATAGCCTCTGGATATTCGAGATCTACCTCCAAAATGTAGCCGGTGCAGAACTTGTGGCCGACGTTCCAATTGAAGTTCTCGTGAATATCGTCCACCCACTTGAATCCTCCGTATGGAAGGTACCGCATCATCGCCTAGCCATAGAGGTTATTCACGTCGTAGTACATGAGGTACTTGTCGTTTTCTTCCGGTTTGTAATCGGCCATGTACTTGTTGTTCACCCTGGAGTAGCGATTGCTGCATTGACTGATGCCGCCACGGATGCCTCGTTCAACGAACATCATCATGTCGATGTCCGTTGGCAGCTCCAATTCAATCCCTGTGTGTTTGAGCGTCGCGTCCCACGTGAAGCCGGGTGCTGTATAATAGTGAGCAGGGTCCAATCCGTAGAGCATTTTCGGTGGAGGTTTTCGAATACCTCAGCCAGCAGCATGACGTCAGTTTTCAAGTACAGGTCCGAGTACTCGCCCGAGGCGTTGATTCCAAACGTCTGCGACACCTTTTGCGCATGACTGTAAGCAGAGAAAAGTATGATTAGGTAGCAGTTTGTATCATAAAATGAATAATAAAAACTCACTTGTGGTCTTTCTCAGTGATATTGCTTCCGCTGAAGTGTCTATAAAATTAATCGTGCGCTGGCAGTCCTTCATCGTCGAGTTTCTCCCAAGAATCAATATACTCGTAGAGAAAGACTCCTTTGCGTTGGAGAAGCTTGAGGTGCTGATCGTCGATGCTAATGAATTGTTTTCTTGTGAGTGTTGTTGCTTCCAGGTACGATGATAGCTCGTCAAGTGACGAAGCCATGAACTGAAAAGAGAGAGAGAGAGAAAACGCAAGTTGACATCGATATATTTTAGCCTCTTGGTGACTCAAATATATTATTTCATGTTTAGTGGCAGCAGGCCAATTTTTCCATCGACATGGTTAGCAATGTCTTTGATGATGAGGTGGAAGTCGTAGTTGCTGAAGTTGTGGAACATGACGATCATGGTCCTGGAATCCTTGAAGTTTAAGTTGTAGGCGTTGTGGGAAGCTGCTCGGAAACGTCCAGTCAGGTGGCAGTGATCCCTAACTCTATCAGGACCCAGTTGCTTTCCACAAATGTGGCAAGTTGCTGCTTTCCTGAAGGCTTGCACTTCTTCGTGGGCGAGGTTCATGGCCATGGGATTCTTGTTGATGTTGTCGACTGCTTTCCCAAGTTGGTGGAGTTTTCCAGCAAACTACTTTGCTGGATCGGGGCCACGGTAGAAGTTGTAACGTGAGAGATCTTCGTTGACGCTGCACTTAACAAAGTATTCAAAGCTGCTAGCCTCGTGAATCTGCTCGACGTTTATCTTAGAGTTAGCCTGCCCATCGATTTTCTTCAAGGTACATTCGAAGTCCGCGTAGACAACGAATGGGACTTTTTCAATTGTTTTCTGCATTTTTGAATTCAAGGATATTATTTTTGGGGTCAGGAAGGATGACGCTAAATTTTTTTTTTTTTTTTTTTTTACAATCAATGTCATTGGCCAAAAATTTCTCTGGAGTTCTGAAGCAGTGGAGGCAGCGGTCACAAATGTGCTGTTTACGGCTTCTTTTTGTGAGTTCCGAGCTGACCAACCTCGATAAGTCCTTGATCCACACGTAATGAACCCGTATTGACTCGTTGTTTTCTCCCTCTGTGTGATCCGGCTCTTTCTCGTCGACGTAGTGGTTTTGGATGAGAAGCTGATTCATATATGGTATTCGGTTTGTTTCTCCTTCGTAATGTGGATTGGAGCAGGGACGAACTTATCTTCTTCTTTTTTCTGTAAAATGAACAGGTTAATCGAGATTTCATTGAGTTTCTCGAATTTCGACACGTCTTTGGGTTGTATGAGGAACTTGATTCCATTGAAATTCAATTTAGATTCATAAGTCTTTTGAATCTCGCCCTGCATGGTCTTTTGCAGGAAACAAGGCTGAGAGTACAGCCTACTTGATGCATTGATTATCATCATTTTGGACGTTTATAAACTTTTTTTTTCTTCATGAATTGTGGTAGGTCAATATTGGAGCTTTCTTTCATCAGGTGGTACTTGTTGATGTTGACAGTGAGTTTCAGAATCCTGCGCAGAGTCCATCCGGAGCCAGTATCTTGAAACGCTTTGACGCCGCTCATCAGGGAATTCTTGACGTTCTCGTTGAACCACACGGAGAGGTTGGTTGTTTGGAGAATCGGCTTATTCTTCGAGTGGAGAGCCTTGATTTACGTTTCTTCCTCGTTGCTCATGATCACGGCGTATTCTCCTTCGAAGGTGGTATTGACCTAGAGAGCGTTGTGTTTTTTCAAGGCAACCTGGATGTTTTCGATGAATACGGTTCAGGCGTCCTCAAGAAAGTCCTCGATTTCTAAATAAATATCGTTGATGATGAAGCCAGTGTTGAGACGTTGCTGGAAGGCCGAGTTAACATCCTCCCAAATGAGACCTCCAGGGTGTAGGCAAGCTCCTTGCACGGAACTCCCTCTCAGGAGATGGTTGTGGCTCTTGAGATTTTAAATTACCTGGAGGCAGTGAAAGCAAATCAAGGTGTTGTTCGTCTTCGCCTAGGTTGCCAATTAATCGATGATCTGCTCTGCTTCGGCGACCAAGTCCTAGACTTCTTCGGAGTTGATGCCCTTGGCGTTTACAAGGCGACACTGACCCTTGCCGATTTGTTTAGATTTTTCCATTGTCGCGCTACGGTGTCGCTTTGCTTCTCCGAGATGTATCCGCTACAGTTCGTCGTTAAAACTGATGTCAAAGATGGCTAGCTGGCTGGCTGGGTCAGGGGTATTGTTTCTGTCGTTTGTTTTTGTCCAGTGTCTGGACTAAAAATTTTCATCCTATCCTTCCTTGGAAATTTTGTCCCCTGCTCCTAGCCTAATGTCTTTTCCTTTAGTGGTTTTTTCTTTTGGTTTGTTCAATGTTTTTTCTGTGTATCGTATTTTGTTATGCAGTCACCTTTTTTGCCTGGTTCCTGCTTCTGTTTCATTTCCTTCTTGAGTGTGTAGGATGAGTGGAGGGGATGGGGAGTGGGGAGGAAGGGGGGAGTGAAGATTTTCTTCGTTTGTCTCAGATTTCGTTTAGATCTACCCAATGTGTTCAATATGTGGGCGTTTGTGCTTTACCTTGTATGGGATTATCTCCGTGGTCAGTGATTCCAGAAAACTTTTGCTTTCTATTCCTATGTCCTTGTAGAATCTGTATCCGTGGGAGCAGATGGTCTCTTCTATGGATGGTTGTTAGACCTCTTCGTGCAATTCTATGATTTTTTCTCCTAGCCTGGCCCCTAAAGATAGCCGTAGGCAGCGGTTTTGAATCTTCTGTAGCTTCTCGACCCATGTCCATGAAATAATTTTTCCCCAGACCGGTGCCGCGTATAGTAGCGCCACCCCTATGACAATCTGTAGTTCCGCTGTGAAAATTAAAGACGCAAAAATCGGGGAGGCGCTAGTAGTAAAGGCAACTCCACGAGCGTGCACACCATCAAATATTTCCTATCCGTGATCGTATTTTTCATGCATGTGTGAAGCTTGTGGAGTTGCCACGACCGTGGCGCCTTCGCTAATTCGTAAGCGATAGTGGAACATGAGGAACTAAATTCCTTATAGGGCGGAACGCAAATTGTCATAGGCGTGAATAGCGCTGAGCGGATTATTGTCCTATATACTCTCAGCTTGTTCTCGGGAGTCATTGAGCTCCCCCTGTGGAGTAGTGGCATTAATGCCCCTATGGCCTTGTTGATTTTCTCAATCGTGTATTTTATATGCTGTGCGAAGTTGAGTTTTTCATCCAGTACCACTCCCAGGTACTTGATGCTGCTCCTTTTCTGCACTTCTTGACCGAACGCTATGATGCTCTGCGGTGTCTTTTCTTTTCTTCTGTGGGAGAATACGATAAATTCAGTCTCCGCCTCGTTGACTTTAATTTTCTCAATCTCGAAACATTTCCCAAGGTCCTCTGTGAGCTCTTCTACTCTGTTGACCGCTATTCTCTTGGTGTAGGAGTGTGAGTAGGCCGCGGTGTCGTCTGCAAACACCGCTCGTTGCGTATTATTTTTCTTGGGAAGATCGTTGTTGTAAATTATGAATGATATGGGGCCCAGTATGGATCCTTGTGGGACACCTGTTGCTATAATTTTCCTCGTGGAATATTCATTTTCCACCCTGACTCTGAATGTCCTTATCCTCAGGAAACTGGCAATGATTTTTGTCAAGAAGTTGGGAAGGCCTATGCTATCCAGTTTGTGTATAAGGTTGCCGTGCCAGACCGTGTCGAATGCCTTCTGGATGTCCAGGAAGACCGCCCCTGTCGATTTTTTCATATTGAAGTTATGGCTGGTGTCGAATGTGACCCTGGCCAATTGTTTTACTGTGCTTCTTTTCTTGCAAAAGCCGTATTGCTCGTCGTTAAGTTTCTTCTCAAGCTCTCCTTGTTTCTTTATCCGGTCCAAGATTATGTTCTCCAGGGCTTTGCTAAGGGTTGGAAGGAGACTTATTGGTCTGTAGCTTGTAGTCTTCTTCGCTTCTGTTCCTGGTTTATGGAATGCTAGTATAGTGGCTTCTTTCCATGTTTTCGGAAAATAGGAGTTTTGTAGGCATGCATTGTAGATGTATGTGAGCTGGATCAGTGCCTTATTATTTAGATTATTCAGGGTTTTGTTGCAGATGTTGTCTGCTCCTGGGGCTTTTGCGTTTTTGAATTTTCGTATGATACTCTTGATCCCAGTCGGGGAAGTATGGATCAGTTCCTTTTCATCTATTGGTGGTTCGGTTGTGATTTCTGCCAGTCTAGTTATTATGTCATCGATTTCTGGATATCTTTGATTTTCTGTCAATTTGTGGGTCTTATCGAAGTTCTTCGCTAGGGCCTCTGCTTTTTGTTCATTTGCGATTGCCAGATCATCCTCGTCTTCAAGTGGTGGTATTGTTGTATTTTTGCTTCTTGTGAGGCTCTTTGTCATTCTCCAGAGTGAATTCTTCGATATCTCGAGTTTGGAGAGTTTTTCGCTCTATTTTTCATTTTTCCAATTTTTGATTTCCTTGTTCACTTCGGTTGGTAATCTATGATATATCCTCTTATTTTCTTCTGTTTTGTTTCTCTGGCGTTTTCTGCAGGCTGTGTTTCTCTGTTTCATCAATTCCCTGATGTGTTCTGGAAGATCGTTTTTCGTACTTCTGGGTTTTCTTGCTGGCATGCTGTTACTTAGTGCCTCGTTGATGGCCTCTGTCAGGTTGTGTATGCCTTGGTCTATCTTGCCTCTTGTATGGATCTTGGTTATTTCAATCTTTCTATGGAGCTCTTCCCTTAACTTGACCCAGTCGGTCATGTTCGTATCTATTCGTCGCCCCTGCTCTTGGAGTGGCATTGTGGTATCCGTCAGTGTGATTGTGAATGGATAGTGGTCCGAGTTAAGTTCTTCATACACCTCTTGTACTAGTACCCTGTTTATATTCTTCATGATGGCGATGTCTATCGTTGAGGCTATGTAGTTCGGGGAGTACGGGCATCTTGTCGGTCTTCCATGGTCCACAATTGTTATTTGTTTCTTCTCGGTAAATTCTGCAATTTTTCTTCCATTTCTGTTTGATCCTTTGCAGCTCTACATCCTGTGTTTGGCATCCAGAACCCAAAGCTATTACCTTGGCAGCTGTGTTGAATATAGTCTTCAGTTTGTTCATTTCTATCTTGGCCCTCGGTGGGGCGTAGGCGCACACCACACTTGCTCCATTTTCCAGTCTCAAAGCGATGGTCTCGATGTTCTGTGTGTTCACGACGATCTCGTTGCATTTGATGTTGTCCCTGTAGATGAGCATGACTCCTCCGCCACATCTGTCTCGGTCCTTTCTTATGATCTTGAATCTTGGCATAACAAGTTATATCCTATCCGACAGCTTCGTCTCTGTGATGACCATGATGTTGATTTGGTGGTCGAAAAGGAAGTCCTTTAATTCGTCTCATTTTTGACATATGCCACTGGCATTCCAGTGGCCGAGTGTAAGTTTCTCCAGTCTAGTGCTGGGTAGCATTGATCAGTGCCATCGACCTTTCTCCTCTGGTTTTGCAGCCTTCTAGCTAATAATTAAGTTTTCTGAGGTTCTCGAGCAATTCTTTGACATTGCATAGTTGGATCAATCTGTTCATCCCCTCTTGTAGTTCTAAAAAGTCTTTTAGGCCATTTTGTCCATTTTATGAGTTCTTCTCTGATGTCGATATGCTGCCTGTGCTGGTCCAGGCCGTCTGCGTGGGTTTTTTCCTGGAGAGAGTGGGGAAGTTATCCGATGCCAGGTTGTATGGTTGTCTGTTGCTAGTAGTTGGTTTCCTCTTGTTCTGGAACTTTTCCTTGTACTGGATGAGTTTCGGGAATTTATTGTAGCTTGCTGGGTGGTCTCCCTCGCATTTGATGCAGGTGGGTTTCTCTAGGACGTCATGCTCACAGTCCTTTGTGAAGTGTTCTTTGCCACATTTGCAGCATCTAGGAGTCATCTGACAGTTTCCTGTCCCATGGCCGAACATCTGGAACCGGTGGCATTGAGCTACGCCTTTCTTATTCTCGTACTCCTCCCAGCTGATGGTTTCAGTACTCCTCATACTGATGGTTTTCACTTTCTTCATGTCTGTCTTCTGATCCAGTGTTAGGAGCTGAACAAGGTAGATGGGCATCGGCGCGTCCCTCTTCTTTATCACGTTGATCGACAGGCTAGTGATTCCTTTTTGTTTTAATTCCTCGTTGATGATGTCGTCGTCAACAGCAGGGAGGCCCTTGGGAATAATCTTCTTCGTCCTTTCCTATGCTGGTGTGTGGGAGTAGAATTCGTGGTCTTTTTTTTTCAGTTCGAGCTTCATTGAATCGTAATCCTCCTTCGGTGTGGTGTAGACGTACGCCGTTTTATTGATAAATTTGAATGTGACCGTCGATTTCGTATACTTCTTGATGTTGTCGGTCATTTGTAAGATGTTTGGTTGGATGCTGTGAACGACGATGGGGGGGGGGGATGTTTTTCAGCACTTTTAGGGTCTCTGCTTCTTCCTTGCCTTTTTCCGTATCGGTGGCCGGGTCTATTTTCTCGGCGCTTCCTTTTTCCTGTAGAGAAGAATACTTGTTTCTGGTAGGGATCTCGGTGTTATCTTCCTGGAGCTTCCTTTTCTTATTTTTATTATTAGTGAAGATGAAGCCCTCTTCGTCCATTTCTTCGTTTGCCATTTTCTGGATGAGTGCCAGGCCTTCGGCTGGAACTTGGATTTGTACTCTATGTAAAGTACTTTCTTAACCTTGTAATGTAATCATGTTATATTTCTTGAACTCGCGCCTCAAGTTGCCAAACTAGTCTCAAAACCGGAGCTTTAGCTTTCTTGTAACGTGGATTGAACCAGATTACTCGATAATGCACGTCAACTTGGCAGGCAAGAGACTGTCTGATGTGAACGTCCAACAAGATGTTCTTGATATACGGTCCTCCCCGCTCAAACTGCTGCTGCTGCTGCTTCCAGTGGTGATTTCTTAAAGTTCTGTTGTCACACTACATTGTGCGCTACGCTGTCGCTCTGCTTCTTCAAGACATGCCCGCTTCGGTTGGTCGTTGGAACTGATGATTTTATCCGAAGATCGCTCGTACTATAAGGAGCTCTCCACTCCTCTGCTTATCGCGTGGATGGTGTGCCACCACATTGACGAAATGCAAAATACGGGGTTTTGCTGCAGCCAGTTGTCACACTACGATGTCGCTCTGCTTCTCCGAAACGTCTTCACTTCGCTTTGTCGTTGAAACAATTGTCCGAGTCCAGAAAGCCGTTTTTGATATACAGTGCTTCCCACTCCTCTGCTTATTGCATCAACGGTGCTGTCACCACGTTGGCGAAACGTAAAATACATGTTTTTTACAGTAGCTCGTTATCACGCTTCGATGTGCTCACGTTAATAGCTCGATAAAACTGATGCCCAACTCGAGCGACGCTTTTTTTATAGTGTTTCCCTCACCATTAACATTGACTTTGCTGCCACCACGTTCATACATTTTATATGTCAATCACTCGTATGTTTAATCATTTTAAGAAATTTTTGCAAAAAATCTTGAAATCCATTGATATTTTTTTAATTTTCAACAATTTCTTGGACTTGTTTTTTAATTATACTCCATTTTTGAATGAAATTTTTTTTCTTAATTATTTTTCAGTTTTCTTTTGAATTTCAAGTATACGTTAATTAAAATATTAATGTTAATTTTTTGATTTCGCACTTAATTTCAAGTTTCCTGCTATTACCGCCATCTTGGCTTTTCTACCAATCAGAAAGATGAAAGAGAGCGTTGAAGGGGCAGTGGGAGGGAGTGCCGCCGCCGCCGCCGCAGTACTTCTATAGAAGGGAGCGCGCGACCATGTCATTCTAATCCAAGATCTGGTGAGGTTGAAAACGTCGTGATTCGATTACGAATGAAAAAATTACAGGGTGCGCCATTTCTTATGTCGGTATTGTAACATTGAATAACTTAAACATTTGACAACCGATTTACTTGACTTCACTTGTTTTGGAAACGTCAATTCAGTACAATTTCAACCATGTATCGCTTCACACGAAAAGAACGCGCTGAAATAGTTACTTTGTACATTGAAAATAGTCGTTCAGTTGTGTTAACTCAACGAGCATATCGTCGAAAATATCTTGGCAAATAGGCACCATCTGACAACACTATTCGTCGTTTGGTGTCGAATTTTTGTGACCACGGGACAGTGAAAGATCGCGAACAACCCGTTCATCAACGACCAAGACGTTCAAATGAACTGATTGAAGCTGTCAGAGAGAGCGTTGCCCAAAACCCAAAAGTTTCATATCGTCACCGCGCTCAGCATCTCGGCATCAGTGGAACCACTCTACGGCGCATTTTGAAAGATGATTTGCATTTGTTTCCGTACAAAATGCAATTAACACAAAGAATATTGCCTACAGATCATCCACGTCGCTTGGAATATGGACAAACAATCGCTCGAATAGTTGATACTGAACCTGATTTTTGGAAGCGAATTTTAATGACCGACGAGGCACATTTCAAACTTTCTGGAGGCGTTAATAAGCAAAATTGCCGCATTTGGGGAACGCAGAATCCACACGAGATCCATGAAACGCCATTGCATGACCAAAAAGTTACTGTTTGGGCCGGCGTTTGCGCCAAAACCATCATTGGTCCTTATTTTTTCAAAGAGAACCAAACGATCGATGGAAACCGATATCGGTGGATGTTGGCTCACTATGTCTGCCCACAAATGCGTGAAAAAGGTCTTGAAGATTACTGGTTTCAACAAGATGGTGCGACCTGCCACACTGCGAATCAAACAATCCAGTTTCTGCAACGAAAATTCCCTGGACGTCTGATGTCAAAAAGAGGCGACATTGAATGGCCACCCAGATCTCCAGATTTGACCCCTCCAGACTTCTTTTTGTGGGGTTATTTGAAAAGTAAAGTGTACGCCAGCAAGCCGCAGACCATTGAAGAGCTTAAGGAAAATATTCGTGCCGAAATCATTGCTATACCACCCGAGATGCTCGAAAAGGTAATGGAAAACGCCGCAAAAAGGGCATATTTTGCTGTGAACAATAAGGGCGGCCACTTGATTGATGTTGTGTTCAAAAACTAGTCTAAATAAATTGTAAAGGACCAAACTAAATAAAAATACCTCATTTACAGAAATCGGTTGTTTTTTTTTCAAGTTATTCAATGTTTACATGCCGACATAAGAAATGGCGCACCCTGTAGATAATGTAGTTTTCATAATGTATAATATGAAATCACTTGCCTGCCAACATAGATCGTTTGCGTTTTTTTGTTCATCATTTAATAGTGATAAATTAAAAACGAATATTTCACGTCATCGTAATATGAATAAAATTTTTTATAGAGATGCTCAAAACGCATCTAAATAATAATTTGATTGCCTCCAACTCAGAAAACTGTGCAAAATTACGTCTGCCAATTCAAAACCGGCCTACAAAAAAAAAAACATGACTTATCTCATTGCATTGTGCATCAAAAAATCTAAAGAGACAGGCTGAAGCATAAAAAATTCATTTTCGAGTGCCTGCCTTGTCGATCATGTTGCACTAGGTGCCTGCCAGCACCCTGAAGGTCACGTGCTTGCGGGCAAGTATCTTGTTCGACACCGTTGAAAGTTGATCGCAGTCACTTCAAAAAGTGTAAAAATTACGATAATGCTAGTAATAAACATTATTTGCGTTATTTCAAGCGCTTGCCTTATAGTTTATGATTTTTTTGTTATCCAATGAGTCAAAACACGTCAAGTGGGTCACGAAAATTCCACTACATCAAATAATTTCAAATAAAATAGTGTTTTGTATAGTCTTCATGTGACTTATTATACCATGTAAATAATTCGTCGGAATATTGTTATTTGTTGCTGTGATTATTACCAATATTGCGGAACGTGTTGAGCGTGGAGATAGTGAATTCAGCGACAAAAAAATTTATAAATATTTGATATGCAAAAAAACGACACAATTCTATTGATCGATGATAAAGGTAAACGTTATCCGTATTATTGGCAAAAAAAATTCATTTGCATAGCGTAAAAAATGCGTAAAAAAATCTATTTGTTCATACAAAATTTAGTTAACAATCATTTGCCAAAACAAAAATTGAATGTTTTTTGCTTATAGTACAGAGCAAACTCATACAAATACACAAAAAAAAAATTTATTTGATTATATTGAGTTGTTTTGGAGATATGAATTTGTTAATCAAGGCTTACGAAAAAGTTTTATTGGTTATCACAGCAACAAATAACAATATTTCGACGAATTATTTACCTGGTAAAATGAGTCAAAATAAGACTATACAAAAAACACTATTTTATTCAAAATTCTGTGATATAGTGGAATTTTCGTAACACACTTGAAGTGTTTTGACTCATTGGATAACAAAAAAATACATAAACTCTAAGGCAGGCGCTTGAAATCACGTCAATAATGTTTATTTCTAGCATTATCGAAATTTTTATACTTATTGAAATGACTGCGATCAACTTTCAACGGTATCGAACGAGATACTAACCCGCAAGCGCGTGACCTTCAGGGTGCTGGCATGCACCTAGTGCAACATGATCAACAAGGTAAGCACTCGAAAATGAATTTTTCAAGCTTAAGCCTGTCTCTTTTCATTTTTCAATGCACATTACGATGCTATAAGTTATGTTTTTTTTTGAGGATCGGTTTTTATTTGGCAGACGTAATTTTGCAAAGTTTTCTGAATGGCAGGCACTTAAATTATTATTTAGCCGCGTTTTGAGCGTCTTCATAAAAAATTTCATTCACAATAGGACAACGTAAAATATTCTTTTTTTATTTATCACTTTAAAATAAAAACCAAAAAAATGCAAATGATCCATGCTAGCAAGCACGTGATTTCATATTCTACATTATGAAAACTACATTATTCAATTTTTCATTCACAATGGAATCACGGCGGTTTCAACGTCACCAGCTTTTGGACTCTTCGGCTCTTGGCGCTGGAGCGCGCGCAACATCAACTGCAATACGCTTAACAGCGCGCTGCGATGTAGTTATTCCAACGCCTCGACGAAAATGATTCCTAGGCTTCATGTATTAGCCTATGTATATGACAAGCACCACAACCACTTCATGATTTTCAGGTTCCCCTTACATTTGAATATTCCATCCATTCGTATTCCCGCGCAATTTCAATATCAAAAATATCAATAGGTATAATAATAATAATAATAATAATAATAATAATAATAATAATAATAATAATAATAATAATAATAATAATAATAATAATAATAATAATAATAATAATAATAATAATAATTTCGACAGGAAGGGTAGGGAGAGTCACGTGATATAATGAGCGAACTGACAGGCTCAAGGGTATATTGGTCACCTATCGGCTGGAGCTCAGCCCGCCAAGTGGCCCGAACTCGCCTACGCATACTACTTAATTAGGTGCTTTTTCAAATCCTAATGAAAAGCCATGTTATCTGACCTTTGCATTGTATATCTATCGAGGAAATTTCGATTTTAAGGAGGCCAGCTTGTGTGACATTTTAAAATACACTATGAACTCTAAGGAGTCCACTTCGATCGTGTCGTTTCCCACTGCGATTTTACCGTAGAACACAGGGGAACACGAGTTTCGCTCGAGAAAGCGATCGCGCTCCCGACCTTTCCAGTAACGTAACACACAGACAATAGCCCACGAAATTTCCGGAGCATATGTGGCCATGTTTAGAAGGAAAAAATTCGACAGGCTCTACGCTCATGGGCTGCTCACGGCGTCAATTTCTCAAGCGTAACGAAATTAACGATCGTCTCGATCGTGTCTGACTCCGGACTCCTTAGAGTTCTTAGTGTAAAAATTTTTTTTTCGAACGTTTTCTACTAACTACAGATCGTGAAAATATTGGCCTCAAAATATAAACATGAATTTTGATTACGTTTTCCTCTTCTGATTTCGAAATCTAGCTCGCATCCTCAAAAACGATGAAGTGTGAAGTTTTTCTGGCACAAAGCAAGAGCTTCTTATATGGAAATCGCAACTGAAACTTTGAGCTGACCAGTCTGAACGAAACCGTTTTATTCAATCCAATAAAATTTCTGATTGTTAAGGTATAGGTTAAGAAGAAAATCATAGTGCGCGCCAACATAGTTACTTTTTTCTTTACACGCGTTTCTCTCAAAACTTTGTCTTCGAAATTCGCTGGCAGAATTGAGAAAAATCTACTGAACGGACGGCCTTACATTAGGAAAGATTATTCTGTAGAGTTAACCTGAGGTATCTACGTAGGGGGTTTTTTGAAATTTTTATCTGTAACATTTTTACAGCATGTATTGTATTGAAAGCAGGGTGAAAAATGGAATTCTCTTATACGAACTTTACTGCCATTTTTTAATATTTTTGGAGTTTTTCAAAAATCTTACGTCAGTAACAGGGGTTACAAGCTTCACAAAATTCATGCGAGAGTTTCTCACACTCCTCATACTCCCATTCCGCTGCACTCCTCTTTCTTCTCCGCGTCCTTTGCCTACATACATTTCCACCACTCTACTCCCCTCACACCCGCATCGCACCTGAGCACGAATCATCAGTTCAAACGGATTTTTAACTCTCGCCTCACCCAGCAGAGGTGCTCCGAAAAAGCATCGACGAGCTTTTCAAGAGTAAGCTTGTACCCCCTGGTCAGTACCTCGTCAATATGTAGACAAGGAAAGTTCTTTTTATTTTTTTTGTTCAAGATAACTGGTGTGAGCAGCAGGTTTTTTTTTTAAATCTAGAAATATTCTAGAATTGTTTCCGCGATTTCGCTATTTTATTTTATGGAGGTCACTTTTAAACAGATACAAGGCTGTGAATCACACTTGTGAAAAAATTCATAATTGAAATAAAAACATACACCATAAAAAATAACGCATAACTTAACAAAATATTCGAGTTAGTTCTTCCAACGAAAATTCCCGAAAAAGCGTTCAAAATATGTAAAACGCTCACACAGGGGACCCTATCAACGAGGTTTTCACACTTTTCATAATCTCAAGTGTATTGTCGAATTTTTCGGAAGGCTTTAGCTTTTTAGAACTATTATGTATTTCAGAAAGCGCAGCAGGGTAAACAAAAACGCGCATCAATGTAATGTGATTTTTTTTTGCTGGTACAACAATCTACGGAGCTCGTGCACGTGAAATTCTATCACATTGCGATGCGCGCTTGTGTTAAACCTGCTGCGTTTTTTATAATAACACATATTTTTAGCAGTGGCGTAACTAACGCCCCCGCAGACCTCGCAATGCGGACGGGGGGCGCCACCAAGTCATAGGCGTCTGTATGCTAGTAAACATAGCAGGTACATTTTTCAATATTTGACACTATTGTCCAGGGATGATCAAGTTTTGCCTATTATACTCAAATAATGATGCTACAAGAATAAAGTTCATTAGTCTATTTATTCAATGCGTGCATTCGATTAAATTGACAGTTTCTCGTGTGATGCTTCAAGTAGTTAAAAAAAAAAATTATTTTTCATTTCATTTTTCGCAAAAATTCAGGGGCAGACTAGGGCTCTAGGGGCCTCCCAGGCTTATTGAAAGAAGGGCCCCATATGACAATTTCCTATTAGATAATAAATTAGTTATAACAGTGCAAGACCTTTTTTATGGCGAATTCCTCAAGTACAGGCGATAACGGAGATATTTAATGAACATACGTATCGCTTTTCAATGAAGAAAACGTTTATTGATAAATAATTCATACATCCCTTAACCTTTTTTTTTATAAAAAGTTATCATAGGGTAGCACATACAATATTTGCCTGTATGTAGTTAAGGAAATCAGGCTTAGGCAATAATACCCATGGTTTCCCAAAAAATTGCTTGACCCTCTTACATTTCTGACTCACGTTTTTAACATTTTTTCATCAAACTACTTTTAGTTGCCAGTGAGTCAATTATTTTTTCATTATAAATTTTATTCAAAACAGGAAACTCAACAGACATGAACATAAACGTTTCGAGATGTTCTTGTGTCATTTTATTTCGCAAACGATTCCTTAAATGTTTGAGTTTGGAAAATGATCTTTCACAAGCAACTTGAGTGCAAGATAATGTCAGTAAAAGTTCATGAGCCAGAAAAACTTTTTTGTACGTCGTGATGTGAAAAGAATACTTTTGTAAAAAATTGAAGCAACATTTTTTACAATCTCTTCAATTTCGTTTTTTCATTTCTTGTTAGTTTCTGGAGAAAGTTGAATCACACTCTTAGCTTCTTCGTCGCTATGCTCGCAATTATCTTGTTTGAGAATACTCTTCGGTAAGGGTTATTTTTATTTTTGGCCAAGAAGAAGCAAAATGAACTATTTCTGACCGCAACTCAGCAGAGCCAATATCACGAAAATTTCCCAAGAGTTGTGAAATGTTTCCAAGGGCATTGTCGGGGACTCCGTTTTACAAAATATGTGAAAAATTTTTGGGGTCAAAACACGAAAAATCAGCTGCTAGGTTACCATGAGCTGCAAATCGAGTCTTCAGAGTGTTGATACAAGTATCCAACACAACGCTGTACACTTCAGTCTCGAATTTTTTCTCCACATTTATAATGGGTTCATCTTGCGCCCTTTCTCCAGGTATGAGTTGTTTTCTTCGAACTCTTGACGCAGGCAATTGAGGTTCAATGATAAGTTCTAAATCTTTTTCTTCTAATGAGCTGCTTGCCCAATCTACACATTTTTTTGAAGTAACAAATCTCTATGAACAACTCGAAACAACTAAATATAAAAGAAATGTTAGAAACATAACAATATTATGATTTTATAGAAAATTTCGAACTTCCATTGCAATAGTACGTTACAAATCAGGGACAAAACCGAGTGATAGAACATTAGTATAAAGTTGGCTATACAAGAACACGTAGTGCCCTTGTATTGCCACTTGCCCAAATTTGCGCCACAATGTTCAACCTTTAGTGTGTATCATGTTTTTTTTTTGTTTTTTGTTTTTGAAGACAATGAAATTCCGGCGGCTTTCGCAGCCGATTGACCCGCGAAAATGTCCACAAGCCCGTCAATATGTCACAGTTGCGAAAATAAAATGAGCATTTTTCAAACCTTTAACCTGGGATTCACTTTCATTTACTTACCGAAAATAAATTAAAGATGACGAAAATAATAGTATATTTCATTCCAAGCGAAAAAATCAATTCCTCGCGAGGGTGAACGTTATCTCCCGAGCCGAAGGCGAGGTATACATTTAGCCAAGATGTCTTTTTTGCCTACTGGGATGAAAATAACATTTTTCGATAATTTTCCGTCAAGAAATGAAGTATGAAATGTTGCCATCGGTCATTTGGGGTCAGCATGTATTAAAATCATGCAAAAAGATATTAACAGATGTTTAATCTATAAGTACAAATAACATAAATAAAAATCACTAGATCGAGAGAAGTATCATAATGCACGCTCAAAACAAATTTCTGACTCAAATTATTGAAATTCTTATTTATATTTTGGACATTTTGTCATATTTTTCGCATGATCATAATGCAGAGCGACCCCAAATGGCAGATGGCAAAATTTTACACTTCATTTCTCGACGTGCATTGATCAGAAACGTGATTTACTTTCGTCAACTTTTATGTACTTTTGGAAAGTAAATGGAAGTGAATTCAAGGCTAAGAGGGGACTTACTTTTGTGCCTACCAAACTGGACTCAATTGAAATTTTCAATGATGAAAACATTATTAAGATTCTAGGGACACTTTTATATTATAATGATATTTTTCAAAAAGGATTGAATTTAATAGTCTTATACACAATAGTTATGAGTTTCAATATATCTTTCTTGAAGTCAAATAATGTGAATAAAAAATTTGTGTCCAATTATATATACTCCGTAGATGAAAAAAGTTCTCAACGTATTTTAAAATATACAAAATGTTTAGGAATTTCAAAATACAAAATTCATTTAAATTGAACTTTAAGATTACATTTTCCATAGGTTTGAAATTTTCAGAGCTTGTCTACACAAAACATAAAAAATCAAAATCAATTTCATGCTACTCTCAATTGACTGATCTTTAAAA
This sequence comes from Platygaster robiniae, assembly GCA_028476575.1. Taxonomy (NCBI): domain Eukaryota; kingdom Metazoa; phylum Arthropoda; class Insecta; order Hymenoptera; family Platygastridae; genus Platygaster; species Platygaster robiniae. Next base: position 24,703,789 of record CM052022.1, on the reverse strand, counting down.
GTAATACGACTCTCTCAGGCTTTCATGAATTGAATATTAATGTAAATCGCACTTTTTCAGAAAAGCTACATTATTTGCGTTGATTGTATCTATTTTTGTCATTTCTTAATCATTTGAATATGATTTTGCTCAACGTGGCCTCGAAATTTTAAGCTATGATGATCTGTATCACATACATTTAATATAATTCAAGAAAGAAACTCAAACGATGTGAAATGAAATTCGGAAATCGTTATCTTTGCCTTGTTCCAATTTCACTGCATTTTTTCCAAGGACTGCAGTGCCACCGAAACCATCCGATGCACTTGGAAAATGTCCATGCCACTTGTTTGTAAGTAATTCGATAGTTTCGACGTGACCACGAAGACTTGCAAGAAAACGTGAGCTATTAAAATTGATTCGTAGTTCGTAAGGTTCGATTTCAAATTCGATGCTTCGAATCTCATGTCCCCTGAAGAATATTTGAAGAGGAAATTTCATCCAAAGTTACGATGAGGTCGACATACACACTCTTTGACGTGTCTCCGAATTGGCCAAAAACGTTCGTGAGGGATTTGCCCTTCGCCCACCATCTTGTTTCACCTATAATGAGAAGACCTTTGTGATGAGATCGATTTTCCAGAAAAATGTCTAATCGCAAGTAAGATTCTCGGATGAATTTCGCAACAGAGTTGAGTAGCCCAAAAAAGTTGCTTGATTCAATGTTGTTCCCCGTCGTATCAGCGAGAACAAAATTCAAAACATGGGCGTAGCACCAAACATGTATTTGACCAGGACTTTAATCAGACAACCACTTCGAAAATCCTTTATATTGCCCCTGCATATTTTCTGCGCCGTTAGTTGAAATTCCAACGCAACGATTGACGTCCATGTCTAAAACTTTCAGCTCGTTGCACACCAGTTGACAAATTGACTGACCGGTTGATGATGTGCAGCTAACGATTGATAGCAATCGTTCATACACAGAATCCGTCACAAATCGGAATTCTTTGTTCTCATTGATTTTTTTTTATTGTTTTCCAAATGCGATGGGACCAGAACATTTAATATTCCTTTCGAAACTTTATAATTCATGAAAGATTTAGTTGATCGATAGTGACGTGAACTTTTTTCGTGCTCTCGAATGCATTGGTGCGCATGGCGATAATCATTCATGCCCTCGACGAAAAGATGACGTTCATTTTTGTTTCTAAACGCCAAACAAAATGAACAAAACAAGGCCTCCTCTGAATCCAAATATGTCAACCATTTTCTGATGACATCATCTTCAGACTTGAAAATAGAGCTTTTGAATGGTAACTTGCGGTCTTCAGATGGTTGATGTAGATGAAATCGGAAGAAACTTTCTAGGAAATGTTCTCCAGGTGCTGAAAAATAGTTGAATTGGAAACGTTGTACTGATTGGTTTGGATTCTTGTCGTTTTGGATGTGATTATCTTGCGAGGTTGAAGCTTCTACAGAGAGAGCCGATTATGAGTATCCTGATCTTCCTGAATGTTTAAAGGTTTGAGAAAGCAAGTTCCAGATTTTTGGGTGTCAGGATTATTTTTTTCGTTAAATTGATTTTGTGGAATGTAGGCAGCACTTGGTTAAATCTTGTCAGGTAATGATATCTGTAAAAAAAAGTACCATACACACTATAGTGTACAAAAAAGTATAGTATGTTTATACTAATAAATACTATTCACACAATTGTACATGTCGTGGGTATTAAAGAAAAGGCTTTAACAGCGCCAGAAATCAAGTATGAGATTCATAGTGATTCTGGATATAAAAATTTCACTCTATCGAATCATGCCTCACTCGAATTAGTATGTATTTTTTATTGCCCAAGAAAATGATTTTTAGATTATAATTTAGAACATCTAAAATTAGTCTTTTCGGAAGTATTTTTGGGGCGTAATGGGAGAATTTTCACCCGATTTTGAAAACAGGGCGTTTCATTTCACTTTTGCGCCCTAGGGCGTAATAGAAGCTACTTTGTCGCTGTTTTGGAGGTAATTGATGCTACTTCGACTTTTTCTGGAAGATTTCTATTATTTTTTGCCCTGTTACAATCCAGTAAGAATGAGCTTATATTTTTACAATGGGGCGACCTTTTTAATATACAATGATTATCTGAAAACACTAAAGCAGTGATAATCGTCTTTGATCGTAGTACAATGACTGAGTAGAATTTTCTGTCTCGATGCAAGTATTATCGAATTCTTCAGGAATTTCTTTGCCGAGGCGTCCTTGTCCATTTTGAATAATAAGTTTCTGGTTCTGACATGAATCATCACATTACTTTTTGTCGTCTGTGGGGGAAAATGACTCACTTTTTTTTTTCAATTGAAACAGTATTTTTATTTGTACTTCTCCCTCACCGACCCCCCCCCCCTTCCCCCTCACCAACCGTCCTTCACCCCTCGCCGATCACCGGGGCCCCTACACCATTCTTTGTTCGTATTTGCCGTAAAAGCCTCATTTTAGATGTTTTCGGGACAAAAAATGATGTTAGTATTTCGGGCGTGAAGAACATTTGGTCTCGGATTAGTCGAGCGAGTTACCTGCTATCTCGCTCGACTAATTCGAGACCAAAAGTGCCTCTTTACGCCCTTGATACGAAAATAACCATTTCTATAAAAGTCAGATTACTCTTAATTTGACAGCGTAATCAAAAATCATGAATTGCCGAGAAGAACCGATTTATAGCCAAAAATTAGTAATTCTTTGATTTTTAAACTAATTTTTCCATGCATGCAGAAAAAAGGTTTTTATCCACGATACGCAGGAACAAAGCCCTCTTTTTGAGGTATCGTTGCTCACTTTGGAAGAAGGTTGCTTTTACTCCCTTGGGAGCAATAACTCCCTGGAATCAGGGTTAAATGTTATTTCTTTTTCGTGCGAACAGGGAAAATGGAGGCGAAGTAGACATAGACATTTAGCTGTTTCATGCGCTCGGCAAGTCCATGTCGATGACAGGTGACTCGGAAACAATTGAAAACATGACATTTCGTCGTAAGAAAATGTCATAGGCGTTTTTATTCCCAAAAAAGAGGGCCTTCCCCCGCAGATAGTTAAAAAAAGTGGCCTTTTTTTTATACATGCATAGGAAAAAATATTGTATGCTACACGGGAATAATAGGTTAATATTGACGAGTGTGATTTGCGCCCTCCCCTCGGTCGAACGCAAACTTCACACTCTTCAAAAGCAATCCTTTTATTCCCCTGTGGCATAAATACCTATTCTGTTTTCGTTCAAATAATTTGAAAGAAATCAGTGATATTGTCAGTGATGACCTGATCAATTCTAAATAGAATGATCTGTATATTTTACTATAGAACATCGCCAATAAATGAATACCAGATTTAATAAAAATGGAGCGAAATTCCAATTGAGAGAAAACGTGATAAAAAAAGTGAGATGCAAAAGTATCGGAATCAGAAATAAATTAATATACAAGGGAAATATTTGATTGTCAAGTAATCTTGAAATGACTACAAGCAATATCTTGAATGTTAATAATTGACAAATCTTGAAGAGACAAATAACCTGAAACAAAAATTAATCATAGCGAAAACAGGATTACAATTTATTCAATGATACACAATTATACTGAAATGATAAACTGAAAAAAAAAAATTTTTTTTGACATCAATTCTTAGTTTCATATGAAATTCAGATACAATTCACTTTCTAAAATTAGAGTTTCGTGAAAATATTATAGTCTCAGAAATAAAAGTAGGTTAAAATTCATTCGTGGGCTGCTGTTTAAGAAACAACTAATTTTATGTTGATGATAATTTTTAGGAAGACATTGAATTTTATAACATAAAACGAGTTTTATCACTAAGCTGAGATTATTGATCAGTATTGCTTTACAATATACAACGGACCGATAACTTGAAGTTGAAATCGGTAGTGCAAAAGTTCGACTTGATGCAGTTTACCGTGGAATCCGATATCCAATTAAAAATTACTAAAATAATGCGAACACCACGAAAGTTGTATGTACTTGTTAAAAGTTACTGACGAACTTTTTCTATTATTGAATGTGATTTAGTTTAAGCAAAACTGGTATACGACCCAGGTAATTTTGATCCTTATAAAAACCTTGTAAGAAAAAAAACTTACCCATAAGAATAATTCAATTTCTCTGGAGGTCACCTTATGAAAATACTATAAGAAACTGAAATTTTCATAAAGGATTGAGTCGAAAATTTTTATAATCTTCTTTTTCTTATACGGAATTCAGATACAATCAAATGCATGATCATGAAAAATTTCAGTTTCTTATAAGGTTACCATAAGGTCTATAAGGTGCACCGTATAAGGAATTAAATTCTTAGAAAAAATTTCGTTCTCTTATTAGTTTTTATAAGGAATAAAGTTACAAGGAGAACCAATTATTGCCTTTCAATAGAGTCTCCATACAGCACTGTAAAAAAGTTCAATCACAAGTCTAAAAGTTGTCACCTTTCTAATTAATAAAACGAATAACATAAAAACATGTAAAGAGTCTAAAAAAGATACAATGGCATTTGCAATTATGCCTCGGTAACTTTGCATATAAATTAGTGATTGATATGAAACTTGACGGCAGCACACGAATTAATTTTAACCTACTTTTTTTTCTAAGACTATTATATTTTCACGAAACTTTAATTTTGGAAATTTGACTGTATCTGAATTTCATATGAAACTGTAAGAATTGATGTCAAAAAAAAATTTTTTTTTATCATTTTAGTATAATTGTGTATCATTAAAGAAATTGTAATCCTGTTCTCACTATGATTTATTTTTGTTTCAGGTTATTTGTCTCTTCAAGATTTTTCAATTATAAACATTCAAAATAATCATTGTGGTCATGTCAAGATTACTTGACAATCCAATATTTCCCTTGTATATTAATTCATTTTTGATTTCAATACTTTTGTACCTCACTTTTTTTATCAAGTTTTCTCTCAATTGGAATTTCGCTCCATTTTTATTAACTCTGGTATTTATACATTAGTGATGTTCGGTGGGAGGGGGGGGGGGGGGTTGATTTCACTTAGTTTTTCATGGAAAAAAAGAGTTTTAATCGGTTCGAAAAAGTTCTGGAGCCAAACTGAAAGTAGTGTTCGTGGACTATGAAAAGACTACTCTTACCCTCCCTATTGCTCTTTACAAAACGATAAGAAAACAATGTAAAAACTATGAGTTTTATTTCTATTCCAATTTAAGCCTTAGCTTGAGAAGCTCAGTATTGGCACATTTTAAATTTGAAATCAGTTGTAACTGATTAAATGCTCTGCGTATGATAAGACGAAGATAAGATGGATATGTTTTTTTTTATTGTTTTCAGGGGCATGTCGTGCCCTAGGTAGACATTAATAATAAAAATGAACACTTGCTTCACTTTTAATAAATTTTATTTGTACCGTCGCGAGGTGTACGACGTATAACAGTTTTTAAAAAACTGGTTTTGGTTACTTTTGACGTCGTATTTATACCTATGATTGGTTAGTTCATCACGTAAACAGAGTGTGATGAACGACGCAAAAAATATAATGCTAGAATCATTATTATAGATAATGGGTTTTAACAATGACTGCTTAAATGCGCGGAGCGAAAACAGAATCTAGGAATCCCAAATTATTAATAGAAGACTCTAATGTTAGAAGGATTAAGATACGACTTATAACATACACATAATTGTAGTCAAACGACTTGATACGAAGCTGAAAAAAAGTACAGGATGTACTCGTGTATTATCGCAATCACTTAATTTATCATCGTGGAACATGAACAAAAAGAAAAAAAAAGAAGCTTAAAAAAAGAAACTAAAAAAATATTAATAGGCATACGACAGGCACAGTAAAAAATCTTTTGGTAAAATTACTACAACCAGTCTAAATAGGTCTGAATATTATCTAGTAAAATAACTAAAAGAATACAGTAAAACGGTCTACTTCTACTACATAGTCAACTGCGAAATCATCCGCTCGGAGAAAATCACCTGTTAAAGTTGTGTCCCAAAATCATTCAAATAATGGATAAAGTTTGTGGCATGCAAACACAAAAAAAGTTCTTCCAGCCGGCATTTAAAAATCTGGCATCTAGTTCACAAAATTAAATTATTATAAATGAAATGATCGCATATAGCTGAAAATTAAGAAGCTTTTGTAAGATGGATACAATGTTAAGAAAAGGTAGTAGATTTTTCATTGTGTCACGTTCCGGAAAACGTAACGCAACAAAAAAAAAACAGTTTCCTGGTTGTAGCCGCGAAGGCAAGAGACCAGATAGGAAAAATGGGTTTAGATAATCAACTCAACACTTCGTTTACAACCTTTAATAATGACAAATCCCAAAACCTATGTAATGACATGTACAATCTTACATTCAGAAACACGTTTAATTATATTTTCCAATAGATGTACGTTGCTTCCAGAAACGCGATGCATATTTCAAAACTAAATTCGAAAATCAAAGTATTCGTGAACACGCGTCAAATTCAAATCAATAATTCAAGAAAAAAAAAAATTCTATATGTTGCTCTGTAACTCGAAATTTCTATGCATAATCTCAAAAATGTAATCCGTAAGATAGCATGTTACTCTGCAACTCAAATTCTAAACCAAATCTCATGAACATCTCGTATTTATGAAACATATGGTTCACCGAAATTCAAAGTTCGAATTAAATCTCGCGAAAGTACGCATTATTACAACTTTCAAAATTCACTGTGCAACTCAAATTCTAAATCGAATCTCGAGAACATCTTATATTTATGAAACATATGGTTCACAGAAATTCCAAGTTCAAATCAAATATCACGACAGTATGTAAAATAACAACTTACAAAATTCACCCTCTGGTCCGTAACGATTATAAATTGCGTTTATATTCGCTGTTTCGATGTTTTTCAAGTTTCTAAGTTCTCAACTTTAGAGTATTGGTGACAAAGAAAATTTATTATTAGTCGCAAATTAAATACAACGGCGAAAAAAATACCAGTCAACAAATACAAAACGATGACGAAGACGAGCAGGCTGCTGCTTCCAGATGCGCGGTTTATATTCACTAAAAGGAATTCAGGGGGAGGGAGACCTTACGACGTTGCGAGTATTAGATTCGAAAGAAAAAAGAACAGCAGATTCCGAAAAAACCAATCACAGCCTGAACGGATGTAAAATCATAAAATTTTGTCGGTGATGACTATTCATTCAAGCGACATTATTGCGATCGTTAGGAAATCGTTCCCTAATGTGCGCTTGTAAATAGCCCCGTGATAACGTTAAAAATAGCCAAGAAAAATAGTTTTCAAGAATAAATTTGTTTTCAAGAATAATAATTTAGAATAAGAATTAAAAATAAGAATTATGTAGAGAAAGATAATTTATTTTCTAAAATTCGTATGTAAATATACGTGTAACCTCACAATTGTGTAAAGGAAGTTTTTAGGCCATATTCTGCATTTGACTTTATCACGTAAATAGATCTGGAAAACTTTTTATACGTAATTATGAAGATACGTTTTTTAAAGATTCCTCTATAAATTGTAGACAAATTTTCATATTCATGGAAGGATTCTCATAGCGCATGGAAAATTGTCCGGATCTATTCATATAAAAAGTTACATACAGAGTATGGGTTAAAAACTTCCAATAGAAAAAGTTTTAACAAATCAATTTTCTACGTCTGATGCTATATTTCTGATCCGGGTTCCAAAAAACTGTAAAAAGCAAATGAATATTGTAAACGATCCAATTGTCATTCACATTTTGTGAAAAGTAATAGTTACATACATAAATTTCCCAAATCTTTTCCTCACTGCGGCGATCATTCAAAATACTTTTTATTTTTCAAACAGAATATAACTAGACTACTGTTGTGTAAATGAATTCAAATTCGTCCACTTTTATTCTAAACTATATAATTGAATTATATTCAAATCATTTTATCTTTTTTTTTTTTTTGACGACTGCCTTAATCAAAATAATTATATGATACATGTCAAAGAACATAATAAAAACGTTATTTAGTTTCCATGTGGTTCTAACGAAACCTTCTGTATACAAGTTAAGTATTTTCGGTAAACAAAATCATAGAAATACGAAAAAGTTACAAATACAATCAAACACCCCCCCCCCCCCAATATCCAACATTAAAATGTTAAAAATAAAGGCGAAGGTCAGTAATCCAAGTATGTTTTCGGATTTGATCTTTCTAAAAAAAAAACAACAAATAAAGGCAGATATAAAAAGAACATATCTTCTCTTTGCAAATTATTCACAACTGCAAAAGATTTACAACTGACTTTCTTTCTCGGCTTACGAAGGCTGTGAAATCATAAAAAAAAGGCTTACATCGAATGTATAATCTTTCATGAGCAATGCATCAAAAGTTTTCAGTTGTCGCTTAGAAAAGTTCGAAAATCATATTAAAAGACTAATTCGTACTTGAAATCTGACAAAACATAATGTGAACTAGGATTCTTCCATTGATGTCCCTACAAATGTTTGAAAAATCGCGAAAATGTATTAAAATTTTACGCATGCAAGGTTCTATTTTTGTTTTCTATTAATCAGGTGTTGCAATATTCTCAGAAAGAAAATTAATTATATTTACATATGTGCAATTACTGCATTAAGTTTAGCTTTCAAGTCCTTAGCGGCTCCTCGTATGAGCTATCAACTACGTTTTGTCTAAAATGTTATATCTCTTATCAGAATTAACATTTAAGTATTTTTCTTACCTAATCTTCGAGAAGAGAATGTCACTTTCTCGAGTATACACTGATACTTTGCGATAACTTGGAAAATAATTCCCGTCATACAGTTTTCTTTAAGTGTATACATAAGTATATTCTCTATTCTTCTGAAGCGTTTGTTTCATTTCATATAGATATACAGATCAAATATTAGCACCGTTATCGGCACATAACTTATTAAGTACGAAGAAAGGAAAATTGAAATTTCCAAGTGCACGAGATCACTTAAACTATTATGTTGAATGAAATGATAATTTGTCAAAGTAGAGAATTGGATAGGTTAATAATTATTTATTGAAAGCAACTGCAATCCTTCATACGTGCATCATGCTTACGTAAAACTGCTTACTTTCCTCGTGCAAATATTTGTTGATATTAAAGTAATGATTTTTCAAAAGAGCGTCAGTTTTTCTAACTATAAGCTAGAACTTCTTTACAACCTTGTAATAAAGATTTATTGGAACGTGTCAGATCTTCTTTTACTTGCTACGTAAATAAATCCCAGAAAATGTAACCGTATTTCATAATGAAAAATAGGTTGTTGACATTTCAAACCGTTTTTTTAAACCGCATCTGAACATTTTCGAAAGCAGCAGTATCTTTATAGGATAGCTGTAAGTTATGCTGTCACAGTATTTTTCCTGTTTATTATTTGCTTTAAAATGAAACGGAAAAAACATTTTCTTGAAGTGTCGTGAATTCAACCGGGTCTCTTGATAAAGTTTTGTATATTATTGTGTTTGAAGAAAAAAAAAAAATATTCCCACTGGGGTTCGAACCAGCGAGCTTGTGATCGCTGGCCCAGTGCCTTATCCACTACTTTATCGATCCTGTAGATAATGGTGACTTTCTTAAAAATCTCACCGCACAGTATTAATTTTAACAAATATTTTTCGCAAACTAATGATCATTGCGATGAAACATTTTACGTGCAAACTCTAGAACAAGACAGAAAAGAGAGACTACAAGACAGAGAAAAATACTAGAGAAAGATCGAAGATTGAAATCCACGACCGCGATCAGATTTACTGTCGGTAAGCGCTATTTTTTATCGGCAAATCAGCATCTTGCAATGAAAAAATGCGATACGTTTTTTTTTTTTTTTTTAGAAAAAGGCTGAACAGAGGACACAGAACATCCTCGCTCCGGGAGTAGTATTTGTATAATAATCTCAGTTGACTTTGACTGTTCTGTTTTTTCTCGAGTGTTTTTTTTTATCGATTCTATAATCTCAACTGAGATTCTTGATAAAAAAAAAATTTATATCATATACTATATATAAATATATAGTACACGATAGTATGTATATAGATGTAATTCATTGTATAAACATTTCATAAGCATTTTTTGGAGTGATTTTTTAACGAATTATGTTTCAATCAACGCATTGAAAAATACAAAAACCTCTTAAGTATTTTACTTTGATTCACAGAAAATTCAAAAAAATCCTATATGGTTTCTTGCGGTTATCTGCAATTCTTTCAAATTCCTTAGGCGATCTGCGAAGATACTCACGGCAGTTAAAGTAACGTTGTTCTTTTTCTGTGAGTCTGAAAAGTCATCTGCTGGTGTTTGAGGTTTTTTCTTGTTCTTCTCGCATGTAGTAAACATGTCCGTTATAGATTTACATTTTTTCGCTCCAGCATCTAACTCTTTTTTTTCTTTCGCTCGTCTTTTTGACGCTCCTGATTGGTATTTTCGACTTGACATATTTTCTTCTCATCTGGATCTGTAATCCGTTTGTTTTTTTAATTTCGAATTAAATGCATAACTTTTCTTCGAAAACAATGATGAAAGAATCTCATTCTCTGAAGCTTTTTTCTTTGATTGAAGTTTTTGATGTAAACAATTATTGTAATGAAAATTGTATAATTTTTTTAGTCTCTACTTGAAATGTTAACATTACTCTCATCTCAAAAATGACATTAATACATGATTTTTTAGCTTTTATACACTGGTAGTAGTTTTGCCCCAAGGCAATGAACGGGGCATGAACGGGGCACTTTTTTCCGCTCGAAATTCACTGAATAGACATGTTTATAATTATATCATTTTTTATTTGGATACTGCTTGACGATTTTCAGTGAAATTTTAAAAAATAAAAGCAAAAGTTTAAAAATAACTAAATCGTCATTTATTGACGTTGTTTAGAATGTACATAGAAATATCGATTTATTGGGATGGTATCGATTATGCACATATTTTTTGAGCACTGTATTCATTGTGCACTGGGCGATTGTGCACATTTTCATGATTTTCATCACTATGATGTTGAATTCAACAAATTCGGAAATAAAAACTTACAAATTTTCGAAATTATACTGTGAAATAATGTTTGTATCAACCTGCGTACAGGTTTGTAAAAATGTGCACAATCGCCCAGTGCATAATAAATACAGTGCTCAATAAATTTGTGCAAAAACATCCCGATTTATTTTGAATAATCTCGAGATTACTCGAAACAATTCGATATTTATATGACTATTCAAAAGATTCAAAACAACGTCAAAAAATGACAATTCTGTCAAATTTCTAAGTTTTGCCTTTTTTTTTTAATTTCACTGAAAATCATCATACAATGCCTACATTAATATAACATATAAGAATTGTAAACATGTCCCTTTAGTGAATTTCGAGAGAAAAAAGTGCCCTGTACTTGCCTCGTTCATGTCCCGTACCATGACCTATTAGAATGGGGCAAAGCTACTACCAGGGTAATACAAAATATCTCTCACGACCGACAAGGATATGCGAATTCAGCTCACGAGTTCTCGCCTTCAACTCAGAATTAACTTTTTTCGTTTCGCAGGAGTTGTACATCCTAGCCCGTTGTCTAATGTAATTTTAATTTCCAAGAGGTGCAATCTTCCATTTAACTGCTAAAATTTCTCAATAAAGAATGTGGCATACCTCAAGTTTTTTTATTACAAACGTACTTCAGTGCTTCACTCTTGACTCTTGTACAAATGTTGTTTTTATTTATTTTTAGTTGTACTTTTTATCGGCATTTGACACATTCAGCTGCATCGTGAGACTCAGAGGTGAATCCTCCATAAGAATTTAATTCCATGGGATGCTCATTGGCAGCGCTGATGCTAGCCAGCGACCTGTTTCGACCAGTCTCGACTCGCTTGTCCCTTACCTCTCTGTTTCCCTGTACATCTACTCTCTCTTTCTATAAAGAATACTAGAGATCAGGACGGAGAACTGGTCTATACATTGGTCTCGAAAAGCTGTCGCAGCAACCATCTTGAAATAAAACGACAGGGTCTTGCGCTACGGCCGTTGCTTTTGCTGTTGCTCACTTTGACGGTGAAAAAGATTTTTGTTTATAATGTGTCGCAAAAAGTTTGTTCGTACCGTATAGTCGACAAACTTTATTTATCTTTACAGTATGCATGTCTCGCTTGATTGCGATTAAACTTGACCTTACTCAAAATTCGCAAAACCCGCAAGAAAAATTATACGAAAGCTATTCCAATTCACCGAAAAAACTGCTAGGGGCCCCGCATATTTTAGGGCCCCGACCATCTCAATAGTGAAAAATCTGAGATTCTATTCATGTAGAAAGCAAGTTATTGATGAGAATCTTATACACAAATGTTCGAAGTTTTTCATAATAATTTTTGTTCGATACGAGAGTACTGTAGAGAGCTAATCTATCTTTTGAGTCTTCAAAAATGCAATATTCAAAAATTCTAAAACGTGTACGTAGAGGCTACAGTCGAGACAATTATTTTCTCGATCCCATATAAATCATACGAAAATAATCTTTTCATTTATTTGAAATAACTATGAGGGGCCCCATTTATCTTGAAGTCTTTTCCAGCTTAATATATTTATAATGTATTTATGATCTTACAGACCAATGTCAAAACAAGAATCTTCTTTGGAAATTGGCTAAAAATTTTACATGAGCTTTCGTTTTAATAATTTAAGAGTTTTTTAGGGGCCCTTACAACTTTATGTTTTGAAATTTAGTAATGTGAGTATAGAACAGTTTTTAATAATTACTTTATCCACGACTGAAAATACCGCCCAAGCTCTTACGCACATGAAAAAATTTCACTATGGTGAGAGAAATATGTGCAAAAATATGTGCAAGAAAAAATACGTGGGCCCCGGTGCACCAAGGGCCCATCAGGGTACACATATTTTTTCTCACACATATTATACACATATTTTTCTTCCATGTTCCCCCCCCCCCCATTCGGTGCCCCAGTCCGCCCCTGCGAAGAATGGTAGAACTTTTAATGATTAATTGCAGTCAGAAAGCAAGCCACTATATGTCTTGCACGGGGTACAAGAGTTCTTGAAAAAGCTGAACAATCATTTAAAAAAATGCCGAGGACAAACGTATGATGCAAGTAAACAGTGGAATATATAGAGTGGATTACAAGATCTTCTCGAAAAAATTTCGCCTAACGCTGATTTTGTTTATTACAGTGTTCATAACTTGAGGCTTACATATCAAAATTATGATAAAGAAGTGCCAGAACTTAAAACCTTTCACAGAAAAATAAAGAGTATACACGTTTATATCAGCAAAAGCTTGTCAAGTGGACAATCTTCAATAAAATCCATGTTAACGATTAGAATCGTATGGGTAAGGAAACGTTAAGAAAATTCTGCTCAACAAGGTGGGCTTCTCAGTTTAATTCGTTGAATTTTGATCCTATTGAACTACATTTTACGTCAGTCATGAACGCTTTATCAAAAATGATTTCGACATCAAAAAGAGAAGTTAAAATCGGAGAAGCATTAAGTATTCAGAACATGTTTAATTGGTTGGAGATTATTGTTCTGCTTGTTTTCCAATGCAAAGTCATACAGAGTAAAAATTTAACCTTGACAAGTTTAGAAAAACTTTGAAAAAGGTAAGAAGATGCTTGTAATGAAATATTTGAAAAAATGAAGATTGATTTCATTTTTTCACAAACACATTATAATGAAATGGAAGTTGAAAATATTGCTACAAATTTGTAGTTCTGAGTTTCTTTCTCCATGTGGCCGTTCTCACAAAGTTGATAAATATCGGGAAGAACTCTGTAAAGATTACTTATTTGTTGATTTATTCCGAAAATAAAAGACTTCTGTTTTCTATGCATCATTGGATGTTTAAATTGGTCAAATCAAGAATTGCTTCGCAGGATTGGAAAAAATTAAAAATAACTAGAGGTTTCCCCATCCGAGAAAATACTTTTTTATAGATAATGATGAAAAAAATTCTGCATATATTGAAAAATTATGTCATAAATACGAAAAAAATTTGCAAAATTTTTGGGTAGATGAAGTCATTCGTTTCGAGAAAAAAAAGAATACTCTTGTACCGATTTCAGATTTAGCCTGAATGATGTTTGTTGACTATCAAATATTAGCATAAAATTCACGAAATGTGTGCACGGCTTTCTGTTTATATTTTAAGACTACTAATTTCTTTACTTCAACTAAGCGTTTTTTTTTCTTTTTTCGAAATAGAAATTTTTTAGGACATTATTATGCACTACTAATGAGTGAAGAGCGTTTAAGTAATCTATCTATTTGGAGTATTCAATGTGAATTGCTAGTAGAATTGATTCAAGTAGAATAGTAACGTATTATGTTGGCGACAAAAAACGTTGTAGTTTTTTCAACTTGTAGTACGCTACCAATGTAAATAATAAACTCAACGTAAGACAATGGTTGAAACCGGTACATTTATTAAAAAATTGAATACTCTAAATTTCACCCAAAACTCATAGTGCTTAGAACGACGATGTGTTGCAGAAACAATATAAATTAAAACTATCTAAAAAATTGATACCAATCTATGTGTATGTTTTAAGGCAGTAGAAAAAATCGTTATATAGTAAAAACAGTAACATGAATGAAAGTTACTTAAAAAAAAATTACTAGCAGTCTCAATATGAACCTATTCAAATTAAAGTTTTAAAAAAGGCGTCGTCAAAATATCGTGGGGGGGGGAGGGCGCACGCTTGCTTAGACATCGCATGTGGTCTCAAACATACGAGGGGGGACCCAAAAGTAACGGGAATTAGGTGGTGGGGGGACCGCGGAGGGGGGGGGGGGGTCGGGTTCTCCACTGGTTCTCTTCCAAGCTGCTACTCTCCCAAGTCAGTGTGCAAAGTTCATTTGCTGTGAGTGCATTCGTTCGTCCGTAAGAATTTTTCTGGTGAAACGACTTTTTCCGTTTCGGCGAAAACGTGAAATGGCTGAGTGCGGAGAGCAACGCGCGGCTGTAAAATTTTGTTTTTTGTTAGGAAAAACACCCGCGGAAACCCTTGTGATGCTGAAAACAGCTTATGAGGATAATGCTTTGAGTAAAACGCGTGTGTACGACTGGTTTTCGCGTTTCAAGAATGGAGAGATGTCAATAGAAGACCAACCTCGTTCTGCGCGCCCCTCGACTTCAAGAACGGACGAAAACATTGAAAAAATCAACACTCTTGTTCATGAAGACCGTCGCCGAACCATCGATCAACTTTGTGAGATGTCTGGATTGTCATGGAGTTCAATTCAGAGGATTTTAACTGAAGATTTGAGCATGAGGAGGATTGCAGCCAAATTTGTTCCTCGCCTTCTCTCCGACGATCAAAAGGAGCGTCGACTTCAGGCCTGTCTTGAGCTGCAAAATCAGTTGGATGAAGACCCAGATTTTTTTCTCAAGGTTATAACTGGCGATGAATCATGGTGCTATGGCTACGACCCCGAAACAAAGCAGCAATCAAGCCAATGGAAGACACCTCTCTCGCCTCGTCCAAAAAAGGCACGCCAAGTGAAGTCCAACATCAAGACATTGCTCATTTGTTTCTTCGATTGCAGAGATATTGTGCACGCAGAATTTGTTCCTCCAGGCCAAACGGTCAACCAACACTTCTACTTGGAGGTTTTGAAAAGGTTGAGGGAGAACATCCGGAAGAAAAGAGCGGATCTTTGGTGCACAAGAGATTGGTTCTTCCACCACGACAATGCACCTGCCCACACAGCGCTGTCCGTGAAGAAATTTTTGACCAAAAACGGCATGACACCGATTGTTCACCCCCCCTATTCACCGGACCTTGCCCCCTGTGACTTTTTTTTGTTCCCTAGACTCAAAAGGGACATGAAAGGAAAACGTTTTGGGACTGTAGAAGAGGTGAAACAAAAATCGCTGGAAGGTTTAAAAAATATTGAAAAAAATGAATTTCAGAACTGTTTTGAACACTGGAAAAAAAGATTGAACAAGTGTATTACAGTCAATGGGGGTTACTTTGAAGGTGATAAAAATTGTGTGTGAAAAAATTTGTCAATAAAAAAGTTGTAACACAATTCCCGTTACTTTTGGGTCCCCCCTCGTACGTATTCACGGGTGCTGGGCAACGTACACGAATCGCTCGAGAGCCACTCTCGAGTCTGTCGATCAAGATCCAGGGAGGAATCGATCTGCAGTACAGGCACATTCAAAGAGTCGAATTTTCGAATTTTGCGTACTCTTGTAGGCAATATGAAGCCACTTGTCGCTAGAAAATGTAGAATATAATATTTTTATTTTCGATTCGCAAGAAAATTGACCGTTCTTGGTTTTGGTTTCTTGTCTCCGACGAATGACGTATTCAAAAACTGAGAAATATGGAGGATACAATGACTCTTAACTCTGAAATAAGAGCTGTCTTCTACTGTATGGAAAGGAAACGTTCTTCATTGCTGCAAATGGGCAAAAAAAGTAATCAAGATTAGCAGTTGTTGTTATCATGGATTGAAAGACAAATTTGAATAAGAAACTCGCGAAATCCCTTGCTCAGCCTTTTCGACATTTGTAACGAGCGAGACCGGGAACATATAATTGTATATTATTATTATTTTTTTTTGTATTGTCAGGCTATGCGCCTAGGAATAAATATATTCCTTAATCTCGTCGAACAGAAAAGGACCCTCTGTAGACAACAGCCTACAGTGACCCTTTATCCGACTTTTTAGAGGGAGTCGGGAGAATTGTTTTAAGGGAGAAATCGCAACGCCAAAATTTCACTTTAATAATCGTTCCTTATTTATTAATCTTAATTCGATACAAACCTTGTCAACCAATAATACATTTAAACAACTTAATTTTCACGAGGCTCTGGCACGCAATCATCGAAATTTGTCTCGTATAAATAGCTCTTTTCTAAGGAATCATAGAATTGTTGGTCAGCTATTTCTACCCCTTTTGGGCCCTGAAGAATCTCATTTATTTCCTTATTAATTGGGACATCATTGAGAGAGTAACGTTGAGGTGCCTTACAAACATCACATGAGAATTCTAATTTCTTTGCTGGGGTCACCAAAACGATCCCATATTCTGAAAAAGCCCTTTTTGCTATTAGTGCGTCAACCTCTTCTAAACTGGTATCTTTCTCAGGGGATAAGGCTTTCAAAGCTTGCAGACGGTAGAACAAATTGAGTATTCCTTTCTTTTTAAACGCGGACTTCTTAGCACTAGGCTTGACTCTATGATGCTGGATTACAGTTTTAATGCTCCAAATCAAGGTCTCGGTAGTAGGCACTAAAGAGAGAAATCATTGCAGGGTTTTAAAGAAGGAGAGAGAGAAAGAGATATTTAATCCGCTTAACAATAATTTCTAAAATTGGCAAATTCGACCATTATAAAGTTATACTATTTATTTGGATGAGGGTTATAATTTGAGGTCCTTTTGTCCTCTAACATAATTAGTCAAGCTGCGTTCGGAACTTACGCTGCCGGGACAAAGTCTCGACGCTCGAATAATAATGGATGAGGGTACAAAATGGATTTTATCAAATATAACAAAGAGGATATACAATTTCTTACTTTTCAATAATTCAAAGGTTATCCTTTTATCGACAGATTGGCACCTCAAGCACAGCTTGGGTTTTTGGTCAGATCGATATCAGGCAAATATGTGGCTGTTAGGCTGTCGTGAGGTCGAGCCCTTGGACCTAGGAAGTTTTCTTTCGCTTTTAGGGAACTACTTTTGGGGGCTTCTCCTGGGAGAAACAAGCAGTTCAGAAGCTCGAGAATGACTTCTGTTCTACCAAAAAAACCTGCGAGTATATATACGATTCCTAAAGGAAGTAAATGGATTCTTTTCGATCCGTTGACGTTCGGTCATCATTAGATAGAAAAAAAAAAAAATGAAGAGTCATCATTATTCGAAAAACAGTTTTATCTTTTCATATTTCAAAAAGAAAATTAAATGACCGAGCGAATTAAATTGATAACAAAATAGTAGTCGTTTTAATATTAACAGAGACTAGATAATAAGCTTGAAAAATAGAAAATGGTTTTAATCAAGAGTTGAATGATAGAAGAAATTGTTATTTGAAAAATGATTTTATTTCTTGTGCTAAAAATAAAGTATAAGGTCGTTGTTATCAAAATTGATTTCTTATTGTCGTTTGTAAATCGTTTCATTTCCAAATAGAGTAGATAACAACTTGAAAATAATTGTCGTTTCTTAAATCACGTATTTTATGCTTCAGGAGTTTCTTATCAATCGAAAGTTGAGTAACCGGGGGAATCTAACATTGTAGAAAATTGATTTTTTGTTGCTATTTTTCGGCGTTGGCGAAATCTTCGTGATTTAGATATCACGGCGCGCTATCTAATTTTTTTTTTAGGAAAATAACTTTGCTGGATGAATTTAATAGTTTAAAATATCCCATCGAAAATAAAATTCAGACGAGAGGTAAACCCCGCTCGTCACACATTTATTTTTAACTTAGTGTATTTGTGCTACAGCTTAGGACCTTCAGCTAGCAACGGTAAAAATGAACCCAAAACGTCCTATTTTCATCAAACCTCTTCAACTAACAATGATTCTGGAAGACTTAAACGAAATTGTTTAATTTGGAAGAAATAGCTAACTATGAATTGATCATCTTCACCTGAAAGGCCACATGTACAAGAAGCTTTGCTTAAAAATTTGTGAAGAATTTACTATGTCCATCACATAGTGACCGATTCAAGAACCAAAAGAGATCAACTCCACATAACCTTTACCATAAGCAACTGCCTTTTCAGAAGATCATCAAAATAATTCTCAAACATTACTTATCATCAAAAACCTTAATTGCTCCATTTCTAATGATAGCCCGAGCATTCACTGTAATCATTCTCGAAATGATCGTTGATTGAATACTTGGGTGGTTTCTGGAGAAAACCACGCATGGTTTGATGTGAAACTGATGTCGAAGCCTATACCCGCAATCAGTTTGTACTCTTGTAACCTTGCAGGCGGGTAATCACGCTCGAGTGGAACCACTCGACTCGAGTCTCGCGAATCCTTATGCTTGTCATGTAATCTTATTATGAGTAACAAAACACGCAGCGTGCGTGTTTTGTTACTGATCGTGTTTCATTTTTACCCGTTCACTGTTATACGCAATGGGAATCATCTCGAACACTTAAAAGTCGTGGGCAGATGATGAATTCATGGCCATTGAACACAAATCAGGGGCGTTAGAGGAAAATAGTCGGGGGAAGCGAAAATATAGGGGATGAATAATGCATTAGTTATTTTGAGAAGAAAGAATTTTCTTTCAGCTTCACCCAAGTACAATGTTCTAGATGAGATGTACGAATTGCTGATCTCTAAAATTCTTAGGGACTTGGAGAGGTCTTCCAGAAGACATCACATGTACTTGTCAAAATGATTTGGGTACAGTCAAGTCTGTTTATTAGTCCCTTTCCCTCTCTTGAAGTTTATCTGAAACTCTCTTTCCACACTTGCGTTTTCGAGCTCGTTATCATGACGATTTTGGTCCACAACGATAATGACTGAAGCGTCAACGACTCGGTAAGTGAGAAATGAAATGTCCGACAGTAACGAACTATCGAAAAAAGAGAAGAGGCTTGGTTAGAATTAGTTTGAAATACGACCCAGGAACACTTCGTTTACGTATCATCAAGGGAGTTTTTTGTCTGCTCTCTTTTCTGCGTACGAGAATAGTTCTCAGGCGATATGGTATCATGAGTCTTACATGATACAATGACTTTATTGTTTTCGAGTTAATTGTTTGAAAGTCAAACTGCGAAGATGAGTGTGACTTTCAACTCCATGTTGAACGAATGAAAAAATTCTACCACCTTGAAAAAAGGGGGGGAGGTGTCTGAAAATTAATTCATCCATATTCAAAGTCTTGATTCAATATAAATTATCGAAAATGTCAATTTGATTCCGACTGACAATCATGATTGCCAATACGTCTATGGTCTTACATTGGTTGATGTTACTGAGGAACTCTTGATTGCATGTAATTATCATATTACTTATAATGGAATATTCCATACTTTATCATCATCGATAAATGATACGTGTGTTATATCATGATATATTGTATGATTTTTTGCTAATATTGAGAATAATTGAAAAACATTTTGAAATTCTTGTCTGCTATTGGGATATGTTACCTGCTTATTTACCTTCAACATTGATCTAGTGGTAGGTTGTTTTTTTAAACTATCAATTATCATTGACAGCTCATTGTATTACGAGACAATACTGGGGTAAAATGTGTAGAGCTTGTTGAAACTAACAACAGAATGGACGAATAAACCAGTCTGACGATTCAATCCCCCTATACACGCCTCTCGCAACCACGACCAAGTCGTCACACCTCGATACCTCTTAGCATTTATCTTCCCATTCGTACTCCGGCTATTCTGCGTCCAGTTCGCGGAGGAAATTAATTCAAATCGTATGTGCTCATAATCGTTCTTCTCAAGTACATTTATTTCGAGCCGTAATATGCTGATAGAAAAATGCCCCCTCTAAAAAAAGGAGAATAAAAAAAACATTTACTTTACAATAAAAAAGTTATTTGTGTGAGAAACAAAGCAACATTATTAAACTAAATATCATCACGATAAAAAAAAATTACGAAGATTTTATGTGAATTTCCGGATGTAAACATTTTGTAATTACGGTATTTGATAGAAAAATATAAAGTTCGTAAGCAGTTGCGTGACTATCAAGGCCAACGGATGAAGTTGGTACAGAGGGTAATTTGATCTACTAGGAAAATCCTTGGTGTATTTTTTGGCATAGGAAAATGCATTCCCTTTATTATTATTATTTTCGTGTGTTTCGATGTAGGAATGATGGAAATAGTTTAAATGGGGAAACATGTTTAATATTTGATTGAACGAAGAATTGTAAGATACCACTAATTGAAAAAAAAGTTTCTCGCAATATATTGCAATAACTGTTGAGCATTTTTTTAAAATGTAAATATTGCAAAAAAACTGTTTGAGTTGTTCAAATAGACGAAACTGGTATACCCATTAGAATAGTTGAAACTCATGAAAACTTGAATTTAAAATTATGTTTGCACATTTCTCTCTGTTCATGCTACTAGAAAGCTGTAGAAAGTGTTACAAAAAACTTCAAAAATTAATGCTCAGCGGTAATGTAAGTTTAAAAGAAACATGCATAATTATTTTTGAAAAATAATCAGTTTCTATTTATTCTAACAAAGTCAACAATGACGTTAACAACAAACTTTTAAATAAGACTACAGTTCATTTTTCAGTTGCTATCGAACAGTATTCTTTATTATTTCAAAGTCGGACTTTTCATTTAGACTTGTGACGTCACCGCGCAGACAATACTTCTCCGTATTTCCGAGCGCATGGGACCAGTGTTGCTAGGTTTTGCGGAACGACCCATTTATACCTATATCTATGAAAAATCACAGATCTTCTTCTACTCGTCTCGGTCTTGGGATTTTAAAAGAGATAGTCTGCCTTTTCCGTGACGTTGGAAAGGGAGAGCAACATTTTCCCCAATTTCCCCATCGTTAATGTTTGACGAGCCGGTTTTCAGCTTCGACGAAGTTGCTCCGTCATGATTTCGGCACTCGGCAGCGCTCATGATTCTAAATAATTGACGATCCGCATTCGTCATCCCTTCGACAACACGCATTATTTACTCACATAACTGTTACGGAGAAAAATTTGGCATAAGTTTCTAAAATTTGCATTGATGAGATTTCTTCTCATTGACGATGATTTTGTGAATTATTATTTACGATATACATAAATATATTCAAGTATTGTTTTATTCAAACGATTTCTCTTAATTTTAAAACAATGTTTGGTGAAAAATAACTTGGAATATATGGGTAGCGATTTTTTTCGAATTTTTCTATTATGTTTATTATTCAGATTTAGTATTGTTTTTGAGCTCCCATCTGAAAAAAACTTGAATTCTCGATTCAATTGCGAATTATTTTTCTACGTTTGAATGGTAGCAAAATGCAATATTGTTGTACATATCATTTTATGGCGAAATGTTATGCCGAGAATAAGTCAAATAATACTTAATTTTTTTTAACGTGATTGTTGAATTTTGTAAACGACTTCAAATTTTTCCCTTTTATTTTCGTAACTAACACTGTAGGTTATATCACTTGGTTGGAATATGTGGGGGCCGATTTTGCACGAATTTTTCTATTATGTTTATTATTCAGATTTAGTATTGTTTTGGAGCTCCCATCTGAAAAAACTTGAATTCTCGATAAAATTGCATATTTTTTATCGAAGCTGGGAGGTAGAGTTATTGGCCCGTATTGTTTACGTGGTTCATTCTTTGGAAGAGTGCAATCAACGAATTTTTTTCCATTTCTTTTGGAAGAGAATTCCATTTTTTTCGAAAGAGGTATTCTCCGCGACCTTGTAAAGGGAGAGCAACATTTTTCCAGATTTACCCTTCACTAACGTTTTTCAACCTGGTTTTCAGCGTTGATAAAGATCTGGAAATCATTTCCTTGTAATTTCAAAAGCCGAAATCGTCAGTACTATCGGCGCGGCTGTGCAAAGTAGATATCTCGGTAATCAGTTAGATATTTTGGTTTTTGCAGTTTCGAATCGTTTTGAATTTCAAATTTAGAGTCTCAAATATTAATTTTCGAATATCAGTTTCAAAAGTTTTTGTTCCCGTTCCAATTTTAACTTGGCATAAAAGTGGTGTACTTTACTTATTTCTTGTGGATTGATTCGCAGTTAAAAGTCAGGATATCCGATATTTTTGGCGATCGTTACAAGCCAAAAGTTTTTTCTATTGAATCGGTGAATGATGAGGATTTTAAACCGTGATCGCATGTGAATTTGAATGACTCAAATAGTTTTTGGTGTAGTGCTTGCTGTCGACCGTTGAAAGGAGGGAAAAGCGAAGTAAAAAAGCATGCACGAACTAAAGTCCATGACATGCATGTTGCTAAAAAATTTTCTGAATGTTACCTAACTATTTTTACAATCTCCTCAGTTTTGAATCCTTAAATTTTCGTGCCAGTTTCTGCTACCGCTGCTTCAATTGCACCGATTTCTGCAAATTCTTCACCTATTCGTAGAACTCCCTTTGCTTTAGAAACTATTCCAATTTTTTCAACTTCTGGAAGTTCTCTTTTTCCATCTACTCTATCTTTTTTTACATCATTGAGTCTAGTTTCCGTCACTCATTCTCAATCTTTTGAATCTCCGATTTCCACGACATTTTCCTCCACATTTGGGACTCATATTACCTCAGAAATTGCAACTCGAATCCAAAACAGTGTAATTTGTTCAACTGCTGAAAGTTTTTACGCTCCTTGTGCATTACCATTGTACACAGCGAATTTACTTTTGAGCAAATTCTTCTGCAACTTTCGAAAATCCAGTGTTTCCAGAAACCTCAAGTCCAATTCATAACGAATTTTGCGAATTCTTCTTCCATTCTAGGGACTTCAGTTTTAACAGAAACCTCAATTGCAACTCATAACAGCTCAATTTTTCCAACTTCTGAAAACTTTTCTACTTCTTACATATCACTAATTTCCACAACTAATTTCATTTCCAATAATCACTCTCAATCTCTGAAATCTACAATTTCCTCGACTTTCTCCCCTATTCTCGGAACATCAGTTTTTCCAGAAACATCAATTCAAAAAGTTCTACTTCTTCAAATACTGCAGATACTTTTTCACATACTTCCGATGTAACGCCAAAGAAAGCTTCAAAAAATTTTAAAAAATCCGTCCAACGAAAAGAATTCAGAAAAACAGTTAAAGAAGCCGAGGTTCGATTGGCCTCTCATTTTGCTTTCGAAAATATCCCCCTCATGAAGTCTGATTCAACTCTTAAAGTTTTTCAAAAAATTGCTACTGATTCAAAAATTGTGCCAAAAATGACGATGGGGCGTCAAAAATTAACGAATATAATCAATAATGTTTTGAAAACTGTAGAGAATAAACGCACTATCGAAAATTTGAAGTCATGTAAATTTTCAGTTCACGTTGACAAAACAGTCGACATTGAAAACAAAAATTTGATGACGGTCGTAGTGCGTTATGTTGATGCAAGTACAAGAAATTTGCAAGCAGATTTGTTAGAAATTATTGAAATAGATCAGAAAATGGTAGTCATGACAAAATTTACAAAGCTTTCAAGTCGGCACTGCAGGAAAAAACATAGAAATCTCAAACATTGCATGCCTCTGTTCGGATAATGCTTCAGTCATGCTTGGGGCTAACAACTTTGTTATGACTAAACTTGAAGCAGATTCTCCATCTTTGATTTTCATCCCCTGCGTTTGCCATTCATGTGCTCTTGCTTCGAAAGATGCATGCAAATGTATCCCCCCAGAGGTAGAATCTTTAAGAGGGCTCGCAGTATTTATCAATGGGAGCGCAAAAAAGGCAGCGATTTTCGAAATACTTTAAATTTTCGAGGGTTTAGATGTCAAAAAAATCCTCAAATTATCAGGAACACGCTAGTTAGCTTATTTTCTATGCATTGAAAGAATTTTGTTCTATTTTCCAGTTTTGATCAAACTTTTAGAAGATCAGGTGTCCGAACTTACGTCAAAAAGAAAAAAAAAACTTAAAAGAGTCTCAAGCAGAAGTTCTTTTGTTTTTAATAAAAAATCCCAGTGTTAAAGCTGATATGATTTTTTTGCAAGATGTTCTAGAACAATTCAATATTTTCAACAAATATTTTCAAAGAAGGGAAACTAGCGTTCAAGAACTTTTTCCGAAGTCAATTGAACTCATCATTTATTTCAGCTCTCGTTTTTTATAAAGCCCACTTTTGCATTGTGATAAAATACTAGATGTTGACTTCATGCTTGCTTCTAATGACAGGGATAAGATTGTTTTGGGGGATGCTTGCGAAGCTCACATTCTCGAATGCTCAAATAAGAATGATCTTTTTGACTTTAATATTTACGAAATAAGAGAAAAATGTTGGAATTTTTACATGTTTGCAACAACGAGTCTAGTTCAAAGATTAAACTTGAAATCAGATCCTTTGTATTGAAATCTTTCCTTTCTCAAACCAGAATTCGCTCTCTCCACAACAGACAGAGAAAAATCTTTCAAGTCAATTTAGTGTTTTACAAAAAAACTTACTGGATTCAGTTACGACAATCTTTAAAAAGAATGGTTTGATTTAATAAAGTTTTCAGATGAACAAAACACAGCTTCTCTTCCATGAATTTTGACAACATGTAGGCTTTAATTTCTGCATGCCACGTTAATGGAACGCTTTCTTTTCCCAGCTTGAAAAAACTAACAAGAACCTTACGTTGCTTACCTCACTCGAATGCGGAAGCTGAGAAAGTTTTTTCTTTGGTTACAAATATCAAAACGGACAAAAGAAACAGATTATCAACAGAAGTTTTGAATTCCATCGCAATCATTAAATCTGCAATGCATTCACGAGGAGAAACTTGTGAAAATTTTTCCCCAACAGAGCGCCATTTCGAATTAATGAATCATGTCAATTTATACTCTGAATCAAAATAAGAAATTCTGCAACTCATACCATACAGTCCGGCCTTGATTTAAAAGTGTAAATTATAATTCCAGTTTTAAATATACATTTCCAGGCGCTCTTAAATTTTAGATTAGAGCTTTTTTTACTTTTCAATCTCTCACTGTCACTAAACATTCTTAAAAATTTTATTTGAAAGCTTCGCTTACATTGAAAAGTATTTTATTGTCAAATTTTTCACTAACATCCACCATACACGACTCAACTAACTCTATCACGGCATAAACATCTTTGATTTTTCAGAACTTAATGACAAAAAAGTTTCAAGATTAAAGTTTGATTGCGCTTTAACTTCTGTACATTAAATAATATGCACAGCCACAGCCTCAAGAACATAAAAAAAGTCCTTCTTAGGACTTAGAACTATTAGTCGATTCCAAGCAATTCTGAACTGATACAGAATATCAGCAACGAAAGAAATAGAAAAGCCTTCGTGGATTTTACTTCTTTGAAGAATAAACCACGTAAAAAAATACGGGCCATGACTCTACCTCTTATTTTCGAAGGTGGTGGTGAAAGGAGTCAGAAAAAATAAATAACATTGTTGTTTTGACTGGAAAATCGAATAATGTTATTTATTTATTATATAAACCCAGTAATATAATCTACAATGTTAGTTACAAAAAATAAAAGGGAAAAATTTAAAGTCGTTTACAAAATTCAACAATCACGTTAAAAAAAATTAAATATTATTTGACTAGTTCTCGGCATAACGTTTCGCGATAAAATGATATGTACAACAATATTGCATTTTGCTACCATTCAAACGTAGAAAAATAATACGCAATTTCAGCGAGAATTCAAGTTTTTTCAGATGGGAGCTCAAAAACAATACTTAATCTGAATAACACTGTACAACAAAATTTAAGTTTTTAAAAATAACTTGAACGAAATTAGACTCAAATGGTTACCAAAGACCCCTTAAATCAAAGTACCAATGGTTTTTTGCGATCTGAGTTCGTTTTGTTAATTTTTTTGTAATTTAACAAATTTATTGACAATTTGGGAAGTTATCAATCGTTTTTCAATGTCCAAAAACGATTATATATGTTTTCGGGCGTAAGGATCTCATTTCTGAAGCATAAAATTGAAAAAGAAAAAGAATCAAACGAATAAGTAGTACGATTCCCATTTATTTTTGAAGCAAAACATCCGTTATTGCCCTCGCACCACGGGCGGTCATTGAGTAGAGTTTCGACAGCATCGGCTTTCTTTCGTTCCGAAACTCTGAAAGCATTCAGCATCTTCAGGGCGGGAGAATTTTAGTTTGCGTACTTTACCGTTTCCACACTTTGAGTAAAGTGATAATAAGGGATCGCCCGTAAATTATGTGACGCGAATTCCATGATTTTTTAACCCTTTCCGGCCCCTCGTGACACAATTCCCCATAAATGTTAACATGAAGCGTGACATCCGACTGAACCTTCCCTCCTTCTCTTAAGAATGTCAACCTTATTGTGAATGAAAATACATTAAGGTAGTTGTAGCGTTGGCAATTTCAGACACTTTGAGTTATTTGTCACAGCTTGGTTCAGACCAGTTCAGACGATATGGCAGATTTTTCGAGAGATTTGGCAACTTCACATCTACCTTGTTTTTTTCCGTGTGCACTCTTTCACACACGCGCAATATATACATATTGCTGTCTTCTGCAGCGCACTGTTGCCATGTTTCTCAAAACTCATATATCATATAATATCATATATAAGAATATCGATTCTTGAACTCGATGTTGCAACCCTGAAAAGTGACAAAAATAGCTCTAAAGTCGTTCAAATTGGGGAGATTGACTAGTTATCTATCATACGTAAGATTGAAATGCGTGAGTCACGTAAGAAGAACATAATGTTAGTTGGAGTCCCAGAAACTATGTCACTTGATTCTGATGAAAAGGAAAACGTTTTTTCTGACCTTCGTCAGGTCCTCCTGCCAAAACAACCAATCTCTCGACATTATTCGGTACGATTGGGAAAAGCCAATCATGTGACCTTGAGACCACGGCCGGTCATAATCGCATTCCGTTCAGACTTCATTGCGGCGTAATTTATGGAAGCCTACCATATGGTGAGAAAGGAAAGCAAGTTGTAGAGTTTCGAACTTCCTCCAGCGCTCAAGTCGATTTCTATATCGATCGATCGTACGCCGATGCTTCTGCCGGAATGGCAGAATGTCCGACTACAACCTCAAGAGCGACGAGAGAAAGGGGAGACCAACGTAAGATTGGCTTATTGCAATGGTCACCTGAAGATTTCCCAGAACCAAGTACGTCATCGGGACCGACCACATCCTTCTTCTCAGTAAAAAGTACTAAGCTACGTTCTTTTCAAATCTATTAACAAAATGTACGTGGGTTGAATTTGAAAATTGGAGCGTTTTCTGTATCTGATGTTGTTTATAGAGTCTTTATCAGAGACATGGTTAAAAGGTAATATTAAGTCTCCTGAGTTGTTTGATTTAGGCGCATTTAATATATTTCATTGTGATAGAAGGGGTTTACAGGGGTGGAGGTGTTTTATTGGCAGTTTTAATTGTAAACTACATTTCTCGGCACATTTTGATAATATTATTAAATTAGAAAATCAATGTTTGGGGTTTTTGATTCGGATATGTAGGGATTTCACCGATGGTAAAACGATGGTACTACTTAATAAAACATTGATCCTGTCATATTTGGAATATGCTGCTGTAATATGGTCACCAGAACATGTTAAATACAATTTGGCTATTGAGAATTGTCAGAAAAGATTTTTGAAGTTCTTGGTATGGAAGGTGGTATGAATGGATGGATCCACCGAGAAGAGCTGTATATAATTATTTATGCAAAAGGTTTCAGTTTTGGGCGTTGGAGAATCGGTGCATTTATGAGGGTCTGCTGTTTCTTTTCAATATTATTAGGCAATTGATTGATTCTCCATTTTTACTTTCCATTATTCCATTCAATGTGCCACAACAATCCATGAGACATACTGAAGCCTTTTACATTCAGAAATCTGGTTTGTTAACAGTGTTCGCCGATATATCGGATGTTTTTGAGTTTATTTCGATTACACAGATACCTTGATTTTATTGGAGGTTCAGGGCTATCCAACTAAATCGAGAGAACGTTTAATCCAATTAACTCAAGCTCGGTAGGCGCAGACCTGTACATTTAAAGGGACCGTACGCCTAGGTTCGAAGATGTTTTCTAAGAAACATTTTTTATCAAGAGCTCAATCGAGAGAGTACGGTCCTGGAGGGTTTTCGAGCTCGTGACTAATCCGCGTCACGGTGAATTATCTCCAATAAAATCGAGACCAATAAAATCGAGTCGCTTGTGTACTAGGAATAAGTCATTTAACTGCGAATTGTTCTGCGAATTACTAACTAAGTTTATTGAAAAATGTGTATCTTATTTTGATATGTTGTAAGGAGTCTTGTATCTTCGTTACTAACAAGAGGAAAGTCTTACCTTGTGATCACTGATTTCAATGAAAGTTGGCAATTATGTTCCTTTTGGTATCCCTAAAGAAACCCTAAAAACCATTCGTGCCAACGCTCGGTAGTTTGTTTAAATAATTATAATAAATTATTCGTTATTTTCCACTGGGTTAAAATTATTATTAAATTCACATTTATACTCGATAATCCAAGTCAATATCCAACATCGAAGTTCACATGGAACTTCGATGTTGAATATTGACTGGGATTATCTGTGGTGTAGGGCATCATGCAAATCGCAGCGATAAAAGTTAAATTATTTTAACAAACTATCAAGCGTTGGCACCAATGGTTTTCGGGGTCTTATTAGGGATGCCAAAATGAGCATAATTGCCGATTTTTATTGAAATTGGTGATGACAAGGTGAGACCTTCCCCTTGTAAATAGGACTACTTGAAACTATATGAATTACCAATGTAGTCCTGTAATAGGGTCTTGACCTATTGGACTTATGTAATTGAGAAAATAATAAATAAATTAATAAATGTATTCCTACTCTATAACGAAACCCTATTGTTATCTACGTTCAGTGAAACATACTCTCAATTCGAAGTTCAAGATCTTTCATTTTACAATCAATAAACGCAAATAACATGATATTTCTCTTTTCTCATTTCTCTTCTCAAAAAAATACATGACACTGAAATGAAAGTACACAATACTTACTCATAAATAAATGATACTGATGTTCCAACAACCATAATACTTACAATCATGTCCCAAACCATATAGATGTTCGAAATTGAAGTTTGTCAAATAACAACTTTTTAAAAATTTTGTAACAGAGGACTTAATTTACTGTTATCAATCGAGAAATTCGACTCTTTCCGACCCGAGTTGAGGAAAGACTGGCAACATATAATCTTGTCCGCCTATTTATAACCTAAATCTAACGTTACTGACAACTCCTCAGGACTAAATTATAACAGGATTGTATGTTGCCAGTCTTTCCTCAACTCGGGTCAGAGAGAGTCGAATTTCCCAACCGATAACAGGGAATTAAGTCCTCTGTTACAAAATTTTCAAAAAGTTCTTATTTGACATGGTTGAATTTTGAACATAGATATGTTTTGGGACATGATTGTAAGTATTTTGGTTGTTGGAACATCAGAATCATTTATTTGTGAGTGATTATTGTGTAATTTTATTTCAGTGACGTGTATTTTTTTGAGAAAAGAAATGAGGAAAGAGAAACATCACGTTATTTGCGTTTATTGATTGTAAAATGAAAAATGTTGAATTTTGAATTTCATAGTAAGTGTGGTTGGACGTAGATAATAATGGGGTTTTGTTATAGAGTACGGATATACGTTTAATCAAAAAAAAAAAAAAAATTGTCATGTTTTAGAATACTTGAAAAGGACCGAGCAGAGTGGTCGAAGGCTCGAGTAACAAGAATTAATAAATGATTTACAAGAACAAAGGAATATTGATTTTTTGATCAGATTGATGGAGAATAGAACAATTCAAATGTGATCGTGAATGCTTTAATCAAATCTTCTATCATGATGATATGGACAGTAGGGATATAAAAACGACTATTTAGTAATGATAAAAAAAATTTATTCATCACGATAAATCAACTTTTCGAGAACAGAAGTACATATATATGAGCTATCCACACATTTTCACCAGGATACTTGTTGACTTTAACGAAAAATTCGCAAATTTTTCATTCGCAATTTTTAAAAACTTTCTTGCACGTGTTGTTTCGTTATTTGTTTTATTTCTTTATGTATAATTTACAAAACAGAGTGATAATATGATTTGAGCTATTTTTCGTTTGAGTCGAAAACCACAAATTTATTTAAGCACAATTTTTCCTAAATTGAGAAACCTGACTTTAGAAATGTTTTCAAAATTTTATTCGTAAATTTTTAAAATTAATTGATTTTTAACATATTTCAAAACAATATACGCAGCATCCTTTTCTTTTTTTGTTGACAAACGTTTGTCTCATCTGCCTGTATTAGATAGCAATATGAATCAATACCTTAAACTGTCTATTCATATCTTCGCATTCTTCAGCATTAGTTTTCATTTTATTTGAATCCAAATTCGATTATTCAAAAAATCTATAATGCTATATTTAATGTCTTATTTTGCAATTATGTGTAAAAATTTTGGAAATGAATCTCAAAAGAAAAATGTTCGATTTGTTATTAAAATATTCCTCAAGTTCATTATAAAAATAATAATTGTAGGACGCCACCATAGGAATGGCCGAATCCTGATGTTCCTGAAATCGCACGAGACCGCGCGTAAATTGAGGGGCCGAAAAGCATAATGACATCTGCGCGCGGGACAGTTCAGTGAACGGATAGAATAACCGGTTGAGACCCGTGAACCTTTGCGGCACTAAGAAGAATGGTTAGAGAAACTGCATGAAAGCGCAAGGATAAGATTCCGATCGCTCCGTGTGTCGAATTTTTCATTTTGTTTAACTCGCCTTTGCTCTGGTTGTCATCATCCAATTTAGTTAATGTTTACTTCGAAATGCTCGTAATACTTAGTGCTTCTGTAAAGTTCGGTTGCGTTTCGAGATATTTGTTTAATTAAAAGTGATCGATAAAGAAAGTAGAGGTCATTCGGAACCAGAAAATCATACTGTTAATTATTGTATTTGTAAAAAAATTATAACAGACTGATATTATATCATAAAAAATAAGAAAATCCGGGAAAGTTTGTTGCTACTTGCAAAAACGGGATAACTGAACAAACGCTATGCCTTGTTTCAAGCATCAATACCAAGTAAGTAATATTGTGCTCGTAAAATAAATGTAGTTGCGAGCTCGCGGTTTCAAAATTTTCATGGCAAAAAACAAATCGCTAATTTTTTTCATGCAAATAGCTTCTATTGTTACTATGCCAGATATGAGGAAAAATTTTTCAAATATATACTGTCTGACTTAACCAGACACGGTTTTTGACAAAAGAAATATCTAGATAAAAAATGGATTTTCATGGTTATTAAATAAATCAAGTTCGACGAGCCGCTTTTTAGTCACGTTTTGTTTATTCCTTCTTAACATATTAAAAATATGTTTCATCCTTGTAATGTCGTTTCACTGTTCAAAGATAAAATACCAAACATTTGTTGATATATTTTAAACTCTAAATAAACTTTTTTCGTTTTGATATGCACTTGATTATTATAATTGTTATTAATTTCTTATTATTTGTGTTATGGATTATAAAATTATTATTATTATTATTATTATTATTATTATTATTAATATTATTATTATTATTATTATTATTATTATTATTATTATTATTATTATTATAATTATTATTATTATTATTATTATTATTATTATTATTATTATTATTATTATTATTATTATTATTATTATTATTATTATTATTATTATTGATTTCTTTATCATCATAATGTTCGAATTGTTGAAACTGTTGAAAAATAAAGTATGTACAAAATATTCGCTGATATTTCTTAAACCCCAAATAAACTTTTTTTGTTTTTCATGTACACTTTATATTATTTTTAATATTATTATCATGATAACTGATGTTCATTCACTTTTATAACATATACGTTTATACTGTATAAAAATATTCTTATGAATGCGAGTTTATAAAAAACGTATAATATATTTCAAGTTTAAATTTCTTCACAATGTGTAGATTCAAACAATATCAGGTCAGAATAAATCATTAAATTTTGACACCGCAAACACAGTATTATTTGAGACCTAAAAACGGATTGAAACTAGCTGCGTTTTAATTGGCGTCAACGCGTTTATAATCACGCAATCTTACTTTCAAAAGTATTGGAATGCTGTGCGTGTGAGTTATCTTTGTGTCTTCCAAAAATTTTCTGTTTGCAGTGAACTCACCTTTGTTTTTCATTTTTTTTCCAAAACATCACATGGCAGTCACAGGTCCAAGACTAAAAATGAATTTACAAAGCTTATTCTAAAACAAAATGACAGGTTTTCCACGGACTAAACAAAGCCAAATAGCAATCTGTAGTATGCAAATTGAAGAAATCGGTGTACTTATCTGAACTTAATCATGGAAATTCCTCGGTTTCCTCCATGGTAAAACACAACTGTCACTTAACTTAATAAATTTTTTTCAAAGCTGACAGTAAAACACACATAACTCGTACATGACGTATTTGACGAACAAATATTTACAAACAACTGTCACCTATCACTTTTCACCTCTGGCTTTCTGGGCCTTACATGTATTCCCTGTCCGAAGGCTTGAAAAGATATAAGAGAATTATTAAAATTGATGATTCTTTAATTTTACTCGACGCGAGCATATAGAATGGCGGCTTTCGTAGCCTCTAAGCCATCGCGAAAATGTCCACATGCAGCCCACTAACAATTGACGATCGCTTAAGTTTACGTAACCGCCTAATAGTACATTACGTACCAGGGGACGAAACCAAATGATTGCAGACGAGTGCTGCTAAAATTAGCCCGAATTTGCATCACAAGGTCCGTCACCTAGTGCGTACCGTATTTTACTCGACAAGAGCATGGAATTTTGGCAGCTTTCGTGGCCGATAAGTCAACGCAAAAGTGTCCATGCGCCCACTAACAAGTGACGATCGCTTGAGTTTACGTATCTGTCAAAATTCATTTTCGTACCTACCTTCGCGTACTTAAGCAAAAATTTTCACCCCTTGGTACGCGAAAGTAGGTGCGAAAATGAACTTTAGACGGATACGTGAACTTAAGCGATTGTCACTTGTTAGTGGGCTGCATGTGGACATTTTCGCGATGGCTTAGAGGCTACGAAAGCCGCCGTTTTACATGCTCGCGACGAGTGAAAGTATTTTAAATATACTTTACTGATGAAAAATTGCGATAAGCGCACAGTTGGAACTTTTGTGCTTCAAATTCAATTAGGAGATTGAACTTTTCAATCATAATTATTTCAATAATTGATATTACATTATTATTATTACATTATTACAATTGACGATATTACAACTAACCTCTTTGTACAAATGAATTCATACGTTAAATTCAGTTTGTACGAATTGAAAATGTTCTAGTTTGTACGAGAACTGTCATTGAAGAGTATAACCAGATAAATTCATTAATTTTCACGGATTCGTACAGGAAATGCAGTGAGAAATTGAGGTGTAGGCATGGAATTTTTTCGGGAGAAATTTATTTGAAAAATATTTGTTCAGCACATTTTCTTATTTTTTATCTTTAAACCCTTCGTACAAACTGGTACAATCAGTCATGACGTCTCTAATAGTATGTTAAAAATATCTGCCACATTGTCTTTCTTCCCGTTTTTTACTTTTTTTGTCAAAATTTTTAACCCGTTCAATGCTGCTGTAGCATTATTATGCGATACTTACTACTTTTACGATGATTGTACGACACTGTGCTTGAGTCGTATTACTCATTATAAGTGCGAGAAAATGTGATGCAACACTTTATATGTTTCCACATGTATTACACATGTAAACACATTTTGCAATGGATACACATAAAAATATCTGTGTAATACAAAAAATCATACGCAAAAAAAGGTTCATATCTCGACTATCGATTTTTTATCGAGCACATTTTTTGTATTTCAAATTTTTCATGTGTCGTTACGACATGTAATTTTTATAATCTTTTTATGTGTTAACAATAACGTTTAAGGTGTTTCATTACACTTTCTTGCACTTATAATGAGTAATAAGACTATAGCACAGTGGTGTACAATTATTGTATAATTATCGTTTAATAATGCTACAGCAGGATTGATAGGAAAATAAATGTGTAAAAAATACGTTAAATGGAAAAAAGAAGCTTTTGCAAATGAAATAAGCGAGCTTTTCATTTACAAAAAAGTACAATTTTCATATAAACGTATTTTATGTCAACGTCCGTACGACTTACAACACGCGTTTTTCCCTACCGTATTAGTAATGTTCGAAAAATACATTTTCTAAAACAATCCTACTATTTTACGCGATGTTTTTCCAAAAAAAAATTTTTCGCTCACTCCTTAGCAAAAAAACTTCCACTCGCAATGTTTTTAACCCTTTTTTCCTCTTCAATAACAAACAAATAAATAAGGTTTTCCTGTTTTTTGCCGAAAATGTAAGATTTTCGTCTTAAGGTGCATTCCGAATGAACTTACGCAGGCCGATCGAATGGACGAGTGGTCAACGATGCAGCGTGCCGACCAGGACGGGACGAGTTCAAATCTCACGCACACCGAATATTTATTCAGGGTTTTTTTTCAGGAAAATATACATCATGTGTTTTTACTGTATTGCGTATTCTCATCCTTATGGATTAATAATATAGCATCTTTGTATATCACATCCTTCGAATCAATGAACGTCTTCCTCTAGATTGAAAAAATAATTCGAGAATTAATTTTTTTTTTTCGTTTTTGGAGGTTTTTTTAACAGCTTCTCAACAGCCAGTTAGCGTGGCCTTCGTCGCATTCCTTGAAGCAACCTTGAGAAGCTGCTGATAATTTTTTGGAAAGTCCATTAGGTTTCTTGAGGTGGATAAATTACAGCCTCTTTTGACCCTCCTAGACCTCAAGCAGAGCCTCATCTGAACCTCTTGAGCCTAAAACAGACATAACTCGCGTCTAGAGGCTCAAATGAGGTTTGAAAATACGTTAGAAACATAGGATGAAAAAGAACCTCTTTTACCCGTCCTGAGCCTAAAATTATTTCACAGAGGCTGAAATGAGGCCTTTGATTTTTTGACTCAGGAGGGGTTATATTGTGAGTGATTATTATAAAGTCATACGTCTTATCTACTTCTATATCCCTCACATTATTTTCTTGATGAATACATAGGTTTTTCAATGAATATGAATTAGTATGTACAAAAAGGGAGTATAAATCTGTAATAGTACATTACATACCAGGGGACGAAACCGAATTTGCATCACAAGGTCCGTCACCTGGTGCGTACCGTATTTTACTCGACAAGAGCATGGAATTTTAGCGGCTTTTGTGGCCGATAAGTCATCGCAAAAGTGTCCATGCGCCCACTAACAAGTGACGATCGCTTAAGTTTACGAATCTGTCAAAATTCATTTTCGTACCTACCTTTGCGTACTTAAGCAAAAATTTTCACCCCTTGGTACGCCAAAGTAGGTGCGAAAATAAACTTTAGACGGTTACGTAAACTTAAGCGATCGTCACTTGTTAGTGGGTTGCATGTGGACATTTTCGCAATGGCTTAGAGGCTACGAAAGCCGCCATTCTCCATGCTCGCGTCGAGTAAAATTTATATCGTACCTACCTTCCCGTACTTATGCAAAAATTTTCGCCCTTTGGTACGCGAAAGTAGGTGCGAGAATGAACTTTAGACGGTTACGTAAACTTAAGCGATCGTCACTTGTTAGTGGGCTGCATGTGGACATTTTTGCGATGTCTTAGAGGCTACGAAAGCCGCCATTTTACATGCTCGCGTCAAGTAAACCAATATTCAGACAGTTCTAAAATGTCAAGTTCTGGTTGGTGTGCGGTTTGTAAAAGTATGACCGGTAAGTTGAGGAGACAGTCTCTCACCACATACACTCTGAGAATTGAGATGGATCAGATAGAGATAGACAGATAGAAAACTGCAGAATGGGTAAATTATCCTTGATGGTGGGGACTCATGACCTAGAGTCAACTCATCTGAACATTTACGTTTTCACGTGGTGAACTTCATCTTCTTTTGTGTTGCAGGAAATTATTTCACATGTTGGGGCGCAGTCAACACTTATGGAAAATCAGTAAGATAACAAGGAACGATCACGACTCAAATGTTTCAAATACACAAGAAGACGAGCAACAATTCTTGCCATCGCGTCTTTTTAGAGGCCTTCCGCGTGGATAAAGAATCGAGATATTGATAGAAAAATAATCTCACTTACCTTTGTACCTACGAAAATGCCCATGTTCTTTCAGAACTTCGCACATACATGTGACAGTGTCCAATGTCATTGTGCAAAGTTGCACTCTGTAACGCATATATGTGTTACATCTTACCTTTTGCATTTAATTGTAAATCAAATGAAATCAAGCGGAATAACAAAATATTACGACGTCAAGAGCGAGCACTGTAATGTTAATGTAAATACGAGTATAAACGTTACTACTTAAGCGGGTTCATGACGATTTCTGGCTTGAAATATTTGATTTATTTATATTTATGTGAAGGTTTGTTAATTTTTCGTAAATGTTTGGTACCCTGAGTTTGTGTTCTATGAATCATTTTGACTAATTTTTATTATGAAGGTATAGTTATACTTTGAATCGTGCGCCTTTTTATTTACAGAAATAGGTATTTTTTCGACATCTTTAAGATTGGACTTAGACACAACTGGGAAAAAAACAGAAACAGCATTAAATTATCTTCGTAATATATATTAAGGTTTTTTACGGCGAGGGAACCGAATCTGACATTGGTTTAGTGATGAAATTATCTGATGATGGTTTATTTGTACAAAAAATGATTTCGATTGACAAACATGGCCAGAAAAAAGAACAATTGAATAGAAAGTACCCTTACTTTTCATAGTAGTGACCTATAACTTGAAACCGATAATTATTTGACAAAACAATAAGATTTTAGGAGTAACAGCGCAAAAAAATTATAAATAAGAGTACCTCGCACAGAAATGATCGATTTGTGGACTCTTTTTGGGCTTTAATGACAAATTATGTGTGGTTATTATGTCTTTTTTAATCATAATTACTTCAAACTTTCCGAAATCATATATAAGGAATTAAAAAAATTTACGAGTTTTTCTGATGATATTGCAGCTAGGAATAAAATTTTCAGAAACTACAAATCGGAACCCTCTGAAAGACTAACAATTCAATTTTTTTTCGTCCACTCGCAAAATTAATGAGGCGTACTTTATTTTAAATTAAAATAATATAATCCTACACAAATGTCTCTTAAGGTCGTCCACCTGTGTCTAATTTGCGAGAATAAATTTTTTTTAACGTCGTAGACTTACTCAAGGTCTCGAAAATGTTGTCTTGAAAGTATAAACATTGATTTCAATTAACAACTCCGAATTATCAAAATAGATAAGGTTTACGCTTACAGTGAATGAAGCTATAAATCAGTTGCTGCCATCTGTAGGTGGTGGCTTATTGTTGCTGCGAGTCAATTGCTGTTGCAAAATTTGAGGGTCAACCCTCCTCATAGACGGAGCTCTTGAAACTTTGCATACAGTTAGGAAATATACTAACTTACATGAAAAACATTTGCTGCCGACTTCAATCGGTGGCGAAGTCTTGCTGCCAGCGCAATGAAGTCGCCGTCGCGCAACGAAGTCTCGCGTGACCTTGATACGTTGACGGCACTCGGTCTCATGGCAAATTCCCTTTGTGGCTTTTGTGAATGTTGAATGATTATTCGGAAACATATGATTCCTAAATAAAAAATGTATTCACTCGTTCATTCAACTATTAAATGTTGTGAAAAACTCCCAATTAAGGCAATATTAAAATCCTATCATGTTATATTCAGTGTGTAAATATTACAAGTAAAAGTTAACCACACGTTTGCTTCATATAAAAATGTAAATATCATTGAAAAAAAAAAACTCAAAAATTCATTGGAATCTCAAAAAAGTTTCTGACACATGGAGGTTTGTGCAAAGTTCCAACAAAATTTACAGAATAATCTATTTTTATCCCTGATAACAAAACATTTTATCAGGAGATATTAAGGACATAACCGATGATCACATTTTTAACTTTCACTCTTACGGTCCTTAAATGAGGTCACCTCAAAACCCCGAATTCCTTTAACACTGTTTTAGTAATTACATATCTATTCATTAAGTTTTATCAGACGAACAAATAATCAGACAGGAAAATCTGTCATATTCTAACATAGATTTTATACAATCAACTGGCAACCTTGGAGTTATGCGAAGGCTTTTAAAAAAAAACTATGAAAAAGTTTTTAAATTTACTCGTATTACTCTGTTTTTGCTTTTGTTTTGTTTTCTTAATAAAAATGCATGACATAATGTCGAATAGATCGGTATTAAGGGGGAAACACCACGTAAAATAGCTCATACAGCAACCTAAGTTTGCGCGTGGATAAAAATAGAGTGTCAGTGCTACAAGGCTACAATTTAATATAAATAAAGATTATTTTAAGTCAAATCATAATAAAAACAATTTTCAAGCATTCGTATATGTCAGTTCTTAAAGTTGCACGTGCAGAAAAAAACGGGGGGGAAGATAGGAAGAGACTAACTTAATCGATTTTCATGATTTTTTTTTTCACAGCCAGATAAATAATATATATATCGATATTATATAATAATATAATATCGGGTTTGGCATTTTCCGATTTCGCAAAAAAATTTTTTTCGATATATTTTTATGCAAAAGAACTTGCAAAAAAACAGTTTTTTCGCGTCGTACTCCATAATTTGTTTAATAAAATTTTTTACGAAATCGGAAAATGTCAAGTCGAAGCAAACACACTTAGCTATAATTGGAAAAAAAATTTTCAAAATCGATCGAGTCAGTCTCCTGCTATCTTTCCAACTATTTGCTTATGCGAAATTTGCACGTACAACTTTGAGAGCTGACATACGCGAATTAGTTACGTTTTTTGCAAAGTTCAATTGATATTATTATTTCATAATTAATAAACATCATTTGTGCTAAATTGTAGGTGTTGAATATTTATATATTTTCTTTTATCCACGCTCAGTATTTAAGGCATATGCACGGTGTTCCCCCTTTACATACCAAACCTTTTCATTCTAAATTATTCTGTAAATTTTGCTGGACCTTTCCACAAACCTCCATGTGTTAGAAACTTTTTTGAGATTCCAATGAATTTTTGAGTTTTTTTTTTTCAATGATATTTACATTTTTATATGAAGCAAACGTGTGGTTAAATTTTACTTGTAATATTTACACACTGAATATAACATGATAGGATTTTAATATTTCCTTGATTGGAAGTTTTTCACAACATTTAATAGTTAAATGAACGAGTGAATAAATTTTTTATTTAGGAACCATATGTTTTTAAAAAATAATTTAACATTCACAAAAGCCACAACGGGAATTCGCCATGAGACCGAGTGCCGTCAGCGTATGAAGGTCACGTTAGAATTCGTTGCGCGACGGCGACTTCATTGCGCTGGCAGCAAGACTTCGCCACCGATTGAAGTCGGCAGCAAATGTTTTTCGTGTAAGTTAGTATACCTCAGAAAAAAAACTTCAAAAAAGTAAAAAAAGTTGTCGGGTAAAACATTACAAAGTTATTTTATAAAAAAAATTGATATACTACTGTCGGTTTATCCTGGTATTATTCACAAAGAAAACCAATTATTAATTTGCTTAGGAGACCATTACGAGAAAGAAAAAGAGAGATATTATAATATTAGACAGGAATGTTGTCTAGATGATACTCGACGGATATTTACTGTTCGTAAGATATTTGTTACAACTTTAACTAAGATTTATTTTAGTACCTCAGAAAAACGTAACAAAAAAGGCTCGACAAACCGCTTTTGCACTACAACAGTATCTCATAAAAATTATTTTTATCGACTGAATCTAGTACAATCTTGTTATCATTATCACCCCAATAATGAATATCAGAAGTTTTTTCTGTTTTATCAATATCATTGGAATACTCGAAAACAGGTCCAAAAAATACGTAGCTGAGCTAGGTTAAGAAAGAAGCCAGAATATTCCACTTTAAAAGTGTCACACAATATTTATAGTATTAGTAGCAATCAATAAATCTATTATGAATACTGCAAATTATGCATGTTTTGCTTGTCTACTGATATTTAATACTCTTGCAACCCTCTTGGACTGCCATTTACGTTCGCTCACGTTCCGAACGTTAGTGAACGTGAGTGAACGTAAGTGACCGTAGATCGAGTTTTTCATTAATTGTTTGTCAAAAAATGAAGAGGAAAATTATATAATCATAAATGAAATCATGAACCATGAAAAATACCCTAAAATTAAAGAAACATTTTTTTTGTCCGTGTCAGTACGTATATTGATATATATATATATATATATACATGTATATAACAATACACGTACTAACATGGACGAAAAAAACATATGTTTTTATTTTAAGGTATTTTTCAATATTTTTTGCATGATTTAGTTACAGAATGACCCAAAATTACTAATTACATAATTTGCCTCTTCATTTTTTGACAAACAATTAATGAAAAACTCGATCTTTGTTCCCTTACGTTCACTCACGTTTACTGACGTTTGGAACGTGAGCGAACGTAAATGGCAGGCCAAGAGGGAAAATTAAAAAATATTCCCTCAAAGTTCAGTATCGACACAAGACAGTATAAAATAAACAAGGTTTCAAAAAGTGAAACACTTGAAGAGTTAGATCAGGATTGTTTCAATCGTTCAAGGTCATAATGCATAACATTTATACACAATAATACACAGTATGTGATATGATAGTATACAATATGTCATTGCGTTATACTTCAATATTTCTTTTTTCGACATTCACAATCAAGCGTTCATTATTGAATATATGCAAGAAAAAATTTGTCTGAAGCCTGAATCCGAACCTGACATTTACGTATTACATGTCGAGTTCTCTTCCAAGTTAACTATTTCTGGATTAATGTAATAAAAAAAGCAAGTTGTCGGGCCTTTTTTGTTACGTTTTTCTGTGGGACTAAAATAAATCCGAGTTAAAGTTGCAACAAATATCCTACGAATAGTAAATATCCATCGAATATTAGACAACATTCCTATCTAATATTATAATACCTCTCTTTTCCTTCCTCGTGATAGTCTCGTAAGCAAATTGATACTTGGTTTTTCTGGTGAATAGTACCAGGTGAAACCGACAGTAGGATATCAATTTTTTTTGTAAAATAGCTTTGTCATGTTTTACCCGACAACTTTTTTTTACTTTTTTGAATTTTTTTTTCTGAGGATATAAATATTTTTTGTAATATTGTCGAATTTTATACCATTCATATTTGCTATAATCTTTTAGTTACTAAATGAATACTCAAATTTACGCATAAAAAAACTTAATTTACCCTATCGGATCTTCAGCAACCGAGCTCAAATGCGTGCGGTTGCAGAAGATCTGATAGGTATTGAAAACATTCCAATAATTATTTTTGCCTCTTACAGATTAAAAATGAGCGTATTTAAATACGTTTCGACGTACACAATTGAAGTATTTCAGGCCAACACGCAGGCTGTCGACAAATGACAGTTAGCAGGGAGAGGAGAGTCCTTTTTAGCCCGCCGAGTTAAACTCGGTGGGCTAAATGGACTCCCACCCTTGCCCCTACCGACTGTCATTTTCTCCAGCCTCCGTGTTAACCTTAAATACTTAATTTGCTATGTCGAAACAGTTTTAATACGCTCATTTTTAATGTTTTCGAGGCAAAAAGTGATTTCAATTTTTTTTTTATTATTCATTCATTTTTATTTATCTAGTATAATTTTTTATTGTGATTGTTTCATTTTTTAAGTTGTGGGC
Source organism: Platygaster robiniae (assembly GCA_028476575.1). Classification (NCBI taxonomy): domain Eukaryota; kingdom Metazoa; phylum Arthropoda; class Insecta; order Hymenoptera; family Platygastridae; genus Platygaster; species Platygaster robiniae. Next base: position 24,661,280 of record CM052022.1, on the reverse strand, counting down.
ACAGTTTGATATTGTTCTATATTTCTTGTCTACTGTTATTCATGGATATAAAAATAATTTACTTACTGTTATTCATTTTTATCTATTTTTTTTACTACAATTTATTCACTATTTATTATATTATTTATATATATAGGCCTGGTTCGATATTCTTCTATTATTTATACATGTCTGTTTACAATTTATTTATAAATTTTTTTACAATTATTCATTTATCTTATTCAATGATTTATTATTATTTAATATTTATATTTACTGTTACTTATGAAGGCATGTATTTCTTTTTTATTATTTCTTCTTCATTTATTTATTCACAATTCATTATTTACTATATTTTTATGGGCCTGGTTCAACATTCTTTTATTATTGATATTTGTCTGTTTACAATTCATTTATTTATTTTTGTACTATTATTCATTAATCTTGTTCAATGATACAGTTCCATTTTGAATGCTATTAAAATTGCTGCTAAGTAACAGTGTTTTCTTCGTATGATTTTAATTTTCCAGAGAAGAAGTAAATTCAATCAATATTTCGTGTTTGCATCAGAGATTAGAACTGAAATGTAAATAAAAAAATTTTTGTAAATCATTTCAAATGCCTACTCAGACGAAACTAAGGCGACCGTAATGCGACCGAAACACGACCATGGCAGTCGTTTTCCGGTCGCTTTCGGTTGTTTTTCAGTCGTGTTGTTCAAATGAAGTGGAATAGGTCTTTACAAGCCGATTTTTGCGCATAAATTATGATGTATTGATAATATTTTATGTAATTACTCACAAAATGTGGCATTTATTGCTTTCAATTTATAAAATATAACATATTATCCAATGAAGCGAGTGATGATTTAGTCGGTAAAATCGGGTTCAAATTTTCCTGTAAAAATAGTTTTGTGATGAAATTTAAAATACATTGCGTCCCGAATTTGTGTATGAAATTTGTTTAAATGTGTAAAAAAATACTCACAATTGTCTGAATCGCATGTGGATAACGAATAAATACATCACTGTCTACAGAAAATATTTCATATATGTATTTTTCAACCTAATGACTATCATTCCCTGACAACAAGAAAGATGATGAGTAATTTTCGTTTCAAAAAGAACCGTTGGCCTGGATCATAATATTAATTCATGTCCGTTTTAAATACAGCGTGTCCCAGAAACCGCGGTACGAAAAAAAATCATGGACTCCTTGCGCAATTCTAAAACATATTTTCTTTTGCGATTTTATAAAATTCGCAATATTTTCAGAGATATCGGTGAGCATGTAATCACGTGCGATAGCCAATCAGCGCTCAACTTAAGCGCAGTGAGAAGATCCAGGGAAAGTTGCCCGTGAGGAGAATCAGAACTTTTCTAAAGGCCTGGAGGAATCTCCTCCTCCTCTACAAAAGTTGTTTTTCTAGCGGTACTCGACCTATCTTCTGAAGATTTGTCATTGAATAGCGCGTTGAAAAAAAGACACAATAACACGTAAAGCGAGGAATGCTGATATGCGTGAAAATGCGGACCTCGAAATTTCCGACAAAATTATTTATGATTCAGATGCCTCGAATTTGTTTTCAATCTAAGCAAATTATTGATTGTAACGAATATTTGATTTCAAAACGAAAACCTTGTACATCGAGATAAAGAATTTTTTTTCCGGATCTGTAACTCGAACGATTAAATTTTTTTACGATTTCGAAATTCAAGGAAGTGCAACGTGTAAATGAAACGCAGGATGATATTCGAACTTTCGACTTTTACAAAAATGTCAACTGTCTTTTTGTAATAAAATACATATCTGCGAATTTCCACAGTCAAGAAATTAAAAAGTAATTATTTTGTTCCACATGTAAAAATACAAAGACTGTGCACATGAAAATATCTTCAAATTCAAAGTGAAAATCATTGATATTTTCTTTCAGATTAGATGTTGCAAAAAGGTTTAAATTTACAAAACAGCCTTCAACAATTGTACTGATCAAACTGTTCAATTTCTCATTTTACATATCATTCAAAATGCACCCATTGAAAATTCAGTACTCAATTATTTCAATCTCGAATATGAATTAAAATTACCTATGCTCACTCTACATTTTAATTGAAAATCAAACCCGTCATGTGTTAATAGTATTTAGGGAAACCTGTAAGTGAGCTAAATAAAAACCGCTGACACTGTCATTTCAAAAAATGAAAAATAACGTTAATACATAGGTAAAAAGTTGCCAGAGCTCTAATATCTGAATTTCGAAATTTCCTTAGTCTCTAATTAGTCTACTTCATGCATAATAATATTGCGAGAATCGCTTAAAAACTTGTACGATATCTTCTTCCTGGAATGATGAAACAATCGATGTAGTCAAAATTTTGTATTTTCTCACAAAATCACTACTTGAATTGTAAAAAATACTTTTTCCACCGCATTTTTCAAGTAAATCTACTACTAGATTGAGTCTAAAACATTAAAGTATCTACAATCAGCACGTGAAGGTCGTTTGATACAGCCTATAAAACATTTTGTAGTTATTAGATTAACTTTACTAAATTCTCGGTGCAGTGACATAAATTTCTTCAATACCTTCTTACATCAAGTTTTGCGAAATTTGAATTCATCATAGCTGGCCAGAAATATTTGCAATCAATGAAACTGTAACTTGTCGAATAGCCATCGAAATTTCGGTAGGTTGTGTTCAACGCCATTTTTAATGAGATGATTATTAGTAACACTCGGCGCGCACAAAGTGATTCTCCACAAATTGCGTCGGAACGAATGCGTCTCCGGAAGACGAGCAGGTTTTTGACATATTGAATAATGGCTTTGCTCGCTTAAGTCGAAAAAATTGGGACGGCTCCAGATGAAAACACTTTTAGAAAGTCTCCAGTCTCTTTTGAGCCTTCGGAGTTAAAAACGCGAGGACAATACGGACCTGAGAGCAAGGCAGTGATTAATGGATTCGAGCGTTCTCTCGGCCCTAAACAATCGTTCACAAAGTTTGCCACAAGACCCGAGCCGGGTTACTTTGTGAGCGCCGAGTGTACTTTCAAAATTTCCGAAATGTAAAAAAAGGTATTTCGGCTTTATTACTTTTTTTAATTGTAAAATTAAGTGCATTTGAGTTTGTAATTTCCGAAGACATTCAGAAATTACTAAGAACGAGAAAATATTTGACAGACATATCTGTCAAAGGTGTAAATCATTCAAATATCTAACGAATTATATAAAACAGATTGCTTGTTGTTCTAACAAATTAATGTCGCATATTTTCCACATTAATTTTTTTTTTTTCCGATTCGTTTGTTAAAATTCTAACAGCACAATCAGTGAAAGACAAGAGACAATACATATGTTGAAAATAACAGATACAGATCAACAGAACACTAATTTTTGTGTAAAGAAGTATGCACAAAAAATAAAGCCGAATTTTTTTTTATATTTCGGAAAAACGAAAGTAACTAATAATCATCTCATTAAAAATGGCGTTGAACACAACCTACCGAAATTTCGATGGCTATTCGACAAGTTACAGTTTCATTGATTGCAAATATTTCTGGCCAGCTATGATGAATTCAAATTTCGCAAAACTTGATGTAAGAAGGTATTGAAGAAATTTATGTCACTGCACCGAGAATTTAGTAAAGTTAATCTAATAACTACAAAATGTTTTATAGGCTGTATCAAACGACCTTCACGTGCTGATTGTAGATACTTTAATGTTTTAGACTCAATCTAGTAGTAGATTTACTTGAAAAATGCGGTGGAAAAAGTATTTTTTACAATTCAAGTAGTGATTTTGTGAGAAAATACAAAATTTTGACTACATCGATTGTTTCATCATTCCAGGAAGAAGATATCGTACAAGTTTTTCAGCGATTCTCGCAATATTATTATGCATGAAGTAGACTAATTAGAGACTAAGGAAATTTCGAAATTCAGATATTAGAGCTCTGGCAACTTTTTACCTATGTATTAACGTTATTTTTCATTTTTTGAAATGACAGTGTCAGCGGTTTTTATTTAGCTCACTTACAGGTTTCCCTAAATACTATTAACACATGACGGGTTTGATTTTCAATTAAAATGTAGAGTGAGCATAGGTAATTTTAATTCATATTCGAGATTGAAATAATTGAGTACTGAATTTTCAATGGGTGCATTTTGAATGATATGTAAAATGAGAAATTGAACAGTTTGATCAGTACAATTGTTGAAGGCTGTTTTGTAAATTTAAACCTTTTTGCAACATCTAATCTGAAAGAAAATATCAATGATTTTCACTTTGAATTTGAAGATATTTTCATGTGCACAGTCTTTGTATTTTTACATGTGGAACAAAATAATTACTTTTTAATTTCTTGACTGTGGAAATTCGCAGATATGTATTTTATTACAAAAAGACAGTTGACATTTTTGTAAAAGTCGAAAGTTCGAATATCATCCTGCGTTTCATTTACACGTTGCACTTCCTTGAATTTCGAAATCGTAAAAAAATTTAATCGTTCGAGTTACAGATCCGGAAAAAAAAATTCTTTATCTCGATGTACAAGGTTTTCGTTTTGAAATCAAATATTCGTTACAATCAATAATTTGCTTAGATTGAAAACAAATTCGAGGCATCTGAATCATAAATAATTTTGTCGGAAATTTCGAGGTCCGCATTTTCACGCATATCAGCATTCCTCGCTTTACATGTTATTGTGTCTTTTTTTCAACGCGCTATTCAATGACAAATCTTCAGAAGATAGGTCGAGTACCGCTAGAAAAACAACTTTTGTAGAGGAGGAGGAGATTCCTCCAGGCCTTTAGAAAAGTTCTGATTCTCCTCACGGGCAACTTTCCCTGGATCTTCTCACTGCGCTTAAGTTGAGCGCTGATTGGCTATCGCACGTGATTACATGCTCACCGATATCTCCCGAAAATATTGCGAATTTTATAAAATCGCAAAAGAAAATATGTTTTAGAATCGCGCAAGGAATTCATGTTTTTTTTTTTTTTTTTGGACCGCGGGTCTAGGACACGCTGTATATCCAAAAATTACTCGATTCATACTTTTCAAGCACTTGCCGTGTTTAATGCTCCAAATAAATATAATCAAATTAATGTGCATTTAAGTAATTTATGAAGAATTTTAACTTCTACTTCAATGTTTACGAATTGAAAAAAAATATTCCGAATCTCGCGGGCAATATGCAGTGAATAGAGATCTACTATACTCAATTAGTAAAAAAGGTGAAGCGAAACATAAATAAAAAACATTTAATTTTTCATTCAACAAATTGTAAGTTGGAGATGAAATTTTATATTAATTTAACATGAGAGATTGTTTCATGGAAAAATTTTTGCATATTCATGAGATATTCCACATAGAACTAATTTATTGTACACATTCACATTTTTGCCATTTTATCAAGTATTTCGAATAACTCAGCATAATTTTGATGATGTACGTTTTAAGCGGCATATCTTGAACAAGTCCTGTGCCAAATTTCAATGTTAATTGTAAGTTATTAGCAAAAAATGTAATGCGACCGAAATGCGACCGGAACACAACCACAATGCGACCGCCACGGTCGCATCAGTTTCGTCTGGGCATCTCTCTCCTCATCATGCTTCACTAAAATTGCTCCTAATGTTTTACTGAACTTACTTCCTACATCACGCTGCGCTCGATCAATCAGAAAATTTAAATTTTTTTTAGTCGTGACGAACCAAGTTATATTGGCTCGTATGTCATATCTAATGTTTTTCATTCTAAAGCTCAGCTAAGTCAAAAGATTTCAACAGTACCTACGAATTTAGAACTATTTCATACGATTAGTTTTGAAATATGTAGTAAAGTACAGTGGATTGGGCCTAATGATATTATGCGACATATATGTATTATACTATGCACAATAGGTTTTCAGAAAACCTGCTGTATATATTATAAGAATATAAAGTCAATGAAATTGGGGATACCACGTCTAAAAAAACCGCGCCATGACTCTACCTCTGTGGTGGTGAGGAAAAAACCTCAATAGATAAATTACCTGTATAACGCAAAACAGGAGAATAGATATGTTTTGAGTAATATTCACATACATAATACCCAAGTTCAATACATGTGATCTTCTGATGTAGGAAATCAAATTCAAGGTGCATGTAATTTCATTTTCGCGAATGATTTTCGGCAGATGGTTTCATCTTTGATTCGAAAAAAATCGAGTGACCATATTTCTTACAAAATTGAACTTGGAATGCGCATGAAAAAAAGGCTCAAAAAGGTTTTCAAATTAATTCAGTATAAGCGAGATAAAAAATTTTCTGTCAAGTCGAATATCAATATTCCACTAAAAAGTACGAAAATATTTTACCTGGAAAAAGCGGAAATGCATCTTGCTAAAATAGATGCTTATGTGATGTTGTTTTGAAAAAGTGACCAAAAAATGAAACGTGACTGGAAAAACTCAGCTTATATAGTGTGGCTCTATATTCCCATCGACTTTTTTACTGTCATTGAATTGAAAATTATCAATAAATAATGCGTTAAGAGATACTGTAAATACAGTATCAATAACAGAAATTAATCATGTTCTCGAAACGTGAGAGTTTCGCTCAACATTCTACACACGTTTAGAATTTTCGAAATCATTCTTGAATGTAATAACATAAACTTGAAGTCAAAAAGGTAATTTGTTATTAAAAAGAAAAAATTTATTTTGAAAAAACGCAGAAGCGATTATTTTGTTAAAAGAAATATAGGAATCCATAGTCTAGAAAAAAATCATTACAGCAAAATTTTACGTACAATAATTTATAAAATTGTAGCAAACAAAAAAAACAATAGATCTGTTTAAATGTAAAAAGAGAATACAAATAAGTATAAAAAAAAATTTTTTTTCACTAAACAATTAAGAAGAGAAATAAAAAAAAACGAAATTTGTAAACTCGATCGTTTGCGAGTGCACGTTTCTCTTATTAGATGTGATTAGATGTTAGTTTTCAAAACAATGTATAACACAAAAGAGTTCTTTTCCGGTTGTAGAGCATTTTTTGAAACCCACAGGCCACGCTGCTTTTCTAAACGGGTTCTACGAAAAACTTTCCTTCTCTTTTCAATATCACGAGGCGAGCGAGCTGTCATTTTCTAATACGTTCAAAGGCATGATGCATCGCAAAAATGCGTGGTAGGAGGCAGGGGAAGACTTGGATATCGAATATATGTAGATATACACGGCAAAGCCGGTGCTACTGCGCACTAGTAGCGCCAGTCCCTTACAGTGATAGTTTTTGTAAAGTCAGAAATCGCATGGCTAAGGGGGTCCGGAGCCAGAGGGGAAAGCGACTGAATTTTCGTGAAGGCCGAACGAGACCAGTAGCGAAAAAGCGCAGGCGCACGAGAACATGATCGTGAGCGAGTGGTCAATTCGGTCGTAGCGTGCATTGCCATTGGCGAAATGCGTGGAATACCACCACGCCTCTGATTTTTACAGAAAAGAATAGCGATTGAATCTTGTCGTCATATTTTACCCAACAAGATAGTTCGACCGAACTATTCGATTCCCTAACTGGATGCAAAGTTTCAAGAGCTTCGGCTATGGGGAGGGTTGACACTCAAATTTTGCAACAGCAATTGACTGGCAGCAACAATAAGCCACCACTTACAGATGGCAGCAACTGATTTATCGCTTCATTGTTAATAACACTAGCATCCTGCAAGTTTCCAGACGCTCTGGAAATCATGTTATTTTTCATTTTTTTAAACAACTGGTTGTTTAATTTCGTCCATTATGCCATTTTTGAGATGGCAGCAAATGAATTATGTGAGGTAGGAGTAAAAATGCGTATTTTTAGATGTATTTTGACTGCCCTGGTTATGAGGAGGATAGATTACGTGCAAGCTCCCGGACTAAGAGTTTTTTCATATATTGACTTTCTATGACATCTAGAAGTACTGTTATACGATTATTTGTTTTTTTTTCCTTACTTCTAAAATTTTTGTAACGGATAATATTAAAAAAAAACTTAGCTTTTGTGTTGAAGAACACAAGGCAGAAGCGAAACATCGTGGGCATGTCAAACTGTAATGACTGATCATCGTATAGTTAAATATAGAAAAGTATGATAAACTGCAAATAATCAGAGCAGATGAGGAAGAATGTATATAATAAACAATAACAAAAAAGGAACTTTGTTAAAGGTATGTCGGTGAACATAAAACAATTTGAAACAAAAACATGGAGTCACTTCAAGACTGGAGTCCAACAATTAGTAATGGTTGAATCGGGGAAAAAATATTTTGAAATTTAAAATTTTTCTATAGCTTTATTTCTATTCTACATACAATTTCATATACAATATGAAATTGGATATTGCAAATGTATGCTTCGTCAGGCCATTTATACCTACGGCTTTACAAAATTGGATGTGCAGTAGAACAGAAAATATAGCGAGATTTCCAGTTCGTAAATCATTTTTCTCCGATTATACAATCATAATTGTTAAACTTAAGTTTTGAAATGACTCCATGCTTTTGTTTGTAATTGTTTTTTGTTCACGTACTTATCTTTTACTTAGTTATTTTTTTTCCTTGTTTATTCAATACATTCTTTCTCATCTGATCGGATTGATTCGCGGTTCATCAATTTTTTCCATATTTTATTATGCATATAGTATTGTATTGTATTGTATTGTATTGTATTGTTTATTCAGGTGCAAAAAAATACATTATTTTTTCTTACAAAGTATAAATGCATACTCCCTGCAAGATAAATAAATGAAATCTATCGCGGGCCTGAAATTTATAAACTAAGATATAAAAATAAAAATAAAATAAAAATAAACCTAAACCAGGAAAAAATATATACTATATAATCATTACACGTCAAAATCTATTGTCATCCAAACATTTTATCTATGGTTACGTCCTCAGCGTTCCATATCCATTTTTTAATCAGCCGCTTTAGTTTAAATTTACTCGTAACCTCCAAATTAAATTTCTTAAGGTTCTCTGGTAGTGCATTAAAACACTTGAATTTTCTACAGCAAAAGGATCTACCATAAATCTTCCTCTTGACTAAAGGTAATTTCAAAATACCTCTTCTGGTACTCCTCAAAGTAAATAGATCCAAATATCCTAGTTGTAAATCTACAAATTCTTGAGACAAAGTATTACCCACAAAACTCCTTCGAATATCCATAATTCGATTTTCCCTGAAAAGCCTAGTAGATGGATAGGTCTTTTGTTTGTTGAAAATTATTTTTATTACTCTTTTCTGTAAAGTCTTTATGGAGTGTAGTGCATTTTTTGATGCACTACCCCATGAAACTACCCCATAGTTCACCATTGACCAAAAGAGTGAATAATAAATAGTGACTAATGATCCACGAGATAACAAAAGTCTCAGTCTGTAAAATAAATAAACCTGATATCTCAATTTCCTAGTTATCATGTCTATATGCATCTTCCAACTCATGTTCTGGTCTATTACAACACCAAGATATTTAACACTTGAAACTCTGTTAATCTCTTGACACTGACAGTTATCTTAATATATCCACTGGAGCAATCATCACTGTGAACTTTTAACTTAAATTGCTGTGGACAACTATCTTTGTATGAACCAAAAATTACAAATACAGTTTTTTTCTCAATTCAAAGTTAAAAAATTGGTGTCAAACCATCTTATAATTATCTTTATTTGTTTTTCCGCAATTGATTTAAGTCCCTTCTATGTTCCACCTTTAATAATCATAGCAGTATCATCTGCATAGGCAACAACCTGTCCTGTTGGAAACGATTTGAACAAATCATTCACGTACAACAAAAATAGGATCGGACCTAATATTGTACCTTGAGGCACTCCACTGTGAACCTTTAAAGAGTCATTACTTATCCCATTGATAGTAACCACTTGTTCCCTATTGTTCAAATAACTACTAATTAACTGATGAGATGTTACTCTAAAATCGTAGTTCTATAACTTCTCCGATAATATCTCGTGATTTACTGTATCGAACACTTTCCTCATATCAAGAAAAACTGACAAACAAGGCGAAGAAGTATTCAGTGCAGTATAAATCGCCTTTGAGACATTATTTAGCGCGTCCGTAAAAGATTTATTTTTTCGAAACCCAAACTGTATAGAGTCGATTATATTCTTTTTTTCTATTAAATCTATAATCCTTTTTTTCATTATTTTTTCGAAAATTTTAGCCATATTGGAAATCAATGAAATAGGTCTCTAATTTGTCACTAAACTTTCGTTTCCTCTTTTAAATATAGGTATTATTTCAGCTTTTTTCCACTCTTTTGGCTAAATTCCCGATTCTAAGGACTTATTGATTTGTAAGTTAGTGGATTGACTATGTAAAATCCAATCATTTTAATAATTTTCACACTTATACAGTCGACACCCGCAGATTTACCCATTTTCAATCTACTAATAATTTCATAAATTTCGTGTTCAACTGCAGAAAAAAGATACATAGAATTTTTAACTCTTGGAATATCATATGTCAAACTCTTTATATTTTTAATTGTACTCGCCAATTTTAGGCCAATCTTATTGAAAAATTTGTTAAATTTAAAAGCAATATCCTTTGGCTTTCTTATAAGATGTGATGAATCGCCTGATGTTATACTATCAATATCTATTCTCTTTTTATTTTTCTTATCAACTAAGTTATTTACAAAGTTCCATAATTTTTTTGAATTATTTTTTACATTGTTTAATTTCTTTTAGAAGTAATTGTATTTAGTCCTCTTTAATAACTTAATCAAATCATTTCTATATTTATGAAAATCTACTTTATATTTATCACATTGTGGATGTTTAATCGTTCTATTGTATATAGCATCCCGTTTCTTACACCTCCATGCTAATTCATCAGTCATCCATTCCTTTCTACTCCTTATTTGTTTCCTAACTATGAAAGAATTTGTGGAATTTCTCAAACATTCTTCAATAATTTTCAGGAAGACTCCGACCATACAATCAACATCATTTTCCTTATATACTGTCTGCCAATCTCCTTTAGATATTAAATCCTGAAAATTATCGTAGTCTACCTTTGGTATCTTTGTTCTCTGCCTAAATCGTTGCATATCTACCTTTGTGCTTAAGTACAGTTATGTAGTGAAATGATCTGTGAAAGTTGTCTGTAGAATAATAGGTGATATATCCTCTCTAGGTAGCTCACTTTTCCCAAAAATATGGTCCATGCATGATTTAGACTTTAATGTCACCCTCGTATGATCATTTATGAATGACAAATAGCCTCTTTGATTATAGTTATTCATATATTTATCAATAAGTTAACCAGATTTTTTAATATTTAAATTCATGTCTCCTATGATGAAATGATTTTTACAGTTTTCATAATTATCTAAAAAAGTAGCTAAATTTTGAACAAATTGTTTTTTATTGACTGTGTGAAGCCTATAAAAGGCTGTTATTAAAAATCAAATTTTACCATTAAAAATCTGTATATTGAAATCTTCTATTTCTCCTATATTAAAATATAATACTTTATAATTAGACATCTTTGAAATATAAATAACAGTTCCATCATTTTTATTTTTGTCACTATTTATGTAAAATATATCATAATTTTCTATCTCAAATTCTTTCTTGAATGCAAACTAAAATGATTCAGTGCAAATAATGATATCAGGTTCCCTGGGCATATTACAGATTGTCAACTTTAGTTCCTCAAAATGTCTGCTGAGGCTACGGATGTTCACATGAAAAATTAAAAAACCCTCCGTTTGAACAATACTTTCAAGAATTTGTAGATTTTTACATATTTGAGTCTCGATGTTTTCGTGAGCAATCATATTGTTGATGAGAATAAAAAATAAATACTTATTTTGCCTTGATACTAACCATAATTAATTTTGATAATTTTATATTCTTATAAAATAAATTAATTAATTTTATAAGAATTATATGAACTAATTATATGATCAGTCATTACTCTTTGACATGCCAACGAAGTTTCACTTTTGCCTTGCGTTATTTAACACAGAAACTTTTTTTTCAGTTGCTCGTACAAGACATATAATTTGAATTAGCTATGGAAATGTTAAACTTTGTCAGCAATTATTACTATTATTCATTGTACCTTCACGATAGTATAAAAGTTTTAAGTCCGTTGATTGAAAAAAACAAAACATTAATGAGCAATACTCATTTATTGCAACACTTACACCTCAACGTGATTAAATTTAAACAAAATAATCATTTAGCGAGTACTTCATCAGTTAATTCATTCCTCTGGTCGAGGTACTGTAGAATAGCTGTGTGAAGTTAGGTTTTCGACCATAGATTCACAGTTTTGAGAACATTACTTTTGAGCGTGACCAGATCTATTATTAGGCCGGATAACTGGATTTATATTACCAGATATTAAAAAAGCAGATGTCTGTCACCCTATATGATAAAAGATTAAAATATAACCTTACTCGATTTCAACCATTTCAGCAAAGATATTTCGTTCTATGAATGACAATTCAAACACATTCGAACCATCATTTACTGTATGTATTTTCTATGAGGAACACACTCAATACTGCGAATTTTCAAAACACCTACCTTGTCATATGCCTGAATCACGAAACACCGGAAATGAAAAAGACCGTGAAAAATACTATTTCTACGATTCTTTATATTGCAGCGATTGCGTTTCACCGAATATTCATAACGCCGATCAAAAGGCGCTAGAAAATGAATTAACCGATAATTCATGATTTTGTTACAACAGAATCCCAGGCTGTCGTTTTTCTGCGAAAATATAATTCTGATTTGTCGAAACGCTAAGAACACAACTGACCTATTTGGTTTTTCCTGTTTGCTCAAATAGCTTTTTATTCAGTTCCATAAATCATCATTCGGATGGATTCCATTACACATACAATAAATAGGAAGACACGTTTAATTGCTGATTGGCGGGTCCTAATAAGTTTTAGAACAGAACTTAGAGGAAGTTATAGCAGTGACGTTAGAAAGCCGTAAAAAGTTTTCAAGACTTAAAAGAGAAAACGACTTTTATTATTAACTTCACTTCGCTTTTTCACTATAACTGAGTTCTATTGAATTTTTTTTAATTACATACGTTATTGTGAAGGTTGATTATTATGTGTTGAAAAATAAAATTTAAAATGGAAAAGTACAACCTGTTCTTTTAGCGAGCAAACAAAGAAAAATCGAATTTTTTGTCTTTAAGAAAGTTCCGTTTTCTAGAATCTGAAATCTTCATTCGTAGCTGCAATATATTCACAAAAACTTGTTAAGGGAGGGTTCTACTTTGTTGACCCGAAAATCGGTAATTATTCTAGTGATCCGTTTTAAGTACACTATTACAGATAGAATGTTTATATTTGGCATGGTTATCACAGAGCATTTATTCTGTGAATTAAATCTTTTTTCACTGGCTTAATGAAAAAGGAAGGAAGGTAGACGCTGATCAATGACGATATGTCCTCAAGGAGATGTCTCGCGAGTGGAAGTCATTTAGCCAAAACGGATGATATTAAAGCCAAAAACCCGACATATTTTTTATCTGTAACGATTTCTGCATAAAATGAACTAGGAATATAAAAAAATCATGAAAAATGAAACGATAATGTATTCATTAAAAAAAAATCTATTTTTTCAAAATTTACCTTTACAAATTGTTGTGCGAAACGAGTAATTGTTATTATATTTCAATAATCGTACTTCACTTTTTTCACACAACCCTGATACACATTTAGGCCAGATTTGGTGACGATTGATTGATTACAACGTCTTGAATCACTTCCGTAAGTTCGAAAAACGTGGTTTTGAGATGAACACGTTTTAAGTTTTTAATCCAGTAACGATCAAAGGACTGAAAAATAAAGCATGACTTTGCTGATGTAGTTAAGGTAGTTGAACATAACGTACATTTTTGAAACTTAATATAGTTATTCTTTCAGGGTCATGTCACAAAATGTTATGTTTAGAATTATTGTGATTTTATCGGATAATATAAAACGGCGACTATCGCTGAATTCGGTTTTTGCCGCTGCAGCGCGTCTTTGGCTGAGGGCTCTGAGGCTTTGTAACGGTGTATTACTTTTGAGATTCAAAAAATTTTGACTCTAAAATCCATGAACACACTCTTCAAACATTTATCTATACGATGAAACAAATAAAAATTCTTCAAATTTTTTGACCAAACAAAGTGAAACTTTTTCTACTTCAATTCACAATTTAGGCAAGTGCAAAGTAATTACGATGAAAAAACGGGCATTATTATCATAAAAAATTTTTAATTAATCGCCAAAAAGAGGCTACAGATCGATAATTTTTTACGCAACATACTTTTATTTTAAATTGTTTTGAACTGTTACTTCTGAAATCCAATTGTTTTTCAACGAAATCATCTGCTTGAATTTATAAGTCATTGCGATGAATATTAGTAATTTGGTTCCTATTGATTATTTCTGATTTTTTGGCAGTTTTTGTCAATGTCAAGCTATTTTGTTCTTACAAAGTATCTTCACATAATTTCATCGCCTAATTAATGTCGGATTTAGTTTCTTCATGCCGAAAAATCCTTATTCTGGATATTTTTCCAAATTGTTGGATTGGGTATCTGGATTGGATATTTTTTACAAAAGCGGAGTGAAAACTGCAATTTTCGCTCCGCATTTGAGGATTGAAAATAGTCGATTCTCAAACGTTCCGCGAAACTCGCTTTTCGCACCGCTTTTGTAATAGTACATTACGTACCAGGGGACGAAACCGAGTGATTGCAGACGAGGGCATTGAAGAGAACGGTCGGTCGCTCTGAGTACGAAATTTTAGCACTAAGGTAAAGCCTCGGTGCTAAAACTTTGGCCTCGGAGCGGAAACGCCCGTTTTCTCTCCCGGTGCACAATGTACTATTTATTCTGTTCCGGTTTTTTTTTTTTTTTTCAAAGTGTATTCATATCGAATTTTGAAGATGTTAAAAAAAATACACATTTTTGAATATGGGAAGGCTCAGTATACAAAATATAATTATTCTTCCTTCATCGACAATATGCTTATTAGGGTAACCCTTATTTTGGCGACCTTGGAATTTTTTCATTTCCGGTCCTAAAATCATTGAAGGGATCGAAAAAATGTTTTTGGTGAAGTTTCATGAAATTTGAATGAAATTTACCCGTGCCGATTTAGGTTCAAAGTTTTGAATGCGATTTACATGCTGATTTTCGCATGTTTTGCTGAAAAACTCATTTCTTCTATAAACATACAGAGAAAAATTTGAAACTTAGCAGTTTATAAGTACATATTGAAACCAACGTTCGAAAACAGCACCTTTCCCTTATCTTGTTTACGAACTCAAAGGATTGATTATAAGTAATGTTTTTTTCATTTTTCGACAGGCTAGCAGGTTCAACCTGTTGCAGGTAAAGATTTATGATTACTAAAAAGCATACACTGTAATAAGAAACCAAGATCGAGCTCATTTGTAGCCAATATCGGTTGATTACAACTTTTTACATTTTGTACACTTTGTTTAGTAGTAAAACATTTATGCAATCATTCAACAGAACGTTGTGGCTACTTGATTCATTACGAGTAAAATATATATCAGTTATAGTCAGGAAAATATAGATTTTTTTCATGCATTTTATCGTGAAGTTAATTCGTGTGTATTTGACTCTACAACAGTGGAAATATTGGAATTGATTCTGAACTCATGTACAAAGCCGTATATAAATATGCACTTATGGATAAGATTAATAGTAAATGATTTATACAAATTAGCACATTTTTGCACACATTGGCACATAAGATATTATAGATTCTTGATTTTCGAGACCGACCTGAAGTTGCTATTCCGTGTTCTGTGGAATTTAGTAAAGCCAGCATGAGAAGTATTCTATGCAAAGAGTGATTTTTCTATGCATGTGATGCATGTTTATAACAGATAAAATCGTTCGAAATGTTTTGTGTACACATTTCTTATACTGCTGAAATGAAGTTTACTATTTAATAAACAGTTTCACACATAAGAAACTTTGTTGTCCATATAATAAAGTGTTTCATCCGAAATCATTCCGAGCAATGCATGAATTTAAGCACTGGACTAGTAAATGGTGGAATACACAGTCCTTTTTTTCGCGTGAGTTAATTTGTGTTTTTTCTCTGAAGATTAATTTAGTTATGTAACCAATACATTCAAGTCATGTGAGACCTCTCAAAACAAGTAAGATGCACGTTTTTGTAAAAATTTTTAGGTAAATATTTAAATAAAGGAAAATTGATGTTTTCGAACGTTGGTTTCACATCATTATGATGAGCTAAAAATCTGGAAAAAAATCTTTCAACCTTTCAATATGTACTTGAATCCTGCCAAGTTTCAAATTTTTCTGTACACTCTCATGGAAGTTGTCAATATATAAGTGAAACATGCGAAAATAGCATTTTTAACTCTGAACCCGAATGGGTACGGATTAGTTTCATTCGAATTTAATGAAACTTAGCCCAAAATTTTTTTCAATACCTTGAATGATTTTATGACCGTAAATGGAAAGAATCCCGAGGTCACCAAAATAAGGGTCAGCGTAATATATAAATATATACCAGGAGGCTTCGCCCCCTTGCGTGCCTCGTGCGCCAAACCCCATTTATTTTCATGTGAGGTATAGTTTTTTCATATTCAATAGATATGAGAAGGGGGAAATTGGATAAAAAATCGTTTCAGAAAAAGAAAAAGATAGAAAACGACTATTATCAGGTCTTATTTGAAGTTTTTTGATAAATGTGGTAAAATTTTCATTATAACGGACGTTCAAATATATATATTTGTTTCGACAGATATTTATGTCGTTTTTTTTTTCTTGATTCTTTTTACTCAAAATAAGTATTTATTCAAATAATTTTGATAAAGTAAAAATTTAGAAAAAATTAATTTTTATTCTTAACTCCCCGTTCTACGGTGGGGGTTGCAGCTGTGGCAGCGATAAAATCAAGTTTTTCGATAGTACAGAAAATCAAAATCGAATGACTCGATCGATGGACGATTTGCTTGAGAGAGCGGAAGTCAAGAAACATTGTAATTATATATATTAACATATCTTGCAACGTTTCTTACGCAGTTGATAGCGTTTGACTCAATGCAGATAATGATAAGTGAAGGTTTCAAATTTCTCAAATAAATGTGTATAAATTAAAAAGTGATGATGCTTTTATTATAGAAAAAGTTGAGTTTTCTTAAAGTAAATCTCATCAGAATTAACTATCGTAAGACAAACTTAAGGGAGGGTTCTACTTTGTTGACCCGGACATTTTTTAAGGGATCCATTCTAAGTACACTATGAAAGATAGAATGTTCATACTTGGCATGGTAATCAAAGAACATTTATTCTGCAAATTAAATTTTTTTTACTGGCTATATGAAAAAGGGGGGTGGAGGGACGCCGATCAATGGCGATGTGTCCTCGAGGGGATGTCTCACTAGCGGAAGGAATTTAGCAAAAACGGATGATGTAAAAGATAAAAACCCGACATATGCCTAATGTGTAACGATTTCTGCATAAAATGAACTAGGATTATGAAAAAATCATGAAAAATGAAACAATTATTGCAAAAAAAAAAAAAAAAAAAACTTTTTTTTCAAATTTTTCTTGATGAATTGTTGTGCAAAGCGAGTAATTGTCATTACATTTCGATAATCGTAGTTTACTTTCTGCACACAACCCTGTTACAAATTGTGCCAAATTTGGTGACGATAGGTTGATTACAACGTCTTGAATCACTTCCGTAAGTTCGAAAAACGTGGTTTTGAGATGAAAGCGTTTCAAGTTTTTAACCTAGTGACGATCAAAGGACTAAAAAATAATGCATGACTTTGCTGATGTAGTTAAGGTAGTTAGACATAACGTAAATTTTTGAAACTTAACATAGTTATTCTTTCAGGGTCATTTTACAAAATGTTATGTTTAGAATTATTGTGATTTTATCGGATAATGAAAAACGGTGACTATCACTGAATCCAGTTTTCGCCGCTGCGGCGCGTCTTTGGCTGAGGCTTTGTAACGGTGTATTACTTTTGTGATTCGAAAGGTTTTGACTCTAAAATCCATGAACCCACTCTTCATACATTTATCTATACGATAAAACAGAAACAAAAAAAAAATCAAATTTTTCAACCTAACAAAGTAGAACCCTTTCTTGAAAATGTTTTATATATATATATTTCTTAGCTCCCTGGTTGGGTAGTTGGATCAAATAATTATGATAAAAAAATTAATATCAAGAGAAAGAAAGGATCTGAAACTGTTTAAATGCATAGGGAACAATAACGACGGATGCAGAAAAAGTGTCTCGTGTTGGAATGGAAATGCAGAAAAATTTTGCGATGTAATTAAAATAAACAAAAATTCATAATAAACAAAAATTCATTATGAAAGGAGAGTGAAATATTTTGTATATACTTTTTGGATAATATTAATTCGATGCTGCAAAAAAATTAAGGAATCAAACTATAATGAAGTAAAGGTAAATTTTGAATTACAGATACAAAATTTCAGTGTAATTCAATAAATAGTAACTTTCGACATGACGCAAAAATTTGACAATTGGGAAATGATAATAAATTGTGACGAACTGAAAGAAAAAATTGGATATAAAAGTAAAGTCATTATTGAAAAAAAGTAGTATTTAGTATTATTATATAAGATTGAAATATTTTTCATATGTACAAAGAAAATTATAGAATTAATATTGAGAAAATTTAAATGGAACAAGGTGTGTAATGTGTAAAAAAAATATAATATTGGAATTTTTTATACTACAAAAAAAAAATGAATTTTATTCGAATATTGTTTCTTTAGTTACGGATGTAATTAGATAATAATTAGGAATTTAAAAACGAATAATTCTTAATTCAGTATAAGAGTAAGTGAAAAATAATAAATTTGAAAAGTATAAAGGTTAGTTTTTGAAAATATAATTGGTAGAATATAAAGATTAGATAGGTTCTACAATTTTTCATACTCTGATCAACAGAAATCGAAGGATACATTTTCGATGAATTTTTAAAATAAAAAAAAATGATAATTTGTACATTGGGTCATTGCCTGATTTTAAGTCGAAAATCGGGATAAAAATAAGATGTTTTGTGAAAATATACATTTGGACAAAAAGTAGAGATAGTTGGAGAAATAATAAACAACGGTTACTTGAAGAAGGCGAAATTTTAAAAAAAAGGAATATAAAAAATCTTATAATAATCTTATCTTCATTATCTTATCTCGAGAATCTGATATTCAGGTAGACTGCATTTGCGACACGGGTAGAGATATCGAATTAAGAGAAACTATAGTTATTTTACATTTCTAAAAAAGGAAGGATGGCAGGGTTGTAGAAAACTTTCACGGATACTTCCCTCCAACTCCTTAGGCTTTTCGCTCCCCCCCCCACGTCCGCGATTGTGCAAAATTTATCACCCTCAATCGTCACTCTCTCTTTAGCACGCTTCGTATCGATTCGAGAACTGTCGGAAATGTTCGTGATGAACACGAACAATCCGACCGAATCCGACCAAACTCGAGTATTCACGTAGCATACAGAACTTAACCTAACATAAGAGGGACGTGACGGAAAAGATTACCCCTCAAACTCTGAAAGTTTGGAAAAAATCTTATCTCGATTATCTTATCTTAATCATCTTACTTCGAATATCTTATGTTGATTATATTATTCAGTTATCTTATCTCGCCTTATCTCATCTTATCTTACCAAGATAAACTTATCTCGATTATTCTGTAGATGTTACCTTATCTTAATTATCTTGTCTAGATCATCTTATCTAGATAATAGTATCTTGATTAACTGAAAGTCCAGTTGACTGAATCTGTGAGAGCAGGGAGAAGGGGTACAGTTTTTTAAAATATCGACAGAAGATAGACAGAATATCTTATTTGTTATCATTTCTTAATGACTCACGGGTTTAGTTATGTTTGGTAAGCTTCAATAACACTCGGGATTGGTCGGGTTCGGTAGACAATGACGAACGCTCCCGACAGTTCCCGAGTAGATACGAAGCAATACGAAATTTGCCGAGAAGAGTACATAAGAAGTTTTACTTTTTGAAACTTCTTGTATCTATAAATGGTACTATGGCAGATCATTAGAAGTTTCACAATGTGCGACTTTTTATTTATGCTTCTCGACTTAGTCGAGGAGGATCAGCTGACACGGCGGCGGGTCCTACTTCCTTTTTCGTTCCAGTACTATTAACCCGTATTATAAAAAAGTCGTGGTCGCCGACCGAACACGACTAATGTCGAGTCGATACGAAGAAATATGAAGTTTTCTGACAAGCGTCCATAAGAAGTTTCACAAAGTAAAATTCCTTCTCCGTCTTCCGAGTCGTCTTAAGGGCACCTGACTGAATCTGCGACAGCGGGGGGTTAGGTTTTTCATAATTTAGAGAGTATATATATACACACACACTTGAATGGCTTCGCCTCCCTACGCGTCTTTCGTGACAACTCCTTTCAGTTTTAATCCACGGTATAGTTATTTTTTTATATTCAATAGTTATGAGAAAGTACAGGTAAAAAAAGAGAATTCGTGTGAAGGAAAAAAATTTAAAAATGTTATGATATACAATGTCAAATAATTCCTTACATTTTTTTATAAGACAGAAAATGCGAGCCTTTTGCGACATATTTTATTGCATTTCTACCCCTCTTATAGAAACCTTTTCGCGAGATATTTCCGTGATATTCTAACCCCTCTCCAGATTCCCTTCCGTGACATATTTTCATGACATTCTACTCCTTCTCCAGACTCAGTTTCATGACATTCTGCCCCTCCCCCCCCCTATCTATAACTAAACCGCAGAATAAGACGTAGTTTTACATCAGTAAGATCAAATAAGAAATATGATGAGGGAGTTCAATTTGATGTTTTTTTTCAAGAATGCGGAAGAAATTTTTGCTTTAGCAGACGTTGAAGTTTATATATTAGTTCCTGAATATATTGATATTCTTTTCTGAGGTATTTCTTACATTGATTCTTTTCATTTTCAAACTGGGTAGTAATATTAATACAATATATAATACATTTGATAAAGTCGGAATTGGAAAAAATTTAATTTTGATTCTTTCAAGTTCTGCAGACTTTCAGTTAAGGAGCATCCTGTTATACGGTAGTGAGTGCTGCTGGGCAGCGATGAATTCGATTTTTTTTATTATATGGATAATAAACATCGATTTTTCAAATCGGTGGAGAATTAGCTTAGCCAAGTGGAAGTCAAGAAACTTCTAGATTATACGGGGTGATCCAAACTAAATTAGACACCCGAAAAATATAGATTCCTCATGAAATTATAAGACTTTTTTATGTTTTGATATTTTCAAAAAAACTTAAAATTGAAAAAGTTATTTAAGCTTAAAATTTAAACAATAAAAGCCCTCTTCCGACGAGTGGGGATTTAATTCACCGAAAAAATTTTTCCCTAATTTTCTTCATATTTTTCCGAATAAAAAAGTCCTTCGCCACTTTCTACAAAACTAAAAATCAAAAAAGTTATTTGAGCATAAAATCTAAGAAATCTGATTGGTTAAAACTTGTAACCTGGAAAACTTTTTTCATTTTGAGTTTTGTAAAAAATGGCAAAGGACTTTTTTGTCCTTTCCCACTTTCGTCCTCCCACAAAAGTGGGAGAGGGCTTTTATTGTTTAAATTTTAAGCTCGAATAACTTTTTTAATTTTGAGTTTTTTGGAAGATTGCAAGGGATAAAAAGTCTTATAATTTCATCAGGAATCTATATTTTTCGGGTGTCCAGGTTAGTTTGGATCACGCTGTATAAAGGTGCAGAGAGCATGTTGGCCGAATTTTCTTTCATGATTTTTTTTTTTATGTATTCCTTTCTGTTTGTAAAAATGATTTTGCTACCCTTATGAAAAAAACTCTGAACTATTGAGCGTTTACGCCCAATCTTGAGAATATATGCTAAATTTCAGTATATATGTCTAATATTGAGCGTTTAACCTCCACTTTTAGTATATACGCTAAACATTTGAGTGTATATACTAAAACGTAGACGCTGAACATTTAGGAGTACACGTTCAACTATTCAGCGTTTACGCTAAACATTAAGCATCTACGCTGAACATTGAATATAAACGCTAAACAGTTGGAATTACACGCCTAACTCAGCACCGTTCATGCTCAACACTCAGCATAGATGAGTGTAAACGCTGAACATTAGGAAGTGCTCGCTTAAGTATTCAGTGTTTATACTCAACTTTGATTATCTACGCAATATTTGAACGTATACGCTGCACAGTTGGGAGTACACGCCTAGCTATTTAGCATTTATGCTCAACATTAAACATATACGCTGAAAGCTGAACGTAAACTCTGTACAGTCAAGAGTACACACCCAACTTTACTGTACACGCTCAACGTTGTGCTTTGTTTCAAACGCTCAACTTGACCGTACATGCTCAACTTTACCATACGCTCAACGTTGAGCGTTATGCTCAACTTCACTGTATGCGCTCAAAGTTAAGAATAATTTTAAATGCTCAACTTGACCGTACATGCTCAACTTTGCCGTATACGCTTAGCGTTGAGCATTTGTTCAAACGCTCAATTTGACCGTACACGCTCAACATTAAGCGTTATGCTCAACTTGACCGTATACAATCAACCTTGAGCGTTTGAAATGATAGTCAACTTCGAGCGAATACGCTCAATTATAAAGAGTTTTTTCATAAGGGTTAAGTTACATATTGGACCAATATGAAAATTATGTATGCAACTACAGCTTAACTAATACATTGACTAATAGGCATTATACTACTGTTGCCACGCGTGCCACACTAAGAAGTTTCATTTAATATATTCACAAGTATCTTATAGCATTTGGATAACAATAGGCTTTTTCTTTCATTTTTCTAGACTCTTGTATTCACTTCCACCACTGCTAGGTTTCGTTAGTCTAGTGGTTACGTAGCTAGGTTAATTCATGATAGGTCCCAAGTTCAAATCCGTCTGTAGGCAGATTTTTCAGACTTAACGAAAAATAACGGTTAAAATTTTTTTTTTTTCTATATACAAATTTGTTCGACAGTTCATTTTCTTAACGAAACAGCTGCTGATTGATGAGAAATAAATCCACTACAACAAAAATCTATATTCTAATGACAGGATTACATTACTCTTAAGTTTAGAGTATACGCTCAAATTAAGAGTACTCCCAAGTTGAGCGTACGAAATAACGCTCGAAAAAAAACGCTCAAAATTTGAGCGTAAACGCTCAATAGTTGGGAGTTTTTTCTGTGAGGGTTTAGCATGATGCTCAACTTGAACGTTTACAATCAAACTTTTTCGTTTGAAACGATGGTCAACTTTGAGCGTATATGCCTAATAATTGAAAGTTTTTTTCATAAGGGTATTCCAAAGCAATAACCCCCAGCTCGATACTGTGAAATTTTTAATAACTTGAATTAATAATAATAAACTTTTTTATTTTTTTACTCATTCTTCGTGAAAAAACGGCCAACTTGCCTCAATCTCGAGGGATGTTGACCGAGTTGCTTCAATAAAAGAAGTAGAGTGTCAATTGTTGAGCGTCCCAATTGCAGAATCACCTTGCTGCGTGAACTCGGCAAGCCTAGTAGGCAAGAAAGGGGATGACGCGTTGCTACGGGGCAAAGTTAATCGGACGAGAAATTTTGAAACCGCCGTCATTCCGGTACTACTAATCGGATCAAGATGATTTTTTTTCAGAAATACTCATGAAACCCTATCGCTTCCAAAAAATCTAATTTCGTCAATTATTAGTAAGTTTTTTCATTGTTTAACAGTCACCGAACTTTTGTCAACCTAATATTGGAATTTTTGTTGTAATTTTCAAAATTTAAGGTAGTAAATCTGATTGGATGTTATTTATTAAAAACATATAAATATTTTACATCGATTGGTTAATTTGAACCGATGTGACGAGGATGAATAAACAAAGTTTCGCTCCGGCGCCCGACAATTTACGAGACTCGTCTGCATTTAAAGCCACTATGATTTTTGAAAATAAAAAGTCCAAGTGAAATGTTTACAAATTATTATATGTTTTGTTCAAAAGTATAGATTGTTCATCTTTGTATTGAGTTTAAGTTTAATCGAATCCGCATGCCGAAAGATACAGGTTAGGCAATGAAATAAAAAGTAAAAATCAATGCAATGGTTTTTTATTTCATATACATACTTGTAATCTAATACTTACAAATCAAGATATATTTGTTATAAAGATGTATTTGAAAAGGATTTGCCTGTATGTAATCCACCGTGAATGTCTACAGTAAAAATGAACGGTGTTAGATCACTTTTGAAATTTTCGGGACCAGAAGCAAAAAAAAGTACGACAATTTTTTTTTGAAAATGCCTCTTCAACAGAAAAAAAAAATATTGAAAAAAAGCAATGACTAAAGCTGAAAAAGTTCTGAAAGACAAAAATGTCAAATCTGAAAGTAAAAAAAAACGAAAGGACACTAAAAATTCAATCTCAAAAAAAGGATGCAAAAGAAACAAGGAAAACCAGTGGTTTTTATTAAACACGAAAGCGTAGACACATTGATTTGATTGAAATTTTCATAACTTCGTACCAATGTGTAAGCCTAATTTTTTGGTTCTTGTTTCTCTATTTCTCGTTTTAAATTTGATTTTGATATTATTCTCTTTGTATGAAAAAAAAGTTTTACGCTTGAAAATATGTACATACAGTTCGTTATAACGTGAAATTTATAAAAATATATCTTGATTTGTGAGTATCGGATTATAAGTATGTATATGAAATAAAAAACTATTGCATTGATTTTTATTTTTTATTTCATTGCCTAACCTGTATTTTTCGACATGCTGATTCGATTAAACTCAAACTCAATACAAAGATGAACAATGCATACTTTTGAACAAAACATATAATAATTTGTAAATATTGTACTTGGAATTTTTATTTAAAAAAATGATACTGCCGTTAAATGCAAATAAGTTCATTATTGGCACGTGCATATAAATTGTCGGGCGCCGGAGCGAAACTTTGTTTATTCATCCTCGTCATATCGGTTCAAATTAACCAATCGATGTAAAATTTTTATATATTTTTAATAAAAAACATCAAATCAGATTCACTACCTTAAATTTTGAAATTTACAACAAAAATTCCAATATTAAGTTGACAAAAGTTCGGTGACTGTTAAACAATGAAAAAACTTACTAATAATTGACGAAATTAGATTTTTTGGAAGCGATAGGGTTTCATGAGTATTTCTGAAAAAAAATCATCTTGATCCGATTAGTAGTACCGGAATGACGGCGGTTTCAAAATTTCTCGTCCGATTAACTTTGCCCCGTAGCAACGCGTCATCCCCTATCTTGCCTACTAGGCTTGCCGAGTTCACGTGGCAGGGTGATTCTGCAATTGGGACGCTCGATTACTGCGTGTATATTGTGAATCGCGCTTCATCATTTTCAATTTTTATCAAGTTTTTCTACTAACTTGTATTTTTGGAAACTGCAACATCAGCAGTTTTGAGGAATTAAATGACAACAATGATGTCTCATCATGTTTTACAAATACTAAAATGTCTCAATAGCAATTTTCAAAGTATATTATAAAATTCTATGTGTTTTTCGAACTAATTTTTCATGATGTGAAACTATTGCGTCAATTACACTTAGCATAAATTTGAATTAATATTTCTAAACATCGCTGAAAATATTTTTATTTTTGAAGAAAAGTACCTTCCTCATGGCAATTTCAACATTTGCTTAAAGTTGCTATTTGACAGACAACGATCGTTGAATCTTGTATGGAAAACAGATAATTTGTCGAATTATATATGTATATTAAGTATGCTATCATTATCTAGTTATTTTCTATAAATGAAATTGTATCGTAGTACAGTAGACTCTGCGACACTTCCCGTTTACGGGGCTGTAGGAGAAGCAAGCGGGAGGTGTAAGATTGCCCCCACTCGTCCTAACTCGCCCACGCAACATGTGACGCCATATTGCGCGCGCGATTTCAAATGTGTCCAAGCGCCGGGCGATTAGTAAAAGTCAATGAATCGGAGAATAAAAACGGTTTCTAGTTAGGAAAATTCATATTTCTTTATTCGTATATGTTAAAAAATGAAATTGTGAAATTTCATTTGAATTTTGGAAGATGATAAGATTGTAGTACAGGTTCATAGAATTCATTAATAAATGATATGTTTAGTATGAAAAATTAATAGAATAATTTAATTTGGCTTGAAAAATTCATAACCCGAAAGCTATTGACTTCTCCTTTACAAAATTTTAACCGTATATTTTGGAACCTATGAGAAGACATAAAAAAAATAAACGATGAAAATTAGTTTTTTTTTTGGAAAACGTAATTGTTTATAAATTAACAATATCTGTTTATAAATAACATAAATTTTTTCATGATACTCAATTTAAAATTATAGGCAATAATAGCCAGTAAATTTTCGGAAATTTGTTAGTTTTTAATACTTTTTACTTTACATTTTATTGAAAATAATTGATTTTTTGAGAAGGCTATGATTCAAATATTTATTGCTCACTAATTTTGCATATATGTAGAATTGAGGTAAAAATATATGTATCTATCAAATATGTTTATATAAAGAACTGAAAAAATTTTTTTTACGTAATTCTAATTTTAATACTTTTCAAGTTACATGTTATTCAAAATAATCAATCGAAGAATAAAAACGCTTTCTAGTTAGAAAAACGCGTATTTTTTTATTCATATGTATAATAGTGATTATAATAATAATCGGAAAAAATATCAGTAATAATAATATCTCATTTCTCCGTTTCCATCATTTGGTTTTCAATATTTTATAATTCCAAGTTTATTTGATATGTATTCCAAACCAATTTTTTCATAGCATGAGCAAGAAATGATACATAATAATGATAATTTCGAATTGTTATTATTTTATTAAAATATTTTGAAATTACTTTTATTTATGTGGAATCAACTAAAAAACAATTAAAACAGCACAACAAATTGCAAAAAATCGCGGAAAATAATGTCGCCGGCAAAAACAGCTGACGACCGAAACAAACATTGACTCGAGCAATCGATTAATACCGGTCGATACGCACTCGCTGCGCGGCAGGAGTGGGGGCGGGCGAAAGGAGAAGTGCGAGATCGGGAAGTGTGGAAGCGTGAAATGTCGCAGAGTCTGCTGTATTCAATAAATCTAGTGTTTATGATTATTTCCTAAATTCCAGTAGGGGTGGGGAGGTAACTGAATGAATACGTTTGATTACATGGGGAAGGCTTTGAAACAGGCAAAAACGCGAATAAGTAATAAATGGTTTGTCCTTGATTTGCATTCACAACTCGGTCACCGTGCCCTTATAAAAACTCGGGGAACCTACCGCATTCAGACTTGCAGTGAAAGGATCAGAACCGTTTGACGATTACAATAGGTTAACAAATATATGCACTCGACATCATGATTCTGTATATCATGAGACACGGCAAAATAGAGAGTCTTTCAAAAAACTTTAACTTATTAACTATAATGTCTCGGGTTTACAAAATTCATTTTCGTCCTAATAGTCATTAAATCAACAAATCTATTTAATATTCACAAAATACGCGACTCAGTGATCAATTTTAGTGAAAAATTTCGGACTTAGAAGGTTCATAAAATATGTAGCAGAAGTGTCCAGTGCTACCCTACCCTAGAATATCTAACAGCGTTTATTACGCAGTTGACAGCGTTCGTTACGCAGTTGACAGCGTTTCTTACACATTTCTCAGCATTACATCCGCGATTTCATTTTTAATTTTTTTTTTTTGCATTTTTGTGTACTGCAGGTTTTTTCGATACTCACATTTCATCTTCTGTATTTTTTTTCAATCATGAATTATAAAATTTTTTTAAACTTGATATTCAAATTCGTAATTTCTACTCATTATTGTATATTTTATCGAATAGTTCGGTCGAACTATCTTGTTGAGTAAAATATGACGACAAGATTCGAACGCTATTTTTTTCTGTAAAAATTACAAGCATGGCGGCAATACACGCATTGCACCAATGGCAATGCGCGCTACAACCGAATTGACCAATCGCTTACTATCATGTTCGCTCGCGCTTGTGCTTTTTCGCTCCCGATCTCTTTCGACTTTCACAAAAATTCAGTCACTTTCCCCTCTCACCCCGGCCCCTCCTGGCCATGCGATTTCTGACTTTCCAAAAGCTACTACTGCAAGGAACTGGCGCCACTAGTGCGCAGTGACTAAAGTCCCTGAAGGTGGATGAGAAATATATTCTACTATGAAAAAACCAACGAAAAAAAGTGAAGTCTTGAATGACTGAATGACTCGCTAGAGATTCCCGAAAAAAAACAAAAAAAACATACGAACTATATCCTGTTATAGATGAAGAGGCCATTCATAAATCACATGTGCCGACTTTATAACGGTAATTCTAGGTCGAAAAATCCATATAATACATGTATTATATGGTCTCAGGAAAAATCTCATTTACTTGAGGGACCTTTCGTTACTGACTGAAAAATTCTGTTTTTTCCAATTCTGTTAAATACAGAGTGTACCGTGTTGGGTTTGTAAAATTTACTGTTACTAAAATTAAGTTAGCTATTATATAGAACAGATTGCAATAAAATAATTTTAACTGAAGTTGAAAGTTAAAATTGTATCAAAACAAAGACAAAAAATTAAATAGAATAGAATTTCAGAAGAATTGAAATAGAGATGGAAAACACAGATAAAATCATCATCTGATTTTGTCATTTGATATAATTGAAATTGGAAAAAATTGAAATCAGTTTGGGAAAAATAGATAAAATTATTATTTGATTTTGTAAATTCAATTTACTGTTAATTTACTGATGCTAAAATTGAGACAGTTATTGTATGAAACAGATTACAAAATAAAAATATCAACGTATTTATAAAAATGAAGATTATAATAATGCAAAAATATAAATGAAATAAAAATGAAAAAAAAAAATTCTAATCAAACTGGAAAAAACAGATAAAATTATTATTTGATTTTGTAAATTGAATTTACTGCTACTATAATTTAGATAATTATTATGTAAAACAGATTTTAATATGAAAATTTCAATGTAATTGAAAAATTAGAATAATATTGAAATTATATTACAAAATGTCACTAAAAATTTCAATGAAATGTGTGAAAATGTCTTGTTATAAATTATTATTGAATTTTTTTAATGAAGAAAATTTTTTTTGCGTCAGTTCGAGTATTTATTTATTTATTAAAAGATTATTAGTTAAATATAAATAGCAAAAAATACCACGATATTACGAAAAAAAATGATATCCTCAAAAAAAACCTTCAAAAAAGTAAAAAAAGTTGTCAGGTAAAACATGACCAAGTTATTCGACAAAAAAAATCTATATCCTAGTGTCGGTTTCCAGGAAAACCAATTATTAATTTGCTTACGAGAACATCACAAGAGAGAAAAAGAAAGACATAGTGTATTACATTATCAGACACGAATGTTGTCCAGATGATACCCGACGGATATTCACTGTTCGTAAGATATTTGTTACAACTTTAACTCGGATTTATTTTAGTCCCACAGAAAAAAGTAACAACAAGGCCCGATAACCCGCTTCGGCACTGCAACAGCGTATTACATGTCTCATAAAAATGATCCTAATCGACTGAATATAGTACAATCTTGTTATCATTATCAGCCCAATAATGAATGTCATAGGTATTTACTGTTTTATTAATATCATATGAATTTGTCCATGAGAGACTCGAAAATAGGTCTAATAAATGCGTAGCTGAGCTGGCCCAAGAAAGAAGCCAGAAGATTTCACTTCAGAAGTATTACACAATATTTAAAGTATTAGTGGCAATCAATAAATGTATTATGAATACTACAAATTATACATGTTTTGCTTAGTATCCACTGGTATTAATTACTTTTGCACAATTATCCAATATTCACTTAAAGTTCAGTATTGACGCCACAACGTTGAAGACAGCATAAACTAAATGCGGTTTTAAAAAGCGAATCATTTGGAGAGTTAGATCAGGTACGTATTAATCGTTTAACGTCGTAATGCATAACATATCTGTGGGTTCCCGCCATAACAGAGTAAGTTACACATCCCATAACGTTCAAAATTTCATCAGAATATTATGTAAAATGAGCCTTATGGCATAAGTGACTTTCTCTGTTATTGTGGGAAGCCACAGATATATACACAACAATACACAGTAAATAAAATGATGGTACACAAAGTGACATTGCTTTATATTTAAATATTCCTTTTCTTCGACGTTCCCAGTCAACAGTTCATTATCACATTATTTATGCGAGACAAAATTTGTCTGAAGCCGGGATTTGAACCTGTGACTTATGTATTACGTGTCGAATGCTCTTCCATGTGAGCTACTTCTGGATTAATCCAATGAAAAAATCGTGTCGTTGGGCCTTTTTGTTACTTTTTTCTGTGGGACTCAAATCTGAGTGAAAGTTGTAACAAATATCCGTCGGGTATCATCTGGACAACATTCGTGTCTGATAATCTAATACTACACTATGTCTTCCTTTTTCTCTTTCGTTATATTCTCGTAAGCAAATTATTAATTGGTTTTCCTGGGAACCGACAGCAGGATATCGATTTTTTTTGTTAAATAACTTTGTCATGTTTTACTCGACAACCTTTTTTACTTTTTGAATTTTTTCAAAAAAGAGTTTTCAGAGTTTTCTTATAGCTATGATATTTTCAAACATAAGTTCTGAAACTTTCCTTCAGAAATCTGTAAGTCACGTTGGCTTTGAACTATTGGTAAAGGAGGTGCAGGCGGGAAAAATTTATTTGGCAAAACTTTTAAAAGTGAACTACAAACGTAGAAGAAATTTAAGAGGTTTCAACCTACAAGATGTTAGAACCTAGTCAGTTTTTCACAATACATATTTATTTTTAAGTTCTTTATAAATAATTTAAAATTAGCTGTTGTAAACTGAGTTAACTTTTGTCATTTGTGGATCGTGCCTATATGACATCACGCGATTAATGGTCATTTGTGACCCCATCTCCTCCGTCGTCTCGCATCTCTACATAAGAGCTAACATGGTTAGTCACATTCAGGTGACCCCCTTCCCCTCCCCTTAAGAGCGTGACGTCGTATACGCACGACCACTTTCATGATTAACTATGAATTTTTTAGTAAATTACTATTAGAAAACAAAATATGAGTGAAAAATTGTTTTTTTTTTTTTTTTTTTTTTTTCGTTAGCTGGTTTTCAAAGTAAGAGTCAGCGAATTTCAGTACATAATAATTAAAACGATGCAGTGTTTACGAAATACAATGTGAGAAAAAAGAACAATTTCCGATTTGATTTACGTAACATTTTGTCATATTGATTAACAAATGTAAACTCATGAGGTTTAAATCTCAACTTTACGAGAGATTGGAACTAAATAAAGAACTAATAAATATAGCATTAAAAAAGAGAATCACAAATATACATGAATCGATATGATCGATGTTTTCGATTCACGCTTGCATAAAATATCTTAGTTTTTTCGAATCCAAAAAACTCGTTGTTAGTTCTGAGTTTTCAAATTGGTCACATTTCATTATAACTATTTCTTGTTAGGTTTTAGTTTTTGAAAGATGCGTATGCTCTTAATAGTTTTAGGGTGCACAGATGATAAACCTTGTGTTACATTTGAGTCAGTCCACGAAGTATTCGCCACTAATAGTATATTTCGCTTCTTGTGACAGAAGTTCGATTTTTCAGACGAGATCAAAACAATCGACACGAGTGACATGCGAGGGCGCCGAGGCACCCGAGATTGTTCACGAGTGTCAACTTTTTTGATCGAGTGAAAATCTAACTTCTGTCCCAAGAAGCGAATGATATTTTTTACGATAAGTGTATCTTGTCTACGTCTTCTTACACCTGCGGGACGATCCTAAGGTTCCTGTCTTTAAACAATGAATAGCGATCTTGGCAGAAAAACCTGCTCAGAATTCCAAGACAAACAAAGAGGTTCTCCCGTCAGGGCAGAAAAGTTTTTTTGCCCTAGGGCAGAAAAGTTTTTCTGCCCTGACTGGAGGTCAGAAAAACTTTTCTGCCCTGACGGAGAACCAGTTTTGTGTTGGGATTGTGAGGAGGTATTTCCGCTCGGACCGCTTTTCATTTGTCGAAAACAGGAACCTTTGGGCCGCTCCCCCAATCCCCCAATCCGAGATATTGAAAGACGTAGGGAAAATACACAGATACCTTGATTTTATTGGAGGTTCGAGGCCCTCCAACTAAATCGAGAGAACGCCTAATCCCATTAGAGCTCTCTGCGTCACGGTGAATTATCTCCAATAAACTCGAGACCAATAAAATCGAGGTACTTGTGTACACGTATCGTAAAAGAATTTTTTCGAGCTAAAACATTTTTTTCGTTATGAATGCATTTTTATTTGATACATGTTTTCTTGTTTCAATTTTATACGTGCGATTCACGAATTTCGATTTTTTCAAGTTACAAAGTAAAAAAATTCACAACTTCGAGAAATATCTTACAAGTGGTAAAATATTTTACATAAAAATGTTCATTAGATGTAGATGGATGTATAGGTTTTACATAATAATTTGAAAAAACCTATAATTTTTTTCAAGTTCTCTGGCATCAACTCTTTTTTGTCATTTGTATCTTTTTTTCACGATATTACAGCCGGTTTAAGGATAATTTGTGACAGAGCCATATTCACTCGGCTTAAATGTAGGGGAAGAATTTTTGGAATTTTTTTGAAAAATTACAGTTGAAACCTGACATCATGCACAACAGCAAAAAAAAAGTTCAAGTTTTCAAAAAAATTCATATAAGCTACAAAAAATATTGACGAATTTCAGTGAAAAAATTCGTGTATTTTCCATTTCAATTTTTAGTCCCTTAGAGGCACGTGTTAGTATGGTTCGATTCTGCTCAAACTTGAAGATACATTTTTTTAATATACCTTGAATCATTTCCCGGCCGGTCTCGTAACATTTTCCAACTTTGCCCAAATAAGAACTACCCTAATACATAACCCTTATTCAGTTTAGCACTTACTGAGCGAATGCGAAATATTCGTTTTTTTGTGTATCTTTTTCTGGCAAGAGCTCTCACCTTTTCATTCTACGTGAAATAGTATATTGTGTAGGTAGGAGCAAAAACAGGCGATTCAGAACGAGTGTGAGGTACACACGATACTTTTTGCCTCGAAAACAGTAGAAATGAGCGTATCCAACGCTGTTTCAACATTGCGAATGAAGTATTAAATTTCGACTGATGGCTAGAGAAAAATGACACTCGGCAGGGGAAGGGGAGGGGGTCCTTTCGAGCCTACTGGGCTACCACGGAGCCTGCCTTTCACCTCGCCGATTGTCATTTGTCGACAGCATGCGTGTCGGCATGAAACACTTCATTTGTCACTGTCGAAACGTGTTTGATAACGCTACTTTCTAGTGTTTGAGAGGCAAAAAATGTTTTTTCCACGAATCTTATGTTTTCCTTATGGTCAAAAATCTGACTCGGCCATTACAGTTCAACATTGTTCTCAATACTTGAGAAGGTTAAGTCTTTTTTAGAAACTATTCAAGTCCATTTAAAAAATGTTTCCCAGTTAAAATTTCTGGTCACACATGTAAACGACAATTTCTATGTTCACATATATATAAAATATTTTAGAGGAATTCTATTTTTTGATTCTGATAAAAAAAAATCATTCTAAACCTTATATTTTTCAATCCAAAGTGATTTTTATTACACGCAGCAGTGAACAATGAATCTGTAGAATCAGCTATAATGAGAGCTCAAGAAATTATGAATCAAACGTCAGTTGTGAAATTATTGTAAACTCACGAAACAAAACGCTTACAAAAGAATTGTCTATAGCCTTGTTTCTTATTATTATTTTTATGTTAAACTTATTTTTCAAGCAAAAAAAGTGTACTGTTTCGCGATACAGCTAATTATCTTGTAACAAAGATAAAGCAACTTTGTTTTTGCTTTTTGATCGAAATCAGGAATTTAAGGTCAACTATTAAATGTGCATCGACATCAATGAGGAAAGAAGCTTTATGATGTTAGTTAAGGAAAGAAGAGATACACTCTAATTTCTTCGAGAAAAAGCTTCCTTTTATTCCTTTAAACCTTAAACAAATTTTCGCATTCTCCTTTAAGAAGTTAAAAGTTAAAAAATTAGAATTGATCATACGTGGTAAAAATTCGTTCGGTAATAGTTCGGCTGTGATTTTCGGCACCTGCTTGGGCCAAACCTTGGCCAAAGCTTGGGAAAAGTTTGGATGTTCTTCGGCAACTGTTCGAATAGTAAGCGTCTCCCGATCATTGGCAAACAGTTCGGCAAAACTTTTTTCGATATGAGTCGGTGAAAGTTTGGCAAGCACATATTTGGTTGCAATTTTTTTGAAAAAAAACAAGTTGTTCGACAAAAGTTCAGGAAAAAAAGAGTTTAGGACTAGCTTGCACCAAGTTTGTCACGAAATCGCGCCAAACTTTTTTTTTGCCGCACTCATACCGAACAATTGCAAAACAACATTTTAGCAAAGGGTATTCCTTTTTCAAATATTTGAGCACGCCGAACTTTCACTGAACTCATATCGAAAAAAGCTTTGCCGAACTGTTTGCCAATGATTAGGAAACGCTTACCATCCAAACAGTTGCCGAACAACGTCCAAACTTTGTCCAAGCTTGGAGAAGGTTTTGCCCAAACAGGTACTGAAAATCACAGCCAAACTATTGCCGAACAAAATTTTTCATGCAGGAGTTCTACTCTTGGGAAAAAACTGTAAAGCCGTGAAAAACTATCTTACGCTCTGAGAACATGATAAAGAACACGAATGTGTTTTCAGCGTTATGAAACTATACGTTGGGCAACTTCATAATATTCTATTTTTGTTGCTGCGATTAGATGGTACGCAGATTTGAGAAAAATCATTTATATTTGTAACTCATTGAATGAAACAACTGTTGTAACTTTTTATTTAGAGTGAACTAAAAAATAAAAATTTTTCCTTTGAATTTTTATTCCCTTGTAGAATACCTTCTGATGTCATGCTGAAACTAATAAGATTGACCTTCAACCGTTACTGGCGATCAACGATATTTTCACTCCTGTCATCACATAATTGAAAACAGACGTCTCAATATTTTATCGTAAAGTTCTACATTTTTATTTCAAACTTGACGTTTCAGCCAAAAAACGAAATGACCCGCATTATCAAAATCTATTGCCATTGTTATTTTATCTAAAAAATATAATGATTATAAGTAATATAATAGAGGAAAATATTTTTGTTGCGATACGTCTGTTTCAAAATGATCTGAAAGTGAAATAATCAGAATAAATATGTATATTTTAATAATAAGTCCGAAATGTAGTACAACCTACGATAACAGAAAAATAACGAAATATTTCATACATGTTGCACATAAATGTTTCGAGATTCTATGGCAGAGTAATAGATTTCAATATAGATAGTCAGGAACGGAGCATGACGTTTTTTTCTTTTCGTTTGCTGAGTTTTCAACAGGCAATTGTGTTTTATGAATGAATGCATAACAAATGTTCATTCATTCGATCAATTTTCTCTTCCAGGTAAACGTGCGTATATTTGAACTTGTCGCGAAATAGTGCAATAAACTTCGATCTTAGGTGAGTCAAAATGTAAAAACACGTAAGGAATTGGATCTACAACTTCTATAGGTTTTAATTGTTATCCTGCGTGCCCAAAAATGTATATAAAAAGCTCCAGCCGAACTTTGGAATTATTTAAGTAACATTGTTGATAGAATCATAAAACTGTATGAGAATCGATCATGATATGTGAGGCTCCGCGAGGAAAGGTGATTTACCCTAAAAAGCTTAGGTATATTTTCGATTTTTCCGTAGAGTTGACGAAAAATGCCCTCGTCCCCGAGGGGAACTACCTTCGCGTACCGGAAAGGCTCGAGACCCCGAGTCCTATACAGCTATTTGTCACAGTATATAATAGATGTCTTTTTGAAAGCGCAACACGTCCACAAACGGACCGAAGAATAATATTTGACCACGTAAAACTAAACGTGAACAAAAATAAAAATATATCATTTTTTTTTCCAACGTTTCGAATCGGAGGTAGTGCCCCTCTGGGGCAGGGGGCATTTTTCGTCGACTTTACAGAGCAATCGAAAAAAGACGATAGCTTTTTCGGGTAAGTCACCTTTCCTCACGGAGCCTCACATATCAAAAATGTATTTCATTATACTGAAGTGTGATTCTTGCAAACTTGAACTTAAGTTTTTCTCTGAGAGCATTCACTTGGTAATAACAGTAGATACTTAATACTCAACTTGAGATGAAGAAGATGATTCCGACAAGTGTGTAGTTTGCGACCGAGCTGAGCGAGGTCATTAAACACACGAGTCGGAGTCACTGTCTACCTATTTAGGGACAACATTGTATCACTCTAAACGTACATAGACAAAACCACTTCATCTACTACGTGATTATCAGGAAAAATGTCATCTTACTATGTTATCGAGGATAGAATAAATTCTTAGGAAACAATCTTAAATTGGCTTTGTAGGTATCCACTTTGCGCATATAATTTGAGCGTAAAGCGAAGGCTTCGACTTTTCCTACCTTGAACAGACATGCGTTATTACTCCTGACGCGGCTAATCCACTTTACGTGCGGATATAGACGAAAATATTGTATTTAACATGGGAGGAAGTGCTTCCAACTTGAGTGTTTTTCGAGCTCGCTCCGCTCTGCCAAAAACTGCATCTTGTCGGGAGCATCATCTTTCCCCACGGTTAAAAAAATATTTTTTTTCCAAACATACACAGAAAACGGCATTTACGAACTTATGATTGGAAACTGAATTATATTGAACTAGCTGTTTACCACAGTTACCAGTTGGCTTCGCTGCCACGGCTGTGCCCTTTTCTGGCCTAAAAGTATTATTATATATATTACTTTTAGATTCGTAAATGATGCTATGTTTTATTTGTGCTTTGATTATGCTGTCGATGTTTCTAATGGTCGTTTATTTTTGTCAAACTTGAATCGAAAATAAAGAAGTCAATCAATTAGGGAATTCATAAGTAAATCACAAAAAATTGAATTGTAAAAAAGTAAATGGATTGTTTTGTGTAATGAAATGATTCTTTCATTTTCGTCTTCTTCAATAAGGAAGAACTATTTGTTTTCACGAATAATTTATAATTAAATAGAAACAATAATGATTATTTTATACTGTAATTTTCCGTATATTTAGATTTTATTACACTGTGAGACATCAATTTTCATATAGAATTTTGACTCTCGATTATGAAAATATAGACCCTTATAAACAAGGGTGCAAAATTATTTTTTTTCTCGAGTCACGTTTTTGGGTATTTAATTATTTAAATAATTTTATTGAATTTCCGTGTTTGTCAACCGATTGGTTTGATTGCAAGTCCTTTGTATACGTGTTACATGCCACTAAATACATTTATCCGATTTCATTTACAAAAAAAATGTTTTTTTGGCATTGATTTTATAGAAAATAAACCACTAATGATGCTCAAAAATTATTTTCTGGCCATCACCATGAGAATCCTATTGTGCGGTAGAAATCATGTCAAGCGTTCCTTTTAAGTCGATTTTCTAAATTCTGACTCGAAATAGGAAAGCTGGAGACGACTTCTCCCGCACAATACGTTCCCTATGGCGACGGCACTAAAACACTTTTTGAGCATCATTACTGATTTTTTTCTAGAAAATCAATGCGAAAAGTAACATTTTTTTGTTTTAATATTATTGCAAAAATGTATTCAGTAGCATGAAAAACCAATAAAAAGGACTTTAAATCAAACAAATCGGTTGACAAACATGGAAATTCTATAAAATTATTCTAATAATTAAATACTCGAAAACGTGACTCGAGAAAAAAAATCACTTTTTACCTTTATTTAGGAGGGTCTATATTTTCATGATCAAGCTTCAAAATCCCATATAAAAAAAAGTCTAAATTTTGTCGCACAGTGTTACATATTCATTAGCTATACATTCGAGATTGTAGATTATCTAAATCGGCCAGTTACAGTGAGGATTCTTTACAAAAATATATAACTGAATCCAGAACAGATGAGGGAGCCACGGAAAAAGAGAAATTTTCTTCTGTCTTAAAAAATAATAAATTTCCATGTGAAGTAAAGAAATCAGCGTGATACTGAAAATTATCAAATTTATCGTCTTTAAAAAATAATAAAAGAGCATTATAATACATGAGTCAAAATCATTCAAAAACATAATAAAACCTTTTATCGTAGATATTTCACACTCATTTATGGTTCACGATTCCGATTTCATAAAATGTCATAGCTACTTTCATGATTAATAAATAATTATCGCGCATACATCCCAAAAAAATTTATATCAGGAAAAAAAATTAACCTCATAATTTAGAATTATAGATGCTTAAAAAAAGAAACTATCAATCCTCAATGTTGAACTTTAGAAAAATGTCAGTTAAGTGCTCTTTGAAAAAAAATTGTCTGGGCCCCTTTATCTATAGTTATGCTACTGTCTCACTTGGTCTGGAGTCGGTCCAGTCATATAATATATATAGATATAATTATTGTATAACTATATACTTCTCATTATTTAAAATGAAAATTTCAGATTGTTGAATAACAAAAACAGCATTAGCAATAATTTTCTATATTCATCCTTGGAAAACATTTTTTATGTCTGTTAGCAATTTTTCTTTCACTGTTTGGAATATTTATTATTCTAAACTGAAAATATTTTATCTCTTATTGATTTATGCTATTTAGCTGGCTCGTAAGATCGAATTTATTTGCTGGGGTCAGAGGCAAAACACAATCAAATACGAAATAAACACTCAACAGTACCTTTTATTTGAAACACTACCGACTTTTACATTGACAGCACCAACCGTATATTTTACACGTGAACGTACCCTCGCATACGGCTACGACCGTAGACATGTATACCGATACTCGGCACCAACCGTAATATCACTATACTGTACTCGCGCTTGCGCACTATCGATATCGCTCTACAATCATTTCCGCACGACTAACTGACTCCCCCATGAGGGCCCGCTTTTATATAGGGGAAACGTCCGAACCCTCTAGAAGCTCCAGTCTGGACGTTTCTAGCAACTTCCACCGCACTCTAGTAGTTTTCACGCGCTTCGACCCGGTCCCTTCGTGTTCTGTAAGTTACTATCCCTGCTTCTAGCTCTTTCTATGACATTCTACTCTATTTTCATGCTATCGTATGCTAGTTCCTCCAGAGTTATGACAATCATAGAAAAACAAACTGCTAACGCTCAGTAAATCTAGTGTTGTCTTGGTCTTCCAAGACAAGTTCACACGCATTCTACTCATTCACCTATCTATTTCCTGCCCACTTGATAATCCTTCAAATATGTCGGTAATTTCCCAACTCTTCTTGATCGTCTAACCTGACTTACAACTGCTCCGTTCACACTCTCAACATCATCCTCATCATTCGCATCATCATTCATTCCGTCAAACTCCACGTCGGATCGCTCTACATCGTCATTATTCGCATTTTTCCACTCACACTCTTCATCACCTCTAGCTCTCTAGACCTTCAACCGACTAATATTGGCAGTAGTCCTCATTCTTGATTTTCTTCCGCTCGCGATTCGCTCGATCTCATAAGTACCACCTGGTAACTTATTCACAACGACGAAAGTTCTTGTGTAAACTTTCTGTAACTTAGTACTCTCTCCTGAAGCAATCGATTAGTTTTTGTAAAAATTATAAGCCTTACGTCATAAATAACATTCCTTAATCGATGGGCGGCATAATTGACCTTATACTTTTCCTGTTCCCTCGTCACATTCTCCCTGACCTCATCCTGAA
Organism: Platygaster robiniae; assembly: GCA_028476575.1. Classification (NCBI taxonomy): domain Eukaryota; kingdom Metazoa; phylum Arthropoda; class Insecta; order Hymenoptera; family Platygastridae; genus Platygaster; species Platygaster robiniae. The sequence continues at coordinate 24,621,346 of CM052022.1, read as the reverse complement.
TCTCCTCCGGCACATGGTAACCTTTGCAATGCACAGTCAGCCCTCTTGTCTCATCGTTTTTGAACCATGGTAAATATCCATATAAGGTCTCATATGGAGAATATCCCGAAGATTTACTGAACGAGGAATTAAAATTTGCTTGAGGGTGTCACGACGCGTTCAATGTATGCCTGATACCGTATTTAGCGCAAAATGCATCGAAACCCTTTGATGTAAAACAAGTACCCCTATCGCTGACAATTCTCTAAGGCGCGCCGAATCTGTCAATAAATCTTTCGAATCTGTTTATTTTCGTAAGCGTATCGACACCTTTAACAGCAAAAAGATTAACGTATTTCGACAAATGGACCGTTATTGCTATGACATACTTGTTACTGACAGTGATGGTAACAAAAGGTCCTACGTGATCGATGTGCACCACCGTAAAGGGTCCAGGACCCGGAGGAATAGGATGCAGAACCGCAGCTTGTTTCCCAGCCCTCTTTTTACTCAAAGTGCATTCGAGGCAGTGTTTAATATATCTCTTCACATGGGATACCATCTCTGGAAAGTAATAGTACTGCCCTGTATATGCCAATGTCTTAGCCAGGCCTAAATGACTGCCCAAATCATAGTACTTAGTAAGAATTGACTTCCGCAAGGTGTCCGGAACCACGTATTAGAGCCTGTCCTGGTTATCTACCAGAACCTTTCTGTACGAGATGCCATTCATCAGTCTATAATCGCGAGTCAAACCACGTTCCCTCTTCGTCCACTCATTATCAGGCCTGCTCAATACCTCGATAATTCCCCTCAAGGTCGAATCATTTCTTTGATAGTTCAGAACCTCATCATTCTCTACAATGTGGTAAACAAATGTCTCGTTATTCCCCCCTGCATGGCTCTGGTCAACAGGAGTTCGGGACAAAGCATCCACGTGCCTTATCGCCGTACCGGCATGGTGCTGCACCTCGTAATCATGTTCTGACAATCCTATGCTCCAACGGACAATTTGCAGATTTGAGGTCTTGTGCGCATTTAGATAAACTAAAGCCTGGCAATCGGTCATAATCTTAAACTTCAGAGACAGGAGAAACGGTCGCAAGCGTCCGACTGACCATACAACCGACATCAGTTCCAACTTGCTTGAATGGTAGTTCCGATCTGTTTCAGAGGTCCTTCTTGAAACAGCATTAACTAACTGCAAATTACCCTGAGGGTCAGCTTGAAATGGCATGCCACCCGTCCCCTCAGCAGACGCAAAACAGTGCAGTTCTGTTCGGTCTGCCTCCAGATTGTAGATCGCAAGCACTGCTTCTGAATTCAAAATATCGCGAATGTACAAAAAGGCCTCTTTCTGAGCTTCCCCCCATTGAAAAGTGACAACCTTATGCATCAAACGAATTATTGGAGCCATGATTTTCGCAAAGTCCAGTACAAAACGCCGGAAGAAACTGGCAAGACCGTGAAATCGCCTAACCTTATGCACGTTCACTGGTCTTGGAAACTGTCCAACAGCGCGGGCCTTATCTTTACCCAGTTGAATCTTGTCAACTCCCAGAGAAAATTCCAGAAATTCAACGCGCTTCATTCAAAGAAGCACTTACTTAACTTTAAAGTCCAACCGTTCTTTTTCAGAGTTTCCAAAACCATGCACAACCGTTGCATTAAGCCTCCCTAGTCTCTCGCGGGAATAAGGATATCATCAAGATAAAAAAGTAAAATCCTATTGCGTAAGTCAACCAGAGCAATTTCCATCAATTTCATAAAATAAAAAGGGGCGTTTATTAGTCCAAATACAGCCCTGGTAAATTCTCCCGTTCCATCAGGTGTAATAAATGCAGTCTTTTCCTTGCCTCTTTCGATAATGGAAAGTGCATGTACCCGTTTGCAAGGTCTAAGGTCGCGAAAATTTGAGCACCATGGAGTGTCTCCAAGTACTCGTCCATGCTTGGTAAAGGAAAATTCATACGTTGAGTCTGTGCGTTCAACTTCCTATAATCGACAACTATTCTCGATTCATCGTTCTTCTTCTTAACTAACGATACCGGACTTGCATACGGGGAAGATGTGCCTTGCACAATACCTGCCTTTTTCCATTCATTTACAATCTCTTTGATTGTTTCGCGCTCTTGAGTATTCTCTTTCTACGGTCTACTTGAGAAAGGTATACTGACCGGTTTCAACTCAATGTCTATCTCAATTGCCTCTGTCTCACCAAGCTCACCGATATTTTTCGCAACGCAACACCGATATTCGTTCAGAAGGTCCTGTAGTTCATGAAGTTGGGTGTCGGAAACTTCGGCTTCTGTATTCACCTCCTCAAGGCTGACAGGTTCCACTCGTTGCTCGAAAGATGGCGCTTCCTCCAACGACAAAATTCGTGCTCCTAATTCTTCACCCTTTTCCAGAGTCTTAGTTCTATTTTCTGGGATGGTTACTGGCTAACAGATTTCCTGATCCTTTACCATGGTGTGGATAAAGTTCCCGGGTTCATTTCTTCAGATTCAGTTACCACTGGTTTCTATGCCTCTTGGTTTGATTCATCAGTGGCAAGTTCCTCTAATATATGGTGCTTGTCGCCAATTTTGTAGTATGCGACGCCAGGTAAGTCCAGAAATGACAGCCCAAAAATCACGTCCCGATCTTGCGCATTGTCGGGTACCACACGAAAAATCACACGAGTCGGGCTGGCGTTATCTATCTTGAGGTATTCTTCGATGATGCCTGGTGAAGTTATTGAGTTACTGTTCGACCCAAAACCTTTTAACACGCTGACTACCTTCCGCACTGAGAAACCTTCGGTTATCACTGTGCTAGCTCGAATTGTGCACACACTATTGTCAGTGTCAATTAGAGCTGTTTGTTTGCTTTCCCCGACCATCACTTCTGTTCGGTATTTATCAATCGAGCCCTTGACCTCGTCCTTCACGAGAGTGTGTACATTGGTGTTGTTGTTGGTAGTTGATGAGTTTCTGAAGTTCGCGTTACTGCAATTTGTGCGATTCTCGGTACAATGTTTCGCATAATGTCCCTTCTTTTGACACTTTTAGCAAGTTATTTCACCTTGATTGACCCTAGCTTTCCTTTGCTGGTTGTTCGGTGCTTCCTTGTGACTCAGTGCTGGTCATGGCCTTGAGTTATAATCTCCTCTATGAAGTTGTCCAGGGTTGCGAAAATTTGTATCGTGCCTTTGACTCGACGACTTATCATAACATTCTTTCAGGGTTTCCTCAAACCGTAACAGGTCAGTGAATAACTCGTCTTCGTCGTAATGGTACGCAGCTCCAGCTTGCATCATCAGATCTTTATTCGAAGTCCACGTATTTCTTGCCTCTTGATCTCGGGGAAGGTCAACGATAGAGGATGACACAATCTAATCTTGTCGTGGTAATATGCAGAAAGTGATTCCTCGGGTCTGTGAACTCAATTTCGCATTCTTTCCCATGCTTCGGCTTTGTCTCTCTCACCAATAAATGTTCTGGTGAATGCGTCCCTGAAATCTCGCCAATTTCGGAAAGGTGCAGGTCTTCCATCGTACCATGCCTTGGCTGCTCCGATTAAATGACTGCTAATTGCAATAAAGGTATGTTTATCAGTCCACTCGTTGAATGCCGCGGTTTCCTCTACTCGGCGTAGCCACGTTCTTGCTTCAATGGAACCTTTTCCCCCATCAAACACGTCGATAGCCCTTGATAAGTCCGATACAATTTTTATATCTTGTTTAGCCGTACGTTTTCGGCTTGACTCATATTAAATTCTTTCAGTCGTGATACCGCACTTAACACTTACGAAATTGATTGATTTGTGTCGATGTGTTGGGCGTTTTCATGATTTATTTGTTGAGAGTTCTAAGGGGTGCAGTTTTTGCAAAAGGGTCAAGCATTTGCATATTTTCTGGTGCAGCTCTCTCTGGACGATTTCGAGTCTGATTTTGTGGTATCAACCCAAGATATCTGTTCATTTGGCTCACTCCTTGTTGTAAGTTCATATTCTGGAAACGTACAGTTTTATCCATGGTTTCAGAAATCGTACGGTCCATCCCGGATGCGTCTAGGTACGTAGAAGATGCACCGTTTTGCAAATTGATATTTCTTTGAAAACGCTCGAAGTAATCCATTCGTGTTGTTTGCAAGTCCGAAAGATCAAACGTTACTTTCGAATTTCGGGCCATTCTGCCTCTCAAACTGCGCGTAACCCCACTCTTAGTTTGTTAGCAATTTTTCTTTCACTGTTAGAAATCTTTCTTATTCTAAACTGAAAATATTTTACCTCTTATAATTTATCCTATTCAGCTGGCTCGTCAGTTCGAATTTATTTGCTGGGGTCGGAGGCAAAACACAATGAAACACGAAATAAACACTTAACAGTTCCTTTTATTTGAAACACTACCAACTTTCACATTGACGGCACCAACCGTACATTTTACACGCGAACGTACTCTCGCATATGGCTGCGACCGTAGACACGCATATCGATACTCGGCACCAACCGGAACAGCCCTCTCCGACTAAGTAAATTTGCGGATAGGGACAGATTTCACCGATAGGGCGGCGCTTGAAGCATGGAGGCTTCGGAGGCCTTTTCACGTGTACCCCTCTTGCCCCGTTTGCATCCCTTTCCCCGCTCCATAGTCTGAGCGTTAGCGAGCATGGGTCGGAACGGGGGGCGCGGGAAATGCAGGACTCAAACGCAAGGAGCGCAAGTAACAACGGCAAATCGACGCAACAGACGGAAGTATGTTCTGTTCTAAACTTAAAGGCTTACGTGAGAAACGCTTAAAAGTGACTAAATTGATTTCCCCCTTCGCATTATTTCTTTATTGGAAATAATAAGTACATAAATCGAATAATGTGTTTGCCCTGGCAATTAAACTTCAACCTTCGAAGGTTATAATTGGGTTAAAATTCGGTCGTAAACTTTTTAAATCAAAAAAAGGCCTTGTGCACGATATTTTTGCAAGGAAGGCATCGGTTTATCATATTTGATTATTAGTTGGCAAATTCCATCGTCTGAACTATAAATTTTGCCTTCAATTGTTATTTTTTCTTTTTTTATGACTGGAATTTCCTTAATGTCCACGTATCTATAGATAGCTTATATTTTTAATAAAAAATATTAAAAATTAACGCACCCTAGAACGTAGAGCGCGTCAAAATTATTTTTTATTTACAATTAGTTATCTGCATCGTTTCTATAGTCTTATTGCGTTTTTAATATTTCAAGGAAATCCCAGCTATAAAAAAAGATAAAATAACAATTGAAAGGCCAAATTTATAGTTCTGACGATTAAATTTCCCGATAAATAATTAAATATGATTAACCGATGCAATCCCTTGCAAAAATATCGTGCCCAAGGCCTATTTTTTTCACTTAAACAATTTACAACCGAACTTTAACCCAACTATAGCCTTCGAAGGTTCAAATTCGGTTGAAGATTGTTTGCTAGGGTGCCGATATTTTTATGCGATCAAAATTTTTCGAATAAAACCGAATTTTCAACAAATTCTGAAATTGTCGTGATATTTTTTACTTTTAAATAGATTTTCAGCAATATTGAACTCCTGGCATAATTTTTTGAACAATGTAACAAACTATATTATGGAACGTAGTCTGAATTTCATTGTATTTTCTTTTTTTTTTCACGCCATGTATTGCCCCTGGTGACGGGGCTCCGAGAGACTTCCGAGAGAGTTCCGAGAACGGACTCTCGGACCCCCGTTACTAGGGCATGTCTAAACAAACTCGAATTCCATTTAGTTTCTAATATTAGAAGTTCTTGAAAAAATATTTTTGTCTCGTTAATGCTTATATAAATCATTGCTTAATCGAAATATTTATTGATGGTCGAATGGTTTTCCAACAGCAGAATTTTAGTAACTATATAAGAAATTTTAAGGCAATCCCGAGTTAAGTAATCATCAAAAAATAGAATTAAAAAATTTTTGAGAATTTTTGAAGAACGATCGAGTTATCGAATTAGTCAAAAAATGATACTTGCTGCCTTAAGTGGAAAGTTTTGAACTAGAACTAGTTAAAACAAATTTCATTTCATCACAAAGAAATTTCGCAGTAGATTTTTTATTATTTCAATATTTAATTATCCAAAAATCAGAACATTCAAAAATACAACGTCCGTGAGTTAACACGGTCAACCCGGTCAACGCAGTTAACGTACGAAACGTACGAGTATACAAATACACAACAAAAGCGAAACAATCGACAATCGCATGCGCTTTCCGCCGCCCGCGCTTCCCTTTGCTGCCTATCGCGGTTTCCCCTATTACCCCCATTACCCCTACCGAAAAAAGCCTCCAAGCTCGACGCCCCATCTACCGGTTTAGTTCATTTCGTAAACGTAAAACTGTTTCTACAGCGGAATAGGGAGTTGGAGAGGGCTTACTCATATGAAATATATTTGCGAAGAAGATACTATTATCTGCTCATGGACTCGAGTAAATACTTTTTTTTGTTCGCTGTTATATATTTCAATATCTTCAAAAATTTGACATTTACACATACATTCACTGCTTATTTTCACCTTGGAAAATAACAGTATGACCAGGTGTACGACCAGCCCTATGCATCTCCTGTAATTCCAATGTTCACGATATGACCACATATGCCTAAATAACACACACACAACTGCTTTGTTACGGGGCCTTACACATCGACCGGTTGACCTCTGTGAGCACTTGCGTGTGCACCTTGCATAAGTAGCGCCTCCGGGGTGCCCGGATAGATAGCGTGAATAATCTTTCTACAGTCAAGATAGCCAGTTGCATAGAGCTGTGTACGACACACCTGGTAAAGATTCATCATTCGTGCTCTCTACCTCATCAACACATGGCACCCCGCAAAAATTCAAATTTAAATCATGTATGAAAAGTTTTTTTCTTGTATTACTGATTTCAAATCAATATATTAAATTAAAAGAAATTTCTCTATTACATTTAAGAGACTGTCTTTGAAGCATATTACACAGTCCACCTATCAGTTTGTATACGTCATGGATGAACATGCCTATAAAAATAGACACTATATCTATAAAAATTATACATGTACTGTCTATAAAATCGAAGTGTAGTTCTAAAATAGAACATACATTCTTAGGATTCAAGTGAAATGAAAATCGTTACTGAATAGAAAACATGAAACTTTCTCAAATTAATTATTAAATGTATTACAGACTGTCTGTGGAAATGTAACTGTTAAATAATGATCCTTTTACAGATTCATTTTTACGTAATTCCGTAAACATGATGCAAATCCATGACTTCATTTTCTACGAAAAGTCTATGTAATTATCGAAAGCAATATAAATGCTAAAGCTACAATTTTAACATAACATAGTATTTTCGGTTGAAGACTGCATAAAACACATTAATTAGTATACAAAATAACGGTAAATACCCCAAAAAAAAGAAAGAAAAATTAACTTATAACATAAAAACATTGTTGCTGGACCTCTTGCGGCTGAACAGACCTTGCCAACATTGTTCACAAACAAAGTAAAACTTAAAAATAATTTTTGATTCATGATTTTGAAAATTTCCAACTGTTCTTTATTGTTTCTTTCAAATGTACTGTGGATATTTTAAAACAAAATGGTAGTCATTGATTATTTTGTACAATAAATAACATTCATATGCTCGTTATTTGAATTTGCCGTGCAGTACGGTGTAAACAGAAAAATTTCGTAGACTTTTCGTTCATTTTCCGTAAAATCAAAACTAAAAGAGGAAAACACACTTTTTGGAAACATGTGTGATTCTAATTTCATATTGAGTCTCAACTGCTTGTCGATTAATCTGATACTTTTTTTAAGTGTGTTGCATGGAAGTTTGATTTTTCGACAAATTCAACATTGACGACGGTAGCTGCAGGATTCCTGTATATTTCAAATTGAAATTCAATAGTACAGAACTTTTTTATTTTAATAAACTTGAGAAGTTTTTAAATGCGTTTTATTTGCGGAAATGTCAAAAAAAAGCTTGTTTTTCACTGCATGTATTGATTTGGTGGTCCTACATTCAATATTTATGTCACATGACTTGATTAAAAAATGCGATACAGATGAATCAATTGTTTCAGAGAAAATTTTGATGAATTTTAATGTTTTTTGCTTCAAGCCTCATCATAAATTAGCAGATTATGCATCGAATCATAAGTATATTATTGATTCTTTCATATTAGTTAATGTTTCGAGCTGTGATATCGCGTTCAAAAATCCGCCATCGAACTGCCATCCAAAGCCATCCATATGAATGGCAAATTGATGGCAACCCGCTACTAGGCTCGTAGTAACAAAACAAGCTTAAAAGACGCAAGTATACAAAGTTCTCGTACGAGAAAAATTTCAAGAATAGGTCCCCTGATGTAGTTACACTGTTAGAAAAAATCTCGACAACTAGCCACCGAAGTAGAAATTTGTAATGACACGGTGGGATATTTCGGTGTGACTGAGAATTTTTTACACCTTCCCGGTGTGAAGTTGACGAGCTCATGAAATCTCCACTTAGCGGTGTTTGAAACATTATTCAATCGCACCAAAAAGATGTCAGGCATTATAAGCAAGTGCTAAAGTTCGCTTTACAGTGTTATTCTCAGCACAGAGACAGTGCGAGAAAAGGAAAAAAAAACACTTAACAGTGTGAATCAAACACCGTGAAGGTGTTCTTCGCGCACATGTGCAGTGAAGTTGAGAGCGAAGGTCATCTGCGTTGTTCTTTTGTTCCGAGCGTTTGAAGGAAGGGGTTTATGTGCGGTAGGATTTATTTTTATCCATTTTTACAACTTGTTGATAGTAGCGCGCCCATACGGCACGCAATACAAGAATCATCATTTGTACCAGGGCCGGATTAAGAACAAGGCCGATGGGATGCGGCCTGGAGCCCCCACATTTTTAGGGCCACCACGAAGAATGCAAACGAATAGGTTTTTCGATTTTTAATGGATTTAAGATGACAAAATTTCCGTGAAAGTGATTCGAAATGAATAAAATCTGATATTTGCATATAAAGTATGAAGAAAATGAATTAGAATATCTGAAATTGAAACCGCAAATAAGTGTTAATCAAAAAAATATTTGATCATCAATGAATAATTTGTTGTTTCCTTAAAACTTCAATTGAATTGGATCATAAGTCAAAGCTTTTTTGTCGAGAATTAATATGGAACGTATATAATCATGGAAAAAGAGTTATTCTACATTATTTCATTAGAACCAACAACAAATCATTACAATTTTTTAATAATTTGTAAAATAATTTCTATCACGCATGGAAAATTTCCAGAGCAATTAATGGGGAAAATTCCATATAGGGTACACGTTGAAAACTTCGATAATTTTATTAAAAACCAACCAAACTTTTTTTAAACAGCTGTTGAAACAACACTAGTGCAGCAACAAGTAAGATGCCTTCAAAAAAGTTCGTCAACAGTTTTTCACCTTTCCCGAACCTGAATAAGAAATTATATGAATTTAAGAAAAAGAAACTTCCTACCAACCTTGTTGAAGTTTTCATATAGGTACGTCTTTTTGTTTATCCTGCCTGCATAATTACTTTTTTAGATCATTAACAAAATTGGTTGTTTTAAGTATGAATTGCTACTACATTTTCATTGCTGAGTGATTAAAAAATATTTTTCCATTATTATTATTTAAATTTCAGCTTCTTCACTTAGTATGGATTTTTTCAATTTTTATTACCATTTTCTTCTACACTTCAAAAAATTTTTGAGTAATTTTAAACACACAAATTTTTGAACAATAAAAATTGAAGAGAAGTTTTTTTTTCTTTTCAATAACATGGCTCTGCAATGATTCATGAAAAGGATATTACCATTTGCTAAAGTGAGAGTAATTTTCTTAAAAAAATATATACATACATCTGGAAATTTAATAGACGAAATTCATCGTTGAAAGTACATCCTGAAAGCAGAATTTTTTTCAATTAATGGAATATGTTTTTACCCATTTTTCATTTCTACATACATGACATATTTCTGCATATATTATTCATCGTATTATTTTATCAAAAATTTATTTATAATTTGTAATAATAATTAAAATACTAAATTGTTCTTTTAAATTGTTATAATAATTATACTTGGTATATATGGGTGTCACTTATTTTGGCGACGTCGGAATTTTTCATTCCAGGGCTGTGAATCAATCAAGATAAAAAAAAAGTTTTTGTAAAGTTTAAAGCAAATCGGACATGATTAACACGTGCCACAAAACGACTAAAGTTTTGAATGGGATTTACATGTAATTTTTAATCTTTTTTTCAAAAATTCATACTTAGTGAAAAACTTTCAATAAATGTTTGAAACTTGGCATAGTTTGAGTGTACAATGTGACGTTCAAGACCGAATTTTTCTGCGATTTTCTATTGCTGTTATCTATGTTTTACGAGTACCAAAAAGTACTAGTTTGCTTTCTTTTAATGCTCGTAAGACAGATAGCAGCAATAGAAAATTTCAGAAAAATTTGGTCTTGAACGATTTATTATACTTATACTCTCAAACTATGCCAAGTTTTGAACATTCATCTTTATTTTTCAGAAAATTTGCAATATTGGACAAAAATATTTATGACATTATCGCAGAACTCCACACTTGAACATTTTTCCGATAGATAAAATAGACCTACCTTCAGAATTCTAAATAAACATAAAAATGTGATCAAATGTTTTAAAGAAATGGAGACGAAATTATTCTGATGAAATTATGTGTGATTATTAATATTTTAGCAATCTAGTGATCCACGCGAAAGATTGATTTCAAGTTGCATTCCGAGCCATCGAACATCTGGTTAGGAATTTTTCATTCCTTATTTTTATTTAGAATAAATATAAAATCCTTGGATGGAACATATTACAACGTCTTAAGATCAAGAAAAGTGAAAATATATTGCAATTATATAATCACTTGTTAATGACAGGCTGAAAAATCGGAAAAAAATTCTCACTTACGAACAAAACATTTTGGCATGTAACGGTTTTCACAGAATGTAGTTCATACCTTTACTAATCAATGAAAAAAAAAAAAAAAAAGCAGGAAGAAAAAAATGATGCAATATGAAAACTATTTACTGAAAAATTTTTTACACTTTTTTCATTTACGCTAATAACAATTTAGCACGGTCACAAGAAACATTTTCAATATATTATCAAGAAATTTCGTACAATTTCAAACGTTTTCATACAAAAATTATTGACATCTATAGATTTTCTGATGAGAAATAAGGATTTAAAAAAGGCCTTGACAGAAGTAAGCTTACCTTAAATTTGACAACTAAATCTTGAATCTGAATATCTCGGCAAAAACCAATTTTCAGGTGATGACCAAACTGATTTTACAAATGATGAGCCTTTCGTATTACGAATTTCAATATTTTAATTTCAAAAATTGTCATCCTTACATGAAACGACAGTTATTCTATAATAATCATTTTATGTATAAAATCACACATTTACATAATTTATTATCATATATTATCACATAAAATACAATTATTTTATGTGAATTTTAAAAATAATGAAATAGGAAAACAAAACTTTCATGCAAAAACTAAGGAAATAATACGTATAGCTTAACATTACTTTAAAAACTTCAGAAAGTAAACAATCATGAAAATTTGGTTTTTTCACCAAAATTAAACGTAAACGTTTTGATCCTGGATTATTACTTTATAAGGTTTAGGTGTAAGTAGAGATGTGCCAACGTCATGTGACAGTCATTATGACCGTGACGTGTCCGTCATGTGACGGTCACTGACGAAAAATTCGTGACGGTCACATGACGCGTGACAATCGTGACGTGACCTCAAATCTGGTGACCGGTCATCGCCCATCTATAGAGATGAGCGAAAAAAAAATTTTCAAATACCTAAAATTAAAGTTTTTTCTTGTGCGGATCTTGATTTCCTAACTCAAAGACTAGGCGGCCTCTATGCATTGATCGTATTCGTAATTCGTATGTACTTATATATACATATAGGTATAAGAGCAGCTACCAATAGTGCCAATAGCTGTCCCTACTCTTCAGGGATTTTTCGTTTTTCTGTTCCACTGTACCACGGCGCGAACGTTAAATTCGCTTAAATTCGTATTTCATTTATTTGTTGCACTTAACGAATTAGTTCATTATGTTTTGTTGACTTGTTGTTTTGATACATAAAATATTCTTCTTTCTTAAATTTTTATACAATAAGTTATGAAGCCGGTGAATGTAAAAGTTTTCGAACATTTCATAAAAATGTCTTAAAAAGATTCTTTTCAAGTGCAAATACTGCAATCAAAAATATGCAAAGCATGCGACAAGGATGACAAAACATTTAAGTGATAATTGCCGAAATGTGCCTGCTCCGTTGAAGCGTATATTGAAAGGCAAATATATATATACAAGAATTACATATTGTTGTGAAATATCTAAGAGATGAAAATTATAAAATTTAATTTGCGAAAATATCGATATTTTTATTTTAGAAGTTTAGGAACTTCAATAAAACAAATAAAATTTTATCCTTAGAAACATATACATAAATTATGATACTTAAATTCGATAAGACCGCAAATCCAAAGAAATTTCAAATTTTTATTAAAAATAAGATTTCGGTTCCTCACGAAATAACCATGCAAATTGAAGTTTTTGAAATCAAATAAATATTCCAACACGAGCAATTTTTTAACCAGCGTATTCTTTTTCATTCTTACAGTGAAAACAAGTAGATTGAAAAATTTTAAAGATACGAAAAAAAATAAAAATATTCGAATGTAAGAAAGACATTTAATTCACGTACCTTATTAATTATTTACGTTAGTAATTTAAACACCCTGATTCAAAATGTTAGGAATTGAGAATATTAGATTGTCACAAAAAGGTGACTGTCACGTGACCAAAGACTATGTGACGGTCATTTGCCCATAGAAATATGGAAAGAGAAAACGTGACCGTCAGTGACGGTCATATGACAGTCATTGTGACCATGATCGTCACAAAAATGAAATGAACGTCACAGGCACATTACTAGGTGTAAGGCATGTAAAATTTTCCATGTATTTTGATAACTTTATTAGCGAGGAAAAGATGTTCGTAATATCTTGGAAATATGCAAGCATCTTGATAGTTGTAAGGTTACACTGAACGGTGGTAAACTGAAGCTTTCGAACACCAAAGAGTGCGCAAGATTTATTTTATTTTATTTAATTGCATCGTACTTTTACACTCGTTCGTCTCTCAACACTTCACACCGTCTTTCGCACTGAAAAGATATAATATCTCTCTTGTTCAGATGCAAAAGGCACGCTCTCACATACGACACCATACCTCGCACCGAAAGAGATGTGGAACAATACACTGAAAGTGCGAAGAGGACACTCTCGCACTTTTCAGTGGGATTTTGAGTTCTTTTTCTAACAGTGTATAGGATGTGTATCGACGTTTTTGTAAATTTTACAGTTCAGTAGATTAGTCCGGCATTAGTAACAAACATTAGGCGTTTTGATTTCATGTATTAAATGACAAAATGTCGTTTGTTGTCGAGTAATCTGTCATCGATGTGGACTTTCTAAGCGCCGCCAAGCACTGTCAAGCACCAGTTGCAACTTAATGCAGGGGGGCTCACTCCCATGTTAAAGCTAAGCGAGATTTCTGAATGGTATTTGGTCTCATGCGCATGCCTCAAAATTAAATCTTCTTCATTATCATTATTATTATTGGTTTATTTTCGGCTGGAGCGTGATCGATCATGCGCGATTAGCACTAGTCCCGTACTTCAAATCTCGTCTACTTACCGATCTCAGTGAGCCCCCCTCCCCACCCCCCGACTAAATGCGATTTGCCGAGTTAAGGGAAATTGCGCATGTCTGTGGAATGAAAGAGTAATTTACTCATCTATGAGTTGACTTTTATGCTTTCTGTTAAGTAAAAGTCCAGCGTTGCTAACCCTGGGGAGGTAACGTAAGATTGCTTTCATAAGAGTATATTCGATCCTAAATACCCCAGAAACAGGACATTGTCGTCACAAAGAAGCTACAGATGGGGACGTAACTTCTTATATAGCTCAGTATCGATTTTGCTTTTCAAATATTGAGTACCTTTTTCACTCCTAACTATTGTTGGTAGTGCACAGAACGCCCGAATTGGATTATTTTAGTGCATTACGCAAAACGAGGCAGGACCGACTAAATAGGAAAAGTACTACGGTGTACATACGAAAAAACGTTTTCAGTCAAGTTTCTCCTCCTCTGAGTTTGTTGGTCCCCATAAATCGCGTCAGTAAAATTGCCATTTCTGTATCTGTATGAAAAGTAGCGCGTTGGATCTTCTGGCCGAAGGGCGGAGATCACATGCTATTGAAGCTGGAGTTTTCGATATGCATTTAATTCGTGAGAAACTTATAGTACCTTGCATTTTATGTATGTGTAAAATTTCCATATTTGAGTTATGTATGAACATAGGAATAAGGAAAAAATGTGTACAGTGTCTTTTAAATTTTGAAAGGAAAATAATTTTTACTGCAAAACGTCTTGTAAATGTCTGATTTTTTTCAACTTTAATTTAGGGGGATATCGCGTTTATTAAACAGACAGTATGAAAAAAGTAAAAAATGTCTTTTAAATGAATTCTTCTTTAATAAAGGCCAATTAAGACAAGTAAAGGAAAGAATGAAAAAAATATTTGTTTGACGTGTCAACGTAGGTGGTAGTTGCAATAATCGGTTGTTCGCTGTGTTAAGTGAGGTAAAATTGATTCAAAAAACAAAGCAGACAGATGGGAACTTTTTACGTTTAAAGTAAGACCCCCTACCTCTCCAAACAACGGCAATGTGTAAACGCTAAAACAAATAAAAACATAAAGTTAAATTGTATTTGAGAGTGTACATTATAGGAAAACTAAGATACAAAAGTATATAAATCACTATGGTACATGATTTATGTGTATGAAAAATACTTCAACTGCCCCGTTTTCTTAAAATGGTCAGAAAGATTCTGCTGAATTTATATAATATTCTATTCTTACAGTAACAAAAAAACTGTTACCTGGATAAATCATAGCAAAAAACGGATCTCAATCTACTACGTTACAAACCATTATACTTGAGTAAGAAACGAAACAAAAATTTAAAAGCACCAGTTGTTACAGTAATAATATTGAATGCGGAAACGAAAAAATTTCTTACAATGAATGTACGTTAAAGTCTTATATTATCAGAAAGAAAATACCATTAAAATAAATTCTGTTGCTGTTGTCAAAATTATTAAAAACCTATAGGTATCTATAATGCAGTTTGTCCATACACTGTCTTGAAAAACCATACACATGACGCAACCATTCCGTACGAAAATTCGCATATCTGTACATCTCTGTTATGATTAGGTAAAAAAACTGGAAAAATAGTTGTATGTCGTTTATTTGTAATCAATCGTATAAAGTTGCATTAATTATAAAAATCGTAAAAAAAGGTTGTCGAGCAATACAAGACACAGGGGTAAGAACACTGCAAAAAGTTATTTGACAAAAAATTATTATCATAATGTTAGTAAAAAATAATACTACACTGAGGAAAACTAATTAATTTGCTTACAACAATGTCACGAGAGAGAAAAAGATGAACTGGGGTGAACATTGGTGAACATCAAAGCAGTACAAGTAAGTACAGATATAATATACAATATGCCAATTAAGGGGGTGTCGTGCAGTAACAGCTCTTTTTAAGCGTTTGTTATTATTTTGCAGTAAAGAAAGTATTCAATATTAATAAAAATTTTTTTTTTTTTTTTTTTTTTTCAAAGTTTTATTTTACTTTCAAGTAAAAAATGCGCTATTAGGTTTGTAACAACATTAATTCGTTGCTACACTGCAGCCCCGCAAAGTGATGCCCTCCAAAAAATACATGTGTTGATAGTTTATACGAATACCAACAATTGAGCAAACGGATTTCAATAAGTTTTGTTTTTAGATGCTCAAAACTGTTGTCGCTATCGTCTGGTGGATGGTTTTTTCGATATTATTATTTACTAGTGTTTTACCACTTTTTTTAGTTGACAGAATAGACAGAAATTTTTTTGAACTTCAGAGTTGCGCCGTTTTGAATCTTCTGATAAAAAGCTCTTATCGGATGATAATGCACTTTTATTGATTACAAAAAAAAGTTCTACACTCAAATACTTTCTCATTTATATCAAAAGTTATTCAATTATGTTGCATTTGATAACTTGCATTGAGTTAAAATTGAAAAAGTCTGAAGATTTCATTCCGAACCATTTCCCGGGGGGACTTAAAAAAATTTAATGACTTTTTGAAAATTTAGCTTCTTCATATTCGTTCGTGGAGTTCGTAAGTAGATGGACTAAGAGAGTACGAGCGCACCCCACTCCTACTCCCATCACGTGACCCCCCCCGGCCCGCGTCAGTAAGGTAGGGCGGTGGTAAAGTAGAAATACAAGATGGCGGATGTCGATAAAGTGGGAATTAAAAATGGTGGTGGTCAGTTAATTACCCACAGTCGATCAAACAGGGGTGTATCTATTTATAAAGGTAAATTAAACATATGATCTCAAACATTACTTTGATACGCTTTACGCTATTATAATGATAATCCCAGTATGATAATAATCATAAAAAATTTAAACTATTCCTCCACGCCATACATATTCCGCATATATGTACTCTCTTGCACTGTCGCACCCATTAACATATCATACTTTTCTCTCTCTTGATTTAAGCACTCATCCAAATCTATTGATTTTAAATTTTTTTCCAGACAAAACGCATTAAACGACTCTTCACAATCTTCAAAATCGCCCTCTACCATCAGTGATCTCTTGTATAATTGTTCTTTTTCGCACTCATTTACACATTCATCCAACCTTAATTGTAGTTCCCTATTCTCTAATTCATAATTTCTTTTTACTCTATCAAATTCCTCCTGGCGTGCTGCAAACTCTTCATTATTTTTTTGCAAATCGTTCTCCAGGGTAGAAATCCGCCCCTCGATTTCATCGTTTTTTTCCATTACTTTGTTGAAACACTCCACATCACTCCGAATTTTCACAATTTTTTGTAGTCTTTGTTGCTCATCGAGATCACGTTTCTTGAAAAAAAAAAAAATATACCTCAGCTAATTATCGAATTAAGATAACCCTCATAAACTCTACCATAAAAGACCTAATCCTCATATTTCGCGCTTAGGAAGAGCTTTTATTTATAAATATCCTGTACTCACCGAAATCACGAAATTTCCAACAACTTTTTACTCCTCTCCGAGTATGACATGTATTGCACTTAGTCCATGGGTGATCAAAGATGTTAAAATGTGACGTACAATCGTCACGTACACCACATCCGAAAAATCATGGAAATTTTCCGGCAGGAAATACCTTGCGTTTTCAAAAAAAAATGATGAATACATTTTTTTTTTTGAATGAAGTGATTCGTAAGAACTGTTCTTTCAGTCTGTGATTTAATAAGAATATTCATTTTATCCATTCCAGTTTTATTCCAAAGATATTTTGATTTGCAATTTGAACACTTAGCGCGAATTTATAAACAGCGGTCTCCTTGAAATCGCAAGTAAGCCTTAAAAAATTTTTATCGTATAATATGACACTGCACCGCGATGTACTATCGCATCATCTTATCTCTTAGAGCGTCAAAAAGAACATTATTTGGAACCTTCGAAATATTCATCTACAATTTTTAACAGTTTTATTATAACGGATAACTTGAATAATAATACGAGATTGCGAGTTTCATTTCCATTTTTCAGAATTACAATTCTACTAATGATACTTTCATAATTTTATATGTGTAAATGAGTTTCAAACATCAGGCAATTTCGTGCGATTATTTATGTTACGAAAACTATAAAAATATCAAGATAGTACTCATTTGTTTATAGTATTGAGTTTCCAGATGTAAATGTAATGCGAGAATCAACGAATTTCATGTTATTATTTAGACTATGAAAACCTTAAAAATATGATGCCGAGATAAAATTTACCTCATTTGTTTATAGTATCGAGTTTCCGGATGTGAATGTAATTTGATCAGAGCTAAATATAGAACCAAGTGTTTATATAAAAAAATTGTGGCATAGATGCAATTCAATCTCATTGGTGATTTCCAACAGCGGTATCCTTTGATCGTGACAAATTTATAACTTTTGTTTACAAACCAACTTCCGGTCCAAGATGTAATATGATCATAGCGTTTTTCGCTGTGTAGTTATCATTTGATACTTTTGTTTACAGTTGTAATTTGAGTATCCTGTTTTGTTGCTGACATCAAAGTCATTTGATTCCATTATATACAGATTCGATTATCTTTATCGATCAATTCTCAAAATCCATCTATGACTCATGTTGAAGAGTGGGGAATTGGTGATGACGTCACCTACCTCTATATAAGTCAACTCAATGTCACAATCATTAGTCAGTCACGTTTCATACATCACTCTGACCATCTGAATTTCGATTCACGCAGCATTCCATACCATCTTAATGTTGATTCGCGCGGCACTTCGCGTCATTTAAATTCGCGTTAATTCGGGCCGGTAGTGGAAAACTGTTTTTCTAGATTATTATACTTTTCATCCACACAACGATGCGTTTATCTCTAAAGGGTTTTTTAAAAGAAATCGGCAACGAGCGTTACCTTGAGGTGCGCGCTTATAATCACATGTGGAAACTGACAGCGCGTAAAATCAGCGAATACAAGTTTCGACTAATCGTTAATTGTCATGCGTGTATTGACAGTTCAGTTGATTGGCGTATAGCAACAAGAATCGAAAGCATCAAGACAATTTTTGTTGACGAGTTCAATCATATTTTTCACACCGGCAAAGGGGAATTCGAGCTTCCAGAAGGAAATCTTGTAGACAGCGGTAAATTTACAGTCAAATCGGAAATATATTACAAGTATTGGGATAGATGCGACTCTCAACAAGGTGAGCGACTCAACGTTTTCGCGCAAAGTTTCGAAAATTTATTATTAACGGGTAATCAAGCGGATTTTTCTATCATCACACCCGATCGTATATTTAACGTTCATAGAGCGATTCTCGCAGCACAATCGGAATATTTTGAAGCTTTGTTAAGCCATACATGGAAAGAATCCGAAAACTGTAAAATTTTTATTGTCGAGTTCACCAGTGACATTATTGAACGTTTTTTATTATTTTTATATACTGGGAGGGTAGATTTTCGTAAGGATCATCTCGATATTGTTTTAAATTTATATAGTCACTCATTTATTCCTTAATTTCAATTTCCGAAAACTGTGCGCGAAAGCAATTATGAATCGAGTCGTGCCTGAAAATTTTAAAATAATTAAATAATTTTGCGAGCTTTTCCCAAATGATGAAGTTATATATGAAGTCGAGAAAGTGAAAAAGTTTTTATCACAAGTTTAAATCGTGAGATGTCGTGGTAGACTTAACCGAGTGAACATTACCGAGTAAACATTTCCGAGTAAGCCCGAACATTTTCGAGTGAACATTCCCGAGTGAACATTGCTGAGTAAGCCTGAAGATTGCCGAGTGAGCCCGAACATTGCCGAGTGAACCCGAGCAAACGTCGAGAGAACTTATTTCTTATTGAAGCTCGTGCTTCAGTCTCCTGCTACAGTCTCGTGCTACGCTTTGTCGCGCTACAGTTTTTTGCGACAAAGTGACATTTAATTTTCGAAAAAATGGCGGAATCGAAACTCAAGGCCGCATACGTTGTAATCAATACACAAAAACGGCTTTTGACGAAGGGTGGTGCGATTGACCCTACAGCATTAAACAATGCCGCTATCGCGCACATTAGCGAATTACGTGAATTGAGTGCAAATAGTTTGGGTGCACTGAAAATTCAGTGCATGCGTGCAATCCAACGATTACGCAGCTACATTCGCCAGCTGCGTTTGAGTGGAGCTGGATTGCAAAACGGCGTGGAATGGGAAGATCTCGACACTGCATTTAAGACACATATACAGACAGGTGTCATCATTAACTTACGACACCTAGACATTACCGAGTTCTTGTTGGAAGCCCAAGAACTTTTCGTATCCAAAGTCGAGGAAAGCCTGAAAACCAAAAATGCCTTGAAAGTCTACACATCCCTGGATGGAGAATTTAGTATCGTCAAGGCCGACGAAGAGGTCGTAGAGTTGAAAAACTTTGAAACTCGCAACGTCAGCATCACCCAAACAACGGACCTCAACATCTGGTTCAACACCAACGTCAGGGATCACTTGTTGCGAAAGATCGAAGAGTTTGAACACCAAGGATCTGGATGGACGCTGCGTCGGATCGTAAGCCTCGGTGTACACATTAACAAATACAATCCTTTACGAGCAGGTTCCTTCATTGAGCTACCAGGAACGATAAAACGAAAGCAAGCATGTATAAATATTCAAAATTTTGATGACGAGTGTTTTAAATGGGCGATTTTATCTGCTTTACATCCAGTTGAAAAGGATCCTCAACGATTGACCAAATACCTACAATACAAAGATGAACTCAACTTTGATGGCATTTCGTTTCCCGTTATGCCAAAACAGGCTTCTTTATTCGAAAAACTCAACAGTATTTCCACTAATGTATACATACTTTTGAAAAACAAAGAATTTTCAGTCGCTCCTATCCATATCACTAAAGAAAAACAGGAAAGACATGTAAATTTACTTCTCATACAAAATCATTATGATGAAGACGAAGAGTGTGAACCTCTCCGGTACCATTGTGTCTGGATTAAAGATCTTTCCAGACTTGTAAGCTCACAACTTTCCAAACACAACGGAAAACAATACATTTGTGAACGATGTCTTCATTATTTCACCTCTGCAGAAAAGCTGACTGCTCACGAAGTTGATTGTAAAGAAGTAAATACGTGTAAAGTTAATTTGCCTGCACCCGATAAAAGTACTCTGAAATTCAACAATCACAAAAATAACATCAAAACTCCGTACGTCGTGTATGCAGATTTCGAATGCTTATTGAAAAAAAAAGAACTTCTCGACAGTGAAAAAAACACTCGTGTCGTACAAGATCATGAAGCTTGCAGCGTTGGCTATTATGTCAAGTCTAGCTTCAATGAAGAACAATCTCGTTACGCGAGTTATCGAGGTCACGATCCTGCGCAGTGGTTCTCCGAAGAGTTAGTAAAACTTACTAAAATAGTTCAGGAGAAGATAAACGATCCCAAACCCATGGATCCTCTAACGCCAGCAGAAAAAGAGATGTTTAGAAAAGCTACAGACTGTCACATCTGCAAGACAACTCTGAAAGGTCAAACCAGAGTGAGAGACCACTGCCATCTCACCGGAAAGTTTCGTGGAGCCGCTCATCAAAAATGCAATCTCAAATACCAAGATGCACTCACCATCCCTGTCGTGTTCCATAACCTGAGCGGTTATGACAGTCATCTGGTAATCAAACAAATCGCCAAGTGCACCGAGGGACGCGTCACACTAATTCCACAGACAATGGAAAGATACGTCTCATTCACCAAACACTTCGAGGACAACAAGATATCTCTGCGATTCATAGACTCGTTCAGATTTATGGCCTCATCGCTTGATAAACTTGCGTCGTACTTGGAGAATGACAAGAAAACCATCATCCATCGAGAACACTCGTATCTTGACGACGAACGATTACAGCTCCTCATGAAGAAAGGAGTTTTTCCCTACGAGTACGTGGACTCTTGGGAAAAGTTGGAGGTGGTCAATCTACCACCCCAAGAAGCCTTTCACAGCACCCTGACGGATGAGAACGTTTCCGACAATGACTATCGGTAATTTCAATTTTTGCGATCGAAACTATTATTTACAACATTGCTTTTTTTTTTGTAAGTCATAAAATTTTTTTGATTGCAGCCACGCTCAGACAGTCTGGCAGGCATTTAATATTGAGTTGCTCGGAGCTTACTCCGACCTGTACTTGAAAACTGATGTCCTTCTCCTGGCAGACGTGTTTGAAAACTTTCGAGAAGGCTGCATCGGGTCTTATGGACTGGATCCTGCACACTATTATACAACGCCAGGATTCAGCTGGGACGCCATGCTCAAGCACACCGGCATTGAATTGGAGCTTCTTACCGACATTGACAAGCTCCTCTTTATCGAGCGGCGCATTCGAGGAGGAATCTCCCAATTCAGTCATCGATGTGCTAGAGCCAACAATGCCTACTACACCGACGATTACAATCCCCAAGAAGACGAAAAGTATTTAATGTATTTTGATGTGAATAACTTATACGGGTGGGCCATGACGCAATGCTTGCCGTACAAGGGATTTGAGTGGATCGAAAATTTTGAACAAGATTTTAAATGGGATGTAGCTGATGATGCGGAGGAAGGTTACATCCTCGAAGTGGATCTCGAGTATCCACAGGGAATTCATGATGCGCATAATGACCTGCCGTTTTGCACCGAGCACAAAACTCCACCCGGTTCAAAGTGTAAAAAGCTTTTGACTACTCTTGAGTCGAAAAAACGGTACGTCATTCATTATAGAAACTTGCGGCAGGCATTGCAACATGGTCTAATTTTACGTTGCATTCATAGAATATTGAAATTCAAGCAATCTCCATGGTTTAAGTCTTACATTGATTTAAATAGTGAACTTCGTAAAAATGCTAAAAATGAATTTGAAAAAAATCTGTATAAATTAATGAACAATGCGGTATACGGAAAAACCATGGAGAATGTGAGAAAACGTGTAGATATAAAATTAGTCATGCAATGGTTAGGTCGATATGGCGCAGAATCCTTGATTTCCAAACCGAATTTCGTTTCACGTACAATTTTTGAGGAAAACTTAGTTGCAATTAAATTAGCTCGCGTCGAAGTTACAATGAACAAACCAATTTATATAGGCTTCTGCGTTCTCGACCTTTCCAAAACATGCCTGTACTCCTTCCATTACGACTTTATGAAACCTACAACTAACGCGAAAATTCTGTATACCGATACAGACAGTCTAATTTATGAAGTGAAAAATTTAAATCCATATGAAATGATGAAGGAAAACATCGATCAATTCGATACATCAGATTATCCTTCAACCAATCGGTTCGACATTGAATTGAAAAACAAAAAAGTTGTGGGTCTTATGAAGGACAAATGCAACGGAAAAATCATTACTGAATTTGTAGGCCTTCGCAGTAAGATGTACAGTGTTCGAGTCGAAGGTCAGGATAGAATAAAAAAAAGCCAAAGGAGTCAAAGGATCGGTTGTGGCCAAAACAATAGATTTCAACGATTATATCCATTGCCTCTACAGCGAGAGCACAGAGTATCGCGTTCAACATCTTTTTAGATCGCACCTGCATGAAATTCAAACCATTAGACAAACAAAACTCGCGTTGAATCCGTATGATGACAAGCGTACCTATTGTCGACTACAACGGATACTTTGGCTCACGGCCACTATAAAATAAGAGAGTTGATGGACATCAACGAGGAATTGTAAATATCAATGAATTGAGGCAAAAACTGTCAATATTACTACTACTGTTTGAAATGTAAAAGTCCTGGATTAGGCCTACTGGGTATACCACGTCAACAAAAACGCATCATGAATTCTACCACCCTGTACGATTGTAAGAGGGCTCTGGTGGTGCGGAAATGAATTCATCATATGTAAAACAATTTTTTTCTGAATTATACATATGTGTATAGGTTTGATTAAAAACACTCAATACATATAAAAATAAATGTTTATTGATTACATATCTGTTTTATTTATCCAACTATTATGACTATTGTCAAATCCTAGCCATTTTATAAACCAATATCCCTTCTCAAAAACATGCTTGTGCTTGCTGATCCGGACTTTGTCGCCGACCTTGAATTTGTTCCCCTCTTTCTGATGTTTGATATAATACATTTCATCAAGCAGACGTTTTTCATCAGCTGGAGTAACATCGTTGGGCTTCATCTTGATTGTTCGATGTTTGGTTGCATTATAGCTCGACACCAAGTCAGGTAAGATATTGATCCACTTGTAACTTCCTTGGAGAGAGAATCGTTTCCACATCTTGCTCTTGAGTGTGCGGTTGAAACGTTCGCAGATTGATGCCTTCATGCCGCTGAATGTAGAGTACATGTTGATTCCATGCTGCGTCATCAACGCCTTGAAGTCCTTGTTGTAAAACTCTTTGTCTTGATCGACGTGTAGATTCTTAGGTTGGCGATTCTTAAGCACAGTCTTCATAGCAGCAGTGACGTCAGGTCCATTCTTTGATTTGATTGGCACAGCCCAAGCGTACTTGGAGAATACATCGATGACGGTGAGCAAAAATTTGTAACCTTTGTCAGCAAAAGTTGACATGTCGACGAGGTCAGCTTGCCAAGTTTCATCCACTCCACGCATATCCACATGACGTCGTCCATAATTTCTTCTTGCAGGTTTATGAAGTTCTTCCACTAGAGCTTCCTTGATATCCATGATGCTAATGAGTGCTGCTCGTCTGTACGCGGGCTTTTATTCGTAGACATCTTTTTCTGGTGTAACATCGATAAATAATTCCTTCTCGATACGTTTCAAACGACTCTGAATTCTCAAAATTATCTCCGAGTTTTCAGTCACATGCTTTTGATACATGTTAGTCAGAGTTTCAATAGATTTTTTCAGAATCGTTTCCAACACCTCCATTTCGGATAACAACAATTCTTCAGCATCACCAATATTTTGGTATGAAGCGCCATCTGTTTCAACCTCACCCCTTGCAACATTAAGCAATTTTTTATTCTGGAGATCGTAATGACCGTCAGATGTCAATTTGAATCCAACACCAGGAGGGCCACGTATTCTTTGATTCTTGATTAGATGTTTTCCGAAAACGTCTACACTCGCCATTGTCTCGACTGTGAATGAGACTAAATGTTCCAAGTCGTCTAATATATAATATCAGCTTCTCTCAATTCTTCAATGATCGAATTTATTTCATTAGTATGACTGTTGTTGCCAGCAGCTTGAGATGAAAGAATAAGTCGCAAACGTTCTACAAGTTCATTCGGGTCATCTTAATGCACATAGTCTATTTTTCGTTCTCGGTGTACTATTTTTAACATTCCTTGACCTTTTTCTCATTATTAGCAATGTATGTGAGATACTTAAAATCTCTACTACAACGTAGATTCTCGTTGTGTCGATAATATTTTCTGTCCGCACTAGTTTGATGGATGATTTTTCTATAATTCTCCACATCGACTTTGTTTATAATTGAACTGTTTGGTATTTTCTTAAACAGCAATTCTATAAGACCTGGTGTTTTCTCAAACTCCTCAGCACCGACATGAACAGTATTTTCTGCAAAACTGATTGGTGCGTTTCCAATGTGCAATCCAGTTTCCAGCAATCGTACGCCATACTGCAGGTCAAGATTTTTTCTTTGAATCTTGTTTTTCAACATGTTCAAATATTTCGTCAGAGAGTCAACAGGATCTGATGAACTGACGATACTTGATGCAAATGATTGATCACCAATGGTTTGATTGAAGCTCTCGAAATCTTCACTTTGTTGCTCATCTTCTTCTTCCAATGTTGGTTCTTCTTCTTTTACTTCAGCTTTTTCTTTTTTAATTTCTTTCATTTCCACATCTCGTTTGGTCAATGACTGGATTGGGTCGATGATAGGCTTGAACACTTCTCGCACCGACGACTCAACAGCAGCTCTTCCACGTTTCAGCAGACGATGTTTTCGGCGAATGGCTTCACTAGCCTGCACGATATGATGTAATACATCTTTACGCTGCATGGTGTCACCTTGATTGAAGTTCATGTAATACTGAGGTTATTACAGTTGAGACCCTTTAATTTATAGATGCGAAACAGTCAAATCCTTTCCGGTATCGTCCATGATCCATCTTAATATCTTTATCGATCACGATAAAGCCATATTTGTCATTCCAACACATTGCACACAAATTTCGAAACTGTGTAAAAGCCATATCAGTGTTTACATGATCATCGTAAATATGTTTCAAGTTTATGTCGTCTTGTCGAAACAGTATAAGCATATTAGCATTATCTCGAACCAAGTGTTTTGGTATGCGTGCATAAGTCTGACAGATATAGAAACTGTCTACATTTCGATGACGTCCCATGCAAAAGTATGCACGTATATTGTTTTGTTTTGCACACGCCACATCGTCGAAGATCATCACATCATTCGGCTTGACTTCATCCACACTAACAACTTGCTCGTTATCGTTGTATGGAAAATATCCAATTCCTTTGATCGGTTCAACAATTTTTTTCAAGAACTTGTATTTAGGTTGCTCGAGGGATTTCGAATAAATGTAGACGTTCTCGTATCTCAATCCATTTGGATGTGTAATGAGGGTTAGCAAAGCATTAGTCTTGCCACAATTTGAGGGTCCACATATAATTGCACGTAGAGTATTTGGCAATAGAACACCGTGACGTTTTATTTTTTTTTCTGGACTTGCTACGTGGTCAAAGTTCGCGACAGGCAGTTTAATGTTCTGCGATTTGAACTCCATGACTTTATGCGTGTGACTAACTCGATTACCTATAAATAGGACGTATTTATAGTCATGAGCTCAGTTGGATAATGGCTGTGATAGGACACGGTCTTGTCAACAATATCATTAACAAGCTCCCTGTCGAACTTCATATTCCTGGATATCAATTTTGTGGTCCAGGCACTAAACTCGTCAAGAGGTTAGCTCGTGGGGATCGTGGAATCAATCCACTCGACGCAGCCTGTAGGGAGCACGATATTGCATATTCGAAAAATCATGAAAATTTATCAGCGAGACACGAAGCTGACAAAGTCCTTGCTGACAAAGCTATCGAACGTGTATTTGTTAAGGATTCTGAAATTGGAGAAAAAACAGCTGCTCTTGCAGTAGCCGGCATCATGGAAGTCAAAGTAAAACTTGGAATGGGGTTGAAGACTATCAAAAAGAAGAAGAAGATCATCAAGAAA